>JADMNL010000027.1:141079166-142305000 GCA_016271365.2 Neoceratodus forsteri
CACAGATTACTACAATTCTTGGTGAGAAGTTGGAATTTGTCTCTAAATTCAAATACCTGGGAGTATGGCTGGACCATAGGCTCTCCTTTATAGAGCACATTGAAGAATTATTCAAAAAATTACGACAGAGACTTGGCCTGTTCTTTAGGATAGCCCGCTTCTTAACTAGAGATGCCAAACTACAGCTGGTACAATCAACCTTTCTATCCTTGATAGATTATGCTGACATCCTCTACAGTCACTACCCCATTTCCTACCTCACCAAACTTGACACATTATATCATAGAGCTTTGAGGTTCATCACAGGCCTGCCTTATTCCACTCACTACTGCTCCCTATATCAATCAGTGGGGTGGAGTTCTCTTCAATTCAAGCATGATAAAAATGTAGCCTTATGGACCCTGAGAGCCATCTCCAAAAAACTGCCCCAATACATTACAGACTGTCTTCCTATAAAACCAATAGGCAATTACGCCCTGAGAAGTTGCAAATCTCTCCTACTGATGGTTCCCAAAGTTAACTCTCGCTTTGGCAGGGCTGCTATAAGCTTTACACTGTCCTCCTTGTGGAATAAATTGCAAAAAAAACTGAAACTGAGGTCACCCATCGGCATCTCATCTTTCAAGCTCTTATATTCACGTCTCAGAAATGATCAGTGCAATTGTTTCCCATGAACATGAATTGTCATCATGCTAACCTGTACCATTTAACCATGAACAAATTACTTCTAGTGCTTGTCTCCTCCTTGGCCGTGGTCTGTCATCATGCTTTCATGTAACACCTTGATGCCTCTGTCCTCCCTTTGATACTGGTCTATCTTCCTGCTTTCTCCAGCCTTCTTTTCACAACTCTATACTGCACTCATCCACGATCTACATGCAATCATACTATAAAAGTCCTAACTCCCCTTTCCCTCTCCCCGTAGGCCCCCACTGCCGCATCAGTTCTACCGACCTATCCTTGGGACTTCACTTCTCACAATGTTTATCCTTCGCTTACATATTACATACCCCTTCTGGTACCCCATCTGCCATTAGTCGGTGGTTCTTCAAGCCATTTTCATGGCTAGTACTAGTGACTGCCCCTGGTAAATGAACTAACTGGTATTTCTATACAGAAAACATGGTTTATATACAGTTGCATGGTTCAATGGTGGACCTGCACCCTTGTATTTGAATCCCTCTGTGTTATGGCTTGCCTTGTCTTCCTTTTATCATTTGACTCCCCTATTACTGCACCATCGTGTTTGTGTTTATATACTTATTTACATGTATTTATATGTTTTTATGATGAATGTTACCCGACCCCGCTCTAACCAGGTCCATCTTGTAAAAGAGCTCTGCTCAATGATGTTCATCTGGATAAATAAATATTTTGATTGATTGATTTATTGATTGACCCTTCTTACACAGGTCATACGGGCTATCTTATATCTGGGTTAGGTTAGTTTCCTAGGTTAGTTTATGCTGCACCTCCTTGGTCAAAAAGGTACTGAGGCAGTTAGAGGATCCACGCTGAGATAGCCTGTACAGGCATGAGCCAGCCTGGCCGTGCTTCGCATGCATGGTCCTACCTCGGTGCCAGCCCTCCTGAAGATTTTTGTCTCTTGCTGGGTCCTAGTGCCTATGGCGTAGTCCCATTAATGTGAATGAGTGGTGGAGACTTCATCCAAGAAGATCAAGAATCACGGTAGGTAGGTAATTTCCATTTTTTTCTCCTCTACTATACTACCACTTGTCTATCTCTTGCCTGTCTGGTTGTGCAGTCAAATTTTCCTTGTGGCACCTAGGAATTAGGCACTCCGATGGTCCCAAAATTTCCCCCGTTATCTCCCTTTCTTCACTTGCTGTTTCTAGCTGTTTCTAGTCTTTCTTTTAACCCTTGCATCTCTGTGGTAAAATAAAATAATGTGAATCTGTATGTGAAACTGAGATCCCCTAATTTGCAAATGTATATAATTATATTGTTGAAATGGATGCAGAAAGCTATTTTGGATTTCTTTTAAAAATGTTTATCTGTAATACAAGGAGCTAACCTTCAGCTGTATTTTAACCTTCACAAGTGTGTTTGCAGAATTATTAACAGGAAACTAGCTCTGGGACAGGATGTCTTAATTGGTTGCACCTGTTAAGAAGACTAATGTACTCTTCAGGCTGGTCAATGAAAAAATCTTGTTGCATTTTGTGAAAAACAGTAGATGAAACTTACAAGAACAGGATGCTGAGGTTAAACTGTCAGGCAAAGACATCTCAGATAAAGAGAGCAATGTTTTGTCTAGATAGCTAGAGACTGATTGAGGTTTTAAAGAGAAACTCAGAGGAAGGAATTTTGTTGGTAGTGCCTTTGTGAAAAATTATCTTGTACAATTTTATTTTTTATTTTAATAATATTTAAATGCTGCTTGTGAATTTTACAACTTCTGGTTTGCCTATGCTTCCTGACTTATGCCTCTATGACAGTGTCCATTTTGGTTTTCCACTTGCTGTTGCAGTCAGAAAGCCAATCTTCCAGAAAACAATTTTCTCCATAGTCTTACTTTTTGGTCTTAGTGACAGAGGTGGCAGGACTATGAGAACTAGAATTTGGAGGGCTAGCAGTGCTGGTGCTATACACTACCACACATCATCCTCCATTTGCCTACAAAGTATATAGTGGTGCCAGACCCAACAACCTCTGTTTCTGTTTTCTCATCAGTGCTTTCTTTATCTGGGATCATAACACCAGTTTGCATACCAGTAACGTTTTTCAGTTTGTTGTATTTCTATCATGGCATTTAACTGCTTTTCCTGTTTTGATATCAGTTTAAGTAGTTTAAATCATCAAGTTTTCTCACAGCTCAACCTTATTTGACATTTGAAAACCATTATATAAGGTAGGGTGTTTGAAGAGACTGGTTGCTCCTGTAATGAGATTATATCTGTCAACCACTCCTTTCTGGGAAAGAATTCTGGTACATGGCAATCTCATGGTGAGACTCTGGGCAAGAGGCAGTCTCAGGACAAAGATAATAGGCAGTCCTCTTGCAGTCAAAAAAAGAAATAGTCCTTGTCCCACTCACACTCAAAGTCAGGTTCTAGGGACCCTTCGCCCTCTACCTTGTCCTCGCATAAAAAGACTAAAGGAAAGCTACAGCACAGGTTTAGATCTGCTTCTCACCACTCTGTCCTGAGGCAGCCATCTCTTTTGGGCATAGGAAGCCCAGAGTCCCCACCTTCGATTCGGGATAGTATCATGTCGGACTTTTTCATGCCGTCAGGACCAACTTCTCCTTCTCCAATAACCCCTGTGCCTTCTGGGGATGTATTGGATGAACACTTTGGTCGATGGACTGCTCTCATAGATCAGTGGATCCTTTGCACTCTTTCAGCTCCACTTGCTATTCTCTCTGTGGTGCCGGGGATTTCCTCAGGGTTGGTGCCACACTCTATACTGGCACAGCTAGTGATGCATGTACGATTGTTACCATTGTCAGTGCCAGTGCCATAACCAGTGTCAGAGCCTCTGTCAGTGCTGGCACTACTGTCTCTGCCTTTGTCACCAGTGCCTTCTGTATCAGTGCAGTCTACCCATGGAACATTGCTAGCCTTGGTGCTGGGTGGGTAATACATCTCAGATTCACTGTCTCCTTGCCCCTTGTTGGAGGATTAACAAGAGTACAATCCAGAACTTATTGATGAGGCAAATAATTTTAAAGAGTAATCTTTAACCCTAGAAGAGATTATACCTGCTCAGACATTCCAAGCTCCTCAGGAGAACCTCTATTTTCAGTCACTACTGAAGAACATGGCAACACTGATAACTTTAGGACAGTGGCTGTGAATTAAGCTAACAAGATTCAAGTGGAGTATTTTAATATACCTTCACACTTTGTATATCTAGTGCCACCTATACAGCCCATCCTACAGACTCTTACTGAAGTGAAGCAGCCTGGAGCCAATCTGGTTCCAGTCTGTTAGCCCCTATCACGCGGCCAAAAAGTATATGGTACTCTGGACCAAATCAGTTTATTACATTCAGCCTGTAACAGATGCTTTTGTTACCATGGCTAATAGTGACAAGTAAATCACTCCTAATGAGTGGGCTGCACAACCTCCTGATAAGGAATCTTGTAAAATTGAAATTATGGTGAAATGGGTGTTTTCTTCATCTACTGTATGCTTTAAGATTGCAAGCCACCAGTCCCATATTTCAAGTTCTGAATAGTCCCTACAGAACAGGTTTAGAGATCTCATGAATAGTTTGCCATAGTTGTTCTCAAAGCAGGACCTCTTGACAGTTATTGCTCAAAGGGTTTGAGTCTAATAACCACCAACTGAGGCTGCTTTGTATTCCTCTGATGCAGAAATGCGTGCAGCGGTTCAGGGATTTGTATATGGAGGCACTCCTGGGTGCAAATGGTACCTTTGCTTCCCTTCTGTCATACAACAGAAGGTTGTGAACGTTTTATTTAACGGAACCTATCTCTTTTTTCAGCATATAGAGGAGGCCCTTAAGGAGTCCAATGAAAAGAAAATGGCCCTTAGGAATATGAAAAACATATGCACTCCTCCTCAGGTGACTTCTTGTGATGGTAACATCTATTGTGTAGCAAACCCGACAAAAGAGGCTTCGACCAGCAGTTTAAGCTGAAGCCCTTCCGGCAGCAGTAAAGGCAGAAGCTGCAGCAGAAGGAGTAAACAACATAATTACCTAGCACTACCCTCTGATGGGACACAGTTGTTCACCCTGGCTGTCCAAGGTGGATCACTTATCTCTGGTGGTGGGGAGTGACTAGACCTGTTTTATTGGCAATAGGAGAATTGAAGATTATTCAAGATGGTTACTCCCTAGAGCTGTTAGAGCAACCTCACGACCTTTCTCTAGGGAATCAGCTTCAACCAGCAGGCCTGATGACAGACCTTCTTTCCCTGGAGGTAGCAGGGCTCCTACTGAATAGGGAAATAGAGAAAGTACCAGAGTCTGGTCTGAGCAAAGGTAATACTTCCTCATTCCCAAGAAGATGGCCAGCACGTGACCAGTCATAGACCTGAGGCACCTGAACAGGTACATGAGGCACAGAAAATACTGGATAGTATATCTTCCCCAGACTCAGTCTTCTCCACGGAGTCCCACTTATGGGTCTGAGTCAGAGGTGCTTGGACCCTACAAGAGCAAATATTTTGGCCAAGGCACTGGCAGCAGTTACTGGATATGGTGCCTGTATGACACCGGTTGGTGCCATGCACCTACCAGTAACTGTTGCAGGCTGCCTCACCTACCTCAGTTCTGTTCTTCCCACTATTCAGTACACACCAAAGAATTGAATCAATGCCTTAATTCCACCATTTGTCACCATATTCATCATTGTTTATCTCATTTGGTTATTTTCCGTAATGTCCAGTACGTTGAATAAAAAGGAAAACAAACAGCCCCCCATTTTCTGTCAGTTCTACTTGCGGCAAGAAGATAGCTACCAATGACCGGAATAAGTTCTGTTTCTGCTGTCTTGGGCCTACACACAACATGGATTCCTGTGGCACCAACTTTTCCATGGATTGCTATACCCTGGAAAACCGCTTATTGAAGTTGGGCCCCCTGCCCCTTACCTTCAGAGGCAATCTTCAGAACAGAAAGTCCAAAGAGAAGATTGAGCCCTTCCCCGGTCTCCTCCAAGACCTTCTAGGTCCTTGGACGCACAGTGTTCTCCCTAACTCCACCATTTTGTGGCATCTGAGACTCTGCTGACCAGCGCCAGGTGGACAGTGAACTGTTTAGGGGTGATCAGCTGAAAACCTGCTACAGTCTGCTTGCTGTGAGTGGCAGATGTCCCTGTCTTCGCAGTCAAGGCCTTTGGCCTCATTAACTTCAATTGACTCCTCAACACTGGCAGATGAGTTCACCCAAATTGTTATCACCATTTGTGGGACGACTTGGTGAGTGGCCCCTCAGGGGGTGCCAGGCCTATTGTTGAAACCATTCACAGTGTCAACATGGAGTTCAGCACAGGCAGTGGCACCAACACAGATGTTGACCTGGATGTTCTCCCTTTCTATGGTGTTGTCCACAACACCAAGGAAGTATATGGCACCAGGCCTGATGTCGACATTGGTGCCAAGGCTGGCACTGAGCTCAATGCCAGCTCAGGTACTGGTGATCTTCCCTGTGTCAATCTTCACCATTCATCACTGGTGGGGTGAGTGGCTGGAGATAAGCACCCCGCGGGAGCTTTTATTTTTTTTTTAATAGGAGGGAGGTATCATTGGCATCATCCATGAGGTTGATGCATTGCGTGGCACTCATGGGTTGGCCAGTAACAGCCGTTGGCTCCTCCTCCACCTCAGTTCTGCTTCTCCCACCATAGAGACAGCACTTCACCTGCAGCTTGCATTTACTCCTATGCCATTGCGGCCTAGTCCGATGGTTGAAGCCTTCAAGCCTTAGAGTCATCATTCCTTGGGGCTGTCTTCTCGATACCAAGCTTTGATCGACTCTGCCGACTCCACCTCGGTTCTGCAGCCCACTCGGCACCGTTTATCAACTTACCGGTAAGATCTTTCCTTTTTATTAAGCGGCATCAAGTCTTTACTGTTTTTTGTATTTAGTTACTGTCACATCATGCCTGGTCCTCGGGACAAGAAACATTCTTCTAAGAAAATGGGCTGGCCTCCTATGCCTCGGTGTCCCTGCGGATGGCAAATCTCTGTCACCGACTGGCATGTTTGTCTCACTTGCCTTGGACCCCAGGACAACATGTACACCTGCGACACCTGCTTCTCTATGGACCACCACGTTCTGGAGCACTGTGTGTTAAAAGTCGGCAGGGCTCCGCCGACTTTCAGGGGGTATCGTCACTCCAATCGGTCCAAGCATAGGACCCTCTGCCCTTTCTCCAGGTCCCTTCTCAGGCCTACACGGTCTGGTGAAGAGGGGGCCTCTTCTTCTTCTAGCCTTGCCATGGAGGAAGTCTCTACTGTGGTGCTGGAGGTCTGGTCTGGCTCCAATTGGGGCCGGGCCGGAAGCACCGCTCTGGCAGTTACCTCTTCAGAGGTGCAGGCTCCCCCATTGTTGGGGATCACAGCTGCAGGTCCCAGAGTGGGGCATTACTCGGAACCGCCCATTGGCACTGCCTCAGATCCCGGGGCCATTCACAGCTCTGGTGATTGGGGCGATGCCACAAGGGGTGCGAGGCCAGCCAGCAGCGCCACAGGTGGGAGAGCCCCTGAGGCTGCCAGTCTAGAGATCTTCTGGATCATCTCCTCTTTGGAGCTGAATGATACTGAGGCTCATTCAGACTGGCAGCCTGACTCCTTGGATTCAGTGGGTTCTCCATGGTGCAGCACTCTTGTACCTCCCCAGGTGCCCCCACATGTGGCTCTGGTGACTGTGACCCACGCCGACTCTTGAGCCGATGGCAGCTCGATGGGACAGGTGGCCCCGCTGCTACGGGTGTGGTGGTCCAGGCTTTGGGGAAGAGGTCGGCTGCTGTACCCGGTGCCATCCTCTCTATCAAGGTCAAGACCGAATCTCCCTCTGCTGTGACTCTCCTTGGAGAGTCTGCAGAATTGGGGGGTTCTTTGGCACAGGGTGTGAGGAAGAGGTCTTCATCGGAGTCGGCCAGGTTGAGGGGACGGGATGAGGAGCAGTGGCACCCCTCCGTGGCACTCTGGAACCTGGGGAGGAGCTGCAGTGCTGAGCCCAGGTTCACTCCCTCATCCCCTCCGACGGAGTCCTCATTGGGTGAGGCTGGGGGCTACCCTTCTGGATCCATGCGGCCCCGATCCCTCCATAGGGAAGCTGCCCCTACAGGGCTTAGTCCCGACTGCTTTACTTTTCTCAACAGGATGGTGACTTTGCAGACCTGTGGATTTCCTGTTATGCCAGGATCATCTGTTGGGTCGTCCAACCCTGGCAGAGGCACATCACATACGGTGATAGGTTCGCCCGTGCCTTTGTGTCCAGCTCCTCCTCGCTCAGGCCATGTTGGTCCTTTGAGGCCTTTGACCTGGGAACAGTTCAGATCTCGGGTTGTGGATTTCCCCCAATATGTTAGGGCTATGGATGAACAGGTCTTTCAACGAGTTTCCCCTCCGCAGCTGGATTCTGACTCCGCAAGTTCCTCGGCCTCCTCATCTTCCCCCACTGAGGAAGAAAAGTCTTCTGTCTACGTATCCTCTGATGTTGATCAGATCCAGTATCAGCACTTCCTAGCGAGGCTGGTCAGGCACTTGCATGTCACCTATTTTGCCCGTCAAAATATCAAGCATTCGATGCAAGCCTTCTTAGGTGAGTTCGGGGCACAACATTTGATGGTCCCCTCTTGGCCAATTCCCTTCCAGGAGGCATCGTATCGCACCTGGCAGCTTCCATATGCCACAGTTCCAGACCCTATGGACTGTAGGAGATGGTATTGTGCACCCCGAGGGTCACCAGGCTCTCTGCCTCATCCCACTTTGGGATTGACATGTCTGGACACCCCTACCAGGCATAGATGTGTGACCGACACCCAGATCCTGACTCTGCGGAGTTCAGTCATCTGGGTCGAAGAGTTTTCTCCTCTGCGCGTATGATACTATCCATCGTTTCACATCAGGCTCACCACGCTGCCTATAACAGGCATCTGTGGGTGATGCTGGGCCAAGTGCTATCATCGCTGCCCAATTCGGAGGCTACCCGGCATGCCATAGCCCTCTCTGCTATAGGTCTGGAGCTGGCAAGACACCAGTCAAGGGCATCTTACGATGCCAATGAAGTTGCTTCATGACTTGCAGGGACAGCGATCTGCATTAGGCAGATGGCATGGCTTCGCCTTTCGAGCTTGTCACCCTTGGCCCAGCATAGGTTACTGGCCTTTTACTTCTGGAGGACCCATAATTTTTCCCACAGGGCAAGACGGGAACTACAGGGGTGCCTTCCTTTTCTCCAGGCGACAGAGGACCCTGCCTTGCTCTGATCAGTCCCAGGCCTAACTTGCCGGTGGAGGGTTTCCACCCCCCCATGTTTCCCTGTGGGGGGGCTGAGGGATGCTGTTCTCTCAGGGATTTACTGGGCCCCCTTCAGGGGAGGTCAGTACTCACCCACCAGTGATGAGTGGTGAAGATTGACACAGGGAAGATATGAAAATGACGTACCTACCATAATTCTTGATCTTCCTGTGTAACTTTATCATTTATCACTGAATCCCACCCACCTTCCCCTCACAAGACCTTAGTCCATGGGCCATGCCCCCTCCCTGCTCGCCCTGCTCCATGGGGATCCATTTGGGTCATTCCCCTCCCTCTTCTTCTTGTGGGCTCCCTAGGAGACTTCTGAGAGATTCTCAGAGGATGGCAAGTAGGGCCTCTGTCTGGGCTAATGCAGGGAATTCTGGTGGGCCCTTTCCACTTATCAGGGCTCGAAATTCCCATAGAAATGGTGTTCCGTGCACACCAAAAAAGTAGCATGGAATATCAGATTCTTGACCCTGGTAAACCGCAGTGTATACTGCTTTAAGGAGCGATGTTCGAGTGGCCACCATGCACTCGCATGTGTTTTTTTTTTTCCTCCCATTTTGGCTCCAGAGACTGTTTGGCACCTTCTCAGATGCTCCAGCCAACTGGAATGCCGCATTTTGTCTGCCCAGCCCAAGACTGATCGAAATCTTGTGTTCACTGGCGAGATTTCAGTCTTGCACACTTGGTTTCCCTCACTCCTGGGACAGCAACCATGCCAACAGGACTCTCTTGCTCCAGGCTCCTCTCTCCGGACATCACTGCAGCTCCCGGTCTGGTAAATTGGGTGGGAGGGGACTGACTGAAATGGGAGGGTGCAGGGAATGAACAGTACAGTCACTATTGGGATGGAGTTGAGATATGGGAGACAGTCAGAATGATTTTCTGTGACATTTTGAGCATCGGTGAGCTTAGGAAACAGTGTGGGGGGAGGTCTGGAATAACTGAGGGCAGATTTTGTTGTGTTTTGCAGACTAGCCAGCTTTCGTTAGGCAGACTGCCTAAAAAAGGAGAAATAAATGAAAAAGACCAAAAAGGGAAAACTTTTACAGGGAGGACACTGCCAGAAAAAAAAATACAAAGGCAACAACAAGCCTGAAAAAAAAATTAACGTTTTTGGGCTCAGATACCCTGGCACAGAACAAGGGAAAACCAATTGTCTGACAGTACTTGGGGCATACGTTCCAGCCCAGAGATAGATTAATTGCCCAGTTTCACTCAATGAGGGGCACTGTGCCACAAAATAACAGGCAATCATGCCCTAATGTCCCTGATTTGGTGAGGCACAAAAGGCTAATGTTTTCCCTTGGTACCCCTAAAAAAAGACACCAGATAGCTTTTAAATTAAAATGTTTTTATTGAAAAAAAAAACACATTAGGCTGTAACATTTCATTGAAGCAGCTTTCTTTGTGTAGCTCATTTTCTTTTTTGGGCAGACTTCACCCTGTGGGGAAAAAAAAAATAGATTTTGGGCAATTGGCCAAGAAGAACTGAGGACGAAATTAAAAAAAACTCGACACTGACTCACTCCCCTCTGCAGTTGAATCTGCAACACAGCAAAAACCCCAGGGCTAAAAATAAATTGGGATCACAAGTCTGCTTGACACTCACTGCATATCTCGATTGTTGTGGGGACCCATTCTCTCTGGGGTGGATTTATCCCAGTTAGTTCTGCATCCACTACCCCTTGCCTGTTTGGTCAGGGCGTGCTTCTTTGCTGGCAAATTATAAGAAATTGCCAGAACTGCCAAGATGTGGCGTTTTTGGAATGGAGTAAAGAACCCTAAGACCATAACAGCAGAGAAGGAGGCTCTTAGAAAAAAGGAGAGAAATGCTGCTTATGAAAAAAGTAAACGAGTGCGTACTTTTCAAGTACACTGGGTAACAAAGTATGCTTGGGTTGAGCTTGACTCTGAGAAAAACGTAATGTTTTGTAAAGCATGTAGGAAATTCCCAGACATTGCGGACACAACATCAGCATATTATGAAGGGGGGCTGTAATAATTTCACTGAGCAGTCTTTACAAAAACGTACCAAGTCTAAGAAGCACTCCCTCGCTGATGCCAGATTTGTAGTTGAATCCCAGCAGGCATCTGCTGCTGACAGAGCAATCGAAATGCTCAGTTCTAATGTGGTACGTCATGTGCAGATCTCAATTCGAAATGCACATGCCTTGGCCAAACACACTAGGCCATATACAGACTTCCAGTGGATGTGTGACCTTGACAAATGTAAAGAGGTTGATATTGGGGAAACCTATCGCAATGACAAATCATGCCGCATGTTCATAAGTAATATCGCTGAGGTGGAACGTAAGAAGCTGGTGGATGTGGTGAAGAATGCAGACTTCATGTCCATAATGATAGATAGTCCTACAGATTCCAGTATAAAACAACAGGAAATAATTTACATAAGAACAGTAAACAAGGGGGTGCCAGATTGTTTTTTGTGTCCCTGGAAAATCCACACAAAGTTGATGCTGCATCAATCACTGCATGCGTCGATCAGGCCATGCTGTCACAGACAGAGTCAGCAGACTGGAAAAACAAATTGGTGGGGCTTATCACCGATGGGGCAACAGTGATGACCGGTAGAAGGGGGGGGGATCGCCGCACTACTGAAAAAGGATCGTCCTCATATAGTCACAATCCACTGCAATGCCCATAGGCTGGAGTTAGCCCTGAAGGATGTCTTAAAAAACATCATGTATCATAAAAAAATAGACCAATTACTGCTGGGGATCTATCTGTTTTATCATGTTTCACCTCTAAACCGTAAAAATCTGAGAGTCCTGTCAGGCAGCGGGAGTAAGATGCCTTATTCCAACCAAAGTGGGAGGAACCAGATGGGCACAACACATATTAACAGCACTGAAAGTGCTCATCACAAACTACCCCGGGATTCTGCTACACTTCCAACAAGTATGTACTGTCCCAGACTCCATTTTAAGCAGTCTAGATTTGTTTTAAAATTAGAACTACTAAAGCAACAACTTGTGCCATTTTTTGTCTTCTCAGATGCAACTTGGTGGATCCCAAGGGGACCAAGCAGTGAAGGCCAAAGGCTACCGGAAGACCATGCAGACCTGGAGATGTCTACACTACATTCACCTGATGGCAGACATCCTGGAAGAGTTCACAAAAGTCAGCCTGCTTCTTCAAGCAAATGATACTTCAGTGGGAGAGGTGTTTGACTCACTTCAGGACCTGAAGGACTGCCTTGTAAAGCTGAAAACAAGTAATTTGTTTTAGCTAGAAAGAAAGTATTTTCCCTCCACTCTAGCCAGAAAAAAAAAGTTCTCTCTGTCAGGACAAGTAAGGTCAGGCCAGGGGGATAAGTCTGTGTTTTTTTTTTGTTCTTGTTTTCTAGACCTGGAAAGCACTTGCAAAATCTGGATGCCTTGGAGAGACCTGAATTCCATGGACACACCCTATCTCTTGACGGAGCAGACCAGTTTTCCATTGACAGAGACACACTACTGACAGCCATGATCCTAAATGTCACAAACAGGTTTGAAAACATGCACCAGTTGGACTCCATTATGGTGGCCATGAACCACATTGTGAACTTTAAACAGTGGCCAACAAGCCATGTGGACTTGACAGGTGTGTTAGGGTGGGAAAATTACTCTGACTGGGTGGCACTGGGAGACTCATCTTTAGCTTAGCAAGGTGGGAGGGGAGACAGTTTTTTCCAGTTTGTTTCAGATTATGCAGAGGATGCACTAGCTGGTGTCGTAGAGGAGTTCAGACCAGTATTCACAGAACAGAACATAGATCCAGACATGTGTGTAGCAGAGTGGACAAAACTGTCAATGCCGAATGTTGCTTGCTTGTATGTGCTGTTTAGGTATTTGGAAGTGATAGTTCCATGCCTTCCTCCCAAGACGTCCACTGTGTCTTTCCGTTCAGTATTCAGAGAAGAGTGGAAGGGGCAAGGGCTACAGCAGTACAGCAGTTGCCAAGGGGGTGAAGAGGTGGACAATAGTCCATTCAAAGGCAAAAGAGTCCTGCAACCAAGTAGCATATGCCCAAGGATATTAAGAGAACTGCGAAGGTAGATAGCAGTACCTCTGGCAGCTATGTTCACTGAGTCATTCAACACGAGTGAATTGTAGGAGGGCACATGTGGTCCCTCTACACAAGTCCAGCAGCAGGGAGGAGGCAGGGAACAATAGGCCGTTCAGCCTCACCTCAGTAGTGGGGAAGATCATGGAGACATTGCTTAAAGAAAGGATAGTGGGGCATCTAGAAGCCATTGGAGCCCAGGACCATAGACAACATGGATTCACAGTGGGGACATCATGTCAGACAAATCTGGTTGATTTCTTTGACTGGGTGACAAAGGAAGTGAATCAGGGTGGGTAGTGGACAATGCTTACCTTGATTTCAGCAAAGCCTTTGACACCATCCCAGATAGGAGGCTGATAAACTAGCTGGGCAGGCTGGCATGAGAAAGGGGGGTAAACTGGGTTAGAAACTGGCTAACAGACAGGAGGCAGAGAGTGGTGGTAAAATGGTGTGCAGTCTAGGGAGAGGGGGTGACCAGTGGGTGCTGCAGGATCGGGTCCTGGGGCCAGTCCTGTTCAATATCTTCATTAGTAACATTATGAATGTCTGAAGGAATTTTTTCATCAAATTTTCAACATAGTCATTTTAAGACCTCTGCTCATGAACAGTGTCACTGTGATTTTCTTAATCTGTCCCAAACATTGATTACGCATACCGAATGTGCCATTGTGAACTACATGCACGGAAACACATTTTGGGTGAGATGTGAAAAATGACAGCTGCTACTGCCTATATGAAGTGTGGTAAATGGCAATGTTGAAAATCTGGATTGAAAATATTGCAAATTCACGAACTTACGGATGCATGAGGATCAGGGCAACAAATACTCGTAAAACAGTCATTTTGGGGAATTTTTTAACCAAATTTTTAACATATCCATTTTAACACTTCTGCTCATGAACAGTGTGACTGTGATTTTCTTAATCTGTCCTGAACATTGATTTTGCACACCGACTGTGCCATTGTGCGCTACATGCGCGGAAACACATTTTGGGTGAGATGTGAAAAATGACAGCTGTACTGCTCATAAGGAGGTGTGCTAAAATGGCAATGTTGAAAATCTGAGTGAAAATATTGAAAATTTGCAAACTTGCGAGCATGTGTAGGAACTGCGCAACGTACGCTCCTAAAACAGTAATTTTGGGGAATTTTTTCACCAAATTTAACCATAGGCATTTTAAGACCTCTGCTCTTGAACAGCGTCACTGTGATTTTCTTAATCTGTCCCAAACATTGATTGCGCACACCGACTGCGCCATTGTGCGCTACAAGCATGGAAACACATTTTGCGCGAGATGTGGAAAATGACAGCTGTACTACTCATAAGGAGGTGTGGTAAAATGGTAATGTTGGAAATCTGGAGTGAAAATATAAAAAATGTGTGAACTTATAAGCAGGCATAGGAACTGCGCAACGCACACTTGTAAAACAGTAATTTTTAGGAATTTTTTCACCAAATTTTCAACATAGCCATTTTAAGACCTCTACTCATGAACAGTGTCACTGTGATTTTCTCAATGTGTCCTATACATTGATTTCACACACCGACTGCACCATTGTGCGCTACATGCGCGGAAACACATTTTGGGTGAGATGTGAAAAATGACAGCTGTACTGCTCATAAGGAGGTATGGTAAAATGGCAATGTTGAAA
The DNA here is from genome assembly GCA_016271365.2 of Neoceratodus forsteri. Taxonomy (NCBI): domain Eukaryota; kingdom Metazoa; phylum Chordata; order Ceratodontiformes; family Ceratodontidae; genus Neoceratodus; species Neoceratodus forsteri. The sequence goes on from JADMNL010000027.1 coordinate 141,093,857, forward strand.
ATCCAGAGTGCAACTAATAAAAATTCGCGAACTTATGAGTGTGCGTAGGAACTGTGCAATGCACGCAGGTAACCAGTCATTTTTAGGAATTTTTTCACCAAATTTGCAACATAGGTTTTTTGAGAGCCCACCTTATGAACACTGGCACTGTTGTTTTGTTAATCAGTCCCAAAAGGTGATTTTACGCAGTGACCTAGAAATCACCCTTCAGGCCCGATTAATGCCATGACAGTGACAGAATTCATGAGGAGGAGTCCCAAAAACCCCATGTTGAAGATTTGGTGCCAAAATTCCAAAAAATGCCTGAGATATGCAGCAAAGTTGAAAAAACTCTATCTATCCCATTATACAGCTTACCGGCATTTGCTCAGTTCACGATCAGCTTTGAAGAGTGCAGACGTGTTCCCGGTCCACCAAACATCGTCACGCTGAGGTCCGGAGGTAAGTATGGGGTGAGGGGTGTGTGGGGAGGCAGGGTGCACAGTGAGTGGGTGCAGGTTGTGGAAGGGGGGCAGGGAGAAGCGCCAGGGGACAGTTTTTGTATTTACAGGTTAAATTTTTTTTAATAAGACGATGAGGGACGTTTGCCACGCTGGTGTGGGCTCCCAGCGTGGCAGCTGGAAGGCTGTTTGGTGAGGGGGCTGGAGCCTATGGGGGATTGGGTACCCCTGTCAGCCATAACACATTTTGCCACACTGTGGTGGGCTCCCAGCATGGCACCTGGATGCTTTGTGGGGGGAGCCGATGGGGGATTGGGCACCCCCGTTGGCCATAACAAATTTTGCCATGCTGGGGTGGGCTCCCAGCGTGGCAAATGGAAGCTTTGGGGGGGCATGGAGCCGACGGGGGATTGAGCACCCCCATCTGCCGTACAGTGTGTGCGTGGGGGGGGAGGCGCATGAGCACGCAGTATGCGCGGCGCAAGGCAGGTGTGTGGAGGGGGGAGCTCTGCTCACTGAAGTGGAGCTCTCCCTTTCAACTGTACAACTACTGCATTTTCAACTGCTGTCATAGACAACTGCAGCAGTGATTGGGGAACTGGGGCCGCGCCTGCAAACACACTCACTGAATTGGAAGACGGGTGCCACACCTCCGAAAACTCGGATGATGGCACTATGTTTCTTGCACATACGTGCAAGCAACATAAAATTCACATAAAGAGAAGAAGATTTTTTCTTCTTCTGCCACTAACAATCAGCAAATTCTCAATACTGTCTGGCTGCAGATCAGGTCAGGCTATTACATGTTTGTATTCCCCCCCCCCCAAAAGGTACGCCAATGCTGTAGAAGCAAAGTGGGCAGATATTCATCAGGCTTGCTAAGACAAATGCCACAACATTTAAGGACTAGTAACCTTAATTTGTACTCTACCAGCAAGTACAGCTGTTTGTGAACGTGGGTTTAGCCTAATGAAAAGAATAAAATCTGATTGGCGAAGTTCATTAGGAAAGGACAGTCTCGTACACTTAATAAGGATCTTGTTACATATACCATGTGAACAGGAATTTGATCCAGTTCCAGTCGTTGAGTACTGGTTAAAAAGTGGTAGACAGAAAAAAAGGCCATCTTTGCAGCCATATGGTCCATGGAACAAAAAACAAAGCAATGAGCAGGAGGAAGAAGAGGCTGACAGCTCAGACTCGGAAGTAGATTTAGATGAATCTTTCATATCTGAAACTTATTCTGAAAATCTTTTGTCTGATGATGATTCTCATGTTATATCTGATGAAGAACTTGAATGTACTCCTATGTCAGTGCTGTGCCCTAGTACTACTAGTTTGCAGGAAACTGTTAACTGTGGGGAGAGAGGGGATTCTTGCATCACTGAGTACTCTCGTGATGATGACATGAATCTGTTGTGATCATGTCCTCCACATTTAAGGTTTGGCCTTTCTTTGCCACCCAACTGTTGAGTCCTGCTTGGACTAAATGTCTTAATTTTTCCTGCATATTGCTATCTGCAGTTCAACTTAGTTAGTGTCACTCCAGGTTTTTGGTGGCAAAAATAATTTTGCCTGGTCACAGTACCACCAGATTTACAAGTCATGGTTGATCAGTACAGTCTAATTTACCAAATATGTGAGCTCTCTCAGTCCTTGTTCTACTAATTTCAGTTTTGTTATAATAGACATGGCTGTGTAGACTAATGCTAACTTGTCGAGCAGCAGCACAGATAGCCAGTCCTAGTAGCACAGTCATCAGTCAAGTACAAGTCGGTGAGGCAGCTGAAAATAATGCACCAATCAGGTGCTACTTTATCTTACCAATTAAATGTGCCTGCAATGAATCTGAGGTAGGCAGCTGAGCACCAAGTAGTCCAGATTGGTATGTGAACAGAGTATCTTTCAGTCTTCATCATTTTTCTTCCCTTCTTAGTATAGCCCTGACTCCCAATAAAATAATCGGAGAGGCCATGCACTGACAAGGAGACATGGCTTATTGGACCACTCAGCACAGCCGAAATTAGATAACGAAAGGTACAGTATCATTCTGGCCAAATTAGATTTCACATAAAAATTACAAAAATCTATCATGATTTAGGAGTACGGTGTTTTAAATTTGTAAAATCTGGCCAACTGGTCATGTCACAGTAATAAAACTATCACGTACTGTCACGGTGCTGTAACAAATCATGTTGGATTAACTGAATCACGAGCTTCTGTTTACACTGGCCAGATTTTTTCGTAGCATTGTCTTGATGGGGTAGACAAAAAGCAAGAAGACAAAAAGATACTCAATCATCAATGAATGTCTATTGCTGCTTGAATGTTTCAGCTGTGCATAAGCTCACTGTCATCGCTGAAAGCAAAATGACTGTCCAGGGTTTTGTGCTGTATTTTTGGGTTAAATTGCAATTCACATTATTATGTAGTGTGAGTGTCTATACTCTGCCATGGATTTCAGACAGACTTTCTGTTTTTTGCTGCATGTGTCAATTATTGTCAACTGTCATGATGAGACTGCTGTCAGTCAGTGCTGCAAAAGCACTTATGTATGTAATGCCTGGCTGCTATATTTTCTGTGCATCACTCTTTTCTGTACATGCACAGAATAAAGTGGAAGTTCACCTTACCTCAAGGTAAAGAGAAAAAAAAATACAGAAAATAAATGAATGGAGAATTTTTAGAACTTGTTTTTTTGCCTTTTATTACCTTTTATTTAGTCAGACAAGGATGTACTGATGGTTGGTGACATTTTCTCACAGGTATACAAAAAAGGGGGTGGCATACCATTTTCTGGGACGGAATACCATATCTAGGGAACTGGTAACCCGTGCGGTGCACCACTTTTTAAAACAAATTTCTAGCCCTACTTATCCTGGGTCTGATCTCCTGGGTCGACTAATCCCTTGGGGGTGCACCGACCCATGGGTCCTCAAGGATGGGGGGGGAGATCTGGGGCTGACTGGAACTCTCTTCTGCTCCACCTTTGTTATTCTATTCCTCTGCTGTCTCCTTCCCCTTTGGGAGGGGAGGACACATTAATAGCTGGGATCCCCCTCCCCCCCAGAACCATGTAGGTTCTCCTGGTAAACAGTAACAGGGAGGAGGCGTGGGGAATCCTCCTAGGGTTTGGGGGTTTGAGGGGGAACCTTCTCCATCTTATCAGGATTCTCCTGAGCTCTCCTCGGAATCTTCCCAAGTTGGGCTGTTGCTTTCTTGAAAATCTGCTCTTGCAAGCTCTGTGTCCTGGATGGGTATTGGTCCCCACTCTCCTTCCTATCCCCTTAATTTCTCTCTCTCTCTCTTTTTTCTCCCCTTTCCTGCCCTTCTGGCCATCCATGGACTGGGACCTTTTCAGCCCATAACCTCCCAGGTCCTCCTCCTCCTCCTACTCCTCTGTCCTCTGGTCAGCCTATTTCTTTAATTTTTTTATATATGCAGTTCATGCTCATTGTCTTCCCCCAGCTGCCCCTTCTAACCAACCTCCCCTGCCTTGTCACCCCGGTTTCACTGGGACTAACCCCTACCCAGTTGCCAGGTGTGGAGCCTGTGAGGGATTGGTCTTCATCAGCAGCTGGAGATGTTTTTCCTCCATTTTTCTCCCTTCCCGCTGCTGGGGCGCTCATGCAGGACGTGCGCACGTAGAGGCATGCATGTGTCCGCAGAAGTCCTACAGCACCCTCCGTACTTCTGGCCCCTCAGATCCGCACTGCCCTCCGGCCTCCACCTGGGGGCCATCATTTGGCAGGAGTGCCAGTCCTCCCTCCCCGGAAGAGGAGAGGAGAGCTGTCCTCCAGATGCTCGATCCTCTCCCTCCCCTGCCGACCCTCGGTGGCCTGTGCTCATGCCTGAATACTGGTCGCTGGCGTGGTGCGAAGTGTGGCATCCAGCGCCTCAACTCTCAGCACCACTGGGCCGGTCTTAGTCGGCCTATTTCTATTTCAGTTTAGATCCTTTCCTTTTGCTGTCTCTCTGGGGCTCCCTTGCCCCTCCCTTCTTTTTCTGTATCATCTTTTTCCTCTGTCTTTCTGGCATGCAGAACTGAGGTGGAGGAGGAGCCAATGGCTGTTACTGGCCAACCAGCGAGCGCCATGCAATGCATCGGCCTTGTGGGCAGCGCCAATGGCACCGGCTGCTCCCTCCTATACAAAAAAAAAAAATAAATTCCCGCGGGGTACTTGTCTCTGGCCAATCACCCCACCAGTGATGAATGGTGAAGATACACAGGAAGATCAAGAATTATGGTCCAATGTTGGTTCAGGCCTTCATAAGCGGCCTGTTCCACAGAAGGAAAAATCCCACTCACTCTGGGTCCCCCCCTCCAAGACCCACCATTGTGCCACTCCTCCAAAATAGGAGTGTCAGAAATCAGAGGCTTTGACAGATCCTCCCCTTGGATGAGGATTTTCCCAGAGCCTCCGGGTTCATCCTGAGGTGAAGGTACCCCTGTGGTGTCACCTTCCCCCCCCACCCCTCACACTGGTGCTTAAGGATTGGATAGATTGACTCCTAACATTCTTTTGCCCTCTGGGGCTGCTAATGTGGGAGCAATATGATGCTTGGGTTAGCATCAAACAATTATGGTACCAGGACACAGACAGGGCCCAATTTGGGAGCCCTTCTCTGGTGGAGGACCTAGTTAGTCCTGGTGTCTCTTTTTTGTCAATGTCCTCCTCCGAGGACAATGAATCCTCTGTTCATATGGCCCCTTTAGCTGAGTGCATCCTGTACCAGCAGTTCATGGAGGAGAGATGCAGGCACTGGACATCAGTGCTATCTCTAGCCATAATCGTGTTGCCCTGCCTCTGGGTCCCCTAAGAGTACCCAGTACAGACATTTCTTGTACCTTCATGACCAAGAGCCATGGAGGAGTCTACTAGGGTTATCTGTAGAGGTCACCATGCTACATGTCCATCCTCTGGGAGCTCCAGACATGATATTGTGCACCCTATGGTCCTCCAGCAGCTCTACCTCTCCATTCTTTGGGGCTGCAGGTACTCCAAACTCTTTAGGGGCCTAGGCACCTGGGACTTGACTGACCCCCAGAGCTAGAATCTGCAGCATTTGATGCTCTTGGGAGAACATTTTTTTCCTCTGTCCAGTTTCTCCTGTCAGTCGTGACACCTCAGACCCACATTGGTGCTTACCAGTGCTGCCTATAGCTGCAGATGCATGCTCTGCACTCTGCCATGCCTGATAGCGTAGTCGCCAGATAAGCCATTGAAATTGCTATTCAAGGCCTAGGGACAGTACAGCACCAACCAGTGGTATCCTACAATGCCAGTGAGGTGGTCTCTAGGGTCATAGGCACTGCTGTCTGTATCAGATGAATGTCTTGGCTCCTTCTATCATGACTGGCATTGCTGGCCTGGTGAAAGGTGCTCAATTCCCAATACCAAGGGGTGTGCGCATTCTACTTGTAGGTGAGGCAGCAGATCTTTGAGGATATCTCTTTCATCAGGCCACACCTTTGGAACCATAACCACGTCAGCGCTAGGACCACATGGAAACTTTTGCAAGCAGTCAGCCAGGGTCTACCCATGATGATGTCAGATATCAATGTGTACATAAATGCAGGCAGACCCTCCTCTTCTCATTTCTTTTCCTGCCGTTGATCAGACTTGTCAGACCCATCATTGGAAATGTTGCTTATAGCCACTATTTTAATTTTTCCTATACCAAAGTAATCACATTTTGTAATGATTTTCGGTGACCTGTATGCTCCCAAAGGAACTGTCTAAACTCTTCCTGTACAGCAAGTGCAGAGAGAAGATTTACACAAGAGACTCCCACAACATCTGTGTCTGCTACTTAGGCCTCTCTCACAACGTGAAAGCTTCTGAGATCTGCTGGAGGGTTCAACTCTACAACCAGGCAAAGCAGAAAGGGGGCTTTGGAGAATTCTTTCTCCAAAAGACAGTTGAAAGAATGGAGAAGGAGCTTCAAGAAAAATCTGTGTCACCAGCCTTGTTGACCAAATTACAGTCATCGAAGTCCTGAGAAAAATCTTCAGGGAGTCACAGGCACAAGCACCAGGACAAAGACAAGGTCTCCCTGGTGAGATCCAGGTTGCCCCTGCGGATTACAGGTAGGATATCTGCTGCAATGTCGACCCCCCCCGACCATTGAACAGACACCAAGGTTAAGGCTTGTGGGCACCACTACGCTTATTATGGCTGGTACATCATTGACAGAGATCCAACCTCCAGCGTCCATCACTTCAATCATGCCTACCATCCATAGTGGTGCCAACGCTCAGGCAGTACTAATTACATTTTCAGACATAAGATGTCTACTGCCTGGCCTCCATGTTCCAGGGGGCCCATTGACAGGAACGCTGCAAGATAATCTGTGGCAAAATAGACCTCCTCACCGGCGCAGTCATTTATTTCCATTGATGACAGTTGATGAATATGAATATATTCTTGATTGCATGATGCAGTAGGATGAGGAGGAGAAAGGCTATGCTGGGAGCCACTATGGGCAGGGCACCAGCTCCACAGTCTCCTCTTGTAGTGAGGACTCTGTTCTGAACACACCAAGATTACCTCCAGGGGAGCCCTCATTTTTTATCATGATGCAGCAAATACAAGCTGCCATGGGCTTCACTTTAGAGAAACAGGATTCTACCAAAAATAACCTGCTGGAGTTTCTGGAGATGCCAAACTCTCCCACTGCTGTGGTTCCTCCTCTGTTTCCAACCTTGAAGAATGCCACATATGCAGCCTGGTACAGGGCCAAACAATATGCCAGCTATGCACAGAAAGGCAGACAAAATGTATTCTGTACATTTTGGAAACCCCCTTTATGCTAACCAGCCTGAGACTGACTCAGTGGTGATTACAGCTGCCCATGACAGGTCCAGGGCACCTAGACACCTGAGCTTCCTTCCTCCTGATAGAGAATCCAGCAGGATGCATGTACTAGACAAGTGTACATATGCCTCTGCCTCATTGGGCCTACATATGGCTAATTAACAGGCCTATATGATAAAACATCAGAACATCCTCTGGAAGAAGGTTAAGGCTGCTGCACAGGCCTTGCCTGAAGGTTCTACAATGCAATAATTGATAAAAACTCCTGCTGCTGATGCTGATGTGGGGAAACATTTGATCCACACAGCATGTGATATTTCTGATGCCTCTGCCAGAGCTGCAGCCTCTGGCATTTGTCTCTGATGCTACTCTTGGTTCAGGGTAGCAGGTTTTGCCACTGATGTGCAGCAAACAATTCTTAATGCCCTATTCAGAGATCAGAAACTGTTTGGCCATGATGTAGAAGAAGCTTTGAAAAATCTTCAATCATCTGGCAAGACTCTGAAGTAAGTAAAATCCCTGTACCATACCCAAAACAGGGTTAGGAATAGGGGTAACTTTCACCCATCTTCTGTCAGGGGGAAGCGTCTGACTTACAGACAGCAGGGAAAAGGCAAAGGCGTGGGGGCCTTGCCAGTCCCCATAACAATGCCAAGTGCCCATTCAAAAGCATCTAAAGGTACTGGAGCTGGTGGCTTTGCCCCCCCGATCAGCATGACACCGCCCAATCACCTTTACCTCTAGGGGTGGTTGTAGGGGGTTGCCTGTCTCTCCATTTGGACCAGTGGAGGGTGGTGACTACAGACGAATGGGTTCTGGACATTATAGATAAGAGTCATGCTCTGGAGCTTCTGGACAATCCTTCAGTTCATCCACCAGTGGTGACAACCTACACACCTGGGCACATGTCCCTGTTGCTAGAGGAAGTACAGACTCTGCCTCACAAACAGGCCATAGAACTTGACCCTCTGGAACAGAGGAACATATGTTTTTACTCCAAATACTTTTTCTTCCCAAAGTTGACAGGGGATCTGAGACCTATTCTAGATCGTAGGGATCTAAACCTCTTCACAGAATACAAGTTCGAGATTGGTCACTCTGCATGATCTCCTTCCCCTGTTGCAAACAAGGGACCAGATTTGCTCCCTGGATATAAAGGATGTTGACCCCCATATCAAGATTAGGAAATCTCACAGAAAATATCTGTGGTTCTTGTTTCGGGGGAGCATTACCAATTCACACTGTTGCCCTTTGGCTTATCTTCTTTGCCATGAGTCTTTATCAAATGCTTGGCAGTGGTGGCAGCAGCCCTTTGCAGGGAAGGTCTGTATGTTTTTTCTTACCTGCACGACTGGCTATTAAAAGCCCACTCCAGGAACCAATTATTGCAGACTTTAGCTTGAACCAGACAGCTGTTTGATGCTCTGGGGTTGACTGTCAGCATACCAAAGTCTGTACCGACACTCTGCCAACAACTGCAGTACATAGGGCAGTTCTGGATATAGCCCAGGGTTTAGCATTCTTGACTCTGGGCAGGGCTGGCCACCTGATTGCCCAAGCATAGTCGGTGCATGACAGCCATTATATCTCAGCAAGAAAATTTCTACACCTTCTGGGACTCATGGCAGCAGCCATTGTTACTGTGCCATTGGCCAGGTTGCACATGCGGATCCCACAGTGGCCCCTGAGAGTCCAGTGGAACCAGCTGATAGATGATCTAGAACAGATGGTTCTAGTCATATCTCCCTTGCACAAAGTACTCAAGTGGTGGATGGAGTACAACAACCTGCTCAAGGATGATCCATTCTTGATTCCTTCCTGTCAGATCCTTGTCACAGATGTGTCAGTATCAGGCTGGGAAGCCCACCTGGGACCCCTGCAGACACAAGGCACATGGAACCAGGTGGAGTACACTTTGCACATAAATGTTCTGGAAATGTGAGTGGTCCTATATGGGCTTCAGGCCTTCCAGAACCACTTGTCCTCTGGTCTTCTTTTAATACAGATAGACACCGTCAGTGTGATGCATTATGTCAACAAACAAGGGGGGACTCATTCTTACCTGCTGTGCAGGGAAGCAGTGAGAGTTTAGTATTGGGCTCTAGAACATGGTCTTGAACTATCAGCAGTACATAGAAACATAGAATCTGTCAGCAGATAAGGACCATACAGCCCACCTAGTCTGCCCATTTCCCTACTTACTGCTGCAGCTCCAGAACCTATTTGATCTGCAGCTCTCCTGCTCAGCACATCTCCAGGGTGCCCTTATGTCTATCCTATGCACTCTTGAACCCCCATATTGTTTTCACATCCAACACTTCTGTGGGAAGGCTGTTCCATGGCTCCACCACCCTTTCAGTGAAAAACATGTTCCAGGTGCCCAAAACATCTTGGCAGGCAAACTAAGCAGGTCACAGTCCACGATGCACAAGTGGGAACTGCTGACCTCGGTGGTCGACAGCCTCTTCAAAAGTTGTGGGGCAGAGCCGTCCCAGTGATGCTGAGGGTTGAAGTGCTGGACACCACACCTTGCGCCACACTGGCAACCTGGGTTTGGGAATGAACCTTGGTCGTCAGTGGGGGGGGGGTTGGGAGATGAATTGAGTGGTCACTGAGCTGCTCTCCTCTCCCGGGTTGGGACCCAGTGATGACCGCTACAAGGCTTCCCCTGGGTGGAGGCCCAAGGGTAGTACAGATGGGAACAGCTAAAATAGGTAGGGTGCCATGGATCACTGCGTGCGTGTGCCACATGCACTCAGGCAACCACTGCAAGGGGGGGGAGAAAAGGGGAAACTTGGAATTGGCAGGCTCCATGATGGCCCCTCAGCTTTTCTTGTGCCAGCTCTCCAGATTCTAGATGTTGGTCTCTGGGGGGGGGCAGGAAAAGTTGATGCCCTTCGCCCTCAGCCCTGCCATGGGAGGGGGGCAACCCATGGGGAACCTACCAGGTGGGTCGGGAGCGGGAATCAGGGACCTGAGATTGCCACCTGCCAGCACTGCTGAAAGGGGAGAAAAATCTAGATTGAAAAAAAAAAAAGATGTGGGGCAGGATTTTCTAAGCGTGGCGCAGTTCTTGAATCCACCCCTGCACCATGGCACATAGGATTTGGCGGTGCACCAGACCCTTCGCCACAACTGCATCCGATTTTACAGTCTCAGGTGCAGTTGTGATGGTTTCCATGAATTACGGCAGCTTGCTCCAAATATCTGGTGCAAGCTCTGTAAGAACGGCCCCTGGACTGCAGCAAGTTAGACCGGAAAATGTTGTTCTAACTTGCGGCAGTTGCTGCATGGGGTGGAAAATCCTGTTAAATCACCACAAGCCCTATGCACCATATCGTTGGTGCACTGAGGCTTGGGGCTATCTTAGACATTCGAAAATCCTGCCCCTGGTCTCCTGAGTTGGACTTTTTACATCCCTACACAACACAAAACTGCCGCCATTTCTGTTTGCTTGCTCCAGGGCGCGGAGTTTTCTGGTGAGACACATTGTCTCTATCCTGGAGAAGGAGGTTTCTGTATGTGTTCCCTCCCTTTCTGCTGATTCAGAGAGTACTTCTCAAGCTGAAGATAGAAGGGACAACTCTAACACTTATTACTCCTCAGGGCCTCAACAGGTATGGTATCCCCTGCTGCAACAGCTGGCAGTGGAATCCCAAGTTCCTCTGCCCTGTGTAAGGGTCTAGTATCCCAGGAGCAGGGAACCCTAGTCCATCCAGACTTGAAGTCCCTGCATCTACATGCATGGCTTCTGAAGACATAGCCATCTCCCACTTTGGGATATCACAGAAAGTGATGGACATTCTGGTGGCTGCTAGAAAACCATTCACCAGACATACATACTCCATGAAATGAAGCGGTTTGCTTTATGGGCCGCTTCCCATAACCTGGATCCATTTACCTGCCCAGTCAATCAGGTTCTAGAGTACCTGCTGTCCTTATGGGATTCAGGCTTGCAGTATTCCTCCATCAAAGTGCACATGGCTGCTATATCAGCTTTCCATGTGCCTGTGGATGGTCATACGGTTGCCCAGCTGGAGGCAGCCCGTACGTTCTTAAGAGGCATTGCACACATAAAGCCTCCCATTCGAAATCCAGTCCCAGACTGGGACCTACATTTTATGGGGAAAATCTGACTTTGGCTCCTTTTGAACCAACTGCGACTTGTGGCTTACGCCTTCTCTCCTTTTTTTGTCGACTTTATTTATGCACTCACCCTGTTGGACTCTCTCAGATGCAGTTACTCAGTGGTGGCTCTGCTGCCCGCCTGAAGCCCCCGACTCTGGCGCTCGACGATCCCCGGACCCTCCTCCTACCTCACCCGGCCACTCGATCCCCTGGCTGTGCGCCCCCTGGGTAGGACCGTCAACTCCTCCGGCGCTCTATCTACAATCTAATGGAGTGACCAGAGAGATGGAGGGAGACCGGGAGCACCAGGTTAGAAGGCCCGACATTGGACATGGGGCCCCACCACTGAACTGCACCATCGCCTACCAGCACAGCAAGGGATTTTCTCTGGTTGTTTCCCCCAGGAGCACAGCAGTGCAGTGATGTCAGCACGGCTGTCCCTAGACATCTGCCTCGGTCCTCCCTCTTAGCTGCTTTATGCTAGTAGTACCTCCGATCTCCACCGGGGATCTCTACTGTGCTGGAGACACCCAGGATCCCTCCCCAGGGAGAGGAGAGGAGAGGAGAGGAGAGGAGAGCAGTTCATCGGATGTTCAATCCTCTCCTTCCCCTGGTGACCCCCAGCACCTGAGCTGGTTCCCAAAGTCGATCGATCGCTTTGATTTATTAAAATCCCAACAGGAAATGGTATACAGCTATGTGTAAATATCGGCTCCATAGAACTGAATGGGGCACACTCATGAAGCCCTTGTTTTGTGAAATCACAAAACAGGGCTGCGTGGGTCGACGTGGAGGTGTGGTTTCCTGACTGGGAACTCGGTCTGTTTTTTGCTGGCATGTTGAATAAAAAGTTTACGAAGGCTGTATCTTTTAAGCTACATGGAATTTTTTTGCCAAACTTCGTCAGATGACTGCTAAGCAGGTCAGTCATCGTACAGGCTGGGGGGAGCCGCTACTAGGAAGCTGCTCTTTAAGCAATTTCTTTAGACTTCACATTTCTATACATAGTGATTATATTATACTTCAAGAAGTTGATGAAATAAATTCTTAAATCTCAATGTTTAGTTTTTAACTGTACATAGGAAAGCTTAATGTAATAAAAGTAGTACAGTATGTAGTTAACCCTACTGAATTATAACGGATTCATATCTTTAGTCAGCATGTAGTAATAAATCAGCATTTAGGAAATTACTCCAAATAAGTGTAAATGTTTCTAACTGATCCATCAATAAATAACTTATTATTTCATTATTTGCTGTAGAAGCCATAAAGGAGTACCATTCAAGTGAGGTAGGAACATGGGTAGTTCCTCATTTCCTAAGAATTAGGCATTTAGCCCCTAAGAATGCTACAAATAATTGCAAAGGCTATGCCTGTGGTTCAATGGGAGGAGCAACTAACCACTCCCCCATCAGGCCTTTAAAGGCCGCTCTTCCTGGACTCTTCCAAGAATCATTTCTTCGTTGCGACTGGAGGCAATGCTCCACCTACCTTTTCCCTGTGTCTTGCCTCTTCGTTTTTCACTCGTTTTCACAGCGCCTCAGGCCACTGGCTCAGCTCCTTTTCCCAGCTGCTCGTCCTGTTACTCGCTGTCTCATTCCTTCCTGCAGCCGCTAGCTCTGCGGCACTCTCTCCATCCACCCTCCCATTTCCATTTTTTCGGTCCTGCCACCCCGTTCTTCAGTTTGTCTGGGGTGCACCATCCCTCTCCCTGCATCCTTCGGTCTCCTCATCCCTCCCTCCTTGTTTTTCCTCAGTTTGTGCTTTCTTGCTCCTTCCCCACCGTCACTGCCTTCTTTCAGTGCTTTTGGATCTCCTACCCTGTCTAGTGCTGTTGCGAATCTCCAGACCACAGCTGCTAGGTCAGCCCAGTGCTTCCTCAGTCCCCCACCGGGTTCGTCTCCCTCTACCGTAGCTGTTGCTTCTTCGTCAACCAGCCCTGCTTCTCATCAGAGCCCTCGTTCCTTCAGTCCGCCAGTCTCCCGGTGGTGCAGTTCCCGGCACTCTGCCCAATGTACATCCTTCCAGGTCTGCATCTCTTCATAGTGCTATTGCGCTTGCCTGGACCTTCGCTTGTCGGCCAGGTCAGGTCTTCTCCATTTGCCCTGGCCGGACTCGTACCTAGTTCATCCTGTGTAGGATGGGTCGCAGCTTCCTCATCTTTTCCTTGGCCACCTCCTGCAGCTCATCGAATTGCTTTCCTCACCTATGCTACTTCCTCATCGGGTGACACTGCTGGCACTGGACATTCCTGGGGAAAGGAGCAAGCTCAGTTCAGGATGTACCTGAGGAGCAATTATTCTCAGTAATTCTTACGTAGGTGATTCAGTGGTAGGCTTGTGTGTTTTAGTTTTTTGTCTTGCATTCCCTGCTCTACAATGCTGCATCTTCATCCTGCTGTGCGCTGCGGCTGCTATTACCTTCCCGTGGCTTGCCCTCACTGGAACATTCTTGCTCCTCCCCGGCCCTCCTGCTTTTCTCCCTCTTGACCCACCTGCTGCCTCATCCATCTGCTTTCACACCTGCTCTCTGTCCTTCTTTTTGGCTCTCCCTGCTAGCCCGCCACCCCTTTCTCTCTCCGCTCTAGATCTTCCTGGACATAAAGTCTCCGCCACTCATTCACACTGATGAGAACTATGCCAGAGGTGCTAGGACCAAGCGGGAGCCAAAAATCTACAAGAGGGCCAGCACCGAGGTAGGGCTGTGTGGAATCGGCACTGTGAGACTGGCTCACGCTGTATAGGCTACCTCAGCATCGATCCTCCAACTGCCTCAGTTCCTTTTTTTCCCCACTGTCGAATGTGCTTCAGTGACGATGTCGCTTGCCCACTAGGAGTCAAATCTTTACATCTATATGACAGCAGCTTTAGTTGTTTAGTTTTGTAGTATTATTTATTTATTTACTTATTTATTTATTGTTTTAGTAACAAAAAAAAAAGGTTTTTTCTTCGAAAGAATTCAGAAGTCCTCTTCAGCCCACCTTCGACGAAGTCGACCATGCAGAGGGCTGGTGATGGTAGGAAGACTTTGCATGAAAGCTATGTTTTCAGCAGGGCTGGGTCTGGTCCGCCACCTTCTACAGAGGGGGGTCTGACTACGGGAAGTCCGGGGCTCAGGAGGAAGGGCGGTCCTCCCAAAAGCACAAAAAGAAGTGGGCCTGTTCTCGATCTTCATCAAGAACCTGGCACTGCTCGGCCTCAAGCTCTTCTTCATCCCACCGGTCGAAGAAGAAATGGTACTGCTTGAGGTTGCCCTCTGGTATGTCTGCACAATGATCGTCAGTAACAGGGGACAGAAGGCCAACTCTGACTCCATCGGGGTCACCTGCAGCCTCTGTTCCTAGTGGCCGGCATCCTCGACTCCATAGTCCCTCCCCACCCTCTGGGGGGGTTCTCCGTTGAGCAGTTTCATCATTGGGCCGCTCTTATGGAGTAGTTGGTTCAGCCGTCATCCCGACTTTCCGAGCCTGTGTAGTCAGCCCCGGGGCCTTCAGGCCTAGGGGCTTCAAACCCGCAGGCAGGACAGTTGGGTCTGCCTAGTCGAGCGGCGCCTTCTCTGGTGCCATCGAGACCGTGCCCTTGTGCTTTTCCCCTTCACATGGCTGCAGAGCAGGGGCCAGCACAGGTACATTTTCTCCTACTCATGTTTTCAGATCTTCATCCTTGGGTGCACCGAGAGTTGAGCTGGGTCTCCGGGCCCTGGCGTGGTGCCAATTGCAGTGTTGCCTTTGACTTCGGTCTTGGCAGCGCCGTGCTTGGTGCCACAGTCGATGCCGTTGTCACTTGCTGGGTTGGCACCACCTCAGAATCTGGGATTCTCGACTCTGATTCAAGAAGCACTCCCTCCTGCTCTTTTTCCTCCCTTTCCTTTATATACTATCCCTCCTGGGCTAGTAGGAGATAACATTGAGTTTGATCCTGATCTGTGATTAGGAGACAACTTTGATAAAGATTCATCTCTCGGAGTGGGAAGTAAGCCCTCTACTTCAGTAGAGCTTCTGGTCGAGGACCTGTCTTTTAAGTCGCTACTGAAGAATATGAATTCCACTCTCTCTTTCTCTCTCCAGACTTCGGAGGTGGATCCGGGGAAGTTGTTGCATATTCAATATCTGCATGTCCCGGAGATCCCTGTGGAATTGACTCCTCCAGTACAACCCTCTTTCGAGACTCTCTCACAAATGGTGTGGGACAATCTGGCGTTTATTCCTTCTGTGACTAAATCCATAGACAGGAAGTACACCCTCCCCCCAAGGATCGACCAATCCTGGCCTCTCAAGCCTTCACTAACGCCATAGTGGTCCTGGCAGAAAATGACAAGGCGGTCCTCCCTCAGGAGTCTATGGCTCATCCAGTAAACAAAGAATCCCATAAGACTGTCCAGTAAACAAAGAATCCCATAAGACTGACACATTGGGGAAGAAAGACTTCGCCACCACTACCCTAGGTATGTGTATTGCTAGCTACCAGGGCTATTTCTAACAATATGAGTATACCCTCTGGCATTCACTAAAAGCTAAAGTGGAGACTCTCCCAGAGTCAGACATTGCCTCAGAGCTCCTCCAAACTATTACTAGAGGTATTGAGTCCAATAATCAGCAACTTAAGGCTGCTTTGGATGCCTTTGACACTGCTTCTAGAGCAGCAGCAGCTGGGATATGCACCCTTCGCCACTCATGGTTACAAACCTCGGGGTTCACAAATGATGCCCAGCAATGAGTCATGAATTTACCATTTGATGGTGCCTATCTGTTTGGCCCACAGGTGGAGCAGGCACTCAAGGCCACACAGAAAATTAGGATGGCTATCAAAACTGCCAGGTCAGCTCCTACTGCCCCTCAATGGGGCGGGAACCGTCGACAGTTTCATAACCGTCAGTCCTTTTGTGGCAAAGGCAGAGGGGGGACTTCAACAAAAATCAAGCCCCTCAGCCATAAAAGAAAATGCAGCAGAAGACACAGGGCTGAAAAGCACCTAGTGCCACCCTCTGAAAGTTCGGCTCAGATTCCTCCTCAGCTGTCCAAGGGGGACTCTTCTTTGGCAGTAGGGGGACGTCTGACTCAGTTATATGATCAGTCAGTCACTTCAGACAAATGGGTTCTCAGGATAATTTGAACTGTTTAAAAGTAATCTGGATATTTATATGGGTGATACTAAATATTATTACCACCCAGGTTAGGGGTGGCAAAGTCAAAATGGGCTTGTCCCTTGATTTCATATTTAACTATGAAACTATGAACCTATGAACTAATTTGGGAGGGTTCTCTGAATTTTTCAGATGCCCCTCCAGATCATCCACCCAAACGACAGCCCAGACTGTCAGTTACCCATTCAGACCTCCTTGCTTCTGAGATTCAAGGCCTTCTGAACAACAGGGCAGTAGACATAGTTCTGCAGGAGCAGCAGAACACAGGTTTCTACTCCCACTACTTCCTGGTTCCGAAGAAAACAGGTGGCATGCGCCATATACTAGACCTAAGGAAGTTGAACAAGTTTTTCTTCAAGGAAAAATTCAAAATTATATCTCTCGGTACGCTGCTTCCTCTGATTCATCAAAACAATTGGCTGGCCTTTGTAGACATGCCAGATGCATACCAACATGTTCCTGTGCACCCAAGCCACCACAAGTATCTTCGATTTGTGGTCCTGGGTCAGCACTATTAATTCAGAGTACTGCCCTTTGGGCTTTCCTCGGCACCACAAGTTTTTACGAAGTGCTTTGTGGTTCTCACGGTGCACCTAAGGAAACTTGGAGTTCAAGTATTCCCGTATCTGGACAATTGGCTCCTAGCAAGCTCCTCCAGACAAGAGACACAGGAAGCAATGTCCACAGCTTCCAAGTTCCTCACATCTATGGGAGTTCTGTTGTATCTGGGAAAATCGCAGCTATAGCCCTCCCAGCAACTCCTCTTTATAGGAGCTCTGATTACCTCCAATGCAAGGGTCTTCCTTCCAGAGGACTGGAGGAACAATATCCTCAGATGGCTCGCTTCATTAAAGAGAACAACTCAGTCCGAGCTCTCTCAATGCAGCGGATGCTGGGTCTCATGGCATCGTCAGTGTTCATGGTGCCCTTGGCTCGTTTTCACATGAGGACCATTCAGTGGATGCTCAGTACTCAGTGGTCTCTGACCACACATCCCCAGTCCTTTCACATCAAGGTAATGGAACCTATAAAGCGGTCACTCACCTAGTGGTCTCAAGAGGACAACCTTCTGAAAGGCTTTCCCTTTGCTCTAGTGGAGACACAGATCACCATCACCACAGATGCTTCTCTACTTGGATGGGGAGCTCACTGTCAAGATCTCCACACCCAAGGTCTGTGGAGTCAGGACGAATCTCAACTTCACATAAATGTCCTGGAAATGAGAGCTGTCCTGTACGCTGTCCAAGCATACAGGACATTCTCTGTCGCAAAATAATTCTCCTTCAGATGGACAACAAAGTGGTGATGTACTACCTCAACAAACAGGGCAGGGTGCACTCTTATCCTCTTGGCAGAGAAACAATGAGAGTGTGGGAATGGTGCCTAGAGCACGAAGCCCTGATCCAGGCAGTCTACCTGCTGGGAGTCCAGAATGATCTAGTGGATTGCCTCAGCAGAATGGAGGTGGATCTTCACCAGTGGTCTCTCGACGTAAACGTCATGCAATCACCTTCGGAGAGTGGGGCACACCAGACCTGGACCTTTTTGCATCCCCATTCAACTCAAAACTGCCTCTATTCTGCTCCAGAAATCCAGAACCTGGTGTTTTCTATCCGGATGCATTCAGACTGCTGTGAACAAGATGCTTTCTGTATGCATTTCCTCCTCTATCCTTAATTCATAGCGTGCTGCTGATGTTGGAGGCCCGGGGGGCAGAATGATCCTTGTCGCCACATTCTGGCCTCGTCAGATTTGGTTTCCATTGATCAACAGATTATCAGAAATTCCACTGAGACAACTACCACTTCATACGGACTTTCTGACCCAGGGCCCAGTGGTCCATCCCAACCTAAGATCCCTTCATCTCCACACATGGCTCCTGAGGAGATAGAAGTGGGTAGATTTGATGTCTTACATAGAGTCTCAGACATTCTCCTAGCAGCGTGCAAGCCAGCTACAAGAAAAACTTACACAACGAAGTGAAAGCGAGTCTCTGTCTGGTGTGAAGAGTCCTCCCTGGATCCTTTTTCTTCTCTACCAAACAAAGTCCTGGAGTATCTTCTAGACCTGTCTAATACAGGGTTACAATACTCAACCATGAAGGTCCATCTCTGCGCAATCTCAGCTTATCATGAGTCTATACACACTATGTCTATAGCTCAGTCACCCTTGGTTAAGGGGTTCCTTAAAGGTATACTCCACACTAGGCCACCAGTCAGGAGACTGGTAGCCACTTAGGATATTAACCTTGTGCTAGACATGCTCACCCGTAAACCTTTTGAGCCTCTAGCAACATGTGAGCTGAAGTTCCTGACCTGGAAGACTGCCTTCCTCGTAGCCATTTCCTCTGGTTGCAGTGTCTGAAATACATGCGCTGGTCCCAAACCCTCCTTATGCAGTATTTCACAAGGTAAGATGGTTCTCAGAACTCATCCTAAATTTCTCCCCAAAGTGGTCTCAGAATTCCATGTGAACTAACCCTTGGTTCTTCTGACTTACTTTGCAAACTTCCAGAATGAGGGAGAGCATACCTTACATTGTCTGGATGATAACAGGGTCTTGCATTTCTACTTAGACAGAACTAAAGAGATCCGCAAGTTAAAGCAACTCTTTGTATTATTCAACATGGCCTGGCTGGGTCAGCCTATTGTCATCAGATGTATTTCGGCGTAGTTTGTGACATGTCTTCGCCACTGCTGTTCCATGGCACAGGTTAAGCTGGAAGGCAGGGTATACACCCATTCTACCAGAGCAGTCACAGCATCTCTGTCAGAAATACGAAACGTGCCCATTGCTGACATCTGCAATGCAGCTACTTGGAGTTCTGTGCACACTTTTGTGAAGCACTACACTTTGGATGTCCATGCCAGGTAGCATCAATCCTTTGGCAGGACAATCCTGAATGGACTCCTGTCCTAAGTGAGCTCCTCTCTCCTGCCGCCTTTCTTGGGGGATTATTTTAGCTCGGTACTCTCCCACTAGTGCGAATGAGTGGTGGAGACTTTATGTCCAGGAAGATATGGAAATTATGTACCTACTGTAATTCTTGACCTTCTTGGATGAATTCTCCACCACTCATTCACATGCCCACCCTCCATCCCCCAAGCTCACTTGTTTGTTTCTGGTCTTCATTTCCTTGATGGCTGGGCTGTGAAGACTCTGTTGTGTTGACCCTTCTTATATGGGTCATTCAAACTATCTTATGTCCAACATAGGTTAGTTTCACTAGGTTAGTTTACACTGAACCTCCTCGGCAAAAAAGGTGCTGAGGCAATTGGAGGGTTGATGCCGAGGTAGCCTATACAGTGTGAGCCTGCCTCACGGCACCGATTCCACACGGCCCTACTTTGGTGCCGGCCCTCCTGAAGATTTTTGGCTCCCCCTCGGTCCTAGAGCCTCTGGCGTAGTTCCCATTAGTGTGAATGAGTGGTGGAGACTTCATCCAAGAAGATCAAGAATTACGGTAGGTACGTAATTTCCATTTTTCTGACACTCGTTTCCCACTCCCGTTCCACTTTTGCAATTCCGTCCTCTAGCCGACTGTACCTGACTTCTCCATTTCTGACTACTGGCCTGTAGTGGATGGAGTTTTATTTCTAGCTGTACCACCTCCCGCTGCAGTTGGTTTGGGTGAGTACCTCGAACTCCATGGTCAGCCTTTGTTTCCTCTCCCTTATTGCTGGCATCGTATCATCTTTTTTCCCTGCTCATGCTTTCTTTTTGGGGGTGTTCCCTTATCCTGCTATCACATACATATTCGTAGGCTCCTCTTACCCTAGTCCTACATTCTGGACCACTCGACTCGTATATCCTCCACTCCGTGTCAAACATCTATCATTATCGCACCTCTTCTTTCCTATACATTACTTGCCTTTTTACCTATCCTTAACCGTATTGGCTTTCAAGGCTTTCATCCATTATCATACATCATTAATTTCATACCTCATCTTACCCGTACGAACCAGCAAGGCTTCATTCCATTACCATACATCATCCATTTCATATCTCACCTTCACTGTACCGGCCTTCCAGGCTTCATTTCATCTTTGTACATCGTCCATCTCATAATTCACTTTAAACCGTTCAGGCCTTCAAGGCTTTCAATCCACCATCATGTAGTGTTCATTTGTTCTCTACCATTCTGTCCTCCTGCATCGACGTCTCCACTCATCATTGGCTGAGGGCTTTACCTGGCTGTCCTCGTCTCTTGCCCTTGCATCTTTCCTTCCCATTCTGCAGTCCTTGCTGACCTGCTAGGCTTCCCTCCATCAGCGAACCTCGTATATTCATCTCAATCCTCTACTCATCTATTCTGACTTCATAGTTTTCATTGCACTACTTCTGGTTCTTCCTACTTTCCCCATCGGCTGTGGGCTTCGCCCAGTCGCTCTCATTCCTACCTTTATCACATTCGCTGCACTCCTGGCTTCACTTCTTAGTGGACCCAGTTGGCAGGCACGCCCATGGTTGCTACTACAACCTGCCTCCTCTGAACCCTTGTTGGGATCTCCGTCGCTCAATTCGACCTCTCAGTAAGTCTGCTCATTCTCATCACCTAATTGAGCATACCCTTCATATAGGTCCTATGCTACCTCAACTCACCCTGCTCTCGACTCGGAGACATGCCTTCCGTGTCCATTGCTCCATGGCTCAGGGCAAGCCTGTAGCCAATGGTCTCACTCTACACCTACGAAGTCCACATCTAGAGCATGCGAAGCTTGGAGTGGGGTCCTTCTCCCTGGCCCATAGTGAGAATGTCTTCGCTACGGGTGGACCTTTAGTTGTCCCTCATTTTGGCGACACCTCTGGATGTAGAATTTATGACTTCAAGCTGTGAGGGGTGGGGCTCTCATCATCAGGGCCCCTTTGGCTGCCCAAGCGAGTTCAGAGGCACCCTCTGCACTATTCTCCTTCAAGACCGCCTCTGGTTCACCTGGTCTGTTTTGTAGGCTCGTGCAGGTTGGCTGAGTGCCTCAGTGGTCATTTTTCTCCTCCTTTGCTGGTATCTAGTTGCAGAGATGTTGCTTGCAACCCTCAACAGCATTCCTGTTAGAGGGACAGAATGAGAGCTTCATCTAAATTGGAATCTTTTCCTCTTCCCTCAATATCAACTCTAAATTGCAGTAACTGAGACGTCACTAACCAAAATGTCCATCAGCCTGGAGGGAAGGTGACCTAGAACTTGGATCCCCAGAGGTTTCCTCCTCAAAGGGGTTTTTTCCTCTCCTCCTTGCCGATGGTCATAATTTAGACAGGGTTAGTGCTTTCATAGGTTCCATAATTAGGTTTCGTTGTTGGATGAAGTCAGATGGTGGCCCCAACTGTTCCCTCTCTCCTTAGGAAGTCTGCCGTTCTGCATCTTGTCAGATTTCCTTTTGTTCATCGCCCTTGTCATATCTCATTCTTCTCCTGTCCTTCCCATCTACGTCTATCACCTTAATGTCTGGTCTTGATATAGTCTGATTTCTCGTCTCTTTGATACTCGACACCCTTTTGGGTGTTCTTTTTGGGCTTCTTTCTAATCTACCTTTAGCCAAGGGAATAATTCCAGCGGTACCTATAGGGGTGGAACCCTCCTCTAGGGTTCCTCACCATCGTACCCCATAGGGTGGTATATTCCATGGACAGAGAGGTGAACAGCCACAATGTATCTAAGTCACACAAGCATAGATCACACCAAGTTGCTTAAGCACATTGAATTGCAAAGGCTATGCCTGTGGTTCAGTGGGAAGAGCAACTAACCACTCCCCCATCAGGCCTTTAAAGGCCGTTCCTCCTGGACTGTTCCTGGATTCGTTTCTTCATTGCCCCAACATCCTCCCCTCCTCCTCCAATGGCACATCTCTCTTTCCCGTGGGCTTCTTCCTAAGCTACCTTTAGCCAAGGGAATCATTTCTGTGGCACCTATAGGTGTGGAACCTTCCTCTAGAGTTCATCGCCGTTGTACCACTATAGGGTGGTATATCCCAATGGATAGAGAGGCGAACAGCCACAGTGTATCTAAGTCACACAAGCATACATCATACCAAGTTGCGTAAGCACATTGAACCAATTCATTTGATTTAGTTATCTTAAAATCTAATTGAACAATCCCTAGGATAGCAAAAGAGGGAAGGCTGAAAACTTTAAAAACTGCCTAGAAATCTGATTAAAATTCATTAAAGACTCAGCATTTCATCAATTAATTAAACTTTAAAAACACTCTCAAGCACTCGAAATCCAGTTGCCAAACCAATTTATTGCTCCTGGAATCCCAATGATTTGCCAGGACCTAGGGGTAACCATTACTTGTTTAAAACATGTTCTACATCCAGCTCCATGGAGCACTACTATTCACAGATTGGGGTGCATACACTGGGAGACAAGATGTCTTAGGCAGCATTCCAATTCAGGCAGCTAAAGAAACCTCGGATGATATACCAGAAACCTCCCGGAACCTGCACCGGACTCTCAGAGCCAAACCTACCCTCTGGCACTGGTAAGTTGGTCACCGAACTTATACTTTTCCTTTCTTTATCCCTAATCAGCCTCAAACATTGTGGAGGAGTGAGATGCTTGTCCCACCTGGTCCCTTGCCACAGGATCACAGGAATTTCCCTCCCTGATCAGCCCTTTGATTGTGTGTTTTTTTTTTCCTCCTTAAATGAATTCTCCCCTAGGCATAGCTGTTTAGCTGCTGGTCTCCTTTCTCCGGCTTTGGGGTGGGGGGACTCGACCATACCTCTAACCCACATCCCTATCAGCCATCACTCCTTCGCTTGATTTAAGCATACCAGGTCCGGAGCACTTCCCAAGGCCTGTCCTTTGACCTGCGGCCCACCCGAGCAGCTTGTGCTCAATGCCCCAGGACCTACCCCTCCAAGCAGGCCCCTTAAGTGGGTGGGAAACCTCTGGCACCCCCCCTTATCAGACTGGGACCACCCTGCCATAGGAATCCTGCCACAAAACTCCCAGTCCTGGCAGTCCAAGACTACTTCCTAATGGGCCTGAGACCCCACCAAACTACCTCCTAATGGGCACTCTCCTTACCCCATCTCCTCCTGGAGACCCGGTTCCCCACATGATGCTGGCAGACTATCTGAGGCCCTCCCCATGAAGCACCCATTACCAGCGCCACGTCACTGGAATCACAGCTCTACCTCCACTTACAAGGGGGGGTGGTTCCCGTTAAATCAGGCCCAAACCTGGACTGATGAGCTCCTCCTTGCCTGTCTGTCCTGCCATCTTCCAGACAGCCTCCTCTGTCCCCCAGAACCACCCAACTGACTCCTTTTATGGACTATGAAACTGCCTCTAGTGGCAGTCTATAACACAGCCCGAATTGTGCCATCCCCAAATCCTATAAAACCCCTTAAACGGGAAAGCACCATAGTAGAGTCCCCAGCAGTAGCGTAAGCCCCTCTCAGAGAAGGGGCTTACACTCACCTGGTATATGGAGTGCTGGGATCTCTCCTGGTTCTCTACAGTGAATTTCTCTGAGCATGATCTCCAGTGGGGAGCTGCGGAGAGGAGGTACTGCCCATGTTTATGTACATGCTGTTGTCTGACATTGCATGAGCGGCCCCTGGCTGACTGCTTGCAAAAGTTTCTGTGTGGTCCTCTGCTGACGCGGTTATAGTTCCAAAGATGTGGCCTGATGAAAGAGATTCTCTTGAAGATCTACTGTCAGTAAGTTATTACGTAACTGTTCTTTATTAGGGAACCCTCCTGCTCCAGGATTCAGGGAGCCTGTGCCGGAGCAGTCATCAGTCTTTGATGACACACAGCAGCCCCCTCTCTCTGACATTCTCCCCTCTTAGAGTACTGATGCTATGTGTAGCATCAGGGTAAGCAGATTCCTCCTTAATAGTAAGGGAAAGCTTGGTACTCTAGACCCATAAATGGTACTCCATGGAGAAGACTGATTCTGGGGAAGATATAAAAGTTATGTACTTACCGTAGCTGGTGATCTTCCAGAATATCTTCTCTATGGGGTACCATGACCCACCCACTATCCTCCTCTCTAGTAGAGCCAGGGCCACTGGGCAACTCACCCTTGTCAGTGTTGGCACCTGACTTATTGTAACACCTTTGGAGCTGTCTCTCTTTCTCCCTCCCTGCCCTGTTTAGGGACTATCTGGGAAGACCAAAAAAAGATGTTTTGTTTTTCTTCCAGCAGGTCCTCCCCATCATGCCTAGGATATGTCCCCTTACTTTGGGTAAATCCCTGTTAGTTGCTAAATGAAACCCTACACCCCAGTGGTGCTTTACCTCTAACTAAATTCCACTTAATAGTAGCCCTATCAGTGGTTCAAATCTATGTATTTGTCTCTGCAACAGCAACGTGAAGTCATATTGAGGAGTTTATGGCTCCTTTACTGGGGTAAATCCTCATATCATATGCAGTTGAGGTGCATCAACCAATCAGCTAGCTGAGCTGCCACTACCTTCTTATAGAATCTTAGAAATCTGACGGCAGAAAAGGACCCTAATGGCCCATCAAGTCTGCCTCTTCCTCCCCCCTACTCATGTCCTTTTCCACGGGCCCTCCACTTCCCCCCACTTACCAACCCCATATGTCTATCCCATGCCCTCTTGAATCCCTCCACCATTTCAGCCCCCACCACTTCCTCTGGTAGTTTGTTCCAGGCCTCCACCACCGTCTCCATGAAGAATCATCCCCTCACATTGCCTCAATATCTTCCTCCCTCCAATCTTATTCTCATCCATGTTCTCTGTTCTCTGTTCCCAGGGGCCTCTTGCCATTGGTAGGCCAAGAACAGGTGGAGAGTGAAACAGAGAGAAAGCATGTCAGTCTACCCTGACCTTGTGGTGTTCTGACTGTACTTAACAGGTGGCCTCAGTGAGCACATTGCACTGCACAGGCATGCTTCCCTTTGTATTGCTGGGGCAGAAGTTCTGCCTGCTTTTCCCATTAAAAAACAAGCATTTGTCAATGCTGAATGTTCACCACTGGTATTGCTGTGCTACTAGGTCTTGCTTGTACACATTTTTACTATATATTTACCCAGGATAGAACAGATGAGATGCAGAATCTCATTTTCAGTGGTGTCCTGCTTTGACACATTGTTAGATTGTAATTACCCAGGATAGGGCAGCTGACTACTTGTAAGTGAGCTCCCACATTTTGACCCCAAATGTCCAACAGTCTTTTTATGACC
Source organism: Neoceratodus forsteri (assembly GCA_016271365.2). Taxonomy (NCBI): domain Eukaryota; kingdom Metazoa; phylum Chordata; order Ceratodontiformes; family Ceratodontidae; genus Neoceratodus; species Neoceratodus forsteri. The sequence goes on from JADMNL010000027.1 coordinate 141,119,546, forward strand.
TGACATTATGATTAAGACAGGTGGAATTTTTTAAATCCCATCCAAATGGTGATTTTGCTGTGCGACTGTGGAAACAAGTTTTGGAGGGGATTTGAAAAATGACACCTGCCATGTTCAGGAGGTAGGGTAACACAAGGGATATGTTGAACATTAGGGGCCGAAATCTGCAAAAATATGAGTAAACATTGGAACAATTTGTTTCCTCATAACTTAGTTGTTTTTTCAAATTTTTACCCCAACTTTTCAACATAATCTTTTTATGACCACTCCTTCTGAGCATGACTGGTGCTGTTTATTTTTATTTATATATTTATTTAAAAGTTTGTGACTGGGAAAGGCACACTGAGCTGAAGCTCATTTCCAGGTGCGACCCGGGGGAACAATCAGGTGGGGATACAAGGTAAAATTTACATTCATACATAAACTCAGGACATTACATTACATTTACATTTACATTAGAGTGCGAGTGCAGCACCTGGATAGGTGTTGTGAATATATTGACAATTTTTGTTTTAAGTATTAGCAGAATTAAAACATCAGGACCTGTCAGCATTTAAAAGAATGTTACATTTACATTAGAGTGCGGGTGCAGCACCTGGGTAAGTATAGTGAACACAATGACAATTTTTGTTTTATGTACCAGCAGAATTAAGACAACAGGACATTTTAGCATGTAAGAGTACAGAAAATGAGTGCCTTAATAGAGGGGATATAAGCAAAAGAAGGCAGAGTAGCAGCAAGAGGGAGGCACAGGGTAAAGAGAGGGAATAAGTAGGCTGGGGAAGGGGGCATGGAGGAGGAGTGGCAGCAGCAATTGGAGCTGGGAAGGAGATGAAGGATAGACTTTAAAGAGGTGAGTGAGGGGGAGTGGTGAGTATCCTGGGGGAGTTGGTTCCAGAGAAAAGGGAGGCGATAGGAAAATGCATGCTGTCTTGCCTGAGAGAGTGGGGGAGAGAGAAAGAGTGGGAATTCCTGGAGTGGAGAGAGTAGATAGAAGGGTGAGCAGGAGATAAGCAGGAAAGGAGATGGGGGGTCCTGAACCAGTACTTGGAAATGAAGGAGAGGCAGTGGATCACCTGTCTGTGGGAAAGATGGTGATGGAGGAGTAGAGGAGACAGTGGTGAGTGAGGAGAGTGGAGGAGATAGCAAAGTGACAGAATGAGTTTAGGAGTGCATCAAGTTTTGAGAGGGAAGTAGCAGGAGCAGAGGCATAGACAGCTTTGGCGTTATCAGATACGGGCAGAACTGTTTTTGTGACCAGGTAGCAGCATGTAGGTAATGGGAGTCAGTCTTTGTTATGGTACAGGATGGCAAGTTTTGGGCGGAGTTTGGTGCAAATGGCATCTATATGGGAGGAAAAATCTAAATGGCTGTCCAGCCAGACTCCTAGATATTTGACAGTGTTGACCACCTCTGGGGGGGGGAGCTGTTCAGTGTGACAAAGGTGGGGTGGGGGACTGGAGACGAGCCAACCTCTGTCTGGAGCTAAATACCATAGAAACATTTTTTTTTTTTTTTGAGCTGGTTTTCCTGAAACCAGTGTTGAACTTTGGTAAAGTCTTGCTGTAGGGGGTCGAATATGTCATTGATGGGGGAGCCAGAGGAGTAGATCATGGTGTTGTCCGCATACATCTGTATGTGGGAGGTGGAGCTGATGGAGGGAAGATCATTTATAAAGACTGAGAACAGGATGGGTCTAAGTACAGAACCTTGGGGAACACTGCTAGGATGGGAAGGGCTGAGGAGAGGACATTTCCAAATTGGACCGTTTGCTGTCTGTTGAGTAAATAGGAGCTGAACCAATTTACGGTACTGCAGGTTGGGATAACCTGGACATGTGTAGTTTGCAGATCAGAAGGTGGTGGGAAACTAAATCAAAGGCTTTGGCCAGGTCCACAAAGATGGCAGAGGTGACATAGCCTTGATCCATTGCAGAGTGGATATGGTCTGTGATTCATAGTAGAGAGGTAATAGTGGAGTGGTGTTTCCTGAAGCCTGATTGGTAGGGGGAGAGAGTATCAGTGGTTGTTAGATGGTCTAGGAGCTTGGAGTATATCAGTGATTCTTGCAATTAGGCAAGAGAGGACAGGAGTGAGATTGAAACAACTCCTGGTGGGGGACTCCATTGTTAGGAAGGTAGAACTGGGCAAGGAAGGGGAGAGGGAGGTAAGGTGCCTGCCTGGCGCCATGGCTTGGAGGGACAGGGAGCAAATCCTCAGGATTGCCGGAGCAGCTGCACAGGGGAGGGAGCTGGATGTCATTGTCCACTTAGGGACAAATGACCTGGCTAAGAAAGGGATTAGAGAAGTGCAGGAAGAGTTTGTGGAATTGGGGAGGGGCCTTAGTCAAGTAGCATGCACGGTAACCTTCTCGGAGGTGCTACCCATCTATGGCATAGGAGAGGCTAGGGTGTTCCTACCATGGTATTCAATCAGTGGTTGAAAAACTGGTGTGGAGTTCAGGATTTGGCTTCATTGGGGACTGGGGTCCACCTGGAGTGATGCAAGCCTATACTGGCATGATGGGCTGCATCTGTCCGGGAGGGAACCAGGATCCTAGGTGATAGGTTTAAATGCTTCATTGGCAAGCTTTTAAACTAGCCAAGGGAGAGCACTGGAAAGGGCAGGAAAATCCTAGCCCCCAAAACAATCATGGTAGTAAGTGTGGCAAACACCAACATGGAGGTGTCGATAGGAGAAGGGCAGGGGTAAATGGAGAAAGTGACAAAGGCAAGAAGGACAGGGATGGGGCAAAGGGGTAAGGCCATCAGGAAATGGAGGGTAATGAGTACCAATGCCTGTAGTCTGGGCAACAAGCTCCTGAGCTGGTGGCCTTAATGGAAGAGGGATGCCTGGATATCGTGAGCAGTCACAGAAACATGGTACACAGAGAACCATGACTGGGATGTTAACATACCAGGGTACATAACCTACAGGAGAGACAGGCAGGGGAGAAGAGGGAGAGGAGTAGCTCTCTATGTAAAGGAAGGGATAAAAGCAACTGAACAAAAGAGTAAACAGGGAGGAGTGGAGGCACTTTGGGTCACCTTGGAGACTGGAAAGGGCACCACAATCCGCACAGGGGTTGTGTACAGACCCCCATATCAGGGGGAAGGAATGGACAAGGATATGATGGAAGGCATTCTTAGAATGGCAGAGAAAGGGGAGATACTGTTGATGGGAGACCTGAATATGCCAGATGTTAACTAGAGCAAATTTGCTGCAGCGACATCCAAGAGCAGGGCCATTCTTGACGCCCTACAGGTGGCAGGCATTAGACAGCTAGTTTTGGAACCCACTCGTGAGGGAGCAATCTTAGACCTCGTACTCTCAAACGGGGGCAGTGAGAGGATCTCAGATCTAGAAGTGGGTTGCCATCTGGGGACAAGTGACCAAACAGTGTGGTTCACGTTAAACTCAGCTACAGAGTCAAGCCATACAAAAGTGAGGGTACTGGACTTTAGGAGGGCTGACTTTGGCAAGATGGGAGAGTGCCTCAGAAAAGCACTAGCAAACAGGCTAGAAGGAGGTGTGGAGCAACAATGGGGAATTATCAAAACTGCCATCACAGAGGCAACAAGCCTTTGTGTGAAGCAAATAAATCAAAACGAAAGAAAAAGCCACTATGGTTCTCAAGAGAGGTGGCTGTGAAAGTCAGGAAGAAAGATAGCATTCCAGAAGTATAAGGAAACACAGAAGGAGCAGGACGAGAGCTGTACCAGTTAAGGCAGAAAGAAGCAGGAGGGAAGTCAGAATAGCAAAGGCCCAAACTGAGGAAAAGATAGCCAACTCAATTAAGAAGGGGATAAAACCTTTATAGGTACATCAGCAGTGTAGAAAGACAAAGGGAGGGATAGTGAGGCTGAATAGAATAAACAGTGGGTGGGCAGAGGGGGACAGTGAAAAAGCAGGAATACTGAACGAATATTTCTGCTCAGTATTCACAAAAGAGCAGGGGAAGTGCCTAATCCAATTAACAGAAGCACTCTTGATAGGGGGGTCGATCCCAGTCCTTTCACAGAAGAAAGGGTTCTGCAAGAACTCCTAAAACTGAAGGTGGACAAAGCAATGGGTCCTGATGGAATTCACCCCAGAATTCTAAAAGAATTAAGGAAAGAACTAGTGAAACCACTGGCTACTCTTTTTAATAAATCATGGGAGGATGGTGTGGTACCCGAGGACTGGAGGAAGGCGGATGTGATTCCCCTTCACAAAGTGGGACCAAGACAGAGGCAGAGAACTACAGACCTGTCAGTCTGACCTCTGTGGTAGGGAAAGTGATGGAGTCACTTCTGAAGGAAAGAATAGTTGAGTACCTAGAGGTCAGTGGAGCACAGGATCCAAGGCAGCATGGGTTCACAGCGGGAAGGTCATGTCAGACCGAATCTAATAGATTTCTTTGACTGGGTGACCAAAGTAGTAGACCAGGGAGGGCTGTGGACATGGCCTACCTAGACTTCAGCAAGGCATTTGACACAGTCCACACAAAGATTATTAGTCAAATTAACCAGCCTGGGAGTGGGTCCCAGGGTGGTAGCTAAGTAAAACATTGGCTGGACAACAGGACACAGAAGGTAATTGTAAATGGAGTCCACTCTGAAAAAAGGCGGTTACTAGTGGGGTACTGCAGGGTTCAGTATTGGGTCAGTTCTTTTAATGTCTTCATCAGTGGCATTGCAGAGGGACTGGAAGGAAAAGTATGCCTTTTGCAGATGACACAAAGATCTGCAACAGGGTTGATACACAAGGAGGCGTGGAAAGGATGAAAAGGGACTTGGCAAGGTTGGCGGAATGGTCTGACGTGATAGGCAGCTAAGATTCAATGCAAAAGTGCAAAATAATGCACCGGGAAACAAGAACCCAGGGAAGAATACACAATGGGTGGGAGGTAGTAACAACAACAAAACAGGAAAGGGACCTGGGGTAATCATATCAGATGACCTTAAGGTTAGCAAGCAATGTGAGAAGGCAGTAGGGAGGCCGGAGGTATACTGGGATGTATAGGAGAGGCATCAGCTGCAGAAAACAGGAAGTTGTTATCCTCTGTACAGACAGTTGGTGAGACCCCATCTGGAATACTGTGTCCAGTTCTGGAGACCCCATCTCCAAGGACATAGACAGATAGAGGCAGTCCAGAGGAGGGCAACTAAAATGGTGCAGGGTCTGCAAGAGAAGCCGATGAGGAGAGACTAAAGGAGCTTAATATGTATACCTTGAGGAAAGAAGGAGAGGGGGGACATGATAGAAACTTTCAAGTACCTCAAGGGAATCAACAAAGTCCAAGAGGGTAGCATCTTTCAGAAAAAGAAACTTGCAAGAACAAGGGGACACAATTTAAAGATAGAAGGAGGAAGGTTCAGGGGCAATGTGAGGAAGTATTATTTCACAGAGAGGGTAGTGGATGCATGGAACAGCCTTCCTGAGGAAGTTGTGGAGTCTAAAACTGTGGGAGAATTCAAGAATGCATGGGACAGACATAAGGCAATTCTTGTGGGGGGCAGGAAGATATAGGCTGTTGGTTAAATAGGATCTGCGGCCTATCCTGTAGGTAGGGAAATGGGCAGACTAGATGGGCCTAGCGGTCCTTATCTGCCGTCAAAGTCTATGTTTCTATGATCTGTGATTGCTGGGCAATGTCGGATCCCCGCCTTTGTGGAGAGGCATCACTTTTGGGAGTTTCCATGCCTGGGGGACTGTGCCTGATGAGAGGGAGAGGTTTAGGAGATGGGTAAGGGGATAGACTATGGCTAAGGCTGAGATGCGGAGGAGTATAGGATGGAGTCTGTCAGGGCTAGATTTAGATTCAAGGACATGAGAGCCTGATAGACTTCTGTGGTCGATATGGGAGGGGGGGGAGTTAAAGCCAAGTTCATGTGGAGGAAGGGGGGATCTCAGTGTGGAGGTAGAGGGGTTGTCTGGGAGCGCACTGGTAATGAAGAACTTGTTGAAAGATTCAGCTATAAAGGTGGGGTCAGAGGTGGATGAGCCACTGAAATAGAGGGACAGGGGGGTTGGATTTGCTGGAGGGTCCATGAGTGAGTGTATAACCTTCCATAAAGTGGTTGGAGAGCCAGCATTTGCCTGGAGTTGAGACTTGAAGTAATTGGCTTTGTCTTGACTCATTTTATAAAACAATGGCTGAAATGTCATTTTGTGCCAGAAGTGTTAAAACACATTTTGGGTAGAATTTGGGAAATGACAGCTGTCACATAATGGCTATGCTGAAAAGTTGGGGTCAAAATATTGAAAATTACCACAGTTACAAGCGTGTACTGAAAAGTTGCAATGTAGATTCATAACTTTCTTGTTTTCTCATATTTTTACCCCAAATTTTCAACATAGCCTTCTTATGACCCCACATAGCCTTATGATGAGCCCACCTCATGAACAAAGGCTGAGAACATTTTCAAATCCTGCCCAAAAGGTGAATTTGCATCACACGTGCGAAAACATATTTTGTCCAGGATTTGAAAAATGACAACTATCACATTCATGAGGTGCCGTCATGAAATGGCTATGTTGAAACTTTTGGGTCAAAATATTGAAAATTACCAAACTTATAAGCATGCATTTGTAAACTTCAACATAGGTTCATAACTTTGTTGTTTTTTAATATGTTTGCCCCAAATTTTCAACATAGTCTTCTTGTGACCCGACCTCATGAACAAGCGTGGAGAAAAGTTTCAACTCTTGCCTAAAAGGTGATTTCAGACAGCAACCACAAAATCACCTTTCGGGACAGATTTTTCCTAATTTCACCACCATTGTTTATGAGGTGGGGTTCCAAAAAAGCATGTTGAAAAGTCTGGGCAAAAATATTCAAAAATGGCCAAGTTATGCCACTAAGTTCAAAACCCCATTGAAATACATTGAATTTCATATCTGATTTCCTCAGTTCGTGGTCCAGCATGGTGGAGACATGTCTGCACTCCAGAGAGGATTAAGGCATTGGACCCCTGGTGGGTAAGTAAGGGCTGGATGTGTGTGGAGTGGTGGGTGCTGAGTAGTAGGGACAGGTGGGGGGATGAACAGCAACAGCAGCAACATACATCAATGAATGTTTTTCTTTTTTACAGGGTATGTTTAAAAAACTACTAGGGACATTTTTCTTTATATCAGGTGGTGACACTGGGGGATTGGGCACCCCCAGTGTCAGTGTTATGTTTTTGGGTGTGTGTGTGTGCTGAGTGGCAGAGCCAGGTAGGGGGACTAATGGTAGCAGCAGCAACAGACATCGATGAACATTTTTTTACAAGATATATTTATTTAAAAAAAAACTACCAGGGATGGTTTTATTTCTGGCGGCGACACTGGGGGATTGGGCACCCCCACTGTCTGTGTTATGTTTTTGGGGAGGTGCTGAGAGGGAAGGTTGGGTGGGGGGGACAGTTACGGCGGTGGCAGCAGCAGACACTGATGGACGGTTTTCTTTGTTACAGGGTATATTAAAATATAAAACAATGGATAATTTTCTTTATTTCAGGTGGTGACACTGGGGATTGGGCACCCCCAGTGTTGGTGTTATGTTTGTGAAGCGGGTGCTGAGTGAGAGGGTCAGGTGGGGGAACAGTAATGGTGGAAGCAGCAACTGACATTGATGGATGGTTTTCTTTGTTACAGGGTGTAATTCAACCTCAGCAGGCTGATCATGACACATCAGCTGTGCTTGCAGGGTGGCGTAGATCAAAGGAAAGAGCCAACCTATGATTGGGTCGGCTGTCTCCTTTGAACTACACAAAGTTTGCACCCAGTAAGCCAGAACAGTGTCATGATCAGTCTGGCTGATGAGTGATGTGACACTGGCGAGCCCCTCGCAGACCACTCTGCATTGGACTGACAGTGTCACATCACTCAAAAGCCACTCTTCTAACAAAATGTTTGCTGCATGTGTGCGTACGGCAAGCATAAAAATGGAGCAGAGTATTACCAGTTTCATTGTTTGACAGTGTGCTCTGGGCACCTTTCTAGTTGAGTTTGCCTCTAAAATTTGGACCTGATTGAGACAGGAATGCCTGAGGCTGCTTTGTTTTACTGGGGTCCCCCTTCCTTCTGGCTTCCCATATTATAGGGGTGCGGTAGCACTCCTATAGTTAGGGTTGAGTAGGCTATTTAATGTTAAACCCCAATTTTTGCACCTTAATAACTTTGGTGTCATTTGATGAAATAGCCCAAAATTTGGCATGAACGGTTAGGCTGCCAGAGTCTCAAGACATGACAAGTTTAGTGACAGCATCCTGTTCAGTTTTTGAGATCCGGAGTGCTACAAAACGGGAAAAAAACATGTTTGGTTTCCCTATACATAACATTGGGTATTTTTTGCTGTCACCTACAGCCTAGATGGTGCGTAATTTTTTCATGAAATTTTCAGGGTTGAAGAGGCCCATGCCAAGGGGTGTGCCTTTGGAGGGTTTCACGAAAAAATATTATACAGTTCCAGAATTACAATGATTTTAGTGTTAATGTCCTGATGTGAATGGTAAAAAAAAAGGTTTGCGATTGCTTATTTTCATGATTTGCCACTCATGCTGACAAAAGTACTGATGGTGTTGCTCACCATTTCTTTCTCATTTGAGACTCCCAAACTTTGAAAATACATAAAAAAGTATCTCTTTTTTTAAAAAACAAACACCTGAACATAGCTAAACTGGACCCATTTGCTAGACACTTCTGTTTGTTGTTTTAAAAATTTTCCAGGAATAACTTTTCTGGGCATACCAAAATCCAGCATGCCCAGCTTAGTTAGAAGAGCCATTCACCTGCGTTCTCTGAGAGCAGTAGGACTTGCTTGAGCTCTGCAGCCACAGCTGGAACTTGTGCTGCGGGCTGCAGTGAGACCAGTGAACTGTCGATCCCCTCTTCTGTTTGCCTGTGTCTGTCTCTGTTTTTTTGTCTGTCTGTTTCTTTGTCTGTCTGTCTGTTTGTCTGTCTGTCTATCTATCTATTGATCTATCTAGCTATCTCTTTATATATCTGCCTGTGTGGCTGTGTGCCTATTTATTTTATTAAGTGGACCAGGGTGCCAACCCCGGTACCGCTTCTTTACTCCCCCTCCTCCAGGTTGCCTGTCTGCCCATCCCAATGTGTTTTATATATATATATATATATATATATATATATATATATTAGAGCAAAAAACTCCATTTAATGCATTAGTTAGGGTTGTTCCACAGTGACAAAAGTGGAAATTAGCTGTTAGGGTTGAAAACCCGGTTGGACCCCGCCCACCCCCAACCGGCATTGGGGTGCGCATTGGGATCGACAGCCCTAACTCTCACCCCATGACATGTGTAAAGCAGCAGAAGTATGGGAGAATGGGGTGAGAGTTGGACCCAGATCCCAATGTGCACCCAATGCCGGTTGGAGTGAGGGTGGGGGTCCAGGGTTTCAACATCAACAGCGAATTTCACTTTTGCGCTGGAACAACCCTAACTAATGCATTAAACGGAGTTTTTCCTTTCCTTCTTTTGAGAATGATAACGAGAAATAGTGAATGTAATGCAGCGGCGGGAGCGCGGGGCCCACTCCCGCCACATGATGTGTTGTGGCATACTAACAGGGACAGCAACGCAAACAGAAATGCTAACAGTGGCGCACATGGTAACACAAGCACGAATGAGAACAGAAAGGGTAACGCACATGGTGGCGTTGACGGGAATGGTCTGCCACGTGATGTGTTGTCACATAGTAACATGGTGCCTGCAAACAGAAATGTCAATGGGCATGGTGATGTAAAGTGAAACAGTAAGATAAACAGTACTGTAGACAGAAATGGCAAAAATAACAGAAAGCATAGCGCAAGTAAGCATAAAGGATAACGCACATGGTGGCGCAGGACGTCAATGGTAAGTGAAATGGGTATGGATCCGCAAGCGAAAGGTAACAGTAACAGTAAGTAAGCACAGGCTGGTTTTCCCAAAACCCGCATTGAGAAAGAACAGTGAGTACAAATAATGTATGCAAATAATGAGTATCGGCAGAAAATGAGATCTTGGAATATTAAATACATTATATCTCAGGAACCATCGACGAGAAAAAAAATTTAAAAGTCATATTATTTACAACTGTCCTGGCTAATTTGGATCTTAACCCCATCAGGGGCTAAATATTCTCGACAAAAAGTCCATTATCTCGCACCGCTTCGTCACACGGGCCCCTGAAAGCGCGGCGACCCACCGTAATGTTATCCTATGGGGAAAAAGAAAGTTCGGAGCGCCATAACTTTGCCTCCCTGTATTTTTCACCAAACTACTGAAAAGCACATCTGTGGGCTGTTGGCTGTCTTCCCCAAATTTCAGGAAAAAGACCAAACCGTTATTTTGCAGCAGGGCTCCAAATGATTTCTGTTAAGTGTCGTGGCAAGTAATGTTATCCTATGGGAAAAACCGTCAATTTTGGAGTGCCGTAACTTTGCCGCCATGTGATATTTTCACCAAACTACTGAAAGGCACATCTGTGTACTGTTGGCTGTCTTCCACAGATTTCAGGAAAAAGACCAAACCGTTATTTTGCAGCAGGGTACCAAAAGGATTCCTGTAATGCTTGTGCCGTAATGTTATCCTATGGGAAAAACTGTCAACTTTGGAGTGCCATAACTTTGCCGCCATGTAATATTTTTTCAATACAACACTGAAAGGCACATCTGTGAGATGTCGGCTGCGTTCCCTCCAAATTTCAGCCCAAAACTCCCAACGGTTATTTTGCAGTGCAGTGCCAAAGAATTGCTGTCATTTTCCCAAAGACTAGAAAATTACTGTCGCAATTTTCGAAAGCTTTCACAAAAATTTGCGACACTTTCGTGAGCAAGAAAGTAATTTGGGAAAGTACTTTTTCCAGAAATTTGAAAAACATATTTCTGGGGTGTTTTGCCACAAAATAAAGACATGGCAAGCATCTTCAGGTCCCGACTAGGTGAATACAAAAAAAATTAGGTTGCTAGAGGGTCCCAAATTTAAATGCCAACCATTTTTCTGATCACCAACTGAAAACAAAATGGCGATTCTGCGAGAAGTAACAGGCCCATTGAAAGTAAAATGCATTTCTTGAAAGTGTTGAACTTTTTGTTAACTTTTCCCATTGACTTATAATGGGAAACTGTTTTTGAATAACTTTTGAACCGTTTTTATTTTTTCACAAAATCTTGAAAGGCACATCGGGACCTGGCTGCACGTTCCCTGAAGATTTTGGGCGGTCCGCAAACACGTCACGAGCTGTAGGCGCGACCACAGGAATTCCAGAAAAGCGTAAATGCGCGCACAGATCACACTTAATAACTCCGCAGCCGTATATCTGACCAGTATGAAACTTGGCAGATCCCAAGGCATATGGTTCTTGATCTTAAATTCCAAATTTCAGGCAAATCCATCAAACGGTTTCAAAGTTATTAAGGTGCAAAGTTTTGGGGTTTAACATAGAAATGGCTCCTCAACCCTAACTATGGTATCACTACCGTGCTACCATAATGTATATATATAATTTTTTTTCCTAGATGGATCAGGGCACCCACCCCTGGTACCACTTTTCTTGACCCCCACTCCAGGCTGCTTGCCCCATTCCTATTATCTAAGTGGCAGTACTGGTACCTACCCTCAGTGCCGCTGAACAGTTGCCCAACACTGGGATGCCCAATCCCCAGTGTCAGAATGTCGGTGTCTCCTGAAAATAAGAAAACTGTTCCTCATTTGTTTCCCCCCCTGCAAAAAAGAAAATGGTCTCTCACTGATCTGACTCCCACCCCTGATATCCCACTCAGCACCCCCACCCCCACACACCCTCACTCACCTGAGCATTTCCTACAGCAAAGATCCACTCTCCATTCAAAGACATGTCCTGCTGCTGGAACTGCCGACTGCAATATGAAACTAAGGTAAGAGCAGTTCAATGTATTTCAACGGAGCTTTCAACTTTGATGCATAACTTTCTCATTTTTGCATATTTTGACCCCACGTTTTCAACATGGTCTTTTTGGGACCTCACCTCGTGATCAGTGGCAGTGGAATTAATGCAAATCAGGCCCAAAAGGCAATTTCGTGGTCACACTTGGCAAAATCACCTTTCTGACTACATTTGAAAAATATTCCAGGAATGTATCTTAACCATTTATTCCGACTAATGGGTCTGTGCCACAGGCACTAAGATCCTGTGGGAAGCCAGAACTTTTCAGGAGGGCCACTGCCGAGGCAAGCTGTGCGCATGCACTGCACTGCAAGAGTGGCTCACAGCACCAGGCTTACTTCGACACCAGCCCTTAACTGCATCAGTTTCTTTTTCCTGCCGTACAGTGCACTTCAGGGACGATGTTGCTCACCCATCGGGATACAGAACTTCACGTCTCTACAACAGATGCTTTCAGTTCTTCTCTGCTTTAGTTTTTAAAGCTAGAGTTTGTTATTCTTGTGTCAGTTTAGTAAGTTTATGTAAATTTTTTTGCCCATTTTTTTTCTCGGCCCTACTGAATCTACATTCAATGACTGTACAGGATCATAGTAGGGAACCTTATAGGCAGGCTGCTCTGGCAGCGGGGCCATGTCTGGTCCACTTTCCCATTGGGGAAGGGTTCTGACCACAGGTGATCTTGTGCTCAGCGGGAAGGACAGTCCTCTGAAGCACAAACTGGTGGGCCCATTCTCAATTCTGGTCCAGTTCTTGGCACCACTCAGACTTGAGTTCTTCCTCTTCCCTGCAGAAGGGGAAGAAACGGTACCAGTCAAGGTTGTCTCTGGGAGGTCTGCCATGAGACCCTCATTCTCCTGGGGCCCTGTGCCCTCATCGGCATTGTCTGCATCACCATAGGCCTTTATTTCTGGGGTATTGAAGTCTCTGGCCCGGAGTCCCCCTCTGTCCTTAAGTCAGGACCACAATGGGCAGTTCCACCTCTGGGCAGCTTCTTGGAGCAGTGGATGCAGCATCAGACTGGGGTGTCTCTGCTTGCAGATCTGATCTCTGGCCCCTCAGGGTTGGTGGCACTGGACCTGCTGGCAGGGCCCTCAAGTCTGGTAGAGTGTTTGACTCCAGCAACAGCCTTCTGCCCTTGCTGGTGACCATGCTGCCAACTTCTGTCCCACTGGTCACATGCCTACCTTGTGTCACTTAATGGGATCGGCCGGGTACCATTGCCAATCACTTAAGTGCTGGCTGGCTTGCTGGGTCTGGTTCTGGCATCAGTGCCGGGTTTGGGTCTTTCAAGACCTGACCCAGTGCTGCTTCTAGTGCTGATCCTGGTGCTGGGTCAATGCCATGTCAACATAATGTCAGCTCCATGCCAGTGCCAGATTCAGTCCTGTCTATCCCTTGAGGTCTGGTTGGGCACTGGTTCCAGTGCTGGTCCCAGCACCAGGTCATTACTTGTCAGCACTAGTTTTCTCCCAGTGCTGGTTCAGTTATTTTCCTGGCACTGCCCCAAGCACTGCTGGTTCTGGTGTCATGGTGACACCAGGTCGGTGCCTGAGATCTCCTGGTGCCACATTCAGTCCATTCCTGGTGCCTTCCTTTATGGTGCTGGCCCCAAAGCCGTGTCTCTCATTGTGTCAGTGCCGTGTGTCTGGCACCCAACGTCATGTCTGGCATTGGATCTGGAACCGGGGTCTGGCACTGTACCTGGCACTGTGTCCAGTGCCATACTCTGTCACCCTGTCTGGCATCCAGTCAATGCCAGAGATTCTCAGTTTAGAAGCCCTTCCCTACACCCCTCCCTCCAGGGAAGATATAGAGGAGGATGAATCTTACTCTCACCTAATCTTTTCTGAGGGTGCCCTTAATGACTTCTTAGCCTGAACTCTTTGGACCCATGTCCTACTTCTGTGCCTCAAGACATGCTTCTTGCAGTTTGCTAACTCCAAAGGAATTTTTCCTGTTGTGCCTATTCCCTTTGGAGCTCACTTAACCCCTCGTACAGATTCAAAACAAAAATAAATAAATTCTGCTGACTGACAAATATACAGAATTTAGTCTAAGCAATCACCAGTTCTAGTTACTTCTCCAGGGTTGATTAGCTCCCTGGATATGCAGGCTTCAAGATCCTGCCCTTTGCATTATCCTGGACGAGTTTGTTCATAGCCATTTCATCCAGCAACAAAGCAAACAAGCAGTGGCCACAGCCTCTCAGTTCCTTGCATCCACTGGAGTTCTGCTGACTCTAGAAGTCTCAGCTCTGATTCTCACAGCAGCTGCTGTTCATAGGAGCTCTTCTGGATATGATCAAGGCCCAGCCTTCCCATAGAGAGCAGAATACAGGTGATCCTGCAAATAGCATGCTACATTATGGAGCGCAAATCTGTTTAAGCCCGTCACATGCAACCCATGCTGGGTCTTATGGCAAGTGGTCAAGCCTCTGGTTTGATCACTCACATGGCGGTCAGTGGAGGACAGTCTCCTCCAGGATTTCCCTTCTCCCAACTGGAGCCTAGGGCAACTGTTTCTGTGGAAGCCTTCCTGTGTGGTAGCCTACTTTCAGGGCTTCAAGCGCAAGGTGTCTGGAACCCATCAGAGACTCATCTCCACATCAGTGTGTTGGAGATGTGATCTGATCTCCCTGGACTTAAAGTCTTCACCATTCATTCATACTGCTGGGGTACTAAGCCGGAGGCACTAGGACCCAGCAGGAGCAAAACATCTTCAGGAGGGTCAGTGCCGAGGTAGGACTGCTCATGCAGAGTACCATGAGACTGACTCATGCCAGTGTAAGCTATCTCAGTGTCAACCCTCCAACCACCTCAGTTCCTTTTTTCCCCTGCTGTGGAGTGTGCTTATGAGACGACGTCGCTCACCCGCCAGGAGTCAAATCTTCACATCTGCATGACAGCAGCTATAGTCTTTCAGTTTCATTTAGTTGTTTTAGTATTTTATTTAAAAATAAATAAATATTTTTTCTGAAGAAAATCTCTCAGCCTTCCATCAATGAAGTCGATCATGGACGGTATCGGTGACAGCAGGGAGATGTCACAGGAAAGTTGTTCTGGCAGTTGGGCTGTGTCCAGTCCACCACCATTTACAGAGGGGGGTCTGACCACAGACAGTCTGGTGCTCAGGAGGGAGGACAGTCCTTCTGGAAGCATGAAAAGATGCGGGCCCATTCCTGATCTTAGTCGGGGACCCGGCACCGCTCAGCCTCGAGCTCTTCTCCTTCTCGTCAGAAGAAGAAGAAACGGTACCACTTGAGGTCACCCTCTGGTAGGTCTGTGAGGAAGTCCTCAGTAGTGGAGAGCGGTAGACCCACCCTGACCCCTCCAAGGTCCCTGGTTGTCTCCGTTCTTAACGGCCAGGATTCCCAACATCAGAGCCCCTCTCTATCCTCTGACAGGCTTTCCGGTGAGCAGTTTCACCACTGGGTCGCTCTTATGGAGCAGTGGGTATGGCGTCTATCTCAATTGCCCTTGCTGGTGGACCTGGTTCCTGGGCCTTTGGGTCTTGGAGTCACTGGGCTGCAGCCGGGGCAGTTGGCACAGGATGTGCTTTCGGCGCCGTCGACAGAGTTTTTCCCCTCTCCGGTACTGGTGCCTCCAATGCTGGTTCCATGTGCCTTACCCCATCACTAGGTTCCCATGTAGGGGCCAGCACAGGTACCGCTTTCCTCCCCCTTTTCTTCTAGATCTGACAGGGGTCCAGGTGCATAGGTGCCGCATTTGGCGCTGGGTTCTTTGGTGCCGTGTGCGATGTTGAGTTCTTAGGTGCCGCACTCATCCTTGGTGCCGTGTTCAGCATTGAGTTCTTCGGTGCCACGTATGGTGTTGGGTTCATCAGTGCTACATGTGGTGCCGAGTTCTTTGGTGCCATGTACGGCATCAGATTCTTCGGTGCCATGTGCGGCGTCGAGTGCTTCAGTGCCACATGTGTCACCGGGTGCTTCGGTGCCACATGCAGTATCGGGTGCTTCAGTGTGGCGTTGGGTGCTTTGGTGCCACTTGCAGCATCGGGTGCATCGATGCCATGTACAGTGCTGAGTTCCTCAATGCTGATAGGGGTTCCGGTGTCTTC
The DNA here is from genome assembly GCA_016271365.2 of Neoceratodus forsteri. Lineage (NCBI taxonomy): Eukaryota > Metazoa > Chordata > Ceratodontiformes > Ceratodontidae > Neoceratodus > Neoceratodus forsteri. The sequence goes on from JADMNL010000027.1 coordinate 141,135,514, forward strand.
TGTGTACCCTATGCCTAGGCCAGGCTTCGGTCTTGCAGGATTAGCTCCTGATCTCTCAGGGGTGGAGGTAGAGCACAATGAGTCTGATCCTGACCTAATTTTGTCTGACAACATTGAAGATGACTCAATCCATGACTTGGAAAGCAAGCGTTCTATCTTGGCTGAATCTTTGGTCAAGGACCTTTCCTTCCAGTCCCTCCTTAGGAACATAGGATCCACCCTGGCCCTTCAAACCTCCTCAATGGACCCAGGGAGGCTCTTATGCCTGCATGTTCCCAACATTCCTATGAATCTTACGCCCCCACCTTGTCACATGAAGTGTGGGCCAGATCAGCGCTTATCCCTTCTGTGGCTAAGGCCACAGACAGGAAATATGTGCCTCCCAAGGAAAGACCCTTCCTGGCATCGCAACCCGTTGCAGATGCATTAGTGGTACTTGCGGGGAACGACAAGGTTGTCCTTCCCCAGGAGGCTTCAGCATGACCTATCAATAAGAAATCTCGCAAGATTAACACTTTGGGAAAACGGGCCTTCGCAACTGCAACCTTGGGCATGCGTATTGCCAGTTATCAGGGCCATTTCTCTCAATACGAGTACACCCTTTGGAACTCTCTTGGGTCAATAGTCAAGAACCTCCCAGAGTCTGACGTGAACATGGAGCTTCTCCAGACTATCACCAGGTGCATTGAGTCCAATAGTCATCAGCTTAAAGCTTCTATGGACACCTATGACACTGTGGCTAGGGCGACTGCCACTGGGATCTGTATTATGATAATAATAATAATAATTTATTTTTACCGTGCCTTTCTAAAACCAAGGTGCCTTAACAGCAACTTCACATAAAAACAATGAAATAGACACAGATCCAATAAATGTTGAATTCATAAAATACAATAAAATATCATCCTCAGGGGTACGCCATCAACCACAAATGGGTCTTTAAGGTCCGTTTAAATTCCTCCACAGATGCGCACTGCCAAAGCAGACAGGGTAGAGAATTCCAAAGGGCTGGGGCTGCATACATAAAAGCACGGGATCCCGAAGATTTTAAAGAAACTCTCGGAATCTCTAGCAACCCCTCGTCCACTGAGAGGAGCAATCGCCTAAGGCAGTAAGGTACCAGAAGCTCTTTCAGGTAGTCCGGGCCCATTCTATGTAGGGCTTTATAAGTCAGAAGACCGATTTTAAAGGTGATCTGCCACTGTATTGGCAGCCAGTGCAGTTCGCGCAGCATCGGAGAAATATGACAGGTACAAGGAGTACCCGTCAATAACTGGGCTGCAGCATTCTGCACGAGCCTCAAGTGACAGATATCAACCCCTGGTAGCTCTAGATATAGGGAGCTGCAGTAATCAAGGCACGAGGTCACAAAGGCGTGGACCAATGTAGACAGATCACCGGATGTAACTAGGTGCTTAATCCTGGAGATGTTCCTCAGATGGTAAAAGGATGATTTGATGACTGCCGACTCCTGCGTTTGCAATGTCAGCCCATCGTCAAAAATCACCCCCCGGTTCTGCACACCATTCAGAGGTAGGGAGCTGGGAGCCACAGAAAGAGTCCTGAGGGCAAATCAGCTCCCATCCCCTTTATCCGGCGACCTGGGTCCACAACCATCACCTCAGTCTTCTCCAAGTTCAACCTCAGCCAGCTCGAATTTATCCAGTTCTGGATTTCAGTGAGGCAGTTGTTAAATACCAAGAGAGCTCTATCCTGGTTGGGTGCAAAAGATAGGTAGAGCTGGGTATCCTCAGCATAGCAGTGAAACCTCAGCCCATACCTTCTTACAATGTCTCTGAGGGGCAGCATGTACACTGCGAACAACATGGGGGACAACACCAAACCCCGAGGGACCCCACATGACAGAGAGACTGGGCCGGAGGAATTAATCCCCGATACCACCCTCTGAGTTCTGCCCATGAGGAAAGATCTAAACCACCTAAGGACTGTTCTAGACAGGCCACAGATGAACCTCAGGCATTCGAGAAGTACCTCATGGTCCACAGTGTCAAATGCTGAGGAGAGATCGAGAAGAACCAGGATGGAATGGCTCTTTCAATCTCTTGCCATCAAAAGATCATTGAGTATCCGAACCAATGCAGTCTCTGTACTATGCCTCTTTTGGAAACCAGACTGGAGTGGTTCATAAATGTCATGGATGGTCAAATGGTTCTCCAGTTGTATGGCCACTACTTTCTCAATCACCTTCCCCACAAAGGGAAGGTTAGAGATTGGTCTGTAGTTGGCATGGCAGTCTGGGTCCAAAGAAGCTTTCTTCAGGTGGGGCGTTACCACCGCCTCCTTCAGATGGCACTTCTGGTTCAAAACATCGGGTTTCTCACCCGATGCTCAATAGCAGGTCATGAATTTCCCCTTTGATGATGCTTGTCTGTTCAATTCTCAAGTAAAGCAAGCACTAGAGTCCTCTGAGAAGACCAGGACTGCCATTAAAATGGCCAGGCTGGCTCCTTCTGCCCCTCAAAGGGGTGGGAACCATCAACAGTTTCATAACTGGCAGTCCTTTCCAGGTAAAGACTGAGCAGCACAAGGCACAGGGCCTGAAAGCTCCCAGTGCCACCCTCTGAAAATCTGCAACTGCCCAAGATGGACACCTCCACGGCAATGGGAGGTTGCCTGACTCAGTTTTACAACCAGTGGAGGTCCACTACTATGGACAAATGGGTCCTCAGAATTATTTGAGAGAGTGACTCTCTCAGTTTTGCAGAGATCCCCCCAGATCTTCCACCCAAGAGGCAGCACTGTCTGTACACCACTCAGTCAAACCTTCTCACTTCCAAGATACAGGGCCTTCTCTGAAACAGGGCAGTAGAAGTTGTTCCCTGGGAAGAAAGGAACAAGGGTTTCTACTTCCATTACTTTCTGGTTCCAAAGAAGACAGGTGGCATGCACCCAATTCTTAACCTCAGAAAACTGAACAAGTATCTATTCTGGGAGAAGTTCAAGATGATCTCCCTGGGAACTTTGCTTCTACTCCTTCATCAGTACTACTGGCTGGCATCCCTAGATATGCAGGATGCCTACCGGCACGTCCCGGTACACCCAAGTCACCACAAGTATCTCTGCTTTGTGGCCTTGTGTCAACCCCTTTGGGCTCTTCATGGTGCCTCAAGTTTTTACAAAGCGTTTTGCAGTTCTCGTGGCACACCTCAGAAAACTCAGCATCCATGTCTTCCCCTACCTGGATGATTGGCGACTAGCAAGTCTGTCCAGTCAGGAGAAGCAGGAAGAAGTCTCCACGGCTTCTCAGTTCCTCACCTCCATGGGAGTTCTTCTGAATTTGGAAAAATCCCAGCTTCAACCCTCTCAACAGCTCCTCTTCATATTGACCCTCCTGGATACATCCAGAGCAAGGGCTTTTCTTCCAGAAGACAAGAGGAATGACATTCTCCAGATGGCAAGCTACATCAGGGAGAACACCTCTATACAAGCTCCCTCCATGCAGTAGATGTTGGGCCTCATGGCCTTGTCTGTGTTCACAGTACCTCTAGCCTGGCTGCACATGAGGACCACCCAGTGGATGCTTAGCACACAGTGGTCACTGAACACACATCCACAGTCTTACTGAATAAAAGTGACAGAGACTCTCTCATTTGCCTGGTGAATTCAGGAAAACAAGCTTCTTCAAGGTCTCCCCTTTGCCCTACCCGAATCTCAGATCACCATCACCACGGCTGCATCTCTGATTGGTTGGGGAGCTCACTACCAAGATCTCCACACTCAAGGGGTGTGGAGTCAGGACGAGTCTCATCTAAACATAAATATTTTGGAGATGAGAGCTGTCCTGTATGCTGTTCAAGCCCTGAAGGATGTCCTCTGTCACAAAGTAGTCCTTCTTCAGACAGACAACAAGGCGGTGATGTATTACATTAACAAATAGGGTGGAGCGCACTCCTACCCTCTGTGCAGTAAAGCCATGAGGGTGTGGGAATGGTGCCTTGAGCATGATGCTGTGATTCAGGCAGTCTATCTGCTGGGAACTCAGAATAACCTGGTGGATTGCCTCAGCAGAACAGAGGTGGATCCCCATGAATGGTTGCTTGCACCAGCCGTCGTGTAATCGCTGTTTTGGTGAGTGGGGCAATCCAGATCTGGACCTTGTTTGCATACCCACTCAATGCAAAATTGCTTCTACTGTATTCTGCTCCAGAAATCCAGAATCTGGCGTTTTCTGTCAGGAAGCATTTAGACTGCAGTGGCAAGACACTTTCTGTACGCATTTCCTCCTCTTCCGTTAGTTCAGAGGGTGCTGCTCAAATTGAAGGCACAGGGGGGCAGGATGATTCTAACTGCCCCATACTGGCCTCAACAGATATGGTTTCCATTGATCAACAAAGTATTAGAAGTCTCTCCGAGGTGCCGGCCCACCAGTGCAGCGGTTGGATTTCCGCTTGCGATGCCGGCGACCCTGATTCAGGAGTGAATCCGGGTCATCAGATGGCCTACCGGGGGAAAAGGATCAAGTGTCCCTAGGACTGCTCTCCTTCTCTGGGATGGAGGGGGGGTTGTGTGCTCGGTGCAGGAGCGACACCTGGCAGAGGCATAGGGGTCAAGCAGATTTCTCTAGAGGTCCTGATATCTATACCCCAGGCTCTAGACCACTTGCTCTACCCCACCCTACTCCATCCGTGATTCCCTTGCCTTCCCAACAGCAACCCCCCCTGCTTCAACGACGTCATCCATCAACATGGCCACCATTGTTCAAACGGTTTTACAAGTCATGCAGGGTAGCCAACCATCTCCCCCCAGAAAAGGTCTCAGGCATCTCACTCTCCAACCCCCCCCAAGAGTTTTCATCAGGACAGGGACACTTCTCCAGGAACTTCCCCCCAGTCCTTGGAGGAGGATTACTATCCTGATTATGAGGAAGAGCTACAAGATTACTTTGATCCAGAGGATGGTTCTCATCCTCCTTCTATGGCCTCAACCATATCCTCTCTGGATGAGGATGCTGCCCAACAAACAGCGACCTCTCCTCCGGATGATCCTTCCTTCCATGACATAATAGCCCAGATTCAAAAGGCCATGGGCTTTGCAACTACCGAACAGAACAAGCAAAGAAGGGACATGGCAGACTACCTGGAGCTCCCAGAGGAGCTGGTGGTCGTTGTCCCACCCTACATCCAGATGTACCAGAATGCTGTTCTAGCAGCCTGGCATCAACCCTCTGCCATACTGGCAATACCTAGGAAGGCTGACCAATTGTACCAATCCCCGGTTGACTACCCTTTCTTTTTGGTGGTGCCTGAGGTGGATTTGGAAGTCATTAACGCCACTCATGATTGGACCAGGTGTCCCAGACATATGAGCTCCTTACCGCCTGATAAAGAATCCCAACGCTTGGACTATATAGGGGAAAAAAGTCAACCAAGCTGGTACCATGAACTTAAAAATTCTTAACTATATGTGTCACATGGTCAAATACCAGCACACCCTATGATCTTCTGCCATTGATTTGGTCAACAGGCTATCTCCTTCCCAAGAAAATGGACAGCTCTTGGCCACCATCTCTACCTGCAATTCCATCTCCCGACATCTGTTATGTTCTAACTATGATGCCGTGAACACCTCAGCCCAAACTTCGGCCATGGGGATAACCCTCAGGTGACACACCTGGCTTAGGGTTTCGGGATTCACTCCAGGTGTACAGCATAACATCCTAAATGCCCCTTTTAATGGCACTAAACTCTTTGGCTCAGAAACCCAAACCCTGCTGGACCACCTCCAAGTCTCAGGTAGAAAGCTACGGACTGTCCATAATATGGACCATTCCTCGCAGCAGTCAGGACAGTACCATTCCCAGTCCTTTGAATTCCGACGCCCTGGTAAATAGAGGGGCGGCTACAAACAGTCTGCTCATGGAAGATGACAGCCTCAACCCACATCCAGAACTGCTACCCCCCACCTGTAAAGGCTCCCACTCCAGCCCTCCCAGAGGGTCTGGTCAGCCCCCTGCTCTCTGACTTAACAGCTCTCTGCCTCACCTTCCTCTTGCCGGCCTCAGAAGCTGTGGATGGTCACTTTGCCCTCCACCTAGAGGCCTGGCGCACCATCACTACAGATGACTGGGTTCTTCAAATAATCCAGGTGGGGCACACTCTGGAATTTACATCCACACCACCCCCTCACACCCCCATTCGGTCTCATATGCAGAAGAACATCTACCCATTCTCAGGGAAGAACTACAGTAAATGCCCTGATTCAAAAATGAGCTGTTATACCTGTTCCCCTATCAGAACAACACAAGGGGTTTTACTCCCATTACTTTCTTGTACCCAAGTGTACAGGGGACCTATGTCCCATTCTGGACTTGAGACATCTGAATCTATTCATTCAGTACAACAGGTTCTGGATGGTCACACTGGCCTCCATCCTTCCCATCCTGAAACAAGGACACTGGCTCTGCATCCTGAATATGAAGGACGCGTACTTGCATATCCCCATTCTTCCTCCTCAGCACCGATTCCTCCAATTTCACCTATTAGGACAACATTGCCAGTTTTGTGCTCTCCCCTTTGGGCTATCTTCCACCTCAAGAGTCTTTACCAAATGTCTAGCAGTGGTAGTGGCCACACTACGATGGAAAGGGCACTTCGTCTTCCCATATCTAGATGACTGACTTATCAAAGCATCCTCCAGGGATGCCCTCCTTGTCATCCCTGCGGGCCACGCTTCAGCTATTCTAGTTTCTATAGATAACTGTAAAGTGGCAAAAATCCAACCTGTTTCCTACCCAGAGACTCCAATACATAGGAGCTGTATTGGACATGGGCCTAGGCAAAGCCTTCCTCCCAGACGACAGACAAATAAGTCTTCTGTCCCTCACCTCCCAATTTCAGGAGGCACAACAGCTTTCAGCCAGGCAACTACTTTGTCTCTTGGGACACATGGCAACAGCCATTCCTACAGTTCATCAAGTGAGACTTCACTTAATACCCATGCAATGGGCACTACACAAGCAATGGCAACAGAAAACGGGTCTTTCAATGCCAGTATAGAAGTCACTCCTGCCATTTGCAATGCCCTACAGTGGTGAGCTCTCCATCACCACCTCAATCCAGGGATTCCCTTCCAATCTCCTCCCCCAACACAAATCTTCACCACGGATGCCTCCAATCATGGGTAGGGAGCCCATCTCAGCCCCTACCGAACCAAAGGTCTGTGGGACCCTCTTGTGGCCTCTCTCGATATCAGTCTTCTGGAGATGAGGGCCGTTCAGCTTGCCCTTCAGGCCTTTCACCCTTATATCATGCCATGCTCTCTCCTCGTCCAGACAGACAACATCTCAGTGGTGTATTACCTCAACAAACAAGGAGGAACCAAATACCTAAGTCTCTGCAAGGAAACCACTTGAGTATGGCCCTACAACTGAATCTCACTCTGACAGCCGTCCATCTACCAGGCCATCACAATACTTTAGCGGACTCCCTGAGTCACCACTCTTGGAATCATGAATGGACTATGCATCACGACATCCTGCATACCATCTTTCAGGCCTGGGATACCCCTAAACTAGATCTCTTTGCCTCCCCAGAGAACCATCGCCTCTCCATATACTATTCCATTATCCCGAACAAAAATGGACAGTCTACAGATGCTCTGTCCCAAAACTGGACGGGACTATTCTCATATGCCCTTCCCCGTACCCCTCATTCAAAGGACCTTGCTGAAATTACAGCTGGAATCAGCCACAATGATCCTCATTGCCCTGCTCTGGCCTCGTCAAATTTGCTTTCCCCTACTACAACTGATAGTGGCTGACCCAATTCCACTACCCCTCCCCCCAGGCTTGCTGACCCAGCACCAAGGGACCCTGCTCCACCTCAGTCTGAGATCCCTGCACCTTCACGCCTGGCTCCTGAGGACGCTCTCATAACTCATCTCAATGTCTCCTCCTCTGTGGCGGATATACTGCTAGCATCCCGCAAACCATCCACCAGGCAGAACTGTAACTCCAAATGGACACAGTTTTCCTTTTGGGCAACTCCAAATCCTTGGACCCTTGCTTGTGCCCTTTAACAGACGTCCTCAACTACCTGTCCTCTGTCGCCTCTACAGGCTTGAGCTACTCCTCTACTAAAGTCCACCTTGCTTCTTTATCTGCCTTCCATGAACCTTTGGAAAGTAAACTACTCTCTCAACACCATCTAGCAAAGATGTTTTTAAGGGGTATGTTACATCTCAAACCCCAATCAAGAGACCCACTCCTCCATGAGACCTGAACTTTATACTAGAAAAATTGACCCTCGCTTCCTTTGAGCCAGCGGCTTCCTGCGACCTCCGCTTCCTGGCTTGGAAGACACTCTTTTTAGTGGTCATTACTTTAGCTCAGCACATTTCAAAGCTGCAAGCACTAGTGTGTAGAGAACCATACTTGGTTTTCCACAAGGACAGGGTCTCTCTATGCACCACCCCATCCTCCTTGCCCAAGGTAGTCTTAGAGTATATTGTGAACCAGTCCATCAAATTACCCATCTTCTTTCCTGAGTACAACAATCCAGGGGAGTCCCTGCTGCACACCCTGAATGTCCACCACATTCTCCAATACTACACGTCACACACCAAGACTTTGAGACAGACATCCCAACTTTTTGTGTCCTTTGCCCGATCCAGAGAGGGCCTCCCTGTTACTAAAAGTACTCTCTCTAACTGACTAGCTCACTGTATAACATTCTGCCATAACAAATACAATAAACCTCTACCTGGAGCTGTCCACACTCACTCCACTAGAGCTATGGTCGTTACAGTGGCTTGCTTTAAAGGAGTGTCTATCACCGACATCTGCAATGCCGCTACATGGTTCACAATACATACCTTCATGAAGCACTATAACCTGGACATTGCCTCTAGACGCCAGACCGCTTTCAGCTGTGCTGTCTTGCAGGATCTCCTGTCCTAAGTTTTCTACCCATCATTTCCTTACTGCTTGGGAATCATTCCAAGAGTATTATCTGCTGCAAGAGATACCCTCGAAGAAGATAGTACAGTTGCATACTTACCGTAACAGTAGGTCTTCGAGAGGATCTCTTGCAGCAGTTACGATCCCTCCCTCCATCCTCCTCATTCTCTAGAAGAGCAACCTTATTTCAAAAAAAAGGGGGGTACCTAGTTGCACCTCAGTTTCCCTTGGTTCTTGCTCCATGAGCTGAAGCTGGCAGGGAACTGAGGATGTCTGGGGCTGCCCACACCTTTATAGTTGCTCAGTTGATGACGTCACTTGTGTGGGTGGCCCCTGGGCAAACACTGCTGATGAGAAGCCACTGTGCACAGGAGCACCCTCTGGTGAGGACCCAAGAGTATTAACTGCTGCAAGAGATCCTCTTGAAGATCTACTGTTACGGTAAGTACACAACTGTACTTTCTTAGTTGACCCTTCTTATATGGGTCAGAAGGGCTAGCTTATGCCCTTGTTAGGTTAAATGTTTGTTTAGTTAGAATACGCTGCAACTCCTCAGTAAAAAGGTACTGAGGGGGTTGGAGGGTCAACGCCAAGATAGCCTATATGGCGCGAGCCAGCCTCGTGTTGCCGCGCATCCACGGTCCTACCTTGGCGCCAGCCCTCCTAAAGGTTTTTGGCTCCCACAGGATCCCAGCACCTCAGGCATGAAACCCAGCAGTATGAATAAATGGTGAAGACTTGTCCAAGAAGAAGAATTATGGTGAGTACGTAATTTTAGTTTTTTTTTTTCACATTTTGCATGATTCTTGTACTATTTTGACCTTTCCTACTAGACTACACTTAGTACTACACCGGCACACATTCCCCTCTCTAGCAGAGCTGGGGCCTGTGGGTAGCTCACCCTGGAGCATTCTCTGGTAGTATATCCTGTCTTTTGCTTTTCCTCACCTCTCACCAGTTGCCTCCCCCTGTGGAGACTTAAAAAAAAAGCTGTTTTTTATGTCCCTTTTTCCTTCCTGCCCGGGATCCACTCCCTTTATTCTGTGTATATCCCTATTAGTTGCTAAAATGGACCTGCACCCACTGGGTGCCACCTGTGAAGCTTGGCCAGCTGATTATGATTGTTCTATGATATTTGTAATATAAAAATATAGTATGTGAGTCTGTGCTCCATGGGTGCCCCCCCCAGGTTTCAGTGAAGCAGAAACCATTTAATTAACTGACTTACTTCAGAATAACATTTTATTACCTTTTTATGATATGCCTAGGCTCTTTGAAGTGGAAACGAAATGGGACTTTATGAGTCTGCCAGGGGATGAGTCTAATAAGCTTTTATGATGTCTTAAGAGGAAGAACATGTTTTACCACCATGGTGCTAAAAGTTATAAAACCCTTTGATATGCCTTGGGAATAGGAACTGCTCAAGATTAAAGAGAAAATGTTTAATTAAGGAGTCATATTTAGGAAGTGGAGTTTTTGCTGATGTCACCTTATTTAATATACCTCCTTATAGGACATCCTGTTTGTATTTTTTTTGTATTCTAAAAGGAGGAGCTAGATGACTCACGGAAGGGGTGTGGAAAGACACAGTTTAAACTATACTGTGTCTAAACTGTTTAGTGACATGTCTTTTTGGACTCTTAAGAAACAAAATCTCTGATCTAACTTAAGCACTTAAATAGGTAATACATTAGATAGAAAAGATCTAAACTATATATTGGTAGGAATTTGTCTGTAGTTTTCCTTGTTTTTCTTTATGTGATTGTATGTTCTTTGATATAGTGTTCTGTATTTACATTTTACATATTTTTATCATCATTTAGTAAAATCATTATTTGAAAGACTGCCTGGGTGTGTCTTTGAAGTTCTTTTTTGCATATAATTTTTATTTATTTAGTTTTTGTTAACCGGGTAAGTGCACTAGCCAGCAAGTGACTGTTTTCAGGCACGACCCGGGAGGTAAAATTACAGAACATAACGATACAGTAAGGATAACGAAAATACATGATGTACAGAAATACAGGAAGATACATATGGCAGGATACAATGCATGACAAAGGAAAATACAAAGCAAAATACATTTCAAGGACATTTTCCATTGAGCGCATACATAAAGTGCATTAAAGGACCTAGGAAAGGGGAGAGGATAGGTGTAGGGGTAAGCCAGAAACAAGATGGAAAATGACAAAAGGGGGAAGGTGAGGAGGTGAGGAGAGGATAGAGGGAAGGATAGAGGGGCAAGGGCCAAAGGGGGCTAAAGAAATGGCTAAGAATATAAGGACAGAGGCGGTGGCAGGAATAGGGAGGTAGGAGGGAGTAGAGGAGGGATGGCTGGGAGAGGGGAGGGAGGGGAGTGAGGGTTAAAAGAAAGCCGGCAAATACGGCAGCGGCGATACAAGGTTCCAACCTGCGGCCGAGTCGGTGGAGCCGAAAGACGGCAAGCAGAGAAAGGGTGACAGGGGGTTGCGGCAAAAGACGGCAACAGTGGCAAAAGGTAGCAGAATGCGGCTGGGCTGGTGGAACCGATAGACGGCAGGGCAAGGGTGATGATGCCGGTAAGAGGAGGAGAGAAGCGAAAGAGTTACGGCAGTAGCGGAAAAGGTAACAACACCAAGCCGAGCCAGTGGAACCGAGAGACGGCAGGGCAGGGAAGAAGAGGTCGGTAGGAGGAGGTAAGTTTACGGCAAGTGGAGGTAATAGGGAACAGTGCTCAGCTGGGAGGGTGGGACGATTGTGGGGCAGGGGTGACTCAGGAGGAGGTAAAGGCGGCAAGCAAGCAGAGAAAGGAAGGGGAGGCAGAGGGGAGGGGAAAGGAGAGTGCAGGAGATGGTCGGGGGAAGAGGAGCAGGGGAGTTGATTGAAGGAAGGCTGAGAGGTGAGGGAGAAGAACAGGGATCAAGGGAAGCCAAGTGGTGGCAGGAAGTAAACAACAACTTGTAAATGGCAAAAGCTAATATTTGGCATACAGTCAAACAGATTCAAGCAGAAATTATAGTAAAACACCACATAAACAACCATTGGGAAAGGCACAAGTGCTAGCAATAAGGAAGTGGGAAAACAGGTTAAGAGCAGGGGATCAGATAGGATCAAAGCAAACACATTTGTCCAAAGCAGTAAGAAAAGTCCTGAGTTTGCCCTTAAAAGTTGCAATGAGTAGGGACATCCCTTAGTTCCTGAGGCAGCAGGTTCCACAGGTGAGGAGCAGCATAATGGAAGGAGCCCATGCCCTTTTTGTCCGACAGAGGGGATGGATAATAAGGTCTGATCTGCAGATCTAAGGTTCCGTGTGGGAATAGCTGGTCTAAGGAGTTCTGATAGGATAGCAGGTTTGGATGTCCTTATGATGGTATCTGATAGATTGTACAGGTAGTATTGTCTGGTAGAGGAGGGAGAGAGCCAGCCAAGGTCTTGATATAGTTGGCAGTGATGCTGCAGTCGAGGTGCTTTGGTTGCATACCTGCATACATTATTGAAAGTAGTGTCCCACAGATGCAGTGCAGATTTATTGGCCAAAGACAGAATGGGACAACCATATGTAAGGGTTGGCAACAGTATACCTCTAGCTACTGCCAGTTTAGCAGCAGGGGTAAGGAGGTAGTTGGTTCTGTAAGCAGCCCCTAACTTGCAATTGACCGACTTGCAAGTATCCTGGATGTGTGTTTTTAGGTCCAAGGTTTGGTCGAGGTGGATGCCCAGGTAACGGAAAGAAGTGACAGGTTCTAGTGGGTTCCCATTAATGTCAGAAACAGAGATAGTCGAAGGACATGATCTGAGCTTGTGAGTGGAGCCAAATAGCATGACTTTGGTTTTGTCTGTGTTTAAAACAAGGCGTTGAGAGTTCAGCCAGTGTTGTACCGAATGAAAATCAGCAGTGAGGGCAGCATTCAGTTCCAGAACGTTGTCAGAGTGAGCATAAACGACCAGGTCATCCACATACAGCAGTGAGTGACCAGTGGTTACCATCTCTGGGAGATTATTTATGAATAATGAAAATAGAAGAGGGCCAAGTATGGACCCCTGAGGGACACCAATGTTGATGACAGCACTGTCTGAAATCGCTGAATTAAACTTCACAGCCTGGGTTCTGTTGGTGAGATAGCTTTTAAACCAGGTAGTTGCTGGAAGGGAGAAGCCCAAGGTACTGAGGGTAGAGAGTAGTAATGTATGATCAACCAGGTCGAAAGCTTTGGTTAAGTCAATGAAGACTGCCCCTGTTAACGTCCCTCTATCCATGTTTGTGACAATGTCAGAAGAGAATTTTACAAGTGCAGTCATGGTGCTGTGATGCTTCTAAAGCCATGTTGGGCTGGACTGAGCAGATTGAAGTTCTCAATGTATTCTTGATTTGTGTTGATACTATTTTTTCCAGGATTTTGTTCAGGACAGACAAAATAGCAATAGGCCGGTAGTTAGATGTGTCATTTTGCTACCTTTCTTAAATACTGGAGTGATTCTGGCTGTTTTCCAGACTTCAGGGACAACGCCATTGAGAGAGAGAGGTGAATATTCTTGCTAGGGGCCAGAGATGTAGTGAGAAGCCATTTTAGTAGCCTTGGTTCCAAGCCATCAGAGCTAGTGCTGGTGTTGTCAGGAGAGGCTCTGAGCAGCTTGAGAACTTGATGCCTAGACACTGCCCTGAAGTTGAAGGGGTTAGGTAGGTTAGATGGTTCGCCAGGTGCTGAGAAGTTAGGTTGTGAGGCAGGAGATTGTGATTGAAGGGAAGCTGTGTAGGCAGATAAGTCCGAAAACTGTTGATTAAATGCATTAGCAATTGTGGTAGAGTCTTTGCAGTGTACGCCATGTAGAACCATATCAGAGGGAGTGACATCTTTAGCAGATCCTAAGAAGGACTTAATGTGACCCCAAAACTTACGAGAGTCATGGGAGGAATTAAACAGCAGGTTTTGGCAGTATTTACTTTTGGCCTGCCTGATGCACCTTTTGCAGTCATTCCTGTATTGCTTATACAGAATGAGATCAGGCTGAAGTCCAGTCTGTTTGTATCTCCTCCACTGCTTGTCTCTGACTTTTAACTTGTGCAGAAGGTCTTTTTCAGCCATCTAGAGTGCTGGCCTCTAACTCTCCTTTTGGCTTTTGGAGGTGCTTCTTTGAACATTACCAAACTTGGTTAGAAATGAGTTGAGGGTAGTATCAACATTGGTAGTGGTGAAAATGTCAGTCCAGCAATACAGGAGATATCCAATAGGAAGGCTTGTTTATCCAGGGCAGCATAGTTCGTAAAAGTGATCAGTCGTGGTTGAGGAGGAGGTGGTGGACAGAGGCGCCAGTGACAGAGTGTAGGGAATGATCAGTAATTGAATCAGCCAATACTGAAGCACTTGAGACATGGTCCGTCTATTAGTGAGGATCCAGTCAAGTAGTGACCCTGAGTGAGGAGTCGAGCTCTGGTACAGTCTGTAATAATTTGATGGAGATTGTACTTCTGGATCAGAGATGCAAGAATATTGTGCTGTGGACCCAGCCAGTTAAGGTTCAGGTCCCCAAGCAGGAGTGCCTCATTTGATTTTGTATTCTGAGAGACATACTGTAGTAGGTTCTGAAGACCACTCAGCCCACTGGTTGGTGGGTTGTATACACTACGATGTGCAGCAGTTTCAACCCAGTGCCAGGGTAGCATGCAGCATTTCACAAGGTATGAGGGAATCAGGACAGGGTAGGATGTTGAGGACAGATGATTTTATAAATAACGCAACCCCCTCTTAGACCCAGCACGGTCTCTCCGTAGAATATTATACCCAGGTATAAGACATGAAGCATCAGGTACAGAGCTTCAGCCAAGTTTCTGAGAGGCATAATATGTCAGGGGCAATCAGTTTAGTCCAGGTTTCGAGCTCAGCCAGGTGATTCGTGAGGCTTCGAATATTCATATGGGCTATCACCAGTCCCTTTTTTGTGCCAGCCATTGTGGGGGGGTAAGGTGCAAACTTTAGGGCCGGGGTTGGGATCAATATCTCCAGCTAGCATAAGGAGCCGCCGGGCCAGGTGAATAAGTAGTTTAGCAGAAAGAATGCCTAGCGGGCATTCTTCAAAATGGTTGTTGGATAGATAGCCCTTAGAGACAAGTACATTAAGAGTTGCTTTCAATTCAAAATGTTTGATACCTAGTGGTTAAGTCAAAAGCTAAAAGAAATAATCAACAGCTGAGGTCCACAGTCATAGAATGTGTTAGAATTCCTGAAAGGGATGAACTCTGCCTGTACATATGCAGGATGTGAAATCCTTTTGTCTGTATGCATCTTTGTCATTCAAAGAGGTCTTGAAAAGCCCAACTACAGATCATGGGTCAGGTCAGACGAAAATGTGGATTCAAGCAAGGCCCAGTGTCACTGAATTTGTCAGACTTCCTTGCTTCACTTATGTTTTGCTTGGGACACCTTCCAACAAGTTGATTTTAAAATGATTTTAAAATGAAAAATGCAGATACCTGGTAATGATGCTTTGTAGAAATCCAGTCCAGGAGACTTTCAAGGATGTAGTGAGCAAGAATGGTGTAGTTACTCCAACCAGAAAAACCATGTAAATCCACAAACACTAAGCTACAGACACAGACAAACACAGGCAGCCACCACCAGGATTAAGGAGGCTATTCTGTTTTGTGTACTGATATTGTGTACTGTATATGTGGTTTAAGTTTGACACCTGTTCTGGAGAGCTTGATGGTGTTACTAGACTGGGAAAAGGTAAGAATATACCTATGGTCTTTTATAGAGTTTTAAGGGTTCATTTTGGATACCTGGTTAGGTGCCCTTAGGTAAAAGATTTATTGCACCCCCCCAAAGAGAATATGTCTGAGCCTGTACATTTGGGTACGCTAGCATAAGGTTCACAGTTTGAATCCCCCCAAAACTTGAGACCAAAGGTGATTTGGACCCACAAGCAGACAGGAGTGTTACCCTGTCTGTTAATTGTTCACACTCTTGTGCTCAGAGGTTGGCACTGTGGGAGCAGAGGGCCTGACCTGCTGAGTGTGTTTGTGATACCACCCAGTTCTAACTCCACCTGACAGTAGCCCTGTCTATGGAAATGTGCTTAAGCACTATAGTGGATCCAGCTGAACTAGCTACTGGGCCCAATGTACATCCCTTTTGCTTGCAGAACAGGTGTGTGGGATAGTTCCCTTATACTACTGTAGTTTGAGGTGGTTATGTCAGGTACTTTTCCTATGTTTGCACTTTCCCTTTAGGCCATCTTTGGCCCTCTTACTCAGTTGGGTAGCTAGGAAAATAAAACTTGTAAGGCAGAACTCTTCAGTGCCTCTTTGCAGCCCCTCCCCCTCCTCATTGTAGACATCTGTATTTGTTATCCAGACCCTTTGTATACCCCATATTACTTAGTTTTACACATTTAGCATTATGTTTACTTCAGAGTTCAATAATCATATTATAACACCAGTAAGGGTGGATATCAGACAGTAGGAGTAACCAAAATTAACATTCAGGACCCAGAATGCTGCTTCCCCCAATAAATATATAAGCCATGGCTTACTTGGCATATGCATTTCTATACCCATACTGTTGCATAACAGGCTCAGGAACACTGGAGAGATCTCTGTTTTTCTCAGCTGAGTAACTCTGCAAGGCCACATGCATCAGCTGTCCACTCTGCCCCTTCCCCTACTTTTTTTTTGGGGGGGAGGGCAGTCTTACTGTTTAAAACAAGCATTTGTCAGTACCGAATGTTTGCTTGCTTGTATTTGCTGTGTAGGTGTCTGACATTGACAGTGCAGAGGCAATAAGATCTGGCATGCTATCGTTCTCCCTTGAGTCTCCAGACCTCCCCCACCCCAGCATGGTGCCCTTTACCCCAGTCCAGCAAGTTACTGCTATCACAACTCCCAAGATTTCCCAGCCCTCCCACCAGCCCACCATGTTGCACTCTCCCCCTGCCCACCCAGTAAGTTTTATCCAACTTTCAGAGCCAACCCAGCTCAGCAGGGTACACCTTGCCTCCTCAATCAGCACCCCCTCAAAATGCACTGAGCTTAACAGGTATTGAACTCATGAACTAAGCTGTTACAGTTCCCCTGAAAGTCAAACACATTAAGTCAATCCAGTCCACAGACTCTTTCTGTCCTTTCCAAGTACTCATCTGGTATCAACACTAAGTACTTGGAAATGCCCGCCCATGTCCAAGTTTTAATTTTAACACACTGTCACCTCCTAAGAGGGCTCAGAGCTCTCCCATCTTTAGCCTCCTTCTGCACTTGTCAGTTATTTAGTGTCTTTCACATTGTCAGAAAACATTTTAAGTAACTGACATGTCAAGGAGGAGTTGACGGTCAAGGCCAAGGTTACGTCAAAGGCCTTGCTGAAGTCCAGGTTTAGTCCTTGAGCACAGAGAGGCTAAGTGAGAGAGGGAGAGGGAGGGAGGGAGAGAGAGAGAGAGAGAGAGATATCGAGATTGAGAGAGATCCTGAAGGCTGTGGCAACATTGGTCTGTACTGTGGGCATTCGCAAGCGTATTACTTGATACTCAGAGATCTCCACTTTACAGTTTTACCTCTACAGTAACAAGGCTTCACATTTTGTTTTCCCCTTCTAGGGCAAACTACAGTATTTCCTTGTTCTGTAAAAAAAACAAAAAACTCACAGGACAAGGAGGCTTGCTGCATATCCATCCCTTCCTATAAGGAGACAGAGAGATAGAGTGTCTCTTGCCCTCCTGTCTATAGGGCCTTCCTTTTCTTATCCCCTACACGGCACTAACGTGTCCCTTCTCCAGGCTTGTAGGGTTTCCAGCATCAACAGGCCCCCTATGCTCTGTTTCCACTGGGGAAGTCTCTTCTGTAAGGCAGTATTAATTTTTTCACATCCCATATTCCCTTTACTTCTTGTTGAGCACCTTTCGTACTTTAATATCTGCTGCATATCACCTGTAGGTAGCCCAATTTTTTTGGTCCTCTATTTTTCTTTCTTCTCTTTGAGGCACTTTGGCTATATATATATATATATATATATATATATGTATATATATACACACACACACACACACACACACCTTTCCCTTAAAAAAAATAAATGTTTGATCTAAGGAAAGGTGCCTTTTAAAAATAAAGTTTGAATTGAATTTTATATATATATATATATATATATATACTCATGAATGGGGAAACGGCTAGGAAGGAAAAAATGATTTTATGGGAGCCACCTGATGGGAAATGAGGACATGGCCTGCACTGTAACATGCTTAGACTGGTGCTCTTCCCGGAACCTCCATGTGCTGCAGCTCCTCATTTGAGAAGATCAAACGGGATGTCTCTCTCTCTCTCTCTCTCTCTCTCTCGCTCTCCTGCCTCTTCTTCATCTCTTGTTTGGCTTTTATTTATTTTCCTGTTCTATTTCCTTTTTCTGTCCCTTGGATATCCAGCCCCCTACCCTACCCTGTTCTCTATCTTGCTTCCTCTCTGGCTAAGCAGAACTGAGTAGAAGGGGGAGTCAGTGTCAGGTACTGGCCAGTCAATGACTGCCACATAATACATCTGCCTCGTGGGCGGCGCTGTCTCTGACATTGGCTCCCCCACTCCAAAAATTCTTAAAGCTAACGCTCCTGCGAGGGTCCCTTGCCTCTGTCGTTGACCTACCAGTCATAAATGGTGAAGATATTTGGGAAAATCAAGAATTACAGTGAGTATGTAATTTTCATTTCTAAGGACATGGATATGTTGTTCAATCCACACTGTCTGGCAGGTTCCTTGCTGCTTTAAATCTTGCCGGAAGGTCTTCAAGCTGGCTTCTCCCACTCACCCGGGTGGTAAAACCCTCGGCTCCGCCCCATGACGCCAGATCTTCCTTACCGCTTGGAAGCTCAGGTTTCCTTCTTAGCGCTCTGCATTTTAGGCCTGGATCCACACTCTTCGGAATTTCCGAAACTCATTTTAAAATTCACAAGACTTCGGTCTTCGTCTTCCCTCGCAGCTGTGATGGACAAATTGACTCCTGGCTTCTGTTGGTGCCTGTGTGGGCAGAAGATGTCCCGGACCGATCTGCACTCCACGTGCGTCTACTGCCTGGGGCTTGGCCATGACTTGCAGGCTTGCAAATTGTGCAAATCCTTTTTGGCTTCAGTCTTGGAGGACTGTGCTGCCAGACTTCTTCAAACAACATGAAGTCTTGCTGTATTCTGACAACTGCAGTTAGCCCCAGCCTTTTAACTGCCCCAGAGAACATAGGGTTAACTTTTCTATGCATGGCATAGAATGTTAATCTCAAACTTGGTTGAAGCCTCTGCCTGTTATTATTCGAAAAATAACCGTCACATTCTTTACTCCGCCTCACTGAACAGTCGCTCCGGAGATTTCTCCTGCTGCTCAGTTCAAAGTCGGTTGAAGTGTCAGTTTTCGGTCGGTTTTTCTACCGAAATTGTTGTTTCCGCATAGTCGGTTCAAGTCTCTGTCTGTGGTACTGTGAGTGCTAGATAGGTTTTGTTCTGTTTTCTGTGTGGAACTTGTAAAGGTGTGGATCGGTTCGGCTGAACCGATCATTTTGAGGTAAAATTTGTACTTTACTTCAGTGTGTGGTTACCGGTCCGTATCGGTTCTAAAAAAAATGGGTTTTAGTACGTTTTTTTCCAAGACCCGTGACCCGGTCAGGAACCGATAGAGGGGTCTTGCCTGGTGGATTGCTGAAAAAAGGGTAAGTTTGGTTAGGTTGGCCATGTCTGAGAAACCCAAGAAAAAAACGGACCCACTGGGTTTCAACACTGCAGTGTGTGTGGGGAGGTCTTTGCTAAGGCCGATCCCCACACCACCTGTGTTTGTTGTCTGGGGTTTGACCACCTCTATTCAGACTGCCAAATTTGCAAACGTTTTCCCAAATCTACCCTGGAAAAGAGATTAGGTAGACTGAGGGAAAGGGAGGCCGAGAAGTCCACTGACCCGGATGGCCAGCCCGGTTTGGTTCCGACCGAACTAGAAGGAGTGCCCTCTGACCAGGGTGATACTTCTTCAGGCAAAAGGAGAGCCGATTCTGAGGAATCAGTTCTGACAAAAAGAAAAAGAAAAGACAAGTCGACCGGTTCGGATCCAGAATCTCTTACTCCAACCTCCGATGAAATAGCCAAAGCGATTCGTATTGTGGAATCGCTTCGATCGGTTCCGACTGATCCGGCACCTTTTGGCAGGGGCTCGGTTCGGTTGGTTCCCCGGGTTCCGGATTATACCCTGGAATAATTTTATGAACCGGAGTTTGAGGAGGAAGGAGAGTTGGAAGATGATTATGGTGATGGTGAAAGTCTGGATGTGCCTATTGACCCGGACATCTCCCCAGACAGACCTTCAGGTGTTTCTCCTCCTAGGCTTTCTGAGTCCCCTTCACACTTCATGTTTTACAGAAAGGTGGCTGATACCCTCCAGCTTCCTGTGGAGGAGGCAGTGGAGGATCAGGAAGAGCCTGACTATGTAGAGATGATGGACATCCCAGAGTCCAGGAGACTGTCTTTTCCGCTCCACAAATCTTTTGGGAAACAGACACAAAAAATTCTTAAGTCTCCCAATTCCATACCTCCTGTGGACAGAAGAATGGACAAGAGGTATACTCTTTCAGGCTCAGATATGGAGTTCCATTATCAGCAATGCAGCCATGTTGGAGTTGTACAGGCTGCTGCCTGTGATAAGGCAAGCATTCCCTTGGCATCACACCCCCCCCAGACAAGGACTCCAGGAAGACTGATGCCATGGCAAAGAAGCAGTACATGGCATCATCCTTAGGACTCAGGCAGGCTAATTATATGGCCTATGCAGCCAGGTACCAGAAGTCCAGGTGGGACACTGTATTGGCACTGGCTAAACAGGCTTCCCCCCAGCTTGCCAAGGAGCTGGAGGAGGTGGCTGCAGATGGGACTGAGGCATCAAAAGTTCAGTTTCATGCTGCTGTAGACTCCAATGATGTATCATCAAGAGTCATGGCTACATCTGTGGCTCTTCAGAGGATGGCTTGGCTCAGATGTACTAGCCTCTCACTGGATACCCAGTCTAAGGCCATGGATTTTCCTGTAATTGGTAATTCTCTGTTTGGGGATCAGGCAGAGAATTACATGAAGAAAATGGATGAATACAGGACCACTTACAGGAGTGCTCAGGCCAAGGAAAGGCAAGCAACTGCTCAAAGGCAGCAGTCCAGGGGCAGGGGCAGGCCTTTCCAAAGGCCTTTTTACCAAGCACAGGCCTCTTCTTCCTTTTCACAGAGGGGGTTCTTCAGAGGGAGAGGCAGAAGGGGGATGAGCAGGCCTGCAACCACCCCTCAGCCTAAAGCCCCTGCCAAGCAGACACCCTGATGGGTCTGCCTGGGTCGATTCTCCTATCCCAGTAGGGGTCAGGCTGGCTTACTTTGTCCAGGACTGGATGTCTCTTACATCAGACAAGTGGGTCCTGGAAGTAGTAAGCCAGGGTCTGGTTCTCAGCTTCAAAAAATTTCCCAAGCTGACAGCCAGATCTTTTCCACCTGCAAATCTTTCAGAAACCCTTGCCCTAGAGGCAGAGGTTTCTTCTCTCCTAGCTCTAAGAGCTATAGAGAGAGTACCTACTCTACACTGGGGCAAAGGATTGTACTCCAGGTACTTCCTAACCCCCAAAAAGACAGGAGAGTGGCGACCCATCCTGGACCTAAGATACCTGAACAAACATCTTTTAAAGCCAAAGTTCAAGATGATAACTCTGGAAATTATCCTTCCCTCTCTAAGGCCTGGGGACTGGATAGCCTCCCTGGACCTCAAAGATGCCTACTTTCACATTCCCATCAGATGCTCCCACAGAAAGTGCCTCAGGTTCAAGTTGCCCTCAGGCCACTATTAGTTCAGAGCAATGCCCTTTGGCCTAACATCAGCCCCAAGGGTCTTCACAAAGTGCCTGGCAGTAGTTGTTGCCTTCCTAAGATGGCAAAAGATTTCCATTTTTCCATATTTGGACGACTTGCTCATAGTGGGCCAGTCCCCAGACCAAGTCAAGTCACACCTGCAAGTGACCCAGCAAGTGCTCACTTCTTTAGGATTTCTTCTCAACCTACCAAAGTCAGTTCTCGAACCAGTGCAGCTCTTTACCTTCATAGGGGCAGAGCTGGATACGGTAAAAGCAAGAGCCTTCCTTCCCCTGGAAAGGGCAAGGGCCCTCATGGAACTGGCCTCTTCATTCAGCCTTCAGGTGTCTCGACCAGCAAGGCATTTCCTTCAGCTACTGGGCCACATGGCAGTTTCTACAGCAGTGGTCCAAGGCAAGATTCCAAATGAGGGACATTCAGTTCCACTTAGAGCTTTTGGTCCCAAAGAAAGGATTCCTTACCAAACTAATTCCAGTGACTTGAACTCTGATCCAAGCCCTGCAATGGTGGCAGGATCAGGACAATTTGAGCAAGGGGTTCCATTTGTCACTCAGTCTCATTCAGTGGTCCTCACCACAGATGCTTCCCTGCTGGGCTGGGGAGCCCATTTGGGGGAACTTACCACCCAGGGACTGTGGTCACCTCAGGAATCTCTTCTGCACATCAATCTCTTGGAACTCAGAGCAGTGTTTCTGGCACTGCAAGCTTTTTTCAAATCAGTACAGAACAAGGTGGTTCTGGTCAGAACAGACAACACCACCACCATGTGGTACATCAACAAGCAAGGAGGCACTCGGTCTATGGCCTTGTGCACAGAGGCAATGAAGCTGTGGTCCCTGGCCTATTCCCTGCAAACATCTCTGATATCAGTTCACCTTCTAGGGAAGGACAATGTTCTAGCAGATGCACTGAGCAGAATATCCCAGGGCCATCACGAATGGGCCCTAGATCCTCTGGTGTTAAAAGTGATTTTCTCAAGATGGGGCACTCCAGAGATAGATCTTTTTGCAGCCCCAGACAATCACCAGCTTCCTTTTTTTTGTTGCAGATCCCCAGTCTTGGGCTGAGTCCCCCTGGATGCTCTGATTCTGAACTGGGAAGGGAAATTTCTGTATGCTTTTCCCCCCTTCCCTCTACTGTTCAAAGTGCTAGTCAAGATAAGGTCACAACCATGCAAAGTGATTCTGATTGCTCCAGACTGGGCCAGGCAGCCTTGTTGCTGTCCCTAGCAGTCCATCTTCCCCTGTCTCTTCCCAGGAATTACAACCTGTTAGCATCCTCTCAGGGGAGGATTTGGTACCCCAATCTTCAGTCTCTCAATCTCAAGGCTTGGCTCTTGAAGAGTTAGAGTTTGCAGATCTGCATCTTTCCCAAGGGGTTCTGGATATCCTTAAGGCTTCTCGAAAGCCTTCCACCAGAAAGACATACAACTCCAAACGGAAAAAATTCAGCATTTGGTGTTCTAAGAAGAATATTTCTCCAGACTCTGCTGAATTGCCTATGGTTCTGGATTATATGGTCCATCTCAATGGCCTAGGTCTCAGATCAGCTACTCTCAAGGTACACTTGGCAGCTATTTCTGCTTTCCTATCAGTAGGCATGTCTTCCTCTCTGTCATCCCATCCTGTATTCTGTAAGTTTTTCAAGGGATTGTTTCACACCAATCCCCCTTTAGGGATCCTGCTCCTGCTTGGGATCTTAATATTTGCATTGCTCAGCTGATGCAACCCCCTTTTGAGCCTTTGTCCTCAGCAGAGCTTAAGTAGTTGACTCGGAAAACTGTGTTTTTGGTAGCCATTACTTCTGCCAGACATATCAGTGAATTGCAAGCCCTGTCAGTGGAATCTGATTTCATCTCTTTTCACAGAGATAAAGTGGTCCTTAGAAAGTTTTGCCTAAAGTGGTTTCAGATTTCCACCTCAGTCAGTCTATATCTCTCCCTGTTTTCTTCACTGATCATTCTTCCTTGGGAGAGAGGAGGCTACA
This sequence comes from Neoceratodus forsteri, assembly GCA_016271365.2. NCBI lineage: Eukaryota > Metazoa > Chordata > Ceratodontiformes > Ceratodontidae > Neoceratodus > Neoceratodus forsteri. Next base: position 141,159,247 of record JADMNL010000027.1, read on the forward strand.
CAGTTTTGATGTTAAAAGAGCCCTTATCTATTACAAAGAGTGTACCAAGGGTCACAGGTTTGACTCCCTCCAGTTGTTCCTCACTTATGGAGAAGTTGGGAAGGGCAAACCTGCCACCAAGAGATCTATTGTCAGGTGGATTGTTTCTTGTATACAATTCTGCTAAGAAAAACTGGGTAAAACTCCACCCTCAGGCCTGAGGGCTCATTCCACAAGAGGTACAGCTGCTTCCCTGGCTGCTGCCAGGGATATCCCTCTCTTAGAAATTTGTCAAGCAGCCACCTGGAAAACAGTCCATACTTTTACCAAGCATTACTCTCTGGATATCCAGGCTAGGAGTGATGCTCGGTTTGGCACAGCAATACTTCAGAGCCTGTTTCCAAAGTAGGTTCTGTCCCTCCTCCATGGAGGTACTGCTTGGTAGTCTGCAATTGTCAGAATACAGCAAGACTTCACGTTGTTTGAAGGAAAAAATTACTCACCTTAGTAATTATGTTTCTTCTAATGGAGTCTTGCTGTATTCTGACTTCCCCCCCCGCCTCCCCTCTCAGAACCTAGATTTTTGGGATGTGGGTGGGCAGGTGCAGTTTTGGCACCCTAGAGGTACCCCCCCCTTTACACCTTCTTTTTTCTTTGAGTGGAATGTTATTTCATTTGATTGGTTTTTGTTTTTGGGTTTCCTGACTTGAGTCTTCCTTTGAGAACCCAAAACATTATTTTTCCGCCAGTTGGCTAGATAAAAATTTTACATTTTCCACACAGAACACCTAGTGAGTTTTGCTCGTAAAGATCTGACAGTTGCAGTTTGAATAACAACAGGCAGAGGCTTCAACCGAGCTTGAGATGAACATTCTATGCCATGCATAGAAAAGTTAACCCTATGTTCTCCGGGGCAGTTAAAAGGCTGGGGCTAACTGCAATTGTCAGAATACAGCAAGACTCCACTAGAAGAAACATAATTACTAAGGTGAGTCATTTTTTTTTCTCGGACGACCCGAAAAAAGGTATCCGCCGGTCAAGTCTAAGGAGGCCCGTTGGGCGGTGTCTGTGGTGGCGGGCTCCATGGAACAGTTGAAGCAATTGATTGCCCTCAAGGAGGAGGTGGCCCAAGCCACTTCTTCTTCCTCCTCAGCCACGGCATTTATCCCGGTCTCTTTGGGCTCCTCCTACACGGCTTCATTTAAGGAGCTTTGCCAGTCCTTCTCCACCAAGGGAGAAGGGCCATCGGGACATTCCAGGTGGTCCAAGAAGAAGGACTATAAGGGTAAGTCCCACCGTTGATGTTCGTTGGAGCGGGACAGTTCCCCTTCACCAGACCGTCGACTCTCGACTTCGGTTGAGGTTGCAGCTGCGGCCGCTGGCTTCACGGTGCCCCCGTCAGGTCAGCCGGCTGAGACATCCGTCGACGCGGTCGAGATTTTTCTCGACCCGTTGGACGGTTTGTTGACTGGTAAAGCTGACAGCCCTACTTCACTGGTTCCCCCGGTTGAAACCGAGGACTTGCCTGTGCCTCCTGTGCCGGAGTCCCCAGTTAAGGTCCCTGCACCAAGGGAGGAGTGGGTTTCCCCCGTCTCCTGTCTGACCCACCCTCAGAACCCCCGAAAGTCTCGGTCCTCTTCCAGGTCCAGCTGGTCCCGCCGACGTCGGTGGTCTCGGTCTCGACACCATGGAAAGCGGCGTCACCACTCATCCTCATCATCCTCTTTGGAGGATAGGCTCCAGCCCAACTTGCGATGGCGCTACGAGGATTTAATGTGGCAGCAGCTCTTATTGTCCGGGAATAAGCAGACTCCATCACCTTCTCCGGCCATTAAGTGGCTGTCACCGGAGTGGCCAAAGCAACCCCTCATAGTGGTTGAGGAGCCGACCCCGGCACTGGTTGTTCAGCTGAAGCTGGCTGCTCCACCCATTGTGGTGGAACCTCCGCGTCCACAACTGAAGACTGGGGCCCCGACCAAGGATTCTCGGTCGGGTCAGGGCTTTCCCCACAGGTTGTCAGTCACCCTCACTCTCGATCGACCTCGGCAGGTGGAGGGTGGCTCAGGCACCCGGCAGCTGTTTGCAGACTCCTCGGAGTCTGATGATGACTCCTCCCTGTTCTCTAGGCCGCTTGACTTGGAGTCTGTGGGGGGCCAGTTGGTGGAAGAGAGCCCATCCTCATTTTTAGGTTTGCTTCAGCTCATCTCAGAGCCCACTAGGATGCAGCTCGAACCTGTTTCAAAACAGGCCAAGTATCCCCTCACGGAGATACTGGACTGAGGGGATTCCCCTACAGAGGCCTTTTCTGTGGCTGAAGCCATTGTTGGCCTGGCCCTGGAGTTGTGGCAGCGGCCAGCATCTTGTTCCTCGCCTTTGGCCAGGATGGCTCGAAAGTACGCAGTCCCCACCGGCTCACTCTCCGGTTTCTCGGAGCACCCTTCTGCAGAGGAGTTAGTGACCGATAGCATTTTCCGGCGCTCTGGGAACACTCGGGACATGGACAAATCTCCCGATAAGGAATCCAAAAAGCTGGATAACACAGGGTGAAAGGTTTACGCTGCTTCCTCCCTAGGCCTTCGTCAAGCTAGCTTGGCCGTTCTGATGGCACATTTCTCACACACCCTTATGGGTTCTCTGGATGAGGTGATTCCTCATCTCCCGGCTGACCTTCAGACGATGATCAAGCAGGTGAGGGATGAGGGAAGGGCATTGGCAAAACAGCAGCTCCAAACTTCCTTGGTCATAGGTGATTCTTGTGCCCTATCAGTAGCAACTGCAGTGGCCATGCACCTCAGAGCTTGGCTGTGGATCTCCACCTTCACGGTGGACACCCAGCACATGCTGGCATACGTTCCCTTCCTGGGCACTGACTTGTTTGGGCTGGGGGTGGAAGGCCATCTCCAGAGGATCGAGAAGTCCAATGCCACCTTGGACTCGGTCATGTCTGCCCTGAAGGACAAAGGCTGCCAGCAACAGTGTAAGCCCTTTCGCCCTTCCGCCCCTGCGGCACATCTGGCCCAGCAGCACCAGCACCAGGGCCAGCAGGCACACACTTGGCACCCTAAGGCCAAGTCTGCCACTTCCTCCACTAGGTAGCCTGGAGGCAAGGGTCCAGGAGGTTCTTCAGCGGGCCCTTCCTCCAAGCCTGCCCAGTGATGGGTTGAGGGGTGTCGCCCCCAACCTCATCACTCCTCCCTTGGTTCCCCCCTTGGGGGGACGGCTCCACCACTTCTTTTCTGCCTGGTCCGCTATCACCATGGACCGCTGGGTGCTAGAAGTGGTAGGCAGGGGTCTGCCTCTGGAATACGAGCAGTTCCCTCCTTATCGAGCCATCACCCCACGGGGTCAACGTGTTCTGCAGCCTCTCTGTCAGTTCATCGAGCCGACATTGCCCTGCTCCTCCAGAAGGAGGTGATCAGCGAGGTGGCGGACCCTCTTCCAGACCCAGGGTTTGTGTCCAGGTAGTTCCTGGTCCCAAAATGGACTGGGGGCTGGTTTCCCATTCTTGACCTGCACAACCTGAACAAGTTCCTAAGGCAGCGCACCTTCAGGATGGTCACTCTGGCTCAGATCATTCCATCCTTGGAACTAGGCATGTGCTTTTGTTCTCTGGACCTTCAGGACTCATTCTTTCATGTCCCAATCCATCCGTCTCACAGCGATTCCTCTGCTTCCAAGCAGAGGGATCTCTTTTCGAGTTCCAGGCCATGTCCTTCAGCCTCTCTCCAGCTCCCAGGGTCTTCACCAAATGCATGGCAGTGGTGACAGCATTTCTGCAGTGCCGAGGGGTGTGGGTGTACCCTTACCTGGATGACTGGCTGATTGCAGCCCCCTCCAGGTTGGAGGTGGAGCGGTCCAGGGATCTGGCCCTCCAGGTCTGCTCTCAGATTGGCCTCCTCATCAACGAGGCCAAGTCAGAACTCGTGCCATTGCAGGTGATTCAGTTCATTGTGGTAGAGCTTGACTCTCTTTGAGCCAGAGCCCGGCTCTCAGCGGACAGGGCCGAGGTCCTTTCCTTCTTTGCCCAGTCATTTCTGGTTGGGAAATTGTGCCCTGCCCGGGACTTCCTGTGCATTCTGGGTCTCATGGCGGCCTGCACCAGTGTGGTCCATTGGGCCCTCTGGCATATGTGTCCCCTGCAATGAGGGCTGGCCAGCCAATGGTCACAGTGCTCCGGTCCTCTGGACCAGCCAGTGACGGTGACCCAGGAGATGTGGGATGGCCTACAGTGGTGGCTCATTCCAGCTCATCTGCAGGAGGGTATCCCATTTGTCTGCCCCGAACCGATCCTCACTCTGATGATCGACGCCCCTCTGATTGGTTAGGGTGCCGATCTGGGGAAACTCAGGGCCCACAGCCTCTGGTCCCCTCAGGAGTCTCGATGCCACATCAACCTGCTGGAGCTCCAATTGGTGAATCTAGCCCTCACCACCTTCGCTCCGTTTGTACGGGGTCAAGTGGTTCAGGTCCAGACGGACAACTCCACGACCATGTACTACCTCAACTGACAGGGTGGGACGCACTCCTTGCCTCTGTGCAAGGAGGCTCTCCACATTTGGTCTCTCGTGATCAGCCTGGAGGTGGATCTCCTAGCCATCCATGTGGCAGGAGCCTCCAACAGTCTGGCCGATGCCCTCAGCCAGACAGGCGTTGCATCTCACGAGTGGTCTCTCCTGCTGGAGGTAGTACAAGATCTGTTCTCCCATTGGGGCACCCCTCAGATGAACCTGTTTGCCTCCAGGGAGAATGCAAAGCTGAGGCTGTTTCATGCCCACCCCCCTCAGCAGGGCTCGCTGCAGGGGGATGCCTTCTCAGGGCCATGGACCCCGGGCCTCTTCTACGCCTTCCCTCCATTTCCCTTGATCCACAAGGTGCTTCTCAAGGTGAAGAGGGACAAGGCACAGATGATTCTGGTACCCTCAGACTGGCCCCGCCAGTTCTGGTACCCAGATCTCCTCAGCGTCCACTCCAGGCTTCCGAGGTGGCTTCCAGCTCACCCGGACCTGATCTTAGTTAACAAGGGGAAGGTTCTCCATCCAGACCTTCAATCCCTGCACCTGATGGCCTGGTTCCTGAGTGGCTAGAGTTCCAGGCCTTGGTGCTTTCCGACGAGGTCCTCAATGTCGTTGAGGCGTCCCGTAAGGAGTCGACCAGAAAATACTATACCTTCAAATGGAAGAGATTCTCCATTTGGTGTGAAGACAAGGGGGGTTGGACTCTTCTTCCTGTTCCTTGGCTAGCATTCTGGGCTACCTGTGGTCCCTTTCTCAGCTAGGGCTTCGGTTGACGACCCTTAAGGTGCACCTGGTAGCCACCTCTGCTTACCGGGCACGGGCCGGCAAGCAGTCGGTGGTGCAGGAGAAGGTGGTCGGGCACTTTTTCAAAGGACTTGATCACATATCCCCTCTGGTGCGAGAACCTCCACCTCTGTGGGATCTACTGCTGGTATTGGCTAAGCTCATGGGGAAGCCATTTGAACTGATGCACAGGTGTGATATCTCTCACCTGTCGTGGAAGACCACCTTCTTGGTGGCTATTATGTCAGCCAGAAGGATGGGAGAGCTCCAGGCGCTTTCCATCGAGTCTCCTTATCTGGTCTTCCACAGAGACAAGGTTGTCCTGCGCCCCCACCTGAAATTCGTTCGAAGGTGTTGTCGGAGTTTCACCTTAACCAGGTGTTGCATCTGCTGGTATTCTACCCCAATCACACCTCGGAGGCCGAATATAGGCTCCATACTCTGGACCCTAGAAGAGCACTCGCTTATTATAAGGAGCGGATGGCTGAAGTTCGGGGAGAGGTTCACCAGCTGTTTGTCACCTACGCTGAAGCCACACCTGGCAGACCTGCAGCCAAGTGGACGATAAGCAGGTGGGTCACCTCCTGCATAGATCTCTGCTCTAGGTTGGCAGGCATGGAGCCTCCCAAAGGGATAAGAGCTCATTCTACCCACCATACTGCTGCTTTGGTGGCTGCTTCTAGGGACGTTCCTATCCAGGAAATCTGCAGGGTTGCTACCTGAAAGTCAGCAAACACCTTTATTTCCCATTACCACACTGACCTTGAGTCACACCGGGATGCTGGTTTTGGGACCTCGGTTCTCCAGTCCTTATTCCCTAAGTAGGGGGTAAGTGCCTTGCCTCCCTCCTCCCAGAGAACTATTAGGAGTCTGCCAGACAGTGTGGATTGAAAAACATATCCACGTTCCTAGAAATACAGGTTACTCACCTGTAACAGGAGTTCTAGGAGTGGTATATGTTGTTCATCCACACGATCCACCCGACCTCCCCTGCTTCGATGCACAACCTGGTCCAGCGGGCTAGATCTGGCATCATGGGGCGGACCAGAGGATTTTACCACCTGGGTGGGTGGGAGGAGCCAGCTTGAAGACCTTCCGGCAAGATTTAAAGCGGCAAGGAACCTGCTAGACAGTGTGGATGAACAACATATACCACTCCTAGAACTCCTGTTACAGGTGCGTAACCTGTATTTTCTGGATCCTTAGATGGGCTCTCCTCACTTGGTAAACCAGCACATAAACCAGTGCTTAAATCCCAGCTAGAGCATGTAGAATCTTGATTCTGTGTAGAACATTGATCTTCTCTGTGTCAGTCTTCACCATTCATCACTGGTGGTTAGTTGGCCAGAGACAAGCACCCCGTTGGAGCTTTTTTTTGTAGGAGGGAGGAGTTGGAGCTGTTGGCACCACCCAAGAGGCTGATGCATTGCATGGCACTCGTGGGTTGGCCAGATACGGCCATCGGCTCCTCCACCTCAGTTCTGCTTCTCCTACCATTGAGACAGCACCTGGTGAGCAGTTCAGAATTTCCACTGCAACATTGCAGCCTACGTCCAATGTTGAAGCCTTGTTACTTGGAGCTGTTATTCCTTGGGGCTGATATCAATGCCAAACTCCTTCAACTCTATCACCGATCAACTCCGTGACTCCGCCTCGGTTCTGCAGCCCACTCAATGCCATTTATATTCCAGCAGCAAGATCTTTCCTTTTTATTATGCGGAGTCAAGTCTATTACTGTTTTTGTGTTTAGTTACCATCACATCATGCCTGGTCCTCAGGACAAGAAACTTTTGAAGAAAACAGGTTGGCCTCCTATGTATCAGTATTCCTGCAGCCCACAGATCTCTGTTATTGACCGGCATGATGTTTGCCTCACATTCCTTGGGCCCCAACATGACATGGACACCTGCTTCCCTATGGACCACCGCGTTCTGGAGCACCATGCATTAAATGTTGGCAGGGCTCCACCAACTTTTTTGGGGGGGGATGGCATCATGCTCATCGGTCCAAGCACAGGACTCTCTGCCCTTCCTCAGAGTCTCTTCCTGGGCCTTCATGGTCTGGTGAAGGGGGGCCTGCTTTTCTTCTTGCCTTGCCATAGAGGAGGTTTCTACTGCAGTGCTGGAGGTCCGGTCTGGCTCCACTCGGGGCTGGGCTCTGGCAGTCCCCTCTTCGAAGGTGCAGGCTCCCCTATTGTCAGGGCCCACAGCTGCAGGTTCTGGTGTGGGGCATTCCTCGGCACTGCAGATGGAGAGCCCCGGGGCCGCCGGTCCAGAGCTCTTCTGGATCATCTCCTCTTCAAAGCTGGATGATTCAGAGTCTGATCCAGAGTGGCAGCCTGACTCCTCAGAGTCAGAGGGTTCTCCTCGGCCTAGTACTCTAGCGCCTCCCCAGGTGCTCCCTCCTGCGGTTTGGGTGACTGTGGCCTATGCCGACTGTTGAGCCAATGATGTCTCGAAGGGCCAGGTGCAGGCTGGTGGTCCTGTTGCTGTGGGTGTGGTGGTCTGGGCTTTGGGGGAGGGGCTGGCTGCCATCCCCAGTGCCATCCTTCTATCAAGTCAAGACCGAACCTTCCTCCTCTGCGACTCTCCTTGGGGAGTCTTCAGAATTGGGGGTGTTGCTTGGCACAGGGTGCGAGGAAGAGGGCTTCCTCAAAGTTGATGGGGTTGAGGGGATGGGGTGAGGGATGGCGGCACCCCTCCGTGGCACTTAGGGGCCTCGGGAGGAGCCACAGTGCTGAACCCAGGTTCTCTCCTTCATCCCCTTCAAGGGAGTCCTAATTGGGTGGGGCTGGGGACCGCCCTTCTGGATCCTTGCAGCCCCAGTCCCTTCATAGGGAAGCTTCTCCTACAGGGCTCAGTCCCGACCGCTTTACTTTTCTTAATAGGTCGGTGAATTTGCAGACCTGCGAATTTCCTGTTATGCCAGGATTGCCTGTTGGATCTTCCAGCCCTGGCAGAGGCACATCACATATGGTGACAGATTCACCCATGCCTTTGCATCCAGCTCTACCTCTCGCAGGCCATGTTGGCCCTTCAAGACCTTTGACCTGGGAACAGTTCAGATCCCAGGCTGCAGATTTCCCCCAGTATGTTAGGGCTATGGACGAACAAGTCTTTCGACTGGCTCCCCCTCTGCAGCTGAAGTCTGATTCTACAAGCTCCTAGGACTCCTTGTCTTCCTCCACTGAGGAAGAGGAGTCCTCTGTCCACATATCCTCAGACGCTGATCAAACCCAGTATCAACGCTTCCTAGCGAGGCTGGTCAGGAACTTGCATATTACCTACTTTGCCCATTACAATACCGAGTGTTCAATGCAAGTCTTCCTAGGTGAGTTCGGGGCACACCATTTGGTGGTCCCTTTCTGTCCAGTTCCCTTCCAGGAGGCAACATGCAACACCTGGCAGCTTCCATATGCCACAGTTCCAGCCCCCATGGACTGCTGGAGGTGGTATTGTGCACCCCAGAGGTCACCAGGCTCTCTGCTTCAATCCACTTCGGGATTGATGCATCTGGATGCCCCTTCCAGACATAGACATCTGGTCTGTGACTGACCCCCGGATCCTGAGTCAGGAGTTCGATCATCCGGGGCAGAGTTTTCTCCTCTGCACGGATGGTACTTCCATTGTTTCACATCAGGTGCACCACGCTGCCAGTAACAGGCATCTGTGGATGATGCTGGACCAGGTGCTAGCATCGCTGCCCAATTTGGAGGCTACCAGGCAAGCCATAGCCCTCTCTGCTATAGGTCTGGAGCTGGCATGGCACCACTCAAGGGCATCTTATGATGCCAATGAAATCGCTTCACAACTTGCAGGGACAGTGATCTGCATTAGGTGGACGGCATGGCTTCGCTTTTCGAGGTCATCACCTTTGGCCGAGCATAGTTTTCTGGCCTCCTTTTTCTGGGGGACCCATCTGTTTTCCCACAGGGTGAGAGAGGAATTGTAGGGATGCATTCCTTCCCCCAGGGAACGGGGACCCCGCCTAGCCTTGATCAGTCCCAGGCCTTACTGGCCAGTGTAGGGTTCCCCCCTGTTTTTCCTATGGGGGGCTGAGGGATGCTATTCTCTCAGGGATTTACTGGGCCATCTTTGTGGGGGGCTCGGTACTCACCCACCAGTGATGAATGGTGAAGATTGACACAGGGAAGATAATGAAAATTATGTACTACCGTAATTCTTGATCTTCCTGTGTATCTTCACCATTCATCACTGAATCCCTCCCACCTTCCCCTCACAAGGCCTCAGTCCCTGAGCTGTACCCCTTCCCTGCTCACCCTCCTCCTTGGGACTCTGCTGTTTTTTTCCCCCTTCCTTCTCCTGGTGGCCTTCTGGGAGACCTTTGAGAGAGTCTCAGAGGAGGGTGAGTAGGGACTCTGGGCCAATGCAGGGACTTCTGGTGGGCCTCTTCCCCTTGTCCTGGGCCTGATCTTGGGGGTTGGCTAATCCCCTGGGGTGCGCCAATCTTTGGGTCCCCTGGGATGGGGGGGTTCTGGGGCTGACTGAAACTCCCTCCACCCACCCTTGTTATTTTTACCCTTTGCTGTCTCCTTCCCTTTTGGGGAGGGACACTTTAATAGTGGGATTCCCTCTCCTCTCCTCTCCTCTCCCCCTTTCAGAACCCCGTGGATTCTCCTCATAAACGGTAACGAGGGAGGGGTGGGAAATCCTCCTAAGGGTTAAGGATTTGAGGGGGAGCCTTACCCATCTTAGCAGGATTCTTCCGAGTTCCCTCAGAATCTCCCTGTTGAATTCTTACCCTCTGGGAGATCTGCCCTTGCCAGCTCTACATCCTGGATGGGTCTTTGCCTCCCCCTTCCTAGCCCCTTAATTCTCTCTCTCTTTCTTTTTCCTTTCCTTCTGGCCATCCAGGGACTGGGGCCTTTTCGGACCATAACCTTCAGGTCCTCCTCTGTCCTCTGGTCGGCCTATTTGTTTTTCAGTTTATATCCTTTCCTTTTGCTGTCTCTTGGGCCCCCTTGCCCCACCCTTATTTTTCTCTGGCTAACCACCCACCAGTGATGAATGGTGAAGATACACAGGAAGATCAAGAATTACAGTAGGTACATAATTTTAATTTTTTCCATACTACCAGGAATAGCATTATTCTCCATGGGAATGAGACAGGTGTCATTCATCATTTATTTATTTATTTGGATTTTGGTAACCAGGTAAGCCCACTGAGACCAGAGGTCCCTTTTTCAGGGGTGACGTGCTTCTGAAGACCGAATTAGCCACAGAAAAAGACACATAATAGCATTCTTTACAGAAAAAGACACATAATAGCATTCTTTACAGTAGTTACAATAATTACACAAATATACATTTAACAACAGGTTACAGGGGTAGAAGTAGGTTAACATTCTGGCTCTTTTTAGCAATACATGACATCAGGTTGCACATCAGTTTAGTAGGGATTTGAGACAATCACAGAAAAACATCATATTAGATACATCCAGGAAGAAGGGAGGTTCAAGGCAGTGTGAGCGGAACTGAGAAATTGGCTAGGGAGCTAATGGTTGCAGCCACAGAGGCTGAGATTGAGAAGATATACTTTGAGCCCAGACTTGAATTGGCTGAGGGTGGATGAGCCAGTCAAGCTAGCTGGTAAGGAGTTCCATAGGTGGGAGGCAGCAAATTTGAAGGAGCATTTGCCTTGGTTGGCGCGAATCCGAGGGATGTCAAGGAGGTGATTTGCAGATTATCATAGTGTTCAGCATTGTATTTTGGTGGAGAGTAGTCCATTAAGATGGGGAGGGGGACCAAGGGTAGAGAACTTGAAGGCAAGACAGGCGATGAGGTAGGCTAGTTTGTGTCAAAGAGAGGGCCAGTTAAGTTCCTTAAGTGCCTCACAATGATGCCTCCTAGGAGAGGAGTTTGTGGCGAAGTGAGCCACTCTGTTATAGAGGATGGTAAGTTTATTGAATTCCATCTCTCTGAGGAACTGCAGTAGTGGAGCCCCATACAGAATGGAGGGGAGAAGATTGCAGCTGGCAATTGCTCGATGTGCAACGCAGGATAGTGAGTTCCCCAGATGGTAGAGGAGGCCAAGCTTTTGGTGGATGGACCTGGTTATGGAGTCGATATGGGGTCTGTAGGTCATCTCTTGGTCAAGATGGATCCCAAGGTATTTGAAACTGGTCGTGACCTCAGCTTTTTTCCCTTGGTTTGTGCTGATCTGGAGCAGCTGACTTCTGTCAGAACCCAGGCGTCTGGAGCCAAATAGAACGGCTTTGTTTTTTTCTTCATTGAGCTTCAGGGAGTTTGTGGAGAACCAGGACTCAAGAGTTGAGAGACTGTCCTGCAGTTTTGTGGTGATGACACTAGGTTGGGGGTCACTGCAGTATATGACAGTGTCATCCGCATACAGAATGAGTTTGCTGAGGGAGCAGTTTCCCTCAATATTATTGAGGAAGAGTGAAAAAAGTAGGGGGCCCAGGATTGAGCCCTGGGGCACCCCAGCAGTAACGGGCCTGGGTGCAGACTGTGTGCCCTTCCAGCGGACTTTTTGGAAACGGTCATTCAGATAGCTCTTGAACCATAAGAGAGAGTGGTCATCTAGGCCTAGGAGCTGGAGTTTAGAGAGGAGGAGATTATGATTGACAAGGTCAAAGGCCCTGGATAGGTCAATGAAGAGGGCACCCGTTAGGGAGCCTTGATCCAGAGAGGCAAGGATGTCAGCTGTGAGCCAGATGAGGGCAGTGTCAGTACCATGGCCCTTCCTAAAACCATGCTGCACATCAGCCATGAGGAGGTGCTGCTCCAGGTAGACCTGTATCTGGTTAGAGACTAGTCTTTCCTGAATTTTTCCAAGAGGACTGAGAAGGGAGATAGGTCTGTAGTTTCCCAATTTGTCACGGGGACCACTTTTGTGGACAGGGACGATGGTTTCTACCTTCCACATTGTTGGGATTATTCCTTCCCGAAGTGACCTATTTATGAGGAGGGTGACAGGGCGGGCGATTGCCAGGGCAGCGTCCCTCAATAGGCGGGGTTCAAGCCGGTCATGGCCCAGGGAGGAGGTAGGATTAATTTTTCGTAGGAGAGGTAGTACCTCAGACTGATTGACCAGCTTTAGGTGGAATTGAGGTCATGGGTGCACTCATGCCACTCCAGGGTGAGGGGCAGGCCTGAGGAAGGCAGGAAGGGGAGGCCCATTTGGGATAGAGAAGGAGGCACAGAAAGCCTCAGCAACCTCGGATGGAACATTAGTCAGTGAGTCACCTACCAGGATAGAGTCCATTTGTTTACTTGTGGAACCCTTGAGGAGCACATTTATGTGGCCCCAGAATTTTTTGGGATCACATAGGTGCCTAGTTTGGTGGTTGTTTAAGTACTGAGCTTTGGCCTGTTTTGAGGATTTTTTACACAGATTTCTCAGCTCTCTGTACTTCTCCCAGTCTGCAGAATTTCCAGAGGACTTGTAGGTGCCCCATGCTCTGTCCCGGAGAAGCATGTTTTGCTTGAGGCTCGGGTTCAGCCATTTATGGCATTTACCCTGTACTCTGAGCTTTTTTTATTGGGGCGTGCATATTAGATACAGACAAGAAGGCCTGGATGAAATATTCAAGAGCCTCGTCAAGAGTGGGGAGAGAGACAATAGGGGCCCAGTCAGTTTTCCTCAGGTCAGAGCAGAAGTTGGCTGCTGTGAATCTGCTGTAATTCCTCACTCCAATGACCTTAGCAGTAATTTTTGGAGGCTTATTGGACCAGATGCAGAATATAGGCGAGTGGCCACTTAAAGAGTCAGACATAATCCCTGCCGACAAAATACGGCCCGGGCAGGAGACGAGGATCCAGTCAATGAGAGAGTGGTTTCCAGTCTTGGGCAATGTTCCCTCTAATTTTTTAGTCTCTGTGGGTGGGCGACTGATATGTGTGTGCTGCACTTTATGCAAAAAAATTGATTCATGTGCACAAATTGGGTGGCACAAACAAGTGATATATTTTATTGCCAGTAAACAGTAGAAAATATAACCAAACTCTCAAATACTCAATGCAAAGTATAAATATACATTCTGACACAGTCTGAAGCTTGGATGTGCGTTGTGCACCATTACAGTATGAACTGGAAATGTGTAAACTATGTATATTTTTAAGAGTCTTGCGTGCATGTGCTGCTGATGATGCATTGCTAAGAAATCAACATTTACTGTTTTTCTCTCCTGTCTTTCCCAGTCTTCCAGTGGACTTATATTTTATTAAGATCCATTTTTCCACCAGATGTTAAAAACAATTTTGTTTGCATCAGCATATCTAAATGGCTTTCTTCTAAGCGGTTTCTTTGTTTGCTGTTAATGCAGTTCATGAAGCTGAAGCCTCTTTCATGGTCAGCACTAGAAGCTTGGAATGTAGTAGTAGTACAATTTATTGTTCCGCATAAAGCAGTAACAGTACACTAAAATCAGGACAAAATACATAGTAAATATAAATAGACAAATAAATCAACAAGGAACTTAAATATCTTTACAGTGCAATTCAGTTTAACAGAGTATCTTTTCACATAAAAAACCTCCACAGAACTTCAAGTCCCCCAATAAACTTTACAAATGAGTTGAGATGAAGAATCTTGCAAAGATCTCTTCCATGTTCTTCTCTTTCATAGTAAACAAATATTCCAAAAGATCCTCCAGGCAGAGGCCAAGATCCCCCAGCCATTTTTTCCTAGTTGATTCGTACCTAGGACACAAGAGTACCACATGTTTCAGATCATCTATAGTCCCCACTCCACATTTACAATATGGAAAAAGTACGCCCTCTCTTTTGTTTGAAATGAATGCATTGAGCATTATAGTTTTCAGTTCCAAATCTTGTATAGCTGCTTCTTTGTTTAGGACAGGTTAAAAAAAAGAGAGATATGGCTCATATCCCCATGAAATCTTTACTTTTTTATAAAATCCATATAGCTTAAGCTTGGAGAGTTGAACACAGAAAGAATTTATGTCTTAAGTCAATATGCCTCAATTTGACATCCTGCCGAATCTCCTCAAATGGTCTTGTGTAAATTTTATATAAGAGGTGGCCCAATCTGGCCGGCATTATTGTTTCCTTAATAAGTTGAATAAAGGGATGTACATATCCCATGCTGGCCAATTTGATGGCTTTCACTACACATATTCTGAGATATTTTGTAGGGGCAAAGGAAAAAGTTTCAACAGAAAGAGAATCTGTCATTCACAGATGAGAGAAGTCAAGGAACATTGTCCTATCTCCAAGGCAAGAATACAGCTTGGAGTTCCATGTAAAAATATTAGGATGTATCTGTAGAGTTTATTCAGAATTATTTCTAATTCTGTAACCTTAGTATAACCCCAGATTTCAGAGGCATATAACATGATCGTTCTTATTTTGGCATTGACAACTCTTAATACCCAGCTCACCGATGACTTCCCCATCTTGCTGTTAAATATTTTTAGGGCATTTACAGAAGATCCCATTTTAAATTGAATAGCTTCCAAATGTTTGGTCCAAGATAGGCTATAGGAAAAATGGGCACCTAAATATTCATAACACTTAACAGTGTCTATATGGTTACCGTTTAGCCTAAAGCCTACTGTATTCTTGGTTTGGGAGCCAAAAACTACAATATTGGTCTTGCCGAGATTAACTTTTAGTTTCCTTTGAGAACAGAGAGATTCAGTTTGAGCCAGTTTTCTTTTAAGACCTAGGACTGAAGTAGAGAGCAAGACTAAATCGTCTGCATATGCTAAACATTCAATCCTTTGATCATTAATTTTTGCAGTATGGAAATCTGGGTTACCTAGCTGATCCAAGACTGTATTAATGTAGATATTAAATAGAGTGGGGGCCAAAATACACCCCTGTCTGTCCCCCACATTTGACTCAAATCTATCAGTTAGATGACCATATTGATTATACTGGACCCTTGCTCACATATTTTCATAGAGTTTATTAATAACATCAAGAAGTGAGGCCTCCAACTTCAGATCCCTTAATGTAGCCCAAAGGATTTTTCTACTAATGCTGTTGAAGGCCGAGGAGAAGTCCACAAAACAGCAATATAATCTGTTTATTCTCACTTTTATATACTTCCAAATCAGGTGCTGAAGCACAGAATAGTGTTGTACTGAAGAACAGTCCTTCCAGAGACCATTCAGTGCCTCATTCGATACTGAGTTCTCCTTGACCCATGACAGCAATCTGCCCAAAATTATCCTAGACAAAATCTTCCGTGAAACATGTATCAAACTAATAGGCCTATACATCCTTGGGTCATTCGGATCCTCTTTTTAAAAATTGGGAAGATAACACTACCTGCCCAACTGGCAGGGTAAGAGTACCCCTGAACCAGGCCATTAAACAGTAAAAGAAGAAAAGGAATCCATCAGTTGGTAAAAACCTTATTGGGATCACCTAGGACCCCATCTGGCCCTTGTGCTTTATTTGCCTTAAGGCCAATCACTGCCATCCGGATTTCGTCCTCTTTGATCAAGATTGGTCTTGGAAAAATTTCATCCTCCTGTATTTTGAAAGCATCAGGTGTCTCCTGCTCTTCATGAGAATAATAGAGCTTGGAGAAATGAGATGCCCAGACTTCAGGTGTAATATAGGCTTCAATCTCATTGGCATATCTATTATATCCCTGGGCAACAATATTCCAAAATCGTCTTCCATCCCTATCCAAAACAGCCTGCCTCAGTTTTCCCCAAAGTCCCTGAATATGTTTATGTCTCTCCCATTCAAGAATGTTCCTATATTTTTCTCTTTCAGTCTTTAGCAATTTAAAATCTGCTGCAGACTTATTTCTTTTCTTCTTGTGCTGTCTTAGTTTTCCTCCAAACTCTTTCTTTGCCTGTAGGCATACCAAATTAAACTAAGACTTTTTATAAAGGGACCTAGGATGGTACGTTGTTTTACATCTAGGTCCAAGTAAAGAATGAATAGTTTCCCAATTCTCCAAAATATTAAAGGCCTTACTTTTGACCAGGACTAACTCGTGAATATTACCTAAGACTCCTGTACTAACAATTTCTTTGAAACTAGCTTGATGAATCGGCTCCCATCGAATCCTTCTCTTGTTTATGACTTCCAGACTCTCTTCCTGTTGTCTCTCACTCCCTAAAGTTCCAAAAGGGCATTTGATGTTAATTACAATAGCACAGTGTGTTGATTCCAGTCTATCCATGAGTTCTAACTTTTGGATCAGCTTTACTGCTTCCAAATTGGTCCAAGCCTAATCAGGGGTTGAAGAGCCAGTAGGTCCTCTACCCGGTAAGGATCCGACTAGATCGACCTGAGTTCTACCATTTAAAATACAGAAATTTCTACTGGCTAAGCCCGCTAGCAATTCCTTACCTCTGAGGTTAGATTTTAGATCCTCAGCAGTCCTAGTATATGAGATATTTGGATTAATTATAGATATTGTATGGATCATTTCTGAATATACATCCTCCAAGAAATGAGAAGGAATTCTGGTATTAAAAGTCTCCCAAAATAATTATAAGACAAGGTATACTCTTATCTGACAATTTGTCAAGTGCCATTTTCAGATCCTATATGAAAAGGCCAGCGGGATCAGTAGCTCTGTTGCGAGGGGGCAAGTATATTTTGCTGAGAATGATCTTCTCTTGTCCCTTGCTGCTCATTAGAGACAAAATACCCTCTGACTGAGTAGAAATGTTAGTGATATGAAAATTTAGCAAAGTTTTGATAAAAAAAAGGAAATACCCCCTTTAAACCTTCCAAACTTTTTATCTTTAGTTGCCGGCAGAGTAAAGACAGAACAGAATATCCAGCCAATTTGGGAGTTACATGTTCTGTACACCATGTTTCTTGCAGTCCAATAATATCAAAATTATCCAAAAATCTCACTACTTCATGGTCAATTATTTTAAGTTGGATGGATGCCCTCAATATTCCATGAAAGTACAGAAAGGGCATTCACATCTCGATCCCCAGCTCCCTTATCCAAATCCAGCTGGCATTCAGAGTTCATTTGTTTGATATTATCTACAGGCTGCATTTACCAGGCTGAATCAATAACTGTCAGCGACGAGTAGGTATTAGGGTAAATTAGGTTTCCAAAGTCAATCAGGGGGTTATCTGCCTCTAAGATTGATTCTGGACTATCCTTAGTCTGTTTAAACCATGAAAAGACTTCACTCAAGTCTAACGTGTTAACTAAATGTATTTCCAAACAATCCAGCTTGCTGGCCAGAGAAAGCAAGCTGCTAGCTGTATGAGGATTTTTAAATGTAATATCAATCTGTGTTGTGGGCTCAGGGTCTCCATATAACTTCATGGACTCCACTATGTTTCTGGAGATATAATATCTTGATGCTCTTTCCAAGAGCAGCAACAAATCTTCCTTAACTTTCCTATGGGAATCATTAAGTGAAACCTTCCTCTCAAAGATAGTTATGATCTTACTCAGCCATACTTCTCTCTGCTTCAGTACGTGATCCTCTATCACTCCCAAGATTTTTCTCTGTGCTATCGTAGCCTTCTCACTCTGCACCTCCCTATGGAGAATCTCTTCTGGGGAATGATAAGACTGTGTAAGAACCTCTATACATGATAGCTTCATGTTTAGCTTGGAATGTAGCACATACATCATTAAGTTTAGCCACCATGCTGTACTGCACATTAGTCAAAGCAAAGTGGATCATGTCAGTAAAGGATTTTAATGATCCTCCCTGTATTTTTTTCAGCAACTATAAATCTGAAGTCATTGTACTGGCTAACAATTTCTGCCTGGTCCACTGATGAAAATAAATAGTCCTGATATTTGCTGTACAGTCTCTCAATATTTGATAAGCCATACTCAAAGCTGCAATATGGCACTGCTGAAAAATCAAAGGCAGATCAGTCAGAAAGTTCACCTGCAGGAAATCAGCTGTCCAGATGGTCACATAACAGGCCAATGAATTGCAAAATTGCTGTTGTGCTTACTTCAGCTGTGCAATTAGCCAAAAGCAGTTTTACTGGTGGGCTCCAGTAGACAATTTCACCCAGGTACTGGCTTCTGAACTTTTTTTATTTTTACCCTAGCAATCTGTCCAGCTTCATCTTGTTAGACCAGTTTCTGAAACATCTTAGACAACTCTGCCAACTCCAAAAGTACATCATTTAATACTGTTATGGCAATGTGGTATTCAGGGTTGGACAGCTTCATAAAGCAGTACTTAGCAATGGGATCTTTGATGGATGCATGCAAAATTGTATGTGATGTCATTTTCCCTAGGTATGGTTTACAATAACTATGCTGGGTATTGTCAAGCTCAGTGGGGGGGTTTAAAATGTATTTTTGCAATGTAGTGAGTGAGTCAGTGTGATACAAGAGAGGAGATGCATTTAGGAGACTGTAATTCTCTTCCATTCTGGATCCATACTAAGAGCAGTCTGAACTTGTGAAATTAAATGAAAAGGACATTTGTTGCACTGCTATTTCTTGTTGTCCATTTTAGAATTACTATCCCCATGTAGCCAACATGGGTAACCTTTTATAAGCACTGATTCATTGAATCTCAAATGCGTGTATAATGTGAGACCCTGTTTTAAAGAGAAGTGCAATCTCATCTCTCTAAACATATGTACAGTCTTGTACTGAAAAAAAAAATGAACACGCTTTTAATGGTGAGGCTTTAAATCCATTATAAACACATTTTGTATGTGAGACGCTGCTGGGGGAGGAGGCAGATTACACTGAAGTTTTGCAATTTTAAAACTGAAATAATATAATATACACCCTATGTCAGAGAATCTCTCGCATTGCTTTGTTGGGGGAAATCTACCAAACAAATAAAACATGCCATTTCTGTGAACAGCAGGGGAGTACTGTTCATTATCAAGTACTGTCTTACTGAAAAGAGGTGTCAAACCAAAAACATTGCTGTAACTGCAAAGCCGATTGGTTAGAATTTTGCAGAGCGGTTCCATTGTTCAATAAGTGGAACAAGAGCGAGAAGTCTGGCTTGTTAATTGCTGGCTTGTTAAAGTTAATGAGTTGTGGCCTCAGAGGTGGGCATAAAATGTTTCTTTCCCATTAACTTTCATGTCCTGCTGTCTGAGTCTTAAATCTGAGTGATGACTGTAGTCACTACTTCATGAACATGAGGATCCCTGTCAGCTGCTTTGTGCGCTACTACTGAAGCTGTGTGCGGGTTATTTCTGACTGCTGTGCGGGCGCTCATGCACACGCCTTAGGGGGAACACAGGTCTTGGGTTATGTCTTGTGGGGAGGTCAATGACCTGTGTAAATGGAGAGCCAAGTAGTGGGTTTTTTGTAGAGGAGGTGAGAAGGGATGGCCAGTGGAGATTGAAATCCCCTAGGAGTATGGCCTCCCCCATGGAGTAGTCCTCAAGGTTATTTGTTAGGGATTCCAGAGAGGAGGCAGCGTTTTGAGGCGGGAGGTAAACACCCCCTATGGTAAGGGGTTTGGTTTTACCAAGAAGTATTTTTACAAATAGTGTTTCAGCTAGGGATCCACTGTGAGAGGGGAAATTCAGCTCCGAAGCTTGGAGGGCAGTGCTGTCATAGACAATAACCCCTCCTCCCCTTTTCACTACCCTTTCTTTTCTGAAGGTAAGGTAGCCCACTAGATCCACTTCGTGAGGGAGGATCTGTGGTTTAAGCCAGGTTTCTGTCACGGCTAGTACGTCAGGCTTATAGAGTGCCGTCCATGCCTCGATGTCATGGAATTTATGCCTTAGACTGCCAATGTTCATATGAGCAAGTTTGAGCCCATTTGAGCCAATCCACAAGGGGTTAGAAGGGTTGCTGAGGGAGAGATTTGGGGAGAAGGGACCTGGATTCGGTTCTATGTCCCCCCCAGGGCTAGAAGTGTCCTGCCCAGGTGATCAGGAGGTAAATAAGGGGGGTTAGGGTCCACTGCCCATCACCCCCCCCCCAGGGAGAGAGGCCTGGGTACCACACGGTGCCTCTGACATGGGTCCTGGCAGGAGTAGGTTAAAGTGAGGCCCATATGAAGGGATCATGTTGACCTTCATAGCTGGGAGGGGCCCCCTTAGAGAAAACCACAACTACAAAATAGCTTGGTTCAGGCTGGTGTATCCAGTAGAGAGTCAGTGGATTAGATATGCTTTAGCTAATACAGAGAGGTAGGGAGGAAATTAGGCAGCCACAGTATGTATTTTGATGGAGATACTTCTCAAGGATAGTTAATTATCACAAAAAACGACAGGGGATCCCCTAGTGGAGAAGCTGTAAAGCTTACTGATGGCAGAGTGAGCCTACCAATATGTAATTGTGAGTAGGGGTTCTCTGGGAAATAATGAATTATCCCAGAAATGACAGGGAAGCTCCTAGTGGCGAGATTGTATAGCTTGCAGATGGCAAAGTGAGCTGATAGGTATTTTCGGCTCATGTGACCATCCAAGCGCGTATAAAAGGGAGTGTCAACCAAGGGTGGTGGTGGGGGCGGCGGGGCAGAGCCTTGGCTTCCAGCAACAGCTGCGCAGCAGCCAAAACAGCAGCCAGCAGGACACGCCAGGAGCGAGCGACGGGGCAGCTTTGTAGGGCTCAGGACTCTCGGTAAGCCCCTTAGAAGGATTTCTGTTAGCAATACTCTTAGTAGCCCTCATTTCTTTACCTTTGCTAGTTTCGCCGCAGTGGGGGGAGGGCAGAGGCCCTCACGACTTTTCCAGTGGTCCCCGGTACCTGCAAGGAAGAGAGTGGAGGTGAGCACAAGGCTTAAATAGCAAGGAAAATGGGGGGAGGGTGCAGGGGCCTGCAAGACGAGACTTAGAAACACTGTTTAAGTTAGCAGATTTAGAGGCTTGTAGATCTAACAATTCAACCACTGCAGTGTAAATATTTAAAACTTTGCTTGCTTATGATTCGGAATCAATTAGGGAGTGCCAGTGCCTCACAGTCATTAACCTGTTTAAGTTAGCAGATTTAGAGGCTTGTAGATCTAACAATTCAACCACTGCAGTGTAAATATTTAAAACTTTGCTTGCTTATGATTCGGAATCAATTAGGGAGTGCTAGTGCCTCACAGTCATTAACCTGTTTAAGTTAGCAGATTTAGAAGCTTGTAGATCTAAACAATTCAAACACTGCGGTGTAAATATTTAAAACTTTGCTTGCTTTTAAATCGGAATCAACTAGGGAATGCCAGTGCCTCACAGTCATTAACCTGTTAAAGTTAGCAGATTTAAAGGCTTGTAGTATCTTAACAATTCAAACACTGCGGTGTAAATATTTAAAACTTTGCTTGCTTTTAAATCGGAATCAACTAGGAAATGCCAGTGCCTCACAGTCATTAAACAATCTTACAATGTTACACGATTATTAAAGCACTCTGCTTATTATAGAAAAACCCCAGCTTTTCCAGAAATTGATTTAAGGTGCAACCTGCCTTCTAGGGAGGTGCCATGTTACAATGATTTAGAAGTACTGGTATCACAAAGCACTCAGCTATTTCAGCAAAACCCCAGAGATTTATTAAGGTGCAAGCTGCCTTTAAGAAAGATTCAATTTAAGGCACACCATTAAGTTCTGTGTAAAGGTGCCCAGTGCTGCAAGTTCTAAGTCCAAAAAACCAGTCAGCACATGTGCGCCGACCCAAAATGGTGCCGAGCCTTGAGCCTTGGCTTCCAGCAACAGCAGCACAGCAGCCAAAACAGCAGCCAGCAGGACACGCCAGGAGCGAGCGACAGGGCAGCTTTGTAGGGCTCAGGACTCCTGGTAAGCCCCTTAGAAGGATTTCTGGTAGCAATACTCTTAGTAGCCCCTCATTCCTTCCTCTGAGAGTGCACCTGGATGGGAAGACTCTTAAGCCAAATGAACTATACCCTGAATGGCAGAATTTTTACTGGGTTGAGTATGTTTACTGTCCATGTTTTGGAGGTTATTACTGGATTTGGAGTTTACCACTGAGAAGTCTAGGGGATTATTTGTCCAGTCTGATCTAAGGTTTGATAACAGAAAGGATTTGGCTCTTTTTGGATCTGTAAAATACTTCATTTTCCCATCCCAATAAAAGTGCATTTTTGCAGGGGCCAAGAGGGCAGATTTAATCCCCTTCTCCCTCAGGATGTCCTTGACTTTATCGAAACCTTTTCTGGACTGGAGAGTTTCACTACTAAAATCAGGATATATAAAAAATTGAATGCCCTCAGTATACATACCCCTTTCAATGCACACCTTTCTTAACAGTCATTCTCTATCCTTGAAGTAATGTGGTTTAATAAAAACAAGTCTAAGTACATTTGGCAATCCCGTTCTGGTCCCATTATCCATTGATCCGCCTCCTTGGTGTACTCTGTCTATAATGATTTTTTCTTCTGGGTATTTCAGCTCCAAGACTACTGTCAGGGTAGGGAATAGAGTCCCCACTACCTTTGACCACTTCGGGAACTTTAATCAATTTCAAATTATTTCATCTTGATCTGTCCTTTTGCTCTATATTTTCTTTTGTAATTGTTGTAATTGGACAGTATGGCTAGTTACCGTTTCTAGTAGGGGATGAACTTTGTCCTCTAATTTGCTCACTCTTTCTTTCATTTCCCTGTGTGTAAACTTAGGGCTTCAGTTTTTTCTCCTAGACCTAAGACTGTCTGTGTTAAAGACGTTAGTGTAGCATTCAGAGAATCAAACCCCTTTAATACAGTTGCTTTGAGTTCATTTTTAAACAAAGTCAGGAATTTAGCATTTTTCCCCATGTTTAAATTGTCTGTTTGAGAGGTGGCTAGTATGGCTGGGTTTCAGTGAAGCATATCAATAACAACATTCAATAGCGAGTTTGAACTACTCAGCCAGCATTCCCGAGTCAGTTCGGATATAGCTAAGTTAGCTTTCAAGCCAAAATTAAAGGATTCCACCAAATGCTGTTTTAAAGCTGGCTGATGCCCAATGCAAGTTTCTACATTAGAAGTACCAGTGGGTGTTATGGTACTAACCTGTTAAGGATTTGTTGGTGCTGCATTTGTAATGCTGTCAATTGGGAGGTTCACTTCTGGTTCAAGGGGTACAGTCTCCCATAACATAAGATTTGGTTCTGCCACTGCTGTTACATATAGCTGCAGTAAAGTTTCTCAATCAGTCCTTCATGGAATAGAGTCGATCTGGTCAGCATGCAGTGCTTTGTCCCTTAATGGAGTTGCCAGGATCAGTAAGACTACAGGACTGGAGAGAACCAGGTCAGTATTGCAAACAAATTGAAGTTTCTTTTGTTGCAGGTGAGTACGGCCAGTGCTATCACCAGTTGCTGTGGTCAGCTCGACCAGATTTTTAACAGTTTTTGAGGCTCATTTTCTGCTTTTCAAACAACATGAAGTCTTGCTGTATTCAGACATAATGCAGTTGGCCCCAGCACTTGAACTGCCTCGGAGAGGAAAGAGTTAACTCTATGCAAAAGCGTAGAATGTTGAGCTTGAGCTCGTTTTTCAAACCTCTGTCTGTGGTACTTCCCAGTGTAACCGTCAGATTCTTTACCCCGCCTAACAGTGAAGTCGCTCCGGAGATTTCCTCTGCTCGGTTCAGTAAAAGAAAAAGAAAAGCTTTAGTTTTTTACCGCATTTGTTTATTATTTTCGGATTTCCAGCCTCTGTCTATGGTACAGGTAGTATGTAAATAGGTAGAGACTGTGTTTTATTTTGCTAAAGAGTGGAAATTGTCTTTCTTCAGTTTCTTTCCGGTTGGTCTGGTTCGGAATCGACTTTGTTGAATTTTTTCTCTTTCTCTGGGATTAGTGTGGTGTTCCGGTACCGATCGGTTTCAAAAGAACCAGACTTTTGCTGGTTCTTTTAAAAAGCCCGTGACACGGTTTGTAACCGATCGGTTGCTCATTACCTGGCTTGAAAGCTGCTATAGGGTAATTGTTAGGTTGCCCATGTCTGAGAAACCCAAGAAGAAAACCGGTCCCACTGGGTTTCAACACTGTACTGAGTGTGGGGAGGCCTTTGCTAAGGCTGATCCCCACCTCATCTGTGTTTATTGTCTGGGGATTGACCACCTCAAGTCAGACTGCCAAATCTGTAAGAACTTTCCTAAAACCATTCTAGATAAAAGACTGAGTAGGTTAAAGGGAAGGGAGGCCAGGAAGTCCGTAGATCCGGATGGCCAGCCCAGTTCGGTTGCGGCCGAACCTGAGGAGGTGCCTACTGACCTAGGCAATACCTCCTCGGGCAAAAGGAGAGCCGAGCCGAGGGGTCGATTCCATTAAGAAAAAGCGCAAGTCTGCCGGTTCGGATCCTGTATCCCACTCTCCAACCACAGACGAAATAGCCAAAGCGATTAGTATTGTCCAGTTACTTAGACCGGATCCGTCTGAACCGACACCGCCGGTTTGGCGGTCGGTTCACTCGGATCTGTCTCCTCCAGATTATGACCCAGATGTCTATTATGAAGAGTGGGAGGGAGACGAAGACTGTCCCGGTGATGACGATGATGATGACGATGATGACGCTGACGCTGAAGGGGGTCTGGATGTGCCCATTGAACCGGACATCTCCCCAGACAGGCCCTCAGGTGTCTCTCCTCCCAGGCTCTCTGAGTCCCCTTCACACTTTTTGTTCTACAACAAGGTGGCACAAACCCTGCAGCTTCCATTGGTTGAAGCAGCAAAGGAGGAGGAAGAGTCTGATTTTGTGGAGATGATGGACATCCCAGAGTCCAAAAAGCTGTTTATCCCTCTTCATAAATCTTTGGGGAAACAGACACACAAAATTTTACTAACACCTAATTCAATACCTCTTGTGAACAAGAGAATGGACAGGAGGTATTCAATATCAGATTCAGCTGCGGAGTTCCTTAATAGTCATTTCAGCCATGTTGGGGTAGTGCAGGCTGCAGCCTGTGACAGGGCTAACATTCCTTTGGCTTTACACCCCCTGGATAAGGACTCCAGAAAAGTGGATGCCATGGCCAAAAAACAGTATTTGGCATCCTCTTTGGGACTCAGACAGGCTACTTATATGGCCTACAGAGCCATGTACCAGAAATCCAGATGGGACAAAGTTCTGGAACTGACTAAACAGGCCTCTCCCCAGCTAGCCAAGGAGCTGGAGGAGGTGGCTGCTGATGGAACTGAGGCATCCAAATTGCAATTTCATGCTACTGTGAACTCCAATGATGTGGCATCTAGAGTCATGGCTACATCTGTGTCTCTCAGGAGACATGCTTGTCTCAGATGTACTAGCCTTTCACAGGATACCCAGACTAAAGCTATGGATTTTCCTGTAGTAGGTAACTCTCTGCTTGGGGAGCAGACAGAGGCTTACATAAAGAAAATGGATGAATACAGGACCATGTACAGGAGTGCACAGGCCAAGGAAAGGCAAGCCACTCCACACAAGCAGCAGTCTAGGGGCAGGGGCAGGCCCTTTCAAAGGCCCTTTTACCAAGCCCAGGCCTCCTCTCCCTTCCCACAGAGGGGGTTCTTCAGAGGGAGGGGTAGGAGGGGGATGAGCAGGGCTGCTCCCTCCTCCTCTCAGTCCAAAGCTCCTGCCAAGCAGACACCATGATGTGTCATCCTGGGTCAACTCCCCATTTCCAGTAGGAGGCAGGCTGGCTTACTACTTCCAGGCCTGGAAGTCTGTGACCTCAGACAAGTGGGTCCTAGAAGTAGTAAGCCAGGGACTGGTCCTGAACTTCAAAAAATTTCCAAAAAAGAGGGCCAAGTCTTTTCCACCTGCATCAATCTCAGAAACCCTTGCCCTAGAGGCAGAGGTTTCCTCTCTTCTAGTTCTCAGAGCTATAGAGAAGGTTTCTACTCAGCACAAGGAAAAAGGACTGTACTCCAGGTACTTCCTTACCCCAAAGAAAACAGGGGAGTGGCAACCCATCCTAGACCTAAGATATTTGAACAAACACATTGTAAAGCCAAAATTCAAAATGGTAACTCTGGGAATAATCCTTCCCTCTCTAAGGCCAGGGGATTGCCTAGCATCTCTGGACCTCAAGGATGCCTACTTCCATATTCCTATCAGGTGCTCCCACAGAAAATGCCTCAGGTTCGAGTTGCCTTCAGGCCATTACCAATTCAGAGTCATGCCATTCGGTCTAACATCAGCTCCAAGGGTGTTCTCAAAGTGTCTTGCAGTAGTGGTGGCTTACCTCAGAAGACAGGGTATCACCATTTGTCTGTATCTAGATGACTGGCTGTTAGTGGGTCAGTCTCCTTTACAGGTCAAGTCAGCTCTTCAAACTACCCAGGACCTACTCAGCTCCTTGAGCTTTCTTCTCAATCTTCCAAAGTCTATGCTCGAACCAGTTCAACTTCTCACCTTCATAGGCATAGAGTTGGACACTGTACAAGCAAAAGCTTTCCTTCCCCTGGCAAGGGTAAAGGCCCTAGTGGATCTCACTTCCTTCTTTCGACCTCAGGTCTCCCGCCCAGCAAGACAGTTCCTCCAGCTCCTGGGCCACATGGCAGCTTCCATGGCAGTGGTGCAGGGAGCAAGGTTCCAGATGAGGGACATTCAGTTTCATCTGAGGTCTTTTTGGTCTCAGAAGAAGGATTCACTTACCAAACTGATTCCAGTGACTCAGACACCGATCCAAGCTCTCCAGTGGTGACTGGACCAGGACAACCTCAGACAAGGGGTTCCATTTCTCCCTCAAGTCCCATCAGTAGTTTTAACTATGGATGCTTCTCTCCTAGCATGGGGAGCCCACCTGGGAACCCTGACAGCTCAGGGGCTCTGGTCTCCACAGGAGTCTCTCTTTCATATCAATCTCCTGGAACTCAGGGCAGTTTCCTTAGTCCTGCAGAGCTTCTCGGATTCAGTCAAGGGCAAGGTGGTCCAAGTCAGAACGGACAACACCACCACAATGTGGTATATCAACAAGCAGGGAGGCACTCGGTCCTTGGCCTTGTGCACAGAGGCCACAAAGCTGTGGTCTCTGGCCTATTCTCTTCAGACTTCTCTGGTAGCAGTTCACCTTCCAGGGAAGGACAGCTTACTAGCAGATGCTCTGAGCAGAATTTCTCAGGGTCACTACGAATGGTCCCTGGATCCTCACATACTGGAGGTCATCTTCTCCAGGTGGGGCACTCCAGAGATAGATCTCTTTGCAGCACTGGACAATCATCAACTTCCACTGTTTTGTTGCAGACCTCCAGTCTTGGGGACGGTCCCTCAGAATGCTCTCCTGTTAGCTTGGAAGGACAGGTTTCTCTATGCCTTCCCTCCCTTCCCTCTGCTGTTCAGAGTGTTGATCAAGATCAGGACTCCACCCTGCACAGTGATACTGGTGGCTCCAGACTGGGCCAGACAGCCTTGATATCCTCTACTGTTGTCCGTGTCAGTGTCACGTCCCCTGTCTCTGCCCAGGACATACAATCTCCTGTCCTCCTCCCAGGGGTGGATCTGGTGCCCCAATCTCCAGTCTCTCCATCTCAAGGCCTGGCTCTTGAAGAGTTAGAATATGCAGCTCTATATCTTTCGCAGGGAGTTCTGATTATTCTGAAGGTCTCTAGGAAACCTTCCACTAGAAAAACTTACAACTTCAAATGGAAAAGGTTCAGTATTTGGTGCTCTCAGAAAGGCATCCTGCCCGATTCTGTAGGCATTTCCAGAACCTTAGACTAGCTAGTTCATCTCAATGATTTAGGCCTTAGGCCTGCCACTATGCAGGTTCATCTGGCAGCTGTCTCTGCATTCCTCTCAGCAGGGAAGGGCTCTTCCCTGGCATCTCATCCTGTTTTCAAAAAGTTTTTCAAAGGTCTGGTTCACATTAACCCTCCCTTTAGGGAGCCCACTCTGCCTTGGGATCTTAATGTCTGCATAGCTCAGCTAATGCAGCAGCCCTTTGAACCTCTGGCTTTGGCCGAATTGAAGTACTTGACCTGGAAAACTGTGTTCCTGGTAACTATTACTTCTGCCAGGTGGATTAGTGCGCTACAGGCCCTGTCAGTGGAACCTGACTTCATCTCCTTCCATAGGGAAAAAGTAGTCCTCAGAACCAATAGGAGGTTCTTGCCCAAAGTGGTTTCAGATTTTCATCTGAACCAGTCCATATCTCTCCCTGTGTTTTTCACTGACCATTCTTCTTCAGGTGAAAGAAGGTTACACAGTCTGGATGTTAAGAGGGCCCTTAGCTACTACATTGAGCATACTAAGGCACATAGAAATGACTGTCTTCAATTGTTTCTCACTTATGGTGAAGTGGGAAAGGGTAAACCTGCCACTAAGAGAACTATTGCCAGGTGGATTGTTTCTTGTATACAATTTTGTTATGACAAATTGGGTAGGAGGCCTGAGAGCTCATTCGACCAGCGGTACAGTTGCTTCTCTAGCTGCAGCCAGAGATATACCTTTATTAGAGATCTGTAAAGCAGCCACCTGGAAAACAGTACATACTTTCACCAAGTATTACTCCCTGGACATCCAGGCTAGAAGTGATGCTAGGTTTGGTACAGCAGTACTGCAGAGCCTCTTCCCAAAGTAGGTTCTGCATTCCCTCCTCCATAGGGAACTGCTTGGTAGTCTGCATTATGTCTGAATACAGCAAGACTTCATGTTGTTGGAAGAAAAAATTACTCACCATAGTAATGTTGTTTCTTCTAATGGAGTCTTGCTGTATTCAGACCCCCGCCTCCCTCTCAGAACCTGGTTTTGGGAACTTAGCTGGCAGGTACACTGTTGCACCTCAGGGGTGTACCTTGTACCCTCCCTGTTGGGTGGGGTAGATGTTATTATTATTATTTTTCTGGTGTTTTACTAAATATTGTCACTACCTTTCCTTCTTGTGTCCTCGACTTGAGTCTTTTTTGGCCCAAGAAGATACTGTATATTTTGCCCTTTGGCTATATTTGAACAATTTCCATACTTCAGTTACTAGTTAGTTAGCATGTAAGAATTTGACGGTTACACTGAGATGTACCACAGACAGAGGTTTGAAAACTCAGCTTGAGCTCAACGTTCTATGCTTTTGCATAGAGTTAACTCTTTCCTCTCTGGGGCAGTTCAAGTGCTGGGGCTAACTGCATTATGTCTGAATACAGCAAGACTCCATTAGAAGAAACAACATTACTATGGTGAGTAATTTTTTCTTCTTTTCCACCAAAAATGTTCTGTGACATCTTTTTTCCTGTGAATCAATTCAGACATGCTTTTGCTTTACTTATCCAGGTGACAAAAACTGATACCAGAATACTTTCAGCTTAGGTGCAACATTTCAAACAGAAACTCAGCTTATTAATTACAGTGGTGCTGGAGAATGTTACTGTGCAGCCGTCTTTCAGGCAACCATCTTGGATCCACCCCCTACCAAGTACCAGTTAGGTCATGCTGCACCTCCTTGGTAAAAAAGGTACCGAGGTGGCTGAGGACTGGTGCCGAGGTAAGCCTGGCACTGCAAGTCATTCTCATGGCGCCAGCCCTCCTGAAACGTTCTGGCTCTCACAGGGTTCTAGAGCCTCTGGCTAAGACAAGTTAGTGTGAATCAATGGTGAAGATATTCCTAGAAGCTCAAGAATTATGGTGAGTATGTAATTTTCATTTTTCCCAATGGGACTATGTTCTGTATAATGTCTTACATGAGAATATAATATATTTTTGCATTTAAG
This sequence comes from Neoceratodus forsteri, assembly GCA_016271365.2. Lineage (NCBI taxonomy): Eukaryota > Metazoa > Chordata > Ceratodontiformes > Ceratodontidae > Neoceratodus > Neoceratodus forsteri. The sequence goes on from JADMNL010000027.1 coordinate 141,189,025, forward strand.
TGAAAATAATAAAATATAAACTTAAAAAAATGGGGTGAACTCAGACAGATTATGGTTACACAGAAGAACTCCTCCTCTTTGTACTTTGCATCGAGTCTTTGGCAATTGCAATGAGGACTGATGAGAAGATTACAGGAGTACATATTGGGCATATGGAAGTCTTGCTATATGTGGCTAATTGCCTTTTTATGTTGTCTTGCACCTGCGCAAGAAACATGTTGCTGTAACTTTGGAATAGCAGGTTTTGGAGATGCGTCGTGCTGTGGCCAGTGGAGCTACTGCTTTTTCAGGCTGGGCTCCATGGCACAATTTAGATTGTACGCTGTCTATGACAGCAGTACAAAAGCATGTCCCCACCTTCAAACGTCTTAGCTGCTGCAGTGAGGGAGCTCCACCTCATTGCAGGGCATGCCTTATGCGGTGTAACATTTCAATAAACATGGCGGGTGGCAGTTCACTGCCCACACTCACAGTCCTTATGTAGCCAACTTTGGGGGTACCCCAATCCCCCTGTCGGCATATGTGCTCCCTTCCTGCTGTGGTGTGCCGAGGGGGTGCCCAATCCCCCTCAGCATCATGTCTCCAAACTCAGACATCCTTGCTGATGGGGGGTGCCCAATCCCCCTGTCGGCATGTTAACCCTCCTACCATTTTCCTGGTGCTGCCCCCAATCGTGTGCCATGCCCACCATGGGAGCCCACCCCAGTGTGGGTGACATGACCCCCCAACCAATGTGGCACACTGGGAGCCCACTCCAGTGTGGCCACAACCTGTAAAAAAAACAGAAAACGGTCCGCTGTGGTTATTTTTTTTTTGTTTTAACTGAAACAAAGGAAACGGTCCCTTGCTGGCTGTTGGCGGCCCCAACCCCCAACCCACAACCACCCTCTGTGCACCCCACCTCCCAACACACCCCCCCCTCACCCCATACTTACCTCCGGAGCCCAGCACGATGATATTCAGTGAACTGGGAACACGACTGCACTCTTCAAAGCCGACCGCGAACTGAAGAAATGCCAGTAAGCTGTATAATGGCATAAATAGGGTTTTTTCAACTTTGGTGCATATCTCGGGCATTTTTTGGAATTTTGGCACCAAATTTTCAACATGGAGTTATTGGGACCCCTCCTCATGAGTTCAGGCACTGTCATGGTGTTATTTGATTCCAAAAGGTGATTTCATCATGGTCACTGCACAAAATCACCTTTCGGGACCGATTAATGAAACACACTAACATACTAAAAGCCAGCAGAATAGGCCTGATGGTCTTTTGTGTCTGCTCGATAGCCAGCCCCTATTGGGCACTTGCTCTCCCACCCCCCTAGCCCCAGAGAGGGTCATCTTTGGCTTCAGTTTACCCATGCACCTATCCTACCCCCTCTTGAAGCCTTCCACTGTGCCCTCCTCCACCAGACTCCCAGGCAGTACATTCCATGGCCCCACCACCCTCTCAGTGAAGTAATGCCTTCTACATTCTCCCCTGTAATTCCCCCCCTCCAGCTTCCACTCATGCCTCTTGGTTGTGCCCCTTTTCTTTAGCCTGAACATTTCTTTGGCTCTGCCCCTGTTTATCCCTTTCACATATTTGAAGACTCCTATCAAGTCCCCCCTGTCTCTCCTCTCCTCCAGTGAGTACAGCCCAAGTTCTTCCAGACTTTCCTCATAGGTCCTTTCTCTCATGCCCTGAATCATCTTAGTTGCCCTCCTCTGGACCCTCTCCAGCAGTGCTATGTCCTTCTTGAGGTATGGTCTCCAGAACTGCACGCAGTACTTGAGATGCGGCCTGACCAAGACATTATACGGAGGGAGGATCACCTCCCTCCTCCTGGATGTAATTGCCCTGGCTATGCAGCCCAGAATTCTGTTTGTTTTTGCTGCAGATCTTCTGCAGTTTGCAGTGTTATTCATTTTGGTGTCTACCACCACCCCCAGGTCCCTTTCACTCGTTGTGGCTTTCAGTGAGACCCCCCCCCATGGGTGTATACATGACCTGGGTTTCTGACCCCCAAATACAGCACCCTACACTTCCCTGGATTAAACCTCAGTCCCCACCTCCTTGACCACCCCTCCAGGGTATCCAGGTCCCTCTGGACTATCTCTCTTGCTTCATCCCCATCTGCCAGTGCTCCCAGTTTTGAGTCATCTGCAAAGAGGCTCATCCTACTCCTAACCTCCCCTCCCCATACTGGAGACATAGGCATTGAACAGGAGTGGCCCCAGTACCGAACCTTGGGGAACCCCACTGAAGACCTTCCTAGGGGAGGAGACTATCCCACCAACCACTACCCTCTGTGTTCACTCCGTTAGCCAATTTTCTACCCATCTAAGCAACTGTCCTCCCACCCCATCCCCCCCAGCTTTGTCAACAACCCAATGTGGGGTACCGAATCAAGCGCCTTACTGAAATCCAGGTATAGGACGTCCACCAGTCTTTGTCGGTCCAGGGTCCCCGTCACCCAGTCATAAAAATCTGTGAGATTGGTCTGTCACGATCTACCCAGGACAAAACCATATTGTTTGTAATCCAGGTGCCCCAACCTTTCCAGTTGCCTCCCGAGCTTCTCCTTGATGATGCCCTCCATTAGTTTGCCTACCACAGACATTAGGCTGACAGACCTGTAATTTCCTATCTCCTCCCTAGACCCCCCTTTGTGTATAGGCACCACATGAGCCACCCTCCAGTCTTGAGGCACCCATCCTGTCTGCAGAGAGGCATTGAAGAGTTCAGCTAATGGAGCTGCTAGTTCATCTGCCAGTTCCTTCATAACCCTCGGATGCAGCCCATCCGGTCCCGGTGCCTTATCAGTTTTTAGCACCCAAAGGGCCTCCCTCACCCTGTCCTCTATGATTTCTCCCTCCCAATCCCCCCCCTCAATTAAGCATCCATCCCCTTCTAGGTTTGGCCCACCCGGTACCCCAGCCTCTTCCGGTTCTCTAGACTTCATCTGACCTCTCCGCTTAGCTGTCTCCCCTAACCTCCATTCAGGTTGAATGGATCCCCTGTCTCCCTCCATAAATATTGAGGCAAAGTGCTCATTTAGCACCTCTGCCACTGTTCATGAGGTGGGCTCCCAAAAAGCCTATGTTGCAAATTAGGTGAAAAAATTCAAAAAAATGACCGTGTTACGAGTGTGTGTTGCGCAGTTCCCACGCACGCTTGTAACTTTGAGAAGTTTTAATATTTTGCTCCAGATTTTCAACATTGCCATTTTTTCACACCTTCTTGTGACCAGTGCAGCTGTCATTTCCCACATCATGCCTGAAATGTGTTTTCGCACATCCGGTGCACAGTGGCACAGTCGCTGTAAGAAAACAATGTTCGGGACACCGTAAAAAAAAATCACAGTAACATTGTTCATGAGCAGAGGTCCCAAAATGCCTATGTTAAAAATTTGGTGAAAAAATTAAAAAAAATTACTGTGCTACGAACGTGTGTTGCGCAGTTTCCAAGCACACTTTTAACGTTGAGATTTTTTAATATTTTTTCTCCAGATTTTCAACATTGTCATTTTTTTCACACCTTCTTATTAACAGTACAGCTTCATTTTCCACATCCTGCCCGAAATGTGTTTTAGCACATCTGGCGCATAGTGGCGCAGTCGCTGTAGGAAAACAATGCTCGGGACACAGTAAGAAAATCACAGTAACACTCTTCATGAGCAGAGGTCCCAAAATGCTTATGTTAAACAGCTGGTCAAAAAATTCCACAAAATGACTATGTTACAAGCGTACGTTGTGCAGTGTCCACGCACAGCCGTAAGTTCAAAAATCTTTAATATTTTCACTCCAGATGTTCAACATTACCATTTTTGCACACCTTCTTATGAACAGTACAGCTATCATTTTTCACATCCTGCCCAAAATGTGGTTTTGCACATCTGGTGCACAATGGCACAGTCGCTGTGGGAAAACAACGTTTGGGACAAATTAAAAAAATCATACTGCCACTGTTCATGAGCAGAGATCCCAAAATGCCTATGTTAAAAATTTAGTGAAAGAATTCCAAACAAGCATTTGTCAATGCCGAATGTTTGCTTGCTGGCATTGGCATTGGTAGTGTAGGAGTTACAGAGCAGCATAATAGGAATGGCAGTGAAGTATTGAACTGAAGCCAACCCCACCACCACCCTGCAGAAACTGACAGGCATTGGGGTGTGCCTTTGGGTCATCAGGCATAATGGCCACGCCATTTCACCACACCCTACCCTGCAGACACTGACAAGCGTTGCGGTGTGCCTTGGGGTCTTTGGCCCTTATGCGCACCCCATTCCATCAGGAAATACGGTGAGATGTGTGCAGTATAGGAGAATGAGGTGAACTTTGGGGCCGAAGAGTCCAAGGCACACCTTGATGCCTCTCACTGACTACAGGGTGTGGAATGGTATGAGCATTACAGGCGAGAATCCCAAGTCACACCCCTGATGCCTGTCATTCTCTACAGGGTGGGGCATTATGGTGGAAATCCTAACGCCTCAGGCATTCATTGGTATTTTCGCTCCAAATTTTCAACATGGTTCTTTTGTGACCACCACCTCATGAGCAGTGGCAATATCAGTTTGTGAGCCGAAAGCTGCTTTTGCACAGTGACCACGGCATTTAGCACCACAGGTGCAAAAACACATTCCAAACAGGATGTGAAAAACAACAGCTCTACTGTTCATGGGGAGGTGTAAAAAATGGCAATTTTGAAAATCTGCAGTGAAAATATTAAAAAACTGGTGAAGACATGAGCGTGCGCAGAAACTGTGCAACGCACACCCGTAATGTAATTAGTTTGGGGAGTTTTACAGCAGATTGTCAACACAGGCATTTTGGGACCTCTGATCATGAACAGTGTCACTGTGATTTTCTTTATCTGTCCCGAACAATGATTTCCCACAGCGACCACGCATCTCTGCGCTGAAAGTGTGAAAACACATTTCGGCCATGTTGTGAAAAATGACAGCTGTACTGCTCATAAGGAAGTGTGGAAAAATGCCACTTGTGAAAATCTGGACTGAAAATATTACAGATTCATGAACTCACGAGGGTGCGTGGAAACTGCGCAATGCTCACTCATAACACAGTCATTTTTTGGACTTTTGTCACCAAATTTTCAACATAGCCATTTTAAGACCTCTGCTTATGAACAGCATCACTATGATTTTCTTAATCTGTCCCAAACATTGCTTTCGCACACAGAGTGCACCATTGTGCGCTACATGTGCGGAAACACATTTTGGGCAAGATGTGAAAAATGGCAGCTGTACTGCTCATAAGGAAGTGTAATAAAATGGCAATGCTGAAAATCTGATGTGCAAATATTAAAAATTCACAAACTTGGGAGCGTGCATAGGAACTGCGCAACGTGCGCTCCTACAACAGTCATTTTTGGGAATTTTTTCACCAAATTTTCAACATAGCCATTTTAAGACCTCTGCTCATGAACAGTGTCACTGTGATTTTCTTAATCTGTCGCAGACATTGATTGCGCACACCGACTGCGCCATTGTGTGCTACATGCAGGGAAACACATTTTGGGTGACGTGAAAATGACAGCTGTACTGCTCATAAGGATGTGGTGAAATGGCAATGTTGAAAATCCAGATTGCAAATATTAAAAATTTATGAACTTGCGAACGTGCGAAATGCGCCATCATGCTCTTAAAACTGTCATTTTAGAATTTGTTTCACCAAATTTGCAACATAGGCTTTTATTTATTTTATTTATTTTATTTAGCTTTTGTTGACCGGGTAAGTGCACTAGACAAATCCTGCCTATTTTCAGGCACGACCCGGGGGAGGGGGATACAGATGAATGCCAACTGACCTTGAACCAGATTAAGCTGTTGGTGGTATTTTTAGTGAATGAGGGAAATTTGGCCAGGACACCGGGGAAATTCCCCTACTCTTTTCGATAAGTGCCATGGGATCTTTAACATCCACCTGAACTACCACCAACCCAGGCAGATGGGACCTCGGTTTAACGTCTCATCCGAAAGACGGCACCTCAGAAGTGCAGCACCCCTCTCATGCTGCACTACAGTGTCAGTACTGGGATATTAACCCAAGTGCCAGATGTGGGAACTGAACCCACAGCCCTCTGATCTCCTGGCCTCAGAGGCGAGTGTGCTACCTACTGAGCCACTGACACTGCTGTGTGCCCACCTTATGAACATTGGCACTGTTGTTTTGTTAATTGGTCCTGAAAGGTGATTTCATACAGTGACTACGAAATCACACTTCAGGCCCAGTTAACTCCATAACAGTTCAAGAATTCATGAGGAGGGGTCCCAAAAACCCCATGTTGAAAATTTGGTGCCAAAATTCCAAAAAATGCCTAAGATACCATTAAGGTTGAAAAAACCCTATTTATTGCATTATACAGCTTACCGGCATTTCCTCAGTTCACGGTTGGCTTTGAAGAGTGCAGACGTGTTCCCGGTCCACCGTAGACTGTTGCGCCGAGCTCCGGAGATAAGTATGTGTGGAGGTGTGGAGAGGCAGGGTGCACAGTGGGTGGGCTCGGGTGGGTAGGGAGACCGCCCAGGGAACTTTTTTTGTTTACAGGTTTTTTTTTTAGGAAGATGACGCCGGACGTTTGCCACGCTGGGGTGGGTTCCCAGCATGGCAGCTGGAAGGCTGTTTGGGGGGGCCTGGAGTCGATGGGGGATTGGGCACCCCCGTAGGCCATACGGACTTGTGCCACACTGGGGTGGGCTCCCAGTATGGCAGCTGGAAAGCTGTTTGGGGGGGCCTGGAGCAGATGGGGATTGGGCATCCCCATCGGCCTTAACAATGTTGCCATGCTGGGGTCAGGATCCCAGTGAGGCACCTGGAAAGCTTTTTTGGGGCGTGGAGGCTGGGCGGGGATTGGGCACCCCGTTGGCCTACAGTATGCATTGGGCATGAGTTACCACGCAATATGCATGTGTGCATGCGTGTGGAGGGGAGTGCTGCTCACTGAAGCGGAGCTGTCCCTTTCAACTGTACGGCACTGCATTTTCAACTGCTGTCATAGACGGCTACAGCGTTCATTGGAGAACTGCGGCCATGCCTGCAAACACACTGACTGAACTGGAAGACGGGTGCCACACCTCAGAAAGCTCAGATGATGACACTATGTTTCTTGCACATGCGTGCAAGCAAACATAAAAACTGACTGTTACGAGCGTGCGTTGCCTAGTTTTCATGCATGCTCGTAACGTCAAGCATTTGTAATATTTTTACTCCAGATTGTCAACATTGCCATCTCTTCACACCTCCTTATGAATGGTGCAGCTGACATTTTTATGTGGTGCAGAATGGTGCGATCACTGTGGGAAATCAACATTTGGGACACATTAACAAAATCAAAGGGACACTGTTCATAAGCAGAGGTCCCACATGCTTTCATGATGTGGGGTCAGAAAAAGGCCATGTTGAAAATTTGGAGTGCGAATACCAACAAATGCCCAGGGCGTTCGGGTTTTTAACCATAACATCCCACCTTGTACAGACTAACAGGCATTAAGGTGTGCCTTTGGATTGTCGGCTGTAATGTTCACACCATTGCACCCCAACCCTGTAGCCACTGACAGGCATCCAGGTGTGCCTTGGACTCTTCAGCTCCAAAGTTCACCCCATTCTCCTATGCTGCACCCATCTCAACATACTTCCTTATGAAATGGGGTGAGAGTAAGGCCTGATGACCCCAAGGCACAATGCAACACTTTTCAGAGTCTGCAGGGTAGGGTGAAGTGAAATGGCATTAGTGTTATGGCCAATGACCCAAAAGGCACACCCCAATGCATATCACTCTCTGCAGGGTGGGCTGGGGTTCACTTCAGTTCTATACTTCACTGTCATTCCTATTATGCATCTCTCTAACTCTTCCACTACCAATGCCAACGCCAGCAAGACAACATTCAGCATTGACAAATGCTTGTTTTCATTGGTGATCTGGTTAATGCCATCCTGGAACTGCTACGACTCCTGTGGTCATATAGGGAGCTAGCAGGATACAAGCTAAATTATCTTAAATTGGAGGTTATATGTATCTCAGGAGCATGCTACAGAAAATTAAAGGACTCTGTTTCTTTTACCTGGGCACTCCAGAACAGTTTTAGATATTTGGGGGTCAGGCTAACTCCTCAATCTCTTATGATTGCATTTTAGCTGACCAGCAAAGATATGTTGCCACATTTATTTAGTTATTTAAAAATGCATAATCAGGAAAGGCACACTGAGCCGAGGCTCATTCCAGGTGCAACTTGGGGCAGGGGGAAGGGGAGTGGAGTGCAGACAGAATAAAAATTACAAAACATCAGATTACATTTACATAGGCAACATCACAGATGTAGGAGCAAATGTGGTGTCCAAGTAAATTAACAGCAGCATGGATTAACAGAAAGATATGTGGACAGCTGTGCAAGAATACAATAAAGTGCACAGTCCTGTTGGTGAGGGTGACAGTGCTATTGGGGTGCAGAAACAAACTGCAGGTGAAAGCACTACTAGCTTTGATTTAGAGGAGTCCTAAACAGGATGGGGAGCAGATGAGAGAGGAAGAAAAGTCATGAGGGGAATTGACATGGACAGGAGGGAGCAAGAAGCTGTTGCAGGTGTCTAAAGGCAGAGAATAAGGGGTAGAGGTGGAGGGAAGAGGGGAGCAAGATCCAGAGGGAAGGGAGACAGTAGGAAAAAGCAGCTTACCCAGCAGAGGAGTGAGGGTGGTGAATGGAGAAGGTATGGGAATCCTTGGAGCAGAGAGAGCAAGAGGAGGAGAGGACAGGGAAAGGAGTGAGGAAAAGTAGGAGAGAAGGGACTCAAACCAGTATTTAGAAATGAAGGAGGCACAGTAGGACTGGTGACCTGAAGGTAGTGGGAGGATGGAGAGGGAGGAATACAAGGATCAATGATGAGTACAGAGGGGAGAGTTGGTAGCAAAATGACAGAAGGCATTGCAGAGGGTATCCAGTGTGGCAAGGAAAGAGGAAGGGGCAGTGCCATAAACCACATCTGCATAGTTGGAGACCAGGAGAACCATTTTGGTTATCAGCTCCTGGAAGACCAGGAGGGAGAGGCAGTCCTTACTGCAGTACAAGGCACCAAGTTTAGGGTAGAGTTTGGCATGGATGGCGTCGATGTGAGCAGAGAAGTCAAGCTTGCTATCAAGTCACATACCAAGGTATCTGAAGGCAGGGACAGCCTCCAAAGGGGTGCCATCCAGTGTGGAGAAGACAGGGAAGGGTGAGAGCCTGGCTGGTTTCTGGCTGATGCCAAACGTCATAGACACAGTCTTCTTGGTGTTGACCCTGAGTTGGTTGGTGTGGAACCAGCGCAGCACATTGTGGAAGTCATGCTGGAGTGAACCTGAAGCCAATGGGTCGAAGGTGTAAATGACTGTGTCATCCATACACGTGGATATGTGAAATGCCACAGGCAGAGGGAAAGTAATTTAGGAAAACTGAGAACAGGATAAGACCCAGAATGAGTCTTGTGGGACCCTGCTAGGATCGTGGGAGACAGGACACCTTCTACCTGTACTGACTGTTGATGGCCAGTGATGTATGAACAGAACCAGTCAATAGCAGATGCTGAGAGGTGGGACACAGAGTTAAAGGCTTTGGCCAAATCAATGAATATAGCTGCAGTGATATGTCCTTGATGCATCCCAGTGAGGATAGAGTCAGTTACATGCAGCAAGGAGGAGACGGTAGAGTGGTGCTTACTAAAACCAGACTAGATAGGAGAGGAGTTAGAGGAGTAAAGGAAGTCAGGAAGCCTAGAATATGTAATGATTTCCTAAAGCTTTGCAAGAGAGAGGAGGAGTGAAATTGATCAGAAGTTGCCAGGGAAGGAGGGGGTACCCTCTTTGTGCAGAGGCAGAACCTTTGCAATCTTCCAGGCCTAAAGGACAACACTGAGGGAGAAGAAGAGGTTCAGAAGGTGAGCAAGTGGAGAGGCAATGGCCAGAGTCAAGATACATAGAAGTTTGGGGTTCAACCTGTCAGGGCTGGACTTAGAAGGGTTAAGTGAAGTAAGAGTGAGGAAAAGTTCCTGTAGAGAAACAGGAGGGAATTAGAAGCCTTTGTGTGAGTGGAGCAGGGGAGAGGCAGCAGGGGACAGAAGGCGGAGTGATCCGGCCATGGAGGAGAGGGTAATGCACAGGTGGCGAAGAACTGATTAAAATGAGCAGCAACTAAGGGAGGGTCAGGGACCAGTGAGCCTTCTACCAGGAGTATGGGGTAGTGGACTGGGCTGGGGGATCAAAAAGGGAGTGGTTAACTTGCCAGAAATTTGATGGGGAGTTAAAGTTAGTCTGGAGGTTTGACTTGAAGTAGTGGACTTTTGCAGTGCGGGTAGCCTTCATGCAGGAGATCCTGAGTGACCTGTAGGATAAGAGGTCAGGCAGAGATTGAGAGGATTTGTAACATGCCCAAGTTTGGTCCTAGATCTTGCACAAATTGATAAGGTCACATGTAATCCAGGGGTGGGCAGAGCATTTAACCCTGGACTTTCTAAGGGGGTGAGAATGTTCCAGGTGTGGCTAAATATGGCATGAAAGAGGGAGAGGGTTGTGTCAATGTCTGGGGCAGAGTAGATGGGGACCAGTCAGAGGCAGCATGGTCATTTAGGAAAGCATTAGTGTCAAGTGACCTGTACCAAATGTACTGTATTTTTTTATTTATTTATTAAGTCTAGGATTACAAATACCTTTGAGCTAAGGCTCTTTTACAAAGGTTTCACATCAAATACAGTACAGTACAGAAAAAAATATGGAAGACAACATATTACGACTAGGAGAAATACAGTGCTGTACTAGAGTGAGATAACATAGGAGAAGAACAGGGAAAGGTACAGGGGGACACAAGGGAGGACACAGAGGGGGGGAGGGAGCAGCCAGAGGCATTGTCAACATCACGGGGGGGCAGAAAGCAACATAGACAAAACAGGGGACATGCTAGCAGAGGAAAGGGAGGAGATAGGCAAGAAGGGGATGGGGAAGTGGGAGAAGAGGGAGGATAGGGTATAAGTGCATAGAGCGGATAGGTTGAAGATGGGTAGGGCTGGTTATATGTAGCAGTCACAAGAGCTAGCAGCAGTAAGATGAAGGCAAAGCTTGGATTTTGAATGGGCCAAGCTTAGGTGTGGAGGCGATGTCAGGACTGAGACCATTTAGCCAGCTGGGCCCCCTATAGGCAAAGGATCTTTGGCCCTGGGAGGTGCGACAGCGGGGAACCTGGAGGAGCTGAGTTTCGGACCCCCTGATGTTATGAGGATTCAGGCATGGTCGCAGTAGAGCTTGGACACCAGGAGGGGCGAGGCCCATAGTAACTTTCTTCGCCATTGTGCAGGTTAGATACTTAATGTGGTTGGAGAGTTGAAGCCATCCAGTTTGTGCATAAAGATCACATGTATGAGTCAGACGGTGGGCACCAGAGATGAGCCGACAAACCTTATTGAGGGATATCAATATTCATCTGAGCACAGTGGCTGACGCAGAGCCGTAGATGACAAAGTCATAATCAATGATGGAGACCACCGAGCTCTGGACAGTGATCTTCAAGGCTTCTGGTGTAAGATGTTGTCTGTGGCAGTATAGTAAGCCTAATCATGTATTTGCAGCTTTGGCAACACAGTCAATGTGGGAACCATACGATAGATTTGGGTTCAGAGATATCCCAATATTTAGGAGTGGAATGAATGGTCCTTACTTTCCTTATGCAGTAGATGGTACAGTGGTCACTGAAGGCATGCAATAGAATGTCTACTGCAATGATATGGTGGGGGTGGGAGGAAAGCAACAAGTTCAAGAGGGAGTAGTTTGGGGAGTGAGGATTGAGCCAGGTGGATTCTGTGATTAGTCGCGAATGGTTTAAGGATTCAGTCCTGTGGAGGGTGGGCCTGAAGGCAGGGGGAGCCAATTTATTTTTAAGTCCCCAAGGAGGATGAGCTCACTGGAGGCAGTGTGGGAAATGAGAGATGAGAGGGAGTCAACCAAGGAGAGAGAGAGAGAGAGAGAGAGATTTTAGGAGAGGCATAGAAAACAGCAACAAAGATGGGGAAAATGGAATGGAGGGATAGCTGGGCTAGAAGGTGCTTGTGAGCGGAAGGGACTGACTCTCTGAAGGTGATGGAACAGGATAGGTTCTGATGGACATGGAAAGCATCATCACCACCATGTTTGCCTTGGTTCTGATGGAAGAGGTGACAGTCAGCAGTCAGGGAGAGCCAAGCTGGAGTCAGGTACCTTAGAGGAGAACCAGGATTCAGAAATGCACAGGAGACTGGCAGAAGGCTGAGAGATCCAGACTTTAAGAAGATTGAGCTTAGGGAGGAGGCTGCTAGCATTAAGGTGGAAAATACTGAAGCCTTTGGGGAGAGTAGGGGAGAGGAAGGAGAAGGTGGGCTGGGGTTGGCAAGAAAGATAATAAAGAGGAGAAGGAGAAGGAGAAGGAGAATGAGAATAAAGAGGAGAAGGAGAATGGAGTGGGACTTCTGCCCCCTTGAACGAAAGGAAGAAGCAGAAATGGGGAGCATGAAAGGGAGAGGAAGGCACAGTGGAGAAATTCAAGGTTTAGAGAGGGGTTATGGACGAGCCCAGGGTGGATGGTGGAGGTAAAGTAGGGGGAAGGAAAGGAGAGATGGAGGGAGAGTGGGGAAGGAGTGGTGGGAGAGGTAAAGGGGGAGCAAGGGAGGGTGGAGAAATAAGAGAGAAAGGGCAGAGGAAGAGAGGTATGAGAATAGGTCTGAAGGGGGAGGAAGGGGACAGGGATAGGGGAGAGAGAGAGAGAGAAGAGTAAGACAGACAGGAAGGATATGGAGCATAGGTGTAATCAGAGGCAGGTGACTTCACCTAGGTAAATCAAAAAGCAAATACCTTTACAGTGAAGACCAGTGCAACAGTTAAATGACTTGGACCAAGTCAGGCAGGGCTATAAACAAAGTAAACAATGGCAGTAAACTTAGAAATAACCACTAGAGCAGACTTGACTGTCAGATCTATATCTGTTGAGGCAGCAAGGGCAAATAAACCAGGCAGCAATTTTGTATAGGCTATAGGTATCAGAAACACAAGTTCGGGGTGACCCAGACAGGGAGTATGCAGTAATTAGTATTTCAACCTAAAACAAAAACCCCAATAGTCTGGTGCAAAAAACAAAAGAATAAGGTGACCCAGATAGGGTGAAGCAAATAGTTAGCATTTCAGCTTGGACCCAAATAGTCCCAAGAGTCTGGTGCAAATAAACAAATGTACAAGTTGAAACCAGATGGGAAGAAAACAGTAGCTAGCAATTCATCCTTTGGGTGAGCAGGTTACAGTGTGATTCCCATACCAGCACTGTGAGGCAGTTTGGCAGATAGGATAGACAGTCAGTAAGAATCAAGGCCCCGACTTGTCTGCGATTCTGTGGCCACAGAGATTGCCACAATTTTATGCAAAATGTGGAAAACCACGGAATGTTATACCGCAGTTTATATGAATCTTTCACGGTTTACATGAACTGCGGAAAAATTATTCCGCAGTTTACATGAATTGCAGAATAATTATTCTGCGGTTTACCTGAACTGCAGAAAAATTATTCTGTGGTTCACATGAACTGCAGAATAATTACTCAGTTCACATGAACTGCGAAACAATTATTCGGCGGTTCACATGAACTGTGGAATAATTATTTGGCGGTTCCCATGGACTGCAGAATAATTACTCGGTGGTTCACATGGGCTGTGGAATCATTATTCAGTGATTCACACGGACTGCGGAATGATTACTCGGCAGTTCACGTGGACTGCAGAATAATTACTTGGCGGTTCACCTTGACTGCGGAATAATTATTCCGCGGTTGACATAGACTGCAGAATAATTACTCCATGCTTCACATGGACTGCAGAATAATTATTCAGCAGTTCACATGGACTGCGGAATATATACTCAGCGGTTCACATGGACTACGGACTAATTTTTCCGCAGTTCACATGGACCGAAGAATAATTATTTGGTGGTTCACATATATTATGGAATAAATATTTAGCGGTTCACATGAACTGCAGAATATTATTCCACAGTTTATACTGAAGAGTCAGTATTTAGCCAACCCACCTGCTCAGCGGTTCTGCTACTGCTTGTGACCCTGATGACCCTGGTTCAGGAACAAACCTGTAAAGCTGGAGGGCCAGCTGGGGAAGAAGGATAGTGTCCTATGGAATGCTCCCCTCCTCCAGGGGAAGGGTGGGGAAGTCACCAGTATTCAGGCAACCCCTCGTGGGAGCCTGGTGTACGACAGCCAGGACTGACTAGGTTTCGGAGGCGTAAGAGACGTTTGGCGTGCTCTCCCAGTGTCATTGCACAACATGCCTCCAGGGGAGAAAATAGGAAAATGGAGGTTCCACTGCCACATGATGACGTCTGTCCCCATGTTGCAGACCCCACACCACCAACCAGGCTCTTGCTCCCGTTCTACCATTCAGTCTCTGTCGGGGGAAGGACCCCCCATTGGCACTACCCTTGGGGTATACCAGAGGTGTTTGGGAGGGAGGTAAGTCCTGGGGTGTGTGGCGGGGGCTGAGTGTGTATAGATCAGACTGATGGGGGGCTGTGGATGAGGAGATAACACATAAATTTAAAAAAATGAAGAGTTATTATAAACTGTGAGTAAAACAAATCTGCAGTTTACATTTACTCTGACCAAGGAAAAGTATTCCTTGGATCATATAAACTGTGGTTATTCCATGGATCATATAAACCCCGGAAAACTATTCTGCGTTTTATACTAAATTCTGCAGAATGCTTTTTGGAATTCTATGGAATTTAAAAACAGAAATCTCAAAAGTGTAACACCTAGGCGGCGCTATTCCTAGAGTTACTACCCCTGCCTTGATGGTCACTAACAAGGTTGAGGGGCCTGGGTTCCCAAGATTACATTGAAACTGGCTCTTTCCATGATGTTACAATTTGTGCAGTGCCTCCACCCAGAGTTTAACTTTTAAGTGGGCTAGCCTTCACCTGGTACAACCCCGTGGGATGTCATTCCACCCACTATGACCATTTGCCACTCCAACATAGTACCATTAAACATTTGCCCACATTTCAATACTTGGCGCAATTATTGACTGGCTCCTAATAATATGCTCATGCCACCATTATCTGTTTTTATTTGTATTATTTTATTTATTCATTACTAGGATTACAAATACCTTTGAACCAGGGGTTCATTTACAAAGGTTCCACGTCACAAAGGAAAACAATAAGGAAAAGTACAGAGTTAAAATATGGCATGAGAAGAAATACAGAAATGTAGGCTAGAAAATAGTAGGTAAAACTTACAACAGTATGGCAGTGCAGAGGGCAAGAGATAAGTAGGTATCACAAACGGCAATAGTAGCAATATAACAAATGATGATACTATAACAACTGGTGAGGCAGCATTTAAACAACAGCAACAATGTAACAAATGATAATATAACAATTGTGAGGCAGCATTTAAACAATAGCAACAATGTAACAAATGATAATATAACAATTGGTGAGGCAGCATTTAAACAATAGCAACAATGTAACAAATGATAATCTAACAATTGGTGAGGCAGCATTTAAACAATAGCAACAATGTAACAAATGATGATAGGATAACAATTGGTGAGGCAGTGTTTAAACAATAGAAACAGTGTAACAAATGATAGGATAACAATTGGTGAGGCAGCATTTAAACAATAAGCAACACTAATAACAGAACTATACAGGTAATAGCAGTCTGAATACAGCAGACAATTGTCAACATCTGGGCAAACAGGAAGGGGTGGGCATGTTGCGAGCTGCAGTGTTGGGGGGCAAAAGAATGGTAATACATTTTCTTTACAAAAGGGGTACATGCCGCAAGGAATCAAATCAATATAGTGATCCAGCAGAGTGGGTTATGATGAAACTGGAGCAGTCCTGGGGTGAGGTCAACAGGAGGGGATGCTGGAGAGAGAGAGAGAGAGAGAGGAGAAGGAGGAGAAGGTGGAAAAGAGGGGGAGTACAGGAGGGATTGCAAAGGGGTGGGTCACATGGGATGGGGGACAGGGAGAAGGTGCCAGCAATGACATAGGCCAGGGGCCAATGGGGTGTAGTAGAAAAAGAACAGGTGAAATGGGGTAACACTTTCACAGTGAGGGAGGGATGTGACTAGTGGGCACAGTCACAATTACAGCACATAGTCAGGTGACAAAGCAGTTTTGATTTGAAAGTGCCAAGTCTGAGCTCAGAGAGGATTTCGGCAGGAAGATCATTTAGCTAAGTAGGAACATCTGCAAACAACAACAACAACAACAATTTATTTACGGAGGGATAGGGCTTAGGAATGGGGAAACAAGAGGAGTAGAGGCTATGCAGTACTATTATTATTTACAATATTTACATTCGATTAGGTTTGGTTTGGTGCTGGTGAAAACCCTCTAGCTCGGTAGATACCTGTTATGCAAATTGGAAAGGCGATCACACATTTAGCCAACCTAGATGACCAGAGCCCTGGCTATCTAAACTAAAACTGCATGGAATCAGATGGAACACAATATTGCACTTGCCCACACTGGTACCAGTTCCCCAGATTTACATTATAACCCCACAATCCCAATATTTAAACCTGGGTACCCAGTTACCAAAAGTCCCTTGAGGGTGCATGCCTGATGGAATTTGCAGCTGTACATTGGCTGGCGTGGATCAATAAAAATGTATTATTTGAACTTGAAAGCATTAGGCAGTTAAACTATTTACAATCATTGGAATCCAAGAACGAGTGCAGGGGGGGCCCTGCATTTTGTAGGCTGAGCAAGGTCAGGACGTAACCAGTGGGCTACTTCGGTTTGGAAATCAATTATTCTTTCTGAACACCTATCACATTTGCATGTTCCGGTACATTCAGCACATTTATATTCTAGACTCACATCTAGTACATTCAAAGAAGGTGTAGCTCCTTCAACCAGGGGCCAGGTTGGCTGCCCTGGTCCGTTTGCACATAAATCTGTGGGTGCTTGTTCCCAAATCTAGGGGAGGACCCTGTTTCTTTTCTTTTACATGAGCAAACTTGAATATTCAAAACAGTCATTTCCAAGACAAAGTAGTCAAATTTGATGGACTTGAGGTCTCAGTCCCATTTGTGGCACATTGCTGTAGTTTGAAGCTCCAATGGACATCTTGACTGAACTACTGGCAAATACTAGACCTCCCAGGCAAAGTCAGGATGAGCCCTGGTTCTGAGTGCTCCCCTTCCAGTCCTGTAGGCTCTATAGCAGACAACACATTTCAGCACATCTATGCATTGCAGCTGGACTCACATGGGTCCCTTAGGGTGGTCAGGTCTACCTGTACTGGGCAAGACTTACGTGCAGCAGATGCAAGGTGCAGACCAATTGGACAATCTTAAACAGCAACAGTCTCTGACAGCTCCATCCGCATGGGGCTAAGGTTCAGCACTGCAGGACACAGGGTGCAGACCAAATGAACAATATAAATCAGCAACAGTCTCTGGGCATTGGCAGCCCCATTAAGCAATTTTCTTTCTTTCTTGCATCAGTGGGTACAAGAGTACTCACTCAGGCTCCTCACAGTAGGATCTCCACAATGAAGGCTCCTGATGTCTTCAGTTCTCTCACAACTGAAGCAGGATCAGCTCTCTCACAGCTGGCTTGGTGTCATCAAGTTGCAGGTCATGCAGCTGGCCTGGTGGCACTGAGGGTAGAGGCACCGGATGCCACACCTTGCACCACGCCAGCAACCTGAGTTCGGGAACGATCTTGGGCCACCAGGGGTCGGCAGGGGAGAGAGAGGATTGAGCATCCTAGGACAGCTCTTCTCTCCCTGGGGAGGGATCCGGGGAGTCTCCGAAGCAGCAGAGGCCCCCAGTGGAGACCGGAGGTACAGGCTGCATAAAGGAGCTAATAAGAGGGAGAAGCGAGGCGGACGTCAATGGCTAGCTGTCCAGACATCATTGCACGACTGAACTCCAGGGACAATTCTAAGGAAAAAAAAAGATCTTACTTCAAGACGGCTCTTGCAATAGGTAAGTAAACATAGAAACATAGACTTTGACGGCAGATAAGGACCGCTTAGCCCATCTAGTCTGCCCATTTCCCTACCTACAGGATAGGTCGCAGATCGTAGTTAACCAACACATATAGCATTGAAGCTGGCAGGCATCAGGACCCCATGGAAACATTTCTAGCTAGCAGTCCCCCATGCCCGCCTTCCAGTTCTTTCCCGCCGTTAGCTTGTGAAAGCACCTAGCGGTTAAGTTCACTTTGCTTTGTCAGTCTGTAGTCAGTTTTATTACTGCCTTTTTTTTCTCGATTCTTGCAAAAATCTTTCAATATCTGCCATGTATGTCATCCTCTACTCCATCTGATTTGCATAAAAACAAGTGCAATTTGTGCGGCACCCAGCTCCCACATAAGGATGGACACTCCCTGTACCTCTTCTGTCTAGGCCCCGAACACCCCATGGAGAAGTGCCAGCACTGCCAACAATTTAACACAGCCACCCGTAAGGGGAGGCAGCAATGTTTGGAGGCCCATATCCTGAAGAAGATGATGTCCTCCATGGAGAAGGAGCTGACGAAGTTTCAGCAGGTCTTTACTTTCCCTGAGGGTCACCGCAAGAGGAAGGAGAAGCACCGGGACTCTACTTCCATGGCCACAGCGACTCCGGCTGGAGTCATCGTGTTGAAGGTAATGTCCCCTCCCAGGGGACTGCTCCTCGATGGCTGTCTTGGAGACTTTTAATGCAGCGGCGTCCCTCCCATCGGGCTCGTGCTCGGGCCAATCGGGAGCCTTTGGTATAAAGGTGGCAGCCACTCCAGGGAAGACTACCTCCATACGGCCTTCTGGGTTGAGCTGGTCTGGTAAGCCGGACATCTGTGCCGCTGACGCCTGCATGGACAAGACCGCTTAGACACCCAACCCTCCGGGGCAGTGCACAGCCTTGAAAATGCCCACCAAGACTACTCCTCCATCGCAGCGTTCCTCGGGTGTCGGTTCCCGATAAGTCGGACGCCGGCTCCTCCAACGCCTGCCCGGATCCCACTGGTAAGATGGATGTCGGCTCCTCCGATGGACACACAGCATTAGAGCCCAATGCCGGACCCAACTGACCAGTCCATTGTTCCCGGCTCACTGCAGCTCTGGCCGCTGCTGATCGAGGCTCCAGTGTCTCCCCTGTTGGACCCCGGGGATTTTAGTCCTCCTTCCCCGGGTGAAACAGAGGACGCCGGTACGCTCCCGTCAGGTCTCCTTGCCGCTGGGCTGGATGACCTGACGTCAGACCCTCAGACACTGGCTCCGACGCTGGCGTATCTGATGTGGGGTGACATCCCCTTACTGGACACCGTCCCAACGCCGGACCTGAAGCCCGCCGGGCCACCAGTACCTGGCCTACCTGTTGGGCCTCTCCCAGGGCCATCTGCTCCATCAGAGCCCCTGGTGCCCGGGTACCCAACCCCATCTTATCCAACACGGTCCTACCCGGGACCGCAGTATTCTGTGCTGCAGTACCCGATGCTGGCCTACCTGACGCCGCAGTACCCGGTGCCTCAGTACCCGATGCTGGGCTTCCCGATGTCGGGCTACGGATACTTGCCTTATGGATATATACAATATTCATATCCCCCTCCTCCACCACCACCCCAGCCGCCGGTGGACCTGAAGGAGACTCTGGCTTCCTGGTGGGCTGAGGACAAGGCTCAACTTACCAGGGAGGTGGAGAGCTGTCTTCCGACACCTGACCTGGTTCCAGATGCCCATTGTCAGAGACGAGAGACTCCTTCCCCCTTACCTGACACCAGAGGTGAGCCCTCAGGTGCCAGGGCTGGGGAAGACACGCTTCCCCGAGGGTTGCCCAAGGGATCCATTCCTCTGGGTCTTCATCTTCCTCTTCGGAGACCTCGGAATCTGATTCTGATGGGTGCTCTGATCCTGATGATGAGCTGTGCACTCCAGACTGACCCAGGCCAAGGAATCCTCCGAAGTCACCTCCGGAAGATCCTTTTTTTCTGGAGAAAGATCCAGGCGGTCCACCAGTGGCAATCTCTGGAGCCAGATCCACAGCGGAAGAAACTCACTGCACATTTGGATCTGCCCGAAACTGCTCCAACATAGATACATAGACAGTGTCGGCAGATAAGGGCCTGTGGCCCACCCAGTCTGCCCATTTGAGCTTGTAAGTTCAGTTTATGTTTTCCTAGAAGTCTGTTGCCCCTTACCACTGACCTCCAGAATTCCTTTATGTCTATTCCATGCATTCTTAAATCCCATGATTGTTTCAGCCCCCACCACTTCCACTGGCAGGATGTTCCACTTGTCCACCACCCATTCTGTGAAGAAATTCTTCCTCACGTTTCCTCTGAATCGTCCTAACTCCAACTTCATCCCATGCCCTCTAGTTCT
This sequence comes from Neoceratodus forsteri, assembly GCA_016271365.2. Taxonomy (NCBI): domain Eukaryota; kingdom Metazoa; phylum Chordata; order Ceratodontiformes; family Ceratodontidae; genus Neoceratodus; species Neoceratodus forsteri. The sequence continues at coordinate 141,209,404 of JADMNL010000027.1, forward strand.
GGAACATCTTTTTCACTTAAAAATAGTGTAGTCCTGCACCCTGTTCCTCCCTGTAAGATACTTGTATGTCTCTATCATATCCCCTCTCCCCCTCCTCTCCTCCAGGGAGTACATATTCAGTTCCTGCAACCTGTCCTCATAGGACTTGTGATGCAATCCATGTACTATCTTTGTTGCCCTCCTCTGAACCTTTTTTACTCTGTCTATGTCCTTACGTAGCTAATGTCTCCAGAACTGTACACTGTACTCCAGGTGGGGCCTCACTAGTGTCTTGTATAGTGGAATTATGACCTCCCTTTTCCTGCTGGTGATGCCCCTGCTTATGCATCCCAGCATCCTATTTGCTTTACCTGCTGCTTTGTCACACTGTTTCCCTACCTTGAGGTCATCAGAGATGATAACCCCAAGATCCCTTTCCTGCTTGGTATGTGCATATCCTCACCCCCAACTGATATATTGTGCCAGGGTTTTTGTGCCCCATATGCATTATCTTGCACTTCTTTACATGAATTTCAACTGCCAAACCCTGACCATTCTTCAAGTTTCTGCAGGTCCTTCTCATTCTGTCTACACCCTCTGGTGTGTCTACTCTGTTACAGAGCTTTGTGTCATCAGCGAACAGTGAAATTCTGTCTTCTAGGTCCTGTGCAATGTCACTGATGAAGATGTTGAATAGGACCGGTCCCAGCACTGATCCCTGTGGTACCCCACTGGTCACTTTTCCCTCTGTGGAGTGACAGCCATTTACCACCACCCTCTGTGTACTGCTGCCCAGCCAGTTACCTACCCACCACACTACTGTCCTGCCCACACCCATATTCCCCAGTTTGTGTAATAGTCTTCTATGTGGCACAGTGTCAAAGGCCTTGCTTGAAGTCCAGATAGGCCATGTCCACTGCCCTCCCTGATCCACCTCCTAGTCACCCAGTCAAAAATTCAATGAGGTTGGTCTGACATGCCGCCCTGGTGAAACCATGCTGCCTTGGGTCCTGTAGTCCATTGACAACCAGATGTTCCACCAATCTCTCCTTCAGTAGTGCTTCCATGATCTTCCCCACTATTGAGGTGAGGCTGACTGGTCTGTAGTTTCCCGCTTCCTCTTTGTTCCCACTTTTGTATAAGGGACTACATTTGCTGTCCTCCAGTCTTTGGGTACCTCCCCTGTTTCTAGTGATCGGCTAAACAGGATAGCCAGAGGTTCAGCCACCACCTCTCTTAGTTATTTAAGGACCCTGGGGTGCACCCCATCTGGCCCCATTGCTTTATCAACTCTGTGTTCCTTCAGCACCCTTTCTCGTGTAAAGGGACTTGTGTCCATTTCTGCACCATTTCTCACCCCTTGTACTCCCTTCAGACCCATTACTCTCTCCTCTTCCTCGGTAAAGACTGAGCAGAAATACCTGTTCAATATGTCAGCTTTACTGTTGTCATCCTCCATGCGCCCTCATCCTCCCCTTCAGTCTCACCCCTCCTTTGCCTTTCTTTTTCACTTATGTACCTGTAAAGGTTTTGTCCCTCTACCCACTGATTTTGCAATGTGTTCTTCTGTCTGAGCTTTGGCTTCCTTACTGACCTCCCTGCCTCCCTTTGCTTCTCCTGGTACTTCCCTATCCCTTCTGCCTGTGTCTTTTGTATTGCCTGAATGCAATCTTTTAGCTTTCACTTTCTTGCTACTTCTTTGGAAAAACATAATAGTATCCTCTTCCTTTTCCTCTTGCTAACCTGCTTAATGCATAATTCTTTTCTCTTATAAACCCCATTTTAAATACTGCCCACTGTTCCTCAACCGATTCCTTCCATTCCCTTAATGCCTCTTTCAAGTATCTCCCCATTTTCCCAAAGTCTGCCCCCTAAAATCCAGGATATGTGTTTTGTGTGGTTTGGTTCTGCTCTTTCTGTGATTTCAAACCACAATGACTGGTGGTCACTGTTCCCCAGGTGCTCCCCACTGTTACTCCCATCACACTGTCCCTGTTTGTGAGGCACAAGGTCCAGTATTGCCTTCTGCCGAGTTGGTTCCATGACCAGTTGCTTGAGGAAGGCACCCTGAAGGGAGTCCAGGATAAATCTGCTCCTAGTTGATGCTGCTGCTGGGATGCTCCAGTCCATGTCTGGAATATTGAAGTCTCCAACCAGTACTACCTCACCCTTTTCTGCCATCCTTTGGATGGCTAGCATCTATCTGTTTCTTCCTCTTGGGCTGGTGGTCTATAGACCACACCTGTGCAGATGGCTGGCCCCATTTTCCTTTCCAGCTTAACCCACAGTATCTCTCCCCCATTTTGTTCCTCCTGGATCTCTGTGGCCCTTATGTCATTTTTCACATACAGTGCCACTCCTCCTCCCTTTCTACCTGCCCTGTCTCTTCTGAATATGTTGTAGCCAGGTATGGCCATCTCCCAGTCATGGTTATCATACACCAGGTATCAGTGATGGCCACAATGTCCAGATCTGACTGCACCATGACAGCCTCAGATCTTCCATCTTGTTGCTAAGACTCCTGGCATTTGGCACATAGGCTTTCCATGATTTGACCTCCCTAGACTGTTTCGCTGTTCTACTCCAGCCCCTTCCTTGGTTGTCCTTTATCCCTGATTCTCCTTGCTGTCTGCCCTTCTGCTGAATTTTGCCCCTTTTCTGCCGATCCACCTCTTGGGTGCTAATCTCCATCTTTTGCACACTGCTTTGTAGAGATGGCCACTCCTCCGGTTCACTGGTTCCACTGCTAGCTATGGGGGGGTGAGCAAGTAGGTACCCTTCTTGCTGGCCTGTCACCCCCCATTGCTAGTTTAAATGCTTGTCAATGTAGCACTTAAACTTATCATTGAGTGCTTGGATTCCCCTCCAGGATGGATGCAGGCCATCAGGCTTGAAAAAAACCTCCATCCCTCCAGGTGGGTCCCCCCTGGAGGGATTCCACCCTGGATTGAGCCTCACGCAGGTCTGGTTTTTACTATTTAGAAAGAGCCTTCGGCATTAGCCCCCCTTCCAAGGAAGGCAGATAGGCTATACCAGGCTCCTGAGGGTGTGGATTCTTTGAATACACACCCCTAGGCTGACTCTGTCATGATTAGCGCTGCTCACCGCAGGTCAGTGAACCCTAAACATCTCAGCTCATCTCCACCGAACAAGGAATCCTGCCTTCTGGACCAGTACGAGAAGAAGGTATATGCTTCTTCCACTCTGGGCATAAGGGCCCTGAATTATGTCACTCATATGGGGGACTACCAGAAGGCTATCCTGAGTGAGGTGGAGGCTAAGTTGGACTCCCTTCTTGAGTCTCAGACAAAACCGGAAGCGACTGATCTAGTCTGATCTGCTAATTCGGCCAGTCGGCACATGCTCTATGCTGTGTATGATGCAGTGGATGCTGCTGGTTGGAGCTCGGCTTTTGCCATAGGTCTTCGACGTCATGCCTGGCTCCGGGTGTCAGGTTTGGTCCCCAAAGTGCAGTCCACTATTCAGGACGCGCCCTTCAGGGGTTCGGTGGTGTTCGGTAGGGATGTCAAGGACATCATCACCGACTTGCAAGAGAAGGGCACTGCACTTAAGTCTGTTGACTCTATGTACAGGCCCCATCAGGGACAGCGTTGCCCTTTTCGCAGACGTTCTTGGCCTAAAGCGAAACCTCAGGGCAAGCAGGCTAACAAACGTCAGGCCCCTCCGGCTGCCAAGTCCCCCCACCCAAAAAAGTGGTGGGAACTTCAGCCGTGGCATTGCCCCACACCTCCTGACTCCTCTCCTCTCCCACAGCCTCTGGATCTCCCAGAGGAACCAGTAGGAGGGAGGTTCTTCTTCCATCTACCGGGCTGGGAGAGGATTACATCACATGCTTAGGTGCGCCAACTAATAGCAGCAGGACACTCAATCGAGTTTCTTCAGAAACCACCCAGAAAACTACCCCCCAGGTTGTCTTACTCCCCGGAACATCCTTCTCTGGTTCGGGAAGAAATATCCTCCCTTCTTTTGAAGGTGGCCATAGAGCCTGTCCCAACCCACCTTCGGGGGACAGGCTACTACTCCTATTTTAGACCTCAGCTCCCTGAACATGATCGTGGAGTACAAATGGTTCAGAATACTCTCCCTGCAGAGCCTTCTGCCCTTCAGCAGGGACAGTGTTTGTGCACCCTGGACATGCAAGATGCTTACCTGCATATCCCTATATGCCCTTCCCCTTGCAAATTCCTTCAATTTTCGTTCCAGGGGGACCACTACCAGTTCAAGACCCTCCCATTTGGTCTTTCCTTGGTGCCTGAGTGTTCACCAAATGCCTTTCCATGGTAGCGGCTCACCTGCGTACCCAGGGAGTGCAGGTGTTCCCGTACCTGGATGATTGGCTCCTGGCGGCCCCATCCAGGGAGGATCTCCTGTGTTCTCTCTCCCTTACCCTGCAGGTTTTTTCCAGCCTGGGTATCACCATCAACCAGGCCAAGTCCCATCTGGTCCTCTCTCAGAGGCTCCAGTTCATCGGGGTGATCCTGGACACGGCCACTGGCATGGCCTTTCTGCCACTGGACAGGGTGGGCAGCTTTTAGGTTCATGCAAGCCTACTGTCCAGTCACAGGTGGGTCAGCGCCAGGTTAGTCCTTTGCTTTCTCGAGCTCATGGCGGCTGCTAATCTGACAGTCCCTCGCACTCGGCTCCATATGAGGATCACTCAGTGGACGCTTCAGTCTCAGTGGGACCAGATGTTGGACGACCTAGACCAAGAAGTCCTGGTTTCCATCCCATGGTATGGGACTTGCGGTGGTGGATGGTATAAGAGAACTTTTTCCGGAGAGTTACCTTCTGCCTCAAACTTTCCTCCCAAACATTGACAACAGACACCTTGGGAGAGGGTTGGGGAGCCCATCTATCGCTTCACAGGACACAAGGCTCCTGGTCCAGGCTCAAGCAGACTTTTCATATAAACATGTTCGAGCTCAGGGCCGTTCTGTATGCTCTCCAAGTTCTGAACCTGTATGTGCTTCCCGGTCATCTGGCTGTCCAGATGGACTACATGTGCATAGTGTGGTACATCAACAAGCAGGGAGGAATGCATTCCTACCCTCTGTGCAGGGAGGCCATGAGAGTTTGAGATTGGACTGTGCAACACAACCTTCACCTGATGGCGGTTCACGTTCCGGAGGTCGAAAACACGCTGGCAGACTACCTTAGTCGGTCATCAGCACAGGCTCACAAATGGGAACTGGATCAGTGGGTAGTAGAAAATCTCTTCCTGCGCTGGGGAACATGTCAGGTAGACCTGTTCTCGTCTCCTCACAACGTAAAACTTCCCACCTTCTGCTCGCTCGCTCCCAGGCGAGGCATTTTTTGGAGGGACGCTCTGTCTCTAGACTGGAAGGACAGATTTGTCTATGCCTTCCCCCAGATTCCATTGATTCCAAGGGTCTTACACAAACTCAGCTCAGAAGGAGCTCGCATGATCCTCATCATCCCTTTCTGGCCCAGGCAAGTTTGGTTCTCTCTTCTGTAACAGTATTCAGAGGAACCTCCTCGTCTTAGTTCGAGAGGGTTCCTGCAGTAGGTCTTCACATATAGGACTGCGCCCCCTGGCGTCAGGTCTGCGGCAAACTTGTAGATAGCAATCATCAGCGAGACTGCCGACGTCGGCGTCGTGACATCAGCCCGACTATAAAAGGGGCGGTCCTGCGCCCGCTCTCCAGTTCTTTCCCGCCGTCACCTCAGTAACGTTCGGCTCGTGTCAGAACAGCAATCTAACATCCGCGTTATATTTTGTCGAAGTTATCGTTCGCCTCTTACTAGATTTCTCTCAGAATTTTCTTCAAATTGATGTCTTCTAGATGGAAGAAAAAGCGCTCTAAGTGCAGCGCTCAAATCCCGCATGGGGACGACCATTCCCACTGCCTCCTTTGCCTAGGTTCAAAACACGACATCCAGGAGTGTTCCATCTGCCAGGCCTTCAGCCAGGTGACCAGAACCAGGCATAAGCGATCCCTTGAGGCCCATCTTTTAACCCGATGCTTGGCATCTATAGAAAAGGAGCTCCAAAAACTCAAGGAAAGGTCATTGTCGTCGGCCCCAAAAAAGAAGAAAATAAAGAGAAGCGCCGGGACCGGAGTCCATCACCACACGAGAGGCCTGCAATCATGAGTACTTTTTCGGGTGCCCCGTCCATTTCTTTGGGCCGGGCCCCCTCTCCCCCTCCTGCTGAGGTAAGCGGGCAGCCGGGGGTTGCCTCTGTAGAGGTGGTAATTTCATTGCCTTGTCCTGCCGATAAGTCACCCCTCACCTCCAACAAATGGCTCGCGGCCTCCGCCAATCAGACTAGCGTCGGCCTTCCAGCCATCTCTAGCCCGGCCGTATCTGCTGTTTTGGACACCGGCTCCTCCGACACCCATCAGGATCCGTCCACTCTCCCGTCAGGCTCCAGTTTGGCCCCTGACATCGGACAGAGTGAGGGACAAGTTGACCCGTCATCTCCCAGAGTTCTCCACCCCAGAGGCTCGCCACCCAATCCTTTGCTCTTTCCTTTAGCAAGATTGCACTTGGACCTGCCGCCGGGGCCCCCTTGAGTTTCTCCCCCCTCACCAGGCCTTCCACCATTGCCAGAATTCGTTCCGCTGCCAACAGGGCATCCTGTTATGGAACCTCCACCCTCCAGCTCTTTGGGCACGCTCCCGGATCTGACGCCACCTTCTGGCACCCCAGCACCAACCCCTGTGGGCCTTTTGACTGGGTTCTAATCCGGAACCCTCTCTCCGCTAAGCAGGCGGCCCTCCGTCGGTCACTCAATACCCGATGCCGGCCAGGTGCCTCATATCTAGGTCTCCCAATGCCGGGTTATCCGTCGCTGGATTACCAGGCACGATTTTCCGATGTCATCCTTCCCGATGCCAGGATATCCTACTCCAGGACACCGCATGCCAGGTTATCCCTGGTACTCTTCATACTAGCCATCCTGGCACTACCCTCAGTACCTGGGGAATCTGAGTTACCAGCCTCCCCTTCCTCCTCCTCCTCCTCCTCCGGTACCGGACCATGAGTCCATCCCTCTTTGGTGGAAAGAGGCTAGAGTGCAGCTTGTGTCAGAGTTAAGACAGCCGGTGAGGGAAGCACCCACCCCCAGGGTCACCTCTCCACTGCCTCCTCATGCTAGAACATCGACCTTTATCACTGTAGGCACCACGGAACCAGATCCTTCTGTGCCTAGTGGCTCTGAGCCCTCTGACTCCGACTCTGACTCAGATGCGTTGGAGCCTAGATCTCCCGCAGAGATCCCTCCAAAAGACTCTCCAAAGTCGCCTCCAGAGGATCCCTCTTTCGGAGATTTATTGCGTTCAATTCAGGTGGCTGGTGGATGGCCATCCAAAGAAGTTGATCCACAAAGAAAACGTGTTGCGGAGCACCTGGATCTGGCCACCTCGGACCCTGTCCCCATTCCTCCTCGGATGGGGCCCCATGAGGACCTGATGACCACAGTTTGGCAGCAACTGTCCTCCATTCCAGTGGTCTCACACAAAGCTGACTGCACCTATTATCCCCCAGAAGGGATATCTCACATTAACTCCCATCCAAAGGCTGACTCTGTGGTCATCACACCGTTCAGCCCAGCCCAAACATCTGAGCTCTTCGCCTCCTGACAGGGATTTGCATCAACTCGACCAATTTGGGCGTAAAATATACACTCCTTCCTCTTGTGCGTTACATTCTCTTAATTACATCTCGCACGTGGTCGCCTTTCAAAAAGCTTCTCTTTTGAATTTGGAAAGGGACTTCCAGGAAGTGCAGGATGAAACCCTGAGAAAGAAGCTTTTGGAAAAAGTTAGGATGAGGAAATTCTCAAGTCATCATGCCCTTTGGGCAACTTATGACTCGGTGGACTCGGTGGCTAGAGCGGCAGCCACAGGGATCTGCCTCCAGCACCTCTCCTGGCTCTGTATATTGGGACTGGCGCAGGATGTGCAGTCCTTTGTTTTGGATGCCCCTTTCAGGGGTTCCGTCCTCTTTGGCGGCAATGCTAAAGATATTATTACTGGGCTGCAGGAGAGCGGACGCTCCTTGCGGGATGTCCACTCCTTATACAAGATGGGCCAGAAAAATCAGCCTTTTCACCACCAAAGAAGGTGGAACAAATCCCAGGCTAAGCGCCAGGCAAAGAAACACGCACCTGGATCTGGAACTCAAACCCTACAGGCCAAATTTCTCAAACAGGCCTCTGGGGCAAAAGCTCCCCTCGGTATTGTGACTCCTTTCCCTTCCTTCCGCTCCCTCCAGTATCTCAGGAGGAACTGGTTGGAGGGAGGTTCAGCCTCCACCTGGACGGTTGGAGGTTCATCACCGCAGAAACTTGGGTGATTCAGCTCATCTAGCGAGGTCACTCGATAGAATTCAGTGAAATCCCAGCCCCTCAACCACCGGGACGGTCCTTCTGTCCTTGGGATCAGGTCCCCATAGTCTCTCAGGAGATCCAGGCACTACTTCTAAAGAGGACCATAGAACCCATCCCATCAAACCAAATAGGAAGGGGATTCTATTCCCACTTCTTCCTGGTTCCAAAGAAAACAGGTGACCTGAGACCGATCCTGGACCTCAGCACACTAAACATCTTCATTGAGTACAAGAAGTTTCATATGTTGACCCTTCAGGGGCTCCTCCCCCTGCTCCACCCCAATTCTTGGCTGTGCTTCCTGGACATGCAGGATGCTTACCTGCATATCCCTATCCTCCCGGCCTACTGCTGTTTTCTCTGTTTTGTTTTCATGGAGAAGCATTTCCAGTTCAAAGCACTCCCTTTTGGCCTTTCTTTGGCCCCAGGAGTGTTCACCAAATGCCTAGCGGTGGTGGCGGCATTTTTACACCGTCAGGGTGTTTATGTCTTCTCGTACCTGGATGACTGGCTCCTTGCAGCACCCTCTCCTACCAGCCTGAAAGAGTCTCTCTCTTTCACTCTGAGCTTGTTTGCTTTACTGGGCATAATGGTCAATTTTCCCAAGTCCCAGCTAGTACCATCCCAGAGGCTGCAGTTCATTGGAGCTGTACTAGACACAGTTCAGGGCAAGGCTTTCCTGCCATTGGATCGGGCCGAGACCCTAGCTTCTCAGGCCACTCTCGTGGCACAGGACCGATGGATCCCAGCACACTTGGTGCTTTGTCTATTGGGACTGATGGCAGCCACCATTTTGACAGTCCCAATGGCCAGGCTTCACACGAGGGTCACCCAATGATCTCTTCGAGTCCAATGGGACCAGAGGACGGTTGACATGAACCAAAAAGTCATGATCTCCAACAGCTTTCAGAGAGATCTTCACTGGTGGCAAGATCTCTCAAACTTTTCGAAGGGAATTCCTTTCCTTCCTGCAGTTCCAACCCAAATTCTCACTACGGACGCCTCAGATCTGGGCTGGGGAGCCCATCTGGGGACTCACAAGACACAAGGTTCTTGGTCTGACCAGGAGCTAATGCTCCACATCAGTGTTCTGGAGACCAGGGCGTTCTTTACGCGCTCCTCCAGACATTCCAGTCGCTGCTGGTTCTTGGAGCTCTATTAGTCCAGATGGACAACATGTCCACTGTCTGGTACCTAAACAAACAGGGAGGAACCCAGTCATATCCTCTTTGCAGAGAAGCCATGAAGGTGTGGTACTGGGCAATTCAGCACAGCCTTTACTTGACAGCAGTCCACATTCCGGGTGTCACCAATGTCCTGGCGGGCAGTCTTAGTCAATCAGTGGCCAGGGCCCACGAGTGGGAGCTAAAGTCAGAGGTAGTCGAGGATCTCTTTCTTCTATGGAGTTGGCCAGAGATAGATCTGTTCACCTCCCCATACAATGCAAAACTACCCGTCTTCTGCTCGCTCGTTCCCGGGCATGGTGCTTTTTGGTGAGATACGCTGTCTCTTTCATGGACAGGGGAGGTTTCTGTACATCTTTCCTCCCTTTCCTCTCATTCAGAAGGTTCTGGTGAAACTTCAACAAGAGGGGGCCCATGCGATTGCTCCTCTTTGACCATGTCAAATTTGGTACCCTCTTCTAAATTGGCACTGGAACCCCCGGTTCCTCTGCCCATTTCACATGACTTTCTGACTCAGGAGCAGAGCACCGTGGTGCATCCGAGCCTTCAGTCTCTCCACCTTCATGCGTGGCACCAGTGGACATAGCGATTTCTCGCAATGGGGTATCTTCCCAGGTTGCGCATAGTCTAGTGGAGGCCAGAAAACCCTCCACTAGATCCACTTACGCTATGAAGTGGAAGAGATTCACGATATGGGCCCAAGCAAGGAGCTGGGATCCATTTTCATGCTCAGCATCCCAGGTTCTACAATACTTCACACACCTGTCTGAGGTGGGCCTTAGCTATTCCTCCATTAAGGTCCACCTCTCTGCGGTGTCGGCCTACCACCTCCCGGTGGAGGGCAAAACCTTGGCTCAGCTGGAGGTTGCCAAAACCTTTTTGAAAGGCATCCTTCATTTGAAACCTCCGATCCGGAATTCTTGTCCTCCCTCGGACCTGAATTTCATGCTCGAGAAGCTGAACTTACCCCTGTTTGAACCAGCTTCTTCCTGCGACTTACGCTTCCTTTCCTGGAAGACAATATTTTTAGTCGCAGTTACTTCGTCTGTAAAGAATCTTTGCTTTTTCATAAGGACCGGGTAGTCCTTCGGACTAATCCTTCTTTTTAGCCCATAGTAGTTTTGGAAACCACTTTGAACCAGAGCATGGAATTACCAGTGTACTATCCACTGTATTCCAACGGGGGGGAACACCTTCTGCACACCCTTGATGTGCACCATATCTGGAGGTACTACATGAACAGGACTAAAGAGGTTAGGAAATCTAGCCAACTGTTCATAGCCTTTGCTCCTATTTCCAAGCAGACCATCTCTCGATGGCTAGCTAACTGCATCCATTTTTCATACACGAAATATGGGAAGTCCCTTCCGGTGGCAGTCAAAGGCCACTCCACCTGTAGTGTAGCGACCTCCATTGCCTTTTTTAGGAATGTGTCCACGGCAGAGATCTGTGCTGCAGCCACCTGGTCATCTGTTCACACCTTTACTAAGCATTACAGTCTGGACATTGCCTTTCGGCGCAGAACTGGCTTTGGTCTTGCAGTCTTGCAAGGCCTCCTGTCGTGATTCCTCATGGCAACTTCTCCTCCTCCTGGATGCACCTATGTTTTTGCTTTTCTTCAGGACTGCTTGGTACACAGTCCTGTATGTGAAGACCTACTGCAGGAACCCTCTCGAAGTAAGATATTGCAGTTACGTAAGAACTTACCATAACAGTAGATCTTCAAGAGAGGTTCCTGAAGGTAGGTCTAGTTTCCCACCCTCCTTCCCCCAGTTTTTGGATGCTTGGTTTTCCATCCTATCTAGCCCTGTGGGACTAGAGTGGAAGCAGGGTCTCAGGAGTTTCACTCCAGTTTTCTCCTTACCTATCTATAGGTCTCCATTGGAAAAGAACTAGAGAGCAGGCGCGGGACTGCCCCTTTTATAGTCGGCTGATGTCACGACGCCCTGATGTTGGGGGCGGTCCCCGCTGATTATTGCTATCTACAAGTTTGCCGTGTGGACCTGATGCCAGGGGGCACAGTCCTATATGTGAAGACCTACTGGAGGAACCTCTCTCGAAGATCTACTGTTACAGTAAGTTCTTACGTAACTGCAGTTTCCTCTGTCTCAACTTTTGTTGACTCAGGATCAGGGGACCCTGGTTCATCCAGGTCTCAAGTCCCTTCAGTTGCACGTGTGGCTCCTGCAGACGTAGCTCAAGCCCAATTCAGGGTCTCCCTACTTGTGGCTGATTCTGGTGGAGGTCAGAAAGCCTTCCACTCGATCCACCTATGCCATAAAATGGAAACAGTTCTCGATTTGGGCCTCTTCCAAGGATTTCGAGCCATTCTCGTGCCCTATTGGGAGAATTCTGGACTACATGCATCATCTCTTTGATCTGGGTCTCAGTCATTCCTCTTTGAAAGTTCACATAATGGCTATTTCCGCTTACCATGTTCCTTTTGGGGGCAGAACTTTAGCCCAGCTGGAAGTCTCTAAGACTTTTCTTAGAGGGGTTCTCCATTTGAGACCCCCTGTTCGTGTTCTGGCCCCTCCTTGGGATCTGAACTTTGTTCTTGAGAAGCTTACCCTTAAATGAAGGTGTTTTCAGTTTCTCTGCATTTTTTTCGGCATTTTTTACTAGTCAGAATTATGACTTTCGGACTTTCGGCTGGAGGTACTCATTCGAGTTTTAATACCATTTTAGTATTAATCTGCATTTACGGGTGCTACTGGGCAGTTTGGTTTGATGTTTGGGACTGCTGGAAGAACCTGGGTGGTCCTGTGGCCTGACGACTACCTTTAATTTGGGATTCGATCAGTGTTTTTGTTCCCGAGTGTGCTCTCTCCCAGCGCTTTTGGAGAACTAGTGAGCCTGGGGATAAATGTTTCAAGGAACTTGAGTACATTATTTTGGGGGGTTAACGAGACTGTAGTTAGAAAAAGGATCCAGCAGTAGTTACTGCAGTGCATTTTCAGCTTAGTTAGCAGCATTTACATGAATGACTTCTTAGTTGGAGTCTACTGTTTAAAAGTTCTCTGGCTCATATAATGAAAATGGAAGAGGTGGTGTAACTGGACATTTACCTGTTTGTCCATCCATCTTACTGTCTGACCCTGTGGTTTCGACGACTTGCATTGGGATTTGATGAGGAATTTGTTATTTGGATTCTAACAAGGAGCCCGTTGTTGCTTTTGTTTTCATGCCCTGCGCTGGAACTGTTGTTGGGGGAGTGGCACTGGGTTGGTGGTGGAGCGTGTTGAAGACTGTGCAATTCGGACCTGGTCGACTGTTGGACTGCTTGTTGGTCTGGAACTGTTTCAAAGAGAACTCTGGGGCTGCTGTAGGATCGAGGAGGCCTGTTGGAGTTGTTTCTTCCTGGACTGTGGCTGGCTTGGATATTCATGGCCCTGCTCTCTTCTTTCTCTCCCTCATCGGTTCTCACACAGGGGTTGGGTTTGGGGGTGCTGCCTGAAGGTTGGCCCTAAAACCTGTTATCCCTAAGCTCTCCAGGGATTCAGCCGGTGGGCCGTGTTTATGGTGTGCTGAGGTGTGGAGTACTGGTAATTGGGGAGGGAGGAGGATTGTTGTGGATTATTATAAACCCAGTTTGGGATGTCTTGAAGGTTCCTTATTCCAATTGTACTGGAGACCCTGGGAGCCAAATCGGATTGAATTGGATTTGAACTGGAAGATTGGACTACAGCCTGGTTTGACTTTTCCCCATTTTCTATTGTTTTGGCCAAAGTATCATTGTGATTATGGGCAGTGAGAGAGCCTAAAGTTTTGACTTTGAATAGTGAGAGTGTCAAAGTATCATCTTACTTAATGATTTTACCCTGACAAACGTGAGAGGTTTTGTTTGGGAAATCTAACTGTGTTATCTTCCAGGGAGGTGGGAGCTCCCTAGATAGAGACAAACTGCTGGTTTTGGATTATTTTTCTGCTGCCTTTAAGCCTTTGTGCCTGTTTTAGTTAGTTTGTTTTAATTTTGGGGGTAGGGGGTTTTATTTGTTAGACTGAGTTGTTTTGTATGGTTATTTATTACTTGGTTTGGGGTTATTTGTTTTAGAAAATGTGCTGGCCATGGTTGACGGTTAGGCATTATTCCCCTTCCAGGCTGAGGGATCTCTGCCCTTTCTGTTGCCCCCCTTTATCCCCAGAGGTGTATAGATGGTGTAGGGTATTGGGAATAGCAAGGAGGGTTAGGGTGGGGACTTGGCCTGTTGGGGGAATGGAGAGAAGTGGGCGGATTGGGATTGTGGGAACAAGGATATGCCCTGGGGTGAAATGGGCCCAGGAGAGGAGTTTTCCCTGTCTTGTTCCCATACACAAGGATTCTGCTTATTGCAGACAGGAAACTCTGTCTTCCTCGGCTGCTCATTGAACTCGGGTGGTGTTATGCAATGCCAGGTCGATTAAGAACAAGACCACCATAATTGGGGATCTTGTTAATTCAACTGACCTGGCTTGCATCACCGAGACCTGGTTGGATGGAAATGCTGGCCCTGTTTTGGATTCAGCTGTTCCACCCGGGTACTCAGTGATACACCGCCCGAGGATCGATCGTAGAGGTGGGGGTGTGGCCCTTTGTTTTAAATCAGAACTGAACCTGAGGGAAATTCCAGTGGGAGCCACCAACTCCTTTGAATGTATCGTGGGTGAGGATGTGGGGTGCAGGATTCTTCTCATCTGCCGTCCACCAGGAGATGGCAATGTTTTCCTGCAGGAAGTCACGGACTTCATCGCCAACCTAACATTGGGACCCCATAGATGGTTGATCCTTAGGGATTTCAATGTTTGGGTTGATGATGAACTCTCACAGGTTGGACAAGACTTCCTCCAGCTAATGAGTTCACTGAGCCTCACATAGGTTGTTTCCTCCTCAACCCACATTGGTGGTCATTCATTGGACTTGGTGTTTCTCCTGGGGATGGAGATATCTGATCTGGTGGTGAAACCAGTTGGGTGGTCTGAACATCATACCATCAGCTTCAGTTTTGAGGCCCCCCCAAGAGACCTGCCTCTATGGAGATGGTCCAGTGCCTCATCTTGAGGGGTGTTTCCCCAGTTGGCCTAATGGCAGTGCTGGACCTATCAGGCATGCTGAGGGAATGCATGGATCCAGGGGATCTTGTACTCACCTATAATAAGGCGGTGACAGAGGCCCTGGATTCCATTGCTCCTGTTCGCGTTCATCCACTCTCCCTTCGCCCTAGGTCTCCATGGTTTGATGGGGACTTGAGGGAGCTGAGGAGAGTTGGATGGAGGCTAGAAAGGTGATGGCGGAGGTCCAGCCTAGTGGGTGACAGGCTTAGTTTTATGGACCATTATTTGGTCTATCAATCGACAATCTCCCATAAGAAGGCAGAATTCCTGTCCAGGGAGATTGCTGCTGCATGGAATCGACCAGCTCAGCTTTTCTGGACACACAGTCTTTCTCCTGAGGCGCCTGATTGGCTGAAGCCATTGGATGCTTGGCCTCTGACTGGCTGGAGGGCTTGTCAATCAAGAAAATGAATTATGCATGAATCTCACTCAATGCGCAGTTGGTGTGCTGTTTTGGTGCCTGAAATTAGGTCCCTGCAGTTCCCCCATGAGCACTTGGCAAATGTCCCACAGGTCCTGGCTTTAAACTCCTAGCTTTCTGATCGGCTGTGGCTGCTTGTAATGGCTCCTTAAACACACAGTCCCTGAAGCAGAATAGATACAGTTCCAAATAAAGTCCTGGTGCAGACAGAATGTTTTAAATATTTGCCCAAATGCCCCACAGTTCAGTAGCCACTGTTGTGTCCTTGTAATCGCAGCCCAGATTTAGTAATTTGCTCAGTCTGTTTGCCTGTCGCTGCTGCCCCACCAGTTGCAGCAGGCAAGCGATCTATTTGAGTCCCAACATTACTGGTGCAGCCAGGAGTAGAGCATTTATTTATTTAAATATTTCGCCCCCTTGCTTAGACATTTGTTCCAAAACATGCAGAAGTTACAGTTACTTTTTATTTGCAGTTAAACACATTTTCTTCTTTTCGGCAGTTGCTGAAACCTGTTTCACTGAGGGCAGAAGCACCCTCATGAATATGTATGCGTCGGAGCTCTGGGCTCACTAATATTTATGAGCCCCGATCATTACTGCCTCATGGATCTCTTTATTTTGGGGAAAGAAAGGGCTCTCCTGTTTCTCGGTGAGGTAACTGGGCCCCACTTAGCTGATGGGGACACTGGATTCACCGAAACACACTCCTGTTCAACAGCAAATACCACGGTTGGGAGATCAAAGGCACTGCATTGCGCAGGCGCAATCTTTGAGGCCCTGTGGGTACCACACTAGCAGCAGGGAGGTGCAGCTGGAGACTTGAGCCCCACAGGACTGGATTAACACTGGGGCTGTGTGGAGGGCTACCAGGGGCACCAGAAGGACATGGGGATAGAGAAAAAAAATTATGCAGGTGTTTCTGGAAACGCTATGGACAGGAGAGCAAAACGGGAACTACTGGCATAAGGTAAGCCCCTAAATTGGTAGCAGGATTACAAAAGCATTCTGGAACAGCCCCTGCCCATTAGTTTGTCTGCTAGGGCTTTACGTTGAAAACAAGTAAATTCCCCTAATCAAGTTCAGCCACCGCCACCCTCCCTACCTCACCCTGAGAACCTCCTTGATTCCCTTTATTTGAAGTGGAAATGTTTTTATCATGTCCCATACTATGCTGCAATCCTTATCCTTCTAATCTCAGCGCCGGGCCCGAATTCTGGTTTCTTGTCCGAGAAGTGTTTTGAGCATAAAGCACAAAGCACTACTGAAATGAGAAACGGGCATTCTGGCTTAGTGGTAAAACTAGAAGAATGAGGGTTGTTGTGCAGTGTGGTAGTGACTAAAAATATTACTCATTCAAATTTGGTGGTCCTGAAGACTCTCAGGCTGGGGTGGGATGGGTGATGGGGCTGAGATGGATGAGGTGGATTTTTTACTTTCTAATACTAAGAACTCAGGAGTTACTTAACAACCTGCTCTGGTCTGTAGGTCCCAGCCCAAAAACTAACATTTTTTCCCCCTACCTGGGTGCTTGGGGGGAGTTTGCTGACTGCTACAAAGCCCCCAACTGCCACCGCAGAATTTCCACAGAAATAAGAAACTACTGCCATAGAAGTTCTGCAGCAACACGGGGACTTGCCACAGAATTTAGACAAAAATTGCCACAGAAAATTCAGGGCCTTGGTAAGAATGGAACAGGAGCAGTGTGGCCAGCTGATGGCTGACACCAGGCTGACTCTGGGCAGACTCCAGTTGATGTACTTAGCACTTGTCCTTCGGAGGAAGGACCGCTAGGCATTATGGAAGATTTAAAGAAAGAAAATGGGAGAAGTAACCTTCAACTGGACAGGCTGCTGACACTGCACTGGAGTGTGGAACGTCAGTGGAGGAAATCTTTGCCCTGGGCTCTGTTTGGTAGATTTTAGGCTCCACCCAGTATGCAGATCTCTGTCCACTGATTGGCAGGCTCATGCTGCAGGAGGCACAGCTTGATGTTGCCTCTCATATGGTAGTCTAAGGGTCCCAGAGCAAAGTAGATGATCATGGGGGAAGGAAGTGGAGAACTGTTGGAACACTCACCCTCACAACCTTTTTGGCTCCTGATGCTGCACTAGAGTGTGGAAGGGCAATGGAGGAAAAAGTCTTTGTCCTGGGCTCCATTTGGTGGGCTTTAGGCTCTGCCCAGTATTCAGATCTCTCTCTGCTGATTGGTGGGCTCATGCTGGAGGAGGCACGGCTTGCTGTTGCCTCTCTTATGGTAGTCTGAGGGTTCTGGAGCAAAGTAGGCAATCGTGGGGGGGGTGAGTGGAGAGCTATTGGGGCACTCACCCTCATGACCTTTCTGGCTCCCAGTGCTGCACTGGAGTGTGGAAGGGCAATAGAGGAAAAGGTTTTTTGTCCTGGGCTCCATTTGGTGGGCTTTAGGCTCTGCCCAGTATGCAAATCTCTGTCTGTTGATTGGCAGGCTCATTCTGGAGGAGGTACAGCTTGCTCTTGCCTCTTGTATGGTAGTCTCAGGGTCCTGGAGCAAAATAAGTGATTGTGGGGGGGGGAGAGATGGAGAGCATTCATTCTTACAACCTTTCTGGCTCCTGACACTGCACTGGAGTGAGGAAGGGCAGCAGATGAAAAATTATTTGTCCTGAGCCCTGTTTGCGGGACTTTAGGCTTCACTCAGTACGTAGATCTCTATCCACTGTGGCTTGTGCTGGAGGAGGCGCAGCTTGCTGTTTCCTCTCATAGGGTAGTCTGAGGGTCCTGGAGCAAAGTGAGCAATCATTTGGGGGGTGAGTGGAGAGGTGTTGGAGCACTCACCCTCATGACCTTCTTGGCTGCTGACACTGCAGAGAGTGCAGCACATGGCAGCTGCTTCCACACACCCTGGGGGGATGGATAGACATTTTGAAAATTAATATCACCCCCAGATTGTTATTTTTATTTCAGGCCTTACCACTACCTAGCTATAAACTGATGTTTAAATATGTTTTGGGGGTGGGGTGGGGGGTGAAAGAGTACGTATTAAACTTGAGCTTCCGTTATTTACTAAGGAGCAAGGAGCACTCACACTGCTGGACTTAAAATCATGTTATCTGGCAGCACAGGCCACATGTGTTGTGGTTTGGGTTAGACAGGGATTTCAGTTGAGTGGTATACCCTGGAAAACATGTTATCCCTCCTAGTCCCCCTGTTTACCCTACCTTTTGTCAGAATCACCTCAGCATTGAAGGGACTGATAGTTAAATCCCTGAACTAAACATTCTTAGGGCATTGTGGAATAACTCCAGGCCACAGCTAACACCCCAAATGAGATTGGGCTGCTCATGATTATGATTGGAGACCTTGACTTTTCAAATGGGTTACAAGATACCAGGTTTTATCATTGGAATACCCTTAGGTTAACTAGTTTTCATCAGCTCCAGGAAGGTGGGGTTTGTCTTCAGTTTGAACAACTTGAAGAAGTATTTGGTCTTCCCCAATGTAAATCTGTGCAGATTTTTTCAAGTCCATCATTACTTACAGACAGAAAACAGATTGGGGCAAATAGCAAGAGATATGCAATGTGGGAAGCTTTCTCCTATTGAGCAACTAGGTTATCCATAAGTGGTAAATACTTATGCCAAGCATATAGGTGGTCAGTTAAATCCCAGAAGATTTTCACCCTAGCCATAAACACTAGATGGGAAAAGGAGGCTGGGATTACAGTCTCGGACAAACAATGGGAGAGGGTGTGGGCCAGGGGGTGGAAGACCACATCTTCCCCAATGTGGTGTGACTACCACTGGGATATCCTCAGAATATTCAGTCGCACTCCATTTGGAACCAGATATCTTAGTCCCAATGCCCCATGTACCTGCTGAAAGGGGTGTCTGGATCTGGGTGCCCATAATCGTATCTTCTGAGATTGTGGCAAGCTTGTCACTTACTGGACGTATTTTTGCAGGGATATAGGGACAATACTGGGCTTACAGTGCCCCAGATCCTTTCAAACTCTCATACTGGGAATTCTACCAGGGAGTATGAAAGGCTCAAAAATCAGAGAACTATTCTGCATCATGGGACTGGTCACATTGAAGGGAAAAGCGGCACATTGGTTGTCACCTATTCCTCCAGCACTATCAGAGTGGTGAAATGGGATGAGAATAGTGTTCAGAATGGAAAGTATCACAGCTGATCTGAGGCTGACAATGGAAACAGTTTACAGAGCAATGGCAAGGGTGGGAGATGCACACTACCAGTGTGGCAGCAGAGGGAGTTTGTAGACACCTTTGATTCACAAATACCCAAGGAGGGGCTAATGTAGGGAAGGGACAGATTAACCCATACCTGGGCCAGTTCAGTGGCCTACAAATGATAATAGCAGATATATATATACAGTTGAGGAATAGACTTTTATATGAAATGCATAAATGGTAATCAATTCACAAAACAGACCAACACAGTTTTTCTTTTTTATTATGTTAATTTTTATTATAAAAAAGGTCACAGAAATGGAGCTTTCTGATTGGTTGCCAACATTCTAACAGCCTTATGTTAATCTTTTATTAACATACATGTAGAGCTTAGCCATATGCTGAACAAGGTTTAATACTGTTGCATTGATTTCAGAAATGATTGATTCCTTTTCTGTTTATTTAAACAAAACTTCAGTGCAGGTCCTTAACTTGTCAAGTTATAAAATGCACACTATACAGTACCACGTAACGGGCCAGATATTCAAAACTTTGCCCCGGGGCTAAATTAGCACTGCCCGGTGGGCAAACTTAGCCCAGAGCACAAAGCAAGCTATATTCAAAAGGAATAGCCCATGGGAATGAGGCCATGCAAACTGGGCTGGGAGTGCAGGGCCAACATAGCCCTTGAATAAGACAGCACTGAATATAGCAACCAGGAAGTGCAAACCACAACAACACAGTGCATAGTGACGTGAGGGTAGATAGAAGTGAACTATGTGGCCAATGTGTGTGCTAGCAAATGCGTGGGCCCAGAACAGCTGCAGGCAGCAGTGGATATAAAAGAACAGCGTTCAAAACTGTATAATATTCCCTGAACCGTTAGTGCTGCGCTAACACGTTAGCACAGCTTTAGCATAGAGCTAAGCCATTTGCCCAGTGCAAACACATTTGCCCAGTGCTAAGATTTGCCATATTCAAAAGTGACATGCAAATGAGCCTACTTAGGTAGTCTCTGGGTAAACAGCCAGATTAGCATCTCATTATGCCGGCCCTGATTTTCATGCAGTTTGCCCAGCGTTACTGCAGGGTCCCACAGCTCTACCTGTAGATCAGTCTGGAAGTACAGGGGCTGGCCAGGTCTGGCTGCAGCTCCACCTGTAGGTCAGTCTGACAGTGCATGATGGTTGCTGCAGGCTATATGTATGCAGTACAGCATAGCATTGTGTACTCCAGGGGACAACACAGCATAGGCACAGGCAGTGGTGGTGATGCATGCAACTAGCACACTGTAGGGCATGCTACAGTGCACAGCAGACACCACATTAGCAAGGGGGCCAGTAGTGTGAGGGACACTGCAATGCCTGTGGTGTGTAGAGTAGTGAAGACCACTGCACTGTACACAGTGACAAGCCCACCTTGCAGGTGTGTACTGCCAGTGGACATTACTGTCACACTTTTGTGTGACACACAGATGCTGCACCTCTGGCATGGGATGCTCATAGTGACATAGACATGGTCAGCTGTCTGTGCTGTGGTGTATGTACAGCTGTGCAGTATGTGACTGGGGGGCATGTATGATCGGACAGGCACACTGGTATTGGGGTATTCCCAATACTGGCCCATGTGCACTGCATGCTGTGTCCCAGCCTTGTGGCTGTACCCAGTCTGTGGTGAGGCCTGGCCACCCGTACACCCTCCCCTCAGCACCCACCATGCCCACAATGCTACATGTGTGTGCTGGCAACTGTTGGTCACCACAGATGTATGGTCTGTGGGTGTGTGCTGTATGGCCACACTACCATGGTGGCCCCCGGGGGCTGGGTCACCACATACTGCCTGGCATGGCAGTTGGTATCATTGTGGTGCCATCAGTGAGCAGCATGTTTCCTCCATGTCTGGCATTTTCTCTGTGTCATAGTCAAATGTTAGAGTTACGCAAGGTCACGCTAAATCCATGCTAATGCTGCGCAAGGCCACAATGTCACACAAAGCAGTTTGCCCAGAGTTAAAACCAGCTTTTCTTGGGCAGTAATTTGTACCACACAAAGGGTCATGCTAAATCACTCTAAACACCTTAGCGTGGCGCTAGTTGCTGAATATCTCATAGCGCCTGTATTCATGTTCAGTTTGCCCCTTGCATATAATTATGGTTTGCCTGGCACTAATGCAGTTTGCGTGCACTATTTGGCCTTTTGAATATAGCCGACCCTCGCTAATCCCGCGTTAAACCCGCGCAAATGATTTGCGCACGGTGCAAAGCTTTGAATATCTGGGCCAACATATCAAAGACACAGCTGAATTTGGTTTTAAGAAATATTAAAAATGATGGAAATGGTATTATGTTCAAGCTCATTGAACATACTGTACCGCTCTGTATGTCTGTTGTATTTTAAATAAACTTTTACTGAGTTTAACAGACTCATACATGAGACAGATCATTGTGGTCATTAAATGGCTTTAGTTTTAAGTTTCATTTCACATCATCTTGGTTGGTCTGAAACCTAGATCTGGAAAGTAGGAGGTATTTAAAAATGTTTTATAGTGACTAGAATAGTAAAAGTATGGTAAGTAGGACAGCCCTGTAACTTACTCAAGCTAGAGAGAGGACTAGGGGAAAATGCCAGTCAGGCAGGAATTATTGAAAGTTGCATGCATGCCTCACACAAATAGGGCATCCCAGTCTTTTCCATCCACCTACCTCCACTCTGTGTTAATCAGTGTAATGTGGGAGTCAGTACCTGCAGCAGTTCTCATGTGTGTTTGAAGTTTGTCTTAAAAAAAAAAAAACTCTTACCTCTTGTTTTATGATAGTATTTTACTGAGAAATGCAATATCTTGATGTGTCTTTGCCAGGAAGAGCACTTGAAATTTTTATCTGTGTGTCAGAACTAACCACATCCTTATCAAAAAGAAAAGGGTCACAAACATGACATACAGTACTGTCACATCTCAGTGTGGCCCTTTTTGGTTTGAGATAAAACCCTAAAAACAATTTAGGAATTTCCTTAAATTTAAAGGTTATGAGATATAACATCTTCCAACTTCACCTTGCTGTTAAAAAACACTAAACTGAAGTTCCTATAGTGAGGATTGGTAGCTGTAAGATACTAAGGCGGCTAAATATAAGGTTCAGGTTCAAAAAGGAGTGGAAGAGGCAGAGGGAGGAAGCTCTCTGAGTTCATAAGCAATAGGAAAAATAAGAAGGTAAAGAGAATGGGCATGAATGCAGGTGCAAGATCAAAAAACAGCAAAAGAGGGTCCAGAGTTATGCCAGGAGTCTGGGTAATAAAATCATTGTGCTCCAGGCATTGGAGGACACTGAGGTGAACCTTATAGCATCACACACACTTGGGTCACAGAGTATAATGACTAGGACTTGTCAGTCCCAGCATTCACAAAGTTTAGACATGATAAGGGGATAGGCAAAGGTGGGATGTAGCCCTATATGTCAGGGGTTGTGAAGGACGGACACATCAGGGGAAGCAAAGAGGAAACAGTTACTGTGGATTCATCTCATGGTGCCCTCAGGCAAAAAATATGGGTGGAGGTAATCTATAGACCACCAGGACAAGGGTAAGAGAGAGAAATAGGGAGCTCAGGGAAGAGCTGGCAATGGGGTGAAGAAGAAGGAAGTGGTGGTACTGGGTGATCTGAACCTGCTGGATACTAACTGGGACATTCCAGTGCCCCGGTGCACCAGAAATCAGGCCTTGTTGGAAACATTGCAAGACTGCCTACTGGTGCAACTGGTTAAGGAACTCACTTGTCAGCCGGCCATTCTTGATTTGGTGCTCACCAACTCTGAGATGGTGAGTGGAGTGAGGATAGGTGAGCAACTGAGGTCCAACAGCCATAACTCCATTTGGTTCAGGCTAGCCTTCTGGACCAGAATGCCCCTATCAGAAACTGAAATCCTAGCTTTCAGAAGTGCAGACTTCAACCAGATGAGAGACATGGTCAAAGACAAATTGACCAGAGTGGTCAGCATCAGAGGTGTAGAGGAAAAATTGGGGCAATAAATGGACCATTCTTGAGGCAACAAAGTCATGCATGAGAATTGTTACAAAACAAAACAGGTACAAGAGACCAATATGGTTCTTGAAAAGGATCTGAGAAGCAGTAAGGGCCAAGACAAAAGGCTTTTACCAGGTACAAGGAAAAGCAGAGGGAGGAGGAATGAGGACAGTACCAATTAAAAACTAAGGAAGTAAAGAGGACAGGAAGGAAGGCAAAGGCAGACGTGAAGCTGCATATTGCAGAAGGGGGTCAAGGGTGGGGAAAACAATTCATAAGATATAGTAAGGGGAAAAAAGGCAGGGAGAGGGGTATTATTAGGCTACAAAATGGGGGGAGGGGTACTAGAGGAAGACGAACAAGAAGCAGCTGTCCTTAATGATTACTTCTGCTCTGTTTTCTCAAGGGAAGACATTGGGCCCCTGCCTCAAAGTGGCATCAAAGTGGCTGTCAGGAACATTCCTGAAATAAGACAGCCAGTATTTACCAGAGAAAGGGTCCAGAAGGGACTTGAAGCCTTAAAGATAGATAAAGCCCCAGGGACGGATGTAATGCACCCAAGGGTGCTTAAGGAATTGGCTGCAAAACTGGCTGAACCCTAGTAGGGCTATTCAGTAGTTCAATTTGGACAGGGGTGGTTCCATAAGACTGGAAGGTAGTGGATGTAGTCTCACTACATGGGGGGGGACAAGGAGCTACTGGATAATTACAGACCTGTCAACCTTACCTCTATAGTGGGTAAACTGATGGAGTTAGTTTTCCTACTACAGAGGTAGTGAGTAAACTAATGGAGTTACTGATCAAAGAAGACCTTGTAGATTACCTAGAGAGCAATGATCTACAGAAGAGTAAACAGAATGGGGCTGTGACGGGGGGGTCTTCTCAGACCAATTTGATAGTTTTCTTTGACTGAGTAACAAAGGTAGTCGATAAGGGCTATGCTGTGGCTTTACTACAGTTTCAGCAAGGCTTTTGACTCGGGGTCACACAGAAGATTTCTGAAGAAGCTGGAGGACCTGGGCATGGCTAGGGACATAGTTACAGAGGTAGAAAACTAGTTGAAGGAGTGATGGCAGAGGGTGGTAGTAACTGGGGTCAAATCAGAAGAAAGGGAGGTCACAAGTGAGGTGCCACCAGGATCTGTCCTGAGTTCTATTCCCTTCAGTATGTTCATCAGCAACATTGGAGAGAG
The DNA here is from genome assembly GCA_016271365.2 of Neoceratodus forsteri. Lineage (NCBI taxonomy): Eukaryota > Metazoa > Chordata > Ceratodontiformes > Ceratodontidae > Neoceratodus > Neoceratodus forsteri. The sequence goes on from JADMNL010000027.1 coordinate 141,233,825, forward strand.
TATCCAAAGCAAGATGCGTCCCTTCACCGATGACACAAAGCTCTGCAGTAGAGTAGATAGTGATGAAGGGATCAGGGAGGTGCAGAGGGATCTACAAAGTCTAAAGAGGTGGTCTGAGGTTTGGCAGTTGAAATTTAACACCAAAGAATGCAAGATTATGCTCCTTGAGGAAAAAAAAAACAGTACAGACTACTGGATGGGAGTGCTTCAACTGAGTGCTTAATCAGAGGAAAGGGACCTAGGGGTCATCATTAGTGACTCCCTCAATCAAGCCAGTGTAACAAGGCCTATAGTAAGGCTAATAGGATGCTGGAGTGTATCGAAAGGGGTATTGGCAGTAGGAAAAAGGTGATACTGCTACCTTTATATAGGTCAACGGTGAAGCCACACCTGCAATACTGTACTCAGTTCTGGAGTCCTCATCTAAGGAAAAACAGGAACAGACTGGAGACAGTACAACACACGGAGACCAAGATGATTCAGGGCCATCAGGGAGGATCTTATGAAGACCATCTTAAGGCACTGAACATGTACTTACTGGAGACCAGGCAAGAGAGGGGGATGTGATAGAGACCTTCAAGTTTCTGAAAGGAGTAAATAAGGTGAACTGCGGGGAACTATTTAGCAGGAGTACAGAGTCAAGAATCTGGGGTCATGAGTGGAAACGGGGCAGGGGGAAGGTTTAAGAGAGATTTTAAAAAGTTCAATTTTACAGAAAGGGTGGGGGAGCCATAGAACAGTCTGCCAGCTGACATGGTGGGCACCAAGACTGTAAATGGTTGCAAGCACAGCTGGGTCAGAGTGAAGGGTTTGGTGGTTTCTCCAGTCAGTAGCAGTAGGGAGGGGAGCAGGGGGTGGATTTGGAGGGATAAAACCTTATATGGACAATGGGTCCCGGGGTAGACGAGGAACTCCGGGGCAGACTAGATGTACCTTTTGTATTTTTCTGCCATCATTGACTATGTTTCTGAGTTTCTTTGAGGAACTGCAAGAGACACATTGGTTATATAGAATATCAGGATTTATTTACATATAGACAAGACACTCAGAATATCTAATTTGTTGTGTCAGCATCACCATGTTTGGCAGGTATGAGATAATATCTGCCATGTGGAGCAGCATTTCCAACTCAGCCACATTACAGAAAATACAATTATATGTGCAGAGGCTTGGCAGAGAACACAAGGAGGAAGGAGTGCTGTGTGACAGGACTTTTTCTACTGGGACTAAAGAAGTAGAACTCTTCTACAGGGACCTTCAATTTAGGGTAAAAAAACACACACAAAAACAAAGTTAGTGTGTTTGTCTGAGTTAGCTGAAGTGAATGGTTATCTGAGCAGTTATCTAGATGTAAATCTCAGGTGGCGGAAGGGGATTGTTATCTGTGCAATTTAATTACATATAGAAAGATCTATTAAGTAGGAGGAGTGGCTTAGCTAGAAGGAAGCTAGATATAAACACTGCCTAGATAGATCTGCCAGAGGCTTGGCAGAGAACACCAGGAGGAAGGAGTGCTGTGTGACTGGACTTCTCTACTGTGACTAAAGAAGTAGAACACTTCTACTGGGACCTTCAATTTAGGGTAAAAAAAACACACACACAAAAAAAGTTAGTGTGTTTGCCTGAGTTAGCTGAAGTGAATGGTTATCTGAGCAGTTACCTCAGATAACTGAGCAATTATCTAGGTGTAAATCTCAGGTGGCTGAAGGGGATTGTTATATGTGCAATTTAATTACATGTAGAAAGATCTATTAACTAGGGGGAGTGGCTTAGCTAGAAGGAAACTAGATATAAACACTGCCCTAGATAGATTCTGCCAGAGGCTTGGCAGAGAACACCTGGAGGAAGGAGTGCTGTGTACTGGGACTAAAGAAGTAGAACTCCTCTACTGGGACCTTCAATTTAGGTTAAAAAACCACACACAAAAAAAGCTGCTGGAGGTCTGCCTCTGAGCAAGTAAGAGGTCTACTGAGAAATATAGGATCTTCTTGTCTCAGAACAGGACGATCAGGAGCCTAAAGGGCACAGAGGCAATAAGTAAGTAGGGAGAGAAGAAAAAAAAAGAGGAAAGAGTAAGGATTCCAAACAACAGTGAAGGGGCCAGAAGTAAGACATGATGGGAGTGGTGCAGTGCAGTGGCTGTGGAGAAGCAGTCTTCCGAGAGACGTTCTGGAGGATGCAGTGTTGTACCATTTGCAGGCACCTCTCTGGGCTGAGGGAGGAGGTTGTTCATCTCCAGGCTGAGTTGGCCAGGATTTGTGGGACCTCCTCTTCCATCCGGAGACCACCAGGACCACTGCTGTTGCCTCAGAGGTTGCCAAGAAAGAGGAGCGGTTGGACCACAGTGGGCTCAGGGAGGGTGAGGGTGGTGGAACAGAAGCGCATCCCTCCAGTTGTACCTCTTCACAATTCCTATGCCATTCTGGCAAAGTGTGGTTCCTCTATGGAGGCACCCACAGTGAAGACCAAGGAGGATGCTGGGAGCCTCCACAAGGGAGACCCACAGGAGGGTGGCATGAGACCCCACAGGGGAAGGAAACAACTCCTGGTGGGGGACTCCCTTGTTAGGAAGGTAGAACTGGGGGAGGAAGGGGAGAGGGAGGTAAGGTGCCTGCCTGGCACCATGGCTTGGAGGCACAGGGAGCGAATCCTCAGGATCGCTGGATCAGCCGCACAGGGGAGGGAGCTGGATGTCATTGTCCATCTAGGGACAAATGACTTGGCTAAGAAAGGGATCAGCGCAGTGCAGGAAGAGTTTGTGGAGCTGGGGAGGGGCCTTAGACAAGTAGCATGCACAGTAACCTTCTCGGAGGTGCTGCCTGTCTATGGCGTAGGTGAGGCTAGGGTGCTCCACACCATGGGATTCAATCAGTGGCTGAAAAACTGGTGCAGAACTCAGGGATTTGGCTTCATTGGGGACTGGGGGTCCACCTGGAGTGATGCAGGCCTATACTGGCATGATGTGCTGCATCTGTCCAGGATGGGAACCAGGATCCTAGGTGATAGGTTTATTGACATTTAAACTAGCCAAGGGAGGAGGCACTGGAAAGGAATAGGGAAATCCTAGCCCCCCCAAAAAAGTCAGGGTAGTAAGTGAGGTAAACACCAAGAAAGAGATGTCGATAGGGAGAAGGGCAGGGGTAAATGGAGAAAGTGACAAAGGCAATAAGGACAGGGATGGGGCAAAAAGGAGTAAGGCCATCAGGAAATGGAGGGTAATGAGTACCAATGCCCATAGTCTGGGCAACAAGCTCCCTGAACTGGTGGCCTTGATGGAAGAGGGATGCCTGAATATCGTAGCAGTCACAGAAACATGGTACACAGAGAACCATGACTGGGATGTCAACATACCAGGGTATATAACCTACAGGTGAGACAGGGAGGGGAGAAGGGGGGGGAGCAGCTCTCTGTGTAAAGGAAGAAATAAAAGCAACTGAACAAAAGAGTAAACATGGAGGAGAGGAGGCACTGTGGGTCACCGTAGAGATTGGAAATGGCACCACAATCCGCACAGGGGCTGTATACATGTCAGGGGGAGGGAATGGACAAGGATATGATAGACGGCATTCTTAGGATGGCAGAGAAAGGGGAGATACTGTTGATGGGAGACCTGAATATGCCAGATGTTAACTGGAGCACATTTGCTGTAGCCACATCCAAGAGCAGGGCCATTCTCGATGCCCTACAGGTGGCATGCCTCGGACAACTAGTTTTGGAACCCACTCATGAGGGAGCGATCTTAGACCTCATACTCTCAAATGGGGACAGTGAGAGGATCTCAGATCTAGAAGTGAGTTGCCATCTGGGAACAAGTGATCATCAAACAGTGTGGTCCACGATAAACTCAACTACAGAGACAAGTCATGTAAAAGTGAGGGTACTGGACTTCTGGAGGGCTAACTTTGGCAAGATGGGAGAGTGCCTTAGAAAAGCACTAGCAAACAGGCTAGAAGGAGGGGTGGAGCAACAATGGGGAAACATCAGAACTGCCATCACAGAGGCAACAAACCTTTGTGTGAAACAAATAAACAGATCAAAATGAAAGAAAAAGCCACTATGGTTCTCAAAAGAGGTGGCGGGGAAAGTCAGGGAGAAAAAGATAGCATTCAGGAAGTATAAGGAAACACAGAAGGAGCAGGACAGAGAGCTGCACCAGTTAAGGCAGAAGGAAGCAGGCAGGGAAGTCAGAATAGCAAAGGCCCAGACTGAGGAAAAGATAGCCAACTTGGTTAAGAAGGAGGATAAAACCTTTTATAGGTACATCAAGGAGCATAGAAAGACAAAGGGAGGGATAGTGAGGCTGGATAGAATGGACGGTGGGTGGGTGGGCAGAGAAGGACAGTGAAAAAGCAGGGATACTGAATGAATATTTCTGCTCAGTATTCACAAAAGAGGAGGAGGGGTGGTGCCTAATCCAATTAACAGAAGCACTCTTGATAGAGGGGTCAATCCCAGACCTTTCACAGAAGAAAGGGTTCTGAAACTGAAGGTGGACAAAGCAATGGGCCTGATGGAATTCACCCCAGAATTCTAAACAAATTAAGGGGAGAACTAGTGAAACCACTGTCTACCCTTTTTAACAAATCATGGGAGGATGGTGTGGTACCTGAGGACTGGAGGAAGGTGGATGTGATTCCCCTTCACAAAAGTGTGACCAAGACAGAGGCAGGAGACTACAGACCTGTCAGTTTGACCTCTGTGGTAGGGAAAGTGATGGAATCACTTCTGAAGGAAAGAAGTGTTGAGTACCTAGAGGCCAGTAGGGCACAGGACCAAAGGCAGCATGGGTTCACAGCAGGAAGGTCATGTCAGACGAATCTAATTGATTTCTTTGACTGGGTGACTAAAGTAGTAGACCAGGGAAGGGCTGTGGACATGGCCTACATAGACTTTAGCAAGGCATTTGACACAGTCCCACACAAAAGATTAATTGTCAAATTAACCAGCCTGGGAGTGGGTCCCAGGGTGGTAGCCTGTGTAAAACATTGGCTGGACAACAAGACACAGAAGGTAATTGTAAATGGAGTCCACTCTGAAGAAAGAGGGGTTACTAGTAGGGTACCGCAGGGTTCAGGTTGGGTCCAGTCCTTTTAATGTCTTTATAAGTGACATTGCAGAGGGACTGAAGGAAAAGTATGCTTTTGCAGATGACACAAAATCTGCAACAGGGTTGATACACAAGGAGGCGTGGAAAAGATGAAAAAGGACTTGGCAAGGTTGGAGGAATGGTCAGAAGTATGGCAGCTTGGATTCAATGCAAAGAAGTGCAAAATAATGCACCTGGGAAACAAAAACTCAGGGGAAGATTACACAATGGGGGGGGAGGTAGTAACAACAACAAAAATGGAACGGGACCTGGGGTAATCATATCAGATGACCTTAAGGTTAGCAAGCTATGTGAGAAGGCGGTAAGGAGGGCTGGGGGTATACTGGGATGTATAGGGAAAGGCATCACCAGCAGAAAACAGGAAGTTGTTATCCCTCTGTACAGACAGTTGGTGAAACCCCATCTGGAGTACTGCGTCCAGTTCTGGAGACCCCATCTCCGCAAGGACATAGCTAGAGGCAGTCCAGAGGAGTGCAACCAAAATGGTGCAGGGTCTGCAAGAGAAGCCATATGAGGAGAGACTAAAGGAGCTTAATATGTATACCCTTGAGGAAAGGAGGGAGAGGGGGGGACATGATAGAAACTTTTAAGTACCTCAGTGGAATCAACAAAGTCCAAGAGGGTAGCATCTTTCAGAAAAAGAGATGTGCAAGAACAAGGGGACACAATTTAAAGATAGAGGGGGTAGTTCAGGGGCAATGTGAGGAAGTATTTTTTCACAGAGAGGGTGGTGGACGCATGGAACAGCCTTCCTGAGGAGGTTGTGGGGTCTAAAACTGTGGGAGAATTCAAGAATACATGGGACAGACATAAGGCAATTCTTGTGGGGGGGGATAAGAAGAATTAGGCTGTTGGTTAACTAGGATCTGCAGCTTATCCTGTAGGTAGGGAAATGGGCAGACTAGGTGGGTCAAGTGGTCCTTATCTGCATCAAAGTCTATGTTTATATGTTTCTATGTATGTCTCAGAAGTCTTGTAAAGGCACTAGTGCTTATAAGCGCTTCTTTCTTCCCTTCATTTTAATTGCATGAGAAAAATCCAGCCCAGTTAGATGTGGTAGGTATAGTTTTCCTAATTCTTAACCTCAGCATTCCCAGCATCTGTTACTACTTAAGGGCATGCCAAAATAGACTAGAAAAAATTATTATAGGGGCGCGGTCATGTCCCAATAGTTAGGGTTAAGTAAGCACTTTAATGTTAAACCCCACATTTTGCACTTTAATAACTTTGCAACTGTTCAACAGATTTGCATGAAATTTGGTATGTGCTGTCTCATGGTGTAGATCTCTGGACATGCCAAGTTTTGTTCTGATTGGATGTGTGGTTTTTGTGCAGCGCATAGTGAAAAAAGTGTGTTTTCCGCCTTTTTTCCCCCCAGTTTTGCTGATTTTTGCCCATTGCACTGTGGCCACACAGTTTGGAATTTTGGTCTGAAATTTTTAATTTGGAAAGAGATTGCCCCAAAGAACAATCCAACATTGGTGTGGTGATAAAAATATGAATCCGTTCCAAAGTTATTCAATTCTGAATTTTTGGGTTCTGAGCATGCTTAGTTCAGTCTTTGGAACAGGTATATATCTTGTGAAGAAAGACTGGCCTCATGAACAAGGATTTTGTCAACTTGTGAAGAGGGTTTTATAAAGTCCCTGTTCATGAGGAAAAATTCCCTCTTTGCGAGCCGCTATCTTGTTTTCAATTTTTGCTAAAAAAAAAAAAGTTGTAACTTGCCCCACAGATGTGTTCTGTTGAAATTGAAGTATGGGTTTTGGTCAGGGGGATGCTCTCTACAAACCCATGACTTTGGTTCTGTTTACTTTTATTAAAAAACGGACATTTTTTATTTTAAAAATCCTTGTTCATCTCTCGCTTCCTATCCTTGTTCGTGAGGTGTCAGAATCCCTTTTTTGCAAGCCAATCCCTGTTTGTGAGCTGTCAAAATACTTGTTCGTGAGATCAGGACCAGCTGGCCCTATCTCGCAAACAAGGACTGCCCTGCGAACAGGGATTTTGTCACCTCATGAAAAGGGATCGGCTTGCGAAAAGGGATGTTGACAGCTCACAAAAAAGGCTTTTTAAAGGTTGCTGTTTCTTTGCCAGTTCACTGGAAAGAAATGGTTAATACTCTTGACTTGAAATTTGCAGGGTGCAAAGGGTGTGTCCCATAGATGTGGCTTATGTTGGTTTGGTGTAAAAATTTACATTTAAGCCATCTGCCCAGAGTTCTTTTTACCTCTTCTTCTCTAGCTGGGTTTTATTATTTTACTTATATCCTTTACTTTTCCCTATCCCTTGGGCTTCCTTGCCCCACCCGTCTTATTTTCTCTTACTCTTTGGTTTCATGTCCTGTGGACAGAACTGAGGAGGAGAGGGAGCTGGTGTTGGTTACTGGCCAGTCCATGAGCACCATGTCATAAGTCAGCCTCATGGGCGGCTCTGTCTCTGACATTGGCTCCTCCCCTTAAAATCTTACAGCTATCACTCCCACGGAGTCCTGCACCTCTGGCTGGTACCAACCAGTGCTGAATGGTGAAGATATCCTGGAAGATCAAGAATTATGATGAGTATGTCATTTTCATTTTTGGATAGGTGGGACAGCCCTTCCATTTTATAGGGATGTTCTGACTGTCAGACATCAGCTGTTGGTTCTGTCTGAGGTTTGATGTATGAGTGTAGAAATGGCCTCAAAATGCAACAAACTGTCTCTTTCGCAAAGAGTAAAGGTTTTGGAAGCTTTACAAAAACCAGAAACTGCACTGTCCAGTGTTGCCAAGGAGTTCGGCATTAGTAAAAGCCAGGTGGGTTGCATTAGCCAAACCACGAAGCAGTCCTATCAGAGTGGCAAGCAAATGCAAACCCTGATTGCAAACAAAAGAGGGAGGGCAAAGATGTAGAGGTGGAAGATGCTCTGCTGTTATGATCTAACAGCGCCATCAGCAGAGTTGCATGTCTTTCTGGCCCGCTAATGAAAAAAGGTGAATAAGCTGACTATTCAGTTGGGGCATGACAGCTTTGAAGCTACAGATGGCTGGCTGTCTAGATGGAAACTGAGACATGGCACAGTGTGCAAAAAAAGAACAGGGTGAGCACTGCAGCGCTGACACTGAAGCTGCCACAGACTGGGTATCCACAGTTCTGTCAACAATTTTACAAGAGTACACCCCTAGCAATGTGTACAATGCAGATGAAACAGGTCTTTATTACAGGGGGTATCCTGATCAGGGGCATGTGCACAAAGAGACTGAACTTTTAGCCAGAAAGAAGGCAAAGGAGCAAGTATCCATTCTCTGCTGTGCCAATATGGATGGAAGTGATAAGCATACATTACTTCTAATCGGGAAGACCAAACACCTCAGATGCCTTCTAAAGATCTTTTTACACTGCCAGTCTCTTATTACAGCTCTGCAAATGCATGGATGACTGGATGGATTTTCATGGACTGGCTGAGTGGATGGGAGAGAGAGCTGAAAATGCAAACGTTATGTTGTTGTTAGACAGCTGTACTCCCCCCCACAGACATAGTAGAATGTACCCCCACATTAGAATTGTGTTCCTACCATGTAACACAATGAGTCTAATCCAGCCCGTGGACATGGGGATGATCAGGAACCTCAAAGGTCACTAAAGAGCCCTGATGTTTACATGCATTGTAGGTGTGATTGTTGAGGGAGGCTGTGCTCAAGCTTCAGCAACTGCTGAGGCAATGAACATACTGGACACAATCTACATGATTGCTAAAGTGTGGCAGTCTGTAACAGCAACAACCAACAGCAACTGCTTTAAAAAGGCCGGCTTCACAGCTGATTGAAGTGTCAGACATGAACTCGCTGAAAGTGACCAATACCAGCATGACATTCTGGCTGACGTTGTCAGACCAGAGATTACAATAGCAGAGGAGTTCAACAAGTTTGTTAATAGGACAGTGAAGTCCTCACAGAAGGTGAACTTTCTGATTCTGATATCTGTGAGTCTGTGAAGCGTATGCATACTGACAATGATGACTGTGCTTCTGAGACTGATGATGATGATGACCCCTAGCAGTGCCCGTCACTAATAAGGAGGCTTTGGAAAAGCTACACAGTTTGATGTCCTGGTGCACTAGAATGGAAAGTCACAACTGGGGCAAACTTCAAAGCCGGGAAGAGAAGCTGATATGTAAGATCTGTTCTGAGACAAAACAGAGCAGAATATCTCACTTTTTCAAATGACTGCAAACTGAGTTAACAGTGAGCCAAGAACATGCTATAGTGTATATCATGTAGTGTGTATACTGCACTGTATTTCTACACTTTTTTTGTTTAAAATTACGTTACGCAGCATAAAAATAAATAAAACATGATGATAATTCAATAAAGTTTATTTCAAGCATACTGAGTCTGATGATTGTATTTTGGCAGTGTTAAAGGTAGGGATTCTAATAATCGGGACAGTTGCTTAATAGGGACGAATTGTGCACCATAGAGCCATCCCTATTTAATGACTTCACCTGTATCTATCTCACACATTTCCCCCCACCCTATTCTCCCTATCCCTGTCTTTCCCTATGATAGTGATCCCTCTTTATCTTTCTTGAAACCAAAAGCAGAAATGCTCATTTAATACCGCTGCCTTTTCTTTATTTCCCTCTAACTACTCCTGCCCTTTTTTCAGTTTAACAGTGCCACACTTTGTTGTCCTTTTTCACAGATGTAACAGAAAAAGGTCTTGTTACCTTCCCTGAAACTCTCCACTGTCATCAGTTAAATCTAAGCTTTGGCTGCCCTTACCACTTGGTTAGATGGTTTTAGCTTTAGTAGATATTCATACCTGTCATCCTCTCTCTTGGTTGTCTTAAATTTTATAAAGGAAGCTCTTTTTTATGGCTGTGGGTGGAGTCTATAGCCATCTTGTTGAAGCTCAGCTGGAAAAATGGCTTACTGTGGAACACATTTTTTTTGAGTTTTCAGTATATCCTTCCACCAATGCAAATCACTATGGCATTTGAATTAAATACACCCTTCTTTCTGTTTAAAGATCATGTGCAACACTTTATTTTTTACTGCAAATGGTAGTGTTAATAAAGAAATACATTTAAAGCACTGCCCTAGTTGTTTTTAACCCCTCTGCTTAGTGACTGCGCTGCCCTTCTGTCAATGTGGCTAGCTGTTTGTGTTTGTCTCTGTCAGTAGTTTAGTTTTTGTGGTTTTTCATGTGTTTCTTCTTGGAGGAACTGGACCATTCTTGGACATAACATCTATGAACATTTCCTGGACTAAGAAACTACAAAACATCATCACCAGGTATAGGCATTCTCATCATAAATCAACTTTTTTGGAAAACATCAAAAAGCAAAAGTGAGGTCAGCAAATCTTTTATACAAGTTTCTGGGTTGTGGAGTGCTGCATTGAATCCACATTTCAGTCTGACTTTCTTAAAGGATGTGTGCTTGTCTTTGAGGTCTATTCACAACTGTTTTGGAGAACAAAGGGAAGATTCTAACAAAGGATTTTTACATCCTGCATATGCCCTAGGCTAATGTTCATCACCTTCAGGAATTTAACACTTTCTGGGTCTTTGATCTACAGTAACAATCAGTTTTCTGGTCCACAGTAGCTCACCATGAGTCACTCAGGAACACTCACCCTTGCTACAGTAAACATTTGCAGTCTCCTGCCAAAACTGGCAACTCACAGATTGGGAGGACGAATCCTGCTTCTGATACTACTATTATGCTTACATGGGGTATATACTTCTGTTCCAATCACCAACCACTATGGAGAGAATACCTCACAACACAATGACTTTACTTTCTCCAACCAAATTGCCGAAACACAACATGTGCGTGCCAACACCACCCTTATCCTTCTGAAGGGTTGTACCTACAACTTGTTTCGTATGCTCAGAAAATACAAAATGACACAACTGGTTCATCTCCCATTCCACACTATTAAACTGTGGTTTCTCCTACTCCTCATCATCCTATTATCAGGGGACGTAGAACTTAACTCTGTCCCCTCTGTCCTCCACTCTCCCACTGACCTATCGGCTGTCTCAGGAAAAGGGCTTCTCATTGCCCATATGAATATTAGGAGCATTACCAGGCATTTTGCTGATCTCGAGGCATGGATGAAAGTGTACAGTCCTGACCTACTGTGCCTATCTGAAACATGGCTCAAGCCTCACATTCCGAACTCCTTATGTTCCTTGCCCAATTATTCCTTGATACAGAGAGATAGGCCTTCCCCAAAACATGGAGGGGGGTCACTATCCTCTATAAAAACCATCTTAATGTTATGATCTGCCCACCCACTGGCTCACCCTCAGTCTGTGAGTCCCTACACACAACCATTGCCCTTGGTGCAAAAGAACTCCACATTATTTGCACCTACAACCCACCCACTGGAGGTATCACAGGTCTTCAGGATTCACTTAAGCAAACCATCACAAACACCAAGCAAAACGAGGTCATAATCTTAGGTGACTTTAACCTAAACTGGCTGGGACCAACTCACAGCACACTACTGACACTAACGCAGAGCTATAACCTGCACCAGATCTTAACTGAATCCACTAGAACCACCCCTTCTCTAACTACCTCCACCCTCATAGACTGGGTACTGGTGAATCGCCTTGACCATGTGTAAACTGCAGGCATCTTGGCAGATGCTATCACAAACCACTCCCCCACTTTCTGTGTATGGAGCCCGGAGGCTGCTCTCCCACCCCCTCCACGCTACATCACAGTTACCAACTTTGCCAAACTGGACTTGGAAGCTTTCCTCTATGATGTATTCTGTATCAACTGGTCTGACATCTATCACTCCCATGATGTTCAAATAGCCCTTGATATCTTCATTGATAATTTCACAGCACTTCAGGATAAACATACCCCGAAGGTCATCAGAAAGGTCAGGGGTAAACAAACAAGATGGTTACACAAGGACCTGCTGGCTAACCTGCGCACACGGGACAAACTCTGGAAGAAGTATAAAGTGTCCAAACTACCAGAGGATTACAATACCTACAGGGCCTCTCGGAGTGCCTGTAAAAAACAAATCAGAACAGTAAAGAGCATCTACTGCAAGGAACTGCTCACAAACTCTGCTGGTGACCCTAGAAAATTCTGGACACATATCAAGACCTTTCTTGGGGCTACCCAGTCATAGACCCCAGGGGATATGATCCTAAATGGTGTACATTGCAATGACTCAAACACTATAGCAAATGCCTTTAACAGATTATTCATGGACCTGTCTCAGTACACCTCGTCCTTTGCTTCACCTCCCAGAGCATCTCAGCCTTACTGCACACCCCAGAGATCTGCATCTGGTGCTGACCACTGCCAACTAACTACTACCCCCTTTCCACTTTAAAGCTATATCTAGATCTGAGGTCCAAAGGCTATTGCAAAACATATCCGACAACACTAGCCCCGGCTCAGATTCACTCGAGCCACGACTCCTGAAGCTAGCGGCACCATTGATTGCCTCGCCATTGGCCAAGATTTTCACTCTGTCTCTCTCTCTTGGTGTTGTCCCAGATCTCTGGAAGATTGCCCGAGTTATGCCTATCCTTAAAAAAGGAGACCCAAAGGATATCAACAACTACAGGCCCATAGCCATCCTCTCTGTGTAAAGCAAGCTACTGGAGAAGCTTGTTGCAACCCAAACCATTGACTATCTCACAAAGAACAACCTTCTCTCAGACACTCAACATGGTTTCAGAAAAGGGTACAGTACCTCAACCGCTCTTCTCAAATTATCCACCGATGTACTCTGCAACATGGACAAAGGCCTACTCACTGGAGCAGTATTTATCGATCTTACCAAAGCTTTCGATCTTGTTGATCATCCCCTGCTTCTCTCAACCCTGCATAGACTTAACTTCTCATCCTCAGTAGTTGACTGGTTTAACAACTACATATCAAACAGATTACAACTTGTTAAATTCAACTCCACTCTCTCGGATGTGGCCATCATTAACATCGGAGTACCCCAGGGCTCCATCCTGGGACCTCTTCTTTTCTCGCTATACGTCAACAACATAGATTATGCCATACTCTCCTGCTTAGCTATCTTATACACTGATGATCTTGTCCTCTACTCCAGCACTGACAAAGTTAACATTATTAGCAAAAACCTCTCCTCGGATTTCAGGAATGTGCAAACATGGCTAAATGCTAATAAGCTCATCCTCAACACAAAAAAGACCCAAGCCATGCTATTTGGCACTGCCCCCAAACTCAGGGCCTGTAAGGAACCCCTCTTAGTCCATGACTCTGGGGGATCTCTCATCGACTGTGTCACATCCTTCAAATACCTGGGAGTCCTCTTTGATAAATCCCTTGATTTCAGTCTGCACATCCAGTCAACCTGTAAAGCAACAAATGCCAAACTTGGAATCGCCTATAAGACTTGTCACCTGCTAACACCATCTGCCAAATTGGCAATTGGTAAGGGTTTTCTGCTTCCAGTGCTGACATATGGTGTCTCCACTTTTGCTAATGCCCATAAGACTGCTCTCCATAAATGGGATGTCACGTATAACAACATATGTCGGTATGCCTCCTCTTCCCATCGCCTCAAGCACCACTACACACTGTATAATGACCTAGGCTGGCTCTCCCCAACTGCCTACTGACTATACTTCCTAGGGACCCTCACAGACTCTGTAATCCGTAACCAAACCCCCTCCTCCTTTGCAGCTCTACTTATACCACAGACACCTGCCCACGGACTACGCTCGGCAAACAAATTTCTACTCACCATACCCAGGTGTCTTACTTCAAAAAGCTCTGGAGCATTTCACTGCACTGCCCCAACCACCTGGAACTCCCTCCCTCCTGCCCAGAGGCAGGCTAACTTCCACCCAGTCTTCAAAAAATAACTATATTGCCACCTATCCCGGGACCCCTGCACATGCTTTGATCCCACTTAATGCCTCACAGCTAACCACCCTATTTTGCCCAAGTCACTGCTGCACTTCTAAACAAGCTTTGCTATAAAATGTCTTTATAGCTGCCACTTAGCCCAGTTTCAGTTATTTGCATGTACTAATGTCCTTTTGTCATCTCTGCATAGCTATATGTATTATCTCGAGTACTGTCTGACTTGATCTGTATTCTAACCTACCTGTACTATATACTATGTACCTGTACTATATACTATGTATTGTATAATCTCATCTCATTTTATGTATGTATTCTCCTGGGTCGTGCCTGAAAATAGTCAACTTTAGCTAGCGCACCTAACCTGGTTAACAAAAACTAAATAAATAAAAATAAATACTGTAATTGTGCTTTCATGTTCGCAGCTCCGTTTTCCTCTGAGTACTGTAATTTGTTCCTGATGCTCTGCTAAGCTGGGCTGCTGGCATCTGCAGTGTCATGATGTCAGTGGGTGGTCTGTGAGCATTGCCATCTGTCAGAGATGCTGTTCCAACTTAATATTTCCTTGTCAGCAATGGGCTGCAGTCAGGGCATTCTGGTTAGATTTAACACACTCTCCTTATCTTTATATTGACTCTTTCATAATTGCTTTTAAGTTGTCAGATTTATGTATCTTTCTTCCCTCTTAGCATGAACTGAGTTACTGTCAGGCAACTTGATAAGTTGTTTTTGAGGTCATGCTTATATATATGTTGGACAGTCCAAGCAGTCTGTGCTTTCCTCTGTTGCTATCACTCTGTGATCTATTTTATTGCCATTTTCTTTATAAGACCTAATTTGCTGCATTTCACAGTTCTGTGTGTAAGAAATTAAATTGGAGTTTGACTGATTAGCTCTGTTGTCCTCTTGGCTCCTATCAGCTATGTTGTCATGCACTGACTCTTCAGAAATATAGTAATCATGTCTTACTCTGTGTACTTATTAGATTAGGTGAGTTTCTACAGCTGTCCTTAACAAATATTCTCATACATCTCTGTGTGTGTGCATGTGTGTGTGTGTGTGTGGGGGTAGTTTGACAGGTCTGCACCAGCCCTTGCACTTCCCTACATTTCGGTCCTCATTATCACAGATGCATCAGCTTTCATACTTGGCCATAAATAGCTTTGCTTGCTATTTCATGTCTGCATATCCATTGACTTTTTTTGTAGAGTTTCTGTAATCAGTTTTATTTATTATATGTTTCCCTTTTTCTAACAGTCTATCGTTGCAGTGTTTATCTGTAATTTGAGTACTGGAGTGGCCTGTGCCAGTGTTTGACCTACTTTCTACATTTACTGTGTTTCCTGACAGTTTAAATAGTACTGCTGACAGTGGCTTTGCAAAAGTGTGAGCTCTACTGCCCTATTTATCAATATACTGGTAATAATTTTATTTCCCTGCTTTTATAATGCTGTCAATTTGTTAACAAAGTCTGTTACAGTATATTTTATTTTTAACTGACTTTAATGTCTGTCTGTGTGATTACTTTTTGTTCAATAATTTTTTTGTTCTTTTGTTGTTTCCTGTTTAAATTTTTTTCTGATATGAACTGCTGCTGTGCCACTGATTGTAAGAACGAAAAAGGGCATGCACACAGTTTCTATCACTTTCCTAAAGATAACCATCGGTGCAAGCATTGGGCATTTAGTGTTAAATGTGCCTGCTAGGAAACAACTGATCATAGAGTTTTATGTGCTGGCCACTTTACTGAAGCTCAGTTTACAGTTTCACAAACTCTTTTAGATACTATTGATTTTACTCTGAGTCAGTGTTGCTTGAAGCCAGATGCATGGCCCACCATTTTTTATGTTTGCTTGCACGCATGTGCAAGAAACATAGTGCCATCATCCGAGTTTTTGGAGGTGTGGCAGCCCTCTTCCAATTCAGTCAGTGTGTTTGCAGGCGCGGCCGCAGTTCGCCAATGCCTGCTGGAGCTGTCTATGACAGCAGTCCAAAATGCAGTGGCATACAGTTGAAAGGGGGAGCTACACTTCAGTGAGCAGTGATAAGATATTGCCTGCTCATGCGCACTCCACCTACACACACACACACACACACACACACGCATACTGCATGCTGCCTCTACGCACACACCGCGTAGCCGACGGGGTGCCCAACTCTGCCGCTGTGCTGCACCCTCCAAAGCAGAGTTACATATGCCATGCTGGTGCCCAACCCAGCGTGGCTGCACATCTTATAGCTGATGGGGGTGCCAATCCCCCATCGGCTCCACTGGTTCCCCCCCCCAGTACAGGGTGCCACGCTGGGAGCCCACCCCAGCATGGCAACAGATGCTATTGCTGACGGGGGTGCCCAATCCCCCGTCTGCTCCACTCCCCCCACCAGCCATCCTTGTGCCATGCTGGGAGCCCACCCCAGCGTGGCAAACGTACCACGTAGTCATTAAAAAACCTGAAACTTAAAACGGTCCTCGCTGTCTCTTCCCCACCCATGCCCACCCACTGCGCACCCTACCTCCCTCACCCCATACTTACCTCCGGATCTCGGCGCGACGATCTTCGTGGACTGGGAACACGTCTGCACTCTTCAAAGCCGACCGTGAACTGAGGAAATGCTGGTAAGCTGTATAATGGGATAGATAGGATTTTTTCAACTTTGCTGCATATCTCAGCCATTTTTTGAATTTTTGCACCAAATTTTCAACATGGGGTTTTTGGGACCCCTTCTCATGAATGCTCTCACTGTCATGGCATTAATCGGGCCCGAAGGGTGATTTCGCAGTCACTGTGCGAAATCACCTTTTGGGCTTGAGTAATGAAATGACACTGCCACTGTTCATAAGGTGGGCTCTCAAAAAGCCTATGTTGAAAATTTGGTGGAAAAATTCCTAAAAATGACTGTTTTACGAGCGCGCATTGCGCAGTTCCTACGCACGCTCATAAGTTTGCCAATTTTCAATATTTTCACTCCAGATTTTCAACATTGCCATTTTATTACACTTCCTTATGAGCAGTACAGCTGTCATTTTTCACATCTTGCCCAAAACGTGTTTCCACCCATGTAGCGCACAATGGAGCAGTTGGTGTGCGAAATCAATGTATGGGACACATTAAGAAAATCACAGTGACACTGTTCATGAGCAGAGGTTTTAAAATGGCTATGTTAAAAAATCTGGTGAAAAAATTCCTAAAAATGACTGTTTTACAAGCATGTGTTGCACAGTTCCTACGCACGCTTGTAAGTTTGCGACTTTTCTATATTTTCACTCCAGATTTTCCACATTGCCATTTTATTACACTTCCTTATGAACAGTACAGCTGCCATTATTCACATGTCGCCCCAAATGTGTTTCTACACATGTAACGCAAAATGGTGCAGTTGGTGTGCGAAAGCAATGTTTGGGACAGATTAAGAAAATCACAGTTACACTGTTCATGAGCAGAGGTCTTAAAATGGTTATGTTGAAAATTTGGTGACAAAAGTCCATAAAATGACTTTGTTACGAGTGAGCATTGTGCAGTTTCCACGCACCCCTCGTAAGTTCTTGACTTTGTAATATTTTCAGTCTAGATTTTCACCAGTGGCATTTTTCCACACTTCCTTATGAACAGTACAGCTGTCATTTTTCACAACATGGCCGAAATGTGTTTTCACACTTTCAGTGCAGAGATGCGTGGTCGCTGTGGGAAATCATTGTTCGGGACAGATAAAGAAAATCACAATGACGCTGTTCATGATCGGAGGTCCCAAAATGCCTGAGTTGACAATCTGCTGTAAAAATTCCCCAACCTAATTATATTACAGGTGTGCGTTGCACAGTTTCTATGCACGCTCGTGACTTCACCAGTTTTTTTAATATTTTTACTGCAGATTTGCAACATTGCCATTTTTTACACCTCCCCATGAACAGTACAGCTGTCATTTTTCACATCCTGTTCGGAATGTGTTTTGCACCTGTGGTGCTAAATGTCATAGTCGCTGTGCATAAGCAGCTTTCGGCTAACAAACTGATATTGCCACTGTTCATGAGGTGGGGTCACAAAAAAACCATGTTGAAAATTTGGAGTGAAAATACCAATGAATGCCTGAGGTGTTAGGGTTTCCAACCATAACGCCCCACCCTGTAGAGAATGAGAGGCATCAGGGGTGTGACTTGGGATTCTTGCCTGTAATGCTCATACCATTCCACATCCTGCAGCCAGTGAGAGGCATCGAGGTATGCCTTGGACTCTTCGGCCCCAAAGTTCACCCCATTCTCCATACCGCACCTATCTCACCATATTTCCTGATGGAATGGGGTGCGATAGGGACAAAGACCCCAAGGCACACCGTGACACTTGTCAGTGTCTGCAGGGTGGGGTGTGGTGAAATGGCGTGGCCGTTATGCCTGATGACCCAAAGGCACACCCCAATGCCTGTCACTCTCTGCAGGGTGGTGGTGGGGTTGGCTTCAGTTCAATACTTCATTGCCATTTCTATTATGCAGCTCTGTAACTTCTACACTACCAATGCCAATGCCAGCAAGCAAACATTCGGCATTGACAAATGCCAGAGTAATGTCTTCAGAATAGGAAAAGGATTGAGGCAAGTGATAAATATGATAAGCCATATTACAACTGTCATATCTGAATTGCTGCTGAATGCTAACAGTGTGTCTGTAAAAGTGGCTGAAAGAGACAGGTATTTATTTTACTGTTACTGGCAATGTAGTGTCTGTGTTTATGGGTTCATGACAGTGTTACAAATGTGTGCTTTGCTGTCTGCTCTTGCTGGTTAATATTACGTAGGTGTGAATTTTGCAGTACATTATTATCTACATGGATTTCTGTGACTGGTGCTCTTACATGTCTCTGTGTTGTTGCCGGATACTTTTAGATCACTTTTCAAAGTCAGTGGCTCACTACTCTTATGTCAGTGTGTATAGGTGAATGATATGGCGATATGGGTGCATGACAGTTATGCCTGGTTTATAGTGCACTGCTCAGTAACATATCTTTGTATGGATGAAGTAGTCTATTATGGAGGAGTGTATGGCTGAAGGGCAACAGTACAAATGTGTGAAAAGTTGCAGGACACTGTTTTCTGCACTGATTTTTGTGCCCAGCATTCTTGTGAATGTCTGCATGGGTGCACAGTACTGTTATAGGAGTGTGTATAGGTGCAGGAAAATGGTACAGAATCTGCATATATGTGCAGGGCACTTATGTACTGTTATTTTAGTTCAGGCCATGGTCACATATCTTTGTATTGATGCAGGGTACTGTTATGTGTGTCTATGGGTGGAAAGCAATGGAACTAATGTGTGTATGGGCACAGCACACTTATGCCTGGTTATTGTAGTGTAGAACACAGTTACATATGTTTGTATGACTGTGGGTTATTGCTACATGACTGTGCATGGGTGAAAGGCCATGGTATAACTCTGTGTATGTGTGCAGGACACTGCAATGTCTAGGGATTTGTTGAAGTGCATTGATATGAATCTATATAAGGGTTTTTGGTAATGGTGTGTTATTGTGCATGGGTGATGGGAAATATAGAAACACAGAACTTGACTAAAGGGAGACTGAATATCTATCTACGCTGCCCTTGCTATACTAATTCACTCCACTGGCCTACTGTGCTGTTGTACTGTACCCCTTCCCCTCACTACCACATCTCGAAGCCTTACTGCCCCTCTTGGGGACTATGATTCCTCTTGCTCTGTCCCAGTCCCATTTAAATCCTTGAAGGGAATTTATAGCCTACCAGCCTCCACTCATGCTACTAGTGACTGCATCCCTATTTTGTACAAATAGGACATAACAGTTTACCTTCTTTATATCACAGAGAAACTTGTATGTTTCAATCATGTACCCACACTCCCTTCTGGATTTCAGTGAATAGATGTTTAGAGCCATAGTCTCTCTAGGTCTTTCCTCAGGTGAGGTCTCAAGAACTGGTCATAGCACTCCAGGTGAAGCCTCACTAGAGATCTGTGCAGTGACAGAATCACCTTGCTTTGCCTACTGTGAAAACCATTCCCCATAAAACCCATCATCTTCAGTACGTTTTTGTACGCTTTATTGCATTGACTTGTTTGCTGCAGGGAGTCACTGACTATGGCCCACATATGTCTATCTTCTGAGGAAGTGGGCAGTCTAATTCCTGCCATCAAGTATTCTGTGCATGGATTATGCCTACCAAAGTGCACTTGTGCTCACAAATGTGGAGCATGTACAGGAAATAACAGTCAGAGAGCCATTGGGTGGGAGTGACCACTGCACAGTGTGGTTCCAATTAGATATGAGTAGGGAAAGCATCCTGACTAAGACCAAAATCTTGGATTTTAGAAGGGCGGACTTCAGGAAAATGGGTGAAGTACTAAGGAGGCACCTGGCAGGCATCAGACCAGATATGGGGGTGGACCAAAGGTGGTTCATCATTAAGGAAGGAATATTGGTTGCCACAGAGCAGTGTGTTGGGATCAGGGGTAAGAACACAAGGGCCAAAGTGCTCAGCTGGTTCAGTTCTGGGGTTGCCCAGGTAGTAAGGGAAAGGAGGCTGGCTTATAGAAAATTCACGAAGACCAAGAGAGAGGTGGATAGGGAAAATTATCTAAGATTAGCTAGTGAGGCAAGTAAGGAAGTCTGGTGAGCTAAAGCACAGAAGGAGCTGCATAACTGAAGGAATTAAGAAGGGGAGAAGTCTTTCTTTTACTATATAAGTAAAAAAAGAGACAAGAAGGAAGGGATTGTTAGGTTTAAGAAAGGGGAGGAGTGGGTGGAGGATAATAGGTGGACACAGTGCCAGTAACCGAGATTTAGGCATCACTACACCATGACTGGGACCTTGTGATCCCTAGATATAAACTATACAAAAGGGACAGGGTAGTCGGGGAGGGGTGGCAGTTTACATCAGGGAGGGAATAACTTGCATGAGGGAGGAGTTGGAGGAAGTGGAGGTGGAGGCACTATGGGTTCAATTAAGGTCCAATAGAGGGAGAAAGGTGAGGTTGGTGGTGGTGTACAGACCATCCAACCAGGATGAGGAGAGGGACAGAGAACTGAGTTCACAAATATTGGAAGCTATGGGGAAGGAGAGGTGGTAATTGTGGGGGACTTCAACTTGCACAAGGTGGACTGGAGAATACCATCAACAACATATGCTAGGAGTCAAGTGATCCTGAAAGGACTGCAGAGTGGGTTCCTGACTCAGGGTGTCACAGAACCAACAAGAGCAGAGGCAATACTTGATCTTGTGCTCACAGATAGGGAGCATGTATAGGAAATAACAGTCAGGAAGCCATTGGGTGGGAGTGACCATTGCACAGTGTGGTTCTAGTTAGATATGGGAAGGGAAAGCATCCTGACTAAGAAAAAAATCTTGGATTTTAGAAGGTCAAATATCAGGAATATGGGAGAAGTACTAAGGAGCCTCCTGGTGGGCATCAAAGCAGATATAGGGGTGGACCAAAGGTGGTTCATCATTAAGGAAGGAATACTGGTTGCCACAGAGGAGTGTGTTAAGCTCAGGAGTAAGAGCACAAGGGCCAAAGTGCCCAGCTGGTTCAGTTCTGGAGTTGCCCAGGCAGTAAGGGAAAAGAGGCTGGCCTATAGAAAATTCAGAAAGACCAAGACAGAGGTGGATAGGGAAGATTACCTAAGGTTGGTTAGTGAGGCAAGTAAGGAAGTCCTGCAAGCTAAAGCACAGAAGGAGCTGCGGATAGTTGAAGGAATTAAGAAGGGAGAAAAAAGAGACAAGAAGGAAGGGATTGTTAGGCTTAAGAAAGGGGAGGGGTGGGTGGTGGATAATGGTGGAAAATCAGAGATACTAAATTAATACTTCTGTTATGTCTTTCCAGGGAGAAGGATGGACCAGTGCCTTCAGGAGGGAGAAGAGGTGCAGGAGAGAGGGGAACATAGATGTAGTGATAGAGGAGGAAAGAGTGAGTCATGGGCTGCTAGCATTAAAAGTGGACAAATCACCAGGTCCAGACAGAGTACATCCAAGGGTACTAAGGGAACTGGCCAAGGAGCTGGCAGGGCCACTGACAGACTTATTTAATAGTTCACTAGAGTCAGGCATGGTACCGCAGGACTGGAGAACAGAACATGTGGGGCCCTTTCACATAAGTGATCCCAAGAATGACCCAGGGAATTACAGATCAGTCAGTCTGACCTCCATTGTGGGCAAGCTCATGGAGACCATATTAAAGGAAAGGTTGGTGGAATATCTAGAGGAGCATGGTCTCCAGGATTCAAGGCAGCATGGGTTCATGGGGGGGGAATTATGCAAAACAAATCTGATTTACTTCTTTGACTGCGTCACTAAGACAGCAGACAGGGGCCAAGTGGTAGACATCCTCTATCTGGATTTCAGCAAGGCTTTTGACTCTGTACCCCACAAAAGGTTGATCAGGAAGTTGATGGATCTTGGGGTTGGGGATAAGATGGCCAGATGGGTGGAAAACTGGCTGAGGGACAGAACCCAGAGGGTGGCTGTGAGGGGAGAGTTATCTGGCACAAGAGAGGTCACCAGTGAGGTACCGCAGGGCTCGATGCTGGGGCCGGTGTTCGATGTCTTCATCAATGACATTGGAGGATGTTATAAAAGGCAAAATGTGCCTATTTGCTGATGACACCAAGCTCTGTGGGAGAGTGGACACAGCTGAAGGGATACAGGACCTACGTGATGACCTGGAAAAGCTGGGAAGGTGGTCCAGGATCTGGCAGCTTGGCTTCAATGCCAAGAAATGCAAAGTTATCCATATTGGAACCAAGAATCCCAAGACAGAGTACTACCTGCGTGGAGTCCTGGTATCTGCATCAGAGGAGGAGGAGGAGAGGGACCTGGGAGTGATGATCACTAGTGACCTGAAGCACACCACACAGTGCAAGAAAGCAGCAGCAAAGGCAAACTAGATGCTGGGATGCATAGCTAGGGGATCATTACTAGGAGAGAGGAGGTCATACTGCCCTTGTACAGGTCACTGGTAAGGCCACATCTAGAGTATGGAGTGCAGTGCTGGTGCCCACACCTCAAAATGGACATTAACCTGCTGGAGAAGGTACAGAGGAGGGCTACAAGAATGGCAGAGGGTCAGCAGGGTAAGGTATATAAGGAGAGTTTGAGGGGACTGAACATTTACTCAATGGAGGACAGGGGAGACAGAGGGGACATGATTGGGACTTGAAGTATTTTAAAAGTATAAATAAGGTGGATAAGAAGGGTCTCTTTAAATTGAGTGGCAACCATAATACAAGGGGCACAGTCTTAAGATGGAGGGTGGGAGGTTTAAAAGAGTGGTCAGGAAGCACTTCTTCACAGGGAGGGTGGTGGACACTTGGAATGCACTGCCAGAAGAGGTGCTCTTGTTGAACACAGTGGGCAGCTTCAATAGAAACTGGGATAGGCACAGGGGGAAGGTAAGGATCATAGGTAGGGAGGATGGGAGGAGTGGGGAGGGGGCAGGGACAGTAGCTCAAGCTCTGGACCCTGCAATATGAGCAGACTAGATAGACCAAATGGCCTTCCTCCGCTGACTTTTTAGTATGTTAGTATGACTCTTACTGCTCTTCCAAACAAGCCTCATTTTTTCTCTCTGAGCGAACACATTAGGAGTAATGCCAAACAAATGTAAATATCTCGGAAAGTATACAAGTTACACATACACCACTAGCATATATGTTGTTCAGGACATAAAGACCTTTCAAATGAGGTTAGTCACTAAATTGAATTCATTATATTTAAAAAAAAATATCCATCCAAAAGGTGAAAATAGTGAAGACAAATGAAAATTCAGGCAATCAGATGGCCATATTTTATCAAATATAATTAATGCAGCTTAGCTAATAGGCTCATTTGAAAGGTCTTTTTATCATGAACAACTCTCATGCTAGTTGTGTATGTGTAACTTAAATACTTTCTGAGATAGTTACATTTGTTCTACATGACTCCTACCGTGTTGACTCAGAGAGAAAAAAATGTGGCTGTTTGGTAAGAAATTGGTTAGGGGATAGCTAACAGAGGCTGGTAGTAAATAGAGTTCACTCCAAGGAAGGGAGGGTGATGAGGGGGGTACTTCAGGGGTCAGCTCTGTACCCAGTCCTCTTTAATGTCTTTATAAGTGAAATGGCAAAGAAGCAGGAAGGGAAGGTTTGACTCTGCATGATGTTAATAAGATCTGCAGCAGGATGGAAAAGTATGAGCAGAGACCTTAGAAGACTTGAACAGTGGTCAAGGGTATGGCAGCTAGGTTTCAACACAAAAATGTAAAATAAAGCACTTGGGGCACAGAAATTTAGGGGCAGAGTACAAAATGGGTGTTGTGGTATTGACAACATTAAGAAAGCACACATTCAAAAACCAAAAAAAGCTTTTACATACAGTTGATTACTGTTTAACAATATTATGCATCTATGGCTGCCACTGTACATCTGATGCAAACCCATAATCACGTTCCTCACTTGAAGTGAAAGGGGGGGGTGGAGGCCATAACTGACTCCTTGATCGTCCTGGACATAAAGTCTCCATCACTCATTCACACTAGTGGGAATTACGCCAGAGGTGCTAGGACCCAGTGGGAGGCAAAAATCTTCAGGAGGGCTGGTGCCGAGGTAGGACTGTGCAAGGCTGGCTTGCGCCGTATAGGCTATCTCAATGCCGACCCTCCAACCTCCTCAGTTCCTTTTTTTCCCGCCATTGAGTGCACTTCAGTGACGACGCTCACCCGCTGGGAGTCAAATCTTCATATCTATACGACAGCAGCATAGTCATTCAGTTTTGATCCGTTTTTAGTATATTTATTTATTTTTAAAAAAAAGTGTATTCATTTTCAACGAAGAATGGAAGAAGTCTTTTTCAGCCCCCATCCGACGGAGTTGACCATGAACAATGCTGGTGATGGTAGGGAGAGTTCACTTGAAGCTGTTTTAGCAGCAGGGCTGGGTCTAGTCTGCTGCCATCTTCAGAGATGGGGGTCTGACCACAGGCAGTCTGGTGCTCAGAAGGAAGGGCGGTCCTTCTGAAAGTACAAAAGGAAGCAGGCCTGTTCCTGATTGAGGTTGGGGACCTGGCACCGCTCTGCCTCAAGCTCTTCTTCTTCCCACTGGTTGAGGAAGAAATGGTACCGCTCGAGGTCACCCCCTGGTACATCTGCATGGAGATCGTCAGTGGGGGGGGGACAGGAGGCCAATCCCAGCTCCGTTGGGGTTGTCTGTGGCCTTGGTTCCTAGCGGCCACGGTCCTCAACTCTGGAGTCCTTCCCTGCCCCATGGGGGGGGTCCTCCGGTGAGCAGTTTCATCATTGGGCCACTCTTATGAAGCAGTGGATCTGGCAGTTGTCCTGACTGTCCATGCCTGTGGAGCTGACTCTGGGGCCTTCGGGCCTGGGGGCCATGGACCTGTGGGCAGGGCAGTTGGATCAGCCTAGTCATGTGACACCTTCTTTGGTGCCATCAACACCGCTCTCTCATGCTTTTCCCCCTCACATGGCTGCGGCGCAGGAGCCAGCACAGGTACTGTTTTATCATACTCCTCTTACCTTCAGGTCTGCAGCTTTGGGTGCCCCAGTGTTAGGGTTGGGGTCTCTAGGCACTCATCTAGTGCTGGTTGCAGCACCGCCCTTGGCTCTGTCCTTGACAGTGCAGCTCCCAGAATGGTGCCGGCACTGCTTCAGGTGCTGGGTTTTTCGACTCCAATTCAAGGAGTGCCTCCTTCTGCTCTTCTTTCTCCCTTTCCTTTCTGTACTATCCCTTCTGGGGTAGTAGAAGATAATATTGAGTCTGATCCTGATCGATGATTAGGGAACAATCTGGATGAAGATTCATCCTTTGGAGTGGAAAGTAAACCCTTCACTTCAGCACAGCCCTTGGTTGAGGACCTTTCTTTTAAGTCTCTTCTGAAGAATATGAATTCCACCCTTTCTCTTCAGACTTGTGAGATGGAACCTGAGAAGCTGTTGCACCTTCAGTATCTGCATGTTCCTGAAATTCCTTTGGAATTGACACCTCCAGTACAGCCCTCTTTTGAGACTCTTTCACAGATGGTGTGGCTCATTCCTTCTGTGGCTAATTCCATAGACAGGAAACATGCTCCCCCTAAGGATAGGCCAATCCTTGCCTCTCAAGCCTTTTTCGAACACCATAGTGGTCTTGGCAGAGAATGACAAAGCCATTCTTCCTCTGCAATCTATGACTTGCCCAGTGAATAAAGAATCCCATAAGACTGACACTCTGGGGAAGCAAGTGTTTGCTGCTGCTATCCTAAGAATGAGTATTGCTAGTTATCAGGGCTATTCCTCTCAGTATGAGTATACTCTCTGACATTCACTCAAAGCCACTGTGGAAGCTTTTCTGGAGTCGGATGTTAGTTTGGAGCTTCTCCAGACCATTACTAGAGGCATTGAGTCGAACAATCAGCAATTTAAAGCGGCAATGGACGCCTTTGATACTGCTTCTAGAGCAGCAGCAGCCGGGATATGCACCCAGCGTCACTAATGGCTAAGGACTTCAGGGATCACAAATGATGCTCAACAAAGAGTCATGAACTTTCCATTTGATGGAGTTTATCCATTTGGCCCACAAGTGGAGCAGACACTGGAGGCCACTCAGAAAACTAGGACTGCTATTAAGATGGCCAGACCGGCCCCTGCTGCCCCTCAGTGGGACAGAAACCGCCAGCTGTTTCATAACCGTCAGTCCTTTTGTGGCAAAGGCCGAAGGGCCTTTAACAAGAACCAAGCCCCTCAGCCTCCAAAATAAATGCAGCAGAAGGCGCAGGGCCCAAAGGCGCCTAGTGCCACCCTCTGAAGACCTGACTGATGCCCCACCTCAACTGCCCGATGGGGACTCCTCTCGGCAGTAGGAGGGCGTCTGACTTAATTTTACAACCAATGGAAGTCCATCACTATGGACAAATGGGTCCTCAGGATAATTCAAGAGGGCCACTCTCTAAATTTTTCAGAGACCCTCCGGATCGTCCACCCAAACAACAGCCCAAACTGTCTATCACTCAGTCAGACTTCCTTGCTTCTGAGATTCAAGGCCTTCTGAACAACAGGGCAGTAGAAGTGGTTCTGCAAACAGAACAGGACACATGTTTCTACTCCCACTACTTCCTGGTTCTAAAGAAAACAGGTGGTATGCGCCCTGTTCTAGACCTAAGGAAGTTAAACAGATACCTGTTCAAAAAGAAATTCAAGATGTTATCGCTAAGAACGCTCCTACCTCTGACTCATCAGAACGATTGGATGGCTTCTCTGGACATGCAGGATACCTACCAACACGTCCCACTGCACCCAAGCCACCACACATACCAATGCTTTGCAGGGCCAGATTGAGGCATTGGCAACATAGGCACAGGCCTAGGGCCCCAGCCTGCCAGGGGGCCCAGAGCAATCCCCAGTATATATTTACTATCCTTTTCTGTCTGCCTGAGCTGTATTTTTTGTTTTGTTTTGTAAAGGACTCAGCCACTGAATAATCTGAACAAGGCAGGAACTGAACTGTGACACGACTCTCACTTTCCTGATTAGGTGATAAATGCAGCTGATATCTTCAGGAGGCCCCAATCAGGCTAACCTTTAACGTGTGAATAGGTCAATTTCCTTTGCTTTGTCTCCCACCCCATTTGGAATCCCCATTTAGAATCAAGTCTCACTCTTAAATATAAATTATTAACAGTGCAGTTCGATGTGTATGCTCTCACTCCTAAAATTAAGAAATTGACAATGTGTTTCAATGGTACACTTACAAATAGTACTCTTTTTTTTAATTCCCTCATCTCACTCATAATGAAGTTCTGACCTTGATATAGCTCCATTTTCAAGATGAACAAATGAACGTATTTCCAGTTTCCCATCAGTAAATCTTGTCATTTATTGATCCTGGTTTACTTATCAATAATAGAAATGTTTGATCCTGGGAATGATTTCTTCCAACAATCACTCGCTTTGCAATATAATCTCTAAAGTTCATGACTCCTCTAGTAAACCATCAATTTAACTCTTATACCATTCAAGACCGCGCCTCATATAGAGATGGGTCCATACTCTGTGAAACAAAACTCCCATGTCCTGATTTATACTATCTGACAGGACAAGATGATAACACACAGACTGCGAACGCACACATGTGCGCTAGGGGGGCCCTTTTGGAGAAGTGAAAATTATGACATTTCATACCCCAGAAATTATTTTTACCATGCCAAGTTAATAATTATTTTCTCTAAATGATCAAAACTCAGACTACTGTTATTTTGCCAAACTGATATTATTAGTTTCATTAGTTTTGAAGCATTATAGGTTATTTATGTTTCATGCCACTTTTTAGGGACAATAAGCACATTTTTTTTGAAGTTTCAGACCTGATAATTTCAATGGTCAAAAGGTACGGCAATGGCAAGTTTAGTTTAATTAATTAATTAATTAGTTAGAGTGCTCTAACTCATTGCGACTCTGGGTGCTTTACAGACACGTGAACAATATAAACACAAAATTAAAATATACATAAACATAACTAACACAGTAAGTTAGAATTATTTAAAATGAGGGAAATGCTTTATTAAATAAAAAGGTGTTTAGACCCTCTTGATGGCACTAACTGAGGGGGTCTCTCTGAGCAACCGAGGCAGTAAATTCCACAGTGTGGGCATTGCAATGAAAAAGCCTGGGCACCTGATGACTTCAAATGAACCTTGGAAATCACTAGGAGACCCTCCTCGGCTGACCAGAGGAGACGGTATGGATGGTAGGGCTGTAGGAGGTCTTGCAGGTAACTGGGCCCCAGACCATGTAGGGCTTTATAGGTCAGCAAACCTACCTTGAAGGTGATCCGCCACCTGACAGGAAGCCAGTGCAGAGAGTGCAGCACAGGCATAATATGACATGACTTTGAATGGCCAGTAAACAGCCTGGCTGTGGCATTCTGTACTATCTGTAGGCAGTGAAGATCAGTCACTGATAGCCCTAGGTAAAGGGTATTGCAGTAATCAAGCTGTGATGTCACAAAGGCGTGAACTAGTGATGGCAGATCACCTGAGGGAATCAGGTGTTTAATCCTAGCAATATTTCTAAGATGATAAAAACCACTCTGGACCACAGCCAATACCTGAAATTCAACTGTCAAGCCACTGTCCAGCACAATGCCAAGACTTTTCACCTTGAGAAGCTGGGAGTCTCCAAGCCTAAGTTCGGTGACTCAACCAGTCTGCACACCAACCCTCAAGTGACCAGATTCCACCACCAGTACCTCTGTTTTATCCAGATTTAACCTCAGACAGTTGGCACTCATCCAGTCTTGGATTTCAGCAAAGCATCGACTAAAAACTGAGACCACATCCTGTTGTTTGGGTGAAAAAAATGGGTACAACTGCTTATCATCAGCATAACAATGAAAACTTAGCCCATGCCATCTTATAATGTCCCTTAGTGGAAACATGTACACCACCAACAACATGGGGGACAAAATGGAACCCTGAGGGACCTCACACAGCAAGGGCAGTGGTCTAGAGGAAAAGCCCCCAAGACCACCCACTGCATCCTACCAGTGAGGAAAGAATGGAACCAGTTGAGGACCACACGAAAGTCCACAATGAAAGGAAAAGGGAACATTGTTTAACCAGGAGTAGCACGCTAAGCCGAAGCTTGTTTCCAGATGCGACCTGGGAGCACAATGAAGTTAAGTGACTTGCTCAGGATCACACAGTATGCACCTAGGTGGCTGTGGGATTACACCCAGGTCTCCAGATCTGCAGCTCACAGCTTTAACCCACAGGTGATCCAAAAGCACTCTAGGGTCCACGGTATCAAAAGCAGCCAAGAGGTTGAGGAGAACAAGAATTGAACGCTCTCCTCTATACCTTGCCACCAGGAGATCATTAAACACCCGAACCAAGGCAGTCTCAGTACTGTGCCTTTTCCTAAAACTCAACTGGAGAGGTTCGTAGATGTTGTGAGTTGACAAATGGGCCTCCAGTTGTAAAGCCACCACTTTCTCAAGAACCTTCCCCAAGAAGGATAGGTTAGAGACAGGTCTGTAGTTCGCCAGGCAGTCCAGGTCTTGCAATGGTTTTTTTCAAGAGGAGTCTCACCACTGCCTCCTTAAGGGGCTCAGGAAAGACCCCCCTCACTAAAGAACACCAGACTATCCTAGCAAGGACAAGCCAATGGAATCAGCGCACCCTACAAGAAGGCATGTCGGACCCAGATCCAAACTACAGTAGGTGGACCTCAACTCCTGGATGACCCTAATGACATCCTTGACCATCAACTTGTCAAAGTCAGCCCAGATAAATGGAGTGCCCATGACAATCACTGGCTTACCACTGCAAGCCACCATGTAGGGCATCGATTGGATCCCAGATCCGACAGAGGAAATCTGATCAGGAAAAAAACAGAGCAAACTCGTCACACTTAGATTGTGAAAAGGCTCTAATGGACTCAAGACAGGTCAGATTACATAGCCTGTCAACAGTGCAGAAGAGCTGAGCTGGTCTGTTAATTGCTGCAGCAATCTCCCTGGACAGGAACTCAGCTTCTTATGGGAGACTGCTGTTTGCTACTCCCTATAATGAGTTATCAAAATAAGCTTATCCCCATCAGACCAGGATCTCACCCAGCAGTGCTCCAGCCTTTGGCCCCTCACCTTTAACTCCCTGAGAGTCCCATCAAACCATGAGGATCTCCGGTGTGAGGTGAGGGGTCGAACATGAACTGGTGCGATGAAGTCGAGGTTGTTGGCAGCTGCCCTATAGTAAGTCGACACCAACTCTACCAGCTCCTCGGAAGCACTCATCACACCTTATAGATCCAGCACTGCCATAAGACCCTCTGGGGTCAAATCCCTCAATGAGTGGTACTGGACCATCTCCGTAGGAGAGGGTCTAACGGGGGGGCTTCAAACAAGAACTTCTCAGTATAGTGGTCCGACCAAATGACCAGTTCCACTATGAGGTCATAGCCTCCAGTCCCAGTAAGGAGACAAGGTCCAAATACTGGCCATGTACATGGGTCGCAGAGGTAACCATCTATGTTAGGCCCAATGGTTGCATCAGTTGGAAGAAGTCTTGTCCAAACAGCGAGAGTTCATCGTTGATTCAAGCATTGAAGTCACCCAGAATTAACCAGCCGGGTGACTCCAACACTAATCCAATGATGAAATCAGTGACTTCCTGCACAAATTCTCACTTATGTCCCGGGGATGGTAAACGAGAAGGATTCTGTAACCTGCACCTGCAACTCTTTGAACAGCCATACATTCAAAGGACTCTGCTGTTCCTACTGGGAAAGCTGGAAGTTCAAGTCAGACTTACAACAAATTGCCACGCCCCTACCCCTATGATCCTTTCTCGGGCAGTGAATCACCGAGAACCCAGCAAGAACAACCGATTCCAATACAGGGCTGGCATTTTAATCCAGTCAGGTCTTGGTGATGCAAGCCAGGTCAACTGTAGAAACCAGATCAGCTATAATAGCTGCCTTGTTTCTAATAGACCTGGCATTGCATAATGCTGCTCGAGAAGGACAGGTGGATGAGGCTGGTCCATTGAGTATGGGAACAAGACAGAGAGGACCACTATCATGATCCATTTCACCCCAGGGTTCCTCCTAGAGCTCACCATGCCAATTCGTCTACCTCCTGCATCATTCTCCAAAACAAGCCTCGCCGACCCCTGCCTCCTCCCTCTTCGAATGATGCCTAATGCAATGCAATGTCCATAAACTTCAGGTGACAACAAAGGGCAGTCAAAGGACCAGAGGTCCCGAAGCCGGGATGAGGAATAGTGTCTTCTCACGGGGGCCATTGACCAACACATCCTAAATCTAAGCTATTCCTACTATAAATAAATGAAAACAATATAGGCCTATACACTTCTAGGCTAACTATCCTCCTTAATAATCAACAGTTTAAACAAAAACAGACTAATTAAAATGCAAATCAAACAAAATAAAATTAAACATTAACACAGTAATACCAAAATAACAGATCCACTCACCCAATACATAACCACACACATACACATACACACCCTCACACACTTCAAACCCCCACCTCACCCCTAAAACCCTAAAATAACAAGTCAACAAAATAACAGGGAGTCCAAGATTCAAGGAGAGGCCACCAGAGTTAGTTCCACAGAGCACTCAAGCAGAGAATCTGATCCAGTTACTGAACGATGAAAGCCCCTGTCAAGTCTTAGGTCTTGGTTCACAGGGTGCATCTTAAAAGAAGATGGCAAAGGGGCACAGTGGTGGTGAAGGGGCATGGTTGCAGTGAGGGGAGCGGCAGATTTCCCTTGGGCCTAGGGCCACAAGTTGCCTTAATCTGGCCCTGATGCTTTGTGGCTCTGGGCCAGCACTAGCACTTCAGAGTCCTGCCCTTTGGGCTATTCTCAGCACCTCAAGTCTTTACAAAATGCTTTGCAGTACTCACAGTGCATCTCAGGAAACTCAGAGTTCAAGTGTTCCCATACCTGGATGATGGGCTCCTAGTGAGCTTCTCCAGACAAGGGACACAGGAAGCGGCTGCCATGGCTTCCAAGTTCCTCACATCCATGGTAGTTCTCCTGAATCTGGAAAAATCATAGCTTCAGCCCTCCCAAAAACTCCTCTTCATAGGAGCTCTCCTGGCCACCTCCAGAGCAAGAGCCTTCCTCCCAGAAGACAAGAAAAATTATATTCTCCAGATTGCTTCATCAAGGAGAACAACTCAGTTCAAGCTCTCTTGATGCAGCAGATGCTGGGTGTCATTTGTGTTCACGGTGCCCTTGGCATGTTTGCGCATGAGAACCACACAGTGGATGCTCAGCACTCTGTGGTCTCTGACCACTCATGTGCAGTCCTTCCACATCAAGGTGATGGAGCCCCTAATGAGGTCATTCACCTGGTGGACTCAGAAGGACAACCTTCTCCAAGGTTTTCCCTTTGCCCCACTGGAGATGCAGATCACCATCACCTCAGATGTGTCGCTGACCGCTTGAGGAGCTCACTGTCAGGCTCTCCACACCAAGGGCCTGTAGAGTCAGGACGAATCTCACCTGCACATAAATGTCCTAGAGATGAGAGCTGTCCTGTACGCTGTCCGAGCCTTGAAGGATATCCTCTGTCACAAAGTAATTCTTCTTCAGGCAGACAACAAGGCGGTGATGTATTACATCAACAAATGGTGGAGCACACTCTTACCCTCTGTGCAGAGAAGCTATGGGAGTGTGGGAATGGTGCCTCGAGCACAAAGCCCTGATCCAGGTGGTCTACCTGACAGGAATCTAGAACTATCTTGTTGATCACCTCAGCAGAATGGAGGCAGAGTCACACAAATCGTCTCTCAACTCAAGCATCGTGCAGTCGCTCTTCGAAGAGTGGGACACTCCAGACCTGGATCTTTTTGCATCCCCATTCAATGCAAAACTGCCTTTATTCTGCTCCAGAAATCCAGAACCTGGTGTTTTCTGTCAGGATGCATTCAGACTGCGGTGGACAAGATGCTTTCTGTACACATTTCCTCCACTTCCCTTAATTCAGAGGGTGCTGCTCAAGCTGGAGGCATGGGGGTAGCATGATTCTCATCGCCCCATACTGGCCTCATCAGATATTGTTTCCATTAATCAGCAGATTATCGGAAGTTCCACCAAGACAACTACTACTGCAAATTGACCTCCTGACCCAGGGCCCAGTGGTCCATCCTAACCTGAGGTCCCTTCATCTCCATGCCTGGCTCTTGAGGAGATAGAAGTAGGTTCAATGTCTCCCATAGACTCTCAGACATTCTCCTAGCAGCACACAAGCCATCCACTAGGAAGATCTACCTGGCAAAGTGGACACGATTCTCCATCTGGTGTGCAAAGTCCTCCCTGGACCCCTTTACTTGCTCACCAAACAAGGTGTTAGAGTACCTTTTAGACCTGTCAAAGGCAAGACAGAGTGGTCACAGCATCTCTGGCAGAGATTCAGAACGTGCCCATTGCAGACATCTGCAGTGCAGACACTTGGAGCTCTGTGCACATCTTTGTGAAGCACTATGCCTTGGATGTCCATGCCAGACAGCATCCTTCCTTTGGCAGGACAATCTTTAAAGAGCTACTGATGCCTCAAAGAAAACTTAGAAAAACATAATAATTAGGTAAAATTCTGCTTGTATTTCATATATATTCTAGATTTCTCCTTCAGATTATTTATTACTGAGAAAATGTGTATGAATACATGATTTTTATCCCTTGCAGTTACTTTAAAGTTAATCTGCCTCTGTAGCTTATTCCCTACTTTGTCATAATGCTCTATTGTGACATCACAATCTGTTGCCTTGAGAGTAATTGTGCTGTCATAAGCAGTGCATTATGACCTCAGGTAGGGAGACAGCAACAGAAATAGATGAACTCTTCAGGAGCAAAAAGCCTATTTTCATGCAAATTACCTCAGCAATAAATAATGAGGAGGAGGAGGAATAAAGAACTAATGTGAAATACAAGCTGAACTTTATCTAAATATTATGTTTTGTTAAAGCTCTCTTGAAGGTGTCAGCTGCTCTTTAATGGGCTCCTTTCCATAGTGAGCTCCTCTCTCCTGCCACCCTTCTTGGGGGATTATTTTGGCTTGGTACTCTCCCACTAGTGTGAATAAGTGGTGGAGACTTTATGTCCAGGAAGATATGAAAATTACGTACCTACTCTAATTTTTGATCTTTTTGGATGAAGTCTCCACCACTCATTTACATGTCCACCCACCATCCCCTGAGCTCACGTATCTTGTTTTTGGTGTTCACGCCCTTGTTGGCTGGGCTGTGAAGACACTGTTGAATTGATCCTTCTTTCATGGGTCATACGGACTATCTTATCTGAGATGGGTTAGTTTTACTAGGTTAGTTTACGCTGCGGTTAGTTTACGCTGCACCTCCTTGGTAAAAAAGGTACTGAGGAGGTTGGAGGGTCAGTGCTGAGATAGCCTATATGGTACGAGCCAGCCTCGCGGCGACCTGCATGCGCAGTCATACCTCAGCGCCGGTCCTCCTGAAGATTTTTGGCTCCCGCTGGGTTCTAGCACTTCCGACATAGTTCCCACTAGTCAGTGTTGGGTAAGTTACTTTTTCTATTACTTTCTATTATGTTTGGAAACTTGTCCCAGGAAGCTCTGTGCAGTCACTAGCAATGACTGAAAATAGGCAGGATTTGTCTAGTGCACTTACCCGGTCAACAAAAACTAAATAAAAAATGATAGAGATGTATTGGAAAAAGTAATACACCTTATAATTATAGCTACTTATTTCTTTTTATAAAAAAATAATAAATAACTATAACAGATTAAATTTTTTTTAAAGTAATAGGTTAGTTACTAGTTACTTTCAAATACATGTAATCAGATACAGTTATGTAGTTCTTTTATATAAAAAGATCATAAGTAATTGTAACTATAAGGTGTATTACTTGTTTTAATACTTCTCCATCCTTGCTAGTGACTGCACAGAGCTTTCTGGAACAAGTTTCCAAAAGTAATAGAAAAAGTAACTTACCCAACGCTGCCTGCCACTAGTGTGAATGAGTGGTGGAGACTTTGTCCAAGAAGATTAAGAATTATGATAGGTACATCATTTTCATTTTTTGTATTAAAGGTGTCGGATTTTTTACAGCAAAAACAAGGAAAGGGGTCATTTATAAAATGTACATACCAGCATGGATACTACTTTTATTCAGACAGTGCCACCAGTGGCAGCTACCACTTCAAGACAGCTACTACCCCCACCTACTACAATCAGGGGGAAACCAGAAGTAGTCTAGCAGCACTGAGATCAGTATGGTTAAGGCATATTTACCAGAAATTACTGCTTAGAAAAGAATGAGATAGTTGGCCCGGTGGCGCTGAGGGCTAAGGCGCTGGATGCCCTACCTCACACCATGCTGACGACCCAGGTTCGAGAATGAGCACGGGCCATCGGAGGCCGGTGAGGAGGGAAGGCGGAGCTGGATGGAGCTGCCGGATGGCAACTCTCCTCTCCGGGGAGGGAAGGTCGCATTCCTCGGCTACTATCTACCTCCAGGTGGAGGCCAGGAGACAGTACACGCCAGAGGGTGCACAGGCGCTAG
Organism: Neoceratodus forsteri; assembly: GCA_016271365.2. Taxonomy (NCBI): domain Eukaryota; kingdom Metazoa; phylum Chordata; order Ceratodontiformes; family Ceratodontidae; genus Neoceratodus; species Neoceratodus forsteri. The sequence continues at coordinate 141,269,848 of JADMNL010000027.1, forward strand.
GCCGAAGGGAGGGCAGAAGGGATAATTACCGGGGCTGTAGTACGCATGTGCGCCTCCACGTGCATGCAACTACTGCTGGGGCCCTGGGTGAAAATCAGGAGGAGAAAAGCACTCCGGCTGCCAGGATGACACTCAAACCCCCGCAGGCACCACTCCCGGGCCGGGCATAAGGTAAGCCCTGGTAATTCCGGGTGTTGGGGCTGGGGGGTCAGTCAGGCTGAAAGGGGGCAGCTGGAGCGGGTGGAAAAAAGAGAAGTGATAGAAAAGAATGAGAAAATGACTGTGATGACAAGCAAGTCCCAGACAAGAGCTTTAGTTTGTTAATAGTCTCCTCCTGAGTCTGATTTTTATGGCTGCATGGGCCAAGCTCCACAAATGTTATATCATCATCAGATTTGTATAAGAGCACTTTGGAATCACGTGAACAGACCGCTCTCTGATGTGCTGCCACAGTGTTCCAGCATAATTTCCAGTTATTCTGTTTATGCAGCCCTTCCCCCTCTGCGGGTTGCAAACCCCCACCCAGTGCAGTACTACTCTTTTCTGCAACTGCGGAAGTGACGACTGCCATGGACAACATGGCACTGAAAAACTGTGCATGCACAAGTATCATGCATAAGTAGTCATGTCAGTGCCGCCATGTTGCACATGACTGACTTCTGGGCAAACCTCACATGTGCGAGTATCGGTTATATGTGAATATAGAGAAAGAAAAATAGCGATCTTCAATATCGCTATTGTATAATAGCTCCTGTAATAATAGCGCTCAGATGTTACCTCACATCGAATAATCGTGCTGTTAAAATAAAGGCAACCACATAAGCGAGCCCGAACTGTAGTGACTTGTACTTCCCCTGTTCAATTTTAGACTTACTGCAATAGTTTGCTCACTTTCTAACATTCTGTAAAGTGTAGAAGTGGTGGTAGGTGGGTGTGGTGATGGCAATGTCACAATGGCCCCTGCTCAGTTTCAGACTTACTGCAATAGTTTGCTCACTTCCTGACATTTTATGCACAGTTGCTTACCTGTAAATGGAAGCATGACAGTCGAGTGATCTGATCAAGTACTTGCACGCATCAAAATAGTAACTTGTGAGAAAACATAAAACAAACAAGCATAACTTGATGTTCTCTACTTTATTTGTTGAAATACACTAAATTAAAACGACAAAGAAGTAACAGTGCCAGGTACATCAAATTAAATCCAGTTGAAGCTTATCACAAAATAAACCCAAAAAAACTTGCTAATGCAAGAGAACTTAAGTCAGAGCTACAATATTAAACCTGGAAATGAAAATTGTAGGTTCGGCTTTCATACTTGGACACAAATGAATGCACTTTCTCGTTCAGGTCTCTGTATTTTTGTTTTACCCCAGTGGCACTTGCACCAGATAAAAGCTGTTCAAGCTTCACTTCCGTCATGTGCTGCTCACTCTGTAAGCACTGAATAAACTTCCAGATGGAGGGATGGCAGGCACCGAGGTGGCTATTAAATCCTCTGTGCCAACTCTCCACTGAATTGTTTGTTCTGGAAAGGCCTCTTGCAGTTGCAGAATGGCAGTTCCAGTGTTCAACAGGAAATGAGGCTCTTCTGTGTCTAGACCTACCTCTCGGATGTCCCAACCAGGTGTCCTCAAAATAATCAAGCAAAGGTAGCAAAATGTCCTCATTAACTGTAAAAAAATCCCATTCACGCAGTTCTTCAAATGTGCTCACTACATCGGCTGGTGGCACAAAGGCTAAAGAAAGTAAAATGCATAAATTAAGGGTAAAGTCTGGGTTGCTACAGTACTTTCATGCACTTCAGGATGCTTCTGGATTTTATGTCACATTGCTTGTGCGAAGTGGAAAAGACACCCCCTGACCTCTGTTTCACTGAAAATTGAAGAAAATGCTTTCCATGCTGCTTTTTCGAAATCTAAAATAGCACTGCTAAGATTTAGTGCAGGACATAAAGATTTTAGCTGACTAAATACATGACTATAGACAGCTGTCCTGTGGGAGCACATTAGCACATACAGTGCTGTGACTACAGTGTTAGATTTCAGCCCTTGTATGGGGTACAGTTGGTCAAATAAATAGGGGCAACACTTAAAAGTGCCATCCATCATCCAGTCTTGTGTCTCTCTTAAAAATGCTGGGTTTCCCTCTGTGGCAAACATCAAGATTCTATCTGCCTCTTTGCCACTGTCAAATAACAAGAAAACCTGGCCTGTACTGGTAAGGGTGAACTCAGGTGGGAGCACAAGGTCCTCGACTGTTTTAGGATCAGCAGGACAACCACGCTCCAGCTGTCTGACATGCTGAACAGTGCGCTTAATGAGTTTCACTTCAGGAAGGTGTCCTGTTACAGACTCGGAAGCTGAGAGTGTGTACTGTGAAACAACTTGACTTGTTGTTGCACGTCCTGTCTGTGCATGCTCCCTAATGTCTGTCATTACCCTGTGAACCCCAACATCACCCGCATCTGGCACATGAGTGTGCTCCTTGAAAGTTGCAACAACCTCACTGCCAATTGTGTGAATTATGGTGAGTCAACTGTACTTATGTGCATCTGCACAACACCAGTACATGTTCTCACCTTTTTCTTTATCCTTCTGGTAAAGGAATCCTCCATGCAAAACAAGCGGACGTCCCTTTTGGCTTGTAAGGAATTCCATTTGCAAATGCAGCTCTGAATCTGATACGGCAGTAAAGGCTCGTACTCTTATAACTGATAGTTGACATGTCAACATGGAATGCCGGAGTAGGGTTGGGTGCAGCTGAAGCTTAGCAGGTTCTGGTTATAGGTTGTTGTCATAGTAACCAGGAACTGCCAGGAAGTAGTGCCGGAGAGTTGCTGCTCATGCTAAGTAAGTAATCTGATTCAGAATCTGACATGCTACTTTTTGTTATGCACTAAATGTCGTTAAATGTTGCTGTTTTTGTTATGCGCCAAATATTAAAACACAAAAGTCACTGATTTTTAAGATCATGATTATTTCATTGTCACTATAATTACATTCGCCAGTATTTGTTCATGATTGTTGACGCGCCATTATGGAATCGCTTAAATCATGGGATACTGCGAGGATCATGCATGCACAGTACTTTAATCTCTGCAGTACTAGTTACAGCTGACTTCAGTGCAAAAAGAGCACCGCATATTCTTTTCAACACTCTTGCCACTCCTAAAAGCTCTCTACAGCCATATTGGCTCTGACCAGACTTTGTTATGTTTACGTGTGCAAATGCACAAACAAAACATATTGGGGCCACTTCGACAGTATAGGGGCTGGAGAGGTGTATGTTGTAGCAGCCAATGCAGCTGAGCCTGCAGGAGGTATCTGACCAACACACAGTCCTGAGAAAGCTGCTGATGCTACTTTGCTGGCTGATGGGTGAAACTTCTCCCATGGGAAAGGATGCAGTTGCACTTATGACTGAGGCTGCATTCTTCCATACCGCAACCATCAGGCAGCAAATCCCCCCTCCCACATGACCCAGCTTTGTAGCACCGGCCGTGGATGATCAATCCCGCTGCCGATATCCCCATCCCATCCTACCCATTTTTCAGTTAGTCTGGCAGTCAGGTTCCCAGCCCAGCTGCCAGAAACTACAACCCCCCCCAATCTCTGGCGGTCAGGTTCCTAATCCTGCCACCAGAAACCACAACAACACCCCCAACTAAACTGTGGTGGTCAGGTGCGCAACCCCATCCCTGGAAACCACAACAACCCAGTGGCACCAAAACCTGGCAATCTGTTGCCCAGTCCTGCCACCAGAAACTGCAACAACATACCCCCCCACCAAAATCTGTCAGTTAGGTGCCCAACCCAGTTCCAAATAGATCAGCTGCACAATCAGGGAATGCTGGGGGGGGGTGCTCCTACAGAGCTGGCTACCTCCAATGATGCCAAATCAACAATAGCAGCACTCCACTTACATGAAAAAAAAGACTTGATTTGAATAAATTCTTGTTCGAATACTTTCAATAAAAAATCCCAAGTCCATACACATTGCCCTATAAATAAGCAATGCACTCCCTACTTATGTCAGACAGCGGCAGGCGAGGTGGTGTATGGAGGGCTGTGTTGCTCGCCATTGCTGCACCATGGCACTGATAGTCAGGTATGGGAGACTGGGTGGGTGGGTTGTCGGTGCCATTGGAGGAAGGGGGTCAGTAGACACCAATGGGGAATGGGCTGGGGGTTTGGGGGCTGGTAGTCAGGGCCAGGACTGTCTTGGTGGGGGCATTCATTGCAGCACTCTCACCGGTATGGGGACAAGGCTTGGATGGGGGGATGTGACCCCTGGACACTAGGGAGAATATTCTTTTACTAATCGGGCAGGGAATTGGGTAGGGTGGACCACTAGACACCAGGGAATATGGTGTAATATACTGGGTGAGGGATCGGGAGGAGGGAGAGACCACTGGACACCAGGGAGAGAACTATGGCACATCAGGCATGAGTGCGGGTGGAGGGAGGGACCACTTGACACAAGGGAAATTATGTATAATTTATGGGTGTGGGATCAGAGGAAGGGGGTACCACTAGCACCAGGGAAATGTATTATTTACAGGTGTGGGATCGGAGGGAGGTGGGCACCACTAACACCAGGGAAATGATGTATACCTAACAGATGTGGGATTGGGGAAGGGGAGACACTAGCATCAGGAATAGCTCCACATCTGGGACTGGGCAATTGGGGAGGGCGCCTTACTAAATTGCCCAGCTGCCCATGCAAAAGAGCCCATAATGGGCATGCAAATGTCCCATTTGTGCCTTGCATGCCCAATGGACTCATTTGCATGAGTCCATTTGAATATTGTGAATTGCGATTCGGTGCAATCCATTGTGGTGGCATACTTTGGGAGCCATATCAAGGCAGTGCCAAGTGGCTTAACACTGGGCTGACATGGCCAATATTCAGTCGAATAGCACTGATGCGCTATTCCACTGAATATCGTATCTTTGGGCACCCACGCTATTGCAAAGTGGAGTGCAAATTTTTGCATTCCGCTTTGTGCATTTTTGAATATCAGGCCCCTTAAATTTAACAACCATTCACATTTCTGAATATCAATAAATGTCTCAAAAAAGGTCAATGTTAGTTGTAGGAATGAACTTCAAAGCCTGGTTCAAGACTTTTAACTGGGCTTGTGTAAGCGTTTTGCTTGATATGTTAACATTCACACCAATCTGTTCATCGTTCAATATCTCCCCTCCTCCCCCTCTGCCTCTCTCTCTGATACTTCTTGGCTCCCTTCCAGTTGGTGTATCCCTGTGTGTATCTCCTTTGGGGCTGTTAAGTTTGCGAATGCCCTTTTCCTGTGTTTTCTGCTCCTTGTCCTCCGCCTGGTCTCTGGTCCTCTCTGAATTGGACCAGTCTGTGGCTCCTGCATGGTAGTTGCTGCTATCATGGGGTAACTACAAGGGGGGAGAGGTGGACATTGCCACATTTTTGTCCTCTTAAAAAAAAGGAAGCATCAGAATCCCCATCAGTGTTCTCTGTATCTCATGCACCGAAAATTGGATAACCGGATTGCTTCAGAATAGATTTAAGTGTATTACCATTTTTATGCTGTTTCCAATTATACACCTGATTATTGAGGTAATCCTGTTCATCCCTAATAAACTTCTTATGTTTATAATCCCTTGTTCTCACCCCAGGAGTCATTTAGCATCAGTAACATATGCAGCTAGCTGGCTGGGTGCAGCTGCCCCAGAGGTGTGGCCTTAGATAATGAGTTTAGGGAATTAGTCAATCAGAATTTAGGAGGGAAGTGTGCTGAGAGGGAACTGCCTGAAGTACCTCAGAATTTTTTCTTCATTGACAGAGTAACACTGCCCCTGAGTGAGAGGTGTGGGATAAAGGAGGATGCCAACAGCAGACGGTTCCAGATCAGTAAGGAATTTATTCTTGGCAGAAATTATAATCAACTGAAAAGCGTACTTGTACGACAAAGCAAAATAAAACAGAACACATAAAAGAAGGCTCTCAATTACTCACACTAGAAAATAGCTAGTGTTACTACATCTGAGGACAGAACATGTCTGATCCCCACAGCACTCTCTAGCTCAATGAGAGAATAGCTCTCTTTAAATACCTGTATACCATGTGAAGAGAGAGTCTCCTCCCATTACTGAAATTTCAAATGTAAACGTAAGATACAAGCATAATTTATTCTGTAAAGGCACATCATTCCTTTTATTTCAATACCTGTTGTCATATCATTGCAAGGATAACAAACAATTGAAGGAAAAAGAAGCAAACAGACAGAAGGTCTCAGAATAGGCTCCACCCACTCAGTACCTATCCTATAAATATGCAAGAAACAGGCCGGCCGGCTCTATAGAGCTAGGCACTGTGTAGGGCAACAGGCTTTCCTGGTGCTTCTCAACAACCGCAGTTTTGCAGAAACAGGTAATTGAAAACAAGTCTTTTTATATGCTGCAAAAGGGAAAAGTTCCATATAAACATAACAAAATGACTGTCATACATATGCACAGCAATTCTCTGCAGTAATTTGTATCGTTTACAGCCATGGGAGTAAGGGCGGCTCCTGACTGATACTACACTCCATAACTGGTCTGAAGTTTGCACAGTGCCCTGTAAGAATGTTTAAAAATCCAAAGCACTCAAACTGCAGTTTAACGCACAGCAAACGCTACCTAAAGCAAGGCTACACTGAGTGTAGGTAAGCAGCTTGCACCGCATGACATGCGGGCAGGCAGTGGGGGAAACAACTCTGGTAACTATCAAGCAGCTTAGTCAAACCCTCAAAGCTCTCTGTTGCTTTCGTCCTGGGGAAAGGCTTTTGTTTCCATGACTTACAGCAATAAAACCCATTCTCCCTTTTTACTTTTAACTAAAGACATCTTGCAGTGCAACTGTGAGGCACCTCGGGAGAATGAGGGACACAAGACAGCGCTCAAACCTTGCGCTTTACAGATACCTTTTTAAACGCCCTGTAAATTGGTAAATTTTTGCTATTGTTATGAACTGGGATGACTTCTTACTACAGGGGAGAACAGTGCATGGTTCTATCATCAGGAACTACAGAAAAGGGATAGCAAGAAACACTATACAGATGGCCTACCTGTATGTGGGTTAGACAGCAGGTATAGTAAAGAGAAGAATAGCTCCAGTGCTGTTGCAACAGACTTTGCAGAGAAGGAAAAAGAAAATAAATCCCTGACATAAATGAAACCAATATCACACTGAGATGTCTCTCAACTTTCCTTGTTAATAGTCTATTTCTGCTTTTCCTGGTAAAGTTTTTCTCACAAATTTATTTTTGTAGTATTGAGTTTATTTTATAGGGTTTTTAGCGGTTCCTCTCGGTTCCCGGGAACCGCTATTTTCAATCAGTTCCGCAGTTCCTCTGGGGTTCCATCCGCTTAATCTTATTTTATTTTAACTGCGTCTAAGTATATTCAATGGTTCTTTCTGAGTTTTAATTGTGGTTTCCCCTTTTCTTGCGGAAACCAATGATTTTGACTGGATTTTTTTTACTACTTTTTACCTCAGTAAGCGCAGTTCCATACCGTGAGAGAACCAACCTTTTTCTCTTACATTCTGACAATAAATTACAGGGTTCTCTGTGTATTGGCATGTCAGAGATCCCAAGGAAAAAAAAGAGAACTGGACCTACAGGTTTTAAAAATTGTGTCAACTGTCTCAGGATTTTTGCTAAAGCAGATTCTCACAACCTGTGCCATAAGTGCTTAGGTCCAGATCATACTTGCTTTCTTTGCACTAAACTTTGTAAGAAAACTTTGAGAAGCAGAGCAAAGAGACTGAAAATAATTATGGCTGAGGAGAAATCTAAGGCTACCAATGAGGGGCCATCCAAAAATACTAACAATAAAAATTCAAACAGGGGTGCTGATGAGGCATCCAAATCCCAGTCAAGAAAAGGAGGTGCCAATGAGGTGCCTAAGAATAAAGCTTCCAAAGGAGCCGATGAAGGTTCTTCAAAACCAAAAAATAACAAAGGCACTGATGACGTGTCTGTATCAAAGAGAAAGCCTGAAGTCACTGATGAGGTGGCTAAAAAGAATTTTTGTAAAGACAAAATTGCTCCTGCTCCTCCTGGGAAAGCCAGTAGTGAGACAACAGGTAGCAAAAAACACAAAGAAAAAACTAAACATACACAGTCATGGTCTGGCAGCCAACCTGATTTTTCTTAGGAGCTTCCTTCTGTGGAAGACGTGGCAAAAGCCTGGCACATTTTCCAGACCCTACAAAGCATGGGGTCTATGTTTTCTGGTAGTTCTACTGGTAAACACTCTTCCTCAATTCTCACTGCAGGGGACTGTGAGGGTGATGAAGAAGAGGAAGAAAATTATTATGAAGCACGAGACATACATTTAGAGGGCCTAGAGTTCAATCCCCAATGAACTGCCAAAGACTCCCATCTTTAACTTTAAATTCAGCACAGTTGTGGTGAAACGGGTCCTGACCGGTGTGATCTAGCCTTATCTAGGGCACACACACCTCAGACAACTCCCTCAGAGAACAGTCTTAAACTCTGTATTCACAGATTAGTTGTTCCTTCCTCCCAGTCATGGAAAGAACAAAAGGCATCTTTCTTTCTCTGGTATGTAGCTGTCAGATTCTACTCACTATTCTTCTATAAGGCAGCTGTGAACTTCAGGGGATTGACCCTTCAATCCACAAGAATTGCATTCCCTTTCACTACCCCTGGAGTGAAACTAAAGAGTCCTGCAGGCAAATTGAAGATTTTACCAAACTAGGGTGAAAAATACCAGGGCTCCCTTTGACAGAACCCCAATGGCAGACCTCCTGCAACTTTGACTGCCACACTTGAACTTACTGATAATTATACCATGGACATAAGTGAACAGCCAATGAGATCATTAGACTGGAAGTTTACCACCAGTGTAAATCCTCTGATAACCAATGGCTGTTGATGAGACTATCCATTTTATCATCTGCAGCATAGGAATAAATACAATAAAATTAAAAAAACAAAGCAACCTCTTTAATATTTGTATTTTATTATAGTAAAAAAATGAACCTTGGTATAATCACAATAAGCCACTCAGAGGTTGTAGGTTATCAGGGGATTTACCACGGCTGATGAGGATTTACCCACTCGGTTATGCCTCATGGGCAAACCACTCCAGCCATGGTAAATCCCCGGATAACACACACACCCTCATGGCTTGTTGCTTAACCATTCTAAGCTTCGCGGGAGCAACTGACTCTAAAATGGTTATGCTGCTGTGAGAGTTCTAAATGATATAATCAGCCTTCTCTTAGGCTAGCTGAGTAAACAATGATGTCTTTATGTAGAAAGCCCCTAATGAGCTCCCCACCAGCTGCCTTTTCCTACTTGCCTAAGACTAGTACCAATGGAATTCTAGTAATCTGAGGGGACTGGGTTGTTACACATAGTTATGTCAGCACCACCATGTTGTGCATGTGCAAGTATCACGCATGCGCAGTACTGTAATCGCTGCAGTATTACGGCTGACTTCGGTGCAGAGAGAGCACCGCATATTCTTTTCACTGCTCTTGCTGCTCCTAAAAGCTCTCCACAGCCATATTGGCTCTGACCAGAGTTTTTTTTCTTAGCACTCACAATACTCCATCCTGTAACCTAAGTGGGGGCTGGCAAGTATAGAGCTAAACATGTCTACCCTCTACTCATAGGCTGTTGAGTAATTGCGACAGTGACAGGCTATCCTGCACTAACCTGATGCATGTGAGAACCCCGGAGGAGGTTTAAGTGCCAAACCAAATGACTCACGCAAGCAGTGACAGGTAGCTGCAATGCACTGGATTTCTCAGATACTTGACCTTGTGAAGGTTTGAACAGTGGTAGGAAGTATGTCCTGATCATCAAGGGGGGCTAGCTGGGGGAGATAACAATCATAGAAGTCACCTCCCCCCAACACAGCTTATCTGGACAGAAGAATGTTGAGATCTGCAACCGGGCTTTTATGGTCATAAGCAGAAGACCAAAATAAGGCTGGACACCCAGCTGGTGGACCAAAAACACTGTCCATCTTCTGACGTACCCTGAAGGCCTTTAAAATGAAAGAACACAAACTAGAACAAACAGGCCTGAAGGGTAATTTACCATCATAAGAAGATCACATCATACTGTACATAAATGTAGTTGTTATGGTGATAAAGGGCTGTGGGTGAGAATTTGGAAAGAAGGTGATGGGGGACAAAAACATATTGACTTGGTGCAACACAGGTAAGCAAGCAATAATGCCCAATAGGGTGGGTGGTATTGGGCAATACTGGACTGCCCAGGGGCGTAATGAGGCCCGATGCCGAGGAGGAGGGGCCTTATAGCCCCTGGAAGGTCTGGTATTGCCCATACCGCCCACCCTGGAGGGTATTATTGCGCTTAGAAAATGGGCTACCTGTGTCATTTGTATGTGATTTAGAAAAAATGAAAAGCGAAATTTAAAAATTTAGTTAGAGGAAGTTAAAGTTGTCCTGCTGTAAAGTAGTCCCTACTTTTCTGTGCTGTTCTATGTCTTGTTGCTGCCCCCCACAGAGCTATTCTGATCTTCTCCCCCCCCCCACACACACACAAACTGCTCCACCACATCTGAGAGAACATATTGAGGTTCTTTAAAAAAAAAATATGGAGTTTTCTATCTGTCTTGCCACGATTATTTTTCAGCCCTTTCTGAGAAGTTATGATCTTTCATGTCATTGTCATGTGAAAGTAGGAGGGTAGATGGAGAAGTTCGATGTGGCAGGGCAGCGAGGAGTACTGTTTTTTTTTTTTAAGTTAAAGAGCGTGTTTCAGCTCCCCCTCCATTAGTGTGTCTCCTTGTTACTGCACCTCATTGATGCGATTTCTTTTCGATGTCAGCTTTGTTTTGGTTTTTTTTTAAGTTTTCTGGTCCTCTCTGCCTGCCCTGAGGACCGGGACTGAGTTATTGCAGTTTTCTTTTTTGGGGGGGAAGTGTGAAGAGGAGCGGCACATGGAGAGAGAGCCGGAGCGGAGTGTGGAGAGAGAGAGAGAGCCAGCCCAGAGCAGCGTGAGGAAACTAAGGGATATGGAGGAGCCCCAAAATATAGCAGGTACTGCTGCATTTCCTACTGTAAGATGGATGATTATTTATTTAGGGTATTGGGGAGTGGGGACAGAGACAGCAAAGTACTGATAAGGGTCATAGGTGCTCTGAACGTCTGACTCCCGTAACCTTGCCCAAAGTCACTTTCCTGTACTGAGCTTCTATCCTGACGGTTTTTCCCTCTGAATTGAATTAATTTATTTTTTTTTAAATCAGGCTAAATTTTTGGGATAGGGCACTGGAGTTGTGGGCAGGGTTGTGCGTGTGTGTCTCAGTGTGCCTAGTCGGTCTTTCCTGTCGCCTAGCGAGGGCAAAAAATGGCGGCGATTTTACATTAAAATTTTGTGGTTTTATCCAGTTAGGAAGCAGAGTGGGCACTAGGATTCTTCAGTGGGTGATGGGGCACTATAGGCTGGTACTTTCTATTTCCTGGGCATTTATTGAAAGTTAATGTACCCCCTGCAAGGGGTACTAGCCAATGAGATATCAGGAAATAAAAAGCCCATTTTCTAAGCAATAATACCTGACAGGGTGGGGGTATTGGGCAATACCGGACCACCCAGGGGCATAATGAGCCTGACTCCACAAGTGGAGGGCCTTATAGACCCTGGAAGTACTATTTTACAGAAAGGGTGGTGGAGCCATGGACCAGGCTGCCAGCTAAGGTGGTGGGTGTGAAAACTGTTAGTAGATTTAAGCATGGCTAGGACAGAACAAAGGGTATAGGGATTGCTTGGGGTGTCAGAATCAGGGGGGTGAATGGGGGAGGGTTAAGGCCCTGGAGGAGCAATAGGTCCCACGGCTATATAGGAAACTCTGGCAAACTGGATGAACCTTGGTCTTTTTCTGCCATCAGTGTCTTTGTTTCTAAGGTATTTCAATTAAATTATGGGAAATGAATACAGGAAATACAAGCAGACTGCAGCAGATGGGCAGCACTCCTCCTCCTCTCAGTGGCAGGTAAAACTGAGACAGTGTGTGTGAACATCTTGCCAAGATTCCTGTTCCTATTTAATTCATTACCCCTTCACATCCCCCAAGGGACATGGAAAAGCATACAGACAACCCTTTCAAAATTTATATGGGGAGGTAAGAAACTGCACCTCAAATGGAGCATCCTACAACTACCAAAAGGGAGAGGGGAGCTAGGCATCCCAGATCTTAAGACACACTATCAAGCTTCTCAAACTCAGCATCTCATCACACACCTTAGAAGAAGAGAAACACTTAGTTGGTAATCATGGAGCAGAACAGCATCCTGGAGGGAAGACTATCAGACCTCCCACTCTGCAAACTATATCAAACAATGCCAGAAAGGTTTGCTTGCATGCTATTACTATGAAAAGATTTCTGGTTTGTCAAATGGGATTTTGTGGAACAACTGCTAATGATTGGGAAATTACATTTTGGGGGTGATTCGAAAAATGACACCGCTGTTGTATTTATTTACAGATTTGAAAAGGACAGAGCTGGACTGTTTTCTTTATTTACAGGGTTTTTTCCCCCTGACTTTCTTTATGCCACTCAGGCTTCGGGTGGGGATGCATCCCCTCTATCGGTGCCTGGACCTGCCACCCAGCATCCTCCCAGGCTGCCCAGTCTGGGAGACAAGCAGCTTGCCCCCTGCAGTGGAGCTCCCTGAGAGGAGAGTCTGAGATCCACCTGAGGCCCCAGCAGAGGCTGACAACTGGTGCGTCATTTGGGTGGCGGTCCAGGGACATCACTATGCTGCTGGCCCAAGGGATTTTAACTTGAGTTTCTCCCAGGAGGCACAGACATGGAGTGATGTCAGCATGGGTGATGCATGCTCCTGCACATGACCTACAGATGTCTGCCGTCACCTCCACCCACTGCATGTGGTCCCGGCCAGTATACACCCTGCCTCCCCTGGGTGTCACTCACACCCCAGTAAACCAAAACCCTCCACCAGAGGAGGAGAGCTGTCTGTGGGATGTTCATCCTACCTCCCCCTGGGTGGCCCTCTGATGCTCTATGCTCATTCCCGAACAAGGGTTGTCAGCGCTGCAAGCGGTCGCCCTACTGCTGCACCAGTGGGCCGGCCTTTATTTACAGGTTTGAAAAAAATAACTGCAACTTTTCTTGGCTAGAATGAAGCTGAGTGATGGAAGTGTGTAGCTGTACCTATCACAGGATAGATAACCCTTTTGTAAACTGTCCTGTGATAGGTGTGGCTGTATCCTTTCATATGTGAGATGTAACTGCCCCATTTGGAAACCACAGAGCATCATCGTGGCTCTCCTCTCCATTGGCTTCTGCCTCACACATCTCCTGCAGGCACAATTCCATTATCAATTCACAAATTCCTGTTGGAGGGCTGGGGTTATGACAGAAATTACAAGGATGGCACCAGGTGGTAGGAGGAACCACTGGATGTCAGGGATTATAGTTACTGTATTACATTTGATTGTGTGCATCTGGTTGGAGGGGGGAGGGAATGATATATACCAGGGTACCCATTGTAATATAATCTGTGCATTGGGATGGGGGTGCTGACACTATACATCAGGGAAAGTTTGTCAAAAAGTGTACATGTTTTTATAAATGAGAAATTTGCAAATTCAGGAAAAGCTACAGTAAGATACAATTGGAGTAAAGAGAACACATAGCAGTCTGTGATCATTGGCACATAGGTCTAGTTTTAAGCTGAATTAGGATAACAGCTCCTACCTGCTGTCTGCCAAACAGAGCTCCAGACCGAGACAATACAACTGGACCTTTCTCAAATTTATAAATGGGTCTGCCGAGCCATCTGATGGCCATTGTCTGTCCACATTAAAATCCCCTGCTCTCTGATAAGTGAGGAAGTAGGGAAGTGGAAACAGAGTATGGGGAAGCTCATCCAGCTCTTAGCAAGAATTGTAGGTTATTTTGTGCTCTGAGTGATGAAGAGAGTGAATGCCACCAAAAACAAGAGGCAGTGAAGGTAGGATGGGGAGCTATTAGTAGAAAAGAACAGACAAGGTACTTTAAGCTCCCTCCTAAGGAAAAAAAAAAACAAACATCAGGTGGCAGTGATCAGATAGGAGCTCCTGGAACTGCGGTGCTACTGAGCCTGCTGTTGGAAAAAAAATGAAACTATTTGGCAAACGGAAGGTGTTAATCACCATGTTTGTTTTGAACAGCAATACTGTAGAGCAAAGGGTATTTTAACAGAAGGCTTAGTTAGTGTTAGTATTTTATTACATTATTTTTACCCCCTGATAAGTTTGTATTTTATTGCCTGTCCCCTGGCAGTGATGTTCATGCCAAACCCAGCCAAACCCAGCATGCCAGTGCTCTGAACTCTGGAATGAACTCAGACTGCCAAGGGCAAGCCCGGAGGGGAGGGGTTCCAGAGAATGATGTCTTCCTCTGGGTAGGTAGGGCTGCAGCTGCCACTGTTTTACTACCACCTCCTGGGTGACCACATGTTGTAGTACAGTCAGCAGCATATGTGGCAAGGAAGAGGTCAGTCAGGGTCTCCGTGAGGCATGCTACATGCCTCTGAATGGATCACCCAAGCGTGCACACATCCTGGGGTGGAGCCCAAAAACACAGAAATGCCTGCATATAGTCAGTGATCCCAGTGCGTTTGGTCCTCGACTACAGCTACTGGCAGCTGCGGGAACCTCATTAGCTACTGCCCCTGCAAACAGGATAGGATAGGAGTCTGACCCCAGTACTCCTGGTCCCTCAGTGGGGGGTAGCCGGTGGGGTTGAAAACCCAAAGGTAAGTGCCAGAGATGCTGTGAGTGGGGTTAGTCCCAACTGGGTGAGGGGTCAGCAGATGTATGAGAAATAATAAATTATGAAACAAAATGTTGTGACTCGAAGCTGGGAGTCCATTGGCGAGACACCAACAATGTACTGTAACCTGTCTGCTTGGTACTTTATGTAACCCCTAGGTGGCGCCATCCCTTGGGCTACTACCCCTGCCTGCTTGGCCACCAACAGGTTAAGGAGCCTGAGTTCTGAAACGGGTGCCTCCACCCAAAGGTCTGGGTTGGTTGGGGTTACACTAACCAGATCACAGCCATCTGGGACACTGTGACCCCCCCTTTTCTCCCACTAGTGGCCCACATCGTACACAACAGTGACTTTCCCAATACCCCTGATATGCAAACCACATACACTTGTACTTGGCACTTACCCCCAGGACTGGTTCCTTCAGTTTGACTCTGGGAACCCCTGTAAAATAAGGTGAGGGAGTACAATAGCAACAATGCAATACCTTCAGCATAAACTGACACTACAGTCAATGTAAATTGCAGAAACAAACAGATCTGATTTATTCAAGGGTCTGTAACAAGGAGGGGGAATAATAAGGTTAATTAGTTTGAACACACTAATAATCACACTATTGTGCATGCACTTAGAGTCCTACTTAGTCACACTGTCTGGGAACCCAGGATGGGGAAAGGGGCTAGCCAGGTCCGTTGCATGGGGTAGGCCGGTGTCGCAGCTGGTTGGGGCCCTGTGATGGAAAAAGAGCATGCACACACAATTTGTAATCCGGAGCCGGATGGCTCAGTTCATGGAAGGAAAAGCACAAATAATCAGATGACACACTTTGATTAAACAAAAGTTGCAGGCAGCTGCCCTGATAATTACTCACAATACCCAGGCTAAACACAGGAGGGCTGATGGCTGACTGGCTGGTTTACCAGAGGAAACTTGGCCCCTCGATGATGGATCTCTCTATGCAGCAGAGTAGGGGAACTAGGCTCACATGGCAGGGCCTATTTGCATCAGGCAGCATGGATTCAGTCCGATTCTGACAGGGAAACACTTCCTGCGCTAGCACACGGTTTACAGACAGAGGGGAAACCAGATCGCGATCCCCTTGCAGTTCATAGCACATTTATATGTAAAGAAAATTACTATACCAGGCAGGCTGCTCCTTGATCCTGATTGCAAAATCACTGCAATTACCCGGGAGCACTACGGTAGCCAAAGTCCTGACAGGCCGATCGCTTCCAGCTAAATCTTCAGTCTTCTACAGGGTGAGCCTGGCTATAAATCAGCAGCTTGCTTTGTTCTCTGCAAAATCAGATTCAGTCCAAAAACTTCCTCTTCTCCCTCTCAGGGCAGACAGCAGGTGGGTAGGCTAGGAATCAGGCCTTCCATGGTTCTCCTGCACGAACTACGCCACGACGGCCACTCGAACATACACAGCAGTGCTGCTCCTTCAGCATCCAACTCGAATCTGGCTTGCCAGCAAACAGTTCAGGGCATATCCCCTAGAGCCACAGAGTTCGGTTGGTCGGTCCAGTTGTCAATCACAGCAGGGCTCCCTCTATAGGTGCAAAAAGGCACCAAGGATCGAAAACTACATTACCCAGAATCAGGCACCATAAATTATACTCTGGCAGGCTCCATTTTAGACCCTCGCCCCCAATTGGTCCAATTCTTCAGTTTGGGACCAAAATGGTGGAGCAGAACAGAAACAGTCCATGCTGCAAGAAAGGCAGATTAGACAAACTGCATTCTTACCATTACTCTGCTTTTTTCCCCACAAACAATTACAGCTTTCAATTGGGCTCCCTCTGCACACTTAGCGACAGTAGAAACAGAGCACTTAGCCATCAGCTCAGGCGGGACTTGGGCAGAGAAACACACAGTCTCCCCAAGCAAACTAATTATGTCTGCGAGCAGGCAGCTCTTAAAGAAACAGTACTTGGAGGCTCCAAAAGTGCTCACAGCAGTTTCAACTAAACGGCTTCAACGCTGAACACCACCCAGACTGGGAGCACGTAGGCAAGCTCCTGGAAGACTTTTGGGAACCCCCATTTTCAGGGGGGTTACACCCTTCCTGGCCTGGAAAAACTTGGCATCCGCGTCAAGTAGGTACCCTTACAATACTCTAATGCCAAACATCATATATATATTCATATCACTAGCATGTCAGGCCTATAACTTTTAAGTAGTAGTCACAATATTAAACCTGTGTTACATACACATGTCCTGTATTTCACAATTTACTACTTTTTACACAGCTTTACACATACATTGCAGTTTAAATTCAGGTCAATAATTCCTGCACATGAAACCTGGAGAGAGGGGGCCCTTCCCTATCAGCTACCTTGGGGCTAGATGGGACAGGGGCACCATACCTGGAAGGCAGAATAATTAATTGGGAATTTGCACTTATGCTCAGTTTGGGCAGTGTTCTCTGGGACACATATACTCCTTTATGGACTACATTGAGGAGCAAATCCACAGGCCTCCAAGGGGAATCATAGCTGAAACGCACTACTGGTTTCACAGCTAGACCAGTCTTCCTGGCGGGGAACAGTTACAGTCTCTGCACCTTTGGCTTCACCCTCTGTACTTTCCTTACTTGCAAGGGGAGTTTCTATCTGGGCAGAACAATCTGGACTCGAAGCATTGTCAGCCTCTGGATCAGCAAGTTCTGGTTCTACCACACTTTGCTCACTTGAGAAACTCTCTGGCACTGGAAGGGAACTATCACTGCACTCAAAGTACTCTTCTTGTTCTGGTACGTCACCAGTCTGTCTCAACTCATTTGGTTCTTCCTCAGGCAATTCAAACAGTTACACCATATGAAGCGACTCAATATCCTCTGACGTGACACTCTGCACTTCACTCTTAGGGAGCATTGGCTCCAAGGACGAAGCTGGGGGCTTAGGCAGTCCAGAGAGCCCAGTTTCATCCCCATAATTGACCAGGGGGTTACCTTGAAACAGCTGACTTAATTTGTATGAGGGGTAGTAACCATAGCTGTACTCACTTTCATCTGAAACAGACTGACAGTCATTCTCAACTTGTGTTAGCTGGGAAGAAACCCTTGGGTCAGTATCGGCAATTGCAGACTTTCTCTGTTTCTGTTTTGCAGCAGCCTTTGTCACTGGTTCAGGGGGAGTAACTTCTGGGGGTTCAAATTCAATCAGTATCTGACCGATGGGCAACAAATGATTGCAATGCATTGTCTTGACATCCTTTGAATTATTTTCAGGCCTTACTTTATACACCGGCAGATCATCCAGTTTGCCCACTACAATGTCAGGGAGACGGTACTACCTGTCGGCAATCTTGTGTTTACTATGGAGTCCCAGATTTCTCAGCAATACACGGTCTCCCGCTTGGAGCTCTTGGGCCTTCACCTTTTTATCATATCTTTCTTTGTTAGCCAAATTTCTCTTTGCAGCCATGGTCTGAGCTAGTTGGTAGGCATGATTCAACTGAGCTTTTAACTTTTGCACATATTGTAGGTAACTGTCAGCTCGGAATCCATCGGGGAGACCCCGAAACAAACATCCACCAGTAGCTGAGCTTCTCTTCCAAACATGAGGCGGTAAGGGGAGAACCCAGTGGTATCACTTCTGGTGCAGTTATAAGCATGTACCAGGGTGCTAATTTGCTGTCTCCATTGGGGATTGTCTTTTGGGTGGAGAGTGCCCAGCATGTCAAGCAGAGTGAGGTTAAAATGTTCAGGCTAGACTTTCTTGTATGTCTGTACTATGAAAAGCAATAAATATAAAGTAAAAAAAAAAAAAACGTTCAGGCTGTGGGTCCCCTTGGGGGTGGTAAGGGGCGGTTCTGGATTTCTGCACTCCCCACAGAGAGAGCATCTCCTTGATTAATCGGCTCTTGAAATCTTGGCCTTGATCTGAATGAATTCTCTGTGGAGCTCCATAATGTACAAAGAAATTCTCTACCAACACCTTAGCCACAGTGGCTACTTTCTGGTCCTTGGTGGGGAATGCTTGGGCATACCTCGTAAAAAGGTCAGTGACCACCAGCACATTGCTAATATTTCATTGATCAGGCTCCAAACTCAAAAGGTCAATACAAACCAACTCCATGGGGGCGCTGGTGGTGATGTTTAACAAGGGGGCAGCCCTCTGGGGCGAAGCTTTTCTCTGCAGGCAGCGACTGCAAGTCCGTATATGATACTCAACATCAGCCCCCATTTTATGCCAGTAGAATCTTGACCGCACTAGATCAATGGTTCAGTCTATACCGAGGTGACCCATGTGGTTGTGTAGGGACCTCAGTACCAAGTCTCTGAAAGCGGTGGGTAAAACCAGCTGTTGGTTGTCTACTGTCCCCCTCTGTCTACTGTTTCTCTATACAGCAAGCAGTTAATCAGTTTCAGTTTGGGGCCTTCTTTATACAACAATGCAGTTCTCAAATCAGAGGAGCGCAACTTGGACACATCTTTCCCTGCGTAGAGGGTTTCAAGTGCTGATCTGATCATAGGATCTCGGGATTGAGCCCGTTGAAGACTATCATTATCTAACTGAGGCAGTGCACCAATGTCTAATGCAGAAAAGTGGCAGTAAGCAGCAGGTATACAATTATCAGAGGGCCCCAAGCAATCCACTAGACAGTCCACGGCATCCGTGGACATTTGTTCCTCCTTGTCAAACTTCTGGCATAGTGCTCGAATATCAGATTCTGACAGTCTGACCCAATCACTTCTGGAAACAGGCCTCGAGGAGAGAGCATCAGCATCTATGTGATTCAGGCCTGCTCTGTATTCAACAGCGTAATCATAGGTAGACAACACAGAAAGCCATCTATGGCCGGTGGCATCCAATTTGGCTGAAGTCTGCACATAAATCAAAGGATTATTATCTGTCTTTACATGTATCTTGGCCCCATAAAAGTATTCATGGAATTGATCCACAATAGCCCACTTCAATGCCAGGAACTCCAATTTATTCACAGGATAGTTCTTCTCAGATGGGGTCAGACTTCTGCTGGCAAAGGCCAGTGGTCTCAGGCCATTCTTGTGCTCTTGATATAACACAGCCCCCAAGCCTTGTAGGTTAGCATCAGTATGTAACACATAGGGTTTTGCAGGATCAGCATAGGCAAGGATAGGAGCGTGGGTGAGTTGATATATGATTTCATAAAAAGCAGCTTCACAATCAGGTGTCCAGCGTTTCCCAAAAGATTCATTTGGATGGAAATATACTCTCTCGGTTTCAGTGGAGGCCACTCTCTTGTATTTCTTATTTGTGGGAGGGTAACCTTGGGTAAGATTTAAAAGTGGTCGAATCACCTTTGAATAGTCCTTGATGAACCACCGGTAATAGCCACAGAACCCTAGAAATCTTTGCAATTCTTTTAAGTTGTGGGGCTGCAGCCAGGTGGTCAAGGCCTCAGCTTTGCTAGGATCAGTCTCTATCCCCTCGGTGGATACTATATGCCCCACATATTTTACTGATGTTTGAAAGAACTGGCATTTGTCGATGGATACCTTGAGGCTGAAATCTTCCAGGTGGTCCAATACTTTAAAAAGTCTACTTTCATGTTCCTCCAATGAATTCCCAAGCACTATAACATCATCTAGATATACTAGGCACTCCAATAAGTTCATGTCCCCCACTGCACGCACCATCAGCCATTGAAAGGTGGCAGGGGCACCCGAGATCCCTTGGGGCATCCTCATAAATTCATAGAACCCAAGTGGACAGATGAAGGCTGTCTTTTCACGGTCTTCTGGGGCCATGGGGATCTGGTAGTACCCACTGCACAGATCCAACACTGAAAATGACTTGCTACCATTCAGACAGTCTAGAGCATCCTGAATACGGGGCATGGTGTATTGGTCAGGGATGGTCCACCTGTTGAGGGTCCGATAATCCACACACATCCGTACTGTTCTATTCTTCTTTCTCACCACTACAATAGGTGAAGCATAAGGGCTTCTGGATTCTTGTATTACACCAGCCACAAGCATCTCCTGTAGGTGCCATCTTACATCATCTATATCAGCAGGTGCCAGGCATCGAGACCTCTCACGGAATGGCCGCTCGTCATGCAGCCAGATATGATGCTCAGCTCCTTGCATACATCCCACATCCCATTCCAGGTGTTAAAAACACCTGGTCTCTCTGGGCAAGTTTCTCACTGATTCTCATCTTCCATTCGGCTGGCAATGGGGAGTCACCAAAATCAAACGAATCGGGCGTCACTCTGTCATTCTCCCCTGAGTACTTATTACTGGGTAGCACTGCAGTGTCTGCACAGTGTACGTTAGCCAGGGTGCAACCTCTATTCACCCAAATCTCTCTGTCTGACACATTGTGAACCTGAACCATTACTCGTCAAGCATAGGCATGGGCCCGAGCAGGTAAGATACTGGGTTTAACCAGCAATCCTTCTGGCAATTTTCCATCGCCTGAGGCATCCAGCATGAGTATTTTATTCTTAACATCCTTTCTTAGGCGGACCGCTCCTTGTAAGGTACACTGCACATTAGGCGCTAGGATCAGGGACTCAGGATCCTTTTTCCATACAACCCCAACGGTTCATCCACGTCCATCTCGTCAGCATTCTTCCATGATTCATAGGCCCTCCTGATCAAGGCAGGAATTCTTAAAGATCTACCAGTCCTCTGATCCTGTCTCTCATAACAGAGTTGTGCCAGGCTTCCAAACATATGGGCGTTCATCCCAATCAGTAGAGGAACCCCATCATACAATCCAGTAGGGGGGACACACCAAGGCCAAGGTTTCCACTTACTCTGCCACTCCAGCTATCGAAGTCGGGAAAGATAACCAAATTCTAATGTAGCCAGAGTAGGGGTATGCCTTTTCACTTAACCCCCAGACATGCAGTCCTTCCAAAGGCTGTAAGGGCACATCAGACAAATGCTTCTAGTACCAGTCTTGGAACATGATGGTTACTTGGGAGCTACTGTCAGTACAGCCCTAGTAGACACTTCATTTACTTTCACAGTCATCTCCATGGAGGGACCCATCACTTTGGACCACTCCGGCGGCACTGCGTTGGTGTGGATCTGGCATTGGCCTTGGTAGCATAACTTTTTTCGAACAGCTCTCCCTGGTGGCCAACCGTTGCTCCGTCGGGCCATAGCCAATAACTGAGCAGTAACTTTCCTCTAATTCTCTAGTGAGCGACAGGCAAACTGGAAATGCCCATCCTCCCCACAGTGGTAACAAAACTTAGTTTCTCTAGAGTCTGTGATGGGTGGGGGGTCCTTTCTCAGCTGGGGTAACTCAGGGGTACTTTGAGGCCCTTCTTGAACTTGGGGCCTTCATTCTTGAACTTCTGAATCTCCATTACGGTTGGGGGTTAGGGCAGTCCTTTGCAGCTCCCCCACCATGGCTCTCAACTCTCGGATCTCTGCCAACAAGTTACCCTCAGTCCCAGTCTTGGAAGAAACAACATGCACTCCCACTTCACTCTTATTCTCTGGTGCCTGATATAGATCAGGTTCTCTGGCTGCCTCAGTCAATTCTTTAATCAATTCTCTCAACTGTTGGGCCTCATCTGAATCACTCCTCTCTGGAGTCTGGCAAGTGTTCACAACCCCTGCATAGGGCTTCCAGCCCTCCTCATCAGTTTCAATTTCAAGAATTTCTTTCAAGAGGTGACAGTACTCAGGAGGGTTTGCCTTCCTATCTTGCAGCTTGAGCTTTAATACCATTACACTGGAAAATCTAGCAGATTTCAGAATGTGGTCCAGTCTGACCCTGTTCAGATCCTTGGCAGGCACTCTCCCTTTCCTGTGGGCCCTCTGCAGAGCCCTCTTGATCCTGGTAACAAAGGCTGACAACTTCTCATTCTTCTACTGTTTAGCTGACCTGAACTTCCAAAACAAGTCGTCCCCCGACTCAGTGCTGCCAAACACCCCTTCTAGGGCAGAGAGGTATTCAGCCGCAGTAGCCTCTGGACTAGTCGCTCGTAGAAAGCTAATGGTCTCTAGTGCAGTGCCCCTCTAACTCTCCATTAGTCACTTCCTCTTCTCCCTTTCCGAGCACTGCCATTCCTGCACTGATGGGGTGGCATAGTCCATCCATGTCTGTAGATCATCCTCCCCCCAAGGGTACTGGGACTCTGCTGGAGAAAAGTCTGAGCTTTCAGTAGGATTCCAGCTGGATGGGGGGAATTATGATGGGGGGGGGGCTACCAGAGAGCTCTTGGGGGACACTGGGGATGTACCTGGAGAATGCAGGGGCATGTGGTCACCTGAGAGGTCTAACACCTTTACCAGTTCCTGAGCAGTTTGCCCTTCAGATGCTAACAGTTTGAGTAATTTCTCTTTAAACCCATCTATACTAGGGGACCCAGCCGGGGTGGCCAGACCACTATGTAAATGAATGACCCTCTATCCCTTTTGGGTACCTTGTGGCAAAATCACAGGGGGTACCTTCTCTGGGTCCACTGGGGAGCTACACGAGATCAGTACTATCATAGTCTGTTCAAATAAATCAGCATCTCGTCCCCTTAATTTAACCTTGCCCAAGCCCTTAATCTGCTCCACAGTGAATGCAATGTCAGTATTACTGGTCCCTAAGGGGACATCCAACAACAGAATAGCCTTTTGGGGGTCTATCACTTCAGCTTCACTCCACCCCATCATTCGGTGCACCAGCAGTTTATGGGGGGCAATTTTTAGCTTAGGTGTAGTAAGCTCCTCCATTGTTTCTCCCAAACTGAACATATCGGGGTAATTTCCTCACGTGGCCACTAGAGGACGCTAATCCCATCAGTGCCTCCAAGATGTAACCCCTAGGTGGTGCTATCCTTTGGGCTACTACCCCTACCTACTTGGCCACCGGCAGGTTAAGGGGCCTGAGTTCTGAAACGAGTGCCTCCACCCAAAGGCCTGGGTTGGTTTGGGTTACGCTAACCAGATCACAGCCCTCTGGGACACTGTGACCCCCTTTTCTCCCACTAGTGGCCCACACCGTACACAACAGTGACTTTACCAATACCCCTGATATGCAAACCACATACACTTGTACTTGGCACTTACCTCCAGGACTGGTTCCTTCAGCTTGACTCTGGGGACCCCCTGTAAAATAAGGTGAGGCAGTACAACAGCAACAATGTAGTACCTTCAGCATAAACTGACACCACAGTCAATGTAAATTGCAGAAACAAACAGATCTGATTTATTCAGGGGTTTGTAACAAGGAGGGAGAATAATCAGGTTAATTAGTTTGAACACACTAATAATCACACTATTGTGCATGCACTTAGAGTCCCACTCAGTCACACTGTCTGGGTACCCAGGATGGGGAAAGGGGCTAGCCAGGTCAGTTGCCCGGGGTAGGCCGGCGTCGCAGCTGGTTGGGGCCCTGTGATGGAAAAAGAGCATGCTCACACAATTTGTAATCCGGAGCCGGATGGCTCAGTTCGTGGAAGGAAAAGCACAAACAATCAGATGACACTTTGATTAAACAAAAGTTGCAGGGAGCTGCCCTGATAATTACTCACGATACCCAGGCTAAACACAGGAGGGCTGATGGCTGACTGGCTGGTTTACCAGAGGAAGCTTGGCCCCTCGATGATGGATCTCTCTGTGCAGCAGGGTAGGGGGACTAGACCCGCGTGGCAGGGCCTATCTGCGTCAGGCAGCACAGATTCAGTCCTATTCTGACAGGGAAACACTTCCCGCGCTAGCACAGTTTACAGACAGAGGGGAAACCAGATCATGAACCCCTTGCAGTTCATAGCACATTTATATGTAAAGGAAATTACTATATCAGGCAGGCTGCTCCTTGATCCCGATTGCAAAATCACTGCAATTACCTGGGAGTACTACGGTAGCTAAAGTCCTGACAGGCTGATCGCTTTCAGCAAAATCTTTGGTCTTCTACAGGGTGAGCCTGGCTATAAATCAGCAGCTTACTTCATTCTCTGCAAAATCGGATTCAGTCTGAAGACGTCCTCTTCTCCCTCTCAGGGCATACAGCAGGCGAGTAGGCCAGGAAATCAGGCCTTCCATGGTTCTCCCGCGCAAACTACGCCTCAACGGCCACTCGAAAATACACAGCAGTGCTGCTTCTTCAGCATCCAACTCGAATCTGGCTTGCCAGCAAACAGTTCAGGGCATATCCCCTAGATCCACAGAGTTCAGTTGGTCGGTCCAATTGCCAGTCACAGCAGGGCTCCCTCTATAGGTGCAAAAAAGGCGCCAAGGATCCAAAACTACATTACCCAGAGTCAGGCACCATAAATTACACACTGGCAGGCTCCATTTTAGAGTCCTCGCCCCCTGATTGGTCCAATTCAGCAGTTTGGGACCAAAATGGTGGAGCAGAACAGAAACAGTCCATGCTGCAAGAAAGGCAGATTAGACTAACTGCATTCTTACCATTACTCTGCATTTTTCCCCACAAACAGTTACAGCTTTCAATTGGGCTCCCTCTGCGCACTTAGCGACAGCAGAAATGGAGCATTTAGCCTGCAGCCTGGGCGGGACTCGGGCAGAGAAACATACAGTCCCCCCCTCAAGCAAACTAATTATGTCTGCGAGCAGGCAGCTCTTAAAGAGACAGTACTTGGAGGCTCCAAAAGCACTCACTGCAGTTTCAACTAAACGGCTTTAACGTCGACCACCACCCAGACTGGGAGCACTTAGGCAAGCTCCTGGAAGACTTTTGGAAACCCCCACTTGCAGGGGTGTTACATTTATTATTGAACTGAGGGTTGATTTTTGTTGAACTGGGGTTTTATTTCACAGCTTTTTACAGTGGTAGACAAATTCACAGTCGGGTTTCAATCATAGGCAACAGAAACAGCTGCTGAAATGACTGAAATAGACGTGGGATGGACCTCTGGAGCGTCCCCCCCCCCCAAATGGCAGGAACCTGGACCAGCAAGGAGAGGAAGACTGAAATAGTTTCTTTGTTTGTTTGAAAAAGATGTAGTCAGGACTGGTAGAGGGAAAAAAGAGGACAGCTGGAAACAGGCAAGGAACCCATGAGAGTTCTCCCATTGCCAGCAGGAGCTGGGACCAGCAAGGGGAAGTACAGTAGACCCGATATTTTATACTTTGCTTGTTTTAAAAAGGCAGAGTTAGGGCTGGGAGAAGGGGAAAAAGAGACAGAGAAGTGCAGACAAGCACAGAGCTCAAGTGAGTTCCCACCTCATTGGCAGGAGCCAGGACCGGAAAGGGGAGGGTGGGAGACCCAAGTATTTTTTTGTTTGTTTGTTTGTTTTAAAAAGATAGAGTCTGGGAAGAAAGAGGGGAAGAAAAGAGAGGGAAAAATGTAAAGAGCACAGAGGTCAAGTGAGTTCTCCTCTCATTGGCAGGAGCCGGGACTGGCGAGGTGAGGGAGACTCAAGATTATGTTTTTGTTTCTTTTAAAAAGATGGAGTCAGGGCTGGGAGAGGGGGAAAAAAGAGGGAGAAATTGAAACAGGCATGGGGTCCAAGTGAGCTGTCCCCTTGCTGGCACTGGTGACAGGAGGAATATTGGGAGATTTTTTTGTTTTAATAAGATGGAGTTAGGGTTGGGCAGTGGAGAGAGAGAGCGAGAGAAAGCGGGGGTGGATATGGGCCAATCCCAATCACATTTGAGCTAGTAGTGAAAGTGCTGCCAGTGGCAATGAGGATGGTGGGTAGTGATAGAGGCCAGGAGAAGCTATTACTGGTGGCATATCGTGAATGTTTAGATAGTTTTGGGTAAAAACCAAAAATCTTCACACACCCACACCAATGGTGCATTTTGTTGCCCACTCCACCTGCACAGCCCAGTCAGTCACCCTCCCACAGCTCTGTCAGTTGTCATCCCCACAGCATGTTTGTTGCCCTCCACACCCCCACAGACCAGACAGTAGGACTGGCCACCACCACAGCCCAGTTAGTAACCCTCCCACCACCAAAGCCAGGTCAGTAGTCATCCTACTTCTGCAACTCAGCCATTAACTCTCCCCACCCATTCAGCCCAGTCAATAGTCGCCTGCCCTCACAGCATATTTGGTAGCCCCCACCATCACAGTCCAGTTGATATTCCTCCAAACCCCAGTTGCTAGGCTTCCCCACTCCCATAACCCAGTTGGTGGCCTTCCAAGGCCAATTAATAGCCCTGGCCACCAGCACAGCTAGGTTAGTAGCTGTACCACCTCGGTAGCCCTCTCAACCCCCTCTGCCTGCACCACTGATCAATAGTTACTTAGCTACCCCATGTGCCTGCTCCATCATTAATTAATTACTACAGCTTATGTATTGCTAGCAGAGCAAGGATGTAGAGTGTGAAAGGTTGGGAAGTTGTGGGGAGAATGCCATCAACAGTGGTGTTTGTGACATGTCATGCGACACACATAAGCATATAATTACTGTATTGTGGTACCAAAGTTCAACCTACTGTAAATCTTCAATGGTAAAGATTTGACAAAATGTAATA
Organism: Neoceratodus forsteri; assembly: GCA_016271365.2. Lineage (NCBI taxonomy): Eukaryota > Metazoa > Chordata > Ceratodontiformes > Ceratodontidae > Neoceratodus > Neoceratodus forsteri. The sequence goes on from JADMNL010000027.1 coordinate 141,297,040, forward strand.
TTATATTCAGTTAGAAAATGGGCATTTAGAATCTAATCTCCTGATTAGCCAGTTCCCTAGTCTGAGCCCTGATCTATCAGACAATAGAGCTCTGTAAAGATCTAGTGCCAATTTGGGGTACCCCATTACTTACAATATTCTTGGGGACCCCAAATTTTCTTTCTTTCTTTTTTTTTTTGCACCTCCCCTCGCACTGGTTGGTCTCTCCTTCGGGCCCCCTTGCACAGACCTCCCCACCTCAGTAGTTCCCTGATCCCTACTGCTCCATATCGCAGCCAGCCCCTCAGGGTACCGTGATGTATCCCTTCATCGGGTGGGTCCCCTACCTGAGCAGAGAATGAGCCTTCCGGCCTGCCTTATGGTCCTGGGTGCTGCTGCTGAGACGGCTGATGAGGGCTACGGAGACTCTGATGGTGAGGATCCTAGAAGGGCCATCACCTGATCAACCAGCATGGATTTTCCCTGTTTTCTCCCCTTGGATTGTGATGTCCGTGATGCAAGGCAGTCGCCAGTGTCAGCCATGCTCCTGAGTCATCAGGGCCAGACGCACTGCTATCCTCCAGGCCTCTGCCAGGGGACAGTAGGCTCCGGTCCTCTCCCTCCCCCTCCCCCCAAGAGAAGGCAAGTTGCCAGCGGGGCACTTCAGCTTTCTCTCCCCAGCTGGACCCCGAATATTCAAACTTACAAGGCACCATTTCTTCTCCCCCACTTAGCGAGCCACTCAGGCCAACACCCCCCCACCACCATCTCTCTCTCTTTTTCCAGAAAAAAGAAAACAGCAGCCAAATACAAATCCAGAAATAAATGAGAAGAAAAAAGCAGTTACTCGATCTGCAATTTGCAAACCTCAAGACATACATAGCGCACTACCTCCCGTAGAGCAGCGGTGCTTTCTTCGACTTCTGTACCAGAGATAGATGTCCATCTGTGGTATGGAACATGAGAAAAGTACTGCTCTCATACACAGTAGTGCTTCCAAGGAGCCAACCAATCTTACTTCTAGAAACAGCTCTTGTAGTAAGTTACACCATTAGGACTGAAGCTGGCAGGTGCCAGGACCCCATGGAAAATTCTAGCTAGCAGTACCAGTGGGGGACCGCCTCTGACGTCTGCCCAACCCCCGACGTCTGGCATCATACAAAAGGGGGTGGTCCCCCAGCATCCCTCTGTTCTTTTCCCACCATCGACTTGCCAGCATCAGACTCACGGAAGCCTCTAGCAGACAAAGGACTCTTGAAATCAAGTATTTTTTTCTAAAAATCACTTTGCATGTCGTCTTCTCTGACTCCTTCCATCGAAGGACACCCCTCTAAGTGCACTTGTGGTAAACAGATCCTGTTTAAGGACCGTCATATGACCTGAGTTTGATGCCTATGCCCAGAGCATGATATTAAAGCCTGTCCCATTTGCCAGCAGTTTAATAGCAGGACCAGGATCCACCACCCAAAAGCTCTTCAGAGGTTCTTTTAGAAGATAAGTTGAAGGCCATGGAGAAAGAACCTTCCTCCAGAGGGGAATCTTCCCACCATAAATCTGGGAAACACTGCGAAAAGCACCGGAACAAGGACAGGACCAGATTCCAGAGTCAGGCCTCAGAATGCAGGGCCAGTTGCAGCTCCACACGGTCAGATAGATCCCCCTCCCAGGCTCGCTCTCAGCTCCCTCCAGTAAAGATAAGGTCTTCAGGAGGCTCGAGCACAGGCTCCCTTAAACCTCTCAAGACCAAGAAGAATGGTTGAATGTCTGGCTCTACAGCTAGGCCTGAGGCCTCGGACTGGCATAAGGCTAAGTCAGCCCCAAAACAGGGCACCGACGCATCTGACAGATGCCGGGACTCTGACCACCACTCGGTTTCCTAAACTCCAAGAGGACCAGACACCCCTCCAAGAAAGACCACTGAGCTGATGTCCCTCAAGCGGACCTCAAAGACCAAACGGGTGGCTGACCCATTGCCTGCCAAATGGGCCAAAGAGCCAATGCCAGCCCCACCTACACCGGTTGATACCAGTCACCAGGGGTCCTCGGAAGAGGAGATTATTTCCACTATGCCTGATGACCAGACAGGCGACACTGAGGACATCGGTCTGCCCAGGGCCCGACCCGACTACTCCCCAAGGTCCGACACCCGATCCTGTTGACAGGCAGGCACTGACGCCCGGCCCATCATCTGGCTTGAATCTACAAGAGGTAAAAGACCTCTTTAACTTCTGGTGGGACACCATTAAGAAGGACTTAGACCCTGAAAGACAACGCCTTGCCTGATACCTCAGGCAAAAAGATCCTAAGCCTGTGGTGGTCCCACCGTTGGTGGATACCTTTACAGATGGCACCAAAGCTGCGTGGAACACCCACACTCCAACTCCAGCAATACCCAAGAAGGCAGACCTCCTTTACAGGGCGCCCATAGAGGACCCTTATTTGGCACAGCAGCCCTTGGCTGATTCTCTGGTCATCACAGCCTCACATGACCAGACCCAAAGACCTCAGCATCTGAGCACTCAGCCACTGGACCAGGAATCTAAACAGCTAGATTCGCTGGGAAGATGCATGTACGTGGCTGCTACATGTTCAATAAGGTCTCTTAATTACCTAACGCACATGGTGCAGTTTCAGAATGCCCTGTGGGAACAGGGTCAAGACCTTATTAAAGATTTCCCAGATGGCAAAAAGAAGGAGGAACTCCTCAACCGCCTCCATACTGGGTCAGACGTGCAGACCCAGGTCCTTCGAGCTGCTTACGACTCAGTGGACTCGGTGGCCAGGGGCACAGTTACAGGCGTTTGTCTCCAGAGACACTCTTGGTTGAGAGTTTCCGGTTTTACCCCCGGATATCCAGAAGAACATCCTGGACATCCCATAGAATGGAGTGGTCCTGTTCAGTGAGGAATCAGAAAGAGTCATCACCAAGTTACAGGACGCTGGGAAGGCAGTCAGGACTGTGTAAGCTATGTACAGGCCCAAGGCTGGTTCCTTTCGTAGGAACCAGAATCATTTTTGCAGCAGGCAACAACGGCAACAGCCACGTTCTGGCCACCAACCCAAGGGACAACTTTAATAGAAAGAGTCAACCAAGGTTCTCTGCAGGCCAGAGCCAGAAACACCAAAAGTCTGCCCAGCCTGCCGGAGCCAACACCACCACAGCATGACTCCTTCCTGGCCCCTGCCCCACCTCTGGATCTGAGGGAAGGAAGGGTTGGAGGTCAAATCTCTTACCACCTATCAGGGTGACAGAGGATAACCTCTGACCAGTGGGTTCTTCAGTTAGTAGGTCACGGACACTCTATCGAGTTCCTAAACCGCCTACCATCAAGGCCTCCTCTGCTTTCCCACTATTTGGGTCAGCACACCTTGCTCATACAGCAAGAGATCTTGGCACTCCTGGACAAGGATGCCATAGAACCATTGCCACCGAACCAGAGAGGAGAAGGGTATTAGTCACACTTCTTTCTGGTTCCAAAAAAGACAGGGACTTGCACCCAATCCTGGACGTCAGCGCTCTCTACACATTCATGTTGAACAAACATTTCTGCATGGTCACCCTTCCGGGTCTTATCCCCATGCTCAAGCAGGGTGCATGGCTCGCATCGCTGTACATGCAGGACACATACCTCCATCTCCCCATCACTCGAGTACACTGAAAAGTCCTACACTTCAAGTTCCTGTGATGCCACTACCAGTTCCAAGCACTCCCCTTGAGACTATCCTCGGCACCTCGAGTGTTCGCGAAATGACTGGCAGTCATGGCAGCGGCCCTCAGGAGACAGGACCACTATGTGTTCCCATACCTAGATGACTGGCTCCTCATGGCCCCCTCTTAAGAGGCTTTGATAGCCATGATTCAGGACACTTGCTCTCTCTTCAAATCGCTGGGCATTACTATCAACCAGGATGAGTCATGTCTTGTCCCTTCTCAGAGGTTGTGGTTTATAGGTGCAGTTCTGGACACCATTCAAGGGAAGGCTTTTCTGCCTCAGGACAGGGCAGAATGCATCCAGTCCCTCATAAGGGATATGATGGACAAGAATCTGGTCCCAGCCAGTACCATTCTTTGCTTGCTCTTACACATGGTGGCAGCCATAGCAATGGTTCCCCTAGCTCAGCTTCATATGAGAGTTACCCAAAGGATGCTTCAAGCTCAGTGGGACTAAAAGCAGGATCAACTGCATCAGCCAGTCCAGATCACAGAAGCCATCATCTGCGACTGGCAACGGTGGCTCATCCCAGAGCACCTTTCCATAGGAGTCCCCTTCTTAGTGCCTGCTCCAACTCTGACTCTCTCCATGGATGCTTTGGGGTCCGGTTGGGGAGTGCACCTGGAGGATGTCAGGACCCAAGGATCTTGGTCAACCCTGGAGTCTCACCTCCACATCAACATCCTCAAAATGAGGGTAGTCCTGTATGCTCTACAGGCCTTTCAGTCAGAGATCACACCAGGTCTCCTGCTGTTACAGACAGACAATACCTCAATGATGTACTATATGAACAAGCAAGGAGGCACCCACTCCTACCCTCTCTGTTGGGAAGCAAAGAGGGTATGGGATTGGGTATTACAGCATGGTGCAGAGATCACTGCAGTGCATGTTCCCAGGGTGGACAACACCATCGCAGATTGCCTCAGCTGGTCGCAGGCCAGGGCTCATGAATGGGATCTGCTGCAAGAAGTCGTAGAGGATCTGTTCCGCAGAGGGGGGACATTGGACTTAGACCTATTCACGTCCCCATCCAACACAAAACTGCTCAGTTTCTGCTCACTAGATCCAGGGCCTGGTGTTTTCTGGTGAGATGCATTGTCCCTGTCCTGGACAGGCAGGTTCCTCTATGCTTTCCTGCCCTTCCCTTTGATCCAGAGGGTTCTGCTGAAGCTCCATGAGGAGAGCGCATCAATAATTTTAGTGGTTCCCCTTTGGCCCAGACAAATCTGGTTCCCACTCCTGCATCAACTGGCTCAGGAACCACTATTTCCTTTGCCGACCAGCTCACACCTGTTGTCCCAGGATGCCAGCTCCCTAGTTCACCCAAACCTCAGGTCTTTGAACCTACTCACCTGGCTCCTAAGGGCATAGCAGTCCTTAGACATGGGGTTTCACAGGATGTGGTGGACATCCTAGTAGTGGCAAGAAAACCCTCCACTCATGCCACCTACGTTATGAAATGGCGCAGGTTTTGTCTTTGGGCTCAGACCAGTGGCTTAGCTCCACTTGACTGCTCAGAAAAGTCAGTGCTGGACTACCTCCTATCCCTGTATGATTCAGGACTCACCCATTCCTCCATTAAGGTACATCTGTGTGACATTTCAGCACACCATTCCCTGGTAGGTCAGAGGTCACTAGCACAGCTAGAAGCCTCCCATGCTTTCTTGCGCGGCATCCTCCATCTGAGACCTCCTATCAAGGATCCGATTCCCCCTTGGGATCTTCTTTTCATCCTAGAGCAGCTTATGCTGCCCCCCATTTGAACCTGCCGCAGATTACAAGCTGCTTCTTCCCTCTTGGAAGAAGCTACTTTTAGTTGCGGTTACTTCCACCAGAAGAGTTTCTGAGCTTCATGCGCTCATGTGTAAAGAACCTTACTTGGTTTTTCATGACAGAGTGTCCTTAAGGACAAATCCTAAGTTTCTTCCCAAGGTGGTCTCAACATTAACTCTCAGTCAGAATATCGACCTTCTGGTGTACTATCCCAACCACTCTAACTGAGGGGAAGCTCTTTTGCACACATTAGATGTGCATAGGATCCTCAGGTACTATCTAATCAGAACCAAGTCCCGTCGTCAGTCAGATCAGCTTTTCCTTTCTTTTGCTCAAAGGATGCAAGGAGCACCTGTATCGAAACAAACTCTCTCCAAGTGGCTGGTCAACTACATCACGTTCTGTTACCAAAAGCGCAACAAACCCTTACCGGGATTGGTAAAAGGACATTCCACGAGGGGGTGGCTACCTCTTTCATGGTGCTTAAGAACGTCCCAACATCAACCATTTGTGCGGCCTCTACTTGGAGCACTGTACATACCTTTATCAGGCATTACAGTTTGGACATTGCTTCTAGGCGTAGAGCTGGTTTCAGCCTGGCAGTCCTTCAAGGACTTTTGTCCTAATTTTGGTTCACTCTAGGATCCCTGCTATTCTTCTCCCGATCAGGGTATTTTGTTCCTTTACTGCTTGAGAATCTGTCCTAATGGTGCAATCTGCTGCAAGAGCTGTTTCTTGAAGTAAGATAGTACAGTTATGTAGGAACCATAACAGTCGATCTTCAAGAACAGCTCTTGCAGCAGGTAGTTTCCCTCCCACCTTCCCCTCAGGAGGTTTGGTCTTCAGACCCGGTCTTCAGACTTGAGCATCTTGGACGCAACTAGAATACAATTATTTTTATAGCTCTTCCTTTGGAAGCAGATTCTTGGTCTCCCCTTCAGAAGTCACCTTTATGCCGGGAGTCTCCGGTGGGAGAACTGAGGGATGCTGGGGAACCGCCCCCTTTTGTATGATGCCAGACAGGGGCGGGGCTGACATCAGGGGCAGTCCCCCACTGGGTATTACTAGCTAGAATTTTTCTGTGGGGTCCTGGTGCCTGCCAGCTTCAATCCTAATGGTGTAACCTGCTGCAAGAGCTGTTCTTGAAGATCTACTGTTATGGTAAGTTCTTACATACTTTTCACAGCATCAGTAGTGCAGAGGAAGGAAAATTAAGTTTAAAAAAAGAAAATTACCTCTGCACGGCAGGCTTCCCTTTTAATTCAGACCCATGCAGCTCACCTAACCACCACCACTGCTCCTCCACCAAACTCTCCTGAATGCCACCACAGCTCCTCTGTCAGACTCCCCAATTAATAACTAACATGGTGATAGTGGAGAATACATATCACCACTAAAATAATGGTGCAATTAATACATAAAATAATAATACTAAAATAGTTGTAAATTGATTCCTAGCACTGTCCATGGGGGGAGGGAGAGAGAGACATGATGCCAACACAACCAGCTCAAACTATGGAAGCTCCATTAGGACATAAATCCTTAGGTAAAATAAAAAAGCTGCATCCAAATGCAGGCAGAGGAACTATTTCATCAACAAAAAATCAAAACACTAACACTAGTCACATATAAACATAAAAATATTGTTTTAAACATAAAGAAATACTGTGCCCATTTTCTAAGCACGATAATACCCTCCAGGGATGTCGGTATTGGGAAATACTGAATCTTTCAGGGGCTATAAGGCCCTCTGCCTGTGGCGTTGGGCCTCATTACACCCCCAGGCAGTCTGGTATTTCCCAATACCACCCACCCTGTCAGGTATTATTGCTTACGTAGCACACTATTGTACACATTCAAAGCAAAAAGCATATTTAAACTACAGCTTCATGCAGTTACACAATGGAGCAAATTGTTATTTATGAAAATATTTTGTAGTATTTGGCTATAGAATATGGTGATTAGGGTGTCATATGATACTGGGACATTGGTGGCTTGTTTAAAACTCCAGATAGTTTTACTTACCTGAATGGACTCACAAGGTCAAGAAATGGAAACAAAGTTTTTTTAAGTGCTGCAGAAATGTCCTTCCAGCAGAAAGGGGGGCCTCATCGATTTCAGTATGAGCTGAGTATAGACTAATACAGAGGTCAAAGGTGTGAATTTTAGAGTTGGTGAAGCTATTGCCATGGTAACCTGCTCACAAATTGCTACAGAACTGATAACATCTTGTAACAGCTGAGGATCGAATGCTTTTAAAAAACAAACTCTGGTCAGAGCCAATATGACTGCAATATGATGGTAGTGATGCAACTGACAAAAGAGAGAGGCTGCTTCACTCCACCTTATGAACCCCATAGATGGAAGTTTTCAAATTCCCACCAAAATGTGATTCCATGCCAGCAATATGTCATACACCGCTATAGGTGGAAAAACACATTTTGACCAGGATCTGAAAAATGACAGCTGTCATGTTCATGAGGTGGTGTGAAAAAATGACTATGTTGAAAATTTGGGGTCAAAATATTGAAAATTACTGAAGTTATGAATGAGTGCAGAAAAATGTCAGTGTGCATTTGTAACTTTGTCATTTTTACATATGTTAGGCATGCAGCAATTCTCCAAAAAGGGCCATATTTTTGGAGTGTAATGTACCAACCCTACACACACATTATACATCATTTGAAAGCTTATTTTATGTATGCTTAGATGAGGTATGATGTGGAGCTGTCAAGTGGAGCCGTAAGCCTGCGGGTAAGGTTAAACAATGGTACCAAAAATGAGAAAGTGTAGTTTTTTTGCACAGATCCAGAAACACTGCAACATGACTATGACTCCAGTTTTCACTGTTTACGTTAATTTCAACACTTCAAGTGGTGTTTATTGGCCAAAGCTACCAAATGACAATGTATTAAAAGATTTTATTAGTTTTGCATTAGCTAGTATTTTTTTCAGAAATGATGAAGCTGATTAGCATGTGGCAAAATGGCAAATATCAACATTTTGCAATATACTAAAATGAAATCTTTTCACATCGCAGATTCTTAATTGTCAAAGTGTCTCACAAGTGATTATAATAGTTTTCTATATTTTCAATTGAAATGTGCTGCCCAGGTCAGTTTCACACTAAAGGTTGTGCACCAGTAGCAGTAGGTTGTGTGCCCATAGTTTGTACTGCATCGTGGGTAAATATAAATGTACATAAATTCCTAATGTAATGCTTCTTCATTTGTAAGCTTTTGTACATACAATGTAGCATCTAGTCTGCCTGGTAGAAGGCTTTAATTTGTAATTGCCTATGCATGCAGTACTAGCCTTTGAAATAGTCTAGAAACTAGCTTTTTAATTCAGTGACACTTATGCACAGATCAGTGTTAGAGATGACAACAGACAACTTCATATTAGGCTTCAATCAAAGTGCTCACTAAACAAAAACTGCAGTTTTGATACTAACATATAGATGTAATTTGTATGTAATTTAGCACAAGTCTGTATATTTGTGCAAAATGAAAAATGGTAGTAGTGGTGGTGGTAATGCTAACAATATAATTTTTTGAATTTTACCTCCACAGGGAAGTTATAGTATATGAAGACGTGAAGGATACAAGTCCCTTAAAGTTTACTTCCAAGAGAAAAAGACTCTCCACAAACTTTGAAAAATATATTATTTGTCAAGAAAACCAACAGAATGCAAAACTGTCAAAAGCCACCAGTGCTGGGCAGAATTCTGTGATGCTGGCAGCAGAAGCCAGGAGAGATGAATTGTATTGGTGGCTACTGGATGAGTTTTCTATTTTACATTCTATTTTCTTGTGGGGGGTAGGAAGAAATAGGCTGTTGGTTAACTAGGATCTGCAGCCTATCCTGTAGGTAGGGAAATGGGCAGACTAGATGGGCCAACGGTCCCTATCTGCCGTCAAAGTCTATGTTTCTATAATGTGCCACCAATACTGTATCACAGGGGTTGCCTTCAGAAATACACAAGCAAGTCAAATTTGGCACATGTCAGAGTTGTATTCAACCCAGTAAAGAAAACAGACTCTGAAGCTGATCAGACAGCATCATGGTCACCTGCTTCAATAGTCACCAGAGCAAGCACATCCACCAGTGATTGGTCCTGTTGCATTGTTTGCTTGAGAAAAACACCAATAAAGATAAGAAACTTCATAAAATTGAAACATTTGAGAAAGCAACCAATCCAAGGGAGGCAGCACTTCAAAGAGGAGATGATGACATGCTACACAAAATATCTGAGGATATCTGAGGAAGACTTGACTGCTAAGGATACAGTTTAAACGGATCTGAAAAATATACCATCTAGTTCCACTGCAACAATACAGTTACCTTCTGACATTGCATTTTATGAGCTGATTGAAGAGATAGACAATGATCTTATGTACAACAAGAAGGCTCTTCTCCTGTCCAAGCTGCTACAAAGATATAAAGCCCTAGTTCCTTCAGATGTAGAAACTAAAAGCTATTCCAGTAGCAAATTACATTCAAGATTAGAAAAACGCTATGGTTCTGCAATTTCATTCCATGCACAGCATGGACAAGGCAAGTCTACCATTGTTCTATGCAGTGCAATAACATTAGCTGATGCTATCCAAGCGGCTAGTAATCTCAAGCAGGAACGTAAGTTATCCAGATGTTTTGTGGATGTTCTTCTGGCGAGTGAGCCTGATGAACAGTTTTCAAATGAACAAGTGGTTTTGTATAATGCCGCTTCAGTCTGAAATAGTAAAAATGAAATCCTCAGATTATTAACCAAAGCCAGGGGATTGCAGTTTACAGAGGTCAGCTACGTTTGTGCCCCAATTAGTGCAGGAGTTTGTCTTTTTGGTTGATAGATAAAGAGGTGTATAATTCAGCCAGCAACGAGTAGCATCCTTCAGAAGACATTCAAAGAAGATGCCTCTCAATTGTGGAGTACATAATATTTAACAGTTCCAAAAGTATCACACCACAACACATAAGCCTTGCTGTACAGCTACACCATACATTTTGGGTCTCATCATTTAATTGACATACTACACCTTCATGGATTAAGCATCAGTTATGATGAGCTGAGGAAGTTTGTTACTAGTGTTGCAAAAACTGAAGTAGAAAGACTCCAAGGAGGTGTGTTCATTCCAAATGGAATTGTACCACTTCATGTTGGTGGAAATCTCCTCCATGAAGGAGATGATAATATAGACATCAACATTGAAACCATCAATGAAAAGAATACCTGCCATTCAATCGATAGAGCTGTATTTCAAGAACAGTCTGCAGAAAGTCCAGCATCACAAGAAATATCACTGAAGTGTAGGAAGGAAAAGTCACTTACTCTTCCCAGGCAATCAAAGTTTCTTATGAGGTGTGCAGCATTTGAAAAACCTAGAACATGTCCAGAACCAACTCACCATGAAAATTACTTGAGAAAATAAACTCCTGTCACCTACAAGTGAAAGCTGTCTGAGATCTCTCCTGGTGTCTTTTGAGACTTCTACCGTGTGAAATCCTACCATTACCAAATGACATTGGTATTATTCACACTCAGGTGATTTCATTTTGGACTGGTTTCAACCACAAACTTGCCACAATGAAGTGCACCTCTACAGCAGTTGCATATGCACCTATTGTGGATGCCAAACCAGCTGACATGGCCACACTGTATACTACAATGCGGAAATGTCAGCAGCTGTAGGCCAGCAGTATGCCGTTCTGACCATGGATCAGCAACTGTATGCTGTTGCTTATCAAATAAAATGGACTCTCCCAAATGAACTTGGTACCAATGTGATTCACCTGGGTGGTTTTTGCACCCTGTGTTGCTTTATTGCATGTATTGGGAAATTTTGGGGAGATGCAGGATTGCTAGGCCTTCTTGTTGATTCTGATGTGAATGCAGCTTGCACTGCAGATCAGATGCTTGTTGGTAAATAATTTAACCATGCTCTACATGGCTTGACTCTAGTAATTGAGGCCCTGAGTGCTCTGAAACTTTCTTCATTTGTTAAATGGTGTGAGCAGGGAGGAGGTACTCATGCGGTTTCAGCATTTGTCTGGCAAATGTTGGCTGACACTCAAAAGGTGTTTGAGTCTGAAGACACTAAGTCCTTACAATATGTCATTAAAGAGCTCAATGATGCTCTAACTCAGAATATGCTACCACTACTGGAGGAATTTTAGACATGGGGTATGCCCAGTCTCCTAAATTAAAGTTCTGGGATCAGATATCGGATCACCATTGCAACATGGATGGAAAAATGTGGATTATAAATGACTCCCTGTATTCTTCAAGGGCCCAATGGCATCTGAGCTTCTACAAGACCTTATCTGCACCTGTACCAGTAGGGGTCACAGCACAATCAACAGTGTCTGTAGTCAGAACACTCTTGCCTGCACAGAACTGTGTACATGCCAAGGCAATCAAGACTGTGGTAACCCATGCACTCTTGACAGATCATGATGATGAACAAGATGATGATAATGATGGTGTCTAGAAATGTCACCAGTGTTATTACATTTCAATGTTACCTGTACAAATGTATTATTAGATTTTGTTTTACCCTTTAGAATGTTGCTTTTATGCTTTGAGGTGACAAAGAAATCCTATTTTATGTCTAGAAATAATACATAGTGTCATTAAACTAACAGAAACTAATGCAAATATTTTAAAGTGGACATTCTAATGTGGTGAGGATGTCATTGTTTAGCCCTGTTTCTATGATAATGGCACCACTTGACAGCTCCACATCATATGTCATCTTAAAGTAGACATAATAAGCTTTCAAATGATGTATGATGTGCATGTGTGTAGAAAGGGTACATTAAGTTGACCATACCGGTGGTGTCTGCCACGCGCCTATTATGACCCCAGATTTTCTACATAGCCTTCTTTCTTTTTTTATATTCTATTTATCTCCTGATTCTCCCCCTGGCAGCCCCCTTCTGGCCAATCTCCCCAAGCCCCATCACCTGGCTCCTCCTGGACTTACCTTAACCATTGACCTCTGCCACAGGACTTGCAGTTGTGCCTAGCCACCAGGGTGGGGCCTGTGGTGGGTCGGTCATTCATCTTGCTGACTGGGGAAGTTTTTCCTCCATTTTTTCCCCGTGTCCATGGACGTGCAATGGGCACGATGTCCAAGCTCTGCTTTTGTGGAGATGGCCCCAGTGCCCTGAATATGGGTTCCCTTCCCTTCATGGTGGCATGCATGTGCTGCCACCCAGCCATCACTGGGTGGCAGGCAAGTAGCACACCATTCTAACCACCCTCCCAGAGGAAGGTGAGCTGTCTTGGGATGCTCGATCCTTCCTCGCTCTGCTGGCCCCCAAGCAATCTGATTCCATTCCTGACCCTGGGTCACCAGTGTGGCAGGAGGTAAGGTGCCCAGCACCTCAGCCCTACATGCCATCTTATGACCCCAGCTGATGAACATGAGTGGTGACATGTTCAAATCCTGTCTGAAAGGTGATTTCACAATGTGAGAGTGAAATCACCTTTTGGGCCTGATTTACATACTTCTAGCACCATTGATGAAGAGGTGGGGTCCCAAAAATGCCTTGTTGAAAATTTGGGGCCAAAATATGCAAAACTGACAAAGTTATGCAGCAAAATTGAAACCCCCTATTCAAATATATTGAACTGCACTTAATTTAGTTTCTCATATTGCAGTCGGTGGTTCCAGCAGCAAGACATGTCTTCGATCAGAGAGTGGATGTTCATCCAGGGACCTGTTCAGGTGAATGAGGGTGTGTGTGAGGTGCTGACTGCTGAGTGGGAAGTCGGGGTGGGGTTGGGGTCAGATTGATGAGGGACCATTTTCTTTTTTACAGGTTAATAAAAATCACTGAGGGACATTTTTCTTTCTTACAGGCCACATGGGTACAACATAAGGATGGTGATCAGAGGGTAGGGGGTGCCACTAGACACCAGGGAAACAGTACCTAACAGGAAAGGTGATCGGAGGGTGGGGCAGAAACAATACAACAATATGGGGACAGTGATCAGAGGGTTGGGGGTGCCACTAGACACCAGGGAAATAATACATTGTTAGGGGGACAGCGATTGGGGGTGGGAGGTGCCACTAGGCACCAGGGAAACAGCACAACAATACAGGGATGGCGATCGGAGGGTGAGAGGTGCTACTAAACACTAGGGAAACAATACAGCAATATACAGACGGTGATCGGAGGTTGGGGGACCACTAGACACCATGAAAATAATTCAACAATACAGGGACAGCGATCAGAGGTTGGGGGTGCCACTAGACACCAAGGAAACAGTACAACAATACGAGGATGGCAATAGGAGGCTGAGGGGGTCCACTAACTACAAAGGAAACTATAGGAATGGTGACTGGAGGGTGAGGGGCATCACTAGGGACCAGGGAAACAATACACAATGGGATGGTGATCAGAGGGTGGGGGTACCACTAGATATCAGGGAAACAATACATCATTACAGGGATGGTGATCAGAGGGTGTGGGTGCCACTAGACACCAGGGAAACAGTACAACAATATGGGGATGGTGATCAGAGGGTGAGGGAGCATCATTAGACACCAAGGAAACAATAGAACATTACAGGGATGATGATCAGAGGGTGGGGAGTGCCACTAGACATCAAGAAGACATTATTACATATATAAGAGGAGGAAAAGAAGAGCTTGCTCTAAACCTGGAAGTGAACCAGAAGTGAGTGTGGAAAATGATCTCTCAGATCATGTACCTCTCATGCAGCTGGGGTGGGGGGAGAAACAGCACTATACCAAATGGAGATGACTGCATGTGCTTCAACTCTACTGTGGAAGGACACAGTCAAAGTATCTGGTCACGTGTCTCTCTTCTATGTCATAGCAGTACATCAGCATAGTTCTGCTAGGCAGCCATAAAAATAATGACATGTATGGCAAACCAACCAAGATTTTATCCTATTGCAAGAAACTGACCTCTCAGAGGATGAACACAAGAAGCTGGCCAAGTTCAGGTATCAACAAGTCCACTGCTCCTCATATTGAGCTGGACAGAGGAGGGGTGTGGCCATCTTGGTGCTGAACAAAGTAACTTTTGGCATGCAGGCTATGCATAGAGACAAGGAGGGTAGATATATGGTCCTGAAGGGTGCACATAATGGTCAGCTCATTCCATCAGTCTCTGTATATGCCCTGCCCGCTGCTGATTTTGCAAAGAAGGTGAAAATGCTTTTGGCTAACATGGGACTGACTGATGTGGCAACATCTTTATGAGCAGACACAAGGGCATACCTTGTACCCAGCAGTACATCAAATGTATTCTAAACAGGATATCTTCATAGCATCTAAAGAACACATAGCTAAAATACAGGGCTGTGTAATAGGACCTATGAGTCTCTCAGATCATGTACTTCTCATGCAGCTAGACATGAATGTAAGACAAACTCCTTTTGGAGGTTAAATGTGTTTCTTTTGCAGGATAGGGAGGTCAGAGACCAGATTCCTCTCATCATCACACAGGCAGTACAGGAAAATTCATCTCCAGGCATTTCTCCTGGGATACTGTGAGTCACAGTAAAAGCTATGTTGAGAGCGAAAATTATAGTCATAGCAGAAGGGAACAAATTCTGGTCAGAGCCAAAATGGCTGCAATTCATTAATATGATATGAAAAAGAACAAAAGCTGGAGTGGGCCTACAAGCTTGTTTGTCTATGTTCAGTGGCCTAAACCATCTCTGTAGGTTCTTAGTCCCCTTAGGGACAGCAGTGTGGACCTTTCTCTGGAGAAGTAAGAGCTGGGATGATTATTTGTACAGCTGTTCCTAAGGGGGTCGACAACCTACAGGGATGCTTCAGGCCAGTGAACATTAAGAAAGAAGCTTGCAGGTCTAGTCCAGCTTCTGTTTTTTCTCATATCAGGTTAATGTTGCTAGGAAAAGTTTTTGATTGAGGGAGAAGCTGTAAGTGGGAGTTTCTCCAAATAGACCTCTAGCAACTGACTCAGAGGTCCTGATACACATACTATATACTTCTTGGCCCATCTGCACATTTGGAGGGATAGGAAAGGTGATAAAGGTGGCCACAGCATCCACAATGCGGGATGCTTGCCCCCCCCGCACCCGATTCCGGACCTATGCACATGGCCACACAGGGGGGTGGGCTGGGGGTGACCCAGGGGGCATGGGCAAGTTTGAACCCAATTCAGGCAGTGAACTCAGCAGTGCAGAGGGCCAGCAAAGGAGGAGTCCACTATGTCTGCCTATGGCAAGCATTATTGACTATATGCAACCCCCATCTGCCTACACATTGCTATTCCAGACTCAATCAGCCCTCCGTCCTCCAGCCCCCAGTGTTAGGAAGCTCCATGATGAGCTGGGACAGCTGTGGTGCATTAGAAATTCTGGTCAGACCCCTCACTTTTCTTCTTCTTTTTGTCTGCAATAGGTTAGCATAGCTTCCACTATGTAGCCGTAAAAAAAATCCACTGAATGAACATAGGCAAGCATTAGAACAATGATATATTTTGCATAGCATTCCATTTCATAAAAATTGCAATTCTGAAAGTTCATGCATGACCAAATCAACTAAGAAAAGTCAGATGATGTCTCACGATTAAATACGTATAAAGTAAAGTTTCTATTGTAGCGGTTGTTATAGAACCCCAAACTTCTGAATGAAGTCCTTCCATGTTTTTATATCACCATGGTCCACGATAAAATTACTTCCCTCTCCGAAGGTGAGTATACTTTCATGTCAATGTTATTCCAGAAGTAAATAGCAAAACAGTTACTTTGTATCACCAGATACCTTGTAGTTGGACACATGGCATTAGCTATCCAGTACTCACTCATTCACGTGAATCGGTGCTTTCCCAAAACCTTGAAAGGTAAACTATTGAGAAAAGCAGCAGTTGTGGAGTGCTGTTTTACAAATGTAACTAAATCTTTTCCATGCGCCATTTCTACACGTATTTTTTTTTTCAAATGCATTCTCAAAATATGCACAAACCAGCCAGATGTTAAAGCAATTGAAAATTAAATTCTAAAATTTTAAATTCATGCCAAATGCAGCCATGCTTTATATATTGAGAGAAGGAATTTTTGAAGGGCAAGTCATGTTTTTACGTAGAGTGCTGCAGGGTTTCAGAAGATAATTTTTCCACACCTTTTCAGAGGTGAATGATCAAGATAATAAGCAAGCTTCCTTTTATCATTGGATCTGCAAGCAGTACTACTTGGCCAAGATATTCAAAGAGGTTGCACCTGGCACAATCTAGTTGCACTGGCGCGACCCCAGTAATGTGCCCCGGGGCAATATTCAAAAGGGGTACTTGCGCAGTACAAGTCCCAATGCACCAGAGCACAATGGTAATGTATGTAGTGCATCTGAAGGGGGTGTGCCCATGCATATGCGGCACATCCCAATATTCAGCCTGGGATGTGTGGTGCATCTGCTGGCACAAGCCCTAGATGCACTGCATACTGGAGCACAAAGTTGAGCCTGAAAAAAACTGCTCAAATGCTGGCCACCCACAGGTGGGCTGCTGTACTGCATGGTGCAACACAGCAACCTCCAGCTGTGGGTGGCCACCCGCCCACCCAGAACACAGTCCACAAACACACATATGTACCCTGGTAGTCTAGTGGCACCCCCCCTTCCTCCCGTACCTCTGATCATCATGCTGATATGTCATATAATGTCCCTGGTGATCTAGTGGTACCCCCTCCCCATCCTGACCCTCTGATCACTGTAATAAAGATGTTTATCATCCCTGGTAGTCTATTGGTACCCCCCTCCTTGCCTGTGACCAGATTCCTCAGTGCACCATATTATGATATCAGTCTGGTGGTCCAGTGGCCCCCCAACCCTCATAGGCCCCCTGCTCACCCAGCACCCCCCTGTCATCAGCAGGCAGCTGCAACCAGCCCCCATACTGCCCGGCCGCCTGCCGAATGACAGCATACAGTATGAACTGTATGCCCATTGGTTCACACTGTGGACCAATGGCCTTACAGTGTATACTGTACATGTCACTAACAAATATGTGACATATTTGTGAGTGACATGTACAGTATGCACTGTAAGGCCATTAGTCCATGGTGTGGACCAATGGGCTTACAGTTCATACTGTACACTGTTATTCAGCGGGCAGCTGGGTGGTATGCAGGTGGGTTGCAGCTATCCACTGATGATGGGGGAGTGCTGGGTGGGCAGGGGGTCTGTGAGAGTGGGGGGGCAACTGGACCACCAGAGTGATATTGTAATACGGTGCACCAGTGCTGCTGGTCACGGGCAGGGTGGGGGGTACTGCTAGACTACCAGGGATGGTAAACATCTTTATTACAGTGATCGGAGGGTTGGGATGGGGAGGGGGTGCCACTGGACCACCAGGACAATATATGACATATCAGCACAATGATTGGAACCTAGGTACGGGAGGGAGGAGGGTGCCACTAGACTACCAGGGAACTCATTTGTTGAACATTACAGGAGATTGGAGTTACAGGCAGGGGGGGCTCCACAGGACTTCCACTGCCAGCACTGCATGCTGTGCAGGGTGCTGGGTGCAATTTGCTGGCCTGCCCTGCTCAACACATGCAAATGAGGCCATAATGATATGCAAATGGCCCCATTTGCGCCTTGCATACATTATGGCCCATTTGCATGTCCAGGTCTGAATATCTAGGACTTGTGCCCAGTGCAGCTACAGTTGCACTAGAGCATTCCCAGTCCTACCTGTCTGGGGGATGCACTGGCACATTGTATATGCACCCAGGACATTATGTGCTATATTTAGAGGTGATGTGCCATGGCACATCTCCTTTGAATATCTCCATTTCTTGCTACGGCACACCTCGGTTGTGCTGCGCCTCCACTTGTGCCATTGTCGAGTGCATTCTGAATATTGGTCCCCTTTTGTCTTGTTTATTCAGTTTAGGTGTTGTCATACTCAGCCAAATGTAAACTGAAAAGAAGTGATATACTTGCTATGCAGCCATAAAAAGAGGTTGCTTTACAGAAGAGGTGATAAGGAAAGTGATGGATTCAAGCCATATAACCCAAATGTGACAATACAACACACAAGTAATAAAATAATTCATGGTCATATCATGTTTCCCCCACCCCATCCCTCTCTTAGCTTTATACTCTCCTGCCTTCAACTGCAAGCTGTGGTGTGGCTATGAATTCTTTCATAGGATGAGACAGTGCTTTCTGGTAGGTGTGCTTACTCTTCCTGCTTTTGGATCTGTGAGTGAAACCACTCCTTTCACTGCTCCTTCATCCCTACATTCTTCGCAGCTGCAGCTTAGCACCGACTGCTCCTTAGAAGAGCAGCAGGATCGGCAGGGGGCAGGAGAGTGGTGAGGGGCGGAGTACATCATGGAATGGGAGCTGGCAGGTTCAGAATGTTTAGTAGACCTGAAGAAGAATAAAACAACAGCAGTGGGGAGTGCAGTGTGGGTTGGGAGCTGGATAAGCACAGGGTCCATGAAAAACACATACTGTTACATGGCTTGGGTAGTGATTGGGAAAGATGAAATGGTGGCAGCAGGTGGAGGAGTTCAAGTGAGTGAATTATTTTTTTCATTTTACAGAGCTGAGGCAGAGGTGACGATGACAGAGAGTGAGGCTGGGAAACAGTGAAGAGAGGGAGAGGAGGTGTTGCCTTTTTATGCATATTGACTACTTAATTTTCCATCTGATATAGTACCAGGAGTCATTTGAAAGGTGTAGTATAGGCAAAATTCTAAAAAGAACATGTCCATAGTGCAGTTCTTCCTCTGACTGTTCCTGGTGTTTGTGTTCCGGCTTCTACCTGCAGGTGTTTTTCCCTAATTTCCCTGCCTGTTTTATGGCTCCTGGTGATCACTATGCAGGTTCTTTTATTACTATGTTTTCTTGGAATTGTCCCAGAATGCCTCTGGAAGTGTTGTTCAGACAACCTTTTTCAAGTAGATGTGGTCCTTGTTCTCACTCAGTAAGTTTACTTGATGGGCCAACTTACCGGATAACCCATTATCTGGCAACTGAAAGGAAACCTGGCTAATGGCAGCACTGCGTTTACATGAGCGTAGTGTGAATGGGGAAGATGACTGGCATGGCATGTTTTCGGTGTAGAAACCCGGTAACTGGGTTCTTATCCAGCCTTTGTTACCAGATAGCTCTGTTGCCTGGGTCTTTGGGTTAATAGCTAATGCACTTGTATACATGCACTGGTAACTAACTCAGATAACAGGTAGCACTTTACTTACCAGGGTACTGTTCACGCACTGACTGTGTCTCAGTAGTCCCAGAATTACTGTGCCTGTAAGTGCTCTGCTTCTTTCATAAAACTATTACTAATACATCCTATGTAACATTGAACTCTGTGTCTGTTTTCATTCATTGCAAGGGTGTGTGTGTGTGTGTGTGTGTGCTTTTCTCCCTTTACCTTCTCATCTTATTTGTGCTGTTTTGAATGCCACAGATGAACAGAGTAACAGACAATAGTGCAGTCACTGATCCAGGTCACAAATTTGATTCTGTAGTTCCAATTGTTTTTGTAATGCACTGAAATGTATTTTAAAACAGAGACTAATGGATCGAAATGGAGGCTGATATGTCATTGGGAATGTCAACTGATCGCTGACCTCCTTAACTCATCTTCATTTGTAAGGGAAATCTGCATTCCAGCCATCTGAAAGAGCACAGTATTTTTTCTCCTACAGTTCAGCTCTGCCTCATTCGGTATCTGGTTTCCCATGAAAAGTTGGACCAGGATGGATTTGTCACAGTTGTCTTTGTTTTTACCATGCATGTTAATGCATTACACATTGGTACAATCCCTTCCCTTCCTGTTGTGCACCCTCCTTGCCACTGCCTCTCAATGAATACAGATAATGATACCAGCAGTACATTTGTTGGAGGAAGAATTCAAAGTGCACTCCATGCTCCCATTGTACTATTAGGCCAGCAACAGGAGAAAACCTTATGCCATTCACATGAAAAGGAATTCAGATTAAAAAATACTGGTACCTCACAAAATAATTGGAACAGAAACATCCATGCATTCAAATTAACTTGGCAAATTAAAACAGCTTTTTTATTTTGTTTTACAGTTTACCTAGGGTAGCCCAGTTGAGATGCAACATTTCATTTTTAGTGGGAGTATGCTTTTTTTTAAACTTTATTTTTATTGTTCATCATATATCTTGACTATATATATATATATATATCATGCATATAGTGAACAGGCCATAGATGAGTTTGATACTATTGGGAATACAAAGATAATCCCCTGAAATACAGGATATACAAGTTATGCATCCACTATATAGTGTTACATCAATTGAGGGAACCTTCTTAATAATGCAAAGCAAAAGTCCCAAGTATGCTGTGTGGGTGAACCCAAGAGCGACATGGCTAGCTTAAAATGTATAGGATTGTCCATCAGTGTCCAGCCTAGTTAAAGGAAACAAGTCCCCTAAGGGACTAAGGGTGCCATGTAATCATCTAAAAGTAATATTGGTTCTAAAAATAAAACACTGTGCAGCAGAATTAACCAGAACCACATCTAAACATTTAGACACAAATTGAAAACTTCCCTCCTCAGAGCCACCTAAATAAATAAGCCATGCTTCCTTCATGTAATGTTAACCCCCTAGTAGGCCACCCCTTACATTGTACCAGGAGTATAATAAATCAAGAAAATTGCAGGGTTAATATTATAAACCACAACAGTAAATTCAAGGAGTAGTAAAGTGGGGATGAAACTCCCAGTCCTTAGGCATAGCCCTTAAACAGACAAAACAGGCAGTAGAAATCGTTCAAAGCTCAAAGTCTCTTAGCTGATCAAACATGAGAAATATACAAGTGGCCTATTAAGAGTGACTCCCGCTCAAGTGTCCCCATCCAAGTCGTCACTGTTGGTGGCTTCACCGTGGCTCCTAGACACTGCAGCCATATGCGTAGCCCATATTCCGGCATTGTCAGGATCTGAAAACTAGAAAGACTTTCCCCTGATGCGTGATCCAAAGCCTTGCTGGAAGGCAGTATGCTTTTTAAC
This sequence comes from Neoceratodus forsteri, assembly GCA_016271365.2. NCBI lineage: Eukaryota > Metazoa > Chordata > Ceratodontiformes > Ceratodontidae > Neoceratodus > Neoceratodus forsteri. The sequence goes on from JADMNL010000027.1 coordinate 141,318,513, forward strand.
CAATTTTACACCTAGGAGAACTGTAAAAGGGGGGGGTTAAGTGACTTGCCCAAAGTCGCATGACTAAGTTGCCCTGCTAGGATTTGAAAATTGGTTTTGGAACCTGCAAGATAACTATTGCACTGCACTGCCTCCTTACAGCTAATGCTTGGACTATCTGGGGTATGAAATTCTGTTTCTACTGTTCAACTCTGTTTGAAATCAGGCTATCTGATTGATCAGATTTTTTGGATCAGTATCTTTTTAAATTAATCACTGCTTTTGCCGTGGTGTGGTTTCCCTTTTGCTAAATGTTTTGCTGTCAACATAGCTGGGCACAGCTTGCATTTTTCTCCAACAAATGTGCCGCTGGCATTTGTTTCTAACAATCTTTTTTGTTTCCAGTTAGTGTAAATATCTAACTTGTACAATTTAAATGTTTGCCTATATTCAGCAACCTATTTTGGCACAATCTATAGATCTCACAACCTGTTGTCACTGAACACATGAATTGTGTGAAAAGGTGGGGTGCTGACCCTCAAAATGTGGGTGATGATCAAACATGAAGCTCTTAATCTGAGCAATGTGAACACTAGTGCCTTTACTTGTGCAAGTTTATTTTTCCTTAGGAGTATTGAGTGTTGGTGTTATGGACATCTTCTTTAAACTCTGTCCACATCACTTTCCTCACCCTTTATGACTGGATGTTTTTCATGTGGGATTGAACAGAAGAATTCTTATGGGAAAATGACGGATGCGCTCTTAATGTGGGGTATTTGTGAGGTATTGCAATCTACCAGCATCAATCAGGGTTCCTGTTTGAAAAATGGTGGTGGGGAGCTAATTGACATGCTACTGTACGTTGCTGAATGAAGTAGAACTTGTTCCAAAATGCCTGTTACAAAATTAATTTATTTCATGATCTACTTCATCTATAAGAAATAACCAGTTAAGGGTAGCGGATCTACTTAAATAAAATGAAAGGATGAGAGCACTTGGAGGGACTAGGAGACAGACGCCACTGATTGGGACCAGAACAGGTAGGGGGAATCACAGTGATCAGATAACTAATTAAGGGTAACTGATCTGCAACCATTTAGTTGTATTACTGAATAAAATAAAAAGGTCAGAGTGCTTGGAGGGGCCAGGAGAGAGATGATACCAATCGGGACCAGAACAAGGAGGGGGAGCCACTTCACACAGTGATCAGAATTGGGGAGAGACCAGAGAACTGTTTTGTTAGAGAAAGAGAGTGAGAAAGTCAGGAGCAGAATCACATTTCACAGCACTGAGCAGAATGGGAAATGGAAAATTAAAGAGAAAAAAATGCACCCGTTTAGTTGTACCGAATTATTTAAATAAAATAAAAGGATCAGAGCACTTAGAGGACCAGGAGACAACAATTGGTTCCGGAACAGGAAGGGGAACCACAGCGATCAGATAACTAGTTAAGGGTAGATGATCTGCATCCATTTGGTTGTATTACATAAATAAAATAAAAGTGTCAGAGTGCTTGGAGGGACCAGGAGAGAGAAGATGCCAGTCAGGACCAGAACAAGGAGGGAGGACTGCTTCACACATCAATTGAAACTGGGGAGAGACCAGAGACCCACTGATTTATCTAATAATGCCTCATATGAGGAAAAAAGTTGTGTTTCATTCACAGTTTTATCAAGGCAGTGTGGGAGGTGCAGTTTTATTTTTTTGTCCCTTTACCTTCACAAGCACCATTTGCATACACTCCATGTTCTCTAGCTATGGTGCATGGAGGGAAGAACTGACCGGGGCACAGAGGAAAGGAAAAACAGGGTTGGGAGCAAGAAAACAGTGTGGCTGGGGGGAAGGGGATGTGCACTGAGAGGAGGGAGAGGCAGAGAAAGAGCGGGGAATAAGATGTGCGCTGAGTGGACAGAGACAGAGAAGTGAGGGAGAAACAGAGGAAAAGGATGTGAGCTGATCCATGTATATCATTACATGGTATTCTTCAACTCCACTCTGTGTAAGGAGCAACCTGAGCTTTATTAGGAATTCTGGTCAGACTTCTCTTCTTCATTCACAACACATCAGCATTGCTCTGCTATGCAGACATAAAAAGGGACTCAATGTTCTTTAATGCTGGACATGTGTTTTTGCTTATTTCTATAAAACTAAAGTTGCTGCAGGTATGAAACTAGTATACTATGTAAATAACAATCCAGCACTCCAGACCAAAAAATTCACTGAGAGCTTTTTTTTATGAATTATAAAAAATAAATAAAACTTACAAGAGTCCAAATACTTTGTAGCACAATACATTCAGTGCTTATGAAATCAATTGCAGCCCACACACATTCTCTGTCTAGTATATTCTGATAGCATATGTTTCCATCTGATGAAAACCCAATGTTTATAAGAAATCTCTTGATACAAAAGGAGTTATTTACAAAAAGTTCCTGTGCTAACAGTTTAAAAGTTTTAATACTCATGTTTAGTTTCTTTTTAATGCTCATGTCGTGCAACATTCGGATATATGTCTTTTATGTGCCTGTGTGGTTAAAGAAATAAGTTATATTGTTTAAAAATTCTGCTATAGCTGCTTACAAGTTTTGTAGCAGCTCTGGTATTTAAGATCTGCCTTGCTTCAAGAGTTTCAAACAAATAGAGTTTTACTCAGAAGCGATTCTGTGTCTTCTGACCTATTTTCTAAAGCAAGGGTGTCCAACCTTTTCTTGGTCATGAGTTTTTTTAAATTTCTGACTAAGATGTGATCACAACAACGTGCGGCTGAATAAACACCAAAAGCACCAGTGGAGACTGTGCCATGTAATTGACGAGTCCTGATCCAGTCCAGCCAGAGTATTGCTGCGGGGGTGAAGAGGGTGAGCAAATGCTGCAGAGTTGTCTGCTTCCAGTCCTGCTGTCATTTTTTCCCCCAAGCCAGAGGAACATCAACAATGCTGGCAGAGACTCTGCAGTGTAATCAATGAGTAATCAACAAACTATTAGTGAGCCACATGAAACTGCTTCACAAGCAACATGTGGCTCATGAGCTATGGATTGGCTACCACTTGTCAAAAGGTTTATTTGAAGTAAAAATACCCCCATTTTAAAGTACAGGAACTGAGGATTAAGCAGGTATAATTGTTATAAAGATATTTGCTTGGAAACAATGTTTATGGCCTTTTTTCAAACAACATGAAGTCTTGCTGTATTCTGACAATTGCATTGATTCCCAACCTTTGAACTGCCCCAGAGAACAAAAAGTTAACTTTCTATGCAGGGCATAGAATGTTGAGCTTGAGCTCGGTTGAAGTCTCTGTCTGGAGTGTTTTGAACTTAAACCATCAGATTCTTTACTCCGCCTCACTGAACGGTTGCTCTGGAGATTTCTCCTTCAGCTCAGTTTGAAAGTCAGTTAAAGTTTTCAGTTTTCGTCAGTTTTTAAACCGAAAAAAGTATCCGCATAGTCAGTTCAGTCTCTGTCTGTGGTGCCATGAGTACTAGATAGGAATTGTTCTGTTTTTCTGTGGCTGAACCAGCCATTTGTTAGTGAAATTTGTGTGTTTACTTAATATGTGGTTACCAGTTCTTATCGGTTCTAAAAAGAACGTGTTTTGAACCATTTTTTTCCAATACCCATGACACGGTTAGGAACCGATAAGGGAGTCTTGCCTGGCAGTTGCCGAAAAAAGGGTAAGTTTGGTTAGGTTGGCCATGTCTGAGAAACCCAAGACAAAACTGGCCCACTGGGTTTCAACACTGCAGTGAGTGTGGGGAGGTCTTTGCTAAGGCCGATCCCCACACCACCTGTGTTTATTGTCTGGGGTTTGACCACCTTGATTCAGACTGCTAAATATGTAAAAACTTTCCCAAATCTACCCTTGAGAAGAGATTAGGTAGACTGAGGAAAAAGGAGGCCGAGAAGTCCGCTGACCTGGATGGCCAGCCCGGTTCAGTTTCGACCGAACTAGAAGGAGTGCCCTCTGACCAGGGCGATACTTCTTCGGGCAAAAGGAGAGCCGATTCTGAGGGATCGGTTCTGGACAAAAGAAATGAAAGATAAAGCGACCGGTTTGATCCAGAGGTTCATGTTCCGACCGCCGAAGAGATAGCCAGAGCGATTCAGATTGTGGAATCGCTCCATCCGGTTCCGACCGATCTGGCTCCTTCGGGCAGGGATTTGGTTTGGTTGGTTCCCCCAGTTCAAGATTATGCCCTTGAAGATTTTTATGAACTGGAATTTGAAGATGAAGGGGAATTTGAGGATGATGATGTAAGTGAGGATCTGGATGTGCCTGTGGAACCAGACATCTCCCCAGACAGACCTTCAGGTGTTTCCCCTCCTAGGCTTTCTGAGTCCCCTTCTCACTTTATGTTTTACAGAAAGGTGGCTGAAACCCTCCAGCTTCCTATGGAAGAGGCTGTGGAAGATCAAGAGGAGCATGATTATGTAGAGATGATGGACATCCCACAGTCCAGGAGACTGTCTATTCCCCTCCATAAATCTTTTGGGAAACAGACACAAAAAATCTTAAAGTCTCCTAATACTATACCTCCTGTGGATAGAAGAATGGACAAGAGGTATACACTTTCAGGCTCAGATACAGAGTTCTTATATCAGCAATGCAGCCATGTTGGAGTAGTGCAGGCTGCTGCCTGTGACAAGGCAAATATTCCCTTGGCTTCACACCCCCCTGACAAGGACTCCAGAAAGATTCATGCCATGACAAAGAAGCAGTACATGGCATCTTCTTTGGGACTCAGGCACGTGAATTACATGGTCTATACAGCCAGGTACCAGAAGTCCAGGTGGGACACTGTACTGGCACTGGCTAAACAGGCCTCCCCCAGCTAGTCAAGGAGCTGAAGGCAGTGGCTGCAGATGGGATTGAGGCATCTAAAGTTCAGTTTCATGCTGCTGTGGACTCTAATGATGTGTCATCAAGAGTCATGGCTACATCTGTGGCTCTTCAGAGGATGGCTTGACTCAGATGTACTAGCCTCTCACAGGACACCCAGTCTAAGGCCATGGATTTTCCTGTAGTGGGTAATTCTCTATTTGGGGAGCAGACAGAGAATTACATGAAGAAAATGGATGAGTACAGGACCACTTACAGGAGTGCTCAGGCCAAGGAAAGGTAAGCAACTCCTCAAAGGCAGCAGTCTAGAGGCAGGGGCAGGCCTTTTCAAAGGCCTTTTTACCAAGCACAGGCCTCTTCTTCCTTTTCTCAGAGGGGATTGTTCAGAGGGAGAGGCAGAAGGGGGATTGGCAGGGCTGCATCCATTCCTCATCCTAAAGCCCCTGCCAAGCAGACACCCTGATGGGTCTACCCGGGTCAACTCTCCTATTCCAGTATGGAGCAGGCTGGCTTACTTTGTCCAGGACTGGATGTCTATTACATCAGACAAGTGGGTCCTGGAAGTAGTAAGCCAGGGACTGGTTCTCAGCTTCAAAAAATTTCCAAAGATGAGAGCCATATCTTTTCCACCTGCAAATCTCTCGGAAACCCTTGCCCTAGAGGCAGAGGTTTCTTCTCTCCTAGCTTTAAAAGCTATAGAGAGAGTACCTACCCTACATTGGGGCAAAGGACTGTACTCCAGGTACTTCCTGACCCCCAAAAGACAGGGGAGTGGCGACCCATCCTAGACCTAAGATATCTAAACAAACATCTTTTAAAACCAAAGTTCAAGATGATAACTCTGGGAATAATCCTTCTCTCTCTAAGGCCAGGGGACTGGCTAGCCTCCCTGGACCTCAAAGATGCCTACTTTCACATCCCCATCAGGTGCACCCACAGAAAGTACCTCAGGTTCGAGTTGCCCTCAGGCCACTATCAGTTCAGAGCAGTGCCCTTTGGCCTAACCTCAGCCCCAAGGGTTTTCACAAAGTGCCTGGCAGTAGTAGTTGCCTTTCTAAGAAGGCAAAAGATTTCCATTTTTCCTTATCTGGATGATTGGCTAATAGTGGGTCAGTCTCCAGACCAGGTCAAGTCTCACCTACAAGTGACCCAGCAAGTGCTCACTTCTCTAGGATTTCTTCTCAACCTTCCCAAGTCAGTTCTCGAACCAGTCTAGCTTCTTACTTTATAGGGGCAGAACTGGACACACTCAGGGCAAGAGCCTTTCTTCCTCTAGAAAGGGCAAGGGTTCTTATGGAACTAGCTTCTTCCTTAAGCCTTCAGGTATCTTGACTAGCAAGGCATTTCCTCCAGCTCTTGTGCCACATGACAGCTTCAACAGCAGTGGTCCAAGGGGCAAGATTCCAGATGAGGGATATTCAGTTCCACCTGAGAGTTTTCTGGTCTCAGAAGAAGTAATCCCTTACCAAATTGATCCCAATGACTCTGACCTTGATCCAAGCCCTCCAGTGGTGGCAGGATCAGGACAATTTAAGACAAGGTGTTCCTTTTGTTGCTCAGCCTTGTTCAGTGGTCCTTACCATGGATGCTTCTCTCCTGGGCTGGGGAGCCCACCTGGGGTCCCTTACTGCCCAGGGGCTGTGGTCCCCCCAAGAATCCCTTCTCCACATCAATCTTCTAGAGCTCAGGGCAGTTTTTCTAGCTCTAAAAGCATTCTCACAGTCAGTACAGAACAAGGTGGTTCAAGTCAGAACAGACAACACCACCACCATGTGGTACATCAACAAGCAGGGAGGCACTCAGTCCACGGCCTTGTGCATGGAAGCCATGAAGTTGTGGTTCCTGGCTTATTCCCTGCAAACCTCTCTTGTAGCAGTTCACCTTCCAGGCAAGGACAATGTGCTAGCAGATGCACTGAACAGGATTTCTCAGGGCCATCACAAATGGTCCCTTGACCCTCAGGTGTTGAAAGTGATTTTTTCAAGGTGGGGCACTCCAGAGATAGATCTCTTTGCAGCCCCAGACAATCACCAACTCCCTCTCTTTTGTTGCAGTCCTCCAGTCCTGGGCTCAGTCACTCTGGATGCCCTGATCCTGAATTGGGAGGGGAAGTTTCTGTATGCCTTTCCCCCCTTCCCACTCCTGTTCAAAGTTTTGGTAAAAGTAAGGTTGCAACCATGCAAGGTGATTCTGATTGCTCCAGATTGGACCAGACAGCCCTGGTACCCCCTTTTGCTGTCCCTAGCAGTCCATCTTCCCCTGTCTTTTCCCAGGAATTACAACCTGTTAACATCCTCTTAGGGAAGGATTTGGTACCCCAGTCTTCAGTCTCTCAATCTCAAAGCATAGCTTTAGAAGAGTTAGAGTTTGCAGATCTGCATCTTTCCCAAGGGTTTCTGGATATCCACAAGGCTTCTCGGAAGCCCTCCACCAGAAAGACTTACAACTCCAAATGGAAAAGATTCAGCATTTGGTGTTCTAAGAAGCATATTTCTCCAGACACTGCTGAATTGCCTATGGTTCTGGATTATATGGTCCATCTTAATGGCCTAGGCCTCAGACCAGCTACTCGCAAGGTACACTTGTCAGTTGTTTCTGCGTTTTTGTCTGTGGGGAAGCCTTCCTCGCTATCTTTCCATCCTGTGTTCTGTAAATTTTTTAAAGGATTGCTTCACACCAATCCTCCTTTTAGAGACCCTGCCCCTGCCTGGGATTTGAACGTTTGCATTGCTCAACTTATGCAACCCCCCTTTGAGCCTATGTCTTCAGGAGATCTTAAGTACTTGATTTGGAAAACTGTGTTCCTGGTGGCCATTACCTCTGCCAGGTATATCAGTGAATTGCAAGCCCTGTCAGTGGAAACTGATTTTATCTCATTTCACAGGGATAAAGTGGTCCTTAGAACCAATAGAAGGTTCTTGCCCAAAGTGGTTTCAGACTTCCATTTAAACCAGTCTATGTCTCTCCCTGTTTTCTTCACTGATCATTCTTCCTCAGGAGAGAGGAGACTACACAGTTTAGATGTCAAAAGATCCCTAGTTACTACATAGAGTGTACCAAGGGTCACAGGTTTGACTCCCTCCAGTTGTTCCACACTTATGGAGAAGTGTGAAAGGGCAAACCTGCCACCAAAAGATCTATTGCCAGGTGGATTGTGTCTTATATACAATTCTGCTATGAAAAACTGGGAAAAACTCCACCATCAGGCCTGAGGGCTCATTCCACAAGAGGTACAGCTGCTTCCCTGGCTGTTGCCAGAGATATCCCTCTCTTAGAAATCTGTCAAGCAGCCACCTGGAAAACAGTCTATACCTTTACCAAGCATTACTCTCTGGATATCCAGGCTAGGAGTGGTGCTCGGTTTGGCATAGCAGTACTTCAGAGCCTATTCCCAAAGTAGGTTCTGTCCCTCCTCCTTGGAGGTACTGCTTGGTAGTCTGCAATTGTCAGAATACAGCAAGACTTCATGTTGTTTGAAGAAAAAAATACTCACCTTAGTAATTATATTTCTTCTAATGGAGTCTTGCTGTATTCTGACCTCCTTCCCTGCCTCCCCTCTCAGAACCTATTTTTGGGAAGTGGGCAGGCAGGTGCAGTGTTGCACCCAAGGGGTATTTTCTGCTTGCACCCTCCTCCTTTTTGTTTGGGTGCTTGTTTATTATTGTTATTTTTAGTACTTTGGGTTTTGTTTTTGGGTTTCCTGACTTGAGTCTTCCTTGGGAATCCAAAACTTTTTTCAGCCAGTTGGCTAGTAAGAATTTTTACAATTTCCACATGGAATTTTTAGTTTAGTTGGGCTCATAAGAATCTGAAGGTTTAAGTTCAAAACACTCCAGACAGAGACTTCAACCAAGCTCAAGCTCAGCACTCTATGCCCTGCATAGAAAGTTAACTCTTTGTTCTCTGGGGCAGTTCAATGGTTGGGAATCACTGCAATTGTCAGAATACAGCAAGACTCCATTAGAAGAAATATAATTACTAAGGTGAGTAATTTTTTCTTGTGAGCTATGGACTTTAGAGATGTTGAACCTACATCAGAATGTACAAAATGATGTGTTGAATCCAAAGACTTGTGTATTGACACGTGTATCTGGTAGCCTCCAGTTATTAGAGTGAAAAGTAACTTTGATCTTAAATGTCTTTTCAAATGGGCACTATACAAGAGAGGGGTGGTACCAGGGCTAGGAATTTACCATTGCCCTCTCATTTGCAAGATCCAATCAGAGTTGGTAAACCAGAATATGTGATGTCATAATTATGTAACTGTGACTAGCTTATAAATACCAGACAAACTGAAATTTGGTTAGAATCCCTTCAAACCAGCTGCTGTCAAGGTCCACGTATGTGTTTGCTGTGTCCAAGCTGAAAAACCCTACTAAGAGCTTGAGCCTGTCCCTGAGTGTGTACCAGAGGTTTGCCATGCCAGTGTGAGAAGACATGCTGTACTTCTAGCAAGAGCCAGCACCACCAGGGTGACGTCAACAGCGGAGAAGCAGATTCTCAATTATTTTTACATCATGAGGAAAAACCCACATTTTGTACAAACTCCAAGTGTCTAAGTATCACTTTAAAATTTTTATATTTTTAGTGTAGCTTAGGAAAGGGGTGGTTACACAAGGGAAATCTTATAGCATATATGACATATATGGGTCTGCAAAAATAATGTTACTATTTTCAAAAGTTTACTAAGACTTCACATTGTGTCTGGTTACTTTCATTTGTTTTTCTTGAATGTTTTATTGCTTTGTATTTATTCTGCCTTGTGCAGTATTTACAAGACTTGATATCCATTCAGTAGTGTTATTATTTTTTATTAGCTTATATTGTACAGGAATAATACATTCTATTGCTATATCACTCTAAGACTGCCACATGCCATGTTCATTTACTAATTATAATGGCCTTTTATATGCAGTAGGTTGTGAAGGAAAGTCTGAGCCATTTTCCACAGTTTTGCATGGTTCATGAAGCAAACCCAGACTCAGTGGACATAAATAACTGTTGTTCCAGCCTGTTGTTCTGACAGCAGGACATGCAGTGGTTATTAGTAGACAGGCCAAAAATGAATTAATGGCTATAGCTTGCATATTCCTAACACATCAAGGATCAATGAGGGAAAACATGGAAGGTTATGGGGAGGATACCATCACCAGTGATGTTTGTGTCATGTGATGTGACACACATAAGCATATAAATACCGTAATGTTGTACCAAACTTCAACATCCAGTCTCTAGCTTTTTGCAATGGAACACCTGGTTAATATATAAAATATTGAAATAAAAAGAGAAATGCAAGTAATATGTACTGTAAGGCTGGACATGAAATACAATTAAGGGTGAAAAATACTGTGACTGCATAGAACGTGATGATCTTCCAGGAATCAGTCTTCACCATTGAGTCACAATAATGCTTTTAATCCAGAGGTGCTAAGACTCTGTGGGAGCCAGAACTTTTCAGAAGGGCTGGTGCCGAGGTAAGCTGCATGCATGCATGGCACCACAAGACTGGCTGTTGCTGCATGGCCTTCCTTGGCACCAGCCCTCAACTGCCTCAGTTCCTTTTTTTCCCACCAGGAGTCAGAACTTCATGTTTGTACAACAACAGCATTCAGTTCTTCTCAATTTTTAGTGTTTATAGCTGGAGTTTATTATTTTTGTGTCAGTTTAGTGCTTTAAAAAAAAATGTTTTTCTCTCAGTCTCACACAGTCCTACTGAGTCAACAGTCAACGGCCGTGGATGATGACAGTAGGGTGCCTTCTCAGGCAAGCTGCTCCGGCAGAGGAGCTGTGTCCAGTCCACTTTTCCTGTCAGTGAAGGGTTCTGATGATGGGTGGTCCTGTGCCCAGGGGAAGGACAGCCCTCCTGGAATCACAAAAAAAAGTGGTCCCATTCCCAATCTCAGTCAGATTCTCTTCACCACTCAGCCTCGAGTTCTTCCCGTGGGAAAGGGAAGAAGAAGAAGTATCGCTTAAGGTCACCCTCTGCAAGGTCTGTTGTGGGATCCTCGGTCTCCTGGAGTCCAAGGCTCTCACCAGCAGAATTGCCATCACTGGGGACCTCTGGTTCTAGGAGGTCATGGTCTGGGGCCCGACATCCCTCTGTATCTCTTAGTGATGATTCTGGTGGGCAGTTCCACCATTGGGCAGCTCTTGTTGAGCTGTGGGTGCAGTGTCTGGCTTGTTTGTCTCTTTAGCCTGTCCCTTGTCCCTTGGGTCTGGTGCAATGGAAGCTGTGGGCAGGATCCTCAAGCCAGGTTTAGCTTTTGGCTCTGGCAAAAGCTCCTGGGTCCTTGCTGATGACTGCATTGCTGACTCCTGTCCAACTGGCCACACCCATTCAGTGTCAATGTGATGGGATCGGCTGCGGTACCACTGCTGTCCACTCTGGTACCAGCTGGGCCTCTCAGAAAACTAGAACAACCATTAAGACTTCAAGACCAGCTCCTGCTAACCCAAAAATGATAATCCTTTCATGGAAAAGGCAGGGAAGTTCAAAACAGATCTCAGCCTCAAAGGAAAGCACAGCCAAAGTCATCGACACTGAAAGCACTCAGTGCCACCCTCTGAATCTCCAGACCCAGTCCTGCCTCAGCAGCCTGAGTCAGACCATTCCTCCCCAGTAGGGGGTGCCTGACCCAATTTTACTGTCAATGTGAGTCCATCAAGACAGAAAAGCTGGACGCCACATCTCACGCCACGCTGATGACCAGGTTTGGGAACAAGCTTGGGCGCCGGGAGTCGGCAGGGGAGGGAGAGGATCGAGCATCTGATGGACTGCTCTCCTCTCACCAGGGAGGGGTCCAGGGCATGCCTGGTGAAGTAGTGGCCCCTGGTGGAAGCTGGAGGCACTACACACACTCAAGCTGATGTGTGGAAGGAGTGCGGCAGATGTTTGTGGCATCATGCCATGTCGACGTCATTGCACTGCTGCACTCCTGGGGGAAAACATACTAGAAAAAACCCTCTATGGCACCACAGAGATGATGGTGACTCCAGGGGCAGGCCCACATCCCAATGCTGGCCCATCACTCCAGGGGACTCCCCGGCTAACCTGACACTCAGATAAGCCTCTCAAATTCCAGAAAGGCTGCCACAGGAGGGCGGGACTGCCCTGTGGGATGATCCAGAGGGCTAGACCTACCTGGGTGTTTCAGGGGAGAAAGCTGGAAGCGATGGGTTCAGGCAGGGAGCAGAGATCTTGCCGAGTGAGTGGGAGCAAAAAAGAAAGTGTACAAAAAAAAAGACAGAAGAGTGGGTCCTCAGGATCATCTGAGAAGGATACTTCCTGGCCTTCACAGAAATCCCACCAGACTATCCACCCAGAAGGTAACCCCTTCTATCAGCCCATACGTCAGAGCTTCTTGCCAAGGAGATTGTGGGCCTTTTGAACAACAGGACAGTGGAGGTAGTTCCAGAGTCAGAATGAAACACAGGCTTCTATTCCCAGTGCTTCCTAGTTCCAAAGAAATGAGGGGGCATGCATCTCATTCTCGACCTCAGAAACCTGAACAAGTTTATGGATGGATAACAATTCAAAATTATTTCTCTGGGGTCTCTGCTTCTCTTCCTGAAGACTCAGGATTGGTTAGCTTCCCTGGACATGGAGAATGCGTACCAGCACATACTAGTACACCCCAGCCACCATAGATACCTCCAATTCATTATGCTGCAGCAGCATTACCAGTTCAGAGCCCTGCCCTTTGGGCTCTCCTAGGCACTTTGGGTCATTACAAAGTGCTTTGCAGTACTTGCAATGCACCTCAGAGCACAAGGACTCCAGGTTTACTCTCATCTGGAAAATGTTCTGATAGCCAGTCCATCAAGGCAGGAGACAGAACAGGCAGTGGCCATGAACTCTCGCTTTCTTATCTTCATGGGGGTTCTGCTGAACCTAGAGAAGTCTCAGCTCCAGCCCTCACAATAGCTGCTATTCATTGGGGATATCTTACAAAATATTGAAACTCAGTTCCCCAAGTTTCAGTATCCTAGCCTTGACAGCCTAGAAACACGGTTGCCCGATGATCAAAGTTTTCCACTTGCAGAATTATTTTATATGTTTGAGAGCCTCCCGCACCCCCTTTACTTTATATAATCAACTTCGCTGCAGGTAAACTTTGCCCATCAGGCAACCGTGTTTCGGGAAGATGGTGTCAAAATAATGAAACTCAGGGAACCGAGTTTCAGTCAATCACAATAGTACCATTCATTGGAGTTCTTTTGAATATGACCAAGGCCTGGGACTTCCTTCCAGACAGCAGAATGCAGGCAGTCCTGCAGATGGCATGCTATATAATTGGGTACAAATCTGTGCAAGCCCACTCCATACAGGGTATGCTAGATCTGATAGCCTCCTCAGTGTTCACAATGCCCCTGGCATAACTACACATGAGAATAACTCAGTGGATGCTCAGTGCACAGTAGTGACAAGCATCACATCCTCAGACCTACCCCATATGAGTGACCAAACTCTGGTTTGGTCACTCACATGGCGGTCAGTGAAGGACAATCTTCAGGGCTTTCCCTTCTTCCAAAAAGAGCCTCAGGTGACTCTCACTATGATGCTTCCCTATTGAGGTGGGGTACCCATTTTCAGGGCCTCAAAATACAAGGTGCTGAGACCCCTCAGAGACTCATCTTCATATCAGTGTGTTGGAGATGTGCGCTGTGTTGTATGGCCTATGAGCTCTGGTGGATCTCATTAGCCACAAAACAGTCCTCCTGCAGCTGGACTAGAAGTCTGTCATGTATTACATCAACAAACAAGGAGGAGCACACTCCTATCCTCTCTGCAGGGAAGCGATGAGGGTGTGGGAATGGTGCCTGGAGCATGGGATCCTGCTCCAAGATATTTACCTGCCAGGAGTCCAAAACACTATGGCAGACAAGCTCAACTGATCAGAGGCCAATTCTCTTGAGTGGTCACTAGACCCAGATGTTGGGAGATCACTATTTCATGAGTGGGGCACCCCAGATGTGGACCTTTTTGCATCCCCACTCAATGCCAAACTGCCTCAATTTTGCTCCAGAAATCCAGGATATGGCATTTTCTGACAGGATACATGAAGACTGCAATGGCTAAATCTTTTTCTGTATGCATTCCCTCCATTTCCTCTAGTGCAGAGGGTACTACTCAAACTGGAGGCACACAGGGGCAAGATAATACTGATCACCCCTTGCTGGCCTCGACAGATATGATTTCCTCTGTTGAACAGACTATCAGTCAGCAAACCAAAGATTCTTCCACTCAGGATGGACTGACTGACTCAGAGTCACCTGGTCTATCCTAGCATGTGCTCCCATCACCTTCAGGCCTAGCTTCTGATGAGATAGAAGTGAACACGTTTAAGGTATCTTAGAGAGTCTCTGAAATACAGTACTTTTGGCTGCCCATAACCATTCCACTTGGAAGCCTTGCACAGCCAAATGGAAAAGATTTCCCAACTGGTGCTACTAACCCACATGGACTCCTTTCAGTGCCCACCCAACAAGGTTGTAGAGTACTTGCTGGACCTTTCTGATGCTGGCTTGTAGCATTCCACAGTAAAGGTCCACTTGTGTGCTATTTCTGCATACCACCAGCTGTCTGTACTCCCTGTCTGGCACAGCTGCCACTCTTTAAGAGGTTCCTTAAGGGCATTTTACAAACAATGCCTCCCATCGATAAGCCAGTGGCTGCCTGAGATATCAACCTTGTATGGAGATGCTCACTTGCAAGTCCTTTGAGCCCCTTGTGGCCTATGAACTAAATGTTTAACTTGGAAAGCAGTTTATCTAGTGACCATCATCTCTGCTTGTAGAGTGTCTGAAATCCATGCCTTGGTTACAGATTCCTCCATATACTGTTTTCCACAAGTACAAGGTAGTTCTTCACACATACCCTAAATTCCTTCCCAAAGTGGTGTCAGAGTTCCATCTGAATCAGCCACTTGTGCTGCCTACCTACATTGCTAACCTCCAGAATGAAGGAGAATGTACTCTCCATTCTCTAGATGTTAAGAGGGTCCTTAAGTTTTACCTGGACAGAACTAAAGACTTCAGGCAATCAGAACAGTGCTTTGTCTCATTTGATCCCATACAGAAGGGACAACCTGTTAAAATCAAGTGCATTTTTGTCTGAATTGTGAACTATCTATACCTCTGCTATGCCATGGTGCAGGTCAGCTGGAAGGTCAGGTACATGTCCACTCCACCACAGCAGTTGCCTATTGGTTGTGTTTTTAGAGCTGCAGCTTGGAGCACAGTGCACACTTTGTTAAGCACTATGCATTGGATGTCCATGCCTGGCAGCTTGCCATCCTTGGTAGGACTATCCTGAATGGACTTCTGTCCTGAGTGAACCCTCAGCGCCTATTGCCCTATCCCGGGGATTTTGTCTGAGCTTGGTACTCTGACCCATTAATATGAATCAATGGTGAAGACTGATTCCAGGAAGATATGAAAATTACACACTCACCGTAATTCTTGATCTTCTAGGAGTATCTTCACCATTGATTCAAATGCCCAACCACTATCCTCCAATTCACCACAGCCTATTTATTGATCTTCACCATGTGTTGTTGGTTTGGACTGTGAAGACACTGCATTACTGGTTTGCTGACCCTTCTTCCATGGGTTATCAGGGATATCTTATGCGTGTAGGTAAGTGCATAAATGGTAGTTAGGTTATGCTGCATCTCCTGGGTAAAAAACATACTGAGGCGGTTGAGGTCTGGTGCCGAGGTAAGCCCTGCAGCACAAACCAGTCTCACGGTGCCACATGTGCACATAGCTCAAGTCAGCAGCAGCCCTCTTGAAAAGTTTTGGCTCCCACAGGATCCTAGCACCTCTGGCTCAGACCCATTAGTATCTTATCAATAGAGGAGATATTCCTAGAAGATCAAACATTTTGGTGAGTAATTTTCATTTATTACTATAGGTGAGCTAAGTAACTCCCTACCCCCATGGCCCATTTGGTAGCCTCTGACCCTACAACCCAATCGGTAGCCCTCCTCACCCCAGTTGTTAGCCCTCCCCACCCCCAACGCCTACCAAACATCCACAGCCCAGTTGGTATCCCTTCTTACCCACTGAGCCTAGTCGATAGAACCTCCTTAGAACCACAGCCTAATGGGAGGTATGGATGAAATCCAAACCACAGAAATGGACTGAAAATGGTAAAATCCAGACCAACTGGTAGCTATGTGTTTGTAACCCTATCCACCATTGGTGCATATGAAAAAAAAACTATGTAAATATGTTAAACGTGCATGCTGTTATCACTAAACGTAGAATCAAAAATAAAATGTTATATCAGTTAACTAAAGAATTGTTTAAGGAGAAGAAAGATAGAGAATTGGCTTGGATAAAATTTAAAAAATCCAACAAGCATGCTGACTGGTTGGCATATATTGTAGATATCTTAGAAGTAAAGGCAAGAAATCAAATAATAAGGCCAAAAGCATTTTTTTATTTAGTTATTTAACCAGAAGTAGCACAATAAGCTGAATGCTTTTTTACAGGAGCGACCTGGGAGCACAGGGAAGTTAAGTGACTTGCTCAGGGTTACACAGTATGCAAGTGGAAGCTGTGGGATTCAAACCAAGGTCTGGTCTGCTGGATGTCACCAGATTTGCAGCTCATAGCCTTAAACCACTGTGCTATACTGCCTTCCATAAAGAATGTACATCAAAAGTCAACACACTGAGAACTTAAGAGATACTAAAAAATGTTGGCAAAGCATTAAATTGCTCACAAACCCAATACCGGATTTGCCACCTTAAATCTTGAAATTGACATTACTAAATATTTGGAATCCAAAGTTATCGCAAATCTGTTTAATCACATGAGAAATTTGAATAAATGCAGACAGTGCTCACACTCAAGTTAAAACTGTGATGCTTCAGTAAGTCAATGTAGAGAAACTACTCAACTGAAATGACATCTTATAAAGGTGTCTGTTAAAGAGGTTTTTGTTTTACTTAAACATTTAAAAAGATAAGTCACTAGACAGAGATGAATTGGTGCCAACATTTCTGAAACTGGCTGCACCAAGAATTGCAGCACCCATTGCCAAAATCATGAACTTGTCCTTTGAGACTCAGTAAATCTGATATTTGGAAGATGGCTTTTCTAATATGTAGAAACATAATTTTTTGCCAGAAAAGGACCCCGTGACCAACCCATTCTGCCTAGATGGTCCCTGTCTGGCCTGTCTCTGCAGACCCTAACTGGTCCCTGGTGACCTTCCCTCCTCCCTGTTTATTTGCTAACATTCCCCTATGTCTATCCCACGCATGCTTGAAAGCTCCTACTGTTTTTGCCTCCACTATTTCCACTGGCAGTCTGTTCCAGGTGCCTATCACTCTTTCAATGAATTAGTCTTCCTCACATCCCTCTTAAACTCTCCCCCCCAGCTCTATTGTATGTCCTGTGGTCCTGGTGCTCTTTCTCCTTTGAAAGAGATTCCCTTCCTGCACCCTGTTCACCCCATGAGGTACCTGTGGATCTTACTTCAAGATAGAGCTCTTGCAGCAGGTAACACCACTAGGACTATGCCACTAGATACTAGGACCCCACGGAAAACTTCTAGCTAGCAGTCCAAGGTGGGGGACGGCCCTCCTGCATCAGCCCTGCTCCCAATGTCACACATGGTATAAAGGGGGCGGTCCCCTGGCACCACCTTGGTTTTTGGCCCCCTGTTGACCCATGCATATCGCCTCCGCAGTCACCTCCTGCTTCCAGTTGACTGCCATTTTCACGCTTTGTGCAGTCATTGTATTTTTTTCTTTTGTTTCACAAGTTCATCATGTATGTCTTCCCAGCCATCTTCAACATCAGAGTGGAGGAAATCAAAGTGTGTATGTGGCAAATAGATCCTGGTGAAAGATGGCCATTCAGCCTGCCTACTTTGCCTAGGTCCCAACCATAAGCCCGCCGACTGCCCGCACTGCCAAGGCTTCAACCAGAGGACATGCATCCACCACCTGAACACTCTCAAAGCATACCTCCTTGAACAACAAGTGGCCCCCAGCAGAAGACCCAGTCAGGGCACAAGGGCACAGCCCATCTTGTTCCTCGGCATAGGACTCCTCCCCCAGAGAGAAGTGATTGAGCAGGAAACACCATCACAAGGACAAGGAACGGTCCAGGTCAGAGTCCCGTCCTAAGTCCCCTACCAAGACTTTGGAATCTTCGACTTGGGTGCAAGGTCACATTCAGATCTCAGTCTCACTGGCTCTCCCGGGGTCACAAGCGAGAAAGCCTCCCACCTCATCACAGATGTTTGGTGGGGAGTCTTCCAGGCTTGGCCTTTTTCAAGGCCCCACATCCCTAGCTTTCTGGCCCCACAAGTAGATGCTAGGGTCTCAGCCAGCAGAACAGGTGCACTCCATGCCTGGCAACAGGTCACAGCCTGCTGCCCATAAGAGCTCAGTTTCTGGGCTGTCCAACAAGCCATCAGGGTCAGATGTCTCTAAGAAGCACCAGGACAGCGAACATCAGGTAAAGCACCACTCGCCTGCCAGGCGGTCATCAGCCGAGGCTGCGGACCGATGTCAGGCCTCCTCTCTTTCTGATTTGACTGCGGAGCTGGACCAGATGCCACCACCTAAACCACTGTCTGCTCCACAAGGCCTGCCACTAACCCTGACTATGGATCAGACATCAGGGGATCTGATGCTAGGCTCGGAGGGCAACCAGAATCAGGTGCCACCCTTCACCTCCTCCTCGGGAGCCTGATGACCTGATGTCTGAGCACCTGTTACTGGAGGATACCACTCTGCAAAAGCCGGTGCTGGATAAGGGTACACTGTTGGACATGACGCCAGGGGACAGAGTACCGCAAGGACCAATTTCAGGGGCACCTAATGTCCCTAACCCAACACCAGCTCCCCAACCATCTCCAGTGGTACCTTTGGCAGAGGTTGGAGCCTTGTTCAACAGTTGGTGGAACACCATCAAAGGGGACCCTGTTGCCTAGGCCTCCAGAGCCGGTTCCCAACCCCACCGGGATACCAGCCCCAGCTCTATCTAGACAGTCTTCCACCCAATGACCACCCCAGCCGTCCCCGACACCTGACCACCCACTATCAGGGGATGATGAGCAGCGATCACCCATATGTCAGAAGCATAATTGCCACCTGTCATCTCGATCCTCCCTCCTCCAGAGGCCAACCTTATACTTCTTCAGAAGGTTCATCCAGAGGCTCCTCCTCTTGCGACTCGTCAGAGTATGACCTGTCCCTACCTTCCTAGGACCATAGAAGGGACTCTCTTAGGTCACTTCCAGGTGATCCCTCTTTCCTGGATATTATGAGACATATCCAATTTCTGAACCAGTGGGAAACAGAGGAAATGGACCTGGAGAGATGTTGCTTGGCCATAATCTTCCCTTGTCAATCTTCACCATTCATTACTTCCTGGGTGTAAGCCGGAGGCGCGCCGCCAGGAGCTTTTTTTTTTAAAGGGTCAGCTTCGCGGCACCGCCCTCGAGGTGGCGTCATGCGTCATGCGAGGGGCCGTTAGTAGCGACCGACTCCTCCTCCAACTCAGTTCTGTTTCTCCCGCCATCGAGGCAGCACCTGTCGCGTCGCTTCAGTGTTTTTCTTAGTTTCCGACTCCGTTTTCCTTGCACCGACACCGATCACGGTAAGACTGTTCTTTTTCTATCTTCGCTAGCCGGGTGTATTTCCTGCAGTGTTTTAGTCTCGTTGGTTTGGCGTTATGTCGGTTCTGGAGCTAAGTTCTTGACAGGGCTCGCCCTATCGTCGGTGCTCCTGTGGCGGCACTTCTCCATCTCGGACCGGCATGCGTTTGCCTTCATTGCCTGGGACCCAACCATGATATGGATTACATGCGGCGCCTGTTTCTCGATGGACGTCCGCGTCCTCGAAGTCCACGTGTCTAAGCTCGGCAAGGCCCTGCCGACTGGGATGGCGTCACACGGAATCTCGGGCGAGATCTTTAGGCCCTTCCCCGGTCCTCCCGGCCTATACGTGTCCGAGGAGGAGGGGTTTCTCATCCTATCTTGCCGAGAGGAGGCCCTTCCATGTGGTGTGGGGGAGCATCATGGCCCTCCGTGGCCGCAGCGCTGACACCGCCGGCAGTCACCTCTTCGGAGGTGCAGGCTCTCATGTCGAGGTCCTTGGCATTTGGGCCGGCTTGGTGGACCTCGACGCTGCCGCTGGGCGCTGGATCCCGCACCGTCAAGGTGCCGTGATCGGCGCTGCCGTTCGGTGCTAGCTTCGATCCTGGGCTGCTCGCGGTGCTGGTGATCGGGCGGCACTTGTTATGGGCGGTGCTTTTGATCGGCTTTCGTTCGCGGTCTCCGGTGATCGGGCGGCGCTGTTGGCGGTGCCGCTTTTGGCCTCGGTGCCATTCGCGGTGCCGATGGACATCTTGGCGCCGCCCGGCGGTGCCACTTCACCTCGGCGCTGCCGGTGGTGCGGCGTTCCCCTCCCGGGCGGTGCGGGCCTGCGAGCCGCTGGGGTGTGGGCTAGGCCTTCCTGCTGCCGGGCATGGGGGGGCGAGCATGGCCCACTTGGTACCAGGGCTCATGGCCCCTGGGGGCCTCGGGGACCCTGGGGTGGCCAGCATCGAGGTTCTGCTGGTCTCGTCCTCCTCGGAGGACGATGACTCAGATGTGGACCCATCCTGGCACCCCATTCTTCGAATCTGGGTCCTCGTGGCTAGGGGTACCAGGCGGCGCGGCGGGCCCCTCCCTCTGTCCCCTTGCGCTGTCTCCTGAGGGTTCCTGCTGGGGTGGCCGAGGGTCCCGGGGGCAGACGGGGGTGATGGAGGAGGCTCCCTCTGGAGGCCCGTGACAGCTACCCCCGGGTGCTGTTGCCTCTAGGACAGGGGACATTGCAGTCAGGGAGGAGGGCCCTCTCAGAATCTGAGGGGTTGAGGGCAGGCGGCCTGTTGCCGGTCTTCTTTGGCCACCTCAGGGGGTACAGCCAGGAGCAGCAGTGCAGGCCCACCCCTCCCCAGGGTTCTAGGGTGGTCCTCGAGGCGGCGTTTGTGCGGGCTGCCCTTCTGGATCCATGCAGTCCCGGCGTCATCACAGGAGTTTCTCCCCGGGCTCTTCAGGCTCCGCTTCCCCAGAGTTCCGTTCTGCGGCCTGGTTTGATATCCAGGAATCCCTCCTACTAGGGCTCCTTTCCCAGATTCCAGAGCCTCTAGAGAGCAGTTGCTCCTCGGAGGTGCCCCTCTCCCATCTCTCTCTGCCTTCACCACCCCGCCTCCCGGCCATGTCGGTCCTACGGGTCCGTTATCCTGGGAGCAGTTCAGAGTTCTCTTGATGACGCTTCCCTCATATGTTAGATACGCATGAGCCGGGTCTTTCGACTCTCCCCACCGCCGGAGGAATCCTCTGGACATTCCAGTTCCCCATCATCCTCGTCTCCCTCCTCTGAGGAGAGGAACCCTGCTCATCTGTCCTCCGATGCTGATTTCACAGAATATCAGCGTTTCCTCTCAAGGATGGTGAGGATCTCCAGTTTCCTACGTTGGAGAAGACATACCTAATGGAGACGTGTGAATTCCTTGGTGAATTCAGTGCCCAGCATCTGGTGGTACCTTCCTGGCCTATCCCTTCCAGGAGGCATCTATCCGGTCCTGGCAGTTCCTGCCGCTTCTTCCTAGCCCGGCCGGACTGCCAGCCGTAGGTATTGTGCCCCCTCTGAGTCTCTAGGTTCCCTTCCCAACCCATCCTCAGGTTTGGTATACCTGGATACTCCTTCTAGGCGCCGTTGCCTGGCCTTGCGACCGCCCACGGATTCGGACTCTCCAGTTCGACCATTGGGGCTAAGAGGTTTCTTCTTCGTAGGCGAAGTGCATGTATTGCATCACATCAGGCTCACCACGCTGCCTACAACCGGCATCTGTGGTCGATGATGTCCCAGCTGCTGGCATCTATGCCTGACACGGAGCAAACCAGACAAGCTGTTGCCCTCTCCGTGGTAGGCCTGGAGCTGGCAAGACACCAAGCAAGGGCATCTTATGACGCCAATGAGGTGGCTTCCAGGCTTGCGGGGACAGCGATCTGCATCAGGCGGACGGCATGGCTTCGTCTTTCCAGGTTGTCACCCCTGGCCCGGTGTAGGGTGATGCGCTCCACCTTCCGGGGGACCCGTCTTTTCTCATCCAGAGCTAGGAGACTTTTACAGGGGCTCCATCCGTCTCCTCGTCCTCGGGAGGCACCTCTAGCTCTTCTCCACTTAGGCTTTCTGAATAAGCCAGGGTCTTCTCCTTCTGTTTCTCACCAACAGAAGGCTGGGGTCTTGTTCCCTCAGGGTATGGCCTCTTCCCCTCCAGGGAAGAGGAGCTTGGCACTCAAAGTAATGAATGGTGAGAGATTGACAAGGAAGATAGGAAATTCCGCACTACCGTAATTCTTGATCTTCTCTTGTATCTTCACCATTCATTACTTACACCCACCCACCATCCCTCAGTGGCCTCTTCCTGTGGCTTCTCCACCTCCCGCCTCCTCTCTCTCTGCATATAAAACAAAAACAAAAAAAACTTTTTTTCTTAAAATATAGGAAAGTTGCTTAATTTTTCCAAAAAAAAAAAAATCTTTTTTTGGGGGTTCTAATTTTCCAGGAAAATTACTTACTCTAAGATTCATGGTCCATCTCGTGGATTGCATTGGCAATCAGATCGCACAACTATCTCTTGCCATTCTTCTGCAAGATACCTCTGGGGTTTTTGGCCTGGCTCAGGCTATTCAGTTTTGATCCTGCAACTCGTGTTCCAGATAATTGCCCTGAAATCAAATCCCCTCTATTCTTGCCTTGCAGAGCAGAGGAACAGGCATCGTCTTATTCCTTTTTTCTTTTGCAAAAAAAAAATAAATGCTGAGGAACTCTTCGACTGTTATAGGCGTCTTGGTATCGGGGTCATGCATCTAGTCTACAAAATTTTATCTGAAAAAAAGGAAAAATAAACAAGAAGGCAATGAGAAGGTAGGCTATCCTTCTCGCTAGTTTGCTTATTGGTTTCTCCTTTTAAGTGTCCTCCTGGACAATTTTTGCAGAAGAGCAGTGCTGACCATATCCGATCCCAGCCAGCCTAAGCCTTGGCCTGCCTTGGCCAGTCAGTCTGAGTCCCATTTTTCTTAAGATGCCTGAAAGGTTTACATTTTCCATTTCTAAACCCCTGAGCAGCGCCTCATGCTGCCTGGTTTTATTCTTCCTCCTCGGGTGTCCTCCAGTTAAGGCCTCCGCCAGGAGCCTGAGGTGGGTATCAAGAACAAGCATGTTGAAGATGAGGACTATGCCTCCTGAGTCTGTCTAGCGGGTTCGGTGAACCTCTTCAGCTCTATCTCCAGGATTCTGCCTTTAGTCGAGCTTCTTCAGCTGTAAGCTAACTATGCTCATTGGGCATTCTGCCCTTCAACATCCCATCTCTTCTTCTTTCTTCTTCTTCTATTTTCTCATTTCCTTACTTATCTCTCCTCCCAGAGTCGCTCAGGTAAGGAGGCCCTGCAGTCCCTAGGCTTAGGATATTTTATCTCCTCTGTCCTTCCTCCATCGGCTTATTCCTTTTCAGTTTCATTCTTCCTGCTTTTGCTATCCTCGGCCATCTTGCCTCGCTATCTATATTCTCTGCTTCTTTGCCTCCGGCTCACAGAACTGAGTTGGAGGAGGAGTCAGTCATGCTAACGGCGCTCCTCGCGCCATGTGATCACTCTGAGGCGGTGCCGTTAGCTGAACTTACTAAAAAAAAAAAAGCTCCGTGGTAGTGCAGCGCCTCCGGCTTACACCCAGGAAGTAATGAATGGTGAAGATACAAGAGAAGATCAAGAATTATGGTAGGTACGTAATTTTCCTTTCTTGGGGTCCACTGACCCAAAGCTTTTGGTCATACTGCCCCTAATGGAACCTTTCCAGGATGTCTCCAAAGTAGCCTTCCACAACATGGGCAGTCCCTAAGAAGGCTGACCAATTATATGGGACACCAAGGGGAGAACTTCACCTAAGTGAGCAGCCTAAAGCAGATTCCATGATCCTCGCAGCTGCCCATGGTAGGGCTCAGCAGCCTAAGCACATGAGCTCCCAACCTCCAGACAAGGAATTCAATAATAAATTGTACCATCGGTGCCATAAAGTTTATTCTTCGGCCATATGTACGGTCAGGTCACTTACTTTTTTGGCCCACATGGTCATGTACCCAAAATCAATGTGGAATAAGGCCATGGATCTGGCCAAGCCTCAACCAGACTCGGACAGTAAGTCTGAATTAATAGCAGTCCTTCAGTCAGGGGCTGACATTGGGAGGCATGTTCTCAGATGCTCGTACAACTCAGCAGACACTGCTGCCAGAGATGCTGCCACTGGCATATGTCTAAGACACCACTCCTGGCTTTGGGTCTCAGGATTCTGCCAGTATCTTCAAGATGCAATCCTTGATACACCCTTTCAGGGCCCGGAACTTTTTGGACAAGAGGCAGAAAAGCTAATCACAGGCCTACAGGATTCGGGGAAAGCGGTCTCGGAGGTACACAAAATGTACAAATCCGAACCATCTGCATCCAGGCGCTGCCCCTTTTGTAAGCAATAGGGTCAGCAAGGAAAGATGCAGCAACAGAGAGGGGGTTTCAAGAGAAAGGGTACCCCCCCGTCTGCAGGAACCGAGGGACCCAAGAGCACCAAGAGCGCCAGAGCTGCCTTGCCCACACCAACCACTTTGGCATGACTTCCCGCCCGCCTCCTCCTCCGGTGGAGTTGCAGGGGGAGGCAGTAGGTGGAAGATTCTCCCTCTAAGTCAATGGCTGGTCCAGCATCACTGCAGATCAGTAGGTACTTCAGATAATGGAGCAGGGTTATGCACTAGAATTTATGCAACTACCTCCAGACAAAACCACCTGTACCCTTTCATTACTCCCCATCCCAAGCAGGGCTTCTCAAAGCAGAAATCTAAGCCCTCCTAGACAAGAGAGCAATCCTCTGCACAAAGAGGACAGGGATACTACTCCCACTTCTTCCTTGTCCCGAAGAAGAGAGGGGACCTTCGTCCCATTCTGGACCTCAGCCAACTGAACGCTTTCATTGAATACAAAAGGTTCAGGATGGTGACACTCCTGGGATTGCTCCCTATGCTTCACCAAGGGGATTGGCTCTACTCCCTGGACATGCAGGATGCCTACATGCATATAAAGATCCTGCCATCCCATAGAAAGTACCTCCACTTCACCATCCAGGGAGAGCACTACCAGTTCAGAGCACTGCCATTCAGCCATTCTTCAGCACTCAGGGTGTTCACCAAGTGCCTGGTAGTGGTGGCAGCAGTTCTCAGGAGGCAGGGGCATTACATCTACCCCACCTCGATGACTGGCTTCTAACAGCTCCCACAAGAGATCAACTGTGTCACTCTCTGGCAGACACCTTAAGCCTGTTCCAGAATCTGGGGGTCACTCTAAACCTCATCAAGTCATCTCCCCAGCCTACTCAGAGGTTGCAGTACATGGGGTCATCTTGGACACTGTCCAAGTGAGGGCCTTCCTCCCCTCAGACAGGGCAGATTGACTAAGGGCCCTGGCTCGGAAGTTAGCCTCCACAAATTAAGTTCCAGCAGAAATGGTACTGCAGCTGCTAGGCCACATGGCAGCTGCAATAGTTACTGTCCCTTTAGCTCATCTGCACATGAAGGTTCTGCAGTGGAACCTCAGGGTTCAATGGGACCAGAGCTTGGATGAGCTTGAACAACCAGTCTGAGTCTCCAAGGCAGCAACTCAGACTGTGGAGTGGTGGCTTACCCCCTCCTGGTTAGAATCTGGGGCTCCCTTCGTAAGTCCCAATCCTCAGCAAATCCTGACAATGGATGACTTGGGACTAGGATGTGGAGTACATTTCAGAGTCCACCAGACAAGAGGGACTTGGACCACGGTGGAATGAGACCTCCACATAAACGTGTTGGAGATGAGAGCTGTTTTTTCTGCCTTACAAGAGTTCCAGATGATTCTCTTGCCAGAACCTCTACTGATCTAGTCAGACAACATGCCAGTGGTCTTCTACATCAACAAGCAAGTGGGCACACACTCATAGCCCCTCTGCAGAGAGGCCATGAGGATGTGGTATTGGGCAGCAGAGCACAACCAGAAACTCACAGCGGTTCACATTCCAGGGGTTCAATACACTCTATCTGACAGCCTCAGCCGCTCTCGGTCTCAGGCTCATGAATAAAAACTACTACAAGACATAGTAGATGACCTTTTCAGAAAGTGGGACCTTCCAGAACTGGACCTCTTTGCATCCCCACACAACACCAAACTGACCCAATTTCTGCTCGCTAGAACCAGGGCATGGTGCTTTCTGGCAAGACACATTGTCCCTCTCTAGGGCTGGGAGGTTTCTGTATGCCTTCCTTCCCTTTTCTCTGATTCAGAGAGTGTTGCTCAAACTTCAAGCAGAACAGGCAACCATGATCCTCACTGCACCATTCTGACCTTGACAGATCTGGTTCCCAGTGCTTCAACAGCTGGCATTGGAACCTCCAATTCCCTTGCCCCTCTCCCTTCCATTACTCTCACAGGAACAGGGAATGCTGGTACACCCAAATGTTCAGTTACTGTATCTGCATGCATGGCTCCTGCAGACTTAACCAGGAACAGATACGGGGTATCTTTAAGGGTAGCAGAGGTCATTGTGGCTACAAGGAAACCTTCAATTGGGGTCACATATGCCATGAAATGGAAACGTTTCTGCTTGTGGACATCCTTCCATTTCCTAGATCCTTTTACCTGACCAGTAAATTCAGTACTGGAATACCTTCTTTCCCTATCTGACAAGGGTCTTAGCTACTCATCCATAAAGGTGCACCTTTCTGCTATGTCAGCCTATCATGTGCCTATGGAGGGCAGGACTCTGGCACAGTTGGACTTGTCCAAGACCTTTTTGCGCTGCATAATGCACATCAAGCTTCCCAGGTGGGACCCTATTCCTCTCTGGGACCTTTTGTTTATGTTAGAAAAACTTATATTGCCTCCCTTTGAGCCAGCTGCCAGTTGCGAACTATGCTTCCTGTCATGGAAAGTGTTAGTTTTGGTTGCAGTTACTTCTGTTCAGAGGATTTACGAGTTTCAGGCTCTGATGTGTAAAAAGCCTTATTTGATTTTTCACAGGGATAGGGTATCCCTACTCACCAATGCTAAGTTTCTTCCAAAGGTTGTGTCTGAGTTTACTCTTAACCAGGACATTCAACTTCCAATGTACTACCCAGAGTACTCAAAGGGGAGGCCCTTTTGCATGCTCTGGATGTTCATAGAGTTCTTTGTTTCTACATAGATCACACCCGATTTTCCAGAATGATAGACCAGTTATTTGTCTCCTTTGCACAACAGATGTTAGGGGCACCAGTGACTAAACAGACTTTGGCCAAATGGTTGGTCAATTGCATAGTGTTCTGTAACCAGAAGTATGACAAACGTTTACTGGGACCGGTTAAAGGTCATTCTACTAGGGGTGTTGCCACTTCCTTTGCATCCCTAAGGAATGTCTCAGCAGCAAATCTGTGTGCAGCTGCTACTTGGAGTTCAGTCTATACGTTCATAAAACACTACAGTCTGGACATTGCTTTGAGGAGGAGAGCAGGCTTTGGCCTAGCCATCCTCCAAGGACTACTGTCTTGAAGAGTACCAGTGGTTTGCTATTCTGCATTACCACCACCCTTCTGACATGGATTTTATCCTTCTACTGCTTGGGACTCTGTCCTAATGGTGTTACCTGCTGCAAGATCTCTATCTTGTAGTAAGACAGTACAGCTATGTAAGAACTTACCATAACAGTAGATCTTTGAGAAGAACTCTTACAGCAGGTGCTTTTCCTCCTTCCTACCCCCAGGGTTATGTAACTGTAATTTTCTCTCTGGGGGATGTGAAAACCTCCTTGGTTTCTCATCCTTATGCTAGCCGGGCCTCTGGCTGGTGAACTGAGGTGGTGCTGGGAGACTGCCCCCTTTATACCATGCGTGGCGTCGGAGGCAGGGCCGACATCAGGAGGGCAGCCCCCGTCCTTAGACTGCTGGTGGCATAGTCTTAATGGTGTTATCTTCTGCAAAAGCTCTTCTTGAAGATCTACTGTTATGGTAAGTTCTTACGTAACTGTACTGTCTCTATCCTGTCCCCTCTTGCTCGCCTCTCTTTCAGTGTGTGCATGTTGAGATCCCTCAGTCTCTCCTCATAGGGCTTTTTGTCCAACCCCTGCACCATTTTAGGTGCCCTCCTTTGGACTGTCTCTACTTTGTCTATGTCCTTTCTGATGTACAGTCTCCAAAAATGGATACAATACTCCAGGTGTGGTCTCATCAGTGAATGATACAATGGCAACACCACCTTTCTCCTCCTGCTGAAATATGTTTACATAAGAAGGGTGCACAAGCCTCTTTTGACAATTATAGCCCCACATCTACTTTATCTACTCTTGCTAAGCTGCAGGAGAGGCTGGTTCACAACAAATTTGTTCTGTATTTGAATCAAAAGAAGCTTTTAAGTGGTGAACTGCATGGATTCAGAAATAATCATGGGGCGTGTACAGCCTTGGTGAGGTTCACAGACATGGTCTACCAAGCTACGGATAAACACATGCTTGTGGACCTGACCAAGGCTTTCAGTCTCATAGATCATGAATATCATTTATAGAGATTACATGACCTGGGGTTGGAAGATTCTACAGTCTCCTGGTTCAAAGATTATTTAACAAACTGAAGGTAAATGGTCAACTTTGATACCGATGACTCTGATGCCAATGTCATCAAATGTGTGGTATTCCTCAAGGGTCCCTCCTTGAACCCTTGCTCTTTTCAATTTTTATCAACAATTTGCCCGATGTTTGCAGTTCTGTAAGTACACTATTATATGAATACAATACTGTGTTGTATGTACATGAAAGGGATATTAGTATTATAAACAGCATTGTCTGTAGTAGCCTTCCCTCACTTCAACATGGGTTTATAAAAGAAAGATTAATACTTAACATACCTAAAACACAAGTAATGTTGCTAGGCTCAGCCCCAAAGGTTAAGAAATTCACACCTGAGTTTGTTTTGCCACCAGAGATGATGTCCCATTAGAGGTGGTGCCTGCTTTCAAGTATTTAGGAATCTGTTTTGACCCCTGCCTCACTTTTGATGCCCATTTAAAATACATTATAGGCAAGTTCGGGTCAACACAAGAACTGAACACCTTGAACTTCAGGGGCAGGATATTCAGACTGCACTAGGCTGTGGTGCAAGCCTGGGCGCAGTGCAACTGGGATGTACCAGGGCATTGACAGAGTGATATTCAATGGTGCTGTGCCATGGCTCAGCACCATTGAATATCGCTCTGTGGCCACCCATGTTGCGCATGGCATAGTGACACTACGCCAGCACAAGTGGCCAGGGAGGAGCAGGGGGATGCGCCAGCACGAGTGCCATTGCGCTAGGTGCAGCAACTGCAATATTCAGTGGTGGACATTCACATTTTGGGACTGTGTAGTACAGTACAGTCTGCATGCCCACTGGCCCGCTGTGGACCAATGGGCGTCTGCGTCATCTGCATTACACTGTCAGTGGTGGGCTGCCAGGTGGCTTGCAGATGGGGTGCTGCCACCTGCCGCTGACTGGGGGGAGCGGGGTGGTGGGACTAAGTGGGCGAGTTGGAAGGGGGTACGGCCGGGCCACCAGGGTTATTCAGTTTACTGTAAGCCCGTGATCGGGCTGTTGGATCGGGTCCACTGGACCACCAGGGTTTTTAACATATTGAAAGCCCGTGATCAGGCTGAGGGATAGGGTCCACTGGACCACCAGGGATGTCTACATAATGAAAGCCTGTGATAAGGCATGGGGGGGGCGACTGCGATGGATGTTGCCGCCGGAGCGCGGGTGGCCACCCACAGCTGGCAGCTGCCATGTTGTGCCCTGCAATATGGCAGCTCACCTGTGGGTGGCCAGCTGTTGCTCCTTTCCTTTTTGGCACAACTGTGTGTGGCGCATGTAGGGGTTGTGCCTGCTTGCTCCAGCACATCCTGGGCTGAATATCGAGAGTGCTGGGTAGCATGGGCACACCCCACTTGTGCCGTGATACATTGATTGCGCCCGCACATCAGGATTTGTGCCGACACTTTCCCATTTGAATATCACACTGGCATATTCAGTGGGTTGTACATAGCACCCCTGTTGTGCCATAGTGCAAACTTTGAATATCCCACCCCAGATGTTTAATTCTTTTGAGACTGTGGCAAACTTTTAGGGGAAATAGATGGACTCTTGGTTAGACTGAGTCACCCTTGTCCGAATGGTATGGACCAGGTGAACCAGTCGAACTGTAAAATGCAGTTCACACCTGTAATAGTTAACTAGGACACAGAGTGAGCCATGGCATTGTTTTGGAGCTAGACTTAGCTTGATCATATGAGTCAGCGTGACAGCTCACTCGTGCTTGTCTTTGGGCTGTTAGGTAGCTCAGGCAGGGCTGTGATTCACTTCTAGTTAGATTAGCTAGGAAATTCTTCAAAGCAAAGAAAAGCTTCAAAAGTTGTACCAACACTAGTCCTGCAACAGCAAGGCTGCTGAAGGGGTATATTATTTATTATATTATTTATTATTTTGGAGGAAAAAGAAGAAAACAAAAAGGCAGTCTGAGCAGCAGTGTTGCAGCAGGTCTCTGGGACCAGGGGCTTGACTGAGAGGGGAGTGACTGTACTCTGGAGGAGGAAGAGTGTGCTTGGGACAGGGCAGTGGGCAGATGGGGTGTGAGGTGGCAGTCTGCCAGTGGCCACTTGTTGCCTTATCTCAGCAGTCCAGCAAACATTTTTCTTTCATTGCAGAACTAGCATTTTAGCTGGGGATTACAAATACAGATTTTGACCGAAGCCCTTGGCAGAAGCCTGAGATGTGATTTTTTGGAGAGAGTTACTTTTATTTGCTAATTTTACTGGGGCAGTTAGTGTGTGCCAGCTGGCAGCAGAACAGTGCCTGGCCACTGGTAGTTGGCATCTTAGTGACATCCCATAAAAAATGCAAATAATTCTTCATGTTCACGGCTTCACATTTATTTTTGTGGTAGTATAAGACTCTACATTTACCCAAATTGCAGGCTTGTTTACAGCAGCAGTTTTTTCTTCCCCCTCCTGAGTCCTGAAGCAGCCTTTTGCAGTGTGATCTGGGCAGTGGGCAGGGTATCATGTGTGTGCCAGCTGGCAGAGTGCCAGTGCCTGCCCCTGAAAGTTGGCACCTTAGTGGCATCCCATTAAAAGAATGTACACAAAATTCAAAAAACAAACTCTGTGTGGTGGAGTTAGGCTACACCTTCAACTGTGACTGATGGACCACTTTTCTATCTCCTTATTTTCTAGCAACAGTCAATGCTTTTCTCTTTGCTTGTCTTCCTTTTTCCCCTTACCCTAGGTTGGCCACCTAGCGTAGCTCTTTACTATCCCTACTAAACTTCCTACTAGTTCTCTCTTTTCATTCTTTTTCCATTTTCATCCATCTAGTCCCTGAAATGATGCCAAACACCTGGAAAGGTGTTGTGTAAAGTGCATAAGTGCATTTGCTGCACAAAAAGCATGAAGGCTATTTTAAATAGGAATGAATGCATTTAGTAAAGCCTTTTTTAAAGAAAAAGGAGTCAGAGGTCATATAAAACAATAATAATGTCATGATAAGTACAATTATAAGAAATCCTAAAGATATTTTCATAAATTCACATTATAAACTTGTTACTGTGTAAGGTTCTATGTATAAACGAGCTTAGTCACTGTGGATCAGAGATACAGAAAGTCAGTATCTGTGGATATATACACTGTACCTTTAACTGAACCAGGAAGTCCCTGAAATAACCCTTCCCCCCTTGGTTTTGAAACAACATGTTCAGACATGAAGCAACATGTCCAGAGTTGTAACTAGAAGAGGGCTCAGTCAGGTGATCCCACCAAAAATATGTAAATACCTCTTCAGTGAGTTTGCTTCAGTTCAGCCCAGAGGGGTTCAGCCCTAGGAGAGGGAGAAGAGAAGCAGGCAAGCTGTTGAATACAGATGAGAAGGGTCTTAGGAGCTCTAAGATCCAGGACTGTATTTTGTGAGAAACTACTGATGTTAAGTAATGATTTTCTTTGTAATTTTTGTTGTTTTCATTTATTATTTTTCTAACCTTTGAAAAATAAATATCACACCATGTTGTCTTAAACCTGTAAATTTGCCTTGTCTGAAGTTTATTCCCACATGCTGTGACAAACTTGGTGTCAGAAGTGGGATAGTACTGGTTGTCCAGAGAAACAAGGGGGAGACCAGTACCCAAATACCAGCCCTGGTATCCACACATAGGGGGCAAAGTGCAGGATGGCAGATCTCCAGAAATCACTGGATGCCAAAGGTTTGAAGGAGTAGGGGCTTCCCAGCGTGCACACCAGAGCCCAAGTGAGGAGGACCAGAATGGAATTACTAACTGGATTGGACTTCGATGGAATGCAGAGGTGGACCAGTGCTGGCGAGAGGTGGAGCACCACTGCCAGGTGCTGATGCAGGGGTCCTGACAGGAGGATTTCATGGCCGAAGCATAGGACCAGGATCCTTGGGTTCTGTAGGAGAAGGACCCCCCCGAAGGAACCTTCGTTGCCAGCCACTTTTGAGATCCCATTGTTGACCATTTTTCAGGGCTGCTGGTTCTTGGAGGACAATGAGATGAAGGCCCCAGGTAAGGCTGTTTCAGGACATTTGCATACTGGGGTGAAGACTACAAGCAACAGGGAAGACACCATTATGGATGAAGGGACTTAACCATGTTTTGAACCCCCCCATGATATGGTATGAAATGTATGAAACATGTAATGTTTAAAATGAATATAGCATTAAGGCTGGTGCTGAGTACAGCCAGTTGAGGGAACCAGAACAGTTTAAGGCTTGAAAGGAAATCCCTGGTATGTTAGAAATAAAGGTTTAAAGGAAATCTCAAAGGTTTTGGAGTTAGGAACTGGTTGGTTGATGTTCAGCATGAGAAGGTTCCTTGTCTGCCAGAAAATATATGAAAGGGAAATGGATAAATGAGATGTATGAAACAATTACAAGAAATGTATAACATAAAAAGAAATGTCTATACTGTATGATATAACATGAGGAACCTAGGGTCATGGAGGCTCTAGGTATGGGGTGGAAGCTATGATTGGGCCCCTGAGTGGAAACAATGCCAGGTGATGAGTATGGAGGAAGCTCGAAGTCAACATAAAACTGCTGTGTATTACTTTCTCTTTTTTAATGTACTGATGAAGGTACAATAGTGGGCGCACAGGGCTGAAACGATGCCAAGTGATGAGTATGGAGGAAGCTCAAAGTCAGCATAACACTGCTGTGCATTCCTTCCTCTTTTTTAATATACTGGTGAAGCTC
This sequence comes from Neoceratodus forsteri, assembly GCA_016271365.2. Taxonomy (NCBI): domain Eukaryota; kingdom Metazoa; phylum Chordata; order Ceratodontiformes; family Ceratodontidae; genus Neoceratodus; species Neoceratodus forsteri. The sequence continues at coordinate 141,351,668 of JADMNL010000027.1, forward strand.
TCATAGTGGGTGAGAGAAAGTTTCAACCAACCCCCATTCTACTGTTTTGGAAGAATATTTATGACAGAGAGAAGGTTCTTGAAAAAACAGTATAGTTTTGAGAACTGTTTTTTTCTTAAGGTGGGAATTGTGTGGTTGAGTTAGGCTACACCTTTGGCTGTGACTGATGGACCACTTTTCTATCTCATTTCCTAGCAGCAGTCAACGCTTTTCTCTTTGCTTTTCTTTTTTTTTCCCCTTACCCTAGGTTGGCCACCTAGCGTAGCTCTTTACTATCCCTACTAAACTTCCTACTAGTTCTCTCTTTTCATTCTTTTTCCATTTTCATCCATCCAGTCCCTGAAATGATGCCAAACACCTGGAAAGGTGTTGTGTAAAGTGCATAAGTGCATTTTCTGCACAAAAAACATGAAGGCTATTTTAAACAGGAATTAATACATTTAGTAAAGCCTTTTTAAAGAAAAAGGAGTCAGAGGTCATATAAAACAATAATAATGTCATGGTAAGTACAGTTACAAGAAATACTAAAGGTATTTTCACAAATTCACATTATAAACTTGTTACTGTATAAGGTTACTGTATAAGGTTACTGTATAAAAGAGGTTAGTCACTGTGGATCAGAGATATAGAAAGTCAGTATCTGTGGATATATATACACTGTACCTTTAACTGAACCAGGAAGTCCCTGAAATAACCTCTCCCCCCCTTGGTTTTGAAATAACATGTTCAGACATGAAGCAACATGTCCAGACTTGTAACTAGAAGAGGGCTCAGTCAGATGATCCCACCAAAAATATATAAATACCTCTTCAGCGAGTTTACTTCAGTTCAGCCCAGAGGGGCTCAGCCCTAGGAGAGGGAGAAGAGAAGAGAAGCAGGCAAGCTGTTGAATACAGATGAGAAGGGTCTTAGGAGCTCTAAGATCCATGACTGTATTTTGTGAGAAACTACTGATGTTAAGTAATGATTTTCTTTGCAATTTTTGTTGTTTTCATTTATTATTTTTCTAACCTTTGAAAAATAAATATCACACCATGTTGTCTTAAACCTGTAAATTTGCTTTGTCTGAAGTTTATTCCCACATGCTGTGACAAACTTGGTGTTAGAAGTGGAATAGTACTGGTTGTCCAGAGAAACAAGGGGGAGACCAGTACCCAAATACCAGCCCTGGTATCCACACATATGGGGCAAAGTGCAGGATGGCAGATCTCCAGAAATCACTGGATGCCAAAGGTTTGAAGGAGTAGGGGCTTCCCAGTGTGCATACCAGAGCCTCCAGAAATCGCTGGATGATAGGAATGAATATAGCTAGTAAAGCATTTTTAAAGAAAAAGGAGTCAGAAGTCATATAAAACAACAATAATGTCATGATTAGTACAGTTATAAGAAATCCTAAAGGTATTTTCATAAATTCCATGTATAAAAGAGCTTAGTCACTGTGGATCAAAGATATAGAAAGTCAATATCTGTGCATATATACACTGTACCTTTAACTGAACCAGGAAGTCCCTGAAATAACCCCCCCCCCTTGGTTTTGAAACAACATGTTCAGACACGGAGCAACATGTCCAGACTTGCAACTAGAAGAGGGCTCAGGCAGGTGATCCCACCAAAAAGATATAAATACCTCTTCAGTGAGTTTACTTCCATTCAGCCTAGAGGTGCTCAGCCCTAGGAGAGGGAGAAGAGAGGTAGACAAACAGTTGAATGCAGATGAGAAGGGTCTTAGGAGCTCTAAGATCCAGGACTGTATTTTGTGAGAAGCTACTGATGTTAAGTACTGATTTTCTTTGCAATTTGTGTTGTTTTCATTTATTATTGTTCTAACCTTTGAAAAATAAATATCACACCATGGTGTTTTAAACCTGTAAATTTGCCTTGTCTGAAGTTTATTCCCACATGCTGTGACACTCTACATTCCCTCAAGTTGCTGAAGTTCCTTCCTCCTCCTCTTTCTGAATCCTGAAGCAGCCTGTGTGTGTGTCGTCCTGAGCTGTTCTGTTGCAGTGTGATCTGGGCAGTGGGCAGCAAGTGTGTACCAGATGACAGTGTGCTGGTGCCTGGCCCCATGTAGTTGGCACCTTGGTGGCATCCCATAAAAAATTAAAAAAAGATTCTCCACAGTCTCTCAAGTTGCTGAAGTTCTTTCCTCCTCCTTCCGATTTCTGAAGCAGCCTGGGGACGGGATATTCAGACTGTGCCAGGCTGTGGCGCAAGCCTGGGTGCAGTGCAACTGGGATGTGCCAGGGCATTGACAGGGTGATATTTAATGGTGCTGCACCATGGCTCAGCACCATTGAATATTGCTCCGTGGCCACCCCCGTTGCACATGGCACTGTGGCACTGTGCCAGCGCAAGTGGCCAGGGAGGAGCAGGGGGATGCATCAGCACAAGTGCCATTGCACTAGGTGCAGCAAGTGTGATATTCAGCGGTGGACATGCAAATGGAGCCATAATGCATGCAAGGTGCAAATGGGGCCATTTGCATGTCATTATGGCCCCATTTGCATGCAGGTGCGCTGATCCCCGGTGACTTGTGCCTGGTGCCCTGCCAGGCAGCAGCTGTCAGGGACTGACGCCCCTGCCCCTCATCAGCAATGCACCCCAGCCCGATCGCGGGCTGTAATATGTATTAATATCCCTGATGGTCCAGTGGACCCGATCCCCCAGCCCGATTGTGGGCTTACAGTATATTCAATAACCCTGGTGTTCCAGCGGTACCCCTTCCCAACTGGCCCACTCAGTCCCACCACCCTGATCCCCCCAGTCAGCGATGGGTGGCAGCACCCACCCGCAGCCGCCTGGCATCCATCGACTGACAGCATACCGTGCCCATTGCACGCCTGTTGAGTCCAAGGAATATCAAGAGATCAGACTGTACTACACAGTCCTAATATGTGAATGAATGGATTAATTCACATTTTGGCACTGTGTAGTACAGTACGGAGCTGCACGCCCATTGACCCACGCTGTGGACCAATGGGTGTACTGGCATACCATACGCTGTCAGTTGACAGGTGGTCTGACGGCTTCTGGGTGGTGCTCGCCACCCGCCACTGATTGGGGGAGGGTATGGATTGAAGTGGGTATGGGAGGGGTAATGCTGGACCACCAGGGTTGTTCAATTTACTGTAAACCCATGATCAGGCTGTTGGATTGGGTCCACTGGACCACCAGGGTTTTTAACATATTGAAAGTCTGCAATCGGGCTGAGGGATAGGGTCCACTGGACCACCAGGGATGTCTACATAATGAAAGCCCATGATCGGGCATGGGGGGGTGACCATGATGGATGGTGCCACCGGAGCATGGGTGGCCACCCACAGCTGGCAGCTGCCATGTTGTGCCCTGCAATATGGCAGCTCACCTGTGGGTGGCCAGCTGTTACTCCTTTTCTTTTTGGCACAACTGTGTGCAGCGCACGTAGGGGTTGCACCTGCCTGTACTCAGCACATCCCGGGCTCAATATCCGGATGTGCGAGGTATGCAAGAACACGCCCTTCGCAGCCACCACATACATTACTGATGCGCCCCAGTGCATCGGGATTTGTGCCGGGCACTTTCACCATTTGAATATCGCACTGGGGTGCATCAGTGGGTTGTGCATGGCACACCCCTATTGCACCATGTGCAACCCTTTTGAATATCTCACCCTGTGTGTATTGTCCAGAGCTGTGTTGTTGTAGTGTGGTCTGGGCAGTGGGCAACAAATGTGTATCAGCTGATAACGAGTTGGTGCCTGGCCTCTGCCAGACCTTGGTGGCATCCCATTGATAAACTAAAAATAAATACAAATTAAACAAAAGAACAACAACAAAAATGTAAATAAAATTAAGTTTTACTCTTTATCATTCATCACTCAGGTGGCTAAGTCCTGTAGCAAACATTAGGAAATGGAGCAACAGAGAGGCCACGGAGATGGTGGCATGGGATCATCCAGTCACATCAAAGAAAAACCAAAGTGGCGTGGGCTTGGTCATAGACCCCTTGCCTCAGTAGGAACCACAAGGGTGGAGGAAGATGACAGTAGTGGCCAAACAGTTCTTAAAGTATCACACATTGTAGCAACCACTCACAGTTGCACTGCAAGTGTTGCAGCATGAGTAATTAATGGTAGAGACACAGGCAGAGGATGAGGAGCAAAGTGATTTGGCGGAGCTTGGGGACAGAGATACAGATTGTGATTATATACCCAGTAAAAGTGATAGCAGCAGCAACAGTTCTGTGGAAGAGAAGGAGGTGGAACAAGTGGGAGTTTGACTTGGGGTGTGCACATAAGAGATCAAAAAAGACCAAAAGTGCTGATAAAACCAAAAACAGAAAGGCCACAAAACAACAAGTGGAAACACAACAACAGGCATCTGAAATGACAGCAGATAAAGAAAACACAGGCAAAACTGGTGGCCCAGAACACATGGTAGAGGAAGAAGAACCATTCCCTGACCCTGAAGAAATGATGGAGAAAGAGAAAGAGGGTGATGATGTGGAAGCATTCCACAGTAGCCTGCCCATTAGGCAACAGCTGAGAATGCCAGGAGGAAAGACCAAACTGTTGATATCGGTAGTGTGGGATTAATTTTGAGTGGACAAAGAATCACAGACACATGTAGTGTGCCTTTTATGTAAATGCTGCCAAGGAAGCAAACGTGGGTGGGTGCCCTTTGTATAAAGTAGTCCAAATGTTCCTTTTGGGGGCTGGTTAAATGGTTGACTTCAATGTAGAGGAGTAAAAGTATCTGGAGTGAATTGAAACTGCACCACATGCTATTCAGCTTAGGCAAGAAATGAGCATTGTAATGCTAGAAATCAGAGTGAAGGGAAGTTTGGAATGGTAACCCTGGGCAGTCTGAAATGAAACTAAGCACAGACTGCAAGTGGCTGTAACTTGTTTCAGTTAAAAATGTTATAATCTGAAGCTAGAAACAAACAGAAAACTGAATCCTAGTTGTTCTAAAGCCAATAATGAAATAATTGATTTAGGAACACAAGATCCTAAGCCCCTGAGGAAGCCCAGTGTTGGGTGAAACATTGGGCATACCTAGGGGATCATGGTGTTCTAAGAAAATATCATAATAAAACTACATTTCTTATGATGAACTGAGTGGCTGGTCTCCAGATACTTTTTCTCCTTTTATGTAAAGACAGGCTGAGTCAGGGTAAGGAGAGAACAAGGCTGGGAACATCTACCATGAAAAGGATTTGCTGAAGTTCCACTGATCTCAGTATGAGAAGGCATGCCAATGCATGGCATCAGCAGCAGCACCACCAGGCAGTCAAGCTGATGATGGTGATGGCCAGGGGAGGAGAACATTAGGAGATCAGGTACGGAGGAAAAAAGTATTTCAAGTGGTAGCTGATACACAACTTCAACATCTTCAATTCATCAGTTCTTTAGCCCATTGATGCCCGCACCTCTGAGGGGCTGTAAATTCCCAACCAATTTCACCCCCAGTGGTGGCAAAAATAGGAGCCAATTATCATGTCCAGGGGGAGAAAGCACTCAACTATCACTGGTCCAGTAAATGGAAATGGGCCAGAAATATAAAGCCAACAGACCAGAGGCAAAAACGTTAAGAGCAACTGTGGAAATGCTAGCCACTGGCTTGCAACCATTCTTTGTGAGCAATGCAGGGTTTCTATCACTAATGCATGCAGTGCCAAGGTATCAAATACCTACCTGTACCTACTTTTCCACAGTGGCTCTTCCTGATTTATATCAGAGTGTCTGCAAGTCTGTGTCATATGTCCTGAAAGCATAATTTGTTCCAGCTGTTCACATCACCACTAATATGTTCCTCTTCCTCCTCTGGGTTAAGTGCCAGCAGCATTAGTAGTCACAAACAATTGGGCCCCAACCTCCACAAGCAGGCAGCTTTGGTATGGCTGGCTTTGACAATGATAATCATGCAGAAAACTTGTTACACTTTCTTCAACAGAAGTTTGATGAGTGGCTGACACAACACTCATTAACAACAGGTTTTATAGTATCAGATCATGCAAAGAACATTTTAAAAGTAGTTGACGATGGGGATTATACACATGTTGCATGTTTTGCTCACTGTATAAATCTGGTGGTTCCTAGATGAGGAAGGCACCACTGTGCAGATATAAGTAGATCTGGTCAAAATGTTTTTGGTCACTTTAGGCATTCTATAAAGACACAGAAGCTGTTATGAAACATTCAGCAGTGGAACCACCTTCCCCTCCACCACCTGAAACAAGATGTGGCAGCAAGATGAAATTCCACCTATTACAAGATGGAACAGCTGCTAGAAGAACAGAAGGCTATCCACCAGTATGTCCTTGGGTATAGTATTGGCAAGGGAGATGTAAACATCATCCCAAATCAATGGTGCCTGATGGAGATGCCCTGCACTGCACTGTGCTGGAGCCCCCTTTAAGGAGGCCACAAGGGTGGTGAGTGCTGATGCAGCTGGTCTAAGATAGGTGCTCCCCCCATTGCCTTCATTAACCTGTGACTTCTCCATATGAAAACTCAGCATGAGGAAAAGGAGGATATCACTGCCCTCAATCTAGTAGAAGGGATACAATCACATTTCTGGAATGACACAAAAATTTCAAAAATGAGTACAGATGACCAGTACATTGTGGCCACTCTCTTGGACCCTTGGTTCAAAGATACATTTGAGACATTCTTTGATGCACCCAACTCTTCAAATAGCAGTAATGACATGTAGAAAATGTAATCAACTCAAAAAGGTGGAGTATGCTCCTCTCAAATTCATGCCTCTAAGGCATAACAAATCTCTTACATCAGATGATAAAACAATCTCCCATGATGGGTGGCTGCCTAAAGGTATAAAAAATGTAGGTGATATGTTAGACTGCCACAGTCGTCTGCTCTCTTTTGAAAATCTAAAACAAAAATTCAACTTAAATAAATATGACTTTGGTTTCTACTTAGTTAAGACACTTTTTGAAAGTAAACTTCCTAGAAGAGGATTATACTATTAGAATATGTTTAGCGTGGAAACATTTCTTTAAAATAGCTTTCCTACCTCAGGCTTTCAGCCTTATTTATAAAAACTTAAATGAAACTGATCCTTCTCTTACAAATTCAGCTAAAACAAAATGAGAGCTTGATATACAGATACAAATCTCTAATATAATTTGGGATAGGACTTGGAATAATACAATCAAATGCTGTAGGGAAACTCAAGGGAGACTTATTCAATTAAAAATATGACATTATTTTCACTAGTCCCCTAAACAGCTACATAAGTTAGATCTCAGCCAAAATTACCTTTGTTGGAGATGTGGAGTGTTGAATTCTGGCCTGGGTCATTTACTGTGGCAATGTAAGGGAGTCTTAAATGTATGGAAACAAATACATGCAATCTGTCAACATTTTTTGGGTTTTTCCATACCTCTGTCTCCTCTGGTTTGTATTCTAGGAGATCTTTCTGATATTCATGACATTCAGAAACAAAAGAAACTATGGATCTTTCTGGACATAAAGTCTCCACCACTCATTCACACTAATGGGATCTACGCTGGAGGCACTAGGACCCAGCAGGAGCAAACCTTTTTGCAGGAAGGCCGGCGCCAGAGATGGAGCCATGAGGAGCAGCACCAGCAAGACTCGGCTCATGCAGCAATGACTATCTCAGCATCCACCCTCCAACTGCCTCAGTTCCTTTTTTCCTGCCGTTGAGTGCGCTACAGTGACAACGTCGCTTGCCCACCGGGAGTCAAACTTCAAACTAGCAGCATAGTTTTCAGTTTATTAGTTTGTAGTATAACTCAAATAAGTACTGCTTACTATAATTTATTCTTATTCAAGAAAGAAGTCTCAGCCTACATTGATGGAGTCGACCATAAGCAGGTCAGGTGACTGTAGGGAGACTTCGTATGAAAGCTGTTCAGTCAGCTGGGCTGGGTCCGGTCCACCACCCTCTCCAGAGAGGGGGTCTGACAATGGACGGTCCAATGTCCGGGGATAGGGGTGGTCCCCCTGGAAGCATAAAAGAAAATGGTCTCATTCTCGGCACTGTTCGGCCTTGAGCTCTTCTTTGGCCCACAGGTCAAAAAAGAGAAGGCATCACTTGAGGTCACCCTCTGGTATGTCTGTGTGTCGACGGTCGGTCATTGGGATCAGTTGCTGGTCTCCTCCTCTGGAGTCTCCGGTTTCTGTTTCTGGTCAATGGCCTCTTCGACATCGGAGCCCTTCCCCACCTTCTGGTGGGGCTCCAGATGAGCAGTTTCATCAGTGGGCCACTCTGATGGAGCAGTGGGCTCAGAGGTTGGTCCAGCTGCCTGGTCCAGTCACTCCAGCCTCGGAGGAATGGGTAGGGTGGTTGGGCCTCCCTAGTCATGTGGCACCTTCTTCGGTTACGTCGACTCCATGCTCAGGTGTTTTCCCCCCTCACATGGCTGCGGTGCAGGGGGCCACACTGATGCCTCTATCTCCTGGTATTCTTCCTTTTTTCTCCTCAAATCCTAGTTTTTGGAGCTCTGTGTTGGTTCCGGCTCCTTACGCATTGATGGGTCGCTTGGTGCTGTCCTTGACTCCGTGCGGCATGTTGGCACTGTCCTCGGCACTGTGCAGTTTATTGGCACCACCCTCAGCGCCGAGGGCTCTGTCAGCACAGTGCGTGGTGCTGGGTCAGACGGCGCTGTGCTCTTTTTCGGTGCCAAGGCTTGGGGTGACATCTTCCAGTCTTCAGGGCTCCTCGACTCTGAACCCTTTTCCTTCCTCTTTTCCTGCTGATTTTCACCCCTTTCCTGTCCATACAGTCCCTCCTGGACTGTCAGGAGATGATATTGAGCCTGACCCAGACCTCAGGCTGGGTGATGACGTGGAAGGAACAGGGTGTAATCCTATTGCAGAGTCTGTGGTCGAGGACCTCTCATTTAAGTCGCTGCTGAAAAATTTGAATTCCACTCTTTCTCTCCAGACTACAGATATCGATCCTGGGAAGCTTTTAAGGCTCCAATACCTTCCTGTACCTGAGATCCCTATGGATTTAACTCCCCCGGTACAGTCTTCCCTTGAGACGCTTTCTCAAATGGTATGGAATAATCCCACTCTTGTTTCTTGTGTGGCTAAGTCCATAGATAGAAAGTACACTGCTCCCAAGGATCAACCCATTTTGGCCTCCCAAGCCTTTGCGGACCCTATTGTGGTCTTGGCAGAGAATGATAAGGTAGTTCTTCCTCAGGCTACTACAGTCTGACCTATAAACAAAGAATCTCATAAGATAGATACTTTAGGTAAGAGAGTCTTTGCTGCATCCACCCTAGGTATGGATATTGCCAGCTACCAGGGCTATTTCTCTCAGTATGAGTATTTTCTTTGGCATTCGCTCAAACAAATGGTAGAAGCTCTACCGGAGTTGGACACTAATTCAGAGCTTCTTCAAACCATAACCAGGGGTATCGAGTCCAACAACTAGCAGGTTAGAGCAGCTATGGATGCTTTCGATACTGCCTCTTGAGTGGCGGCGGGCATTTGTACCCGCCATCACTCTTGGCTGCACATTTCAGGTTTCACGAATGATGCCCAGCAACAGGTCATGTTGTTACCCTTCGATGGTATGTATCTCTTTGGTCCTCAAGTAGAGCAAGCTCTAGAGGCCACACAAAAGACTAGGTCTGCCATTAAATTGGCTCAACCTGTTCCCACCCCTTCTCAGGGGGGTGGTAATAAGCATCAATTTCACAACTGTCAGTCCTTTTGAGGGAAGGGCATGGGAGGTTTTAATAAAAACCAAGCCCCCAACCTCAAAAGAAAACACAACAGAAAGCACAAGGGCCCAAAGCGCCCAGTGCCACCTTCTGAGTTTCTGGCCCAAGTCCCACCTCAGCTGCCTGAGGGGGACTCTTTCTCAGTGATGGGAGGTCATCTGATTCAATTTTACAACCAGTGGAAGTCCATAACATCGGACAAATGGGTCCTCTGACTAATCCGTGAGGGGTATTCCCTCAATCTTTCAGAGAAGCCTCTGGATCATCCCCCAAACGACAGCCCAGGCTATCAATATTTCAGTCAGAGCTTCTCGCTTCTGAGATACAAGGCCTTCTGAACAACAGGACAGTAGAAATAGTTCCGCTGGATCAACAAAACAAAGGGTTCTACTCCCATTACTTTCTGGTTCCAAAGAAAACTGGGGGCATGCGCCCCATTTTGGACCTCAGAGAATTGAACAAATTTCTTCCCAAGGAAAAGTTCAAGATGATTTCACTAGGAATCCTGTTACCTTTGCTTCATCAACATGACTGGCTAGCTTCCCTGGACATGCAGGATGCTTACCAGCAGATTCCCATCCACCCAAAGCATCGCAAATTCCTACGCTTTGTGGCTTTGGGCCAGCATTGTCAGTTCAGAGTCCTGCCCTTTGGGCTATCCTTGGTGCTGTGAGTCTTTACAAAGTGTTGTGCAATTCTCGTGGTGCACTTCAGAAAGATCGGGATACAAGTGTGCCCATATCTGTACGACTGGCTTCTAGCAAGCCCTTCCAAGCAAGGAACTCTTAACGCTGTAGCCACGGCCTCTGACTTTCTCACATCTATGGGAGTCCTGCTAAATCTCAAGAAGTCACAGTTGCAGCCCTCCCAGAAGCTCCTTTTCATAGGAACTCTTCTGGACACCTCCTGTGCGGAAGCCTTTCTACCAGAGGACAGAAGGAGTGATATCTACAGATGGCCCAATACATCAGAGAGAACAGCTCAGTTTGAGCTATCTCGATGCAACATATGCTGGGTCTCATGGCATCCTCGGTGTTCACTGTGCCCCTAGCACGCTTCCACATGAGAACCTCCCAATGGATTCTAAGTACTCAGTGGTCCCCAACCACTCATCCTCAGTCCTTTCTCATCAAGGTGACAGAACCTCTGAAGAGGTCACTCACCTGGTGGTCGCAAGAGGACAATCTTCTGGAAAGGTATCCCTTTGCTCCCCTGGATTATCATATTTCCATTACCACAGATGCATCCCTGATGGGTTGGGGGAGTTCACTGTCAGAATCTCCACACCCAGGGTACATGGACTCAGGACGAGTCCCAGCTTCACATAAACATCTTAGAAATGAGAGTCGTCCTTTATGCAGTCCGAGCTTTGAAGGACATTCTTTGTCACAAGAACATTCTCCTTCAAACGGACAACAAAGCAGTGATGTATTACATCAACAAGCAGGGCGGTTCACACTCTTACCCTTTATGCAGGGAAGCAATGAAAGTGTGGGAATGGTGTCTAGAGCACAAGGCTCTAATTCTGGTGTTCTACCTGCTGGGAGTGCAGAACGAACTGGCAGACTGTCTCAGCAGAACAGAGACAGATCCTCACGAGTGGTCTCTAGACTCAACCGTAGTTCAGTCACTATTCGCAGAGTGAGGAACTCCAGACCTGGACCTTTTTGCATCCCCACTCAACACAAAACTGCCTCTCTTCTGCTCCAGAAATTCAGGGCCTGGCATTTTCTGTCAGGATTCATTCAGGCTGCAGTGGACAAGATGCTTTGTATATGCCTTTCCTCCTCTTCCTCTAATTCAGAGGGTACTTCTCAAGTTCGAATCCCAGGGTGACAAAATGATCCTCATTGCTCCCTTCTGGCCTCAACAGATATGGTTTCCGTTACTCAACAGTATGTTGGAAACCCCTCCAAAAGCGCTTCCCCTTCAGATGAACCTTCTAACTCAGGGGCCTGTGGTCCGTCCAAATCTGAGGTTGCTTCACCTTCACGTTTGGCTCCTAAAGAGATAGAAGTGAACAGGTTCAATGTGTCTCAGAGAGTCTCAGATATTCTTTTAAGCCAGCCACTAGAAAAACTTGCATGGCCAAATGGAAGCGTTTTTCTCTCTGGTGTGCAAGATCCTCTTTGAATCCTTTTTCCTGTGCACCAAATAAGGTTCTAGAGTACCTTTTAGGCCTCTCAAATTCAGGTCTACAATACTCTGCAGTCAAAGTTCACCTTTGTGCCATTTCAGCTTATCATGAGCCAGTATTTCCTTGTCACTGGCTCAGTTACCAGTAGTTAAGAGGTTTCTTAAGGGTATTCTGCATACCAGACCACCTATTAGACATCCAGTCGCAGCCTGGGACATTAATCTTGTACTAGACATGCTCATTTGAAAGCCTTTCGAGCCTCTAGCTACCTGTGAGCTGAAATTTCTCACTTGGAAAATGGCCTTCCTGGTGGCTATTACCTCGGCCTGCAGGGTCTCTGAAATACATGCTTTGGTCACAGACCCTCCATATACTGTGTTCCATAAGGACAAGGTAGTTCTGAGAACCCATCCTAAGTTTCTCCCTAAGGTTGTCTCAGAATTCCATCTAAACCAACCATTAGTCCTACCTACTTACTTTGTGAACTTCCAGAATGAAGGAGAGTGTACCCTTCCTTCTTTGGATGTCAAAAGAGCTCTGCGTTTCTATTTGGATAGAACAAAACAAATTTGCAAAGCTCAACAACTGTTTGTTTCCTTCAGCGAGACCCAGCTGGGTCAACCCATCGCTATCAGATGCATGTCAGCATGGCTGGTGGCATGCCTTCACCATTGTTATTCCATAGCGCAGGTTAAGCTGGAGGGCAGAGTGTACGCTCACTCTACTAGAGCAGTCGTGGCATCTCTGGTGGAAATCTGCAATGTGCCCATTGCAGATAAATTCAGCTACCTGGAGCTCAGTGCATACTTTCGACTTTCATCAAGCACTATGCCCTGGATGTCCATGCCAGGCGACATCTTTCATTTGGCAGAACCATCCTTAATGGACTTCTGTCCTAAAACTGTTAGCTCTTGGTCTCTCCTGCTGCCCTCTCCGGGGATTATTAGCTCGGTACTCTCCCATCAGTGTGAATGAGTGATGGAGACTTTATGTCCAGGAAGATATGGAAATTACGTACCTACCGTAATTCTTGATCTTCTTGGATGAAGTTTCCACCACTCATTCACACGCACACCCACCATCCCCCAAGCTCACCTCTGTTGTTGGTCTTCACTCCTTCAATCTTTAGGCTGTAAAGACTTCTTTGTTGACCCTTCTTATACGGGTCGTCCGGACTATCTTATGTCTGGTTTTTGTTAGACTATCCTTCTAGGTTAGTTATGCTGCACCTTCTCGGAATAAAAAGGTACTGAGGTGGTTAGATGGTTGACGCCGATATAGTCATTGCCGCACGAACTGAGGCTCACAGCACCGCTCCTCATGGCTCCATCTCTGGTGCCTGCTCTCCTGCAAAAAGGTTTGCTCTCGCTGGGTCCTAGCACCTCCGGCGTAGATCGTATTAATGTGAATGAGTGGCGGCGACTTCGTCCAAGAAGATCAAGAATTATGGTAGGTACATAATTTCCATTTACTTTCTGTGGCCCTCGCTTTTAAAAGACTGTTGCTAAAAAGCTGGAAAGATCCTGAAATCCCCACAATTAAGCAATGGCTGGATTCTTTGGCTAGTTGGGCAAACAATGAAAGAATAAGCTATTATGCTGTCAATCAAACTGAAAATTTTAATGCTACCTGGGGGTCCTTTTTAGAGTTGTGTATGTAGTTAAGAATGGTATACTGAGTCCAAACAATAGGTTTATTTTAAAATGATATTATACATATTGGTTGTATGACAAGAATGACTATGTATTTGAACATTCCTTATATGATGTTTGTATCTGTTGAAAAATTCAATAAAATTCTAATTGAAAAAAAAGAATACAGTAAGGATCAGCAGTCCTATAAAGCCTGGATTATCATAATAATAATAATAAACGTTATTTCTCTAGCGCAATTCAGAATATCAAAGTGCTTTACAAAAATGAACACAGCTAAAATAAGTAAATAAATAGTTAAAATAGACAATAATACAAAAAAAATTCTGATTAGTTCCTCAGTTACAGAAGGCAAGGTTAAATAGGTATGTTTTCAGTGCTGCTTTAAAGCTCCCCACCATCAGGCACTCTCGAACCCAATGAGGTAGAGAATTCCACAGGGTAGGGGTTACATAAGCAAATGCCTGAGCACCAGATGGCTTCAGCCGAACCCTGGGAACCTCCAGCAATCCCTCATTGGTGGAGCAGAGTGGGCAAGAGGGGCAATAAGGCAGCAGAAGCTCTTGTAGATAGTGCAGTCCCAGGCCATGTAGGGCTTTATAGGTCAGCAAACTGACCTTGAAGGTGATTCTCCACCATACTGGCAGCTAGTGCAGCTCATACAGCACAGGTGTAATGTGACTAGATTGAGAGAGCCCAGTCAGTAACCTGGCTGCCACATTCTCCACAAGATGCAGCCAGCAGATGTCAACCTCTGGCAGCCCTAGGTACAGGGAGTTGCAGTAGTCCAAGTGGGAGGTCACAAAGGCATGGACCAGTATTGGCAAGTCGTCGGGTGGAACCAGGTGTTTAATCTGGGTGATATTCCTCAGATGATAGAATGAGGTTTTGACAACAAAAAACACCTGAGCCTTCAGGGTCAGCCCCTCATCAAGAATAATGCCCAGACTCCGCACCCACTCAGCAGTCCTCAGCTGGCAGTCGCCTAGTACAAGACCAATTGACTGACCTGACAAGGACCCCGCAGCTCACTGACTTAGATCCACAGCCAACAATTATCCATCTGGTCTCTGTACATAATGGCTTAAAACAAGAACTGGAACACAGAGCAGAAGAACAAAACTCATCATCATCCCTTGCAATTGCACTAATAGGCCAGGTGGAGGAGAGGGAAGAAGGAGGGCCCTAATGTGTTCCCACTGCTACTGCTGAATGGCATAGGAGTCACTCATTTTTGTTTCCAAGTCAACCTGCTGCTACTACTGCTGCTGCTATTGCCCCCCCCCAAAAAAAAAACAAAGACAGCCATTGATGACAAACCACTTTGGGAACAACTTTCTGACTATGGCTTGATGAAAAAGCACAGCAAGTCACCTTCTGACACAGTGGTACCTGAGATGACAGCACACAATGGTGGAGGATTATCTGGATGAGAATGTGCCACTAGCAGGAGACAAGCCTTTATTGTACTGGTACCAAAAAATACCATTTGGCCCTATTTAACGTAGGTAGCTGTTGAACACTTCAGTTGCCCACCAACAAGTACATACTCAGAGAGGATTTTCAGTGCTGCAAGTAATATTGTCGCTAACAGGAGAATATATATTTGACCCAAAATGTAGAAATGCTCATTTAAAATAAAAACATTAACCTGCTCCTTTTTCCAAAGCCTTTTTTGCCACGCTTCATGGATGTTGGATCTCCTACACATCCAGCTAGGCTAAAGACAGAGGAGGTTGATGAGGTGGATGGAAGGGCTTTTGTGTCCATTAGTCTTTTTTAGAACTAGTAGCACACACACACACACACACACACACACACACACACACACACGCAAACACACACACACAAACACACACACACACTCTGTGGGATGCTGCACTGCTGTCATCACTGTCTTCTTCAAATTAAAGTTCTGTGAATTTCTGGCATGTCTACACAAGTCAAATAAATAATTTGGAGAGCAGCGTTGCCCATGAAACCATTGTGTACAACACTTATCCATGGCATAATGGAAAGCCTTGTCCATGTGTGGCACTGCCACAATGGGCATACAGTTTTTAGAACAAGTAGCTCACACTGTGGTATGCTACACTGTTGTCTTCATTTGGCCTTCTTCAGATTAATGTTTTGTGAATTTTTGCCAGATGGATACAGGCAGAATAAATCATTTTGGGGGCAACTTTGCTCATGAAAGCAGTCTGTACAGCACTTATCCATGACATCACAGGAAACCTTGTCCAGTGTGACACTGTCCCAATGGTCACACAATTGTTGGAACCAGTAGCTCACACTATGGGATGCTGTACTGTTGTCTTCACTCTGTCTTCTTTAGATTAATGTTTTGTGAATTTTTGGCAGGTTTACACAAGCTGAATAAATAATTTTGGGGTGATATTTCCCATGAAACTACTGTATGCAACACTTATCCATGGCATAATGGGAAGCCTTGTCCATGTGTGGCACTGTCTCAATGGGCACACATTTTTTGGAACCAGTAGCCTGTGCTAGGGGATTCTATATTGATATTTTGTGGGCACACATACAGTAGGCCTTACAATTGCAATCATTTTAGTATTTGAGCACTGTTAGCCACGGAACGGGGTCATAATGTTACAAGTGCAGCAATATACCATGCTGCCAATACAGCGTGGTATATTACCAACATGATTGCTGAATGTCTTCTGAGGGGCTGTGCCCCCCACACCCCCATTATGGGGGTCTACACACCCTAACCCCCCCAACTTAAATAACCAACTCTGGGAAGGAAGGGGGTTAACAGTTAAAATCGCACAAAGTGCGCAAAATAAAAAAATGTCATGCGTTTGGGACCAGGAATCGAAATCCTGTCCACAGACACACTGCCTGCCTCACTTGCTGCCTGTGGCTCATCCTGTTGAGCAACGGCAGCTACTAACCGGCACCTCCTCCCAGCAGAGATCTTATCCTCTGCCTGGGAAGAGTAAGAGGGTGCACTACCGTGCATACATCCTTTTGTGGTTTTGCACCCTCTTGCTCTTTTGACGTGCGCTATTAAGTGTGCGAGATAGTGACCTGGTAGGGTTAGCCACATACTCTGGGAGACTGCTGGGTCAGAGATCCTCTCGGTGGTAGCGACAACAAAATGGTGCTGTCTAAGATAGAAAACCATAGAGTAAGCCGCATTGGAAAGACAAACGTTAAGTGTTACAATAAGGCAAGCTACAGTAAAATCAAAAAAGTCTGAAAAAAGTGGGAGTGGGAGAAAGAACTTGAAGGGCAAAAAATAGATAGTATGTTGGTAAAATTGAAATCAATACTACAAAAATGTGTGATGGATTATATTCCAGAAAGAGCAAAATGTAATTCTCGAGGGAAATTACCAGTGTGGTGCACCAGAAAAGTATGTAGGCTAATAAAGAATAAAAAAAGGTCTATAAGAAAGCCAAAAAAAAAGGAACACACCTGAGCTGTGGGAGACATGCAAAGATGCTGTTAAGAAATGTGAAAAACATATAAAACCATCCAAGAGGGAGGAAGAGATAAGGATAGCAAAACAGCAAAAGATAAAAAAAATTATTTAATAATTATGTAAATAGCTGTAAGAAAGGGCAACAACAAATAGGACCGATTGTGAAGTATTATATACAAGTAACTGTATGACGTTTTCCTCTATCAGGCTAAAGAACAGATAATGTAACCTACGGGGGTAACAAAATGTAGAAATAGTTTGAAAACTGATGTTACAAATGTCATACAAAAACTAAGAAAATTAAATCCGAATAAATCTCCAGGCCCTGATGGCTTGTACTCCAGATTATTAAAGCAGGTGGCAGAAGAAATAGGAGGCCCTATAAAGAACAGTTACATACTTACCATAAAAGTAGATCTTCAAGAGAATCTCCTCCCTTAGGACACCTTTGGATGCCAAATTCTCTTATAACTGATAAGAAAGGAGGGAGGGCCAGCAAGGCCTAAAGGAAGATATTCTCTCAAAGATCTACTGTTACGGTAAGTATGTAATTATCTTCTTCAAGGATATCTCTTCCCTTAGGTCACACCTTTGGAACGAGTCCCAAGCAAACGCAAAAGCTAACTGGGAGGTTGGTGTAGTCTGTTCATGACAGAAGGCCCTATAGGACAGCAAGGCCAAAATCTACACATCTATGAGAAACAGTGACCAGACCAGTGTTTAGTAAAAGTGTGGACAGTACTCCAGATGGCTGCAACACAGATGTCAGCCACAGAGACATTTTTGAAGCAAGCAACAGCTGTGGCCATGCCCCTTGTGGGATGACCATGAACTGCATCAGGAAGTTCCTTATAGTATTTCCTATAACAGAACGTAATGCAATGTGCTAGCCCAATAGTTCTCAGACTTTGTCACAGTGAGCCTCCCCAAATCAATGGAAAAGATTTTGAGCCTCCCCCAAAAATTGAAATAATCTTAGGCCTCCCCAAAGAAAAACAACATACTGTACTTTGCATAGTACACCATGGATAAATTGAAACCCCTTTGAGTACTTGGCTCACATTCAGTTCTTTATCTTATACTGACATGGAACCTTTGAAAAAGAGCTCTTGTGCTCAAAGGTGTTATCTGAATAACAAAAATAAATAAATAAATATTATTCAGCATATTGCAACCCCCCAATACACACACAGGCCAACCTACATACCTGCTATTTTCATTCTGTAACCTTGTTACCCCTTGTTGCAATGCCTTCATGGGTCAGACTGCTTTCTGTTTCTCTCTAATAATAATATTCCTACATACTTTGCTCTCCCCATCCTTCCCTGCTCCTAAGCAACTGTTCAGGGATTACTTTGTTCTTCCTACATTATTGTTAGCACTTTTGCTCAACCCTTGTATTTGGGCTGTTGTGCCATCAGGCTAAATTGATCAATTACCACCACTCATTATTAGTTTATTGTTCATATTTGTTTGCACTCTTTGGTTATTGTGTATTTCTGGATCTGTTTTACAGTTGTCTTTTGAAATGTATTCACTCCCTACCCTTTCCAGGTACACCTGGAATTAGCCTTTCATTCACCTTCCTTGTCACCTATTAGTAAATAAATACATTAACCTACTATTATCCTCTTTCTGTTTGCATCATCTCTTCACACAAAATATATAAAACTCAAAATTTAAATACAGTACTTTTTCAGACTTGCTTGAGCCTCCCCTGGAACAGGTTGGGGCCTCACTAGGGAGGCTGGCCTCACCATTTGAGAACCCCTGTGCTAGCCCATTGGGCAAGCATTGTTTTGAAATAGGTATGCGCTCTTTCCCGGGGTGAACAAAGCAAAAAGCTGAGAGGACCTTCTGCAGTCCTTGATGCAAGCAAGAAAATATCTCAGAATTCTATGTACATCCAAAGTGTGGAGCAATGCTTCTCCTTGATTGGCATGCTCAGGATAATAAACTATTTAATTAGTTTAATTGTTTAATTAGTATTTCGGAAAGACCTTTGAGCATGAGCTCTTTTACAAAGGTTCCATGGCAGGGTGGACAATAAGACAATACACATATTCGGTGATTACAGAGGCCTGATCATTAGGCATTAAAGAGCGATTACATGACAATTAGACAAATAGGAGAAAAAAAATGAGCAGTTGCAATTGAATACTAAGCTATTTCTAATCGGTTGCCCTAGGTAGCACACCCCTGGAAACCTTCAAATCCATTGATAGACTATGGCAGAGTAACTGCATGGGGTTTAATAGTATCCCAGATGGTGAGAAGCTGGGTGACAGTGAAACAAGGGGGATTGGGTTTGAAACCAACCATGGAGAGCGAGAGGTGGGGGAATAGTGAAATGGGGGGCTGTGATGGGGATCAGCTCCAGAGGGCTTTAGTCAAGTGATGTGTGTGTGTGTGGGGGTTTGGGAGGACAGTACCAAGTGCATTTAAAGAGGACTGAAAGAGAACTGGAAGGTGGATGGTTTAATTTAGTGTGAACTCAGACACCACCTTTGACAAGAATTTAGGATTAGTATGTAAAGACACCCTGTCTTTATGAAAAATCAAATA
Organism: Neoceratodus forsteri; assembly: GCA_016271365.2. NCBI lineage: Eukaryota > Metazoa > Chordata > Ceratodontiformes > Ceratodontidae > Neoceratodus > Neoceratodus forsteri. The sequence continues at coordinate 141,371,181 of JADMNL010000027.1, forward strand.
AGGAGTCTCACACTCCTACTCCAAGTGGCTTCCCGCTGCGGCTCTATCCTTTTCCTTCTAGCCCCTGCCATTGTCTACTAAGCGGCTCTGGCTCCAGCCCCCCACTCAGCTCTTTTGTCCCACTAATCTATTGTCTGCCACTTGATCCTGCTGTCCTGTTCCCCGATTCAAACCTTTTACTGCTTTCCTGCCCCCCTGTTTTCAAACTATTTATTAATCCCTGTCTCTTCTTGCTCCTCCCACATAATCTCCCAGCCTGGAAAGGGTGCTTCAGGCAGTGGCTCAGTGCGGCTTTTCTGACTCAGTTGCCACTGCACCACCTGCTCTTTAGCCTTCTGCTTCCAGCCACCAAGCTTAGTTTCCGCCAGCGTGACCATTCCCCAATCCTGGCAATTAGTCTAATAAATTCATCAACCCCCCCAGCTAAAACAATTACTAGTAGAGTGCTGATCCGTGGACACCTCGATCCCCTAAAAGCACTCCTATGTCAACATTGACTGGTCGCAAATTGATACTGCTGCTGACGTGGACACTGCACTGGACTACTTCATCTCTGTCTTCAATGCAGCTTGTGACATCCATGCTCCCTACAAAAAAATGTAGAGTCAGGGGCTCCAGAAATCCATAGATTACACCTGGCCTCTTGGAACTCATGAAATCATGAGACCATCTATGGTACTGGGCACAAGCCACTGGTAGACAAGCAGATATTTAGACCTACAAAAGAGCTAGGAATGCCTGTACCAGTGCAATCCACTCTGAAAAAAAAAACAGTATTACAGAGACACCCTATCCAACACCTGGAATGATGGCAGGAAATTCTGGAGTAACCTCAAGGAAATTACAGGGAAAGACACCAAAATGGCTCTTTCTATGCTTAACATTGATGGCACCTCCACTCTAGACCCCTTAACCATCACAAATACACTTAATTCTGCCTTCATGAACCTTAGCCAAGTTCTCCTTCCCCAACTTCTTTGACGCCCCCTCAGATACTGATCACAAGGCTACACAGGTACAGCAACAGGCTTATCCACCTTTCTACTTTAAAAAGATAACTGAAGATGTAGCTAAAAAATACATACTTAAGGTGCTTGGGAAAACCAGATCCAGGGGGGATACAGTTGATCTTAAACTCATTGCCCTAACCCTGGATGAAGTTCTGACTCCCCTGACCAAGATTCTTAACCGGTCCCTCATGCTAACACAATTCCCTCGAAGGTGGGAGTCAGCCTTGGTTACTTCAGTCCATAAAAGTGGTGACCGGGCTCATCACGGTAACTGCAGGCCAATTTCCATCCTTCCCCCCTCTCTCCAAAGCCCTAGAGTGAATTGTGACTGACCAACTGGTAGAGTATCTGGATAAATACCAGTTGCAATGTCCCCAGCAACATGGATTCAGGAAAGGGCACAGTACCACCACCACCACCCTGCTAGAATTCACAAGCTACATCCACAATGCACTCGACCAAGGCCAAGTTGTTGGAGCAATTTACAACGACCTTACCAACGCCTTTGATATGGTCACCCACTCATTACTAGTTAATCAACTAACTAACATGGGACTTTCAAAGGACACCACGGACTGGTTCTAAAGCTACCTCTGTAACCGTTCTCAACAAGTGAAGGTTGGAGATGTCCTCTCAAATAGGCACTGTCTGGTCAGGTGTTTTGCAAAGATCCATCCTAGGTCCTCTCCTATTTAGCATCTTTTTAAACAAACTCCCTGACTCTTGCCATGACCAAATCCTTCTCTATGTGGATGATGCTGTCATCTACACTAGCAACCCTGACCCTTTACTTCTTGAGAACCAGCTACAGAGCAACTTTATGAATGTTGAGGCCTGATTCTATAAACAAGCTCATTCTAAACTGTAAAAAAATAAAAGCAATGCTCTGCAATAGCACTCACAGCAAGCATAAATCACACCAACTCACAGACAGAAACTGCTCGGGCACTGCTCTGGAACAGGTGCACCAGTTCAAATACCTTGGGGTGACCTTAGACAGGACTCTCTCCTATACCCATCATATAGACAGTGTTGCCAAAACCGTGAACTCTTGCATAGGCCTGCTGTACAGACACAAGCACTGTCTAACTACTGAAGCCCTTAACCTAGCAATTCATAGCTCTCTATTATCCATCATTGACTACAGGCTTGTTATCTATGGATCTGCTACTGATATAGCTCTGTGTCGAATCTCTATTGCAGAAAATAAAGCCTGCAGACTCCTTACTGGAGCAGCCTGCCTATCACATGCCTGTGAGATCTATGCACAAGCAATCTGGCTCCAGCTAAAGGGAAGAGTCATCTATCAAACCTGCCTATTAGCTAAGAAATTCACCCTTGGTCTTTTACCCCCTGGGGTTCAGAGGATCCTTAGTTCATACTGCACTCCCCGAAGGACAAGAAGCTCGGAAAACCTCACCTTCCAAGTGCCCCGATGTTACACTTTGCAAAGTCAGCGATCGTTCGCCGTCAGAGCCCCCATCTGGTTTAACTGACTTCAAAGTGACGTCTCTGACACTGCCACATTAGGCTCCTTCAAACATAAGCTTCAGCAACACCTGGTGAAAAATTTCACTTGTGTCTGCTTCAGTTAAAGCTGCACAGTCCTCCTCCCCCCACCCTGCCTCCATCCCTGCACTTAATTCTCCTCCGCACCCCCTCACATCATAGCTCCTACATCCTCCTCCGCCTTCCTTTAACTACCCTGCCTATTGGTACACCACGCCATTACACCTCACATACCCCCACCTCCCTCCCCCACCATACTTGCTTCCTCACCCAAACTCCTACTCTGATTCCTACTCCACAAACTCTTAATTCCTCCTCGCCCTCTCCTCCCCACCTCACCACTCTCTACACTTTCCCTCTCCCACCCAACTGTCGATACCCTTATCCCTCCCTCTTCCCTTGATAAGGCCCCCAGATTGCTCTACCATTATGTTCAATAACTAGTTTGTGCCTTAGAACACCGTCTCCTTGCTTGTGATAGAGGTTTATTAACGGGGCGGTGTTTGTGGACCTGACCCGGGCTTTTGATTTAATAAATCATGCTCTGCTCTGTACAAAGTTAAATAGCATGGGTGTTTCCAGTTTGGTTGTATCCTTTCTTAGGAGCTTTTTAAAGGGAAGATCTCAACAAGTGTTTTTTGAGCCTTCACTATCTGAACTACAGACAAATTTTAGGGGTGTTCCACAGGGGTCCATTCTTGGCCCCCTGTTAGTTTCAATACTCATAAATCAAATCCCCTCTATTTTTATGTTGATTGTGCGCATGCTCAAGAAACATGTTGCAGCAGGTTTCTACACAAGCAGGTTGTGGAGGCACGGCACTGTTGTGGTCACTGCTCCCACAGCCTGTAAAAGCTTGTCCTGCTTCCCCCAATGCTGTGGCATGCTGCTGCTGACACTAGTTCATCCAGCATGCCACCAACTTGTAAAAAATTAGCCGCTGCAATCAGGGGCCACCTCGTCATTGCAGCGTCATCCATTCACTGCAATGAGGGAGCGACCCGTCATTGCAGGGCGGGACCCTGAAACAGTGATATTGCGTATGAACATGGCGGCGGCTTGCCGCTGTGTTCACAAACAATATTAACCCCCATGTGCCCAATCCCCCCCGGCAGCATTTACCCCACACTTTATGTTGCCGATGGAGAGCCCACTTAAGTTGGCATTATGTAAAACCCTCCCTCTTAGGTTGATTGCCGACGGGCTGCCCAATCCCCGTCGGCAGAATGTCATCCCTCACTCTTTTGTTGTCTGCTGACGGGGTGCCTAACTCGTCAGCATAATGTAACACGGCCCCCTTTTTCTTGTGTGCCGACGGGGTGCCCAATCCCCCATCGGCTACAGCTGCCCCCCCAAACAGAAGACTCAGCTGGCATGCTGGGAGCCCACCCCAGCATGCCACATTCTCCTGTGAAATTAAAAAACGGTCCTGCGATGTCATTTTTTTTTTACCTGTAAAGAAGGAAACGGTCCAGTGGTGGTCTCCCTGCCCCCCCACAACCCGCATCCACCCTCTGTGCACCCTGCCTCCTCACACCCCCTCACCCCATACTTACATCTGGAGTCTGGTGCAATGATCTTTAGTGGACCAGGAACACGTCTGCACTCTTCAAAGCCGACCGCGAACTGAAGAAATGCCGGTAAGCTGTATAATGGAATAAATAGGGTTTTTTCATGTTTGATGCATATCTTAGGCATTTTTTTGAATTTTGGCACCAAATTTTCAACATGGGGTTTTTGGGACCCCTCCTCGTGAATTATATCACTGTTATGGCGTTAATCTGCCCCGAAAGGTGATTTTGCAGTCACTGTGTGGAATCACCTTTTGGGACTGATTAAGGAAACGACAGTGCCAGTGTTCATGAGATCAGCTCTCAAAAAGCCTATGTTGCAAATTTGGTGGGAAAAATCAAAAAAAATTACTGTTTTACGAGCATGCGTTGCGCAGTTGCTATGCACACTCATAACTTTGCGAATTTGCAATATTTTCACCCCAGATTTTCAACATTGGCATTCTTCTGCACCTCCTTATGAACAGTACAGCTGTCATTTTTCACATCCTGTCCGAAATGTGTTTTCGCAGTTCCGGCACAGAATAGCATGGTTGCTGTGGGAAATCTGTGTTCAGTACACATTATAAAAATGACAGTGACACTGTTCATTAGTAGAGGTCCTAAAATGCCTATGTTGAAAATTTGGTGATGAAAGTCCATAAAATGAGTGTGTTACGAATGTGCATTACGCAGTTTCCACACATGGTCATACCTTCGCAACTTTGCAATATTTTCACTCCAAATTTTCAGCATTGCTATTTTGCCACACCTCCATATGAACAGTGCAGCTGTCATTTTTCACATCCTGGCCGAAATGTGTTTTCACTCTTCCAGCACACAATTTATTTATTTATTTATTTGCTTTTGTTAACCAGGTAAGGCACACTAGACAGCCAAGTGCCTATTTTCAGGTGCGACCCGGGAGGGTTACAAACCTAGAAACATACTTTACATACAATGAGATAAACAGGCAACAACAAAATTTGACAACCAGAGAAATGACAAGCTTATACAGGGTTTGAGTAGGTAGCTAACAGCCTTTGAGACAATTAGCACAAGATACAGTATGGTACATACTTGGTGATTTCGGCAGAGAACAGCAAAATTTCATGAAAAACAGGTTCAGTTATTTGCAAACAGAAGTAAGTGCCAGCAAATAGGGTGGGGGCACGGGGGGGTTACACTGAGGAGGGAGCAATCAGGGGGAGGGGCACAGAGGGCAGTGTGAACTGTTAGGGAAGGAAGGCAGGGAGTAAGATTAGAGCATTTAATAGTTACTCGACCAGTTGACAGGAGGGTAAGTGCAGTGGACGCTGAGGGAGCGGGGGCCCCCCCAGCATACCTGGTGCTAGTGCGCTACGAGGTACATGGACAAGTGGAGGATCCTTTCAGGTAGTTCCAAAGGGAGGCTTTAAAGCCAGGATGGGAGGAGGAGGAGGACCGTGTAAGGGCAGGGAGTGAGTTCCATATTTTTGGGGCATAGGTTGTTGTTTAACCAGGTATAGCACACTAAGCTGAAAGCTTTATTACAGGAGCGACCTGGGAGCACAAGGAGGTTAAGTGACTTGCTCAGGGTCACACAGTATGCAAGTAGAAGTTGTGGGATTCAAACCCAGGTCTGGTCTGCTGGATGTCACCAGATTTGCAGCTCAGAGCCTTAGACCACTGCACTATACTGCCTCCTGTAGGTGGCGAAGGCCCTATCGCCCGCAAGGGTGCGAGTTCTAGGGACTGGGTGATCAAGCGTCGCCCTTGACCTAAGCTGGTAGGAAGGGGTGTCAGGGTTGAGGGGAAGGGTGAGGGCAGCAGGGGTGGCCGATCTGACGATGTTGTCGATGAAGTTCCCAATTACGAAGGTGCGGTGCTTCTCGGGAGGGAGCCACTCTAGGTGCGTGTAGAGGTCACAGCGGTGCGTTAGGGGAGGGGCAGAAAGCGCAAAGTGGCAGATGTTGTTGTAGGCCGTGTCCCAATTCAATAGGCTGGATTTTGTTACAGGGGCAAAGGTTACTAGCCCATAGCAGAGAGAAGGGAGGAGGACCCCCCTGGCTAGGGCCATATGAGCAGCCGGAGTCAAGCAGTTTTTGGCTCTGTAGGCGAGACCAAGCTTACCGCTCATAGCCTTGCAGATGTTCTGGATGTGTAAGGTAAGGTCCAGCTGCGGATCCAGGGTGACTCCCAGATACTTGACAGCAGCCACCATCTGCAGAGGGGAGCCATCAGCCCCATAGATTTGTAGGGGCACAGGGCAGGATTTAGTTTTGTTCAGGGAACCAAAGAGCATGGCTTGGGTTTTCTTGAGGTTGGTGGTAAGTCTGTGTTCCACCAGCCAGGATTGGATCTGCTTGAAGTCAGAATTTAATTGGGAATTAATGGTGGCAGTGTCCCGGGCACTGGCCAAGATGACAAGGTCATCTGCATACAGGGTGGTATGCCCATGGTTGATGACAGACGGCAGTTTGTTGATGAAAAGGGAGAAGAGAGTAGGGCCAAGGACAGACCCCTGAGGGACCCTGCAGTGGACAGGTGTGGGGTTGGAGAGAGTCTGGTTAAAGTTGGTGTACTGCTTCTTACCAGTGAGGTAATTGAGGAACCAAGCATGGGCAGGGGGTGAGAGTCCAAGGGATAGAAGAGTGGAACTGAGGAGCGAGTGATCGACCCTGTCAAAGGCTTTGGAGAGATCCACAAAGATAGCTCCGGTGAGGTTGCCCTGGTCAGTTGCAGTTCTGATCAGCGAGGAGACTACAGCGAGGGCAGTGGCCGTACTGTGCCCCTTCCTAAACCCATGCTGAGCTGGAGAGAGGAGGTTATGGAGCTGTAAATACTGGGTTAGCTGAGAGGCCACTACTTTCTCCAGTATTTTGGAGGTGGCAGACAGAATGGTGATGGGTCGATAGTTCAGAGGATCTTTGGGGTTACCTTGCTTTAGCACAGGGGTAACCTTAGCCACTTTCCAGATGTCTGGGATGATTCCAGTGGTTAGGGAGGAACTGAAGATATGTGTTACGGGCCTGGCAAGGAGGTGGGCCCCTAGCCTGAGCAGTTTCAGTTCGAGGCTATCATACCCTGCCCCACTGTTAGGGGAGAGGTTGGCTAGCAGCTTCTGGGTCTCTTTTATTGACACCTGTTGAAGATAGAATTGGGGACGGGAGTTGGGTCCGAGTGGAGGGGTGCTGGAGGACTTGGGTGCTGTGGATGGGGGAGGAGGGGTAGACAGTTCGGAGAACATGGCATTAAAGGCATTAGAAATTGTATGTGGGTTATTGCAGCTGACCCCGTCAATGAGCAAGTCGTTGACTTGCACTCTGGCCGAGCCCCCAACCGCGCTTCTAATGTTCTGCCAGAAACTCCTCGGATTGCTGGCAGAGGAGAGCAGGGCAGATCGGCAGAACTCGCTTTTTGCTGAACGGATGGCTTTTTTACAGGAGTTTCTGAGGCGTCTATAAGCTAAGAGGTCATTGTTACTTTGGGAGGCCTTGTAGGTCTCCCAGCATTTATCCCTGAGTTTCATAAGGGAGAATAGGCCCCCATGAAGCCATTTGGTAACGGCGCCCCTCACCCTCCTTCTAGTGAGGGGTGCATGTTTGTTCTGCACGGGGATAAACTTGGATAAGAATTCATCCAGGGCTTGGGCCGGGTCCAAGGAGGCAGTGACCCCAGACCAGTCAATTAGTCTGAGGTCAGAGAGGAAGTCATGTGTGCAAAATTTCGAGTAATCCCTCATCTGGATCACTTTACTGGGAATTTTAGTCTGAGAGATGCCCCATGTGCAAAAGGTAGGCGAGTGGTCAGAGATGGCATCTGGGAGAATGCCTGAGGATGTGATCCTGTCGGGTCTGTTGGTCAGGATCCAGTCAATTAGTGACCCTTTGTCCCCCCGGGGGGAGGGCCTTGTAGGTTTGGAGATAATTTGGCTGAAGGTGAGGCCCGAGAGCAGTGGCTCATATAGTTTACAGTTGGAGCCCAACCAGTTAAGGTTGAAATCACCTATAATGAGGACTTCACTGGGACCCACTTTCTCACTAATACTGTGAAGAAATGAGGAGAGTCCTGGCAGGCTGCCCTTAGGGGGGTTGTAGGAACAGATTAGGTGAATTTTCTTTGTGAGCCCAAGTAGGAGAAGGGCGTGCAGAAACTCACTTAAAAGGGGGGTGGTTGGTGAGTGGTCAACGGTGGACACATTTAGGTGCACTTTATAATAGAGTAGCACCCCACCGCCTCGTTTGTTCCCCACCCGATCACTTCTGATATGGCTGTACCCCGTGAGGGTGCACATTGCATCAGGAATATGAATAGGCTTTAGCCATGTTTCTGAGATACCCACGATATCCGGCTTGTAGTGGGCGACCCAGGCAGTAAGCTCTGCAAGGTTGTGTAGGAGGCTACGAACGTTTAGGTGGACAATTTTTAGCCCTTTGGAGGAGATCCATGCAGGGGGGGACTTGAGGGAGGAGAGGAGAGGAGGGCTGCCTGGCTGGATATGGTGGCTGCATGCCTGGAGAGCCTGGGGGGGTAGCCATGATGACAGGGAGGAGAAAAAGGACCTGTCAGAACCGATTGTCAGGGGAGGGAAGGTAGAGGAAAATGGAACAGTTCAGGGGGCAGGCTAATTCAAGAGAAAATGGGTACCAGCGGGAGTGACAACGACTAGTGTGACTCAACCAACACCTGGTGACAGTACAAGGAGCTGTAAGGAGTGGCAGCAGAAACAGTGATTGTGAACAGCAGAGCTTTAGGCCAGAAGGGAGTTGAAGGAGCTGGACTATAAGGGCAGCCACTAGTGGTGAGATGAGATAACCTGCAAATGGAAAACAGGGCTGATAGGTTAACTTTGGCCCCACGTGACTTTTGCAAGCCTATTTAAGGGAGAGCCGACCAAGGGTGGTGGTGGGGGCGGTGGGGAGCTGAACGCATAGCGTTCGATGGGGCTAGCACTGCTGCGCTGATGGAAAAGCAATGCACACCCGCTTCTCAGGTAAGGCGCCAAGCAGGACAGTTCAATTTGTAAAGTTCATTTTTTTTTTCTCGGTGCAGTTTTAAATCAAAAGGGTGCCAAAAGTGAAAAACGATGGGCAGACTTGCTTATGTGGCCCTTACTTATGCGGCAGACTTGCAGGGCTGTTTACCTGGGCTGGGTTCGCGGGTCCTTCTTTGCCTGTGGGGGAGGGCTGAGCGAGCCCTCGCGACCTCCGCTTCTCGGGGGTCTGGGGTCTGTGGAGGGAACAAAGGCACAGTTGTACCAGGAGGGCAGGGGGCCGGGGGAGGAGAGGTGAGCAGAACAGAGGGTGGAAACACGAGTAGTGAGAGGCAGCTGCTCAGCACTGTAGCGTGTTATCTTGCTATTTATACAGGCTTACTGGATGTACAATAATATTATCAAGACTAAGTTCACGGCCCCAAAAGACGCAAAAGAGCTAGATTCACTACCCAGAATGGGCTTTTTGCAGCAGGCTAACATTAAACAGTCTGGTTTATATCACATTAGGCAGAGCAGAGCAGCATCTGGTGGCAGTAGACTACGGGATTACACAGTTACAGCAGTTACTTGCAGCATTTAAAGGGGAGTAGCACTTTAAGTAAAACAGGCAGAAGTGAACAAAGAACATTGCTACTTATATATAAAAAAATATATAAAAGTCTTTTAAAAGCAGACTATTTTCACTGCTGTGCCGATGGAAAAGCAATGCACACCCGCTTCTCAGGTAAGGCACCAAGCAGGACAGTTCGATTTGTAAAGTTCATTTTTTTTTTTTTTTGTCTCGGTGCAGTTTTAAATCAAAAGGGCGCCAGAAGAGAAAAGCGATGAGCAGACTTGCTTATGTGGCCCTTACTTATGTGGCAGACTTGCAGGGCTGTTTACCTGGGCTGAGTTCGCGGGTCCTTCTTTGCCTGTGGGGGAGGGCTGAGTGAGCCCTCGCGACCTCCGCTCCTCGGGGTTCTGGGGTCTGGGCTGGGTTCATGGGTCCTTCTTTGCCTGTGGGGGAGGGCTGAGTGAGCTCGCGACCTCCGCTCCTCGGGGGTCTGGGGTCTGGGCTGGGTTCATGGGTCCTTCTTTGCCTGTGGGGGAGGGCTGAGCAAGCCCTCGCGACCTCCGCTCCTCAGGGGTCTGGAGTCTGGGCTGGGTTCACGGGTCCTTCTTTGCCTGTGGGGAGGGCTGAGCAAGCCCTCGTGACCTCTGCTCCTTGGGGGTCTGGGGTCTGGGCTGGGTTCGCGGGTCCTTCTTTGCCTGTGGGGGAGGGCTGAGCGAGTCCTCACGACCTCCGCGGTTGCTGTGGGAAATCTGTGTTCAGGACATATTAAGAAAATCACACTGACACTGTTCATGAGCAGAGGTCCTAAAATGCCTATGTTAAAAATTTTGTGATGAAACTCCATAAAATGACTGTGTTACGAGTGTGTGTTGTGCAGGTGCCACGCACCCTTGTAAGTTTGCAAATTAGTGATATTTTCACGCCAGATTTTCAACGCTGGTGTTTGTTCACACCTCCTTATGAACAGTACAGCTGTCATTTTTCACATCCTGGCCAAAATGTGTTTCCGCGCTTCTGGTGCAGAATACCGCAGTCACTGTCAGAAATCAGTGTTTGAGACAGATTAGGATCGAGCGACTGGGGGGGGGAGTGACCGAGCTCAACTGAGCTCTGTCAGGACTGCTGCGGATGTTTTTGTGGGCAGAAAAAGGTGACAACGCAGGCAGGAGCCCAGTACAAAAGGGCAGCCTGCAGTGTTGGGAGACACAGAACGAGCGAGTGAGGGAGGGGGAGTGAGTGAGCTCAATGGAGCTCTGTTGGGACTGCTGCGGATTTGTTTGTGGGCAGGAAAAGGCGGCAATGCATGCAGGGCCTGAGTTCAAAAGGGCAGCCTGCAGTAGTGGTACAAACAGAATGAGCAAGTGAGAGCGGGGGACTGAGCGAGCTCAACAGAGCTCCATCATCACTGCTGTGGATTTCTTTGTGGGCAGATAAGGGTTGCTATGCTGGCAGAAGCCCAGTACAGAAGTGCAGCCTGCAGTGCCAGCAGAAACAGAATGAGCAAGTGAGACAGGGGGAGTGGATGAGGCCAACGGAGCTGTGTTGGGACTGCTGCAGATTTCTTTGTGGGCAGACAAAAATGCCAACAGAGGCAGGAGCCCAGTACAAAAGGGTAGCCTGCAGCACTAGGAGAAACAGAATGAGTGAGAGAGACAGGGGGAGTGAGCGAGTGACCTCAATGGAGCACTGTCAGGACAGCTGCGGATTTCTTTGTGGGCAGGAAAAGGTGGCAATGCAGGCAGGAGCCCAGTACAAAAGGGCAGCCTGCAATGCCGGGACAAACAGAATGAGCAAGTGAGAGAGGGGGAGTGAGCAAGCTCAACGGAGGTGTATTGTGACTGCTGAAGATTTCTTTGTGGCCAGGAAAAGGCAGCAATGCAGGTAAGAGCCCAGTACAAAAGGCCAGCCTGCAGTGTCGGCAGAAATGGAACGAGCGACTGAGAGAGGGGGAGTGAGCGAGCTCAATGGAGCTCTCTCAGGACTGCTGCAGATGTGTTTGTGGGCAAAAAAAGCCACCAACGCAGGCAGGAACCCAGTACAAAAGGGCAGTCTGCAGCAGTGGGAGACACAGAATGAATGAGTGAGGGAGGGGGAGGGAGTGAGTGAGCTCAACGGAGCTCAGTTGGGACTGCTACAGATTTCTTTGTGGGCAGAAAAAGGCAGCAATGCACGCAGGGGCTAGTACAAAAGGGCAACCTGCAGAGGCAGGAGAAACAGAACGAACAAGTGAGAGAGGGGGAGTGACTGAGCGAGCTCAATGGATCTCTATCATAACTGCTGCAGATTTCCTTGTGGGCAGAAAAGGGTGGCGACGCAGGCAGGAGCCCAGTACAAAAGGGCAGCTTGCACCGCGGGCAGAAACGGAATGAGCAAATGAGACAGGCGGAGTGAGTGAGGCCAACGGAGCTCTGTCAAAACTGCTGCAGATTTCTTTGTGGGCAGAACAAAATGCCAACAGAGGCAGAAGCCCAGTACAAAAGGGCAGCCTGCAGCACCACAAGAAACAGAATGAACGAGTGAGACAGGGAGAGTGAGCGACCTCAATGGAGCTCTGTCGGGGCAGCTGCAGATTTCTTTGTGGGTGGGAAAAGGTGCCAATGCAGCCAGGAGGCCAGTACAAAAGAGCAGCCTGCAGTGCCGGGAGAAACAGAATGAGCAAGTGACAGAAGGGGAGTGAGCGAGCTCAATGGAGGTGTATCATCACTGCTGTGGATTTCTTTGTGGGCAGGAAAAGATGGCAATGCAGGCAGGAGCCCAGCACAAAACGCCAGTCTGCAGCCCCCACAGAAACGGAACGAGCAAGTGACAGAGGGCAAGTGAGCAACCTCAGTGGAGCTGTGTCGGGACTGCTGCACATCTCTTTGTGAGCAGACAGAGCCGCCAATGCAGGCAGGAACCCAGTACAAGAGGGCTGCCTGCAGCAGCAGGAGACACAGAATGAGTGTGTGAGGGAGGGGGAGTGAGGGAGCTCAACAGAGCTCTGTTGGGACTGCTGCGGATTTCTTTGTGGGTAGAAAAAGGCAGCAATGCACGCAGGGGCCCAGTACAAAATGGCAGCCTGCAGCGGCAGAAGAAACAGAACGAACAAGTGAGAGAGGGGCAGTGAGTGAGCGAGCTCAATGGAGCTCTATCATGACTGCCGCAAATTTCTTTGTGCCCAGAAGAAGGTGGCAATGCAGGCAGGAGCCCAGTATAAAAGGGGAGCCTGCAGCACCGACAGAAATGGCACGAGTGAGTGGGGGGGGGACTGAGCAAGCTCAATGGAGCTCTGTCGGGACTGCTGCAGATTTGTTTGTTGGCAGAAAAAGGTGCCAACAGAGGCAGGAGACCACTACAAAATGGCAGCCTGCAGCACCAGGAGAAATAGAATGAGCGAGTGAGACAGGCGGAGTGAGCAACCTCAACAGAGCTCTGTCGAGACAGCTGCGGATTTCTTTGTTGGCAGAAAAAGGTGCCAGTGCAGGCAGAAGCCCAGTACAAAAGGGCAGCCTGCAGAGCCGTGAGAAACACAACAAGTGAGTGAGAGAATGGCAGTGAGCAAGCTCAATGGAGATCTATTGTGACTGCTGTGGATTTCTTTGTGGGCAGAAAAAGGTGGCAATACAGGCAGGAGCCCAGTACAAAAGGCCAGCCTGAAGTGCCAGCAGAAACAGAATGAGCGAGTGAGAGAGGGGGACTGAGCTACCTCAATGGACCTGTGTCAGGACTGCTACAGATTTCTTTGTGGGCAGAAAAAGCCGCCAACAGAGGCAGGTGCCCAGTACAAAAGGACAGCCTGCAGCGTCAGCAGAAACAGAATGAGCGAGTGACAGAGGGGGAGTGACCCACCTCAACGGAGCTGTGTCGGGACAGCTGCAGATTTCTTTGTGGTCAGCAAAACCTGCCAATGCAGGCAAAAGTCCAGTACAAAAGAGCAGCCTGCAACACCAGGAGAAACAGAATGAGAGTGAGACAGGCGGAGAGAGTGACCTCAACGGAGCTGTGTCGGGACAGCTGCAGATTTCTATGTGGCCAGAAAAAGGTGCCAACGCAGGCAGACATCCAGTACAAAAGGGTAGCCAGCAGTGCCGGGACAAACATAATTAGTGAGTGAGAGAAAGGGAGTGAGCGAGCTCAATAGACCTCTATCGTGACTGCTGCGGATTGCTTTGCGTGCAGAAAAAGGCGGCAATGCAGGCAGGAGCCCTGTACAAAAGGCCAGCCTGCAGCACCGGCAGAAATGGAATGAGCGAGAGGAGGGGAGTGAGGTAGCTCAATGGACCTGCATCAGGACTACTGCACATTTCTTTGTGGGCAGAAAAAGCCGCCAACAGAGGCGGGAGCCCAGTACAAAAGGGCAGCCTGCACCTGCAGCTGAGTGACTGAGAGAGGCCGAGTGACCCACCTCAACACAGCTCTGTCAGGACGGCTGCAGATTTCTTTGTGGGCAGAAAAGTGTGCCAACGCAGCCAGGAGCCCCATACAAAGGTGCAGCCTGCAGCACCGGGAGAAACAGAACGAGTGAGTGACACAGGGCCACTGAGTGAGCTCAGCACACCAACACAATCAACATTCGGCATTGACAAATGCTTGTTTTTTCAGTTAGTCATTGCCTTCTTTATATGGATGACTTAATTTTGTATAGCCAGGGTTTTAACATCAAGCAGGTTAATATTGGGTTGCAAAGTGATTTTGGTAAACTTGATCAGTGGTTGTTAAATAATCAGATGGTTTTAAATGTAAAAAAGATTGCGAGGGGTACTTTATTGCCACACCTTGATATGCTTCTCCCTTATAATATAATCTGGGGGTGAGGGAGTGTAAGATTTTGAGTGTGGCTTATAATAATATCTGCCGATTCATTCTTGGTGTTGCTCCATTGACACATCATTGTGTTTTATAGTCTTCTTTGAGCTGGCTATCGCCCAAATTAAGATTTGCCTATACACTTGGTAACTTGACTTATCTTGCTATCCATGCTGGGAATTCATGTCCTTTATTTGATTTGGTTGAACAAAGGGACTCATGGGCAGGACCCCTACTTTTCTGCGGCACAGTGGGACCAAGTTCTTCGGCAAGACTACCATTTGCCGCAGAACTTCTGCGACGGTGGTTTGTAATTTCTACGGAAGTTCTGTGGCACTAACAAACTACCACATCACAGTATCAGCTTGTCATCCTGACTTCACTTTCACGACAGTGGTTATAGCAATCAGGATGATGGAAAGCACAGTAACACTAGTTCAAAAAATAACAGACATAAAAATAATTTTATGCCTAAAAAAGCAAAATAAATGTCTCTCCCTTAAGGTCCTATCCTGTTACATAAATGACATATGCAGATGGGATCTTGTGTGATGAAGAAGGTATTTCTATATGCATGTTATCTATCCCACTAATGAGGTTTCCACTGCCTATCACTTATATATTTGTATGTGCTTTCTACACCACTCATGAGGTTCCCACTGTGTATCACTTATATATTTATATGCAATCTGTAACATACATACAAATATGTGTGTGTGTGTGTGTGTGTGTGTGTGTGTGTGTATGTATATATATATATATATATATATATATATATTTTTTTTTTTTTAATTTCCATGAACTTGCATCCTCATTCATACAGGTCTCATTGGAAATGGAATAGAGGAGTTATTGCAAAACTTAGTTTTCATGTCAACCTGCTTTCCCTGACACACTGCGTAACACCATCAGGCCATGACATGCATGAGAACCAATTGTGAGATACAGCTCTCCGGCCCATCACAGTGTGTCCACCATGTGACAGAACACTGCACCATACCTTCCCCAGGCTCTGAGCAGTGATGTGTTCCACCAATCCTTGTGCTGCCTAGCCAGCTCCCAGAGCTAGTCTCTGAACCTGAGTTGACGGCACAGAAACACAGCATGCTACCCCTCTGGCCCAACAGCTGTCCCTGCACACAACATTTCTCAATAACTTTTAGATGATTCTATCAACCAATGACAATATGTAATCAATAACCCTGGCAAAAATGCGTACAGTGCAATTATTTATTTAACAGTTCTATTCTTTCAACAGGTCTACACATTATTATATTTCACTTTTCTGGGCATAATTACTTTATTTTTCTTAGAAATTAAGACAATTAAATTCATTTTACCAGTTATTCATTTCAGATAGCGTCTCTATACCTTAAAGGCACAAATAGGTTTGTACAAAGTGCGGTATGGACTTAACAGGTCTGTGCTATTGACAAGGTTTTGTTTAAAAGTTGGCCCTAGTGCAACAATGTAAGACTGAACATTGTATTAAGTTGTAGTGCAGGTTGAGTAAATATCACTGTGCATGATGTGCTGTGCCACCGGCTCAGGCAGTGGGAGCTGTGGTAGATAAGTGACTTTCCATTTCTGTTGCAGAATGCAGCCCATTTCATTAGCTAATGTACGATGTTATAGCAATGATAACATCACATTCTGAGCATATGGGGGGGGGTTGGCTATAAAAAGAGGGGAAGGGAGCCAGATTCTATGTATAAACAGAAATATTAAAAAAAAATCACCAAGAAGAGTGAATTCTGCGGCACCGCAGAAGTTCTGTGGTAGTTTACAAGTTCTGCGCAAAATTCTGCGGCCGCAGAATTCTAGGGGCCTTGCTCATGGGTCAATCTGCGCTCTAATCATGGTGTTATTTTGAAAGCAATTGTTAACAAGAGAATTTCTGGTTCTTAATCATTTGTATCATCTGCTGCTTGACTCTGGAATGATTTGCCTCTCTCCCTTAGAACCACTGATTCAGCTACAGGATTTAAGATGTTATTTAAAAGTTATTTGTTATCCATTGATGTTTGTAATTGTTGGTATGCAGTCTGTTGTATTGTTTTATGTATTGTTGATTGTTTGGGTCAGACCTGAAAAAGGGAAATGCCCAGTGTCCTTACCCGGTTAACAAATTTAAAATAAAAAAAATTCAAAATTAGTCTAGTATTATATGAGACCATAACCAAGACATATATTGTACAATTGCCTGCCAGTTATTGTTCATGTTTTTTTTTAACTATTCTGTATTTGTACTGATACTCATCTGTCTTCCTATTGCACATTATCCTGTATTCTGTCTATGTGCCATGACGTGGAACCTATGTAAAAGAGCTCTTAGCTCAAATGTGTTAAACCGAGATTGAAATAAATAAATAAATAAACTTACCCAAGCCTTGGTGAATTGACTGTTACCAATTTCCAAAAGTATTTTACTGGAGCAATGGAGTCTGAAATGAAAACCCAGCCACCATGTCATACTTCTCGGGCTACTCCAGAAAGAGAAAAGACCTCAAAACAATCAAAACAAGAACCAGCGGCCACTTCCTGTAGTATCACCTCCCCTGGCTGCTCCTACTTAAGATAAATTCCTCCAGGAATTTGGCAGCCTTCAGAATACCTTACAGGTGCTCACTGATGAGGTTAAATGTATCCATTCTTCAATCGATACCTTAACATGTAAATGACAATGAGGCCCACACCAGCTTGTTAGAAGATTGGAGGACTAGGACAGAGCCCAAGTTGATTTCCCTCCATCAAAAACTAAGCAAAATGGAACTGCACCTGGAAGATCTGGAAAGGCGCAGTCAGAGAAACAGTGTAGGTATCTTTGGGTTACCAGAAAGGGTGGAGGGTCCCAATTCTATTTTGTCTGCCCAGAAGTTGTGTGAAAAAATAACAGGACCCTCCCCAATGGTCCAGCTTACATTGTTGAAAGGTTACACCATTCATTACGTCCCATGCCTGCAGAAGGTTCTCCTCCTTGGCCGTTTATATTAAATTTCTAAATTACTCAGATCATCAACACCTTCTGACTTGGGCAAGAGATCTTAAGGAAATAATATTGGATGGCACCCAACTAAGAGTGGTCCAGGACCTCCCAGCTTTGGTGCAACAAAAAAGAGCTACCTTCTATCTGACTGTCACCAAGTTGATAGCAGCAAGTATTAAATTCAGAGTCCGATATGCTGCCACCCTTCAAGTTCTCTGTGGTAACAGTTGGTGAAACTTTGACACTGTGGAACAGGCTAATATTGAACTGAAAAAACTGTTTCCTGAACTCTTTAAAAATCCCTGAGCTGCTGATGGTACTTTCAGGGTAAGGACCACCCTTTATATAATAAGAGGTTCAGTTTTAATTAGAGACCTTAGGTTGATCTGATATTCTGCCCATAGAATCTTCGGGCTGTGTCTGTTGCTTTGTTGCAAATTAGTTTTGGCGGTCAGGCTGAAGAGGCTGGATTTGTCCTCTCTGACAGTACTGGGTCTGGAGCCTTCTATTGGTCTTGCTGGCATCTACTTGTGTTGTGCTCCATGGCAGCCACTTCTGATGGATTTTCTTTTACCTCTCACCCTGGAGCCTCTTTGGACTAAGAAGGAGTCCCCGGGATCCTGAACTTGTGGAGACAACTACTGGCATTTTGAAGGTCTGCCATATACTAATTTCCGACTGTGTTTCCCTGTAACTATTCTGCGGAGTAGAGCTTGGACTGATCACAAACCATCTTGAATTTATGAGAGCACCAAGTATCTACCTTCAGTAAGTGCTTACAGAGTTTGTACCCAATTTTTCTGGCTGAGGAGTTTGTGCTGACGATGGCATTCACTACAGCTTATTAAGTATATTTCTTTTAAAGACTTGCTATGGGTTGTCTCCTTGTTTCGTACTCAGTGTCACTAACTGGGACCCAGGCACCAGAGTATAGTTGCTATGGCAATATTAGTGCCATGTCTTCTTATTTACCATGCATCTTATAAACTCCTTATTTTTCACCAGCTATGTTTTTTCTGTGATGGGACTATTATCCTTTGGCTTCAGGAACATTTTAGTACCCACTGCCTACCCACCATGCAGTTGTTACTTTTGGGATCTTGATCTTGACTTTTATGTGTTTGCTTTGATCCCATCTATGGCAGTGCTCATTTGTTTGGATATCTGGCCTTAGGTTCAGGTGATGAAGGCACTACCTTGTGAGAACTCTCAATTATTAGCAGTTTGAGTTCTAGTTGTGAAATGATATTTGCTCTATGTAACTATAATAGACATGCTTTCTATCTGTTAAGAGTGCCTATGGAGATTTTATTTTACAATATCATTCATGAAGATAGCTTGCCTGATTCACACATTTACAGTGGAAATTTGAACATTTTATAGTTCCTGAATGCTTTGTCTTAAGGGGCTTGTAATTATGTTTGTTGGCAGTTTTTTTTTTATTAAAGACACCTGCTATGCTAAGGACCCTGGGGGATGCCTGTCATCTGATTATTTTACCAGGCTCTAAAATTTGCAGTATTGTTTTACAGTTGTTGGGATTGTGAGGTGTTTTTCTCCTTTTCATAATTGGCTCCTCTGATATCCGGATAGATCGGCTATTATTGCTTGATGTCCCTCAATGAAGAGAGCAGCCTTTTCTTTTTCTTTATCTTGTGTAATATGAATATGCTTACTAGAGAATTTATAAGATGTCAATCTATATATATTTGTGGGGCAGGTATCAGGGCAACAGTTACTGATATTTGTGATTTCTGTACAATAGGTTAGGACCTTTAGTATATATTATAGTTTTGCTCAAACAGTGTTAATTCTGGTTCAGTGAATTGCTGTCATTTTTTTTGGGGGGGGGTCTGGGTAGTCTCTCTTGGCAGAGATGTATTAACATTGTGGACCGGGATCTGTTAGTAGGTTGGACATTTGGACTGTGGGTTGTAATGTTTTTTTTGGGTTACTTTATTGTGGGTCTTTCTTATAGTTTTCTGGGATAGTGGGTATGGGGGTTTGGTGGGGTCTTCTATTCAAATGTATAGTTTACCAATGTATACTATATTATAAGATGAGTTATTCATTTTTGTATTAGTAGGGTGGGTCTTGGGCATGCTATTTTTATACTGATTATTTGTAGGTCTTCTATGTTTAGCAGTAGGAATGGGTAGCTTGTATCTTTTTACAACTTGGAACATCAAGGGTGCTCGGGATAGTCAGAAGCAATATAAGGTGCTCCGACATCTCAAAAAGCTTTGAGTGAGCATTGCATTTTTGCAGGAATCACATTTGCAAAGAGCAGATATTAATGGGTTCAGAAAATTATGGATGGGTCAAGCTTATGAAGTGGGTAGTGGGACAAAATGAGGAGGGGTGGCAATTTTAATAGCATGAGGATTGTCTTTTCAACTTCACCAAGAGATATGGGACCCTGAGGGCAGATATATCATTCTGCATGGAAAGTTGGGCCTAACTGAGATAGTGTTGAGGTCTGTTTATGGCCCTAATGTGGACTCTCCCTCCTTCTTTGTCAAACTATTGGCTCTTCTAGCCTCTTTCTCTCATTTTCTGATCTTTCTAGGTGGGGATTAGAACCTTGTATTCCAGCCAGACTTGGATCATCTGGAAATACCTGTAAGGGGTTATCCCCGGGGCAGTGGGGACTAAGAGACCTGATAGATTCCATTGGGCTGGTAGATTTGTGGCCCGTCCTGCATCCCACAGATCATCAGTACACTTTTTATTCATTGCCACATAGATCTTTTTCCATCTAGATTATTTTCTAATTAGTAATGAATCCCTCTCTGGTCTTTCTCATAGTGAAATTTAACCAATGGTAATTTCAGATTATAACCCTGTTATAATGATTCATTCACTCTGTGGGCTGGAGGAACATGACATGGTCTGGCACCTCAATTCACAATTGCGAAATGATCCCTCAACTTACTGTTTTAAAAGAATATATTTATTCCTTTTTATGGTTGTGGGTGGAGCCTACAGCCATATCACTTTAGCCTTAAAGGGGTTTCTGTGGGGTTCTGTGGAACACATTTTTAGTAGTTGTCAGTGTATCCTTCTGAAAGTCCCTATGGCAGTTAAAAAATTCTCTCTTCTTTCTTTTTAGAATGATGCACACACAGCTCATAGCTGCTTTTCTCTGAGAGCAAATGTGAACACCTTCCACACAAATGTAAATATCTTTAAAACTATTCAAGGTGCACAAATACAACCAACATAAAAATTGCTCAGGGCAAAAAGACCTTACACATGAGGGTAGTCACTAATCTGAATTGTTTATATTTTGTAAAATATGGTCTTCCAAACAACTTCATTTTTTTTCTCTCTGAGTGAACACAGTAGGAGTCATGCCAAACAAACTTAAATATCTCGGAAAGTATACAAGTTACCAATATACAACCAACATGAAAGTTGTTCAGGACAAAATGATCTTTCAAATGAGGGTAGTCACTAATCTGAATTTATTAGAATTTTTTTAAATATAGCCATCCGAAAGGTGAAAATTCAGGTAATCAGATGGCCATAGTTTCAAAAATATAATTAGTGCAGCTTAATGAATAGGCTCATTGGAATTGTATTTTTGTCCTGAACAACTTGCATACTGATGATTTATGTGTAATGTGTATACTTTTAGAGATATTTACATTTGTTTGACATAACGCCTATGAAAACTGAAAATTTAGGTAATCAGATGGCCATAGTTAAAAAAATATAATTAATGCAGCTTAATGAATAGGGTCATTTGAAAGGTCTTTTTGTCCTGAACAATTTTCATACTGGTTTGTTATCTGTAACTTGTAAACTTTTAGAGATATTTACATTTGTTTAGCATAACTCCTATTGTACTTCTAAACAGCCTCAGTTTTGCAAATTACTACACTTTTAAGTGAAATTTTAAACCAGACCACCTTGTTCCTCTCTTGTCATGCCTAATTTAAAGTGGACAGGAATTGATTACTTATGTGCAGCTATTTGAAATGTCTCTATTTTCATAAATGACATTTATATCTCTAAATGAGCCCTGTTTAACTGTGCCTGAATAAAAGCTGAAGCTGCCAGTTGTGTGTTGTATTGTTTTCTGTCTATGGACAACACTCTGTGCAGTTCTTTTAATGAAAGCAAGAATTTGGAGTTTTGACTTTGTCACTTCATGGTTTCAGAACTGTGGGCACTGTACTGACAAGTTTCGGCTAACATTTCTGAAACCGTGAAGCCACAGAAAAACGTTTTGCCATATTGGTCCTTGTAACACGTGATCCACAGAAACAGATGACTTGGTGTCTTTTATTGGACCAACAGAGTTGTTACAAAAGAACACAGGTGCTTCTAGCTTTTGGATTACACAGAATCCTTCATCAGAAAACACTGGCAGTTGTTTTAGAAGAACATACTTTCCTACAACCCAGATCATATAAAAACAACAGATGAAAATTGTTAAGGACCCTATTGGTTAAAACTGCATCCAAGAAAACAATATACCCATATAAAGACAGCAAACATTCCATCAAAAGAAAGCTATCCCAAGGTCAAATGACACTGACTTTATTTTATTTATTTATTAAAGTCTCAGAATTGTATCCCTTTGAGTCATGGACTCATTTACAAAGGCTTTACATCATACAAAGAATGAAGACAAATACAGAGACTAATGAAGATAAAATACAGAGAATAAAAGTATAGAGGCAGAGTGCATAACAACTACCAATACATAGGGCAACACCAATGGTGTGTATAGTACAATCAGACTATAAAATCAAGTACATATTCAGCAGAGGGACTTGTCAGTACAGGGAAAAGGAGTTACCTGCAATCACATTTAGAGCTGGCTATAATATAGTGACGTACCTCAGTATTAAAGGGACTTGAAAGTTCACTCCCTGAGAAAAGCTATAAACCAAATGAAGCTTTGTTTTGAAACCCTCTGTGTGTGTCTGTGCTAGCATTATTAAATGACAATGATTAAAAACCAAAAGGAAAAATAAGCTTAAAGAGCAGCTGACAACTTCAGGAGAACTTTAACAACACATAATATTTAGATAAAGTTCAGCTTGTATTTCACATTCGTTCTTTATTCCTCCTCCCCATTATTTATTGCTGGGGTCAATTGCAAGAAAATAGGATTTTTGCTCCTGAAGAGTTCATCTAGTTCTGTTGCTGTCTCCCTACCTGAGGTCATAATGCACTAATTGTGACATCACATTTACTCTCATGGCAACAGATTGTGATGTCACAACAGAGCATTATGACTTGAAGTAGGGAGTAAGCTATAGAGGCAGATTAACTTTAAAGCAACTGTAAGGGACAAAAATCATGTATTCATGCACATTTCCTCAATAATAAATAATGGGGAGGAGAAATCTAGAATATGTATATCACCTGCTTATTATATTTTTCAAAGTTTTCTTTCAGGTGTCAGTAGCTCTTTCAGCAATACACAGTAAATAATGTTAAAAGTCTCATACATATGAAAATATCTATGTGTTAAATAAAAAATAGGTTAGAAGACAACCTGCCCTAGTGTAAAATAAAGGTTACCTAAATATAGTTGCCTGCTAGCTTTTTTTCAGTCTTACCTGCGTGGTTTGTAGTTGGTGGCCTTAGCTGTTGAACGGTGTGTTTTGTAATGCTGTGCCATAAAAATTTGCCCAAACCAAACGTTTTTAAAAGCAGCTTCACTGTTATTGTTTTTCATCTGTTTTAATCTGCTCAGTGCACATGCAGGATGACATCATACAGGTGAGACATGTAGACAGTGGCCCCGCTTCCAATGAATGCTCTTGCGAAAATGCCTGCATTTAAGAATTATTTTATTTTGTATAAAATGACCCCCAGTCCTTTACTGAATCTCAGTGTACCAGTGTGCATGCTTCAGTGTATTTCATTTTATGTGCTGTCTTGTAATGGAGCTAAAATAAATGTCTCCGCTTGCTCATTTTCGCTTCATGCTTCCATTAGTGATTCTGTACCCTCATTTACCCGGTCAGTCCATTTCTGCATGATTGCAGCACAATTATACATTTGAATGAATAAATAGTGATAATGGGATGCAGTTTTAATGTTGTGCTGATTTATTTATATCCAGGTTTTGCCCGTATGCTACCAATGTCGCTCTGGTCATTGATCATCTGAGCCACTGTCAAGCACCGTTCTCTTTTATCTTCAGTCTTGTCAGTTGTGTAAGGCTGTCTGTAGCATCAATATACTTCTTTGAGCTGCAAAGCAAAATCAAGTTTTGACCACAGAATTAAAGTTTTTTTCCCTTGAATAAAAAGATATGTTTCAAAGATACTGTCCCTTTGTGTCAGTTTACATTCTCATTGTTCATGAGTTACAGCAGTGGAATGCAATGCATGTTGTTAGTCAATAAAATCATTTTCTATTGGAACATTTTTTTATTTTTGTGTTCATAATCATGTAAAATAGTATTAAAAATGTAACATTTTAATATGGTGTGCTGTGTTTTTTTCATTATAAATGCAAGCATATGTTTATGTAGTGATGCTTTGATGAAATATGTAAATATCCTGAACATGAGATCTGGTGGCCGGAAAAACAATTGTCATTTGAGGTAGTAGGGTGTTTGTGTGAAGTGACAGGGTTTT
The DNA here is from genome assembly GCA_016271365.2 of Neoceratodus forsteri. Lineage (NCBI taxonomy): Eukaryota > Metazoa > Chordata > Ceratodontiformes > Ceratodontidae > Neoceratodus > Neoceratodus forsteri. The sequence continues at coordinate 141,395,160 of JADMNL010000027.1, forward strand.
GTGTGGATTTTTATTCATTTCCTAGTTGAGTAAAGGTTTTTATTTCTATTTATATTAGCAACACCAATATTTTTAGTCAACTTTTGGTAGATTTATTTTTCAAATAGTAATGTCATACTGTGCAGTATTTGGGTGCAGAAATGAAAGCAGAAAGGGATGTAGCAGACATTTTTTTCATTTTCTGCGTGACAATCCATCTCGCAAAGCATGGATCTGTTTCTTTTGCTGGAATGATTTTGTTCCTAGTAAGTACAGTATGATATGCACTGACCATTTTGATAAATCTGCATATGAGCAAGACCCATACAAAATGGCCCAATTAAGATGGGTGCATGCAAAGGCAACACTAAGACACTGTAGTGATACCATCTATTTTTTTACACAGTGCCTCCACTGTTGATGAGGATGCATTCTTCAGTCGAGGGGCACACATGAGAAGACAACTGCTGAGGGTGAGTTGGCTTTTAAGTCTCTGTGTAAAAAGTTGGGGTCATTTGAGTATTGCCACCATTATTATTTTTATTTTTTTTTTACTGTCTGTTTATGCCCCCTTCTACACCATGCCTGCTCCTCTCATCGGGACTCCAGAAGGCGACAGCATAGGTTGCGCCGGAGGACATGAGACTGTCCACTTCCACAGGTGCCCCACTCCCAAGAACCTTGAAATCCTCAGATTCCCCCGCCCGAGTGGGGAGGAGTAGTCCCCCCTTTCCCCTCTTTAGCTTGAAGCGGAGCGGGCACATTCTGTGGAGCTTCTCCCCTGATCCCTCCAGTAGCCAGCACTGGTGACTCATTTTCAGGAGCAAACATGGGGCCATTTTCCATTATCTGGTGCCACCCCATGCAGACGTTGACACACAGGGAGGGCCCAAGGAGATGAAGGCATGCAGAGACGTGCCTTTGATCTGGAGCCTTGCCCGACATCCACTCCTCTCTGTGATTACTGCTTCCACAGCTGTACCTCCACCCGTGGTATCCCAGGTGGCTGTATAGCAGCATGGAATGCTGACCTCCTTCCACGGTGAAGGACAGCAGCCCTCCAGTTGTTCATTCTTCCACTGCCCTGGCTGGCCTATCCATCAACCCAGCTTGCTACTGAACCCTGGTTGCTGGTTTCTCATGCTTTAGCATTATTGCTGTAGGGTGAGTCGGCCTGCCACCTGTGTTATGATTTTACTGAGGGGAAGTTGGAATGTTTAGAGCCTTTATGAATCAACAATCATATAGCATATAGTATGGTATGTGATTGAAGTGCTGGAATATTTGAATGTTATCAAAGTACTCGACACTACTAAGCACGGATGATGGCCACTGTGTGTATCAAGGATTCAATGGTGGGCATGACAGCAATCACAAGGACCAGAATACTGGCTTTGATGTGGTGGCAGTGTGCCAATATTCAACATGTTTACATTACTGTGCAAGTGAAAAGTATATTGATAATAGCCGATGGACACCTGTGCAAAATTTCTACAGTCTGACAAGATGTATTATCTACAGTGTGGTGTGGTTTATATTAGACAACATTAGCCTTGTGCAGTCATCTTGTTCAGTGTATTTAATTGGGTTGTGGTATGCTAGAGGCTAATGAATGTTATGGCCTGCAGTATGATAACCTAATATATTGTTCAGAGTTGTGTTTGGGTGGTGGGTGCCTATATATACAGTAGTGCTATGGACAGTGTCAGTTACTTAGATGGTAGGTTAGGTGTGTGCGTACGTGTGCGTAGTCGTCAGTAAAACATAATCAATTACCAGAACATTCGTTTGGACATTTGTGCTGGTAAATGATTTATTAATTGAATTTTGTTTAATATGTACGCCCAAATGGGACTAAAAGTCACTCTTCAGTGGGAAACATGAAGGGAGGGGGCAGGAGATATAGATGGTTGCCAAGTGAAATTGAAACAGTTCAGTATGCTGGTGGTACTTTTTTTTTGGAGGATGAGAGACATTTGTTCAGGATACCAGGGTAATTACTTGACTTTTTTTGATACTTTACATGGGATCTTTTGTGTTCACCTGATCAACCAAAAGAACCAGCAGACTTGACCTTAGTTTACCGTCTCATCCAGAACAAGGAACCCCATGAGTTCAGTACCCCACCACCCCCATGCTGCACTACAGTATCTGTATTTGTATTAAACCCAAGTGGCTGGTGTGGGCATATAACCTGCAGCCTTCTGATCTCCCAGCCTCAGAACTGAGTGAGCAAATTGTAGATCAACTGACACTGTATAAGTGTGTGGGAGGTGGGGTCACTATTACACATCAATGACCTCTGACAGTCATCTGGTTCGGTTTGTGGTTTGTGAGGTGGGATGTGGGGCAATGGACATCATTTATCACAGCATGGTAACCTGTGTTTTTGGTTGCGGTCAGTTGGGGGTGATAATGGATGAATCCTATGGACCCCAGTATACCAGTGCTGTGGATAGGGTCAGTGGTTTGGAGTGCAGGTGGTTGCATGGGTGCAACTACTTGCCATGAAAATATAACAAATGGCCAGTACATTGGTTTGGAAAGTGAGGTTAGCTATGATATAACATGATTATATTGGACCCATATGCATAGTGTGGAGCAGGTTACCACAGCTGGCACCCTGACGTAACCCATACTGTGGGCCTACAGACTTCACCTGTTGAATGAGGTGGGCCAGGAAGCAACACTCCATGCCAGCCCAGCCCACAAGGCAGATGGGGAGGGCTGGGCAGCTGATCTGATGACTGCCTGCACATCATGGCACACGTGGTCCGTAATTGTGGATCCTTCACCCTGGTGGTGCGCCCATCCTGTCAGTCCCTGACAGTCCAAACTCCCCCTCTACCCCATGGCTCCCAGCCCCAGTACGGTCCAGCATTTCCCACCCCAGCACAAGGCATCCTCCATTGAATCCTGCATCACAGGACCCCCCCATCTCTCACTGCAGCTCCGACCACTCCACCCATGCCCCTGTACCTTCCTGTCAGTGTCACAGCCAGGAACAGCCAGCATCATAGCCCTCATCTCCTCTTTCTTTGACTGTTCAAGTGATGTTGGGAGTGCACCCATTTAATAGGTAGCACATTCCCGGCATCACTTGGATGGCTGAGGAAGTTTGAGGATGGCTGCGCTGCTGCCTTTCCTAGTGATGGCACTGATTGGGCATGTATGTGGGTAGGAGGGAGGTTGACAGTGCCACGGTGGGTGTGGGGGGTTCACTGGCCACCAGTGTTGGGGTGTGGGTACCGGGTGCAGACTGTGGAACCCTAGGATTGGGGCACCTGTGTGTGTGTGTGAAACCTGACCAACAGTGTGGCTTGGGTGTGCCAGGTACGGGGTCGGGGTCTTGGGGGGATGTTTTTGTGGGGTCCTGGCACTGTTGTACTGGGGTGAAGCCCTTGGGACGCTAGCATGTTTCCACTGCTGGGTGGGCTATTTGTGTGCCAGGAGGGTGCCATGATAAGAATGCTGATGCAGAGGTTCAGAAGACGATGGTGCCATGCTGGCAGGTCTGGGTGCATGCGTTAGGCATTCACGCATCTGGTCCCACACTGTAGCGCAAGGGATCCACTGCAGGACCCATGCTGTGTATCCAATTGGATGCCCGACTGGGTCAGTAACTCTGCCCACATTTGCCATGCGTGGCCCTGTGTGCCATGGTCAGTTGAGCCGCGGACTGGTACTGACCGTTATTGAATAATGGCCAGTGTGCACCTGTCTGCATGTGAGGAGCTGTGCGGGCAGGTTATGCACTTTTGGCGTGTATCTTGTGACGATTAATGTATAGGGGTCAATGCGCTTTTATGGGAGAGTAGATGGATTGTGACCGCTATACGACTGGTGGAAATTGCCATACTCTAGTGATAAATTTCCCCCATTCAAACATAAATAAATTGTATTATAAAAAAAGGTCTCAGAAATGCTACAATCTGATTGGCTGCCTGAACCCCGATAGTCCTATTTTCAAAACCCTCCCCATGGACAAAGGGCTAAGAGAGCTGACCAGTGTGTGCCACTGCATCACCCCTAATCCTCAATACATCAGTAACTGTTGTTTTGTTAATAAAATATAGTCCCATCCTCTATCCCTGATATGCTCAAAACATGTACTGTACGGAACAATATATCCCTGGTGATACATTAACTCGTCACCTCCCCAATCTGCCCCTACACTAAACCATAAAATACAATCAATCCCTGATAATTTAGTGGCCACCCACCCACCCACTCCAAACCCTGACAAGCAGTGCCCACTACCCAGGCCCCCCCCCAATCTTACCTGGCCATTATCCATCAGCCTGCACAGCCCACTGCTCACCACCACGTTTCTTTTGGAATAATTTTTTATAATAGCAATTAGGCAATCCTAGGAGTTAGATTAGCAGTCAGTTAATCACCCCCTGGGGCAATATGGCACTTGGCACCACCTAGTACCACATTATACCCCTAGGGGGTGATTAACAGTCTGTTAATCTAATTCCTGGTCATGCCTTATTGCCTAAAAAATCAAGTACTAGTCATAGTTACCTTGGCAGGTGTTTATCTGATGATCATGGAATATCCCCTGCTATCCATACTGCTCATACAGACAATTCTATGCCCCTTACCTGGCAACAGGTATAATTGATGTTTTGGCACCACTTGAGGCTGCTGTGTGTGTTTTTTAGTGTATACCAGTGGAAAACTGAAGAATTTAGCTCATTCATTCAGGCATGTACACTGGTTTCAGGTGGAACCAAGACCCAAATTGTGTCTGTAGCTTTGTAATGAACAGTACAAACACCTGGAAAAAAAACTTGCTAGGGTAAGGCGTGTTTATTGTCATGGTCATCAAATACATACTGGCAATTGTAGTACTGAATATTTTATATATATATATATATATACTTTATTTTTGTTTCCTGTTCTATCATTGTAGGTAATTGATGCAGCTATGCAGGCAGTCATCAGAAGTGTGGATGAAAAATCAATAACTGAAAGGGAATCAGGTGTAACTCCTGAACAGCCTGTTGAGGAGTTTGATGCTCAACATACTTCAGACATACTTGAACTTGATGTTCCTGAGACTGAGGTAAACATATCATTCAAACAACATGATGTCTTGCTGTATTCTGACAATTGCAGTGATTCCCAACTTTTTAACTGCCTCGGAGAACTAAAGGTTAACTTTCCACGCAGGGCATGGAACGCTGAGCTCGAGCTCGGTTGAAGTCTCTGTCTGGAGTGTTTTGAACTCAAACCATCAGATTCTTTACTCTGCCTCACTGAACGGTCGCTCCAGAGATTTCTCCTTCAGCTCGGTTCAAAGTCAGTTAAAGTTTTCAGTTTTTCATCGGTTTAAACCGAAAAAAAGTATCCGCATAGTCGGTTCAGTTTCTGTCTGTGGTGCCATGAGTACTAGATATGAATTGTTCTATTTTTCTGTGTGGAACTTGTAAAAGTGCAGTCAGTTCGGCTGAACCGACTATTTGATTGTGAATTTTGCTATATTTAGTGTGTGGTTACCGGTTCTTATCGGTTCTAAAAAAAACATGTTTTAACCATTTTTTTCCAATACCCGTAACACGGTTAGGAACCGATAAGGGAGTCTTGCCTGGCGGTTGCTGAAAAAAGGGTAAGTTTGGTTAGGTTGGCCATGTCTGAGAAACCCAAGAAAAAAAATGGGCCCACTGAGTTTCAACACTGCAATGAGTGTGGGGAGGTCTTTGCCAAGGCCGATCCCCACACCACCTGTGTTTATTGTCTGGGGTTTGACCACCTCGATTCAGACTGCCAAATATGTAAAAATGTTCCCAAATCTACCCTTGAGAAGAGATTAGGTAGACTGAGGGAAAAGGAGGCCGAGAAGTCCGCTGACCCGGATGGCCAGCCTGGTTTGGTTTCGACCGAACCAGAAGGAGTGCCCTCTGACCAGGGTGATACTTCTTTGGGCAAAAGGAGAGTCGATTCTGAGGGATCGGTTCTGACAAAAAGAAAGCGCAAAGATAAATTGACCGGTTCGGATCCAGAGGTCCATGTTCTGACCACCGAAGAGATAGCCAGGGCGATTCAGATTGTGGAATCGCTCCGTCCGGTTCTGACTGATCTGGCTCCTTCTGGCAGGGGTTCGGTTCGGTTCGGTTTGTTCACCCGGGTCAAGAGTATACCCTTGAAGATTTTTATGAACCGGAGTTTGAAGAGGAAGGGGATTTTGAGGATTATGATGTAAGTGAAGTTCTGGATGTGCCTGTGGAACCGGACATCTCCCCAGACAGACCCTCAGGTGTTTCACCTCTTAGACTTTCTGAGTCCCCTTCCCGTTTTATGTTTTACAGAAAAGTGGCTGAAACCCTCCAGCTTCCTATGGAGGAGGCTGTGGAAGATCAAGAAGACCCTGATTATGTAGAGATGATGGATATCCCAGAATCCAGGAGATTGTCTATTCCCCTCCATAAATCTTTTGGGAAACAGACACAAAAAATCTTAAAGTCTCCTAACACTATACCTCCTGTGGATAGAAGAATGGACAAGAGGTATACACTTTCAGGCTCAGACACAGAGTTCTTATATCAGCAATGCAGCCATGTTGGGGAAGTGCAGACTGCTGCCTGTGACAAGGCAAATATTCCCTTGGCTTCACACCCCCCTGACAAGGACTCCAGGAAGATTGATGCCATGGCAAAGAAGCAGTACATGGCATCTTCTTTGGGACTCAGGCAGGCAAATTACATGGCCTATACAGCCAGGTACCAGAAGTCCAGGTGGGACACTGTACTGGCACTGGTTAAACAGGCCTTCCCCCAGCTAGCCAAGGAGCTGGAGGTGGTGGCTGCAGATGGGATTGAGGTATCTAAGGTTCAGTTTCATGCTGCTGTGGACTCTAATGATGTTTCATCAGGAGTCATGGCTACATCTGTGGCTCTTCGGAGGATGGCTTGGCTCAGAAGTACTAGCCTCTCGCAGGACACCCAGGCTAAGGCTATGGATTTTCCTGTAGTGGGTAATTCTCTGTTTGGGGAGCAGACAGAGAATTACATGAAAAATGGGCAGTACAGGACCACTTACAGGGTGCTCAGGCCAAGAAGGCAGGCAACTCCTCAAAGGCAGCAGTCTCGGGGCAGGCCTTTTCAAAGGCCTTTTTACCAAGCACAGGCCTCTTCTTCCTTTTCGCAGAGGGGATTCTTCACAGGGAGAGGCAGAAGGGGGATGAGCAGGCCTGCATCCACCCCTCAGCCTAAAGCCCCTGCCAAGCAGACACCCTGATGGGTCTGCCCGGTCGACTCTCTATTCCAGTAGGGGCAGGCTGGCTTACTTTGTCCAGGACTGGATGTCTATTACATCAGACAAGTGGGTCCTGGAAGTAGTAAGCCTGGGACTGGTTCTCAGCTTCAAAAAATTTCCAAAGATGAGAGCCAGATCTTTTCTACCTGCAAACCTTTCGGAAACCCTTGCCCTAGAGGCAGAGGTTTCTTCTCTCCTAGCTTTAAGAGCTATAGAGAGAGAGTACCTACCCTACACTGGGGCAAAGGACTGTATTCCAGGTACTTCCTGATCCCCAAAACGACAGGGGAGTGGCGACCCATCCTAGACCTAAGATATCTAAACAAACATCTTTTAAAACCAAAGTTCAAGATGATAACTCTGGGAATAATCCTTCCCTCTCTAAGACCAGGGGACTGGCTAGCCTCCCTGGACCTCAAAGACGCCTACTTTCACATTCCCATCAGGTGCTCCCACAGAAAGTACCTCAGGTTCAAGTTGCCCTCAGGCCATTATCAGTTCAGAGCAATGCCCTTTGGCCTAACCTCAGCTCCAAGGGTTTTCACAAAGTGCCTGGCAGTAGTAGTTGCCTTTCTAAGAAGGCAAAAGATTTCCATTTTTCCTTATCTGGACAATTGGCTAATAGTGGGTCAGTCTCCAGACCAAGTCAAGTCTCGCCTACAAGTGACCCAGTAAGTGCTCACTTCTCTAGGATTTCTTTTCAACCTTCCTAAGTCAGTTCTTGAACCAGTCCAGCTTCTTACCTTTATAGGGGCAGAACTGGACACACTCAGAGCAAGGGCCTTTCTTCCTCTAGAAAGGGCCAGGGCTCTTATGGAACTAGCTTCTTCCTTCAGCCTTCCGGTATCTCAACCAGCAAGGCATTTCCTCCAGCTCTTGGGCCACATGGCAGCTTCAACAGCAGTGGTCCAAGGGGAAGATTCCAGATGAGGGATATTGAGTTCCACCTGAGAGCTTTCTGGTCTCAGAGAAAGGACTCCCTTACCAAACTGATTCTAGTGACTCTGACCTTGATCCAGGCCCTCCAGTGGTGGCAGGATCAGAACAATTTAAGGCAAGGTGTTCCTTTTGTTGCTTAGCCTTGTTCAGTGGTCCTTACCACGGATGTTTCTCTTCTGGGCTGGGGAGCCCACCTGGGGTCCCTTACTGCCCAGGGCCTGTGTTCCCCCCAAGAATCCCTTCTCCACATCAATCTTCTAGAGCTCAGGGCAGTTTTTCTAGCTCTAAAAGTGTTCTCACATTCAGTTCAGAACAAGGTGGTTCAAGTCAGAACAGACAACACTACCACCATGTGGTACATCAACAAGCAGGGAGACACTCAGTCCACAGCCTTGTGCACAGAAGCCATGAAGTTGAGGTCCCTGGCTTAATCCCCGCAAGCCTCTCTTGTAACAGTTCACCTTCCAGGCAAGGACAATGTGCTAGCAGATGCACTGAGCAGGATTTCTCAGGGCCATCACGAATGGTCCCTGGACCCTCAGGTTTTGAAAGTGATTTTTTCAAGGTGGGGCAGTCCAGAGATAGATCTCTTTGCAGCTCCAGACAATCACCAACTCCCTCTCTTTTGTTGCAGACCTCCAGTCTTGGGCTCAGTCCCCCTGGAAGTCCTGATTCTGAATTGGGAAGGGAAGTTTCTGTATGCCTTTCCCCCCTTCCCACTCCTGTTCAAAGTTTTAGTCAAAATAAGGTCTCAACCTTGCAAAGTGATTCTGGTTGCTATAGATTGGGCCAGACAGCCCTGGTACCCCCTGTTGCTGTTCCTAGCAGTCCATCTTCCCCTGTCTCTTCCCAGGAATTACAACCTGTTAACATCCTCTCAGGGGAGGATTTGGTACCCCAATCTTCAGCCTCTCAATCTCAAGGCATGACTCTTGAAGAGTTAGAGTTTGCAGATCTGCATCTTTCCCAAGGATATCCTCAAGGCTTCTCGAAAGCCCTCCACCAGAAAGACTTACAACTCCAAATGGAAAAGATTCAGCATTTGGTGTTCTAAGAAGAATATTTCTCCAGACACTGCTGAATTGCCTATGATTCTGGATTATATGATCCATCTTAATGGCCTAGGCCTCAGACCAGCTACTCTCAAGGTACACTTGTCAGCTGTTTCTGCATTTTTGTCTGTGAGAAAGCCTTCCTCACTATCTTCCCATCCTGTGTTCTGTAAATTATTTAAAGGATTGTTTCACACAATGCCCCTTTTAGAGACCCTGCCCCTGCCTGGGATATTGAATGTTTGCATTGCTCAGCTTATGCAACCCCCTTTTGAGCCTATGTCTTCAGCAGAGCTTAAGTACTTGACTTGGAAAACTGTGTTCTTGGTAGCCATTACCTGTGCCAGGCATATCAGTGAATTGCAAGCCCTGTCAGTGGAACCTGATTTTATCTCCTTTCATAGGGATAAAGTGGTCCTTAGAACCAACAGAAGGTTCTTTCCCAAAGTGATTTCAGACTTCCATTTAAACCAGTCTATGTCTCTCCCTGTTTTCTTCACTGATCATTCTTCCTCAGGAGGGACGATGCTACACAGTTTAGATGTCAAAAGAGCCCTTAGTTACTACATAGAGCATACCAAGGGTCACAGGTTTGACTCCCTCCAGTTGCTCCTCACTTATGGAGAAGTGAGAAAGGGCAAACCTGCCACCAAAAGATCTATTGCCAGGTGGATTGTGTCTTGTATACAATTCTGCTATGAAAAACTGGGAAAACTCCACCCGCAGGCCTAAGGGCTCATTCCACAAGAGGTACAGCTGCTTCCCTGGCTGCAGCCAGGGATATCCCTCTCCTAGAAATTTGTCAAGCAGCCACCTGGAAAACAGTCCATACCTTTACCAAGCATTACTCTCTGGATATCCAGGCTAGGAGTGATGCTCAGTTTAGCACAGCAGTACTTCAGAGCCTATTCCCAAAGAAGGTTCTGTCCCTCCTCCTTGGAGGTACTGCTTGGTAGTCTGCAATTGTTAGAATACAGCAAGACTTCATGTTGTTTGAAGAAAAAATTACTCACCTTAGTAATTATATTTCTTCTAATGGAGTCTTGCTGTATTCTGACCTCCCTCCCTGCCTCCCCTCTCAGAACCTGTTTTTGGGGAGTGGGTGGGCAGGTGCAGTGTTGCACCCCAGGGGTGTATTTGCTTGCACCCTCCTCCCTTTTTGTTTGGGTGCTTATTTATTATTGTTATTTTTGAGTACATTGGGTTTAGTTTTTGGGTTTCTTGACTTGAGTCTTCCTTGGGAATCCAAAACTTTTCAGCCAGTTGGCTAGTAGAATTTTTACAATTTCCACATAGAATTTTTAGTTTAGTTGGGCTCGTAAGAATCTGACAGTTTGAGTTCAAAGCACTGTAGACAGAGACTTTAACTGAGCTCGAGCTCAGCATTCCATGCCCTGCATGGAAAGTTAACCCTTAGTTCTCCGGGGCAGTTCAAAGGTTGGGAATCACTGCAATTTTCAGAATACAGCAAGACTCCATTAGAAGAAATATAATTACTAAGGTGAGTAATTTTTTCTTTGATGCCAGCCTGTATGTTCCAACCACTGTGGAGTCATCATTCTGTATTGTAAATTGCCAGGCAAACATAAGACCGCAACAATGAACACAACATACACAGACACTATTTAAGGAAACTGACTCAAAAAAATGTCCATTCAATTGGCATTCAATGGGACTTGCTTCAAGACAGTGTACGCGTCCATGACTGTGTTCAAAGTTCATCAGGTGATGACAGACATGTAATGCTGGATGATCCTCATAACACTCTGGATGATATCGATGACATATATGAGGAAACCATTGACGTATTTGAGGATGATAAAAATGATCTAGACTACAACCTGTCCCAGGAATGTCCATCTCTGACCAAAAGAGACACTGAAATTAATAGTGAGCATAAACAGATTGGTGGTGAGCCTAAACCAGAACACAAACTTTTTTCTGATATCTGAAACACAACTTTCCAAACTCTTTGAGACATGTTTGATTTTTAGAAGTAAGGCTGAGATGTACATCCTATGTGCTGTGGGGTTAATGATTGTTACGTGCTGCAAATGTATACATGGTCATAAGAGAGTATGGAATAGTCAGGTCATGACACATGACATGCCATTGGGTAACCTATTGATTGCATTCGCTGTCTTCTGTAGTGGAATCACTCCAGCAAAGGCCCTACGTCTCTTCCAATATATCAACACACCAGTATTTTCTCACATAACATACCACAAAATAACATCATACCTGCTGTCTACCAAGTATGGGAATGTCAGCAACAGAAAGTTTCCAAAATCTTGTTGGTAAGGCCTTGTTTCTTGGAGAGGATGCACAGTGCGACTTTCTGGGCCATAGTGCCAAGTATGGCCTGTACTCATTTATGGATCTGAAGGCCAAAAAAGTCATACATCTACAACTCATTTAGGTAATATGCATTCTTTTCTCTATATTATAGTGCACATTATATGAGTTTCTGCTACATGTATTTGAATATTTATTATAATTTTTTTTTATGTTTGTCACTGTCTTGTTGGGGCAGTCATTTGAAGTAAAGAGTTCATCTACAATGGAATTAGAGGGGATAAAACGTGGCCTGGAATACATACAGGGAAAGGGATGCAAAATTTCACAGCTGGTTACAGATCGCCATGTTCAGATCAAGGCGTTCATGAAGAAAAATCTCCCATCAGTAAAGCATTACTTTTATGTTTGGAACATGTCAAAAGGTAAGTTTGTTACACGATTCTCCTGCATACTTTTTGTGAAGTCAATAACTATGTAGAATTGCGCTGATGAATGATGAAAGTAATTATATTGTTTGGTGGAATGTGGTTGTGTATGGATATCCATACACCACAAAAAAAAGGAAAAAAGAACTTCTTCAGTAGTGATGTCCTCAGTAACTCAGAACGACTTTTCATTCTGCATTAGTGAGGACATCACAATGCAACAGCCTGCTCCAGCACCGTTCTTAGGACAGGGGGTGATTGGTGAGTCCTGTGCACTCACTGGCTGGTGGGATGAAGGGAAGAGCAGTGCGGGTCACTTTTCTTTACAGTGTATGGCTCCCAAAAAAACATATCCCTTACTTTTTGTTGCTGCTGTAGTCAGCTTCATTGTGAAAGAGAAAAAATAAATGCCTCATTTCCCATAGTACTACACACTATAAAAAATACAGGATGAGTAACTTTATGCATAGCCAGTGTATTCTGTCACTTCGGGGTCCTGATTCCCATGTACCTTACGAGCTTCGCTCTCGAGTTCAGAGGGAATCAGAACCATTCTGTAGCTGAAGTTGCCCATCCAGTATTCTCTATATTATGTGTGTAATGTGATGTAATGTATTTTCAATTAAAGGTGCTGGTAAAAAACTCAACAAGATTTCCAAAAAAATGACTGTGGAACAGTTCAGTTGTGGACCAAGTTGATTACCAATCACATGTATTGGGTGGCATCAGGCAACAATGAGGACAGTGACTTAACAGTAGAGAAATGATTAAGTATACTGAATCCTGTCCGCAATATCCATACTGGACACAGTGAACTATTCCCTCAGTGTGCGCATGGTGTGCTAAGTGAAGACAAGGTTTGGAACAAGAAAGGTATGTGTGTCTCAATTGTATTATGGTGTACATCACAGTTTTGGGATGTCCTCATACTTAATATGTGATCATTTCTGATGATGCAGGTAGTAGGGCTCACAAATTAGTGAGGGAGATAATTAGCAGTCCATACCTGCTAAAGGATTTAAAACAGATATCCCCAACATTCCAGACATATGCCTTGGAAGTTTTTCACGTGATAGTGTGTCACTTCACCCCAAAGTTCTTGCTCTTCTTCTTTTCTTCCATGTACGCAAAATATGTATCAATACTGAACATTGAAAGACAAATGGTATTACTGCTTGCATTACTTGACATAACTTGATACAGTCTCCTGTTTTTTTGCTATTAGGCATATATTGGCAGCCCTGCATTTCAATGAAAATGCACATCATGCACATGCTGTTACGAAGAGTGGGGAGATAAGATTTAAAATCACTTTCCTGAAGGCAAAGAAAGAGGCTGAGGCAGTTGCCAAGCCAGTAAAAACACAAACAACTTTCGGTAAACATAATAGTTTTTACTCACTCTGACGTCCCAATCTTTATTGATTTGTCATCACAATACGTGTGGTTTTGCTGTCATACCATGTAAAAAAGAAAAAAATTAATGAACAGATGGTGATCAGGCAGCCCATGACATTTTAACTGTGATTAGTTATCACAATGCTAAAATTAACCCATATTTAATAGCACAGTGAGACAATAAGTGGTGTTGGTCGATCAGATATAACTGCAGTATCATGGACTGATGTAACCCTGGCGTCAGTCTGTAGGGTTATACTACTCCTGCATGGCTGGTCAAATCTGGATCCTTTTTTTGTTATTTTTTTATTTGGTACCAGTCATTTCCCAGTATAACAAAAATGCACAGTGCCTTCAACCGAGTATACTTACGTGGGCTACAGTGAAACCTGGTACAACCCTCTGAGAAGCTGTACCCACCCACATTACAATATTGTCAACCCAAACATGACACCATATACAGATCCACATATTTCAGAACATTGTGGCTGTTTGGACGACCAAGGGCACAATAATGATCAGGGGCTGTGTCAGAGAGGGGTACAACGCTCGGGGAAATTTCCCACATGCACTAGGAGGCACTCCATAAATGAGAACTACAGGACACATGTGGGCAATAAGGTAAGCCACCATTCTTTTGTGAGCGGGGGTATTACACTGACGACACTTGACGTGCGGCTTCATGAGTTTCTTATTCCCATGGTGTACTGTAACTGGTGGTTTTCCCATTGTGGCCAAACTTTTCATAGTGGTTGTATGGTGGTTGCTAAGGACATTCTAGCCTTACATTATGGCCAGTACATAGTGAGAAAGGTTTGAGACATAATTGTTGTATTTTTTGCTTATCTTGTGCTTTCATTTGGTAATAAACATAGTGGACCAGGTATTCAAAACTTTGCTCCGGGGCTAAATCAGCACTGCCTGGCATGCTAAATTAGCCTGGACCCAATAGCCTGCTATATTCAAAAGGGATAGCCCCAGTGCTAAACCTGCTGAATATAGCGTGCTAGGGCAAACTGGGCGGGGAGTGCAGTACAAAAATAGCCCAGGAATAAGACAGCTCTGGATATAACAATCAGAAGTGCACACCACAACAGCATCCGAGTTCACAGCGACGTGAAGGATGGCAGAGGTGAACTATGTGGCCAATGTGTCTGCTAGCAAAGACATGGAGTCAGTAAAGCTGCAAGTAGCAGCACATGTGAAATTACATTGTAAAATGTACAATATTTCCGAGCGTTCTTAAGCATAAACATATTGTGAAGGTTTAAGCAGAGTAAAGCCATTTGCCCGGTGTAATCATGTTTGCCTGGGGCAAAACTTTGCTATATTCAAAAGTGACATGCAAATGAGCCTATGTAGGTAGTCTGTGGCCAAACATCCAGCTTAGCATCTCATTATGACCTGATTGTTACACACGATGCCGGGTTGTTTCTGCCCTCTGCTAAAGAATGTTACTCTGCTCATTTACTGTACCTACTAATGTAAGATATGGACTGATTGAAGTCCAGCACCGGTCTTGTATTGCTGTACTGTCTGCTGTTTTGCACACAACTCAAGGCTGTCTAGGCCATCTGCTATGGTATATTTCTCAGTTCTTTACCTTACAATGTATTTTTTGTACTGATTGATGTTCCTGTACCTGTTCTTGTGATGTTGTACTCTGTCTACCGACGTGGAGCCTTTGCAAAAGAGTCTTTGATTCAACGGGTGCAATTCTGATTTCTCAATAAATAAATAAATTAGCATGCAGTTTGCCCATTGCTATTGCAGGGTCCCACAGCTCCACCTGTAGGTCAGTCTGGAAGTGCAGGGGCTGACTGGGTCTGCCCACAGCTCCACCTGTAGATTAGTCTGACAGTGCATGGTGGTAGCTGCAGGCTACATTTGCACAGTACAGCATAGCATACTGTGCCCCAGGTGACTACACAGCACAGGCACAGGCAGTGGTGCTGCATGCAACTGTCAAACTGTAGTTCATGCTACAGTGTGCAGCAGACACTACAGCAGCAAGGGGGCCAATAGTGTGAGGGACACAGCAATGCCTATGATGTGTAGGGCAGTGATGACCATTGCACTGTACACAGTGACAGGCCCAACTTGCAGGTGCTTACTGACAGTGGACATTACTGTTATGCTGTTGTGCAACCTACAGATGCTGCACTACTGGCATGGGATGCCCACAGTGACATATACATGGCTGTCTGTCTGTGCTGTGGTGTCTGTACAGATGTGCGGTACGTGGCTTGGGGGGCACATACGATCAGACAGGCACACTGGTGTTGGGGTATTCCCAACACTGGCCCATGTGCATCTACCTGGCTTGTCCCAGCCTTATGACCGCACTCAGCCTTGTGACCGCACCAAGCCTGGCCACTTGTACACCCTCCCCTCAACACCCTCTCTGCCCACAGTGCTGCATGTGTGTGCTGGCATCTGTTGGTGTCCACAGAAGAGTGGTCTGCAGGTGTGTGCTGTATGGCCGCAATGCCATGGTGTTCACTGGGAGCCGGGTCACCACTTACTGCCTGGCATGGCTGGGACTGATGGCAGATGATGGCATCATAGTGATGCCATCAGTGAGCAGCATGTTTCCCCTATGGCTGACTTATTTCTATGTGTCATACTTGTTGGTTAGGGTTGCACAAAGCCACACAAAAGTCATGCAAAGTCACAAAGTCACACAAAGCTGGTTTGCAAAGAGTTAAGACTACCTTTTCCTGGGCAGTAATTTGCACTATGCAAAGTGTTGTGCTAAGTTGCGCAAAACCACTTTGCGCAGTGCTATTCACTGAATATAGCATTGCACTGACACGCCCCCTCAGTTTGCCCCTTGCATACATTATCATTTTGTCCAGCGCTAATGCAGTTTGCGCATGCAATTTGACCTTTTGAATATAGTGGACCTATGTTAGCCTAGCGCTAATCCTGTGCAAACGGTTTGCACCCAATGTAAAGTTTTGTATATCTGACCCAGTGAATACAACTGAATAAAATAACTTCTGCACAGTGGTACTGTGTGTTGTGATGCTATATAGTTTGGTATGCTGTTACAATATGACAGGCAGGGTAACAGTATTACTTTCACTTCAGTATTACATAATTTCTCTCTTTCTTTCTCACACAGAGTATGTTACAGAGATTCAACAGAAACCAAGCAGGACCTTCGTCATCAGTACCCATCCTACAGTGTTGCCACCCAAATACAGAACACAGTTGAGATCCCTGCTCCATTAACTTCTAAATACCAACATCCTCAAAAAATTGATGATGTTGAGAAGCATTTTTCTCGCTTCCACAAGGGGAGAATGACTCAGTATAATGAAGAGGAGCAGATAGCTGTGCACAAAATACACATGTGTGACATACAGAATGCAGCTATATCGTGTGTGCATGTAATGAAATGTGGATAAACTGCAAAGGTCATCTACACATATGTCACTGGAAGGCCATGATATTACCTTGAACTACGGATCTGCAAGATGAAATTGGTAACCTTACTCCCAATTTTTTTTCAAATTTCAAATAAACAACTTGCTGGTTTATTCAGCTGACATGCATGGAAGAGAGAAAACAAGCTATTCATCCAGCGCGTACATATTGACGTTAGACTCTAAATGCTTTCTGGTGCCAACACGGCACCATTGTTGGTGTACTTCATTTTGAATGACTCCTCCCTGAGATCATCTTAATCTGCTGACCTCGGTACTATAAACAGTGCTGTACATGTTGCAACACTACAGTTTTGGAATGGTGGTACAACCACCTGTATTCTTAGACTACTTATGCACCTTTATAGTTTAGCCATCATGACTCTGGCCTTCACTGCAGGACTTGTTCTCAGATTGGTTACCTTTTGGATGGTTCAAATAATAACTGTCTTTTCCTCATCTCTGGACTCATGACCTAATGTAAACCTGTGTATAACTGTACACTACTGCTAAGCTGAAATCATACTGCAAAACTGTGTTTTGAATGTGTTTGAGGAGTGCAGAATGTCAAAGTGTTAAAGTTTTTATGATCCATTGTTACATTGATTTAGAATGAGATCTACTATTTGATGTAAATCGTTCTACTAGCATGATACTTTATAAGTTATGGAATGGCAACCCTGTCCAATGATATGCTCCATATGCACTACCTTATAGATGTCTAGATGTGGGCCCTGTCACAGCTCATACTTAGTGAATATAGAACTAAACTATTTATTCGGCATAGACGCAATTACCAAGTATCCAAAAACTCTCTCTCCCTATTCCATTTGAAACTTATAAACTCACCAAACAGCCACCCACCCCTTCATAGTAGTTCCTTCTTTCACCAATATACCATACTTATTGTGTATGGCTGTCTATATATTATCCTATATGCCATCTAGTGTTACAGCCCATGTATTGCATATACAGCAGTTAGTAAGGTATGATCATATATTTGTAAATTGTTAACTTACCATATGGTTAAGCATCTTGTGATTAATAACTTTGATTAATTATACTCACATCCCGAATACCTCTATTCAGGTTCTTCATGTTTGGATTGTTCAACCACCACTATAGGTGGACATTATAACAAATGTAGTTCTTTGGTATTGTACCAATTTTTTTCCCCCTGCTGTTCTGTTTAGAACTGTGCGTTTGGTTTATAGTTACCTTTTGTATGTTATAAACTGTTGATTTTTTATTTGAATCAATTCAACTGAAACTTTGCTTTATGTAACTTCATTCAAAAAGATGGTTCCATGAACATGATTACTGTCCAATAGATAATAGTTGAGGACTATCTACAATAGTACTGTTCTAAACCTGATATAAAAAGGCAGGACTGCATAGAATATAGATGTTGAAAAATGTATTAAATATTTTGAGACAAAACGTTGTTAGATGCACTTACTTGCTATACATATTTAAACAATGCATCAATTTGCAATGAAACAATTGAAAACATTCACTGTTAATTTTGTTTCTGAAAAAAAAAATTAACTAATAAAATTATTCATTACATCCAGTTTGTGGCAACAGAAATCTACTTAATTTGTTGTTATTATGTATTTAAAAGTTATGGGATCAGATTTTCAAACCTTGGTTACAAGCTGCGACTATGGCAGTTTGCGCTGAGAGCCAATGCATCCAGTACCATGTGCATAATTTTCAATGGCACAGGGTCCAAGTGCCTAAATCAGGCATCTTGCAACAACTGAGTCACTGTTCCAAACAGAAGATACACACAGAAGGAGTGTCACAATCACTGTGGGGTGACAGCTGTGCCATCGCATGGGTACACGGTATTAGCTTCATCCCTTGTGAACCAGTATCCCCCCTTCCCACCCTGATCTGCCCATACACTGAAATATAATATAAAATCCATCCCCAATTATCTAGTGGCCTCCCCAAACCCACCAAGTAATGTCCACCACCCAGCCCCACCACCACCACCAACATACCTGACCATTATCCAACGGCTGGCACAGCACTATGCACATGACCACATCCGGCCACTGAATCAACTGTAAGAGTGCGTACTGTATACAGTACATGTTCTGACAGTTAAGTGGACTGCCAGCAGTGGTGGTGAGCAGTGGGTGTGCCAGCCGCTGGATAATGTCCAGGTATGTTGGTGGGGAGGGTGGTGGGTGCTGCTTGGTGGGGTTGGAGTGGGTGAGTGGCCACTAATTCACCAGGGATTGATTGTATTTTATGGTTTAGTGTAGGGGCTGATTGGGAAGGTGATGAATTAATGTATCACCAGGGATATATTGTTCCATACAGTACATGTTATGGGAATATCAGGGTTAGGGGATGGGACTATAGTTTATTAACAAAACAACAGTTACCGATGTATTGGGGATTGGGGGTGATGCAGTGGCACACACTGGACAACTCTCTCAGTCCTTTGTCCATGGGGAGGGTTTTGAAAATAGAACTGTCAGTGTTCTGGGAGCCTGAGTCTGCCGCAAGCCCCCTAGCACCATGCCACTTTTGTGGCACAAGGCTGGTGCAAGCTCACTTTGGTGCAAGCAGAATGCTGATTGATGCAGACCACTTTGAAGATTTGCTGGGGGTGCAGTCCTTGGTGCAAGGTGCTTGTTGCATCTAACATGTTTGCGTAAACACCTTGCACCATTTTATGTTCTTTGAAAATCCGACCTATATACATTTGGGTATTCACGTTACATTGTAAATATTGAACATATCACCTTAATCAAGTTTCTGTTACTGTATTTATAGCAGTTATTATTACAGTTTATCAAATCACAATTATTGAATTTCAATCCTGTATCATTAATCAAGTTTGATAGAGAAAGCAGAGGTAAGAAAAATGCAAATACAATTAAAAATTTTAGATAAACATCAGTAAAACAATACTGACTGCTAACATGTGAAATCATGAACATTTCACCTCTCTCACATAGACTGGTATCAATCAGGTTAATACAATGAGGCAGTAAAGTATATTGAGGCACAAGTGGACATTGTTATAGCCCACCATTGTGGGAATGAGTTTAACATACCTTGAACTGCCATAGCACCTGTGAGCAATATTCATCCCTTGCATATAACTGTTGTCACGGAGCATGCATGACATAAAGGAGCCTCTAGCATGCCCATACATGTGCATGGAAGGTAGGGGTAGGTGATAACCCTACATAACAAGTGCTGGAGACAAGATTTTATTACATGATTCTTGTGCCAGGGGTGAGCCGGGTCCATAACTAATTGAAACGTACACAGGACTACTATTATATTGTACTAAGACCAGGACTGGGTAGGAGTGTCTATCAAATAGAAACAGATAATAGGAAAAAATTACATGCATGAGGAAGGTAGAACACTACATTATACAATCTAAGCATACTGCTGTCATTCAAACTTTCTAAACTACATGTCAAAGCACACAACAATTACAAATATTTTTTTTACAGCAACACATGTAACAATTTATTTATTTATTTAGTTTTTGTTGACCAGGTAAGTGCACTAGACAAATCCTGCCTATTTTCAGGCATGACCCGGGGAGGGGGATACAGATGAATGCCAACTGACTTTGAACCAGATTAAGCCGTTGGTGGTATTTATAGTGAATGAGGGAAATTTGGCCAGGACACCAGGGAAATTCCCCTACTCTGCTTCCTGTGAGCAGAGGGGACCCTTTTGCTGGTGACTCCAAGATGGCTGCTGTTCCAGATGGAGACTCGGTGGAACTGATAAGTATGGATGTATCAGCAGAGGTATCCGGGAATACAGAAGCGGCGGTTGGGGAGCACCCGAGGGGTGGCCAGCTTATCGCCCGCGAAAATATTACTAGCATGAATCACGGAGAAATGCTTAATTTGGAACAAAAAAAAACAGTGTCTTGAGGCAGAATTAGGGAGAATCAATCAGCAACTTGATACTGCGCTGGTACAGCACGAGGAAGACCAAAAAAGAAAACATTCAGCAGTTTCCCCTATGTCAGACACCTCTTTGGGTCCTACGAAGGTTCTGGCATCTTCAGAGCCTGTCACTCTACTTCCTGGTCAGGAAGAAAGGCCCCCACGACGTGACTGGAGTGAGGAAGATGACGTTGTTTGGTCACTGGAGAAAGCGCTCCTTTCAGCAGGATGGACGACCACCTCCAGTAGAGTATGGCAACCAGACCCGGTTTGTTTACCAGTTGCAGCAGCAAATTCATCAGTTTCTCACATTTTGGCTTCAGGACGGTCTCTAGTTCTTTCAGGTACTGTTTGCACAGGGGACTTGATGCTGCAGTAAGGGAAGGGGGTAGAAATGGAACTTTCACAACCTGAACAGGGGCTTTCTTCTCCAGATGGAAGGGCAGTTTCGGATACAGGACCCCCTCACCCTATGCGAGTCACTTTCATAAAACCATTGATCTAGCAAAATGTAGGAATGCAGTGAGATTACAATATGTGGGTCATAAGGAGCTGGCACCAGATCGCTTTCATGTGGGGAAAGTTTTACTTAAACAGTCTTTGGGTTTTTCCCCTTCAGAGGTCTATGCTTTGATTCATGCACCAGGAGAAAGTACTTTTGACATTAGTTTCCGAACTCCGGCTTTGCTGGAAAAATTCTGGTGTAGATTTTCTAATTTAAAAACCAACCCACTATGGGTAGACTTTATTGTAATACCCTTAACTAAACAACCTTTTCGGTTATTACTATTCTTTTTCGTAATGAAGGGGTAAATATAACTGACGTGGTATACTGGCTGGAAAAATGGTGTACTATTCAGGGGAATCCTTCCCCCATTATGGATGATGAAGGATTTTGGACTGGGGGTTGGAAGTTTAAAATTAAGTTACACCAAACTGATCAGGATGTTATCCATTTGCCTAACTGTTTTTTCATAGGTCGTGATAAAGGTTTTTTGTTTTAACTTGGGCAACCTAGGATGTGTTTTAAATGTGGGTCTACCAGGCACATTAGCACAACATGTGAGGTGTTGAAATGTATTTATTGTGGGGAATTGGGTCATGTCAGTGCACATTGTTTCCAAGACCCTAAATGTAATCTTTGCGATGAGGTAGGTCACGTTTTTACTGATTGTCCTTGGGTGGTCAGAAATACAGAAAATGCAGATTTTGGGGTCCAAGATTATTATATTAAAGAAGCTATCTCCCCTACAGTCTTTTCTGGGCCGAAAACCCCTGGTAGTAGACAAATGCAGCAGGTACCTGGAGATGGACCCCCCTCCATTTCATCAGATACCTTGCCTGGGTTTTTTTTAGCTCAGTCCACTTCCCAGATAGGTATAGATGGGCCTCTTCTTCCAGTAGATCCTTTACCTAGTTCCCAAGAATTTGTAGTGGTTCGTCCCAAGAGAGGAAAGGGTTCTAGGCCAGGCCAAAGGTTCCGAAAAAAACAACAGAACCCTTGGAGGATATAAATAATTATGAGGTTTTAAGGGATGTCTCCTCTGATCAGGACACAGAAAATGCTATAATGGAAGGGAGTCAGCCTCTGGGTGGAGATTTGTTGGATCCTGGTGGATTGTTGGTTGGTGCTCCAGGGCCTAAAGCTAGTGGCAGGGTTACTCGAGCCTCTAGCAAAGTAAAGTGAAGTACATCCATCTCTGGGTTTAGATTTTTATGACTACTTCTCGATATCAGTTTCAAATTGCATCATTGAATGTGAATAGCATCCAGTCTGAATTTAAAAGACTTGCTACATATGGGCTTTTTTTAAGATCTGAGTTGGATTGTGTTTTTTTCAGGACATTTGTTTGCATTCCCCATGTCTTCTGGAGGCAGCCTCTGGAGGTTGGTTATGGGGGGATAATTATTGGTCTCAGGGGTCTGAGCAGTGTTCCGGGGTGGGGATTTGTTTTTTTTCCCCGGTTAAAATAATTCGGCATTTAGAAATTTTGGAAGGGCGGGCCTTATTGTTAGACATTGTATGGAAGAATTTACCCATAAGGCTAGTGAACATTTATGCACCCCAATTAAAGTATGACAGGGTAAGGCTTTTTTGTACTATACAACCTTTTTTATTTACAAGTATGCAGGTCATTTTTGGGGGGGATTTCAATTGTACCTTCCCGCAGATTGGAAGTAATGTGTTGGGGAAAACAATATTGTGATGTCTCCTGTTTATTGAAGGTTATTTCAGATGTAGGTCTTATTGATGTATTTGGGTATGGTGGTGCAAGGGCTCCCCACACATATGCCTGTGGTCCTCGCACATCACGGATTGATTATTTTTTTATTTCAGCCTGCTTTTGTATTCAAAAGGCCGTAGTACTCGATGTAGCAACTTCTGATCATCGAATGTTGATTTTAACAATAGGGAATATACCTGAACAAAGAAGGGGTCCAGGGTTCTGGAAGCTAAATATTTCTTTATTAGATTTACCTATGGTACAGGAAGGGTTTCAACATGTTATGAAAGCACAGAAATCTGTGTTTTTTCTTTATGATGATAAAAATCAATGGTGGGAGGATTCTAAACGTGATTTTTGGTTTTATTTTCAGTCTGTAGGGAGGCTTAATGGGTCCTTTAAATGGCATATCTTGTGGAATTTAAGGGCACAACTGAGGGTTCTAGTTGCTCAACACTATGAGAATGGCGCTGGGGATATTGGCGCTATTAAGAATCTTAAGAATAGATTAACAGTCTTACAAAAAGAAATGATGCAGGGGGTGGTCAAACAACAACAGTATTGGGTTTTTGGGAAAAAATCTGATACCATTCCTTTTGATACCCTGGCCCAGGTTCGGGTGCAGAGAATTATGGATACCTTACGGTTACCTAATGGTACTTTAATAACAGATAACTCTGCCATATTGACTGAAATTGGTAGGTATTTTACGAATGTTTTCACCAGTGCTAATTTACCAGAGGATGTAATGACCTCTTGGTTAAAGGGCTGTGACCTCCCTCATATTTCGGAGGAATGTGGGCATAGTTTAGTTACACCTATTTCTGGTATAGAACTTAAGCAGATTATTTGGTCCCTTTCTAAAGGGACATCCCCAGGGTCTGATGGCTTATCACATGCCATCTATAAAGTAATCTGGGAAGCACTAGGGGATGACTTGGTGGTGGTATTGAATAATGCTCTCCTTACAAGAAGTTTACCAATTAGTATGTATGAAGGAGTTCTAGTTCTAGTATTTAAGGATGGGAATAAGGAAGATTTAAAGAACTGGTGACCTATCACCTTGTTAAACACTGATAGCAAAATTCTGATGAAGATAATAGGGAACAGATTGGTGACTGCACTGGATGTTATAATTCACCCCACACAGTTTAGTGGGGTACCCTCACGGAAGATACAAGATGCTCTAATTCTTATTAGAGAAATTTTGAACAAAGGTACTACCCAGGAATTATTAGGGCATTTGGTTAGTCTAGATCAATCCAAGGCTTTTGATAGGGTTGAATATACCTATATGTGGGCAGTTCTCTCCAGTTATGGGTTTCTGGGAAAGTTTATTTCTTGGTTAAAAATTTGCTATAATAGCATTTGTTTATTACCTAGTATGAACAGATGGATGGGGGTAAGATTTTAGTTGGTAGAGGGTACGGCAGGATGTCCTCTGAGCCCTCTCTTATATATTATCTCTGGATCCCTTGCTATATAGATTGCATAAACAGGATGATATTATGGGTCTCTGTGAGTAGCGAGACCACAGATAAAAACAGTTGCTTATGCAGATGATCTTTGTCTATTATTAGCAGATAGACTGTCAGCAATTTTGGCCCAGGGAGAACTGAGACAGTTCTTGGACGTAACTGATTCTATTATTAACTACTAGAAATGTAGTATTTTACCCATAGGTTGTGAGGGTGCAGTATGGACTTCGATATGGCACTTCCCAGTAGTTACCTCTTATATTAGAATTTTGGGCATTTTTTTGGGTAATCGTAACCCCCAGTTTTATAATTGGGAAGAGAAACTTCGTGCTGCACAAGGGTTGGTAACGAAGTAGAATACCTGGTGTATGTCCAAACGCAAAAGGATATATATGATAAAATCACACTTGTTGCCACTGTTTTTATTTTTATCGGCAGTTTTCCCCATTCCAAAAGCACTGGAAACCTCTGTTTATAGTGTTTTTTTCCAGTGTCTCTGGGGGAGTCATTTAAATCCTATCAAGAGAGGTATTACCTATTTACCTATAACCCAGAGGGGCCTAGAAATGATTAGTCCGATAATTTTTTTCCATGTTACCTTTCTTTTTCATAATGTTGTCCCATTGATTCATAATAAATTAAGAATTTGGAGCCCATGGGTACTGGACAAATTTGGACCCCTACTAACACAATGGGCCCTTCTAGGCTATCTATCTAAACAAGTGAAAATTTCCTTTTTGGCACATTATTGGAAGGATGTGGTAGGTAAAATTAAATTATGGGAACTGCCTTATCATTAATTAACCATTGGTTCTCGGAAAACGGTGTATGAATGGTTGCTGACAACCTGGTTTCATGAGGACCCATGGTTTATGGTACTCCCCTCAGTTGAAATAAAGTATATGACGGGGTTTCTATGTTGTTCTCGGATTCCAGCCTTTATGTGGGATTTTGTATGGCTTTGTACTCATCAAAAATTAGGGGTCAAAGGGAATATGAAGTATAAAGGTGTAGTGGAACAACATGTCCTAGAATTAATACTTGTTCTGGGACAATTGAGAATATGCAACATTTGTTTATAGACTGTCCTTATGCTGTACAATTTTGGTTCCATTTTCATCAATATTGGGCCTCCGGCCTTTTCAGGTGGTGGATCCTGATGTGTGGGTTAGAAATATTTTACCTGGTGCGTGGGTTCAATTTGATTCTGGGACGCTACTATTATTTATGGGATATGTTAAGTTCCAATTATGGCAAGCTCGCTGTGCATTGACGTTACGACAGCAGTTAGTATCTAGTGCTCACGTGTTCTCTGTAGTTCAGAGAGAGATCTTTAGATGGAGAGATTATGAGCACAATACAGCCTCTCCTGACCTTTATAAGTTATGGTGGAGACATATGTCTTGGTTGGATACCGATTGATTCTGGTACTCCTTTTATATAAGCTTTTTGAAGGAGGAGGGATGTATGGCATGAGTTGTTTTTTAGTTTTAGTAGAATTAAAATGATGTACTGCTCATATAGGGGCTAGGTTTTTTTATGCCTTTGTATGATACAATATATTTCTGCTTGTTTTTCCCTTGCAGGTGTTCTACTCCATTAGTATGGCGAAGAGACACATACTGGAATGTGTTTATAATCATGGGTTTCTTTATTATAATGTTGTCTTCTGTTATGATTTTGTGATGACTTTATTCATAAACACAAAGATAGGAAGTAGGGGAGATGGGGAGACAGAGTTATATCTAACTATTTATCTTTACTCTTAGGAGTAAGATATAGTTTTGACTTATATCTTTCTTTGGTTCTGGGTTTTTCTTTACATTGTTTATGTATTCACTTATATACCTATTGTATGGTTTGCTTGGTTGTTAATCAATTTTCTATGCTCTTTTTTGGTGGGAATGGGGTTTTCTTGTAAAATGTTCCTTTGTATACTGTAATAATTTTTTTTCTTCCCTTTTGTTTTCTGATTTATTTCATTATGTTTCTGTATGAAGTAATATTTTTTTTGTTTTCATGTGTTTGAAGTTCTCAATAAAAAATTCCCCTACTCTTTTCGATAAGTGCCATGGGATCTTTAACATCCACCTGAACTACCACCAATCCAGGCAGATGGGACCTCGGTTTAACGTCTCATCCGAAAGACGGCACCTCAGAAGTGCAGCACCCCTCTCATGCTGCACTACAGTGTCAGTACTGGGATATTAACCCAAGTGCCAGATGTGGGAATTGAACCCACAGCCCTCTGATCTCCCGGCCTCAGAGGCAAGTGTGCTACCTACTGAGCCACTGACACTGCAATTGTCAATAGTATGATAAAACCAACATCAGGTTAAACACTGGAAAATCTGCTATGTAATTCCTAGAATTAGTTGTTTTGTTCAGTATGATATGAATAAAACTGATGGCAGTTAATGTTAATTGTTAGCCGCCAAATGTTCCTCAGGTGGTGGCTTGTACCCTGTATATTCACTTGAAGGGAATGCATTTCGTATTGTGGTAACTACACAAGCAGGTAGTATCTTATGATTGAAACATCTCAACCATTGCCATATCCAAGAGATAAAATGTCAATACGCCACATATCTGAATTTTCTGTAAAGTGAGAAAAACAAAATATGTGTTTTTATGGTTACAAAATCCAGATCTAAATGACAATAACAAATGGTCACTTTCAAACCATGCTATGATAAAAAAAACATGACAGTTTAGCTGTTACATTCCATAACAAAACACAAAATTTTCAGACTTATCATTCGAGTTGATGCCTGTGAAACACCCCCCCAACCCAGATTAAAGTACTCAAAGCCTGAATCCAGTCCTAAACCCGGGTGTGAGGTGTAGGGTCCAGCACCACAACCCCCAGTGCCACTGGGCCAGCACCCATCAATTGTATTAAGCACTAAATATTACTTAAGCAATAAACCACGACAGGGTGTGAGTTATGCTTGGATTTATCCATGCCTGGTGTGGTTTGGTCATGAGGCATAGCCGAGTGACCAAATCCACACCAGAAGTGGGTCAATTCTAGCATAACCCACACCCTAGAGTGCTTCATTGCAATTATACAATGATCCACTTTTTTGGGTTGAGAAAAAAAAAACAGAAAAAGAAATATTTTTTTATTTTAGATTATTATTTTTTTTATTATTACTCCGACACAAAAAATAGGCCCCTTGCCCACTGAGGCCTGGGTGCAAGGAGGAGACCAGCTGGGCTCCAGCACTCCCTGACAGGGAGCAGCGGTGGCATGCAGAAAATGCACAAACTGTTCTTCTAACATGGCAAAGTGAACAAGGAGGCAACTGTGAGACCTATGAGTGGAAGCAGTGAAAGAACAAGACCGCTGTTTGACATTACATAGTGGCTCCCGGTCCGGTCAACACAATACCGGAAATGTATCTCTGTATTTGGGCACTGCTGCAGAAGTGGGTTGATGAGTGTGTTTGTCTTTTGCACATTATCTCTCCCTCTGTTGCGCTGAGTGGAGAGACAGCTACATGGCTCCTGGTCTGGACAACACAATACTGGCAATGTGTCTCCATGTTCGGGCACTCCTGCAGGAGTGGGCTGATGCGTTTGTCTGTTTCTCACACACTATCTCTCTATGTTGCGCTAAGTGGAGAGACAGTTATGGAGAGACAGCTACAAATGCTCCCCCAGTGGCTGTCTGCTGGGATCAGCATGAACACCCCTTCTCAATTCCCGACCACAATGCTCCTCCCGTCTCCGGATCTCTGCTGGGCTCAGCGGGAACACCCCTTCTCTCTCCCCCTCAAGCCGAGTACAGTAACCCCCCAAGCGGTGACTCACTGGGTCCAGTCATTTGCTCTGTGCTGCCATTACTGCTGCTAAAGAACAGAAAACAAATCCTGTTGTGTATGTGGGGAGAGGAGCACAACTTTACTGACCCACTAATTTCTCCGACTTCTAATGTGAAACTTTATCCCTGCTGCTGGTATTGCTACCAAAGAAAAGAAATGCTGTTGTCTATGTGGAGTCAATAGCAGAAATATAACACCTGCTATTCACTTTCACTGAATCACTTCCAGTGTGGCCATTATTTTTCTTTCATTTGAGTGTTGCAGTAGCTGTCCCCTTATTGATGATCTAAGATGGCATTTTTTTCCCGGGGGGGGGGCCTTGGTGAAGCGGCTGACTGGCACCTTTTCCCCATGGGTTATGCCAGGATTTATCACAGGTAAAAGGTGCCAGTCAGCCAATCAAAATGCATGGTTCTCTGAACCCATTGTATAATTAAGCAATAAACCACTCTAGGGTGTGGGCTATCCTGGGATTTACCACGATTGGCTTGGTTTGGCCATGAGGCTGCTGGATGAGTGGTCAAATCCAGGTCAGCTGTGGTAGATCCCAGCATAACTCACATACTGGAGTGGTTTATTGCGATTATACAATAGTTCATCTTTTTTGGTGACAGAGAATAAAGTAAAATAATTTTTTTTTGTATTTTAAATTATTTTTATTCATTTTATTGCTCTGCTATAAAAAGTAATTACATGTTGCTAGGGAGATATTGCTGAACTTCTTCATTTGTGCAGAGCTGCTGGTGAAAGTTGTTCTCCGCACTTCATATACTACCAGGAGGAAGAGCCCCCTTACCCCTGCCCCCCACACACTTATCCTAGCTTGGCTTTTGATGTTTGACGATGTTGTGTTTTGCCATTGTTATTTTAAAAATACAAGTTTAAACAATGTGCTGCCATTTGAGTTTTACTGTACGTATCCCCCAGGCAAAACTGATCATACATATGTGGAACTGTACTATTTTACCTGAATGCACATTTGAAAAAGTATGGAGAAAACGATGAACTGAGGAAAGTGTTTTCAATTACAGACTGAGGCATAAAAGTTTTACAAATAGGTGCTGAAAACTGGAAGCGCTGTGGTGGGCATGTGGTATGAATATGCATATGTGCATGCCCAGCATGACGGTTTTCGGCACTGATTTGTGAAAGTTAGTGTCATTGTTTTCTAATTTAAAAGAGTTTGTTAAGTTTAGCATTTCTTGTGCCTTTTAAACATACCTTTAGGTGAATGGGAAATGGTTGGAGGCATGTAGGAAGATGGGAATGCTGCCAATGTGGGAACAGAGCAGGGCTGGATAGTAAGCGGGAGCGGATTGGAGAGAGACCAAGAAATGTAAAAACTGAGGTGGGTCTAATGGTTCTGTATGGGAATGAGCTCTGAAAATCTTAATTTTAAGTAGCCACAAAAAAATAAATGAAAAACAGAAGAAAGGGTAGTTTTTGTGTATGAGTGGTCAGCTTGGTCAGGACAGGACTGGAGAGGGAATGGGACTGGAGTGGTCAGTGATACACTGGGTTTGTCATGCAAGTAGTAATCTCAGGGACAGTTCTTGATGTGGCTTACTGGCAACTGGCACTTTTACCCATTTGTATATCGCGGGATTTACCATGGGTTAAAGGTGCCAGTTAGCCAATCAGATTCAGGAATTCCTGGCCACCATTGTTTAATTAAGGAATATACCATGACCGGTTGTGGGTGATGGCAGGATTTATCTATGTCTGGTGAGGTTTGTTCACAATGTACAAAATACAATATACAATGTAGAAAAGAAGGAGAGAGAGAGAGAAGTTTTTTCTTTTTTTTTTTGAGTTTCGCACATTCTGCTTACTGGGGGAAAACAATACGGTGGCCGGCAGCTTTGAAGTTTGCTGCCCTGATTGACTGGCACGTCTACCATGGGGTGATGGCATGATTTACACATTGTAAATCATGCCAGCCAGCCAATCAGGAGCTAGTATTTCTAGAGCCATTGTATAATCAGAATTACATCATCACCCCCCCCCCACACCATTGGTATATTTTCATTTTCACATAGCGTAACAGATCTAAATAAATTTGTGTAACCTTACAGTCTACCCAGTCACATCTGAGACTGCAAAACATTACCACGATTTGACTGGATGAGACAGTCATGGTCTAAAATATAAATGGAAGCGATGATTTTGGCATTGGCATTGTGTTTTACAGAACAACACCAAGGTGTTTTAGCGCATCTACAAAACATGCAATTAAAAAGAAAAGTGAAATGACCTCTACCAGCAGGGTGGATCATCATTACGCCCCTGTGCAGTCACAAATATATCACAATAACACACAACCAGTAGGGAACTGTAGCTTTATCTCATACATATTTTACTCACTTACAGAAAGAGGGTCTGAGAATGTGGCCTACCTAGAATTTAGCTAGGCATTTGACTCATTCCCACACAAAAGATTAGTAAACAAGTTAGCAAGAACAAGGGGGCACGGTGTGAGGATAAAGTGTGACGACTCAGGGGCAATGTTAGGACGTATTTTTTTTATGGTAGGGGTGGTGGATTCATGGAATGGCCTTCCTAAGAAGGTTGTGGGGTCCAAAACAGTGGGAGAATGTAAGAATGCATGGGACAGACATAAGTCAATTCTAGTGGGAGGTATGAGGAATTAGAAAATGGTCAAAGAAAATCTCAGACTCTGATTGGCTGATAGTCCTGGCAAGGTGTGTGTCTATCAGACATCAGAGCCCGGGTAAAACAAGTGCCAGTCCAAATCAACATGATTTCATTCCAACAAATCCTTCTGCCTATAGAATTTTGAAATTCAAACTACCATCATGTTCTTCTCTCCCTTTGTGAGTGATAACCCCTCCACCACCGCCAACCATATTGTGTGGGCATATGGCACATGAACAGAACCTTTTTATTCTAACTAAAATCTGTCTGTACAACTTTCCAACACTTTGCACATCTGAATGTAACAAAAGCAAAGAAACAAATGCTTAGTGCTATCAGTCTGCAACCTTGCAATACTGCCGCAACCTGAGCCGCATCCCAGTTTTTCCCTATTCTGTTATGGCATCAGAGGAGAACAGTTTTTTTTTAAATATTGGTGGCAAAGAGAGTGCTTGCCTCTGACTGCAAACACAACCAGCTGCCAGATTGCTGACCCCACACTGTCATCTCACAACTGTCAGTGTGCCATCCATCACTACCACCATCCTGATCTTCGTTGAGTGACCGAGTGAGCTCCCCACCCACGAACCTCTGCTCCAGAATGAGAAATATGCCTTCTGCAGACTGATTCACTTGTAACTTACACTAGATATCCACTAATTATTAGTGGATATCTGCTATTTAAATTCTGCTACTAAAGGCTGTTTCCACTGACTGAGCACTACTCGCTTGTGCTGAGCTTCAAACAGAAACGAAAACCGCTGACTCTGGCTTTCCCTGCTTTTAAAAACAAAAGGACTGCCTTGTCACTTCCTAACCATTCAGTGGCAGCCCGTAATCACTGGCTTACCCTCCACTAGCTTTCAGCCTCATCTAGTGTCAGGCAGCTGGCGGGGGGGGGTGACCACAGTTTCCTTTTTCGACATAACTTTTATTTTTAATATATATATATACCTTCAGCAATTCATATTGCAGTCTGCCCCTCATGAAACTGTAATCTTGTAACTGCAACTCTGTCATGCCAGCTCAGAACACTGCCATCAGCCAACTTCAAACATATACATGAAGTGTGTGTGTGTGGGGGGTAGCATGGACCAGCCATGTACTGATCCTGTTATGGCTATATGAAAAAAATAGTGCCACTCTACTTGTGGAGTAGGGGGGGGGGAGGTTGCAAAAAATATATATATATATATATATATATAAAATATACTTGAAAAAACAATAGTTGAACTTTGATGTTGAGAAGTGGGATGACAGGACCTTCAACAGAGTGGTAAAAGGAAAACAACAGCGCCTTCTCGTATCAATGTCAGAAGTACAAGGACTGCTTTACATCAGAGATGTTGAGTCTGTAAATTAAGCATTTATTGTAATGTTTTTAATTTTTTAGACACTTTTTGTCTATTATCTAGCCTAGCTCCCATTTTCAAAGCACAATAATACCCTCCAGGGTGGGCAATATTGAGAAATACCAAACCTTCTGAGGGATATAAGGCCCTCCACCTGCGGCGTTGGACCTGTTTGCGCCCCCGGGATGGTCCAGTACTGCTAATACTGCCCACACCTGGATGGTATTTTTTCTTACTTAGGCTGCAGGTAAAAATAAGATCTGCAACTTATCTAGAAAAGGAAGGGAAATGGACAGAGTGGGTGGGTCAAGTGGTCCTTATCTTCTGTCAGAGTCAAAGTATATAAGGCTGTGTGACACAGGAAGGTGAATGGAGGTGGGGGTGGGAGATAGGAAAGTCTACCACTTATAAGCAGGTGTGTAATATGAAATGCTGATAAAAAAAAAACATCACACTATAAGTATGAAGATACTCATTTACTACAAGCAATGTTTGTATATTATGTAAAAGGGGGAATTAAATGATATTTATCTGGTGGTTCAATGGTACTTTGGAAGGGGATTGTTCTTGACTGATATAACTATTAATCAATCATGACAATGTGCAATACTCACTTATGCATTGGGGTATCATCATCGAATGGTCCATCCAGCCACAAATACTCATAAAATGAGACTTGTATGACATTTCTGTTCAAGCAATTATCACGGAAGATGTCATGTTCACAGATGCAAGTGAGTTCATGATGATGAACAGTGGCTACCACCTTTTGCACCTCGAGGCAACATCTACATTCTTCATCTGAAGGCATGATGTTACATCGTTGGCAACAACACCTAAAAAAAAAATATAAAGATATACATACCAGTGGTCAATAGAAATAAGAAAATCAGCTCAAATTCTGCAGAACATCATAGCAATCATAAAATCATAGAATCACAGAATCCTAAAATCTTGACGGTATAAACTGACCACTCAGCCCATCCAGTCTGCCCATCCCCTCCCACTCATCCACATTTCCATCGATCCCCACCCTACCCCCACTGTGCAGCACCATATGACTGTCCCATGCCCTCTAGAATCCATCCACTTATTCAGCCCCCACCACACCCACTGATATTCTGTTCCAGGCCTCCACCACCCTCTCCATGAAGAGTCTTCCCCCTCCCATTTCATCTGTATCTTCCTCTATGCAGGCTGAGGCTGTGTCATCAAGTTCTAGTCCCCTTTTTCATTTCAAGCACACACCCATCCCTTACTTTGTTGATCTCCCTCACACCTTTGAAAGTTGTGACCATGTCCCCCCTTTCCCTTCTACTCTCCAAAGTGTACAGATCCAGTTCCTTGCACCTCTGCTCATATGTATTCCATTGCATACCCTGCACAATCTTGGTTGCCATTCGCAGAACCCTCTCTATGTCCTTGCATAGGTGCGCTCTACAGAAATGGCCCCCATACTCCAGGTGCAGCCTCACCATGGCTTTGTATAAGAGCATCATTACCTTCCTCTTTATGCTAGTAATGCCCACACTGATGCATGCCAACATTCCGTTGGCCTTTCACACCGCTCTGCTGCACTTATTTCCCACCTTGAGGTCAGATGAGGCAATAATCCCTAGATCCCTGTCCTGTTCTGTTACTTTTATT
This sequence comes from Neoceratodus forsteri, assembly GCA_016271365.2. Lineage (NCBI taxonomy): Eukaryota > Metazoa > Chordata > Ceratodontiformes > Ceratodontidae > Neoceratodus > Neoceratodus forsteri. Next base: position 141,429,066 of record JADMNL010000027.1, read on the forward strand.
TCCTCCCCTCCTAGGATGCATCCTGCTCTTGTGTATCTATGCCCGAAGTGCATCACCGCACACCTCTTGGCATTAAACATCAGTTGCTACATCTCTACTCCTCAAGTGTATTCAAGTCCTGTCTTATGTCTTCCTCTCATCACCGGGGTATCAACCCTATTGCAGATCTTCATATTGTCAGTAAATATGCACACCCATCCCCTCAGTCCCTCTGCTGTGTCACTGTTGTAGATGTTAAATAGTATCGGTCCCATTACCAACCCTTGGAGTACCCCATTCCTCAAACTCACCCCCGACCCTAGAATATACACAATGCTACTATGTGCCATGACTGTGAGGAGAGCCAGTGGGATGTTGGGGTGCATAGTTAGAGGTATCATCAGAAGAAGAAAATAAGTTGTGGATACCAATATGCAGATTATTGGTGAGACCTCATTTGAAAAACGGAGTCCAATTCTAGAGGCAGCATATCCAGAAGTATGTAGACAGGGTTTGAGACAGTTAAAAGAAGGAAGGGAACCAATACTAAGTAAGAAGGGAACATGGGGGGGTGAATACAAGCCCAATCAGTGTGGAAGAGGTAGTGGAGTAATTATGTATGTTGAGGGTGAACAAGGTCATGGGCCCAGATGTCATAAGCCTTAGGGTGCTAAGGGAATGAATGGGTGTACTGACAGATCCACTGGTGGGGTTATTTAACTTGTCCATGGATACAGGATGTGTACCAGAGGACTGCAAGAAGTAAGATGTGGTGGCACTTCATAAAAGTGGCATCAGGGAGGAGGCGGGCAATTATCGCCCAGTCAGTCTCACATCAGTGCAGAGTAAAGTAATTGTGACAATATTGAAACAAAGGGGGTTAACTATTTAGGAGACAGGGCACTGCAAGACATTCAGCAGCATGGCTTCACTCGGGTCATTCATGTCAGATGAACAAGATCAAATTCATTGAAGAGGTAACAAGGGTGGTTTATCAGGGTGGTGCAATGGACGTGGCCTATCTACACTTCAGGAAGGCTTTCAACCCAGTGCCCCACAGAAGACTAGTTAATAAGTTGGGGAGACTAGGGGTAGGGCAGAAAATAACAAGATGAGTTGAGATCTAGCTGAACAGTAGGAGCCAAAAGGGTAGTGGTCAATGTGGTGCTATCTGGAGGGACAGGGATGACAAGTTGGGTTTCTCTTTGGGGTTGTGTTGGGGACGATTCTGATTAACATCTATGTCAATGACATAGCAGAGGGGCTCCAGGGGAAGGTCTGCCTTTCTCCAGTATGACACAAAACTCAGCAACAGGGTGGACACACGGGGTAGGTGCTGGGGGGTGTGAGGTGGAGGAAATGAAGCATGATCTAATGTTACTGGAATAGTGGTTGGAAACATGATGGCTCAAATCCAATGCCAGGAAATGTGCAGTTATGCACTTATGAAGGAGGGATCCAAGGATCCAAAAACCAAATACACACTTGGGGGTGGGATGGCTGCAACCAGGCAGGATAAGGATCTATGAGTTATAATCACAGATGACCTTAGGGTAGGGACCCAGTGTAGCAAGACGGTGGGCAAAAGTAACAGTATGCTGGCATGCATAGGGAAATGGGTAACCAGCAGAATGAGGGTGGTGCTTATGCAACTATACAGTTCCATGGTAAGACCACAGCTACAGTATGGGGTACAGTTCTGGAGACCCCATATATAAAAATAACATAGATAGTATGGAAAGGGTGTAGAAAAGGACCACTAAAATGGTGCATGGGCTAAGTGTGAAAACATATGATGATATGTTGAAGGACTTGGATTTGTATCCTTTGGAAACAAGAAAGGAGAGAGAGTACATTGAAAAAACATTCAGTTATGTGAAGTGGATCAATAAAATGAGGGGAGAGCTTATTTTCAGGGAAGGCAGTAACAAGAACAAAAGGGGCATGGACTGCAGGTGGAGACGTTTAGGGGAAACTTTATCAAGTATTACTTCATGGAGATATGGTTGAGCCTTGCAATGGACTGGCAGATGAAGTAGTGAGGGCCAGTGCAGTGGAGGACTTCAAGAAGGCCTTGTACAAACATGAGTGGTTGTCAAGAGGAGGAAGAGGGGAAATCTTGAATGGGGGGAAGCAGAAGGGGGAAATAGGCAGACTCGATGGGCAAGAAAGGTCCCTTTCTGCCATCACATGTCTATGAATCTATGAATACATGCATGCATAGGACAGGCATAAGGGGACCCTAGCAATATGAATGAGAAAATAAATCCAGACATCAAGTTAGGTCTGCGGCTTGTGCACTAGGCTGGGGAAATTTCAGACGAGATGGGTCTAGTGGTCCTTTTCTGCTGTCTTTATGAGTATATATATTTCTATGTGTTAGTAAACAGGTGGATTGACAGGAAGGTGACAACAGCAATATGGGAATCCAATATCTGAATAAAAAAAGTTACAGTAAACACCATCCACAACACACACACACACACAGCCAGAATAACATAACAAAAAAGAAATAATAAAAATACAGTTCAACATTTTACAAGTAACAAAATACCTAAGTACAGGGAAACAAAATTACCGGAAACTACAGCACTGAAAAACACTTCTCCTGCAGTCTCAGCAAAGCTACTACACAGCCGAATGGGCCTGCAAAACATTGACATGTCACCTACTGGAGTCACAGTGTGTGCTGAATGAGCATCATTACTTTGTCAACAAGGGGAATGAACTGTCAGCACATAATGTATTACATTAATATTTACTTGCTATCGTGAATGAGATACTTCATAAGTTGCAGACCAATACAGTTAGGAAGAATGCAGCTATAAACATGCGTCTTCTGCCATCTAAACACAGAAAATACACAAACATGCACATCCGTGGAACATACAGCTGGTGCAATGCAGAAAAAGGAAAACAGAGCTCAAGCTGAGATAGCAGATAGTCAAAACAACAAATAAAACTTTTGCTGAAAGCTTCATTCTGGTGATGAACATTACAATTGGAAAGGTTATACTGACCACTCGTCAACTGAGCCACGTGTACTTCTCCCCTCTGGCTCCTCATCAACTGAAATGTCTGATTCAGAAGAACTACTATCTTGATTCGGAACTGCTGACCTCAGGACTGGCTCAAACATGTAGGGTCTAACACTCAGATTGAAATCTAAGTCTAGATCAGGATCACTGAAATTGGGACATTGGCTGTTACTCTCTGCCATAGCTAAACTATTACAAGCTGCAAGAAGTCAAGCTGGCTCATCGTCGCCTATATGATGTCAATAGACTAAACAGTGAGCAAACTCACTAATGCAGTGGCTGTACATGGCGCAAACTGAAACTGGTGGACCATGATAAATAAATCAAGAATACAGGTAGTGCACAGCTATTTACAATTTCATAGCATATATCCCTGAAATCAGTGAAAGGATGGCTTCAAAATGACAATATAAATTCAAACATATGACAACATCAAAAAAATGGGGGTTTAGGTGTCTTTTAAGCATTCACCGGCTGTTTCACACAGTGGTGTCAATCACATTTTACACTGTACTGCTCAGATACATTTTTCTTAAACTCTGTGTACAACAAGTTCATATTACTCATGAATAGTCAAACTTATATTGTCTTAAACATGATCTATCTGCAGTTCTGTAACAAGTGGCTTGATCGGTCTTATAACCCACTGACAAGGTCGGACACAGCTGCACGCTACTGTGTTGGAGAGAAGCGCAGGTAGCAGGATCATTTATAAGCCTAAAATACTTTTTTAAAAGGTATGCCACCGAAGTATAACTTATCTTACCAATTTTTCTTGTGCTGTGTCCTGCCTGACATGCTGTTCCTTGGTGTTCTCTTTTCCCCGCAGGAAGAAAGCCGACAGTGGGGCTGGACCACAGAGTGAAGGAAAGGCCCTTTGGGAAGGTCTAAAACCTCGGCACAGCCATTAACAGAGAGAAGCCAGAAAGGCCAGTGAAGGAGTCTACTGATCTGGTGAAAATTGGTGGAGTGGCCGGAGTTGTGAGCAGTACTTGAGAAGCACTCACTAAGAAATAAAAGACTTTGAATTGTGGAGCTTGTAGAAAGCTATACAAGAGGGAAGTTCTTTTTCTGAGTGTTTTTTCTGAGCTACTGTGTATCCTCCAATCTTTTACATTTTAGGGTTCAGATTATTTTAATGAGCGTCGCTATAAGTTAGTATTTTATTATAATATAAGGATTTATATGTAATTTTGTATTATATGCAATTTTGTACTTGGCATGCCTTGGCATAACCTGTCCTCTGATTGGCTCCTAGGATCACGTACTTGACAATGCTCAAATAGCTGACTTGGCATTCTGGAGTTTGAGAAACACCATTTCAGTCAGAGCGGGAGAGCTGCTGAGAAGCGAATGAGAGGAGAGCTGCTGAACAATTTGTATTTACTTTTCACTTTCTTATTATTTGCTCTGAACAAGTAGTGTGTTGTATCCCTTTTAAGTGTAGTATTTTGGCTTTAATCATTCAGAGAATTTTGTTAAGATTGCTGATACATGGTTGGGGAGTGTAGCCATGCTAGAGCTTGGAAAGTAGCTCAGTGATACTAGAAATGAATCGTATTTCACAAAGTCAGGCGTTGTAAGTTACAAAATTCTCTCCTGGTCATATTTAGTTTTTAGCTACATACCTGGTTTTATATGTGTAGTATATATTTTTCATTTTTGTTGTTGCTGATTTATCTGGTTTATTGGAGCCTCCTGCCCAGTTTACTGCCAGTTACTGCCAGTTTATTGCCTTCATTATTATTTTAGGAATATTTACTAGGCTAATATTATAAATTTTAAATAAAAAGGGTACTTCAGATTCTCACAATTGCTGTTTCTTCCTTGATAAATGTATCTGGGAACTGGTTTTACTTGTCTTCAGCACCAGAGGGAAGAGGTCAATTGTGGAACTTTCATGGGTACAGCAGCTTTCCATGAATGGACATGGTTATCTGAAGCTGTAAGACTTTTGCTTTAAAGTTGTAGGATGCAAGAATGTTAGCAGCATCTGGGATTTAAAGAAGAATGAGTAGAAAGAGGAATTTAACAGTCTCTTTTCCATGTAAACAAGAAGGCTTTTTGCTGCAGTGTACAGCTCACTTTACTGGTTGGTACAGTGCAGCATTGGACTGGAATAACATCTGATTTGTGACTTCACTTCAGGCAGCTGCTAATACCAGAGATCATTATTGTGCAACATGATTGTATATTTATTGTATTTATCATATTAACCGTATTGCTATTGTTATTTTAATTTTGGGTCTGTTGTAAATAGTCCAGATCTTGAGCTTTGAGATCTAAACAATGAATGCTATTGTATAAAAATAGATAGTATTTCAGGAAATGGTACAAACTAAGCGACAAATCCTGGAGGAAGTACAGGCAACTGAAATTCAGGGCATTAGAGAGCCAGATCCCTTGTTATAGTCACAGGATGGGTTTACCCAGCAAGTCATCTCTGAAGGTGAAATGACTGATCCAACTGCTAGCCCAGTAATGGTTAAGTTAAAGTCTAAAAAATGGGCCAAAAAATAATCTAAACAGATAAAACAGACAAAAAAGAAAGGTGTGTTGGGACTGATAAAAGGGAAAAGGCAAACAAAAATCATTGACCATTTCCAGAAAAATTAAATGGACAAAGATGATTCAATTGTTCCACTAGCAAGAAAAAGAGAAATTATATTGGGAATCTCTACTTCAGAAGATCCTGAGAAAATCTTAATTGCCTCTCAGTTAAGTCTTTCCGGCCTCACCTCTACCCCAAAAATCTTTAAAGAATTCATTGGCACAGGGATTAACACTGAGCAAAATTTTGTCTCCTTGGAGATCTCTTTAAGCATACAGAAGAATAGTAATTTAACTCAATTAAGACAGGACTTTAGTCTTGAAACAAGAGTTTTAAAAATGATGGAGTCTGAAGTCAGAGAAAGTCAGCTCAATTCTATATTATGTCATGACAGCCCATCTCTTAATATGGAATTCTCACCTGATGGTAGTAGATCAAATATGAGATCACCAGTACTACCATGTAAACAAGGGGAAGATAGTAAAGATAGTAAAAACATTGAAGAGACATCTAGAGATATTGAGGAAATAACTCTGGAAATGCATAATACTATAAATGGACTAGAAAAATTAGAGATTACACAGTACAGTGACAGTAATGACGGTAGCTCAATAGAGTTTACAGGGATGGATGAAGAAACTAGTATGGTGAATGCTACAGGGCATGCTTTGCAAAATTATCCTTTCCGTATAAGTGAGGATTTGAAAAGATCAATGGGTAATCCTCATGCTGCACATTAGTTCCTGATGGACCAGATACTAAATTTGAAGGAGGATCACAAAACTATCAAACAGAATATCATTATAAATAATGATAGACTGGAGGACATTTTACATAAAATGTCCTGTCCTGGCACCAGAAAGTAAATCTCCCTCATTCCAAATTGAGGAGGTATGTCAAGGTAGCCAGGTTAGTCAGGATGTGACAATGATGCCCCCTCTTAGACCTGATTTTTTCACATTAACAATTCCTGACACATCAAAAAAAGAGATCTGTAAATAGGAACAGGAAAAGAAATAGAAAGAGAAACAGAAGTAAGAGAAAAAATCAAATTGGGAATAATTCAAGTAAAAGTCCCCCCTTAGTAGATGAGGAAATAAATGGATAAACTAACTCAGCTTTGAAAGCCCCAATTGGGGATGAGTCTTTTGCGTCTGTCAGTGATGATGCTAGTCAGATAAGGGTAACTGGAGAGGGTGGGGACAGAAGATTGTGTGAGCTACTGTATATATGTGTTACAATGGATAACAATGTTAAGGTACTGAAATCTGAATGGGAAAAATGGAATCATGTGGAAATGAAGGAGACTCCGATACAAATTGCCCCTAAGAGGGATGTGGTCTTGGAACAAGAAGACAAGGTGGTTGATATTAATAAATATGCTATTTTGACTTTATATGGTTTGGATTCAAAAACATTCCCCACTATTAAAATGACTAAGAACAAGATTTTGCACCTGTTCATGGCAGTGCTGGGATTAGAAATTGCTGAAAGTGATATTGTGAGAACCATAATTGATAAAGATATAGATGGTAGAGATTGTACATTTATATTATGTGCAGAACCAAGACTGGCAAATCATCTTTGACTTAACAATGTCAAGCTAGAACCATTGGGCATGAAACTTGATTTTATTAATAGAGATTCATTGAATGTCTATGGGAACAGGGTTGAGATGAAAAGGACTTATTTGAGTATTTTTGGTATTAAAGAAATAAGATATGAATCTGCTAGTAAACTATTGTATAATATGCTCCAGGATGTTCTACAAATACCAGAAGATTCTTTTGAAATTGAATTTGCACTTAGGAAAAAAAGTTTAAATGGAAGTGGACAGATTGATACATGTTTAGTTGGCACAAAAATATTAGAGCATATTCAAAGAAACCTCCCAGTCTTGGACAAAATAGGCATTTATAGTATAAAAAGTGAGGAATTGTATGACAGGGTTCCCATGGAATTAAAAAGGAATCAATCAGAAATGAAAGATCCTGAAGGGGAATTAATGCTGTGTCTTTTTGGCCTAAAAAAATCTTGGAATGAAAATAATTATAAACTAAAAAATATAATTACGGATATCCTGGGTCAGTTTGTGGACACTCCGGTGCCAAGGGCATTAATTGAGATCAAAAGATTTACAAAAGACCCTGATTGTGATCAGATTGGGATTATCCTGAAATCTAGAAAGATATATGATGTGATTCTAAATAATCTGGAAAAGTTTGATAAAATGGGACTTTATATAATAGAGGAAAAGGTTCTTAGGAATACTGATATGGCAACTTTAATTCCAAAGGTAAAAGATAAGAAGGAAATCTTCAAGGCTAACTCAATATATGAAGGAAGCCAGTCTAATGGAGTTAAAGTTTGTGATGGAATAGACAGTAATCAAATAGTCTATAATATTGAGTCAGATAATAGATTTGCAAAACTGACTGATTTGAGTGTATGACTGAAAGGTTTTGAAAATCCAAAAGATTTGGTATTGGATGATTTTGCATTTAAAATAATATCATGGAATGTTGCAGGGTTAGTTTATAGAATGGCCAATCTGGACTGGAAGCAGTTTATTAGTGATCATCATATTTTATGCCTACAGGAAACGTGGTTAGTAAATGACATGGATAATTGTTTGAATGGTTACACAAATTATCACTTACCAGGGAAGAAATTAGATAAAACTTGAAAGGTATCAGGAGGTCTCCTTACTTGCTTTAAATTTATGAAAGGATTAAATGCCTCACTTATAACTGAGTGTTCCATAGCTCAAGCTTTCTTAGTTGAAAATAACAAAGAGGTATTTTTTTCTGATAAATATTTATATTGCACCTATAAACTCAAGATATTTCAGTGAATCTCTTTGGGATGAATTAGAGAATTTGTTACAGAAAGTTCAAAATGTAAGACCTGACTTGTACATATTATTATGTGGTGATTTGAACACCAGAATTGCCAATCACAATGGTTTTGCAGATGATAATATGAAAAACTGGGGTTTCTTGACAGCTGCAGACTATGATCGGATATATTTGGATAAAAAGTTGAACAATATGGGTAAAAAACTTACAGGGATCTTGGCAAATCAAAATTTGGCCCCGGTGAGTGGAAGAATAAAACCAGATAAATCAGGAACCTTTACACATTATGGACCAAGAGGCCTCGCAGTTGTTGATTATGTTTGTTGGAGTGGTAATATGGACCACTGGTCCTTTTGTAAGATTGTTGAAAGAAGTGATAGTGATCATTTCCCTATAATCATTGGCTGTGATAAGGGAGATTATGAAACAGTAATAGAAGACCACCTTACGAATATTGAAGTAAGGTACTTTAAAACAATTAGATGGGAATCAAAGACGGAACAATTAGTTATTGAATCACTGCAGAATTTAACCTATTTAGATAGAAATGCTTCATTATCAGATATGACAATTTATATAGACGACTGTTTTTCTATTATACGGGGCTTTTTACTCAAACCTATATTAGGGAGAAAAGTGGTAAAGGAGAATAATAGTTGGTATGATAAAGAATGCCTGTTGACAAAAAAAGAACTTGCCAGATCAGTGAGAAAACTTAAAGCCTCTAAGGGTTCAAATAATAGTAGGGATTTAAATAAAGCAAGAAAGGAATATAAGAAATTACTTAGGAAGAAATGTCATACTTTTAAACTGATTCAATGTCAAAAAATGTTGGATATAATAGACATAAAAGATCAACAATCCTTTTGGCTATTGGTAGCAAAAGGTACTGACAACAGTAAAATGCCGATATATATATATATATATATATATATATATATATATATATATATCACTGAAAAGCATAGATTGACCATTATTGTAAATTGTTTTTTGATGAGAGCCATCTTGAAGTTGATTCCTCTTGGGAATTACAGTTAGATAGAGCTAATTTTCAAATGATAACTTCAAAGGAAGTTTATATGGCAATAACAACTTTAAAGCGAGGTAAAGCTCCAGGTCCTGATTCAGTTCCAGCAGAGGCATTTTTATGCTTACCTATGTATTGGAGGGATGTTTTGGTTGCATATTTTAATAAATGCATTTATTCAAAAGGTATACCAGTAGAATGGAAGGGTGCAATTATAATATCTATATATAAAAAAGGTGATAGAAAGGACCCTGCAATGTACCGCCCAATTTCGCTGTTAGATACTGTGGGGAAGATTTTTGCTAAAATCATCTATAACCAGTTAAATGAGGAAGTAATTAAACTAGAAGGCCTCTCTGAATTGCAGTCAGCTTTTAGAAGGGGCTATATGACAACAGATAATACTTTTGTATTAATGTATCTATATGAAAAATATGTAAAGTTGAGAAAACAAAAGATTTATAAGGACTTTAAAGACTTTAGTCAAGCATTTGACTATGTATAGAAATAAGTTGTGGCAATTAATGTTTGAGTGGGGAATTAATCCCATATTGATTAGTATTATAAAGGAACTATATTCTCAATCTTGGGCACAAGTTAGATGGGGGAAAGATGGTCAAACATCCAAACCATTTTTAACAAATAAAGGAGTTAGACAAGGTTGTATATTGGCGCCATTGTTATTTAATATTTACCTGAATAAGTTTTTAATACAACTTAGTACAGAAAATATGGACTCCCCAAAGATAGGAGCTTTTCTTTGTCCTGTACTTGCTTATGCAGACAATCTAGAACTTATAGCATTATCAAAAAAAGGTTTACAAAGTAAATTAAGTAAACTCTTATTACTAGAAAAAGATTATGGGTTGAAAATTAATGAACAGAAAACACAAGTAATGATCTTTGGAGACTGTAGAAGTAAACGAGATTGAAGAATTAATTGGAAGAAGTTAAAACATTTTCAACATTATGATTGTTTAGGCCTGACAATGTCTTCCAACGAAAAGTGGCTAAAACATATACAAAAGCTTAATATAAAATTAAAACAAACAGCAGGCGCTCTACAGAAATGTAATTACAAATATGGGGGAAATACTATATTACCTCTATTAAGAGCAATAAAAGCAACTATTTTCCACAAATAACATATCAGAGTGAAATCTGGAGCTTGGATAAAAAAGAATCTATAGAAGTCCCAGTAAATAAACTTTACAAAAATGCAGTGGGTCTTGGGTTGTCCACTCCAAATTTATTAGTGAGAGTGGAATTTGGGATGGTTACATCAAATGCATTAATAGCAATTAGAAAATGTATTTATTGGATTAAACTAACAAGAATGGATAGAGTTTGGTTACCTGCCATGTGTTTTATAGAGAAATTGGAATGGAAAAAAGAGGATGTTACTTATTAGATTGGCTAAAGGATATAAAAATATTACTGAACAACTAGGACTTGGATGTATTGAATAAATTATATCAAAAAGGGATCCAAATCAGTTTACAATACTCCAAATACATAAGGAATAAAGTGGTGAATGTCCATAAAGAATATGACCTTTTGATGGCATCAAAAACAAAGATTTCACTCTGGCTTGTAGCACAAGATTTGAAACATGAATATAGATATTATCTAGATGTTATCACTGATCAAGTCAAAATATGTTTTTTTTTTGTTAGTTTAACCAGGGCTAGCACACTAAGCTGAAAGCTTTTTACAGGTGTGACCAAGGAGCACAAGGAAGTTAAGTGACTTGCTCAGGGTCACACAGTCCGCAAGTGGAAGCTGTGGGATTCAAACCCAGGTCTGGTCTGCTGGATGTCACCAGATTTGCAGCTCAGAGCCTTAAACCACTGCGCTAAACTGCCTCCCAAATTGTTATACTAGATACTGTATTGGTCTTTATAATGGTAATATTATGACAGCTCACTTTCTAAAGAAGACAAAGAAGGAGAATAGATTTTGTGAATGTTCCTGTTTGGAAATAGAGGATTTAAATCATGTAATATTTAACTGTATATGGTATAACAGGCAGAGAGCTTACTGGCTCCAGCCTATTTGGGATTCAATTCAATTAGTTGATCATAAGACCATGCTGAATATCATGTTCACTACCCATGATGATTATATTATAAATCAAGTAGCTTCCTATCTAAAGAGTATTGCCTTGATAAGAATGAAACATTCTAAGATTTAATTCAGTCTAAGTTGCCTTGTACCTCAGAGTCGTACAATATATGTTCTGAGCTAATGATTTTATGCACTTTAAATATGATGGAATTGCTCAAGAGAGATTATTTATGTCTTTGTATTAGAGATTCTCTTACAGGTTTATTGTGTATTTGAATACATGTAGAGATTTTATATGTATACAGGTATTTTTATATGTTGTAAAGGTCCAAAGAAATAAAGTATCTATCTATCTATCTATCTATCTATCTATCTATCTATCTATCTATCTATCTATCTATCTGTCTAACAAGTGGCTAGTGTATGTGTATATTCAAAATCTAAACCTAACACAGACCCCCTTGTAATTGAGATACTGTTATCCTAATATGTCCATATATCAACACGTGTCCATATGTACCTAATCTGCTATTGCATTACATAACAGTTCTATAAATCTAAAACCAAAACAAAACACAACTGATAGCTTCAGCTTTTACTCAGACACAGTTAAATAGTAATCCTTCACATGTATGAATATACTTTATGAAAATAGAGATATTTCAAACACCTGCACATAAGTAATCAATTTCTGTCCCCTTTAACTCATTCAGACCCATTGTGTGTTTAGAACATTGGAGACAGAACTCCAAATTGCTTTTCGTTGAGAATCTCCCTGAGACACTGCGCAGAAATCTTAGCAAATGTGCACACATTCCAAACAAATCTAAATATCTTTAAAACTATTCCTGGTGCACAAAAACAACTGTCTGAAAGTTGTTCAGGACAAAAAGACCTTTCAAATGAGGGTAGTCACTAATCTGAATTCCTTATATTTTGTAACATATGGTAATCTTATTATGTGTATTTCCATTTTTGTTTTTACAAAATTCACATTTCTGATGGCAATTAAAAAAAAGCTATAAAGAATTTAGATTAGTGTCTACCCTCATTTGAAAAGTCTTTTTGTCCTGAACACAAAAATTTAAAATAATACACTTGGGGCACAGAAATCTAGAGGCAGAGTACAAAATGGGTGCAGCAGTATTGACAACATTAAGAAAGCACACATTCAGAAAAAAAACAACTTTTACATACAGCTGATTACTGTTTAAAAATATTATGCATCTATTTCTGTCACTGTCAGAGGAGTAACTTTGGTGTAAAAGTTGAGGGGGGACACAACAATAAAGGGATTTTACGGTGGGTTATTCAAGACTGCAATGGTGAAATGTTGGGGGGGGACTTGGCCCCATCTACTCCTAAAATTACCTCTCTGGCCACTGTACATCTGATGCAAACTCATAATTATGTTCCTCCCTTGAAGCAAAAAGTGGTGGGGGTAGAGGCCATAACAGACTCCTTGTTTTTGTGTTAAAGGAGTCAGCTTTTTTTTACAGCAAAAACAAGGAAAGGAGTCATTTCTAAAATGTGCAGACAAGTACGGGGACCACTTTTTTCAGAGCATACCACCACTGGCAGCTACCACTTTAAGACTACTACTACCCCCACCTAATACAATCAGGGGAAAACCAGAAGTAGTCTACCAGCACTGAGACCAATATGGTTAAGGCACATTTACCAGAAATTACTGTTTAGAAAAGAATGAGAAAGTGACTGTGATGACGAGCAAATCCCAGACCAGGGCTGGATTTTCTATGCTCTGGGAATGCCCGCAAGCCCCTGGTATGCCACACGTATGATGCAGGCTTGCATTCCCCTCGTGATCCAGGATTTCCATCCCTTACCAATCGCCACAGCTTAGACCACAGTTTTGTGGTCTAGTGTGTACCACCCCTGGGAGTCTAAGTAATGGTGCTTGAGCCAGAGCATTGGCACAAGCAGCCGTAAAGCATGGAAACTGTCTCAGCTGCACCTGAGAATGGAACTTTGGGAGTAGTTGTGGCAAAGGGGAGTGATGCATCACAGAAGTTAAAGTTCCGTGGTGCAGAGCTGGATGCAAGTCCTGCGCCCATGTTTGAAAATCTGGCCCCAGATCTCTAGTTTGTTAATAGTCTCCTCCTGAGTCTGATTTTTCTGGCTGTGTGGGCCAAGCTCCACAGATGTTATGCCATCATCAGATTTGTATAAGAGTACTGTGTAAGCACGTAACTGGACAGCTGTCTGATATTCTGCCACAGTGCTCCAGCATAGTTTCCAGTGCTTCTGTTTATGCAGCCCTTCCCCTCTTTGGGCCGCATAAACATACCCCCTTCCTGGTGCACTATTTTTCCTTTCTGCAACTGTAGAAGTGACAGCCACCATGTGCAACATGGTGGTACTGTCTTAGAGTGTGCGTGCACGAGTATCCTGCATATGTATGTAACCCCCATGCCACCTTTGGCTAGCTGGCACCCACTTAAAAGAGCTACTGCCAACTATATGGCATATACTCATGGTACCACCCCTAGCATTGGGAGTATATTCCAGGCTCATTATCTAGAGGACAGTGGGGGGGGGGTACATACTAAAATGAACCTTTTTACTTACAACCAGGTCCAGGGGAGAGGATGCTAGGCATATGCTAGACCTAATTGCTGAGGGACCCCAATAATATTCACACTAGAAGCAACAGGTGGAATGCCCAAAGAGGTAACTGGGATGTTGCAGTATGGCTTTATTTACAGATGTTACTTAAAGCAAGGGTGATTCCCCCAAAGGTTTGTTATTGCAATACAGGCACACTTTCTTTTGCAGGACACTTTGCTAAACAGTACTGTTTTCCACAAAAACATCTCTATCTCTCTTCAAAAGTATATATCTGTGGGATGTGCCACACACTTTTAAATCCTCCTGGTGCATGGTCATTACCCAGGGAGCAGTGGTGCCCATCCATGAACCACTTAACCCTGCCTGAAACTCCAGATGGCATTCCTCCCACCCTTTGCTCCAAGCAGCCTCTGCCATTCATTTAGGGTTACACCAAATGAGTCTCCAATCCCCAATGAATTGCTAAAGACTCCTAACGTTAACTTTAAATTCAGCACAGTTGTGGTGAAAGGGGTCCTGATCGGTGTGATCTAGCCATATCTAAGGCACACACACCTCAAACAACTCCCTCAGGGAACATTCTCAAATTCTGCCCTCACAGATTAGTTGTTCCTTCCTCCCAGTCATGGAAAGAACAAAAGCACCTTTCTTTCTCTGGTAGCTGTCAGATTCTACTCATTGTTCTTCTTTAAGGCAGCTGTGAACTTCAGGAACTTCAGGGGATTTCCCCTTCAATCCACAAGAATTGCATTCCCTCTCACTCCCCTAGTAGTGAAACTAAAGAGTCCTGCAGGCAAACTGAAGATTTTACCAAACTAGGGTGAGAAATACCAGGGTTCCCTTTGACAGAGCCCCAATGGCAGACCTCCTGCAACTCTGACTGCCACACTTGAAATTACTGATGAACATTCTAAGCTCCCTGAGATCAGCTGACTCTAAATGGTTATGCTGCTGTTAGAGTTCTAAATTACATAAACATCCTTCTCTCAGGTTAGCTGAGTAAACAATGATGTCATTATGTAGAAAGCCCCTAAAGATCTCCCCACAGGCTGCCTTTCCCTACTTGCCTAAGTCTAGTACTAATGGGATTCTAAAGCAGTAGGTAAGGCTAGGGTGATGTTAGGGTGTATTAGTAGGGGTATCACAAGTCACAAGAGGGAGGTAATCATCCCTCTTTACAAGACACTGGTTAGGCCCCATCTGGAGTGCTGTGTGCAGTACTGGAGGCCACACCTTCAGAAGGACATTAACCAAATTGAGGCAGTCCAGAGAAGGGCAACCAAAATGGTGTAGGGACTGCATTCAGAAGGCATATGAGAACAGATTAACGGAGCTCAATATGTATACCCTAGAGCAAAGGAGGGAGAGAGGTGATATGATCGAAACATTTAAACACCTTAAGGGCATTAACAAGGTGAAACAGTCAAACATGTTTCAATATAAGAAAAATAGCAGGACAAGAGGACACAGCATGAGATTAGAGGGAGGCCGATTGAGGGGTAATGTGAGGAAGTTCTATTTCACAGAAAGTGTGGTAGATGCATGGAACAGCCTACCTCAGGAAGTGGTGGCTATGAATACAGTGCAGGTCTTCAAACAGGCATGGGATAGGCATAAGGGAGCAATACAGATGAGTATGAATAGATAGGCCACTGACAGCAAAGGACAATGGCACATTTATAAAGTAGAAAAAGAAATGGGCAGACTGGATGGGCCTTGCGGTCCTTATCTGCCATCAACTTCTATGTTTCTATGTAACCCGAGGGGACTGGGTTGTTACGCGTAGTTATGCCAGCACTGCCATGTTGCGCACGTTTGAATATCACGTATGCACAGTACTGTAATCATTGCAGTATAACGGCTGACTCTGGTGCAGTGAGAGCACCGCATATTCTTTTCACTGCTCTTGCCACTCCTAAAAGCTCTCCACAGCCGTATTGGCTCTGACCAGAGTTTGTTTATTACTAATGACAACTCAATTCCTTCACTAGATGTCTTATGGGGTGCGGCCAAATGTGCATTTAGAGGTGAATGCATTCACCTAGCCTCTAAATGTCACAAAACCCGTAGTGCATAACTTACTCAATTGCTTCAGTAGATTAAAGTTTTAGAGTCTCAATCATCCCCCTCTATGCCTGATCCAGACTGGCATCAGTTGCAATCCTTACAGTTGCAATATGCTAGCATGCTGGCTGAGAAAGATGAATTATCGTTATTTCGTACTAAAGTGAGGTATTTAGAAAGTGGGGAGAGGGCTGGTAAATTACTAGCACTTCAATTGTAGCAGCTAGAGGTGAGAAAGATTATTCCTAGTATTCCTACTAGTCTGGGTGATACCTTGGTTACCCACCCCTGTGATATAGCTGAGGTCTTCCGTCAGTTCTATAGTTTTTCATATAAAAGCTGACCCTCTTCCAGCTGACTGATAAATTGTCACATGAATACTTGACTAACCTTCCCCTTCCCCAGTTGTCCCCCACAGCAACAGGAGACATTAAAGAAGCTTATTTCATTGTCTGAGATTACTCGTGCCATATAGCAACTCTCTCTCTTGATAAACCATCTGGTGCGGACAGCTTTGTGCAACAGGGTTACATAGGTACTCTGAACCCCCCCCCCCATTTTTCTTTAAAGTCTGTTGCAACAGCAATCCATCTCACTCCCCTACTTTCTTTCTCTTGTTGATTGTCCTTTCTTTTCCCCATTGGACTGGAAGGCCACCTGTCTGATGTTCTTTCTGTCACAGACATCTATTACCTTCATTTCTGGTCTCACCAAATGTAACTATGTTAATCCCGAACAATTTCTCTCTTGAGCGTGTGCATACTCATCTACACGAATGTTCGCACTACTCTCCTTCTTGATTGTGTGAACGTTGTGGTAGCGAGTCTGCGGTAAAAAGAAGAAAATACGAAAGCCAGACCATGTTAAATTTTACAAGAAAGCACAGAGTGCAAGACAAATGGTTTAAATTGCTCTTTGGTAAGAATATTTCTGCCTACTGCAGTAAATGCTCCTGCTTCAAATAGGTAAATGGATGTTATGTCCTAAACAAGGGGATTAAGTCAAACACAATCTAAAACAGACACTACTTTCTCCGCTGAGACACTGTGTATGTTTTGGAAAAGGAGGCTGTTCAGTAGCAAGCATTTTTAACTGCCCTATGTAGTGCTTCAGTCCAGTGAGAAACGTCCATTTTAGGAAATAGATATTTGAGCAGAGACAGCAAGAAAGAACGGTCAAGAGGACATATTGAGTGGATACAAAATAGTTTGTTTCAGTTTGCAATTCATACCTTTCCGGTGTAGTTGGTTCTATGGAAAGGTTAGGATATACATCCTCATGCCACCAGGACTCCCCTCGGTGTCTGATTGTTCCTCTTAAGAGCCGGCCGGCCGAATCAATGCTAAATTTATATCAAGAATCTGGGGGAGGAGCCTGTAGAGTATGAGGGACAGCCTACATTTCCTTTAAATAATTGTTTAAACTAAAAATAAATACGTTTAAGGATCCACAACTTATTGAATATACTTATTCTTGGTATTTAATTATGAGAAATTAAAATAAAGCCTAGTTAGTAAAGAGTTTTCACATAAATATGCAAGAAGGGGAGGAGCTTCCCTCATCGCATGATGGTATAGCACTATAAGTGAAGGGAAAGTACTGCTATTATTCAGATCGCTGTAGGGCTCAGCAGGGAGCTGACCCCAATTCCACACTAATGTTTTCTAGTGGTTGTTTATTGTTTTGTTCTCTACAATTTATGTTCTTGATGTTTATTTGGATGATCATATCCTCTTAATTTCTTTGTTGAACAGTTCACTTATGGTTCTTTTTATTTTTGCTGAATAAAAGCTGATTTAATTTGATATTTCAACTGGTGTCTGAAATCTGACTCCCACAAGCCTACCACACTTTGCAAATAATGTTTACAAAACATATACTACCAACCTTGCTGCTTTTTGAGTTCATCTATTTAATTATATGTTCTCCTCCGGTATCACTGACTTGACTCTAACGCAGACCTGGATCATGCTAATTAAAAAAAACAGGTAAGAATGAACAGCTCCCGAGTAGCTACTGATCTATCTCCCTTCTTAACTTGGACCTCAAAATTTTAGCCAAAGTCTTAGGTAATAGACTTCATTTAGTATGGGATGGTTTGATTAGTCCAGCACAGGTGGGGTTTATGGCAGGTAGATTATCTAGTGATCACCTGCGTATGCTCCACTATTTAATGTCCACATCCAGGGAGAACAAGATTCCTTCTGTTCTGGTCTCCCTTGATGCAGAAAAGACTTTTGATCAGGTCATTCCTTTTTAAAGTTTTGGAGAGGTTTGGTTTCCCCCAGGAGCTCCAAAAGTGGATACAGATATTATATAGTGACCCCTCAGCCCGAATCTTGTGCAATGGAGTGATATCTTCTCCTTTGCACTTGCAACGGGGAATGAGACACGGCTGCTCTCTTTCTCCCTTCTTGTTCAACTTATACTTGGAGCCTCTTATCCAATGCCTTCTGCTTAACCAGCAAGTGTGTGTGATCCTTGCAGGTGAAGGTCATTCTAAGCTATTGGCTTTTGCTGATGATTTACTTTTACACCGTGAGGATCCTTCCACTTCGATTCCAGTGGTCCTAGAAGAGATAAGAGGATTTGCTGCCCTCTTGGGTTATAAAATTGAACTTGGAAAAATCTAAAGTGCGTCCCCTTAATAAGTATGTTAACAAGCAGGAGGTCTTGGATTTTGGTTTGGCTTAGGATTCTCAAAATTTGTTGTATTTGGGTATCCATCTCACTTGTAATCCATCTTCTTTATTCAGTTAATTTTTCCCCTCTTTTGCAAGATAGCAAGTCTGATTTACATCATTGGGCAGCCCTTCCTAGTTCCCTGTGGGGAAGAATTAGTACAATTAATATGAGTATTTTTCCCTCACTTGTTATACTCCCCCCCTTGGTATGTTTTGCTTACACCTTCCTAAGTCCTGTTTTCTAAACTGCAACAACTTCTTAATGCTTTCCTGTAGAAGGGTGGAGCAGTGTGACGAGCGTACTTCAAACTCACTTTTCCAAAGGACCAGGGGGGCCTTTGTCTCCTAAGCTTTCTTCTGTAGTATTGTGCCCTACATGCCAGTAAATCCTTCTGATGGAGTCATCCAGATCTTGTCATGGAAGAAAACCAATATATTCTCTTGTGGTTAGTCATTGAGAAGGAGTTGTGTCAGGGAGCTGGAATTCGTTTAAATAGTTTGTTATATATAAAGTCATCCCTCCTACCCCCTGTCCTAAAGACCACACCCTTATTATGGTCCCTGAAAGCACTTAAACAGCTGTGTAGTTACTGGGGTCAGGACTGGTCAAAATTATCTAACCAACCTATATTGGTTAATCCAAATATTAAGATTGGCTGTGACCCATTCCTTTGAATTCTGTCCCCAATTTAGAGATATTACTTACAATTCCTTGTTATTGAATGGTAGCTGTCTCCCTTTCCCTGTCATTAAAGATCCCTTCTTGCTTTCTTCCTCTTTTGAGTTTAAATATCTCCAGATGAAGCATGCTATTACGGCCCACCTTGGTAGGAGTTCCTTACTTGTCCATCAGAATTCCAAAATTCAGAATTGTTTTTTCTATTGCTCTGCAACCACACTCGATGTCTAAATTAAAAAAAAAAATTCAGGATGTAGATCCAATGCATCTCTCTGGAATATGCTACTACTGATGACAAGCTTTGTCTATGTCTGGTGACCCAAGGGTCTGGAGGCGCATTAGGCGTTCCTTATACAAATATATCAAACAAGATCATTACTGTCTCCTACAATTTAAAATATTGCATCATTTGTATTATATGCCTTCTCAATTGCACCGGATGGGTAAACTCCCTTCTACCCTGTGTACTAGATGTGGCAAAGCTGATGGTCACCTTAAACATGTCTTATGGGATTGTGATAAAATTTCCCCTTTTTGGGAGTCTATCAGAATGTCATTAGATCCAGTTCTAGGACTGGAGATGTATTTCACCCCAGAAATCTACCTTGTGGACCTATTTCCTACTGAGCTAATTGGGTCACAGAAAGCTCACATGGCTCTGATTTCTATTACTGCTAAGTTAATTATTGCTCGACATTCGTTGGATGAGGTAACACCCACATATTGTGAATGGCACCAATAAATTCTTTAAGCCTTAGCAACAGAAAAACAAATTACCTCTCTGTATCATTGGCTAGACCTATTTTGGGATAGATGGGAAACATTGTACGTCTTATTGAATCATCCAGAGCAGTCGCTGAGGACATTGTCGGTTTAACTGTAGGCGGTCTCCTGAGCATCTTATAACTGAGCTTTAAGTTGTTCTGTTATATTCCTTAATAGCTGGTTAAGTGTGCACCAGGTGTGGGAGGGTGGGTATATGTTTGAATGGGGGGAGGGAGAAGGAAGGGGGATTATTGTTATTTTTCCAAAAAATTCTTGAATGACATAATCTATGTTAAACTTTGTAGATGTAGATAAGGAACAGTTTGTTGTTTATTATTACATTTCATGATCTTCAATAAAGTACATTTAATTACAAAAAAAAGGCTCGACGGTCACCTCTGGCAGCAAGCTGGCAAAAGGGTCCTTTACCTTGACCTCTGCCAGGTGCAGGGTACAAGGATTTAACTGACCTTAAAGTCATTTACGAGACTTGAAGGCCTCTCAGTGCCTCTTCTACAGGGTTTCCAAACAGTGCGGTGCCTCTAAAGGAACATTCAGAACTGATTGCTGCACATCTGTTGCAAACCCATCAACTCTGTGTCAAGAATGCCTTCTCATGCAAATACCAGTGGCAGCTGCCCTGGCAGATGCATCTGAGACATTGTATGCTGAGTGTAGCAGGTTTACCTACCTCAGCACCAGCAGTTACATTTTTAAGCAATTCATTCTTGGCTGTGCCTTTTGAGATTGCCTATGCTGCAGCTTTGGCAGCCTTCTAGAGGCTATTTTGATACTTAATCATGTGAGATTGACAGTTTGCAATACGCAGGCCTAATGTAGCAGAGGCTTATGTTTACTTGCCCATCGCATCAAACCTCCTGGATTCAATATCAGGTGGCAGGGTACTCATGTGTATGCTTTGGTGCTCTGGATCTATCATGGGAGCAATTATGACAACAGAATCAGCTTCAGGCTGGATGGCATAATAAGGCTTGGCAGCACGGCCAGTGTGCTGCTTGTCAGCCTTCCTGGATACAGTTATTATGGTATTTGGGCTATACTGGGCAATGAACCTGGCATCCACTGAAGTAGGATAAATTGGAGGACCAATGATGTATGGAGTGCAGGGAACCTCCAGGAAATTCATCAAATTCTTTTTGGTGGAATCCTCTTCTTCCACAGCAAAACCCGTAGCATTTTGCATTTGCTGCATCATTGTTTGAAAGCTAGGGTCAAGAGGAGATCTGAGTGTATACACTACAGAATCCTCACTGCAGGAGGTTACAGTGGAGCTGGAATGTGGAGCATAATGTTCCTCTCCATATCCCTCCTCCTCTTCTTCATAATCCTCCTCCATTATGAGGCCTAGATTATACTCCCCCCTATGGTTATCAGCATCCCAATCAATGACAGGAAAGATAGACCTTGTGGGCGATGCCATGAGCCTCTGCTGAGGAGGTGCTTGCTGTGTATCAGCCATGCAGGTCAACAGCATCTTTGATGCAGGAGCCCCCATCAATGGCAGTGCAGGCTGCATAGGCAAGCCTGGAAGTGTGCACCATATCATGTCTGAAAACAATGCCAGCACTGTCTGCATGTCAATGAAGCCCTAGCCAGGGGCCATGATCGCTGGCATTGATGATGGGCCAGGACCTGTCAATGATGGTGATATACTGTCTTCAGTAGGTATAGTAATCCATAAACCAAGCCCCCGACCTTAGTGTCTGGTTAATGGTTGGGGGGGGGCTTATTTATTTATTTTATTTATTTCAATCTAGGATTACAATACCTTTGTGCCAAGGCTCTTTTACAAAGGTTCCACGTCAGCTCCGCTGGAGTGCATGATGACGTAGGTTGGCTACCTGCAGGCTGCATGGTGACCTAGATCTCACTGGGGAAGCATATCTATCCTTATCCTTATGTGTGTGCTTATGTTTCGACATCAACCTGTCTTTTTTGCTGTCTTTGGACTTCAGCGACCATGACTCGGTTGATGGGGTTGGTGATGCTGCCTTCTAAACCTGGGATTTTTGCTTGGCGACAGAGTTTTTTCTAACAAAAGCTTCTCCAGTGCCTTTTTTTCTGTATCACCTCATTGCTTGATTGAAGCTCTGGCAAATCTCACAAGTCCTGACGTTGTGAGTGAGGCTTAAACAGCAGATGTACACTTTGTGTGTGGCATCTATGTATATTTTTAATCTGCACTTGCAGTACTGGAACAACATTGTTGTTTTTCGCAGCATACAGAGTCAACAGTATCACTAAACTATTAGTGATTACTTTCTAAGAAAATAATAAGCTTCAACAGCTGGGCTTTTTGTTTCCACTGGAGGTCAGTTGAGTGCAATCAATGGCAGGAAAAGAAGTGAGGAGAGATGGGGCCTCCCCACGCTTCTGTAGACGTGACACGTGGTGTTATCATGGGCAACCCCCAGCTAGCAAAATTTTCCATGTGGTCCTGGTTCTGACATGAGTATAGTTCCAAATGGGGGGTATGAGGGAAGAGATATTCTCGAAGAAGATCTAGGATTTTCCAACAATCATTAGGCAAAGGAAATACAGTATCAGCATGGAGGGAAGCAACTATAATTCCGGTATTCAAAAAAAGGTGCAAGATCAGACTATAAGATTTATAGACTGGTTACCCTAACTTCCATGACTGGGAAAATCCTTGAGGGGATTATGAAAGAAGAAATTGAAAATCATATGAAAATCAAAACACAACACAGTATGGTTTTAAAGAGAAAAGTTCATGTCAGACAAACTTACTGCAATTTTTTTGAACCAATAAGCAAAGCCCCTAGACTGTGGATTGTCAGTGGATGTGGTCTATTTGGACTACACCAGGGCCTTCAATACTGTGCCCCACTGATTTATTTATTTATTTGTTTATTTATTTATTTAAGCATTTAACCAGGAAGGCATACTGAGCAGAGTACAACTTGATTCCAGATACATCCTAGGGGGGAGGGGGGAAGGGATATATACAGTAATATACACAAGGATTAAGTAAATATACAGCAGCATTCACAAGGATTGCACAGATCAAAAACACTTCCTGCACTTGATTCCAAGAAATCGGTGGGTGCACAGGGTACAATAGAAGTGGGAAGAGCAGGAGAGAGTTATCCTGCTAGTATGTCCAGAGGAACTAAGATTAGAAGCTATGCAACACACATGAAGGTCCACAACCCATGAGCACCAGCAGAAACACAAGTGATATTAAGGATCTGCTACCTGCTAATGTACTCCAAATACTTGGGTGTGAGCCTAAGTCGAAGCTCTTAGTGAAGAGCCAATAGTACGGGGGGGAATTAAGGTGGAGGATGGGATAAATGGCATGATGGCGGGGCAACCAAACCAAACCCA
Source organism: Neoceratodus forsteri (assembly GCA_016271365.2). Lineage (NCBI taxonomy): Eukaryota > Metazoa > Chordata > Ceratodontiformes > Ceratodontidae > Neoceratodus > Neoceratodus forsteri. Next base: position 141,452,739 of record JADMNL010000027.1, read on the forward strand.
ACGCTTCGACTCAAACAAGAGTCTTCATGAGGGGTAACACATAACTGGTGACACATGACCTTAAATACAGAGACCAATTAAACCTAAAAGACAATCAAATAATTAGATCTTAATGAAAAACACGATATGCATTAAAAAGATCATCATCTCAAAGTAAAAATAACAATTAATGCAATTATACATTTAAAACACTAAATGAAGCACAATTTGTACATCCAAACATTTGTTAATATGGGAATGTAACTAGTTTGTCACAACAAACAGATAAATAGTCATACAATGAAATAATAATAACCAGCTATGTGTTACCCCTCATGAAGACTCTTGTTTGAGTCGAAGCACTGGGTTTGGCATTCTGTGTGTTTGGTAGCCTGATGGTCACTATGCATTTTGCATTATATTAAAATTACATTTTACAGCATTTAAACATCCGTTTGGACTGCATTTTTGCTGTTATCAGACTGGAGTGCTTATTTTCTTTGAATTTGGTTAGTTTGTGGGTTGGCAACCCTTAATACAGCACCTTCCTTTGTTCTGCCTGCCGATCGCAGCACACCTGTCTGTGGTTTTATGTGTTCCAAACAAGCTTGATTGTGCAAGTTTACAGATAATACTAAGATAGGGGCAATTGTAGACAATGATAAGGCAGTAGAACATTTCCAACAAGAATTAACTAACTTAGAAAACTGTACAATTTAAATAAGCTTTCATTTATCACAGAAAAATGCAAGGTGATGCATTTCAGGGGAAAAAAAAGAAAATAAATACTATTTAAATAGGCATGAACAACAAAAAACTGAGGAAGAAAAATACCTGGTAATATTAGTAACAAATAACTTAAATTTTGAAAGTCATTGCCAAGAGGTTACAAAATATTGTAGTAAGATCTTATGGTATAATAGCTGTAACATTATTAGTAGATCTAGGGAGTTGGTTATGCCCTTGTACGGAGACCTGATGAGACCACACCTGGAGTATTGCGAGCAGTTTTAGGCACCGTATAAGGAAGGCTGTATAAGAAGGTTGGAGGGGTTACAACATAGGGCAACCAAGCTAGTGTTAACCATTAGAGACCTGCCATAAGAACACAGACTGGAACAACTAAACATGTACAGTATACGCTGGAATTCAGGAGGTAATCTGAGGATTTGTGTCTGGTGTACAAAGCAAAAAATGAAGCAGGCCTATGGGAGTGCATAGGATTAGAAAGAAAGGAGCAGGAAAGAGGCAGCTGACAACATAGCTTACAATTAAAAGGGGGTATTTTTCAGACTAGTGAAAGAGGGACTTGGCTAAATCAGACAGTCATATTAGTCTGGAATAGCCTGCCTAACTATATGGTTAAATGTGAGGGGCTGTGTCCTATACATTAGGATCCCCTTCAAGGTTACATATTTCCCGCACCCACCAGTGCCGACTACATCCAAGTTCTGACTGTAAAACTTCTGCAGGGACCCCATAACAGGACACTGATGGTTCTCTCTGTCTACATCCTGCCTAAACCAACCGTGGCTGGCACCAGTGACCTGATGGACCATGTGGGCACCCTGAGCCTAAACACAGAAATCGTGATACTGGGAGATTTCAATATCAGCTGGCTCTCCCCCTTTGCTGCCTCAATCAAGGACACCTTATCTGTGGTACACTTCTCTCAAATGGTCGAGACATCAACCAGAGTTAACTACAAAACTGGGACCAGCACCCTCCTGGACTGGGTTCTCACCAATCAACCTGTCCACATCACCAACACTGCTGTTCTCCCTGATACACTGCGCGACCACTCCCCTGTCACCTGTACTTGGTCCTACAACTACTGCTAGCCACCTCCCAGAACAATTACAAACCATGCTCTTCTAACAGGTCACCTTGCACTGCTAAAAGTGGAGCTTCAGGGCATCGACTGGGCTGACCTCAATGAGGCCAGAGACGTAGACATGGACCTTGACCACTTCATAAACACATTCAACACAGTCTGTGACAAGCATGCCCTCGTAAAGACAAGGAAAATAAGAGGGCATTGCAATCCCTGGATCACCCCAGACCTACTGGATTAGCTCAATGCCAGAGATCTCCTCTGGCAGATTGTGAGAGAGCATGGTACCATCACTAATATTCAAAGGTACAAACAAGCCTGAAATAAGTGCACAAAAGCCATCCAACATGCCAAAAATGCATTTTACAAGGAAGCCCTCTCCAGCTCCTGGAACAACAGCAAGTCATTCTGGGATAATCTTAACAACATAACCGACAAAGAACCCAAAAATGCCCCATCAATGCTCATGGTTGATGGAACACTATCCTTGGACTAACAGAATTGTCAATGCACTTAATTATGCATTCACGGACCTCAGCAGTGTACTACCAGCATAGACAGGATGGAGGCAGTCCAGAGAAGGGAAACTAAAATGGTGCAGGGTCTGCACCAGAAGACATATGAAGAGAGAGACTTAAGGAGCTTAATATGTATTCCCTCGAGGAAAGGAGGGACGGGGGGAAGTGATAGAAACTTTCAAGTACCTCAAGGGAATCAGCAAAGAGGGCTGTGGATGCATGGAACAGCCTTCCTGTGGAGGTTGTGGAGTCAAAAACAGTGGTGGAATTCAAGAATGCATGGGACAGACATAAGGCAATTCTAGGGGTTGGGGTAGGAGGAAGTAGGCTGTTGGTTGACTAGGATCTGCAGCTTATCCATTAGGTAGGGAAATGGGCAGACTGGGTGGGTCAAGTGGTCCTTATCTGCCGTCAAAATCCATGTTTTTTTTTTTTTTGTTAATCCTTTTTTCTCCCTGGCCCTGGTCTGCCTTACCTCTTCTCATCCTGGCATCCCCTTAGGTCTTCCGGCCACTGTCCCGAGGACCCCTCAGCTCTCATTCGGGACCCACAGTGTCTACCCCCGTGGCTTTTCCCCTGCAGCGGGGTGGTGGAGAACCCTTCCTCATGCCCTCCACCAGGACAGGATCCAGTATTGCGCCGCGTACCCTTGGAGCCGGGCATCTCCCTCATGGAAACGGCCATCATACTGCCATGACTGGTGCCTTTTCCCTGTTCTAGTTCCCCTTTGATGTGTGCAGCATGCAATGATGCCAAGGGACAGGAGCGACACGCTACTGCACACACTCCTTCCTGGCATCGGCCCCAGCATGTCCCCTCAGACTGCCTGTGCCACTGCATCGCCCCAGCCATCGCTAGAGGCCACCACTGCACCGACAGCAGCACGCCCCCCCAATGGATGCTCAATTCTTCTCCCCTGCTGACCCCCGATGACCCAGGTTCATTCACGAACCTGGGTCACTAGCATGGCACGAGGTGTGGTGTCCAGCGCCTCACCCCTCAGTGCCACTGGGCTGGCTAAATTCTATGTTTCTATGTTTCTATGACTACTTTAATCCCTTAATCCTGGTTGACCCTAACACAGTCAAGCAACCACCCTCCAACAGACTGCTCTTCTGTTTCAAGGTAATCTCAGAATCTGAAGCAAGAAAGTACCTTGTGCAAGCTCTGGGAAAATCAAGACACAGTGGAGATACCCTGGACCTTAAGTTCGTCACCATGGCACTGGAGGAAATCCTTGACCCTCTCACTAAGATTATTAACCTCTCCCTCTGCCACTCCAAGTTCCCCCTGTGATGGAAATCAGAATCAGTAACCCCTGTGCACAAAGGAGGTGATCGGACTCTATACAACAACTACAGAGCTATCTCCATACTCCCCCCCCCAAAGCTCTAGAGCAGATTGTAGCAGATCAGCTTGTTGAGTATCTGAACCAGTACCAACTCATTTGTCCTGAACAACATGGCTTTCACCCAGTTCACAGTACCATCATAGCATTACTGGAATTCACAGGTTACATCCACCACTCCCTAGACCAAGGCCTTCTGGTAGGAGCAACATTTACTGACTTATCAAAAGCTTTTGATATGGTGCACCATGAGCTCCTTCTGAATCAGTTGTCTGCTATTGGGCTCTCTACAGAATCTGTTTCATGGTTCAACAGTTATCTTCACAACTGATCGCAAAAGGTCAGGCTAGGAGACACCACCTCTGTTAGCAGACCTGTCTGCTCTGGGGTCCCACAGGGATCAATTCTGGGGCCCCTACTATTCAATCTTTTCCTAAACCAACTGCCGGCCTCCTGTCCAACCTGGATGCTTCTTTATGCAGACGATGTGGTTATCTTCACCAGAAACCCCCATCCACAACAACTAACAGCAGAACTCCAAAGCGGATTCTCATCCACAGAGAAGTGATTTAAGGAGCATAGACTAATCATGAACTGTAAAAAAACAAAGACAATGTCGTACTCCAGCACCCAGAGTAAGTTCAAAGCATTACCCCTTGCGATCAGAAATGAAAGTGGTGACACTCTGGAGCTTGTTCAGTTTTTCAGATACCAGGGTATCACAATAGACTCCACTCTGTCTTATGTCCAACACATTGATAACACTGCAAAGCCTACCAATACAAGAATAGGGATTCTTTGCCACCACAAGCACTGCTTAACCTATGAGGCATTGAATTTGGTCATCGACAGCTCAATAGTCTTCCTTGTTGATTATGGACTGGCTATCTATGGATCGACAACTGACACTGCCCTACAACTCATTTCCATCATGCTTAATAAGGAGTGTCACCTTCTCACAGGTGCTGCAAGACTCATGCACACCTGTGACCTCTACTCACAGGCCGGTTGGCTCCAACTAAAGGAAAGAATAAGATACCAATCTTGCCTCCTTGCCAAGAAATGTTGTCTCAATCTACTACCAGCAGGGGTCCAGAAACTCCTAACCATGCACTCAAGCTCCCATTTCACAACGAATTCTGCCACCCAGATCTACAAAATTAATAGACTCTGCACTGCCTTGGCACAGTGCGCATTCTGCTACTGTACTTCTCACTGGACCAATGTCTTACCACCTGACATTTCTGTGCTGCAACTATTGATGTTTTCAAATACAAGCTATGACAGCACCTTATCTCAACCAGCAGCTGTGGCTGCCTCCACTAACACTCCTCCTGTGCCTCAAGGGCACCCTAGCACTCTTATCTCATGTCTAACCTACTCGTCTGACCTAACCTATCCTTAGCACTTCAGGTCACCACCCTACCTCACAACCTTTGGCACCTCTACGCCATCCATTCTGTATACTCCCCACTCCCTACCCACCCTCTAGCACCTTTATCACTATCCTCCTACCATCATCTCCTCTCGTGCAACCCAGTAGGGTGCTCTAAGTTTGACTCAGGCAAATTACTTGCTGCCTATGATCCTAAATTTGGTGTGTTCATTATAGGAACTTGGTCTAAAAATGTACTACTGTATTACGGTATCTTACTGTTACCCTATCTAAAACGTGTACTACTGTTTTGATGTACCTTTGTCCTTGTAACTGACGTGGAACCCATAAATGAGCAACCGCTCATGGATGTAATCCAAGAACTCAATAAATAAATAAAATGAGTGCCTTCAAAATAGCACTAGATAAGCACTTAATTGAAAATAAAATTACAGGGTATTTCCACTGAGTAATGACACGTCTCAAAGGCTAATGCTGACTGACTTGTAATTTCCCTAGGATTCCTTTGATAATCTTGTTTACTACTAGCATCGTCCATGTTTGGCACTGACCGAATGGACACAATGTTTGGAATCAGTACCCCTCAATGTGGCCCACTGCATCACCCTGCTGTTTTGGGTGCTTCATCAGCCCAATGCATTATGTTATTTCATTATAATGTGTGGGTAGCCTTTATTACTCACTGCAAGTAGGCTGCTTACTGTACAACCTTGTAATCCCACTGTTGTGATGTCAGAACCTTATTAACCCCTCTCATCTATGTCATAGCAGTGAGTTTACAAAACAGAATACCACTGTTATGCAGTATTCTACAAACCAAGAATATGATTGTTAGTCTCAGTACATAATTCAAATAACATTCCAATTGTCACAGTTTACTGTTATTAAGTCTAGCAAACTCTCCATGTCTGATAGAGATTTTAACTCTGGTACTATTTCAGCCCTCTGTCATTCAGTCCGTGTATCCTAATAAATTGTTTTTCTACACAATCATGTGACCATAGTGGTAAGGCTAAATTACTTGTGTTGGGAGTATAACTTCTCATGTCGAGTCCCATACACTATAAATGATAATGCCTGATGTACAGGATAACCACAGTGTGATCCTTCATGGCTTAGGCACGGTAAACCTCTCAGCCATGCCTCGAGGTTTACTGATACCCTAGCAACCATTTGAATACACCATGGTTATCACCTGTACATCAGGCATATCTATAATTACTGGGTAGCGCTTTTTCCCATAGAAACCAGTTATAATTTGCCGTTATAACCGCTGGACTTAGTTATAATGACAATACCATCAGGTTTCCTCGGAGCAGCCATCGCAGTCCCTGCCTTTGATTCACATTCTGTGCAGCAACCTAAGCTAATTCGGGTCCTTCTTATTCGGTGGTAATTTACCTTTTTATTTTATTTTTTTTAAATGAACTCTTTCTTGACTGAACCAAGGAAACAAAATAAAAGTAAAACTAGTGCCGTGTTTCTCGTCATCATACGATCACAGCTGAGTGAATGGCACAGACTGTCCCTGCCTTGTGAAGCCAGGAAAGACACTGCAACTGCCACTCAGTGATAAAATCAACATTTCTGTACATTTTAAAGAAAATATCCACATCCTTTTATCCCAACAAGTGTAGTACTGTAACTACAAAGACGGCAGACCACACAGAATCCAGATTGCTCTATGGCTTCCTGAACAGCAATCTTATTTTATTTTTTATAATTGCTGAGGTGAAAAAGCACACACCAGCAATTATAAAATGGGTGTCAAGGGGTTGTGTAAACACGATTTTATTATTCTCGTTGTGGGATGCTTACAAACCTATGTAGCATCCCACAACTCGGATGTGTGTAAAATCTCGTTACACACACCACCCCATATATTATTCTCTATATAATGTACAGACAGTGTCTAGTAACCCCTGTTTTCAATCAGTTTATAACCTGATAATCCCATTGTTATGACATCAGTATGTTATAAACCTTGCTTAACTATATCATAATGATGGGATTACCGGATAGAACGTCACCACCTGTCAAAATTCTTGGAAAGGAAAGGTGATCTGCTGCGTGGATATTCATTCAAAACACACACATTCCATTCAGACAGTTACAGACCTGCTGCAGTATAGATCGCAATGTCTAATTTCAGCACTTCAGTTGCTCAACATTCAAACCAGGAGGCATTCATAGCCGAGCAGGAGAACAAATGTACACTGAAAAAAATGTTTTTTTCCCCACAGTGTCTAGTTTTTCCATACACTATAAAATACAATGTGTGAGTAACGGTGGTCAACCACGGGTATAATCACCTCTCACAGCTACTATGACAACTGTAAATCTCTTGAGCTGCGATCTCAAGGTTTATTTGGTTGTCCTAGCAACTGCTTGAAGTGATTACATCCTGGTTAACCACTGTTACTCAGGCATTATCCTCTATTTATCACATTTCCTATGGTCAAACCAGTGTGAACTAGTGCACTGTTAAGGAACTTTAGTGAACTTATGTGCTTTGATGGCCAAAGCTTGTGCAGTTGAACTTTAGGAGGTTTGCACAGTCCTAATACAGTACTACTCAGATACATCAGAAACGTGGTTCACTGTACAGAGTCCAAAAGCATTTAAGTGCAAGAACTAGAACTGCAATGCCTCAAAGTAATTTGCTTCCCTTGATTGACTACAGTCCTGTAGTTGTTGATGCTACCCCGAGAACTGTTGTGAACAAAACCATAGCCTTTATTTAAAGATGGCTAGATATGCAGCAGCCCTCGGATCAAGATCTCTTCATCAAAATTTTAATGTTTTAACTTGGCTCCAACCCGAAGATAAAGCCCAGTGAATCTTTGCAAACTTTGTTTTCAAACTTCTACACAAAAAATACATCTTGTTTATATGACTCACTTATAAAGAGCTAGTGTACTGCCTAAAACTAATACTAGATTTTAAAAGCAGCCAACTATTACGTTTTTTTATCCAATGTACTTTTTTCTTTCCCTTTTGTTTAATTAGAAGATTGTTTACCTGATGTTAGTAGGTGTGATGTGTGGAACAGCTATTAGCCTGGCAGCTTTTTGTTTCTTGCTCTACTGCCCCACAGGCCCACACTACATCATCAGCATTGTGATCTCACTGACTATGACATCACTGCTACTTAGGAAATAGCAAGAGAGTTACTGCCAGGTCATTCACCTGTGATGTCACTGTCAGTGAGATCATAATGCTGATGATGTAGAGTGGGGCAGTGGAGTTAGATATGTCAGCTGCCAGGCTAAAAGCTGTTCCACACATCTAGCGCACCATTAGCCCATAGAAGACGTTCTGATGAGCAAAAGAAAAAAAGTACTTCAGAAATAAGAAGTTACAACTGAATACTACTTAAAATTTGTATCATTTTCCTGTCTGCCTATTTTAGCTCCACTCGCTCTTTAATTTGGTTAAATTGTCTTGTTCTCATTTCACAACCAATAACCTGTCAATTATTCTGTTTCAGACCTCAATGGGGAAAATTATTTTGTATTTCAAACAGTATCATTATGGCATACAATCCCTCAATCAATTAGATTTTCCCCTACACTCAGTGCTTTTTCAAATGGCTATAAAAATGATTTAGTGAGTAACAATGTTTTTGTGTTTGTTTTAGTTGATTTTTGTGGTCATATGCTTTATTACTTATTTAAACCACTATACAATTTACAGACTTACTTATCTGTTCTTATACATTGTACCATATTGGTGCCTGGGTTGTGCCTGAAAATGGTATCGGTCTCCTTTGTACTTACCCAGTTAACAAAATAAAATAAGTAAATCAAATTGTGTGGTCCACCTGGTCAGACTATCCAGCTTTTTGGAGCGTCCCTTGCCTGAGGAGCTACTGGCAGATGCAGTGCTCTGCAAGGCCAAGGTACAGAGCAAGTCAAACAAGCTACCGGTTAGGGAGTTCAAGAAGCAGGACTATCTTTCTGCAAGGTTTATTCAGCAGCATCCACCAGGCCAGCTATGTGGCATTCATGGTTCAGCATAGCCATGAGTTCTTTGAGAGGCTCTCCAACATCAAAAATCTACTCCTGGAAGAAAGCCTACAACATCTATGTGGCCAGCTATTTGGCATTCATGGCTCAGCATTGGCTTTGAGCTCTTTGAGAGGCTCTCCAATATCAAAGACCTACTCTCTGAAGAAAGCCTACAAGATCTATTGAGATCTGTGATTCTGGGCTGATGGTGGCCAAGCATTAGTTTCAGGTTGCCCTAGACTCATCCTGTGTGTCGGCCAGACAGGTGGTCATTGTAGATTTTGCCATTTACTTAGGAAATGTAGCAACATTTGGTAGGTCTGCCCTTCACAGAGATAAATCTTATTGGACTGGGGATCAAGGATCCTCTCACACATAACAAGAAGTCTAATGTTACCCTGGATTTGGTGAAATCAGTCACCAATCTCAAGTAGCAGTCTAGGTCACAAGATTCAGGCTCCTGTGCCCCCTTCTGGGGCACACAAGGTCAACTACAGCATCCACAGCAGTGACAGAAGCATCAGTTTAAGCAGCACCACCTTGGCAAGCCCTTCAGTAAGCCAGGAGGTCAAGTCCAGCCCAAGAGTAGAGGGAGCAGTCCCTCTTGAGCCCAGTCTACAGGGGCCACCTCCAGGGGCAAAATCTAACTGGATAAAGTGCAGCATGCCCTCTTCTTCATGATCCCTTTTCCAGCTCCTGCTCAGGGACTGACTCTCCCACTTCTTGACACAGTGGTCTGCTATTACTTTGGACAAATGGATCCTGGAAGTGGTGAGACGGGTGTTGTCTCTGGAATGCGGGACCTTGCCTGCTTGTTGGTCCTGAGCACTGCCTGAGGACATGCTTTTACTGGAATCTTTCCCCACACTATGGAGCAAGGTTTAGCAGCTCCTTGAGTGACATGGGACAGATTCTGTCCCAGAACACCAAGCTCAGTAGGGGTTTGTTTCATAGTACATTATGGTACCCAAGCAGATGTGGGAGGGGGGCTAGCATCCCATTCTCAACCTGCAAGTAATGAATAAATTAATTCATAAACAGAAATTTAGCATAGTGACATTGCATTAGATCATTCCATCCCTGGAGCCAGGGGCTTGATTTTGCTGTCTGGCCCTCCAGGATGTGTACTTCCACACCCCATTTCATCTGTCATACAGACAGTTCCTCAGTGGTTTTGTGGACATCACTTATATCAGTTCAGAACCGTATTATTCAGTTTGCCATCAGCACCCAGGGTGTTCACCAAGTGCCTTTCAGTCATGGGGGCCTTTCTCAGGTGCAGAAGCATCAAGGTTTTTTTGTACCTCAAGAACTGAACAATACAGCAGAGTTCACTGAAGGATGTGGAGTGTTCTATGGATCTCACTGTCTGGACATTACAGGACCTAGGCTTGATGGTTAATCTATCAAAGTCTGAGCTTACCCCAAGGCAGGTAATCCTGGACTCCCTCCAAGCTACAACTCATCTGCCCCTGGAGAGGGCTGAGGACCTGTTCTCCATTGACTGATCTTTCCAGGTTGGCCAATAGTACCCAACCTGAATTTCCTCTGTCCACTGGGCTGCATTGCCATGGTACATTGGGTCTGCTAGAAGATGTGGCACATTCAATGGAAATTGGAGTGCCAGTAGTGCTAATCACATGCAGCCCTGAACCTGCCAATTCTATTGACCAAGCCAATGCTGGATCCCATCTGTTGGGGGCTGTTCTCTAGCTACCTTTTGGAGGGCATCAAGTATGTCTGGGTGGAACCCTCAGTCACTTAATGACAGAGTCATTGCTAGTGGGTTAGGGGTACATCTGCAGGACCACAGAGCAAGCATGCTCTTGTCATTGAGCAAAGCTTGGCTTCACATCAACCTGTTGGAACTCAGTGCAGTTCACCTAGTGCTGACAGAGCTCACACCACTTGTTCAGCATGCTTCTGGTCACACGGACAACATGTTCTACCTGCTGCTGCCCGCTGGCTGTGGGGAGAGCGGTGGTGGAGCTCGGTGGGTGGGTGGGGACACTAGGTCACCAGGGATGTGTTGGGGGTTGTTTGCACACCCATCCCGCGATCGGGATCTTCGGTCCACTGGACCACCAGGGATATAATCGGGAGGTGGGGGTTAATACTCAATCCCCGCGATCGGGATCCTTCAGTCCACTGGACCACCAGGGATATAATCAGGAGGTGGGGGGCTTAATACTCAATCCCACGATCCGGATCTTCGGTCCACTGGACCACCAGGGATACGTTCAGGTGGGGAAGAGACACATTGCTGCCCGCGATCAGGCTGGTGGGGGGGGAATTACACTATGTCCGCGATCAGCCCAGTGGGGGGTGGTGGGGGTTCTACACTGTTTTGCCCATGATTGGGCTGCAGGGGGCATCGGTCCCTGACAGCTGCTGCCTGGCACGGCGCCAGGCACAAGTTCTCGGGGATCGGCGCACCTGCATGCTAATGGCATGTAAATGGGGCCATAATCAGATGCAAATGGCAGCCCCTGTGCCTTGCATGAATTATGGCCCCATTTGCATGTCACCTTTTGAATATTGGGATTTTGTGCATGGCGCAATGGTACTTGCGCCACCGCAGTTGAATGCTCCTCTGACAACTTGCGGTGGCGCAAGTTCACTGACGTCATGACAGTACGCGGTTGGGTGATATTCAAAGGTTGCTTCAATGCTCAACCTCTTTGCATATCGCCCCGGCCACACCCCTGCGCAACTATTTTGCGCAGCACAAGGGTTTGCGCCTAAGAATAGCACAGTTTGAATATCCAGCCCACTATATATTAGCCCCATACATGTATATCAGCCAGCAAAGATCATTTAAGTACATTTAGGTGGTGCCCTTCCCCGATCCTATTGAAGTATCCATAGAGTGCCTGCAACCCTGTTCTCTACTTTGCGTCATCAAACTGCAGTTTTTTTGAGCGCCTGAAACCCTGTTCCCTACTATATGTCATCAAACTGCAGTTTTAAGGGGTGGGACTGCAGCTTTCACCTGTTGCTCAGCTCATACCAGGAAGCTGTGAGCGGAGCTTCACGGAGAATATAACTTTTTTTTTTAATTGCAAAAAAAATTTGACATATAGACGAAATAGCTCCCAGGGCAGGTAACATCATGGTATGGGTTGCTTGCCTCCTGCTACATACCGTGTCAGGGTTCCATGTAATATGGGTGAGGTAATAATAGTGAAATGCACAACGGTGAATCAACTACTGCAAACACAATAACTGCACATACAAACATGAGTGATCGACATAACAGCGACTGAAATACAGAAAAACAACCGATCCACAGCGATCATCAAGAAAATAATTACTCACCATATTGTTTCTTCCAAAGTGTTCTTTAGCATGCTTGACTATAGCAGAATGCCAGCTGGGTTCAGCTGCTCCGGAGGTGGAATCAGTGGTAATAAGCTTCAGAAATTGATCAATGAGGAGAGAGCAAGAGGGTGTGCTGCTAGCAGTCAGCTTAGAAGGCACCAGAATTATTTTGAAGCTGGAAAGGCAAAACATGGCCCTTAAATATGAACTGTAACAACAGGAATAAAAATCATTCAAAAATACACAAAGACAGAAAAACATTAAGAACTGAGAAAACTTTGCTTTCAAGCCAAAAATTGTAGAAAGATTTGGCAAAGTTAAAAGGGGTACAGAGCCATCCTCAGTCAGGTTATATAGGGGAGGGTGGGCTGAAGATCAAGCGTACTAAAGGACACCTTGGAAGAAACATTATTACTACAGTGAGTAATTTTTTCTTCTCACCCCAGGGGTCCTTTAATATGCTTGACTATAGCAGACTACAAAGCAGTGCAGTTGGGAGGTGGGTACAGAACCTACTTAGGAAAGAGGCTCTGCAGGATCGCTGTGCTAAATTTGGCATCAGAACTGGACTGTACATCTAGACAGTAATGCTCAGTGAAGGTGTGTGCAGTCTTCCATGTGGCTGCTTTGCTGACTTCAAGCAGGGGAATATCCCTTGAGGCTGCCACTGTGGCAGCCGTACCCCTGGTGGAATGGGCTTTGAGGCCCTGAGGGGGCTGTTTACCAGTTTTGCTGTAACAGAACTGAATGTAAGAGACTATCCAGCATGAAATAGTCCTCTTGGTGGCTGTTTTTTCCCCTGCCCACTTCACCATAGGTGAGAAAGAACTGAGTATGAGAGTCTTTGAGCTGCTTTGTACACTTCAGATAGTAGGTCAGGGATCTTTTTACATCCGAGCTGTGGGGCTTATGTTACTCACAGACCACCTTAGGCAAGAATTTCCTATTCATTCTAAGTACTGCTTTGTCCTTGAGGGCAATGATGTAGTTAAGTTCTGTACACAAGGCCTGCAGCTCTGAAATCCTTCTGGCAGAGTTAATGGCAACTAGGAATACAGTTTTCCAGATTACATATTTCAGGTCGGCAGTAGCCATGAGCTCGAAAGGTGGGTCCATGAACGTGGCTATGTAAAGGTTCAAGTCCCGGGGGGTGTGGGAGATGAAGATGTAGGAGATCTTTGAAAAACTTTTTGAGGATGGAATAGGAAATAACATACTTCTCCTTCCCAGTACAGGGATAGGCTGAAATGGCTGCGAGATGCACCTTGAGGGATGAGGCCTTAAGGCCTGAAGACTGCAGGTGAGCCAAGTAGTCCAGCAGAGTAGGTGGAAAGGCTCCAAGAGGGTCTATGTGCTTACCTCTACACCACAAGGAAAACCTTTTCCACTTTGAAGCACAGGTTTTCTTAGGGCTAGGTTTTTTTAGCCATGTGAAGGATTTTGAGCACCTGCTCGGAGTACTGAGAATCAGGAAACTCTAACTCCTCAAGAACCAGGCCTTGAAGTGAAGCGACTCTATGCTGCAATAAGCTACTCCTGTCTGAGGCAGAGTTAGGAGACTGTGGCTCGGGGGCAGGCAGATTGGCTTCCTGATCAAGAGGGTAAGAAGTAGGGAGTACCAGGGCTCCCTTCCCCATTCTGGAGCCATCAGCATCATGGTGGCTGGCTGATCTCTGAGCTGTAGAAGAGTTCTGAATATCAAAGGAAAAGGAGGTAAGGTATAAAAGAACTTCCTCCCAGTCCAAAGTCAGAGCATCTACTGGCAGTGTACCCAGAGCTGGGGGTCTGCATCAGTAAAGAGGAAGCCGATGGTTGAGGGTGGAGGTGAAGAGGTCTACCTCTGCAGTGCCCCACTTCCTGAACACTGTGTCCAGAACATGTCTGTTTAGGGTCCACTGATGGTGGCCCTGGCTGATACAACTCAGGAGTCTGCCAATACAGTATCCTTGCCTGGGAGGTGAAAGACTGACAAGTGCATGTCCATGGAGTAGGCCAGCGACCAAATTTTCATGGCCTCCGTACAGAGTTTGGTGGACCTTGTGTCACCCTGCTTGTTGATGTAGAACATGGCAGTGGTGCTGTCTGTTCTGATCTGGACAGAGTGACCTCTTAGCTGTGGGGTGAAGGCCTTGATAGCCAGGTACACAGCCCTGAGTTCCAGAAGGTTGATGTGGAGCCTTGACTCTACAGGAGACCAAATCCCATTTATGGACTGGCCTGCTAGATGAGCTCCCCATCCCAGAAGGGAGACATCCGTGGTAGGAATCCTGGAGGGCTCTCTTTTCTGAAAGGAGATCCCTTCCCTTAGTTTTTCTACTTTCCTTCCACCAGTCTACAACCTGAAGTAAGGTTCTTGAGACTGGAACTAGCTTTGAGAGGGAATCCTTCTTTTGGGACCAGTGAGACCTCAGGTGATACTGAATGTCTCTCATCTGAAATCTGGCTCCTGAAAGCACGACTGTCCTGGAAGCCATGTGGCCAAGCAGTCTAAGGAAATGTCTGTCTGGTCTTGGCTGACCCAAGACAAAGGAATTTGCCAATTCAAGGAAGTTTTGAACCCTGTCCACAGGAAGCATGGCCTTCCCTTGGATGGTATCCAGTTCTGCGTCAGTAAAGTCCAGTACCTGAACTGGTTCGCAGTGGGACTTTTCTCTGTTGATGATAAATCCCAGGGACTCCAGAGTACTTATTGCTAGCCTGAGAGCTTCCTTGACCTTGTCTGGAGAATTGTCTACTATCAGCCAGTCGTCCAAGTATGGGAAGACTGACACTTACTGTCTCCTTAAGTGAGCTGCCGCTACTACCAAGCACTTTGTAAAGACCGTGGGAGCAGAAGTGAGACTAAATGGTAGGGCTGCAAACTGATAATGGCCTGATAGCAGCCTGAACCTGAGAAACTTTCTGTGGGACGGCCTTATGGGGCTATGAAAACAGGCATCCTTGAGGTCCAAGGAGGCTAGCCAGTCTCCCTGCTGTAAGGAGTGGATCACCAGAGTTAAAGTGACCATTTTGAATTTGGGTTACAGCAGATGTTTGTTCAGGTACCTTAAGTTCAGAATGGGTCACTATTCACCATTTCTCTTTTATGTGAGAAAGTATCTGGAATAGAGGCCTTTTCCCCACTGGAGTAAGGAGGCTCTTTCCACTGATTTTGCAGACAGAAGCGCTTTCACCTCTAGCGCCAACAACAGTTTTTCTGTTGGGGTTAGGGCTTTGGAAGGTTTGGCAACCTGCAGAGAGGGAAACTTTTTGAACTGCAGGGTGAGCCCCTGACCCACCACTTCTAGTACCCATTTGTCTGTGGTTATGAGGTGCCATTGGTGGAGGTAGTGGGTCAATCTGCCTCCTACAGGGAGAGGGGAGGCGACCTGGATGTCGCAGTCAGGAGGCTTGCTTGTGCTGGGAGAAGGAGAGGAGTTGGCCCTTCTTTGAGCCTTCCTTCCTCCCTCTCCCTCTGAAATATCCTCTCATCTGAGAATAATCTAGAGGCAGAGGCATAGGCATAGGGTAGAAAGCCCTAGAGTAATAGCCCCTGCCTCTGTTTCCTCTACTCTGGGATACTTGGGAAGTAGAGGCCTTTTCTTTAGCAGCATTGCTTTGATAGGTGGTTTTATATTCCTCCACCTTTTTCATGTATGCCTCAGTTTGTCCCTGAAAAGAGAATTGTTCTCACAAGAGAAATTCATGGCCTTGGTCTGAGTGTCCTGCAACAGATTAGTAGTCCTCAACCAAGCATGGCGCCTCAGGGAAATGGCCTGTGCCATGTCCCTGGAGGCAGTGTCATTGGTGTCCACAGCCATGTGAAACTGGTAATTGGTAGCTACTACGGCTGTCTGTACAGTTTCTGCCAGGTCTTGGGCCATTCTGTCAGGGGTCTGCTGGCTTATGGCAAGTACAGAGTTCCAGAGGGCTTTTCAATATTGAGCTGCATAGTCCATATAGATAGAAAGGCAAAGAAGCAAAGAGGCTGTGTAAGACTTCTTGCCTATAGAGTCCAGTTTTCTTGACTCCTTTTCAGGAGGTTGAGAGGAAAGTGGCACTTTAGCTTTGTCACAAGCTGCAGCCTTTACCACCCCTTCATGGTCTGGGTGCACATAAAGGAATTCTGCATTAGACTTCTCTAACTGATATTTCTTTTCAATTTTTGTATCTACTCCAGATCAAGAAAAGAAGATGATTTAATACCTTTTATTGGATCAACATAGATGTTACAAAAGAAAACTGGTGCTTAAGCTTTCGGATTACACACAATCCTTTATCAGAAGCTAATGACAGTTGTTTTGGAAGAATACATACTATTAAAGATCCGATCATACATAAAAAACAGACAAAATGGTTGTAAAGGATCTCACTGGCCAAAAAAGTACATTTAAAAGTCAACCTAAAAACATAGGCTGTGAGTATCAGAGAAAAACATTCCAAGGTCAAATATCACCCAGCAGAGAACTCCCATCTAACTAAGAAGAGCTCATAAAACATACTAGAGGTTCATTAAGAACAGGCAGAGTCACATTCAAAGGAACACATTATAAGGTTAAAGTTGCAGAATAAATAACTCTCTATCTGAGAGAAAGCACAGGACTCAAGAAATTCTATTAAGACCTTGCCTGTGTGGTGGTATATACATTTGAAAATAACTGTGGTTTTAAAACCAAGTTAGAATATCTACTCCAGGCACAGAAGTAGCATTCTGGAGTAGTTTAAAGGTTGCCCTGTGAAGGGATTTATGAATGGGCAGAAGCAGCTTTTTAGTAGGAGGTAGACCCATCATGTCCAGATAGCCTGCATCCTTGTCTTGTTCAGTGGTTTCCTGGATAGTAATATCCAGGGTGTCCACCATATGCTGTACAAAAGTGAAATGAGAAGAAAAATCCTCCTGGCCATTACAGGAATTGCCAAACTCTTGGTCAGGGGATACATCTGGTTCAATAGGTTCAGCCTCTGGTTCATCATCATCATCATCACCATAATAAAATCCTGGGTCAGAGTAATGAGTAACATTAGGGTCGGCTGGGGTATTGACTAGGCCACCCATATGCTGCAAAGTTTGATGTATTTGCTAAGCCTTAGCCATTTCTTCAGCAGAGGGTGTCTCTTTTTGTGTCACTGGCATCTCCTTTTGCCTTTCAGCAGGAGGGGCAGTGATATGTTTTTCTTTCTGCTTCTTTTTAGCAGGCACTGAATCAGGAACCTGCACATTTTGTCTTTTTTCGGCTTGGTCATTATTATTGCTTTTGTCAGACTTATTCTCAAGGGGGTCCTTAGAGGACCTATCTTTAGACTTATGTTGAAAGGAAGACCCCTCTTCAGCACCTTTGTTAGAGAAGGAGGCAGACTGAGATGCCATTATTTCTAATCTTTTTGCCCACTTTTTTACAGTTTTTGCACAAAATTTAGAGCAAATCTCACAGGTATGGTCTGGACCTAAACAAGTTAAACAAAGGTCATGGCTGTCTGCCTTAGCCACTATCTTAAGGCACTTTAAACAGTTTTTAAAACCTGTTAGTCCAGTTCTTTTCTTGGGTCTTTCTGACATGCCAATTTGTCAGAAAAAAAACCTAAAAATGTTGTTTTCCAAAGGAAAATGAAGTAAATCTAGTTGGTTCCCTGAAGAAATGGAACCACGATAAAAATGGTTCCCACAGAAAGAAAATGCATTTTTTCAAAGTAAAAACAGTACCCTTATGTATTCCCATGGCTCACTATCCTGACACACACCTGCCTTGGCACTATTGCCCAATAGGTTTAGTGCCCTGATAGTGAGCATCCCGTCAATGAAATATCTAAAGGGTTTTCACAGTGGTAAGGTAGCAGATATAATGGGTTGCTACCTTACTCCTGCTGGTGCATGTTAAGGGACAGTTGTTTCAGGGAGTTGGCCAAGCTGCTCTGGTGGTATACAGGGCTAAACCACCAGCAGCTCTGCCAACGTGCTCCCTCAGACCTGGGTTCTGGTCCACATCATGTCCTTTTAGGGCACCCCCGTAACTCTTATTTTTTTAACTCCAGGGTTTGCTCCCCCTCAGAGCTAGTTATTTTAGTTATGGTCGGTGGGGGGGGGGCAGAGCCCCCTGCATTTTACATTTAGTTGTGGACGTAATGCCTGACATTTTTCTGTCTGGAATACGATCCGTTCAGGGCTGTGGATTTCTGGCAAATTTACTCTGTATGCTGAGCGTCGGCATACCGAGTTTAGGGATATCATAGTATATCCGTAAAAAGACGGTCTGTCTAAAGAAAAAGGAACCACTAATGTTTGAAAGTATTTTAAAATAAAACTGCTGATTTTTTTCTCTCAGACATGATAAACTGTACCTCAGGAAAAGAGCAGGAACAGCAAAGGGAACCGTTATACCACAGTGAATCTGTGGTTCCCGGGAACCAAAAGGAACCACAGAAAAACTAGTAAAATATATAAAAAATACCTACAAAAACAACTAAGGGCAGCACAAAAGTAAAAAAATAATCACTTTTAAAGAAAGAAACCTTCTTCAAGTGAAGTGAAGAGAGAGCACACCGGGGCAGTGTTGCTCAGTCAGCGGAGAAATAATTCTGGTGCCCTTTAGGCTGACTGCTGGCAGCACATCCTCTTGTCCTCTCCTCATTGGTCAATTCCTGAAGCTCGTTACCATTGACTCCACCCAGCTGGCATTCTGCTATAGTCAAGCATACTGAAGGACCCCTGGGGTGAGAACAGATATTCTTCCCTTGTAGCAGCACCTTCTCCAGAATCTCCCCATGCAACACTACTACCACAATCAGCACCTCCACACTCTTCTGCACTCTGGCAAGTACATGCACCTGTTGTACCTGCCAATGGCAGCAGCTGCATCACATCACCAGGCACAATTGCCATGTCACCCCAATATACACACACCACTATTTGTTTTGCGCGGTGGGCTTCACCCTCCACACCCCACCCTACTTATTTATAACTACTGTAACTCCACAACACGTATTGTCTGCCACAATTGCTATTCTCACACCATTGCTCACATTGTACACTCGCTCACAATGTGCAGTCACTCTTTTTGCAGGTGCTCAAATTGAGTCATTCATTATGAGTTGCTCAATTTGAGTCACCCACATCATGGGATGCCGTATGTCAGTTGCTGTTTAAGCATTTAAAAAGCTTACAAAGTAGCAACGAGGGGTGGGCCAGAAAATCTTGAAGCACCAAGAGCAATTGTAATGGTTCTGGATGGAGTGGTCTCTGTAGATTTCATTCTGATGCTTGCAAGGAGAAAGAAATGGCTGCTCCAAGACAGGCAGTAGGTACGTCTGTACCCTGATATCAGTCTTGCCACCCACCAGAAAAAGAAGTGATTTGATAGGGTACGGGCCATTCTAAGAGAAGTGCAGGTCTCCCGTCCATGAACTGCTGCAGGCATGGGCAGACCACTACCTCCACCCCCCCACTTGCCACTTCCCTCTGCTTTTCCTCCCATTCAGCCCAGTGACTTGTTATAGGATAGGTTCTCTGGCCCCCAGTACCCATGTAGGTCCTCTGTTTGCCCCAGGTGCCAACAGCAGTTCATGGAGGGTGTAAGGGAAGTTTTCATGTCATGGTGGGGCAGAGGGCACACCCTGTGGAAGCGGCAGTGCCCTCTGTTGATGTTCAAGCTCCTCCTGAATCAGCATCACCACCAGCACCCGCACTGCCACCATTTTTTTTTTGCACAAACAATACACAACAGGAATTTCAGGGACTAAGGGGACACATGCAAGTTGCAGCAACTCAAATAATTATAACAATGTTACTGCTTACAGAAAAAAACACTAATTTCAATCGACAAACAAAATTAAAATCAATATAGTCAAACTAGGCACAGTGACATGGGATAACATTGTAACTTTGACAAGCCATAACACCACCAGTCTTTGGAGTTAAGAGATACTCTCTCTATATATATATCCAAACAAAAGGTATCAATGAGTACCACAATAATAAGACATAATATCCCCAGAAAAAAATGTTTGGGGTATGTACAGCACCCCAAAATTACCTCCCAACTTTACCATGGTGCCAAATCCACAATGTAAGTCTGATATCATCAAAAATGCATCAAATGTGCATCTCCTATTTGACTATTACCATACCAAGTTTCAGACAAATTTGGTGAACGTTGACGTAACTATGCCTAAAAAATCCCAAAGAAGTAGTTGGTGGAAGTGGAGTGGTGTCATTAGTGTTGCCAAATTATATGGGTGGGTGCTGAGGGAGCAGCAACAAGGGGATCAGTCTGAGAGGCAGCAAAATCTCTGGCTCAGGAACAGTTGTTAAGGAGGAGGTTGCTGGTGTCCTCTTGACTGCTGGTGGCATGGTGGCACTGAGCCTGATCTGAAAAATAGGTACCCAGTATGAACCAGTCACCAAACAGCTGGTAGCTCCTTTCTGTGCATTAGAGCACATTGTGCACAGGTACATGGAGTAGTCTTTGACTCTCTGGCTGGGGGAAGGATTGTACTAAGACCAATTGCAGTGGTTGCAACACTCTGGGTATTTGTCAGCATGTACTCTGGCAGTAAAGAGTGTAACTGGATCACATACATGGGTCAGAAAATGTTAGAATTGCTCCTAACTGAGACTGATGAGTGGATGCAGTCTGTGGTAGTGGTACCAGGGGGGTAAAGGGGCACAAGGTCCTCAGGCTGCGAAGTATGGGGGGGGGGGGCAGGAGACTTTTGTATATTGGTAGCTTCATTTTGACCCAACTTCGTTTAGTGTACGCCAAGGAGAAGTTACAAGCTAAGTTGCAAGGTGAAATTACCAATGGGGAATTTCCTAGTAAACAGAAAACCTTGGGGAAATTACCCCTGAGGTGAATTTGGTGACTTCGTCTTAACTTCACCTGAGAATTAAAACTTCATAGTATCTTTACTTACATCTCCTTAAATAATTTGGAAACGTATAAACTCACATGGAACCCATTTATGAACTTTATGGACATAGAGCTAAATGAGTATTTCCCTTCTATAAGCATTTTAGAAATAGCTGTATATAAATTGCATTCCCCACTTTTTATTGTACATAGGTATAATGGACTATTAGTTGTTTTACTGTATGATGTTCACTGTAATAATCTGCTTATTGTATGTTATATGTATATGTTGTTGAGAAACAGTAAAAATTATTAATAAAAAAACCTAAATTTCTCTTTACTTATCTCCAACTGTGAAAGTGCCATCTTAGAAGCAGATTTTGTGTAAACTGAGGATCCCTACATTTACACCACTTTCCTAGTATAAACTTTGGAAATACATGATAACCCCAACTTCCTTCACAGTGAATAGTGACAATGATGGACTATTGGTATCAATTACACATTTTATCACGCTGCTCATAGACTCATATAACATAGCTTTTAGAGTTGATTAGTTTTGGTATCCAGTAATAGTAGGGACCGAATATGGGCGACCATCAAAAAGGCAAATCATATTTGGCGATATTATACTAGGAGTTTTAAGAAGTGCAGAAGGCTATTGGCTCATAGAGCACTTCTCCCACATACGGGTTATTGATCCCATAATAAGTCTTGTCAAATATCTATTCAATTTTAGTTTAAATGACTCAAAGGCACCAACTTCAACAATTTCACTTGGAAGGGAATTCCATAGGAGAATAATCCTTTTGGTAAAGAAACTTCATTTTAACATTCCTTTAGGATTAGTGAGGATAAGTTGTAGTCTATGGGTGGGATATTCAGAAGGGTTGTGCATGGCGCAACACACTTGTGCCATGTGCAACCCACTGATGCGCCCCTGTGCGATATTCAAAAGGGGTATGTGCATTGCACAAATCCCGATGCGCCGGAGCGCATCAGTAATGTATGCGGTGCAAGTAGCGGGGGCATGCCCATGCATACTTTACACATCCTGATATTCAGCCCGGGATGTGCTGAGCAGATGCAGGTGCAACCCATACCTGCGCCACACACAGTTGAGCAAAAAATAAAGAAGCAACAGCTGGCCACCGACAGGGGAGCTGCCGTATTGCAGGGTGCAACACAGCAACTGCCAGCTGTGGGTGGCCATCCGATCTCTGGTGGCACCCTCCGCCGGGTAGCGCCCCCCTATGCCCAGAGTCCAGATATGTGAATGAATCCATTTACATATCTGGTTATGTAATACAGATGACCGTTACGCCCATTGGCTCATGCTGTGGACCAATGGGCGTACAGCTGTACTGTATGCAGTCAGTTGGCGAAGTGGCCGGGCGGCTGGTGGTGGGGAGCTGCCGCCCACCGCTGACCGAGGGTGGTGGGGCTCAGTGGGAGGGTGGGAAAGGGGTACTGCTGGACCACCAGGGATGGGATGTAATCTTTCTTTACACTTCTGCCCACGATCGGACTGTGAGCGGTCCACTGGACCACCAGGGATATAGAACCTTCTTTTATTATACATATACCCGCGATCAGGCTGCCAGCGGTCCACTGGACCACCAGGGATATTGGACCTTCTTTTATTATACATATGCCCGTGATCGGGCTGCGAGCGGTCCACTGGACCACCAGGGATATAGGACATTATATATTCATACATATGCCTGTGATCAGGCAGTGGGGCACTTTGCCGCTTGTGCAGGGGTCGACGGTCCCTGATGACTACAGCCTGGCAGGTTGCCAGGCACAAGTCGCCGGGGATGGACGCACCTGCATGCAAATGGGTCCATAATGACATGCCAATGGCCCCATTTGCACCTTGCATACATTATGGCCCCATTTGCAGGTGCATCTTTGAATACTGCGGTTGATGCACCTAGCACAACAGCACTTGCCCTAGCTCATCCCCCTGCCCCTCTCTGGCCACTTGCACTGGTGCAGTGCCACTGCACCATGCATAATGCGGGTGGCTACAGAGTGATATTCAATGGTGCTGAGCCATGGCGAAGCACCGTTGACTATCACCCTGTCAGCGCCCTGGCACATCCCAGTTGTGCTGCGCACAGGCTTGCGCCACAGCCTAGCGCAGTTGAATATCCCACCCTATAACTTTTAAGGTTGGTTTCTCTATAGTTAATACTAAGTCCTAGTTCTGCCAAGACAGCATTTTCCCTAATAATTTCCCTAATTCCCTAATTATTTTAAACATTAAGAAAAGATCCCCTCTTGATCTAATTTCCAAGGGATAAAGTTTTAATGCCCTTAATCTACCCTCACATGGCATATGTTGGATACCATCCACCATTTTGGTGAGTCTCCTCTGCACGCTCCCCAATCTACTGGGTGACAAACTATCATCCAGAATCTCCTTTTCTGAGATCCTACCAGTCTGTGAGAGGGGGACAGATCGACGGAAGGTCGGAGAAGGGGAGCTAAACATGTGGCTCAAGGGCTGGTGCTAGAAAAAAGGACACAAATTTGTAGGGAACTGGCAACAGTTTTGGGAGCAAAAGTTCTTTAAATCTGATGGACTGCATTTGACTAAGGAGGGAATCAGTGCATTGGGACAGAAGCTTTATGTCTTTGCAGAATATTTAAACTAGCAAATAGGGAGAGGGATGCTGCACCCAATGCGTCAAATGGGAAGAACACCTCTCCCCTCTCAGCTAGTGGTCAAACAGGAGTTCAGCATGTTTGTAGGTCATTTGCATTACCAGGTAAAGAAAAAGGTCTGGCTCCCCATATGATGCACAGGGGAAACGTCGGACCTCGCCCAACAACTAATACACCGAAATCTGACCAATGGAAAATCATGTACATAAATGTTCGCAGTCTGGGAAACAAGATCCCAGACCTGCAGGCAATAATGACAGAGGCTAAACTGGACATGGTAGCCATTAGTGAGACATGGTTTACCAGTAACCACACTTGGGAGACTTCAGTACCTGGCTATGTACTGTTCAGAAGAGACCAAGGTGCAAAAGGGGGGGGGGTGGAATGGCCCTTTATGTCAATGAAAATATCAAAGCTACAGAAATTCAGAATACATGTAAGGAGTCAGAAGAACTGTGAGCCACCCTGAAAACAGGAAACGGGACAGCCATACGAACTGGGGTTGTGCACAGGCCTCCAGACCAGGGGGAGGACATAGACATGTTACTGTTAGAAGCTATACAAAACATGACAGCTAAAGGGGAGGTTCTGATACTGGAAAATTTTAACATGCCAGATACAGATTGGTCAATACCTGCAGGGACATCTGCCAGAACTAGACACATGGTAGATTTTCTGCAGGGGGAGGGCCTCAAACAACTGGTACAACAACCCACAAGAGACGGGGCTATTCTAGATCTAGTACTGACTAAAAAGGAAATGATCACAGATCTCCAGGTAGAAGGTCACCTGGGAGCCAGTGACCATCACATGGTATGGTTCAGTTTGGCCACTAGAACAAAATCATCCCATTCCAAGGCAAAAATATGGGACTTCAGAGGATCTGACTTTGATAAGATGGCCAACAGAGTTAAGCTAGCCCTGGCAAAAAGAAATACAGGTGAGTGGGTACAGGCAAAGTGGGCAAGCATTAAAGATGCAATACTTGAAGCAACATCCCATTGTGTTAGTGAGAAAAAGAAGTGCAAAAGAAGAAGGAAACCACTTTGGTTCTCAAACACAGTAGCAGAAAAGATCAGAGCCAAAAGGCTGGCCTTCAGGAAATATAAGGGACGCAGCAGGATGAAGAAAAGGAGGCATACCAAACTTCCCTAAAGGAAGCAGGAAAGGCAGTAAGGCAGGCAAACGCCCAAACCAAGGAAACACTAGCACGAACAGTAAAAGAAGGTGACAAGACTTTCTATAGATACATTAGTGAAAGAAGAAAGTCCAGAGGGGGTATTGCTAAGATCAAAGGGGATAAGGGGACATGTGAGGAGGAGGACCATGTAAAAGCAGCTATCCTAAATCGATACTTCTGCTCAGTATTTACTACAGAGGAGGTAGGACATGGCCCACAGCTCTGCACAATGGACATGAGGGGAGGGAGGTGTGCACTAGTCCCTTCACAAAAGAAAGGGTCCTACAAGAGCTTGATAAGCTCAGGGTGGACAAGGCAATGGGACCTGATGGCATACATCCTAGGGTACTAAAGGAGCTAAGAGTGGGAGTAGCAGAGCCATTATCAGAACTGTTTAGTGAGTCTCTGAGCATAGGAGAAGTCCCAGAAGACTGGAGAAGGGCTCATGTGATCCCGCTCCACAAGAGTGGTAGCAGGGAGGAGGCAGAGAACTACAGACCAGTCAGTCTTACCTCAGTAGTGGGCAAGACTATGGAGATACTCCTTAAGGAAAGGATAGCGCAACACCTGGAATCCATAGGAGCACAGGATCCAAGACAGCATGGGTTTACAAAAGGAAGGTCCTGTCAAACTAATATCATAGATTTCTTTGACTGGGTAACCAGAGTGGTGGACCAAGTGGGAGCAGTTGATGTTGCCTACTGTGACTTTAGCAAAGCTTTCAATACTGTTCCACATAGAAGATTGATTAAATAAGCTGGGTAGGCTCAGGGTGAGTCAGACGTTGGTCAACTGGGTGGCAAACTGGTTGTCGGGCAGAAAACAGAGAGTGGTGGTAAACGGTATACAGTCAGAAGAGATGCAAGTCACAAGTGGGGTACCTCAGGGATCAGTCCTGGGGCCAGTCCTCTTCAATATCTTCATCAGTGACATTGCAGATGGACTGAAGGGTAAGGTTTGTCTGTTTGCAGATGACACCAAGATCTGCAACAGAGTAGATGATCCAGATGGGTGGGCAGAATGAGAACAGATCTGGATGAACTAGTAAAATGGTCAGAAGATTGGCAATTGGGGTTTAACGCAAAGAAGCGCAAGATCATGCACATAGGTAAGAGAAACCCTGAAGCCATCTATAGGCTGGGAGGGGAGTTGCTGGCAGTCACAAGGGAAGAAAGAGACTTGGGCGACATCATCACCGATGACCTGAAATCATCCAAGCAGACCTCTAAAGCAGTAGGTAAGGCTAGAGGGATGTTGGAGTGTATTAGTAGAGGTATCACAAGTTGGAAGAAGGAGGTAATAACCCCTCTTTACAAGACACTGGTTGGGCCCCATCTGGAGTACTGCGTGAAGTGCTGGAGGCCACACCTTCACAAGGACATTAACCAAATTAAGGCAGTCCAGAGAAGGGCAACCAAAATGGTGCAGGGACTGCATTAGAAAACATGAGGACAGATTAACTGAGCTCAATATGTATACCCTAGAGCAAAGGAGGGAGAGGGGTAATATGATTGAAACATTCAAACACCTTAAGGGCATTAACACGGTGAAAGAGTATAACATGTTTCAATATAAGAACAAACTTGTGTCACCAGCAGCCTGCAATGGCATTGGGGGAAGCGGGACAAGCCTTTGCAGGTTGTGGGGGCATTGGCCACAACAGTACTGTGCCTCCACAGCCTGCTTCTCAGAAAGCTGTGCCAATATGTTTATTGCGCTACGTGCAATCAACATAAAAATAGCAGGACAAGAGGACACAGCATGAGATAAAAGGGAGGCCGATTAAAGTGTAATATGAGGAATTTTTTTTTCACAGAAAGGGTGGTGGATGCATGGAACGGCCTACCTCAGGAAGTGGAGGATATGAATACAGTGCAGGGCTTCAAACAGGCATGGGACAGGCATAAGGGAGCAATACAGATGAGTATTAATAGATAGGCCATTGACAGAGCAAAGGCCTATGGCACATTCATAAGATAGAAAAAGAAATAGGCAGACTGGATGGGTCTCATGGTCCCTATCTGCTGTCAACTTCTATGTTTCTATGTTTCTATGATGTCCTTATGTAAATAAGGGCTCCATAATGGGTAACAGTAACTGAGTAAGGGGCGAACATATGCTTGGCATAGGGGTATGATACATGCTTTACTTCTGGAGGAAATTGACCTCTTGATACAACTTATATGCTTGGTAGATTTTTTTACTACCTCAGTGCAATGATTACTGAACTTAAGATCGTTGCTAACAAGGACCCTGAGGTCCTTTTCATTGCTAACACTTTTTAAATGTTTACCATCCATAAAGTAACCATTGCACGGGTTGGCTTTGCCCAGGTGCATAGCAACGCATTTATCAGGGTTAAACATCATGCCACATAGCCTGGTCCAGCTTTCCGATTTTAGGAGATCCTCTCTCAGTTTATAGAACCCATCCATAGTACTGACATCAGCTGCTAGTTTGGTGCCATCAGCGAACTTAATTGCAAAGCTGTTTAAATTAGTATTAAGGTCTGAAATGAAAATGAACAGGGACGGATCCAAAACTGAGCCCTGGGGAACTCTACTTGTGACATATCCCTTGTCAGAGAAGTGACCTCTTATCCTAACTATCTGGTCCCTATCTCCCAACCATGCTTCAACCCAGGTGATAAGAGACCTATTAAGTTCTAACCTTTTCATGCTTTCTATCAAGGTATCATGTGGGACCTTATTAAATACCTTGCAGAGGTCAAGATAGATAATATCCACAGATTTATGGTTCTCAAGAAAAGCAGTAACTTTCTCATAGAAAACTAAGTTAGCTGTTAAACAAGACCTCTGTGCTTTGAAACCATGTTATGAGTCATCCATGATATTCTTTGAAACTATTTCGGCTTCTAGCCTATCTTTAATTATTGATTCTAGAACCTTGCCCAAGATGCAAGTTAAACTAATTGGTCTATAGTTGATGGTATTACTATGATCGCCTTTTTTATAAATGGTGCTACCACAGCTTGGCGCCACTCCTTGGGAACTTCGTTGGGCTCTATAGACATGTTGAATAGTATATACAAAGGTTCAACCAAACAGGGTTCAATAGCTTTCAAGATTCTTGGGCGGATAGCATCTGGTCCAGGAGACGTATTTATTTTAATGTTTTTTAATTTGGGAATAATCTCCTCCTCGATAATCTTTGAAAGTGGATGTTTTGGGGGGAGGAGGAATTTACCAGTCCCTGAAATGAAGATTTATTAGTGGCATGCTTATGGGGTAAAGGTAGAGCAAAAATAATTATTGAATAGACAAGCCATTTCCCTAGGGTCAGTGACTATATCATAATGGTTGACCCCGCAAGGGCAGTGACTCACTGCTACCGTGAAGGTAGGGGAGGGCGACTGGAAAGGGAGGATGGCGAGGGGAAGGGGAGGGATAGGGAAGATGATTAAAAAGTGTAGTATGCCTGCTGCTGCCTAGCCAGCTGTGTTGTGTAGTGGTGAGGAAGGCTAGTTCCAGTGCAGCAGGTACTGGGTTTGGGGCTGGGGACTGTGAAGGTTAGAATTTTGCCATAGCAGCAGGACCTAATTTCTTTTTTACTTGCGGACTGTGCCCCCTCCCTGACATGCACCCCCCTTGGAGTTAGGAATCTAAAATCATGGGGGGGTGCAGCACAGGGGGGAGGGGGGAGAACAACCCCCCCCCACAAAAACATTTATTTCTATGCAGATGTTGGGTCGTGGGCAAGTATATATCGCCGATTTGCTTTTCGATGATATACACTTGCGATAATAGTGATCGGCGTTTCGAGTTTGCTATTATCACATAGAATCGTTAATTCTGAATACTAGATAAACTAATATGTGTTTTACCCTCAACGATGTGTCTGTTAGACATAAGATGGTAGAACTGAATGTATTAAGAGGAGTGGCACCCTCAGTGCATAGTCTGTCTCACTAACCTTACGCTCTATGTCTGGGATTTTTTTCATTGTATGCCAGCTTGCTAAAAACCATAAACATATAGTTAAAAAAACACTCTGGCAAACAGCCTGCCAGTCACAGAGGTCAAGTAACAAAAGCTGTTAGCTGTGAAACAAGGATTAAATCTAACAGCAATCTGTTCAAGATGCAGCGGCCCGCTCTGTAGCTGCAGGCATCTATAGCAGAAGGCATTCCTGGTTGCGGATTGCCGGCTTCACCTCAGACATCCAAAAGCAGATTCTGAATGTGCCCTTCAATGGCACTTATCTGTTTGTACAGCAGATGGAGCAATCTCTTAGGAATCTAATCAGACTAGAAGAATTCTTTAAGACTTCCAGGCCAAGTCAGTACACCCCACCAAAGGGCAGAGGACATGGCTAAGCAGTTGTTTGTTCCAGAAGTAGTTTAGTTGCCGTATTGGTCCTTGTAAGAACAGATCCAGAAACAAATGGTTTAATATCTTTCATTGGACCAACATCTATGTTGGTCCAATAAAAAGTATCAAACCATTTGTTCCTGGATCTTTTGTTCTGAGGCAGAGTGAGTTCTCAAAACAGACCCCAGCCACCTAAGCACCAAAAGAAAGTGCAACTGAAAGCACAGGCTCTGAAAGCACTCAGTGCCACCATCTGAAGTTCAGGCCCAAGGTCCACTTCAACTGTCTGAGGTGGACCACTCCTACCTGGCGGGAGTGCCTCACTCAATCTGTTCATCAGTGGGAATCCATTATGACAGGCGGCTGGATGTTAAAGATCATTTGAGAGGGGTACTCCCTGGAGTTGTTGGGACCCCCACCTGGCAATGCACCCAGGAGGCAATATCCATTATCAGTTCATATGTCAGAGATGTTAACACAGGGGATTGCTGGCCTGCTAAAAAACAGGGCAGCAGAAATAATGACAGAGTCAGAACAGAACAAGGAATTCTACTGCCACCCCATTCTTAATCTCAAAAATCTGAACAAATACATGGATCAAGAAAAGTTCAAGGTGGTTTCTCTGGGTTCCTTACTACAGTACCTGAAACAGCAGGATTGTCTAGCTTCTCAGGGGCACATACTGGTGCACCCCAGCAACTACAAGTACCTGCGGTTCTGAGTGGAGGGGAAGCATTACCAGTTCAGAGTGCTTCGCTTTGGTCTTTCCTTGGCAACACGTGTCTTTACAAAGTGTTTCACAGCAGTCTCTTAGGAATTTAAGTGTACTTTAGAAAGCTAGGATTGCAGGTCTTCCCATACCTGGACAATTGGCTCTCGACAGGCTAGTCCAGGCAAGAGACAGAACAGGTAGTGTCTACTGCCTTGCAGTTTCTAACATCCATGAGAGTTCTGCTGAACCCTTCCATTTCAGCTGGAGCCCTCCCAGGTACTACTGTTCATAGGAGCTGTTCTGGACATGTCCTGGGCCTGGGCCATCCTTCCAATCCTTCCAGACAGTAGAATGTGATCAGTCTTGCAGAAGTCATGCTTTGTCATAGAATGCAGGTCTGTGCTAGCTCATTTGATGCAGTGCATGCTGGGACTCATGGCATCGTCTGTGTTCATAGTCCCCCTAGCAAGGCTGCACATGAGAATGACTCAGTGGATGCTCATTGCCAGGTGAGCACAAGCATCACACCCTTAAAACTACCCCACTGAGGTAACAAAAGGTAGTGAGGTCCCTGCTATGGTGGTCTATGGAGAAAAACCTCCAGGACTTCCTCTTCTTTCCATCAGAGCTGGAGGTTTCCCTCACCACAGATGCCTCCTTAGTGGGATGGGAAGCCGACTGCCAAGGTCTCCAGACACAAGGAGTTTTGGACACTATAAAGATGCATCTCCACATAAATGTGCTGGAGATGCAAGCAGTTCTTTACGGCCTGCAAGAATTATCTGACTTTGTCAGCCAAAAGACAATCTTTCTGACAAACAACAAACCTGTCATATACTGTGTCAATAGACAAGGAGCAGCACACTCTTACCCTCTCTTCAGGGAGACAATGAGAGTGTGGGCATGGTGTCTGAGGCAGGGAATCCTGCGCCAGGTCTTCTATCTGCCAGGAGTCCAGAACACTCTGGCAGATAAACTCAGTTGAACAGCAGCAGATCCGCATGAGTGGTCAGTAGCTCCAGATGTCTTGAGATCACTATTTAATGAGTGGGGAATCTTAGATATGGATCTTTTAACATCCTCACTCAATGCCAGACTGCCGTGATTCTGCTCCAGGAATCTAGGACCTGGCGTTTTCTGTCAGGGTGCATTAAGATTGCAGTGGCACAATCTGTTTCTATATGCACTCCCTCCAATGCCTCTCATTCAGTGTACTGTTCAAACTGTAAGCACACTGGGCAATATGATTCTAGGGGCCCCCTGCTGGGCTCAGTAGATATGTTTCCTCTGTTGGATCGATTTTCAGTCAGCAAACTTGAGGACTGTGCCACTCCGGATAGACTTGCTGTCCCAAGCCCAGGGCTGTTTAGTCCTCCCCAACCTGCACTCCCTTCCTTTTCATGCCTGGATCCTGAAGAAATGAAGTGAAGAGGTTTAAAGAGTATATGCTTTCATAAATGAGATGTTTTAGCTGTTACAATTTACTAGAGAATACATTTCTTCATTTTCAATGTTCCTTACAGCCCATCTTGGTAGCTCAGCTAAAAAATCTCTATAGCAAACATTTACCTCTCCCGTTAACATCACAGTGCCATTGTTTATGACATCATAGTGCTCACCGTGACAACACACTATGATGTCACAAACAGCAATGGTGTGGTTTGCTGGGGAGAAAGTTAGAAATATTTTGAAAGACTCAGTGAAATAGTTGCTGAATTATCTACAATACTTAGTAGTCCAACAGCAGGGCAAAATGAAAACATTAACTAGAAAACAATGAAATAGAAACATAAATTGTGTAAATCTAGTGTTTTTAAACTATTTATTATAACAGAGAGCTGCTCTTTAAGGTATCTCAGAGGGCCACCGAAATATTGTTAGCTGCTCATAAACCTTCCAACTGGAAGACATACACAGCCAAGTGGAAACACTTTTGTGTCTGGTGCTCCTAACACCCCATGGACCCCTTTAAGTGTCTACCTGAACATTTTTTGGAATACCTTCTGGACCATTCTGATGCAGGACTGCAATGTTCAAGAAGAAGGCGCTCCCAGCTGGGGGGAGGGGTTCAGCTAGCCATGACAGAGGAGGAAGAGAAGGATCTGGGGGTGATTATAATGGGCTCAATGAACAACTCAGCACAATGCAGGAAGGCAGCTGCAAAGGCCAACAAAATGCTGGGTTGTATTGCCAGGGGTATATCTTCAAGGAGAGGGGAGGTGATCCTGCCATTGTATAGGCCACTGGTTAGGCCACACCTGGAGTACTGCATGCAGTACTGGCACCCATACCTGAAGAGGGACATTAAGTTACTGGAGGGGGTGCAGAGCAGGGCAACAAAGATGATCCAGGGACTAGGGTAATATCCTATGTGAGCAGGCTGAGAGAGTTGAACATGTACTCACTGGAGGAGAGACAGGGGGAATATGATTGAAACCTTCAAGTACATGAAGGAAATAAACGAGACAGGCACAGAGAGACTATTCAAGTTAAGGGGGAGTAGGGACACTCAAGGTCGCAATCTCAGATTGGGGGGAAGGTTCAGGAGGGAAATGAGAAGACACCTTTTTACAGAGAGAGTGGTGACTGGGTGGAATGTGTTGCCTGTGGAAGTGGCATCCCGTAGAACAGAGGACTGCTTCACAAGGGGATGGGATAGGGTAAGAGGGAGGGTCAGAGGAGGGGAGGGAGGGGCAGCTGCAGTATAAGGGTTGCTAGCTGCACACTCAAGCATACTCAATAGACCATAAGGCTTTTATCTGCTGGAAAATTCATATGTTTGTATTTTCCACTGTCAAGATCCATTTGTCTGCTGCTATCTCAGTGTACCCCAAACCTAGGTGCAGCTGCTATTGTTCAAGAGGTTCCTCAGGGGTATTGTGCACATGAAGCCCTCCATTTGGAAGCTGGTGGTTCCTTGGGAGCTCGGTCTTGTGCTGGATATGCTCACTTGCAAGCCCTTTGAGACTATTTATTTATTTATTTTTGATAACCGGATAGATACACTAGACATATAAATGTCTATTTT
Source organism: Neoceratodus forsteri (assembly GCA_016271365.2). NCBI lineage: Eukaryota > Metazoa > Chordata > Ceratodontiformes > Ceratodontidae > Neoceratodus > Neoceratodus forsteri. The sequence continues at coordinate 141,485,891 of JADMNL010000027.1, forward strand.
CAGGTATGACCCGGAAGAGTACAAATGAGAACAGTCAAAATACAGATACAGTCAATATACAGATGCAATGATGTACAAGAAAAACAAAACAGTATTACACAATGCATTATTTATTTATTTATTTAGTTAGTTATTTTATTTAAATTTTGGTGACTGGGTAGGCCCACTGAGACTGTAACAGTCCCTTTTTCAGGGGTGACCCGGAATTAATTACATACATCTATCAACATAACAAAATACAAGCATGTAATTTCACAGTTAACAGTCAATATAGACATACTGACCCAGTCAAGGATACAGTGGCAGGTGAATTACAATCAACATCAACAGGAGAAGAAGCACTATTATACACGAGACAGTCACAGTCTGATTGATGTCCCAATGAGGTTGGATCGGCAGCAGGGAGTCGGCAGACTCTCAGCGGTAGCAGGTGCATTAGTCAATACACTTTTGGAATCAACCAAGCATGAATATAGCATTACGACTTGTGATGTGAAATATCACACTTGGAAAGCAGCTTTTCTGGTGGCCTCATCTCTGCATGCAGAGTGTTTAAAGTCCATGCTTCGGACAAAGATCCTCCATATACTGTTTTCCATAAGGACAAAGCGATCCTTCCTAATGTGATGTTGGAGTTCCACTTGACTCAGTCCCTGCATTTGCCAACCTACTTTGCCAGTTTTCAGGCTGAGGGAGAACTAACTCTGAACTCCCTTGATGTGTCCTTAGGTTTAACCTGGGCAGCACCAAGGACTACAGAAAGGCAAAACAGCTTTTTGTCTGTTGCATCCCTAACTTAAAGGGATTGCCTGTTACAGTGAAATGCATTTCTTCTGGGATTATAAGTTGATTTTGCCGCTGCTACACTATGGCAGGAGCAAATCTAGAGGGCAAGGTACATGCTGACTTCACCAGAGCAGTAGTCACTTCTTTGGAAGGGGGGGGAGAGGAATTGTTTAATTAGGAGAGGCACACTAAGCAGAAGCTTGTTTCCAGGTGTGACCTGGGAGCTCACGGAAGTTAAATGACTTGCTCAGGGTCACACAGTATGCAAGTGGGGGCTGTGGGATTCAAACGCCAGTCTCCTGGTTTGCAGCTCAGAGCCTTAAACCACTGCGCTATACTGGAAGAAATACACTCAGTGCTGATTGCAGAAATATGCAGGGCTGCGATGTAGAGCACAGTACACATCTTTACCAAGCACTATACCCTGGATGTCCATGCCAGGTAAATGCCACCATAGGCAGGATCATTCTGAATGGATTATTATCCTAAGGGAGTCCTGGGCTCCAGCATCCCTAGTAGGGGTGGCTTTCCCTGAGCTTGCTACACTAACCCATTAGTGGGAATCTATAAATAAGATTGATTCTTGAAAGATGTGAAAGTTATGTACTTACTGTAACTGTTGATCTTCCTGAATATCTTCTCTATAGATTACTATGCCCACTCACCATCCCCCAGACTTACTCCAGTGTTGTTGCGTTATTGTCCTACAAATGTTTCTATTGGTTTGGTCTTTGAAGACACTGTGTTACTGGAATGGTTGGCCCTTCTTACATGGGCCACCAGGGCTATCTTATGCCTTCAGTTAGTGCATAGTGTACTTGTTATGTTTCATACTACTACTACTACTGACAGACAAGAAACAGAAAGTAGTGGTAGCAGGCGAGTTGTCCAAACCCAGGCCAGTGACCAATGGTGTCCCACAGAGGTTGGTGCTGGGACCTGTGTTGTTCAATGTATTCACTGGTGACATTGCAGAGGGGAGTCAAGAGCAAAATATGTCTCTTCATAGATGATACCAAGCTCTGTGGGAGGGTGGACACAGAGGAAGGGAGAAAGGAACTAAGAGTGGACCTAGCAAAGCTGGAGGAATGGTCTGGCATCTGGCAACTGGGTTTTAATGCTAAAAAATGTAAGGTGATGCACAAGGGGGCCAAAAATACAAAAGTGAGGTACTGGCTAGGGGGTGTCCAGGTGACAGTATCAGAACAAGAGAAAGACTTGGATGTTGTGGTAAGGGGTGACATGAAACATACAGCACAGTGCCATACAACAGCGGCTAAAGCAAATAGGATGCTGGGTTGCATGGCCGGGGTATCACCTCTAGGAAGGAGGAGGTTGTTTTGCCACTATACAGGTCACTGGTGAGACCACACCTGGAGTATTGTGTCCAGTACTGGTGCCCCTACCTTAAGAAATATATCAAATTACTGGAGACAGTACAGCAAAGAGAAACCAAATTGATACAGGGCATGGGGGACAGATCATATGAGGACAGAATGAGACAGCTGAACATGTATTCTCTGGAGGACAGGCGGGGGGGGGCATGACTGAGACCTTCAAATACTTAAAGAGAATAAACAGGACCAGCATCAAGGGACTCTTTACCCCAAGTAAAGAAGGTACAACAAGGGGCCATAACCTGAAATTGGGAGGGGGAAGCTTCAAGAGAGAGATGAGGAGGCACTTCTTCATGGAAAGGGTGGTGAGGGGGTGAAACAAGTTGCCAGATGAGGTGGTTGTGGCAAGATCAGTGACCTGCTTTAAGAGGGGTTGGGACTGAGTAAAGATGAAGATTAGACCAACAGGGCCCACAGGAATAAATGGCTGCAGTGAAAGGAGAGGAGAGGGGACACAACTCCAGGAGGAATTGGGGGGGAAGCTACTTAGTATAACTAGCTGTGCACTCGAGCAGACTCGACAGACCTTTGTGGCCTGTACCTGCTGGCAATTTCATATGTTTGCATGTATTTCCTCATCAAAAAAAGGTACTGAGGCGGTTCCGGTAGGGTGCTGGTACCACTGTATACCAGTGGATACATGCCAGTGCATGTGCAGGGGGCTACTTGCATCACCAGCCCCTACCAGAAAAGTTCTGGCTCCTGTGGGGTCCTATCGCCTCCAGCTCAGACCCATTAGTGGTAATCTATGGATAAGATATTTAGGAAGATTAACAGTTAGAACAAGAGTGTAATTTTCATTTTTATGTTTGAGCATGTGCATGTACACACACACATTTTGTTACAGGAATGGTATTTCAGAGGTGTGTTACTGTTTGGTCCAATTCAGCTCAGGCTGTCATGGACTAGACAGTGACAGGCAAATGATCAGTGAGGCTGATCTTGACACTGTTCAGTGCTTACAGGGTGGAAATGTGTTGTAGTTGAAAGGACTGAGCCACTCTTATGAGACAGGGACTCGATACTTTGATCTGTAAGATGCTGCCCAGCAAGCAGCTGAATGGTGTCATTATCAGCCTCACTGATCATTGTACCAAGACCCTCCATGAGTGAGCATCTGTAATGTAATCACCCCTATGTAGTGTGCCCCCCACCCACTTCATGTATGTGGACATTAGGGTGCCCACCACCAGTGCCGCCATATCACATCTGCAATGTAATCACCAACCCATGTAGTACATCCCCACCCACTTCATGTATATGGATGATGGAATGCCAACCTGTGGTACCACCATACATCTGCGATACTGGGATGCCCAATCCCCAGTGTCACCCTTGCAGCTGTAAAAAATGAAAGGTTCCCTCAAGGTCCTTTTTTTGTCTTAATAATTGTAAACCTTCCATCGATGTCTTCTGATGCTGACTCCCTCACTCAGCACCCACCCCCTCACTCACCTAGAAATGGCACACCACTGCTCTGCAGCAAAACACATCTGTCTCTAATGCCGTCTGGGAACTGAAGAAATAAGCTAAGTGCAGTCAATGTATTTTTAATGCTTTTTGAAATTTTACTCATAACCTTGTCATTTTTTTTAGTTAATTTGTTTATTCTTCCTTGCCGCGGTGCTGCTAAACCCTCCACTGACCTCCCTAGCCCCAGCACCTGGAACCCAAGGACTTATTTCTTCCCTGATGTCCTCCATGGCTTACCCTCCCCATGGTGGAGTTCAGCAGCAGTGCCCTGCCACTGGAAACACAGATCTGATGTAGTCCCTCAGCCCAAATTTCCCTTACGGCTTGGCCCCCCATGGCAGAGGTCCGATGGCAGGTGCCACCCACCGATGAAATAGATCCGGTGCAGGAGTAAGTCCCCAAAGTCCAGTGCGAAGCTCATTGGAGGGCTGGTATCATCCAGCAAGCACCCAGTCATTTTTCTTTTTCCTAGAGGAAGGCCAGAGGTGCTGTGCCATCAGGGATGCACCCACACACACTCTACAGCATGTAAGGTGTTGACAATGGCTGGTCCCCTCCAACCCCATGGTTCCACTGATCACCCCCAGCCATTGCCAGAGGTCAGACCAGTGCCATGAAACCCACCCCCCCGAAGGAGGAGGAGAGCTGTCCTCCAGTTGCTCAATCCACCTCCCCCGACAAGCCCCCAGCGAACCAAGTCTATCACCAAACTCTGGTTGCTGGCATGGTGGCAGGTGAGGCATGGATGCCTCTGCCCTCCACACCACTAGGCTGGCAACTTTGTCATATTTGAATATTCTGTAACCAAATTTTCAACATGGCCTTTTTTGGACTCCATGTCATGGATAATGTAGGTGACATTTTTCAAACCTATACCGAAAGTTGATTTCATACTCACTCAGTGAAATCACCTTTTGGGGTGGATTTGAAAAATTTAACCTACCAGGCTCATGAAATGGGGTCATGAAAAGACTTTGTTGAAAATTTGGTGCCAAAATCTTAAAAAAAAAACACCAATGTTATGAAGGCACATTGAAAATGTTACATTTTCACTCATAACTTTGGTAATTATAAATATTTTGACCCCAGATTTATAGCATAGTCTTTCTATGACCTTACCTCATGAACAGCATAGGTGAAAATGTTCAAATCCATCACAAAGGGTGATTTCACTGTTGCTCTGCAAAATCACCTTTTGATCCTATCTGAAACATTTTGCCTACCAGCTTCATGAAGTGAGGTCTTAAAAAGACTATAATGAAAATTTGGGGTCAGCATCTTGAAAAACAACAAAGTAACTGTATAAGGGTGCCATGAAAATGTTCAGCATTCACTCATAACTTTGGTAATTTTCAATAGGCATTACATAGTTATGCAATATACATGCATTTTGTGAGTGTCCCAAACGTGGTCAATTTAAGCAAGCAAACATTCAGCATTGACAAATGCTTGTTATCACAGCAATGTTGACCATCCACTCAGACTACCACCCAATATCAATACTGCCCCCGCTCTCTAAGACACTTGTACGTATTGTAGCAGATCAACTCACTAATCACCTGGACAAATACAACATTCTATGTGACAAGCAATATGGTTTCCGGAAGGGCCACAGCACCACCACTGCTCTCCTAGAGCTCACCGGGGCTGTCCACAATTCCCTGAACCATGGCAAACTAACAGGTGCGGTCTTTATTGATCTCTCGAAAAAGCCTTCGACACAGTCCACCATAGGCTGCTTATTGACCAGCTCCTAATCTCTGGACTGTCACCTGACTCTGTTCTATGGTTTAGTAGCTACCTCGAAAACCAGATGCAATGAGTAAAAATTGCAAACACTCTCTCTGACATCCTGACAGTCCACTCAGGCGTACCCCAAGGCTCCATACTGGGTCCACTCCTGTTTAGTCTTTTTCTAAACTACCTCCCGCAATCTTGCCCCGAAAACATCATCCTGTATGCTGATGATGCAGTGGTTTTCTCCTCCCATGGCTCTTCAGGATAACCTCCAACGTGCTTTCAGCACCACTGAGTCTTGGTTCCACAACCACAAGCTAGTACTAAACCACAAAAAACCAAAAAACATGCTATTTCACAGCGCTCAAAATCTGCACGAGCAACATCCCCTGTCGATCACCACTGCACAGGGAATCACCCTGGAGCAGGTGCAATCTTTCAAATATCTTGGGATTCTGCTTGATCCTAGCCTCTCCTTTGGTGCGCATGCTGACTATGCTGAAAAAACTGCTAACATTAGACTCGGTCTACTATACAAACACAGGCAAAGTCTTACTTCTGAAGCTCTAAAGACTGCCATGCCGAGTTCCGTGGTCTCGATCACAGACTATAGTCTCATCATCTACAGCTCTGCCACTACGACAACCCTCAGAAGGGTGCAAACTACCTTAAACAAGGCCTGTCGACTTCTTACAGGTGCTCACTGGCTCACCCACACCTGCGACTTATATGCACAGTCTGGATGGCTTCACCTATCAGATCGAATAAAGTATCTCACCTGTACCTTTGCAAAGCAAATCTGCCTGGGAAATGTGCCCTCAAATGTCTCTACTCTTCTGCAGGTAAGATCAAACAGTCGGAGTACTTGGAGTTTGAACCAACAGCTCCTTAAAATCCCCTATTGTTGCACCTCCCAGGCACAATGATCCTTTGCATACAGAGCACCACTTTGGCTGAATGACCTTGACTCTGCCATCTCCTCAGCAAACACACTTGGTACGTTCAAAGCTAGTCTCCGGAACCATCTCACTGCCACTAGCTTTTGCGACTGCTACAGCTAATCTCCCCATCTCCGCTATGATTTGTCATCCTTTCACATCTTCCCTTCCCCTCCTACAAGTTTCTTCATTAGACCCCTATCTTTTCCTCTTGCTCTCAGTCCCCTACTTTCCCCCTCTCTCCCCTACCCCTTTCTGTGCTATTTCGGTTTCTGGATCTCCTTTTTTACCCCAATAGCATACCCCTCAGAATATTTTTCTTCCACCTTCTCACTTCCTCAACTACATACACTTACTTGCTACCTACTAGCTACTCGTACGACAAATGCCTTTGGCTACCTTTGTACGCACTCCACCCCCTCCTCCCCCCTTCACTGGTTGTTGCTATTTGTTGTTTCTTATGTTGTAACCACTGTTGTGTTAGACTTTCCTTGCCTCTGTCAAGAAAAGTTGTTCTCTGACGTGGAACCTTTGTAAAAGAGCCTTGGCTCAAAGGTATTGTAATCCTAGAACTCATAAATAAATAAATATTTATTTAGGAGAAGAAAAGAAAGAATTAGGTTTTATATAGTACTGAATGCTGCAGCCCCTGGTGCGCCGATCATTTGGTGCACAGGGCTTATGCATTCTTATGGCTGGCAATCCGGATTTTCAATCCTGGCGTCAAATACCGTAAGTTAGACCAGCTTTTACCTGATCTACTTTGCGTCATTTGGGGACACACAAGGGACTTGCTGCAAATCTTTGGTGCAGCTGCTGTAAACTAGGGAAATTGTCACAGCTGCGCCCGGTAACACAAAAATGAGGTGCAGTTAAATCAAGGAGTTCGCTGCTGCACAAATAATGGGTGTGACACAGGGCTTGCTACAAGTCCTGTGTCACCCTTTGAAAATCGAGCCCCGGAAGGTTATGTGACTTGCTGTGGGTCACACAGTGAGTACTCAATGGTTGTGGGAATCAAATCCGAGTCTCCAGGTTCACAGTTCTGTACTCTAGCCACTAGGTTAAACTGGCTCTAGAAGAAATGAAACTGAATTTCGTTTCATATAGCAGCTTTCCTAAACAAGCACTTTACAAAGGGAATGGGCTAGACACTGGCAGCACAGTGACTGCGGATAAGTATAGAGTGCAGCCTTGGGCCCTCAGCAGTGTCCCACATAACTAAGGATACCTGCTGTAGGATCTGTTTTATTGAGAGAAGGTCTATTGTCCTGGATACTAAGGTAGTCTCCCAATCTTGCAACAAGTCAACAGTAATGGAACATGACCCACAACTTTCTGACCCAGAGGTAAGAGTGCTCCTGAGTGTATCGCACAAATACTATTACTTACTGTTATACCGTATATCCACCTACACTTATAGCATAACTGATACATTATTATATAGAGAAATACATCCATTCATGAAAACAAATTTACTTTTCAGTCTTTAGTTTGGGCATTTTGTATAGAATTTTAAAGATGCTCCTTTGGAGAACTACCTCTCCTACTTACGTCAGAACATCACATTCATCCCATTAGGGTTGCACAACATATTGCCTCATCTGTAAATATTGCTTCATCTAGACCAAGGTGGTGTTTACTTTAAGTCTTGGGACATGCTTTTCGAGAAGCAGTGTGCTGATGCAAGCTGTATGGCTTCCTTCCATGTAATACTCTCTAGTGCTGACCTCCGTGCATTAAGAAACTCGTACTATGATGGAGAGAGAGAGAGACAGCGTGAGAGAGAGAGGAAGAGACAGGGGAAGTGAGAAATCAGCACATGTTTGTACTTTATTACCCACAGAAGCAGACAGTGTTGTCACAAGCAGGGGAATATGACTTCAGCTCCAGACATTGCCTCAGCTGTAAGCATACTATCAATAAGGGACAAAGATCCAGATTTCCTGCAGATGTCCTTAATAACATTATTGAGCAGAATGGGGTTAATTTCACATTTATTGTTTTAGAAGTGCTGAGTAACTGAGTTTTGCTTATGTAAATTGGGATTTTTATGTTTACTTATTTATTTATTCTTTTTTAACTGGGTAAGGCCCACTAGGACAAGTGCCTGTTTTCAGAGGCGACCAGGGAGCTTTGGGCTGGTCAAGTAACTTGTTCAGAATCACACAGTATGCAAGTGGTGATTGTTGGAATCAAACCCAGGTCTGCTGGATGTGCCGAACTCATTCACAGCTCGTTACTCTAACCTCTAGGCTATACTGCCAGCCCAGTGAACAGTGTTAGTGAACAGAGCCCCTCTAGTTCTTTGTTTTTTTTTTAACTCACAATTTATGCCCCCATTCCATCGGCATTTGCTTTCTCCGGATGCCTAATGCACACCCTGGCTCACCCACATTTCAGTGTCTCTGCGTAGCCATGGCTTTCCCTCCCAGGCAGGATCCAAGACAGTGGGATATACACAAGAATCCTAAGTCTTATCAGGTGGCAGCGTGATGGACATAGGTTGCCCAGATTACACTAGGGTCCTTTGCTTTGTGTATTGGGGCCATTTTCCTTGTTTTCTGCTTGTGGTCATCAGTGTGCTAGGGGTGCAAGTGGTAATGCACATGATGGCATGTTGTTGATGCATCCAGCTGACACCCTCCTTCTCTGCCTGCCTATAGCTGCACTGTCACCCATTGTCACCTTGGTGCCAGCAGAGACAACAACCCTCCCTCACAGGATGAGGAGCGTGTCCTCTGGGATACTCAGTCTGCCTCCTCCTGGCCAGCTCCAGATAACCTCGGCTTGCTCCTGAACCTGGGTTGCCAGTGTAATGAGCATTAGCCTTACAGCTGTGCCAACAAGCTGGCATTGTAATCCTTTGGACTTTGATTTTAATTTTATGTATGATCAACTGCCAGCAGCACCCCTGTAAAAGATAAGTATTGATCTTCCAGGACTCAGTCTTTTTTTTTTCATCCTATATACAGTGTTTGCTCCTCTGAGCCCTGGCAGGTGGCTTCAGCCCTCCTAATGGAGAGATTCTCTCTACGGCTCTGCCACTCCCATACTAGGCAGCCCCCGGAAATTCCCCCAATTGGCCCCATGGTGGGGCCGGGGGAGGTTGCCGGCTTCTCCTTCTCCCACAGATCCAATCCAGACTCCGGGACTGCTCCCAGGGGTGGCAGGCCATCATTGAGCATGCCAGGCTCGATTTTGCTGGTTTCCTCCTCCTCCCTACCTCCCTTCCCCACCGACACAAATGCGTCGGCTCAGTTACTCGACCATGTCCCCTTCCAGCCACTGCAAGAAGGCAATCAGAGGCAAGACAGCTATCCCTCCTCCCTCCCTCCCTCCCTGAGAGAAGAGAGAGGACAGGATAGCAGTCCTCTAGATGCTCAATCCTCTCTCGCGCCTGACAACTCTGGTGGCCCAGGCTTGTTCCTAAACCCAGGTCACTGACATGGTACGACGTGTGGTGTCCCATGCCTCAACCCTCAGCACCACCAGGCCAGCTCAGGAATCAGTCTTCATAACTGATTCACACTAGTAGGTCTTAGCTGGATGTGCTATGGCCCTGTGGGAGCCAGAATGTTTCAGGAGGGCTGGTGCTGAGGTAAGCTGCGTGCATGCGCAGCACCCCAAGACTAGTTCATGCTGCTTGGCTTACCTAGGCACCAGCCCTCAACTGCCTCAGTTCCTCTATTCCTGGCATGGAGTGAGCATCAGTGACAACATTGCTCGCCCGTCAGGAGTCAGAACTTCACATCTATATGACAACAGTGCTCGATTCTCTGTGTTTTAATGTTTAAAGCTAGAGTTTGTTATTTCTGTGCCAGTTTGGTGATGTTATAAAAATATTTCTGTCAGCCTCTCACAGTTCTACTAAGTGAGTGGTTGACAGCCATGGTGGACAATGGTAGGGAACATTCTCAGGCAAGCTACTATGGCAGCAGGGCCATGTCTGGTCCATTTTCCCTATTGGGGAAGAGTTCTGATAATGGTCGATCTTGTGCTCGGAAGAAAGGACAGTCCTCCAAGAAGCACAAAAAGCAGGCCCATTCCTGATCCCAGTTGGGCTTTCAGAATCACTCAACCTCAAGTTCTTCCGCTTCCCTTCAGAAGGGTAAAAAAGTTACCCTCTGCGAGGTCTGCTGCAAAAGCCTTGGTCTCCCAGAACATGAGGCCCTCACTGGCACTGTCGTCATCACCAGGGGCCTCTGATACTAGGAGGTCAAGGTCTTGGGCTCAGAGTCCTGCTCTGTCTGTAAATGGGGACTCTGGTGGGCAGTCCCCTCTTTGGGCAGCTCTTATGAAGCAGTGGATGCAGTGTCTGGCTTATTTGCCTCTGCAAGCAGAGCTGGTCCCTTGTCCTTCAGGGTCAGTGGAACTGGAGCCGCAGGCAGGGTCATCAAGCCAGATAAAGTGTTTGACACTGGCAACAGCCCCTGGCCCTTTCCACTTACTGTACACTGACTTCTACCCCACTGGCTGCACCCACATTCATTGTCCCTGTGATGGGGCTGGCTGCAGTACCATTTCCAGTTACTTTAGTGCTGGCTGGGTCATTGGCATTGGGGTCAGTGCTGGTGTTGGCACCAGGTTTAGGCCTTTCTGGGTCTGGCCCAGCACCACTTCTGGTGCAACTCTCGGTGCTGGGGATCTCTCTGGTGCTGGATTCAGTTCCGGTTATGGTGCTGCCTCTGGCACTGGCCCCTCATCTCTTGGGGCCTATAACTCCAGCTTTGCCAAAGCCATATTCTGGATTGGAGGGCCTACGATCCACCCCTCCCTCTATGACCCTCCCTTCAGGAGGATGTGGAGGGGGATGAGTCTGACCCTGACCTCATCATTTCTGAGGACGGCAATGGAGACTTTCTTTCGCCTAGACTCTTTGGACCTAGGTCCTTCTTCTGTTCCACAGGAGGATCTAACTTTCCAGGCTTTGCTTAGGAATATGCATTCAAGACTTGATTTTGAGCCTTCAACCACTGACCCAGGCAAAAGTCTCTATCTGCGGTGGTTAAACTTTTCTACCATACCAGTCAATTTAGTTCCTCCTATTCTGTCTGCATTTGAAACCTTGTCAGATGTGGTCTTGAATAGACCTGCTTCTAGCCCTTCTGTCTGCATAGACAGAAACAGGAAATATACTGCCCTTAAGGATAGATCAGTGCATGTTTCACAACCTACTATAGCTTATGTCATTGTTATTCTCACTGAGAATGACAAAGCCTTTCTTCTATAAGAGGTTATTACACACCCTGTTAATAAGGAGTCACACAATACTGACACTATGGGCAAGTGGGTTTCGCAGCAGCTACCCTTAGCATGTAGACTGCTAGCTACTAAGGGCATTTTTCCAAATACAGTATAGGTATACCCTTTGAAACTCATTTAAATCTCTAGCAGAGTTTCTGCCAGATTCTGAAACAAAGCAAAAGATTCTGCTGACTGCCACACATGGAACTGAGTCTAACAGTCATCAGCTCAAATCTGCTATGGGTGCTTTTGATACAGCATCCTGCTCTGCTGCTGCAGGCATCTGTATCAGAAGACATTCCTGGTTATGTACTACTGGCTTTTCTCAGGATGTCAAATAACAGGTTATGAACATTCCCTTCAATGGTATTTATCTATCTGGACAGCAGGTAGAGAAGTCTCTTGAGGCATCTCAGAAAACAAGAATGGTCCTTAAGACTTCCAGGCCAGCTCCTGCTAGCCTGTAGAGGGGGAAAGGACATGGTTTCTTTTAGAATCAGCAGTCCTGTTGGGAATAGCAGGAGAGCCCAAAACAAATCTCACCCTCCCTAGCCTCACAAGAAGATGCCGCCAAAGGCACAGATGCCGAAACCACCCAGTGCCACCCTCTGAAACTCCAGTCCCGGTCCTTCCTCAGCTGCCCAAGGTAGACCTCTCCTCCCCAGTGGGGAGGGGTGCCTGACCCAGTTTTATTGTGAGTGACAGTCCATTACAATGGACAAGTGTGTCCTCAGGATCATCTGGGAGGTATACTTCCTGGACTTCACAGACATTCCTCTGGACTATCCACCCAGAAGGCAACCCCCCCCCAATCAGCGCATATGTCAGAGTTCTGGTGCAGGGGATTGCAGGCCTTCTGAGCAACAGGGTAGTGGAAATTGTAAAGAAAAACACACACACACACACACATATGTGTGCACGCGCCCACACACACACATATGTATATAATTTATTTTAAAATTATCACCAGGAAATATGTACTGAGCTGGTAATAGCTCATTTCAGATGTTCCCTGGGGGAAGGGGGAAACAGAGGACATGAGGAACATGAAAAACAATAATGCAATATTAGGTGAATAAGCAAGGACTGTGAGTTGGAAATACATATTATACAATGGCAAAGAAAATTTCCTGGACTCTGGTTGGTCAGTGTGTCCCCGGCACAGTGAGGTTATCCCAGCACAACCTCACTGTATTGATAACCCCTATCTCTATTTGCTCTTCTCTTCAGAAACAAAGATTAGTGCCACACTAAAAATTTACTAACAAACATTTTTTTATTTTTTTTTTATTTTGTGCAACAGCAAGCCACTGTATAATAGCAATAATGCACTCCAGGGTGTGGGTTGTGCTGGGATGACCTCAACTCTGGGATGTTGGATGCACTCGCCCTGCGGCCTCATGCCCAACCACCCAGGCATGAGGTTATCCCAGCACAACGCACACCCTCTCGTGCATTATTGCTTAAACAACACAATACAATAAAGTGCTGGAGGACAACAACATTTGCAAAGTGCAGATGCAATACTGAGTTAAGGGTGGGAGCAAAGGTTGTCGACTGGGGACAGTGCAAGAGGGAACTGCACTAGTTTAGGTGCAGGACGATAAGGGAGCAGAGGTAGGAGGGTGGGGGTGGGGGAACGGCACAGGGACCAGAATGAGGGGCAACTGCAGGAGTGAGTGGTGAAGCCACGGATGACAAAGTGATGGAAAGAGGCAGAGTCAATTGTAAGAGAAGAAACATCATCCAAACCAAATCACGCTTAGTAGAAACTTTTTTTTTTTTTATTTAAACATTTTTAGGTACAGGTACATCAATACATCAGGCATCCTCTGAACAATAGGAGATAAAATATAAACATACCAAGTATACATGAAGGATAACTACCCGCCAATACATATAAAAACATGAGCAGTGCAGTTCTAAGAAGTCAGTTATCTGGAGGACTTCCGGTGACGTCACCGACCGAAATGGCTCTTTAGACGAGGAGCTCCTCAACCCCACTGACAATAATTCTTTTCAGTCATCTCTCAAACAATGGCATCTCCAGCCAAACAAAAGAGAAACAAACCAGGAAAGCCTCCAGGCGCCCCTATGCAAAAATTGAGGGAAATGATACAAGCAGACATAGAGGCACTCCTGGAGACTCGAGGATCATAGTCGGAATTGCAGCAGGCCTCACCACAACGCAGCCCCCCACAAGAAGATATCGTGGAAATGATAAAGCAAACAGCACGTACGGTCGCAAAAATAGACCACACACTCACTGAACTCCGCTCGGAATTAAACCAAATTGACCACAAAATGGAGCAGCTGGAGTTGGGGCTCACACAGGCGATGGAACAGACAGACAGACAGGGCCGTCTTGTTCTTTACCTCCCGGCCAGGGCTCAAGAGCTTAATCGCTGGATAGATGACCTCAAAGGGAGAAGTAGGAGACAGAACATCCATATCTATGGTGTTCTGAAGGGTCTGGAAGAGAAAGAAGCAGACATCTCCTTCATCCAAGCCCTCCAACGGGAAACGCTCAAACTCCCAAAAGAGCTGGATCTGGAGATAGACTGAGCCCATCGATCTCTAGTATCACCCTCCAGAAATCCAGACGCGAGGCCCCAATCATTTATCATGCGACTGACTTCATACAGAAGAAAGGAAGATATCCTTAAGAGGACCTGGCAACAAAAAACCCTCACCTTTATGGGTCACAGATTAGCACTCGACAATGACCATACTTCCGAGGTGCAAGAGGCGCGAAAGACTCTCTGGCCTATAATTAAGCAGCTGAGAACCAGGGGCCTTAAAGCACAAATCCTGCATCCAGCCAAAATCAAAATCACCACCCAACAAGGTAACAAGGTCTTTAAGGACCTCCTTGCTGCAACACCCTACCTTGACAGCCTTGGTATCTCCACGCCTCCACTGTTAAAAGAAAAGTTAGAGAAAGACCTCCTCTCTTCAGCTTGGGCTATAGCACAAAAAGGAATGGCAAAAAGAGGCTCCACACAGTGTAACCCTCAAACAACCCTCCGTGCTGACATCGCGTTGATGATCTGAAGATACGGAGATTCTGCCAATGTGGATAAAGCTGCGAGACACCTACAGCTGATGGATCAATTGGGGGAGGAAGAAGAGTCTCTACTGACCGAAGAAACACAGTCAGAGCAACAACAAAGCCCTAGATGATCTAACGACACCTAGAGATAGCATTGAGCCCTCTGCTGCGCCCATGTCCCTTGTGAATCCTCCTGATGATGACTCTTCGGCTCCTGGTCTCGGACTGTGGCTGATCGGGTTAGTTCTTGATGTGAGTATGCACAACCGGACCTTGAAGGGACTGTAAACAAAGGTTTCATGTCAACACTTAAGACAAAAATACTCATCCCAGACTAATTACGGAATATGGATAGTAAAGACGCTTGAAAAGGCCCAGGTGGTTGGGGGGGGGGGGAAGTAGAGGGAAATTGAGAGATGCTCTAAAGCTTAGGTTTTTCCTAAAACTGCTCCCCGAGGGATGCCCCTCGCCTTGAACACTTTGCCCTGAGGCAAGGCAATGCCAGAATAAGAATATTAAAGACTCTGAGATTTGTTTAAATGCTTACAACTGAACTCTGAAAACAGAAGAGTCTCAGGGAAGATGAAGAACTACAAACTCATTTGCTGACTTCATGGGAGGAGAGGAATGGGGACTGTACCTGACTTGGGGAATGGGAGATTGTCTGTCAGCCATTGAACACAAGGGAGGGGATGTGGAGCGATGTGGGTCTGATCTTCGCGGCCTCGGCGATGCTGGTCCTGTCGTCTCAGATCCCTGCAAAGGAAAAGAGAGAGCTTGCTGTTGTAAGTGGAAACAGAGCCTGGTGGGATGGGTTGGGCCGCGGGCCCCCACGCGACTCAGGGATCGGACTGGTGCTCATATTGGAATATTCTTGGACCATTGGACTGTCCGTGGTGCCATCCTACTTGGGTGGATTCGAGGGGCCTGCCACGAGAAGGGTGGGGAAGGCCTGACTAGTAAGGCGAGCTCTCAGGTCTGCAACGATTCTGGGATCACTGTGGGACTTTTATTACTGTACCGCTGGGTCACTGGACTTTCCGTGGCACTCTCCCAGTTGAGGAGGTCGAGGAGCGATCAGGCTGAACACGCTCTGCCCTCACTAGATAACAAAAATACTGTGCTCTTGATCTTAAAGAGATGGCCGAATGGCAGAGGAAGGACGGATTTTGGAATAGTTGGACGGGGACGTGTCCAGGCCCGGGGGGGGGGAGGTTCTAAGCAGAGATGCCCCTTGCTCGACGAAGTGGCGCTCTGGTGCCTTTTTGTGACACCCTGAGTTACAGACGGTATGTTGCCTAGAGGGAGAATGATAGAGTCGTGATGACGGACGGAAATATCGGAAAGAAGAGGGCCAAGCAGAAGCAAGGGGGCATCACATATCAGACAGAAAATGGGGGAGGCTTAAAACAATGAGATAGAGCCCCTGCTGAACTCCACTGTAGGACAAAATCAGTAATTAAAACTTGAAGTGAACCCTTCTCACCTGGAGGGTCTGGAGGGAACACTGCTCAGCGCAGACCAAACACCTAAAGCTACAGGAGAGGCACTGGATTCTCCTCTGCCCTGGGTGTAAGGGGGGGTCCATGAGCCCAAAAATGAGGGGAAGGGCCCAGATGATTAATTGGGCAACTACGGCCTCGACAGGGGGGCCTGCTGATATTGGTCAGTACTGCCGGCCACCTGCCCCTTGGGGAGGGAAAGGCATGCTACCTTGGAAGGAAGCTGAGACCCACCAGAAAGAAATGTAATGGCTGATACCTAGAAAGAAGGCTTGGAAGGGTATCATGGTAAAGGAGACAGGGATGAGAGGGGCCGTACATGAGTTGCTCACACTAAACAAGCGACACAGACCTGATGCACCATAGAGAGTTTTTAAAAAAAAAAAAAGGGAGGGAAAAAAAAGGCTGGATAATCTGTTAGATTAAGGAGAGGGAGGGGGGCAGAGACCTGTGCTGACCATGAACAGGTAGATTATTAACTGGGAAAGCAGGGAGATCCTGAGGAATGGCAGAGACTCCCTCTATGTACGAGACCAGAGAAATTTGCCTAAAACAGAGAAGTCCGAGGGGATACCAGGGATTGAAGAGGACTGAGGGATCATGGGGGCAGGGGGTAATCTAGTGAGTCTTTTGGTCCTGTGACATCTTGTTGACCTTTTGGGGTGATATCACTAGAGCACTTAGAGAAATATTTTTAGTGCAGAGGACTCTAGAGTGGCCCACAATGGTTTTGGGGCTCCCACCCGTAGAGATACAAGGTATGGACTCATTGTACCTTTGGTCTATATTAATAACAGCAGCACACAAGGCCATTACAAAGAAGTGGCTGTCTCCCAGTCCCCCTGCTACTCGAGAGTGGATAAAAATAGTAACCACCATAGCAGAACTTGAAGAGCTTACTTATAAAATCAATAATAGAACCCTTATATACCTGAGAAGGTGGACTAGGTGGGAGATTTGGCGATCCTCCAGGGGGACAGGAGCTGGGTGACCAACACTCAGTTAAAGAGCAGAGGAGGAGAGATCCATTATTGAAGAGGGAAATATTAGAGTGGCCGGGAGGCTGCAGTTGGTTTGGTGGGGGTGGGCTGTGATCCGACTTATGTTCAAGGGAGACTGTGATGAATATATGGGAGGTTTGAAAAATAAAGTCCTTGCTGCTATATATAATAATAATATAGTACTTAATGTTATACTGAGATGACTGAGACAAACTGTGTAGAATAATGTAAGAAACACTCAAGGGTGCCAGAAGATGGTACAAGCTGAGGGGGCTGAGAATTAAAAGGGCACTTATGAGGGTTCAAAGGGCACTTTTTCTATACTAGCTTTTGCCGTACAGAAATAAAAGTGGAGGGCTACCGCCTTCACCCCCCGGTTCCGCACCTATGGAAACACTTTTAATCAAAGGATATGAATATATATTAATTCAATGTGTAAAAAGGATGTACCTGAGAGATGTTAAACTTGAATTTAAAAAATAAGAAGTCAGTTATCTGGAAAACATAGTGATTCAGTTGGAATTACAAAGAGTAGACCAAATCGAGCCATGTCTGCCTAGTAATATAATATTATAGATAACTTATTTTCTGTATTTTTATAACTAATATGTAAAATAAAAAAGGGAGAGTAACTAAAACAACAGAGTCCCCCTATGAATGAATTAACCAAGAACAAGAGATCATTATTGAAATGAGCAATGTGATGCAGCTAGCATTCAGAATCAGGTTTGGTAGAATAGTTTTAAACTCCCCCCCAAGTTGTGGGGGTATACCCACTGATCCAATCTGGGGACAGTGTTGGAGCTCAGCCAGTCATTTAAGCTTATCTTTTCAGATGTATGGCCACTAGTGTCTGCCTATCACCCAGCCCCTACTGACTGGAGCTAGTGAGAACCAGGTCACCAAGGCAACGTGCAGCAGTAACCAACAGTGATATAAGGAGTGGCACCAATTATATGGCTCGCAACGCATAATAGATGCCAGGGCAAGCGGCTGAGCATTAGCAAAGTGCACATTCTACTTTTTGCCTAGGAGGGCATTGCCATGGCTGAATGCCACCAACAATAGCAAATGCAGAGGTATGTATTCCTTTTGAATTGTCAAAAGTTGGACTACTCCTTGCCGTGTACCACCTTCAAAATAATTCACCTCTTCTCCCCTCCAAGCCTATCTAACCTACTGATCAAAGAAACCATTCATCAGGCCCCTTAGAACATCTCACCAACCATTACTAAATATACCTAAAACTAGTTTAGCAGTTGGAAAGAGATCTTTCTCATATGCAGCTGCACATAAATGGAACAATCTTCCAATAGGACTTCTATCCTGCACATCCCTCTCGCAGTTTAAAAAATAGTACAAGGACCAATTCCTTGCTACTGGCACATGTAACTGTATATAATCCCCTGTCTAGCAGGAAGGGGTTAATCCTATGTCATGCTGTGAAGTTTTCTCTGAACCCTGTGTAACCAATGAGTCTGAAAGTTGTTTATACCCTAAAGTGTATGATGTTTCTCTTTCTTAAGTGCTTACTGCATCAAACTGTTGAATATTTTTACTTATTAATGTTACTACTGTTTGTACCACTGTTGGTATTATGCTTAATGTCCATCTACTATCTTTGATGTCTGTCATTTGTGGAATGCTTAGATTCCCTGGGTCGCCACTGAAAAAGGGACTGTCTTGTCTCAGTGGGCCTACCTGGTCATCAAAATTCAAATAAATAAATAAATAAAATTCCTATAGGCAATAAGGGAGAAAAGGGCCAAAAATGAGCCCCTTCCCCAACTCAACAGGAACCTAAGGCAACTGATCTTGAACAAAAAGGTCTATTACTGTTGGAAAGAGACAGGTTGCTTCTAGTCCAGAGAGTACAGAGCTGCACTAAACAACTGCAACTCTAGAATTAAGACAACCAAGAAAGGGATGGAAGACATGATAGCAGCATGGAGGCAGTATAGCACAGTGGTTTAAGGCTCTGAGCTGCAAATCTGGTAACATCCAGCAGACCAGACCTGGGATTGAATCCCACAGCTTCCACTTGCAAACTGTGTGACCTTGAGCAAGTCATTTAACTTCCCTGTGCTCCCAGGTCGCACCTGTAAAAAAGCTTTCAGCTTAGTGCGTAACTGATGGTTAAACAACTAAAAAAAAAGGAACTGTAGACAGCACAAAAGCTTCTTCCAGTACTAAATGGAGGTGAAGGAGGGGGTTGAGCTCTCATAAAAAGGGGGTAGGGAAGGTATCTGTGAGACAGCCCGATGGAAAGGCCGAGATATTTAACAAATACTCTGTTTCACTGTTCATCAAAGGTTCCCCAGTGTAGAGGAATTATTGAGAGGGCCCATAACATCAGAGACATTGGACATTACAGCTGCCCTGGCAGCTGACTACCTGGCAAAGAACAAACAAAGGTGGCAGCTAAGGTAGTGCTCAGACAATCTGAAAACTGCAAAAGCACTCCCCAGTGGTTCAGCTTCACAGCACTGCTGGTAAGTGTCAGGGTCTTCTGCTACTTTTTTTTTTTTTTAACAATAAATATTCTTCCTGCAAGTTGTGTTGGACTAGTGCTGTGGAGCCAAACTGGTTGTGAGTACTTTTATTTGGCAAAGATCAAATCAGGAAGTTGCAAGGGATGGAGCTTGAATTCTACCTGTCAGCATTCCATCCTCTAGCTCAGCTGAATAATCACTTTGATTCCCAAACCGGGTAAAGACGAAACAGATCGTAAAAATTATAGACCCATCAGTCTTATAAATACCGATAATAAAATTTTTGCAAAAATTTTAGCCTCCAGACTAATGTTAGTAATGGACGAAATCATAGGTCCAGCACAAACTGACTTTATTAAAGAAGACTTACCACTGACAACTTTAGAAAGATTTTTCATATAATATCTTTCACAAATAAGAACAGAAAACCTTCTGCTTTATTGGTACTAGATGCAGAAAAATCTTTTGATTACGTAGGCTGGATAATCTTATTTAAGACCATGGCAGTGCATAACTTAACTACTGAATTCATAACATGGGTTAAACTTCTCTATGACAAACCTTCAGCAGCTTTGATGATTAATGGAAGAATATCCAATTTCTTTAAAATAGAAAGAGGTACTAAGCAGGGTTGTCCTCAATCCCTTGGTCCTTCAGATCAATGCCTCTCAGCTAATAAAAGGAGTTCAAATCGGTAACTCTTCAATAAAATGCTCCCTCTATGTGGACGACATTCTTTTGACTCTCTCAGACCCCACTGAGTCTACAAAAGCATTACTGGAACTAATTGATTATTATGTTTCCATATCAGGCTACAGACTAAACAAAGGAAAAACTCAATTTCTCTCCACAAATGGTGGAATTCCAGCCAATGAAATTAAAGAATTAGGCATCTCAGGCCGGCCTGCCTGTGCAGCGGTTGGATTTCTGCTTGTGACGCCGGCGACCCGGGTTCAGGAATGGACTTGGGTCATCGGAGAGCCGTCCGGGGGAGAGGGACTGAGCATCCCATGACTGATCTTCTTCTCCGGGGGAGAGGGTGCGGGATGTCGCCGGTGCAGGGGGGACACCTGGTGGAAGCCAGGAGAGCCTCATGCATACGGCGTCAGCAAGGTCACAAAAAAGGGGGCAGGATGGACGCTGGTGTCATTGCATATTCCCGCCCCTCCAGAAGGGAAAAACCTAAGCCTGCCTCTCTCCACCTCTGTGATGCCCTCCTCTCAGCTGCGATCGGCTCCCCAGGCTGGTTCCTGCCCTATCCCGTTGTTCATGGCACCTTAAGGGGAGGGTGCCATGTCTCCACCCTGGGGGGTAATCCAGGGGGTCCTGGGAGCACAGCTAATATGGGGATGCTGCAGCCAAGGGGTCTGTGTCCGGGCGGATGGCCTGGCGGAGAGAGGTGTGGCACAAAAAGTATAAATACAAAAAAAAAAAGAATTAGATATCTCATGGACATCAGAGTTTATAGAGTATTTAGGTGTAACCCCCACCCAGGTATGCTGTTTCTATCTTGCAGCACTACCTGGTGGGCTAGGTTCGGGGAGGAATATGTCACTCGGCACATTGGCTAGGTTGGGCTACTCTGCAACAGGGGCACCCAAGTAACTCCAGACAAAGGAAGCAATAACTGTAATGTCCAAAACCAGAAGTGGGATTCTAAAGTGTGGCTTTTATTCACATCCAACAGAATAAACAAGCATAGATGGAGCCCCCCCCCCGGGACTACACTCCTGGTAATGCAGATTTATGGAGATCAGAACACATCCTTATTCACTTTAGCCCTCAGGCTCTGAAACACACTGGGCACACAGCCCGAACTTATACACTGCTCTGGGTTTTCTCTGGCTCTTTTCTCTTGCCAGCCACTTGGACACTTTCCATATAGCATGGAAACATTTACTGGTGACTCCCTAAACCACCTATGAGCACTTCTGCTCCATCAGGGAATCTTCCTCATCAATCCCATGTCTGGGTACTTTCCTCCGGCACTGGCCAAGTACCTGAGAGAAAGCAACAAGTGCCCCAGAGCAAACCCATAGAGGTGAATTTGGTTACTACTGATGGGGGGGGTCTCCCACCTCTCACTCCCATAATTCATACCCGGCCATTTCTCCGGACTGTAACACCTCATCCTTTAAAACACTTTGCTGTGTAGATTCTTTATAAATGTATTCACATTCAATCTACTGTCTTTACATCCCATTTGTGCTGAACTTGAACATACTTAATAAGTGGCTGTGTCCATTACTCTAGACCCCCCACAGAGTTAAGCAGTCCAATCCCCACATCTTCCAAACTGCACTTGACTGTCTTCTCCTGACCCCACAGTAACAGTCTTTTTAGTTTCATCTTGTTTCAGGTGAAAATAATTGGCCCTTTAGCAAAGCGAACTCACCCCTTGGTTGCAGATGCCCCACAGGCATTTTCTCCTCAAAGGAACTCTCGTCCAGAACTTCTGGTGCCTCAACACAAACTTAAATCAGGCAGCTTCTTTTCTTCTAGTCGGACCGGGGGGGTTGCCCCTGGAAGCAGGCTGATTCCTTCCCCCTATCTCCACAGGGATGGGGCCCTGAACCACTGAAAGCGGTCTCTACCACTTCAATGTGCTCTTGTTCAGGTGAGAACACACACCTATACCAAAAAATAGCTCTTTGACAGAGCTTAGAGCTCTGAGGGCCTGCCTACAGCAGAGCACCTCTATTACAGACTGCAACAGACTCTACTGAACTCACTTCAAATTCCCCAATGTTCTACTCTAACCTCCAACTGCAACATTCCAGTGTGGCTTATGCAGCTGTGACAGTTCTAAAATGATGTCATCCCTCAGTCTCAGCTGAGACTGAGAACAGAGTGAAACAGTGTGAACTCCATTTAACTGGAGTTTTACAAGCTGCCTTCCCTGCCTACCACTAGGTCTTACTGGGATTCTAGTAACCCTGGGTAACGGGGGGGGGGGGGTTACATAGGGATCAAAATATATAAAACCATTAAAAAACAGTCTCTAATTATTTATCTGACTTTAGATTGAAAACCGAAAAAGATTTGGAGAAATGGAATAAACTTCCATTAGGATTATGGGGTAGGCTAGATTCAGTTAAGATGTTCCTACTACCCAGAGCAATACATTTGTTTTCCATGTTACCTTGGACTATCCCTACACATGGTTCAATATAATTCACAAAAAAGTAAATACATTTCTATGGGCTAATAATAAACCCAGGCAAACATATGGTAAGCTAACCAGATTACAAGAACAAGGAGGTTTGAGAGCACCAGATCTCAAATTATAGTATCTAGCCACCAGAATACTACAACTAGCTCATTGGCTCAAACCTAGGAATAATAGCACATACTCACCAGAGTGGCTGCGGATAGAAGAGGATATTCTTAAAACCAAAAACATCAGTATACATTCAATGTTTTTTGCATACAAAATTACAACAATAAATAATGCCATAATTATGGATTCTGTCAGACTAATCTCTCAAGTGTCTCAATTACTTAAACTGGAACTCTCGTCTTCTTTTCAACAGCCGCTCTGGGGAAATCTGAACCTAAAATTAGAAAAATTTGTTACACAAGGGGACAACTTGAGAGAGGCAGGTATGGAGAATCAAAGATATATTTGAAGACATTAGTTTTAAAGAGGTAGATAAAGTCGCACATGACTTTGGTTTGCCAGAGAACTTAATTAAAAGTTTGCAGTTAATGTTAGATATTTCCGAATATCACATGCTTAAAGGGATCATAAAACCACTTATGAACAAAAAAACCTGAGATTTTCTGGCTATTATGAATCTAAAACCCACAATTTCATCAACTTATGGTTATTTGAGCTCTGTTGTTATAGGTCGTGCAGCACTATGCTGATGGGGTAGAAGTGTATTAATGGGATTGGGAATTAATCTGGGGTTTCAATTTTAAAACTTTTTCAATTGTTAATAATAGGATAATACAATATAAATGTTTACATAATTTATTTTACTCTCCTAAAAAATGTTTCAAATGAATTTTAAGGATAATGATAATTGTCCTAAATGCAATAGTCCAAATGCAAATAGTTTACATATGTTGTGGGAATGCCCTCATAAAGCATGCCTGTGGTCACAAGTAAAACAATGTCTACACAAAAACTCAAACCGAATTCAAAATATGAATGTCAAGACGTGTATAACTTGTCAGTTTTGGGACAGTTCATCAATAAATACAGAGCTCAAATATATGATTGCTATGATCTCCATAGTTACTAAAAACTGTATTTTAAAATACTAGATAGAGCAAGTAACCCCATCTATCATAGAATGGAAACACTCTTTAATCAAGAATATAACATGTAAAAAAACTTGCCAGTGGCACGAAAAATGGGAAAAACATACCTGGAAATATTGGGATGCTCTAATTACACTCATTACTGTTTAAAATGAATAATAAGGGACAATTTTCATCTCGTCTACACTCTGTTCTTTTTTTTTTGTTTCTATCTCTAGCTAAACAAAACCTTATACTGTTGTCTTCTCCTCTTTTCGCTCTTATAGAAACTAACCTCCTTAATAACTCTGTTTTTTAGGGGAATCATTGTTATATGGAAATAAGGTAAGGAGTATATTTATGAATATATATTATGCATGATTTTTGTTGATATCTTAACATACATAGTGGCCCAGATATTCAAACTGCGCCATAAAAGTGTGGAACAGCAGGAGCAAGCGCAAGTCCACTGCGTCCATGCGCAATAAGGGCAATATTCAAACACTGTGCAGTTCAAGATGCGCCTGTGGCACACGACTGAATATCGCATCAACTGTGCCATAGCACAACCAGGGATGTGCAGTGGCGCAGTTCAGATACGCAATAGCACAACCAGGAATGCTCAGTGGAGCAGGGCAGCAGTGCAACAGCACAACCAGGGATGCTCAGTGGATCAGGGCAGCAGTGCAACAGCACAACCAGGGATGTGCAGGGACAGGATGCAGGGGCCCACCATCCATGCTACAGATGGGCAGAGGAGCACACAGCAGAACAGACATCACCCCCCACACCCCATGCACTGCACAACCGGGGGAGAGCTGGAATAACCACTGGCCCATGGATACCAGCAAGAAACCCACAGCTGGGGCATGGTGCCCTAGCACACCCCCTGGTAAGCTGTGACCAGCACACAAGGAGGTCCGACCACCCCGTGCCACACCATCCCACCAATGCAGAGCACACCCTGCCCAGGGGCAGCACCCACCAGTGCAGGACACCTCATGCATGCCACCACCCCCACTGTGACAATGCAACCCTGTGCACCACAGAACCATGCAAGGCAGCTCCACCATAAGCACCCATCAGTGGGTGGCAGCAGACAGCGATGCAATGACTGCACACACAGTGCCACCATGCACATCCCCCCCGAGGTATAGCTGAGAGACCGACCATGTGTCGGCACACGAGGTACCCCACATGTGACAGGGCATGCCCCAGACCCCACCATCAGTGGTTAAGCACCCTGCACACCCTCCCAAGGACACTCCCTGACCCAGCACTGGCCACAACAGCCAGTGCAGACACCAACAGTGGTGCATGGAAGCATGCGCCACACAGGACGCAGCACAGTGCATGGACAAACACCCACCCATACCCAAGGGCACCCCAACACAGGAACACAGTAGCGGGTCAACCAAGCCCCCAGCGTGTAGCCATGGAAACCATGTACATATGGCCAGCACCCCTCCATGGCACAGGAGTGCCAGCCACCCTGCGCAGGCACCATGGAGCTGTACGCCACCAGCATGAGCCTGGAGCACAAGTGACAGACAATGGAACACATCCCCTGCAACACACACAAGTGACAGCATGGAGGTGGGACAACAATAGAGGAGGCCACAGTGCCACCCGAGGCAGACATGCACCACACCAGTGACAGGAGGCAACCCAGCATTGTGCTGGGTACAGTGGCTGTCCAGCATGGACAGCCACCACTGACATGCCAGCGGACCCTGCAGGTCACAGACATGCAAGGGTGTCAGCTGCACAGGCCATGGACAGTCTGATAGGTGTGCCATGGACACAGTGCATGCACCGTGGACCACTGCACACAGTCATCCAGTGCACAGGGAACAACACACAAACCACAGATAGTGACTGATAGCTACTCCCACACC
Source organism: Neoceratodus forsteri (assembly GCA_016271365.2). NCBI lineage: Eukaryota > Metazoa > Chordata > Ceratodontiformes > Ceratodontidae > Neoceratodus > Neoceratodus forsteri. The sequence continues at coordinate 141,511,662 of JADMNL010000027.1, forward strand.
ATAGTCACTTCCCCTATGGACACAACCACACGCCCATGACTGCACCACCCCCGACACCATGCACACCACTACAGCTGAGCACCTTTAGCCCGCTGCAAATCAGAGACCACCACAGTAGGCATAACAAAACAAATGTATTTTAAAAGATAGAAAACAACTATTTACAAATATGTACAAAAGGTTGTGGGTGAGGGCCACAAACCAGGTGGAGGTGGGTAAGGGGGCAGGGGTGAACAAATGGTAGAGGGAAGTAGGGGTGTGAGGGTGGGTCCAGGAGGGTAGGATAAATCTTGGGGTGCAAGATGTTCAGCAGGCGCTCCGCTCCCCACTCTGAAGGCACCTCCCGCCATGCCTCCTTCTGATTCCTAGCTGGTCGATGCGCTGTAAAATCTCCAGGGAGGCCCTAGCCACTTGCAGTATCTCCTGCAGCACTCACTCTATGTTCTACAACTGCTGTCCACCTAGGACAAGGGAGCAGAGTCAATAGGTGTGAATGCACAGCCCACAGCAGCCCACCCACTGTGCATGGCATACGGCCATGGGACATGCCTCTGTGATAGTGTGCGACCACCCACAGTGATCGTGTCCACAAGACCTGCCCACCCAGGTGCACACAGCCATGTGGACAGCTGCACAAACCCACCACCCAAGTCCCACAAAGCACCACCGTGGCTGTACAGTGACATGGCTATGCAGTGCGAAGGCAGTGGCACAGCCAGGTACCCAGTGCACACATGGACCACCATTGACTCACTCCTAGACATGCAGTGCCACTGGACAGTGCTGACTGTACCATGTTGTGTGCATGGCAGTGGTGTCAATGGATGGTGGCCATGCCCCACTGCCCACCCTGTTACACAACATGTACAAAAAATCCTGGATGTAAGGCACACACCATCATCAGGCTGGTCCCGGCGCTGATCTGGTATGGTTGCTCCTGCATCCTGACCTGCCTCACGCCACAGCCTCCTCTCCCTGGCATGTCAGCGCTCCTCAGGGCCTAGGGTGCAAACATGGAGAGAGGAACATCAGTATAATCTGGTAGCAAAGGCCCCCCACCCCCGGGTGTGTGCGATCCCACATAGCCATACCCATCTGTCCCCCCATACCACCACCATGGCCCACACTGGATGGGCTCCCTGTGTGCTGCACACATGCCACCGCGATACCCGTATGGATGTAAACAGTGTATGGATGGGGCACCTATCTGGCTGTGGAACCACGCCCCTCCTGGTATGTGCCCACAGGCGGGCAAGCCTGTCCGGGTCCTTACGCTGCAGGTCCCCATACTGGTGCCTGCACTGCACTGCCATGCACTGGATGCCCGTTGCCTCCTCTAGGGCCACTGCCACCTCTTCCTACACAGCACTCCTGGTCCTGTCCAGGGGTGCCTCCCCAAAGAGAGCAGCAGCATGGGGCTCCACTAGGGACACTAGGTTAGCCAGTTCAACCTGGCTCCAGATTGGTGCCCATCTCTGTGCCATCTTACAAGCATTCAGTATCACATCCACCATGTACAGATGCTGCATGGTACTGCACTACCATTCCCCTTCACGCTGTCACTGAACAGCGTGATAGAGGTGCACCCATGTGGATGCATGGCACCTGGGGGCAAAGGTCAGCACAGGGTCAGGGGTCCATTGCGCACAGACCGCCACAGCGTGATTGGTAATCACCATGTGTAGCATGGTAAGGCACTCGTGTGGAACATCCTGTAGCGGCCTACTGTGCTGTGGCTCCATGGTGCCTATGGCGCCGCCGTGCAAGAGTGCCATACATATGAACAGCATAGTAGCACCACTGGCACAATGGTGGCTGTGCCCTGCACTGCCTCCCACACACAGCACATCAGCAGCACAACAGGCGCCAGCGTCAGCACCCCGGGCATGTGCTGTTCGGTGTCCACTGTGCACGTCACAGAACAGTGCCCTTGCCTGAGCATGTTCAACACAATTGCGCAAGGCGCAACAGCGTGATATTCAGCCAGCATATGCAAATCAGCTCATCAGCGATTCAATGGAGCAGTTACTGCATTAGAATCCACTTAAAATTGCGCCTCGCCTCATTTGCATGCGTTGTGCTATATAAATGCGACATTAGGCTGCAGAGGCCATAGTCTGGTATTGCAGTCTATTGTGGTGAGTTGCATGCTGTTTGGGAGTGTGGACTGTGGTGTGTGGGAGATGAATGGGACTGCACAGTCAGAGGTAACACCTGTCATTCCCACAGGATCAATGATGAGTGATCGTGAGGTGGAGGAACAGAGACATGGGAGGAAGAGGAGGCCAAACTTCACCAAGGCAGAAACAGATGCTCTGTTTGAGGCCTACCTTGACCAGGAGCCACTGCTCAGTGGACAGCGGGGAACACCACAGGCCTGTGCTGCTGCTTGGAGATAGGTAGCGCGTGCTGTCAACCAGCATGGCAGCCACCAGCGGTCCATGCAGGAGTGCAAGAAGAAGGTGGGTATGGACAGGAGGAGGATTAAGGATAAGGTGGCTGCCATCAGGGCAGCACAGACTGCGACCAGTGGGGGACAGCCGGCAGTGCAACACCTGACCCCACAGGAAGAGCGGGTTGCTGGCAGCATGCGTCATTGTGCCATCGAGGGTGTTCCAGGTGGTGGGCTCCAGACGGGTGGTAGCCCGTCACTGCGGGGTAGGTCATGATCTGTCACTGTGGGGGGGATGCCACAGGGTAGGGCAGATACATTAATGCTACTGTGTTCCCTTACAGCTCCTGAGCATCTACATGGGTCAGTGGTGGTGGTGGGCTCATCCAATGAGGGCAATATCCTGGACACAGAGGAGGGCCCATCCACCTCTACAGGTGTCCGAGGGTCAGGACGACAGTGGGCCCACCTGGCTGTCTGGACTGATGTTGGTGGAGCAGGTGCGGAGGAGGCCCTGCCAGTGTCCCAGCATGCCAGCGTCCATGAATGCCAGCATGCTGAGACTCAGACTGGTGCCAGATCTGTCACTGATGATGATGGAGCTCACATCATGGACAGTGATACATGTGGGTTGCAGGATGGCCACACAGCAGGTTACAGCACAGGCATTGCCATGGGTGGTGCCACCGTGGAGGCCTGCGTGACATCACAGTCCCAGCCTGTGCCTGTCTGCACCAGTAGGGCAGCACTGGTGTGTGTCCAGGACAGTGGGGCTGTTGCAGCCACTGCGGCGGCACCGTTGAGCCCTGGAGAGCGGTAGCCAGAGGGGCAGTGTCAGCAGTCAGCCAATGGCCATGGGGGGACAGTGTCAGGGGGGTGGCGTCAGTGCACCACCTGTGAACATGCCCAGGCATGGCCCTGGTATGCAGTGCCCAACCTCAAGAGGTGCTGCCCATCATGGCTGCAAACACCGTGAGGGACAGCATGCCGATCAGGCAGATGACCTCTTAGATGAGCACACCCGCATACTCCATGATTCAGTCGATCAGCAGTTGCGGCTTGTGACAGTGGTGGATGCACTCAGTGTGGTCCTGCGCCAGGCAGAGAAGCAGCGCAGCAGAGACACCGATCTGCTCCTGGTAGGGATGGAATGGCTGCGGGAGGATGTGACCGCCACCATTGGCAGGCAGACACATGCAATCACAGCTGTCATGGCCACAGTGGGCACACAGTTATTTGCCCAAGCTTCACAGACACCGCGCAGTGCAATGTCCACCCCCCCATTCCTGGTATAGTGCGACACCCTCCTTGTCGACACTGGGTTCAGCTGTGGGCATCCCGAGCATTCCTGGCACTGGCATGTTCATTGAGCTGCAGACCCCTGCTCGAGAATGGTCGCGTTCACACAGCGGAACCCCTGGGGGACTGTCAGTGCCACCCAATGAGGCCATTGGTCAGACTGTCACTGCTGGTGGGTCTCGGTGGGGCCACCCACGCATCCGTGGTGGCCGTAGCACTGTGCCGCATGACTGACCTGTCTCCCACCATGGCTATTGTCTGATGCTGCCATGTGTGCAGAGTGTTGTTCAATGTGCAATGCACGGGTGGGGTACCCAGCCCTACACACACACACACATTCCATCTGCACACCCTCCCGGCTGCTAGCCACTGTGGCATGTGCGTGATGATGCCTGTGTTGCACTGTCCGCCACTGTGCAATGGTGCCCAGCGTCTGATACATGCACAATGACAGGCACTGGGCGTGGTGGTCTGTGGACGTGTGTGTGGCTAGGGGTGGCGGTTGGGGTCGGCGTGCCTCCTACCTTTGTGCATGTCTTGTGGGTGTGTGTCTGTGTGTGTGTATGTGACCATGTGCTGTTAGACCTGCTCATCCCTGATGGCATGTGCGGTTCCATGCTCAGCCATTCTTTTATGACATGCACCCTGGGGTTTGTCCATGCGTGTTTGTGGGTTGTGCCTTGATTGGTGGTTGCACATGGCCCCATGACTTACCTGGGCTGGTTGACGTGTCTCCTGTGATGGTGTCCTGGTGCAGCTGCGCCATCTGGATCAGTCAGGGGTCCCTTTGACCAAGGGGGGGGGCTGCCCATCACCATCTGCACCAGCGTCCTCATCGCTGTCCCCCCTCTTCGACCTGTACAGCTATCCCACAGTTGTTGGCCATGTTGTGGAGGATGCAACAGGCCAGGAATAGCCCGCAGGCCTTGGAGGGGCTGTACTGTAGGGCACCGCCAGATGTGTCCAGGCAACAGAAACATGCCTTCAGCATCCCGAACATCCACTCTATGACATTGCGTGTGGTGGCATGTGCCTCATTGTAACGTTGCTGCGATGGGGTCGCGGGCCGCTGGTATGGTGTGAGCAGCCAGGGACAGAGTGGGTATCCACAGTCACCTGTGTGTAGAGGGTGGACATTAGTTTGGTGATCAGCGTCACCCTGCCATGGGCCATCTAGGCCAGTACCCATGTCACCTCTGACTATGCCCCTCCCAAGATCCATGTCTTTCTGTGTGATTTGCATACTCACTCACTAGGTGGCCAGTGGGAATGTCCTCACTCTCGAACCTGTGGCACAGTGCAGACTGGTGCCAGATGAAGATATCATGTGCTCCCCAAGGGTGCGTGGCACAGACATTGGTTATGTGCCCCCTAGCATCGCATACCACCTGGCAGTTGGTGCTTGCATACCCCTTCTGATTTATGTATGCTGCACCTTTGGGGACAGGTGGCATGCGGATGGCCACATGGGTGCAGTCAATGACCTCGAGCACACCAGGCATACGTGCTACCCTGTGGAACTCTTGTATGTGTGCTGTGTGCTCCACCGGTGTGCTGGGGAAACAGATGTACTCCACAGCATGTGGCAGCAGTGCGCTAAGGAATTGGGTGAGTAGACGTGACACGGCCGACTGAGTTATGCCTGTTGTGTCTTCTGTTGGTCTCTGGAAGGTACCCGTGGTGAGCAGGCACATGACAGCTGTCACTTTTGTCTCCACTGACAGAGCATGGCTCCATCGTGTGGGTGCCTGCATCACGTCACTGCACAGCTCACAGAGCCGCCTCAGGATCGCCCGGTTCAAGTGGTACCGGCCCACTATCTCAGTGTCACTGTACAGCTCAAAGCTGGTGTGGGCTCGGTACTGCCTGTTGGGGCCATACCACGGACTGGCCTTTCCATGGCTGTGCCCCCCTGCTGCCTGCCTTCTCACATCCCTCATTACTGCCTCCATCTGAATGGTGGCACTGGCCATATCCCTGGCTTGTGTTACCCCCCCTGGCAGCTGTATTCCCGTTCCCCCCACTGTCCTTTCTGCTACTTCCCCTGCACCAGGAACACCTCCCAGAATTGGACGTCCTGTCCACTGTCAGTGCCCTCAGTCCAATGTGGCACTTCCCCTTTCCTCCTGCACAGTGGCACAGGCTCCCCACTCCTTCCCTGTTCCTGGTGGTTTCCAGGTGCTCTCTCCTGCTCCTGCCCTGTCCTGCTCACAGCTACTGTGTGCCTGGTTGCAGTCAGCTCGCTCCCACATCTGGCTTTCCTATAGCATTCTTGCACCTCTCTCTTGTTCCTTTTTATTTTGGATCATTTCCGCTATCGCGTAACTTCTGTTTGGTCCCCTATTGCGCATGGCACTTGCTGTTGAATATCGCACTGCGCCATTTATTCATGGTTCCTCCCCCATCAGTGGCACATGCATTCATTACCATTGCGCTCTTGTGCATTGTGATTTGGGGGGCGCAGCTGCCTCCCACTGAATATCGCACAATGGCGCATTTTCGGACTTGCGCCGGTGCATCCCTGTTGTGCATGGCGCAACCCTTTTGAATATCTGGGCCAGTGAGTATAAAGTTTATTCTTTCTATTCTAAAAACAGAAATATGATAAAGTTTTGTTTTAGTTTTGTAATACTACTCTCATCTTAACTAGTCAGAACTATAGGGGATGCTGTTTACATATGTTGTTTACTCATAAATGTTCTGTCTTTCCCCTATATTTGTAAATCTAATTTTGAAAATCAAAAATATATAAAAAAAAAAAAAAAAATTAAAGCTGTGCTGACTAACTGGAATGATGCACTCTGATTCTGAACCAGCATTCTTAAACAGTTGGTGGATGTACTATTTTATGTATTAATATATCCACCAGAGCCACTTGTTGCTGGATAGGAGTGGTTTCACAAGCATTCTGCTTGAGAGAGAACAGTGAAGCAAAGTTGAACTGTTCTGGCTCGAGCAGAACACAAGTGAAACCACTCTTACCAGCAACGAGTGCAATGGGGGGACATATTATATTATTGATTTAATGCGATCAATGATAATATAAATGTTTTTAAAACGGTCCTGGAATGTGCACATTTCTAAGGCATCTGCATGTGAGATGCTCTTCACAGAATAAGAGTGTCTCTTGCGCAGAGGAAAGGAGCGCTCCGATTGGTTGGGAGTGCTCCCTCAATCTATAATATTAAAAATCTCCCTCCCAATGAAGAAAACATTCAAAAGGTATACTTCTAACACTTTCCTTTTGTAATCAGTTTTATAATAGCAATAAGGCATTCCCAGGAGTTAGAATAACAGTCAATCACCTCCTGGGGCAATTTGACACTCAACTGTGCCTCGTGCCATGTTACACCCCTGGGGTGATTTACAGACTGTTAATCCAACCTCTGGTCATACCTTATTGTGTAATTACTAACTGGCTTGGAGACAGGAAGCAGAGCGTGGTGGTGAACGGGCACTACTCCTATTGGAAAAGATAACTCATTGCCATCCCTTAGGATTCAGTGCAGTGGCCACTGCTCTTCAACTTTATAAATTATCTAGAAGTTGCAATCTCCAGCAGGCTGGTTAAGTTAGCAGATAATACTAAGCTATCCTGGATGGTCAGTCGATTCTCTTGAGGATGGGGACAGATTTCAGTAGGATCTAAACAAGCTGGCTAATAGATCAGATTCCTAGAGTCTTAGATTCAGTGTAGCCAAATGGGCTAAACTAGATTAGAAAACAACAGAACTATGACCTACACACTGTGTGGGTTCCTCTTTCTACAGTTGAGGAGGAAAAGGACCTGTGGGGTCATAACAGACAACTGGCTGAAGCAGAACAAGCAGTGCATGACCACTGTCAAGAAGGCCAGCAGAATGCTGCAAGGCATCAAAAGGGGATGGAGTGAACAGCACAGCAGTCAGCGTAATCATGCCACTGTTCAAGACCCTGTTCATGGTCCACCTGGAGAACTAGATGCAGTTCTGGTCTCCTCAAAACAAAAAGGACATTGAGGCAGTCAAGAGAGTTCAACACAGGGCCTCCAGACTGGTCAGTGGTGTGGAGGAGAAATACTATGAGGGAGACTGGAGGCCCACGACATGTTCACCCCGAAGAAAAGGAGGCCGAGAGGGGACATGATCTCAATCTCTCTTACTCAAGTTGATTGACAAGATCGAACAGTCAAGAGATGTTTGATCTGGTGCCCTGTAGCAGGAAGCGGGAACACGCCCGTAGAGGTGGTAAACTCAGAGATAATATTAGGAGGTAATTATTCACCCAGATGTCAGTGAATCTATGGAACAGCCTCCCAGCACAGACAGTGAACATGAAGTCAGCACAGGCCTTTAAGGTAAGCCTCGGACACATTGCTACTTACCCAAGGAATCATTGGGTACCTGGGGTAGTTGAATTTGTAGGGAATCCCTATAAATTGGTATGTATTTACACAATATACTTTATCAGCCCAGCTTGTGAAGCAGGGGAGGGAGATATGATGGACCTACAGTCCTTCAAAAACCAAAAACCTCCAAAATAGGTGGTACAGGGGCTCTCTAGACTATACAGGAGAGATGAAGTGCACTAATACCTCAGAGCCAAACATAGACCACAAAAATTACTAGGAAATCACAAGTGAATTCTAAATTGAGGTCAGCACTTAACTGTCTATGTAAAAATATTTGAAAAAATCCAGAAAGAAATATTCCAAAAACAATTTATTCAAATTTACACACACAAACACATGGTCGCTGAAAAGTATTGGAAGGCTTTTAGCCTGCTGTTCAATGGGGGGGGGGGGAGCTCCTTCCCCATCCCCTACCTAAACAGCAGGCCACCTCTTGCTCTGCTTTGAGCATTTCACTGGTGGCTGCATGGTTGGTTGATGTCCGTGGCTGCTCTCTTTGTTCCCATCTGTCTCTCCTGCGCTTCTCTTGCCCCACCCCCAACTTTGATTTGGCCTGTCTACTGCTCATTTTCTTCTCGTCTTTCTCTTGTTTTCCCCCTCCCTTGTTGCTTCTGCTGTCTCTCTTGCATCCCTTCCTGTACCTTTTTCCTGTATTTTTGGGGCTTCCTGCTACTGTTCATCCAGGCCTTGCTGCGCTCTACCACAGCAGCTCATACTACCACTGTTGCTCTCCCCTTTCTGTGCTGCTCTGCATTTGTTCGCTAAGCCCTAGTGGCTTCATTTCTTTGCTGCTTTACCTGTCTTCCCTTTGAGCAGCCACAGCACAGTTCCCAGTCACCGTGAAGCTGCTTGCACCCTACATGCTGGTTTTCCCTTGCTCAGGAACCTCCGGGAATCATCGCACTGCATGCCAGAGTGCAGCCACCTTGGGCTGCAGCCAGAACTGCCTTCTCTATGTTCCTTCACCTGCCAACAACAAAGTCAGGATCAATATACTGCAGGTCGGTCGATTTGGCCAACTCTCTATTTCCATAAACGCATCACCTTCACGTGCTCGCTCAGACATCCCGTTTCTATGCCCTCCTGCAGCATTATCTGCTCCTAGCTTCTACTGGACGTTGTACCACACACGGCAATGATAAATCCTCATTTCAACAGACTTGGGGACATTTATCCGGCAATACATTGGCTGTCTGCAGTTTCCCTCAGCAGGCCATCCTCCCTGGTGCTGCAGGCTCCTTTCCTTGAACCGCTGCAATTCTCCCGACCTTTGGCTTTGTTTCATGCCGTATCCTAGAAGGACCACTCCTGTTTGTCCACAACTATCTGCTCTTTCCACAAATACCAGGGTAACAGAGCTCTGGCTAGCTCATTCTGCTTATTGTACCTGGCTTACTTTGAGGTGTACTACAGCTAGCCTGAGTCCGCAAACTGTCAGTGCTGTGACCACCTATTCCCTCTACGAGACTCTAAGATGCACCTGCAGCAAACTATGTATGACATTGTTTAGACAGGGAAGTCTTTTGGTTACAAATGTTTTTAAGTGATACACATGTTTTAACCTGTCATATGACTTCCACACAATCATGTCCTATCTACGTGCCCCAAGACGAATTCGCATGTATCCCCTTGTATTGCTAGTACCTACATAACCAAGGCTGCCTTGTGGAACGTACTGTTGTATTATTATGAGATTTATCAGGGTCACCCCTTGCAATCCTGGTTTCACTGTCCTGCCATATCTGGAATCCGTCATCCCACCTGACCACTCTCCATGAAGGGCATCATTTACTGCTTCTATCTATTTCCATCAGCTGGTGAACTTGTCTCAGGTCTCGTCCTTATTACCTTGGAACTATATGCTTGTACTGTGCCGTCGGACCATGGATGTCCTGTCATCCCTCTCTACAGAGTGCCATACTACCACGATGGTGGACCACATGGGGTTTCTCCATCCTAACCATGCACGCCCTATGACCGGATCTACTCTTTGCTTTATGCCCCCTAATTATTACTGGAAGACTCATGTGGGGTCTTGCCCTCCTTACTGTGGTCTATTTCTTACCATGGTGAAGGTGAACCACGTGCAGTCTTGACTTCCCAATCGTGTACTACTCAGTGATATGGCGATGGTGGACCACCTGGGGTCCCACCATCTCTATCACGTACTACTCAATGGAAGTCATTGCATTACTCAGATACAGCTATGGCGGACCACGTGGGGCACCGCCATCCCTATCATGCACTATTCCTCACCATGGTGAAGGCAAACCACATAGGATCTCGCCTTCCCATTTACGCACTACTCGGTGGGTCAAGAAGGCCCACCTTTCATTTCATGCACAACTCCTGCAACAGCGATGATGGACCACTGAGCGTCCCGCCATCCCACTCAACATCTAGTTGAAGGAATTCAACTCATTGCTCCATCAAGTCCCCTTTTCTACAGATTGGCTTACTTCGGGTCTTGTCCTCCTTACTTGGGACTGTGCTACTACCGTGACAACAGACTGTGGGAGTCCTGCATCTGTACCTTATTCAGGCTATCCTACGGTGATGGTAGACCACTTGGGGTCCCGCCATCCCACACATGTTCTACTCCATACCATGGCGATGGAAAACCACATGGGGTCTCGCCATCCCAGTCATGCACTACTCAGTGGTATGGTGATGGCAGACCACGTGGGGTCCCGTCATCCCAAACATAGATGCCCTGTGAAAGGGCCCTACCATAGCTCAAAAGTATTACCTAATCACTTCAGGAGTACATACACGGGGGTATCGCCTTCTTTACCTTGGATTGCAAGGGACTGTCACTCACGAGGGTACCCCCTTATCGCCCGGATCATTACATACTATGGTGATGGCAGACCACATGGAGTCCCACCATCCTACTTCTCCATGCCCTTTGAAACCTTCCTCATATAACTTGTCCCAGTCCAACTTCCATGACCCTTGCTTTACCTTGAACTATGCAATAGAACAGCGTTTATGGACTCATCTCGGACTATGTTTCAATCAGCGATTCAGGACATGCAGGTACATCTCACTATCCCTTCCCAATGCACCCTCGGGCCCTCCTTCCTCAACTGTATCCATCATATTACAGTTTTCGGTGGACTTTCGCCCCTCACCTCAGAGTCATCATTCTATGGCGATGGTGAACTCACATGGGGGTCTCACCATCCCAGAAGTTCATATTGCCCCTCAGAAAGGAATTTATCCTCTCTACTGAAACATACTTCTACTTGCACTATGGCAGACCCTCACTGGGGTCTCGCCTTCCCAGTTTGGCTAGCTGAGACTGTCCATCGCTCAAACATGGCTCCTACATTCATCGGACCTCATGGGACTTTCAGTCCCCAGTTAGCATACCTCTGAGCCTACCATCATGATCAATTCATTACTACTGTTACAATCCACCATCTTCCATTCCAGTTCCAATGCCTAACATCTCTGTGGTGATGGTGGATCACGTGGGTTCCCGCATCCCATTTACGCATGCCCCACGATGAGCCTTACTGGTATTTTCATGTAATTTCAGTCAGCCTCATGCTACTCTCATCCTTCACACCTTGCATTATTCCATACTACTGCAATGGTGGACCACGTAGTGTTCCGCCATCCCAACTAAGACTATCGCCCTTTCAGTCTTGGATTATGTCATAATACAGCAATGGCAAACCTGCAACAGGTTCCAGCCATCCAAATAAACAGATGCACTGTGGAGCACTATCTAGACTCAAAGGCCATGCTAAGGATGTACAACAGTCATCAAACTCAGACTCAGATTAACCATTGTCACAGCATCTGGACATCATTCCAAGTTGGATATTCCATCTGCTCAAACCTTCATCTGCAACATCGACTTCCTGCTCATCTCGACCTTGAACAGGACTCTTCGACCAGCAACATCACATTGAACTCCTGGACATAACCATACCTAAACCTAAGTGCCATTTAGGATTATTCTCCTCTTAGTTTGTCCAGAGGAAGGGGAGGTCAGTAGCCATGGATCCTCGGAAGTTTCCCTCTAAGGTGGTTTTTCCTGTCCTGAGTGCTACTGATCACACTCTCCAGAGTTGAAGGAGGTAGTCACTTCATTATTTCTTTTTGGGCCTTACGTCTACACCTACCCACTATCCCACAGAGGGTGGCATGCAGAGAAGTGCTGAAGCTCATGTCATAAACACCAAGCATATACCAGGCAGCTCATAAGTATCCACAAGCACCAAGCTATGTACCACACATTGAATTGGAAAGCTTTTAGCCTGCTGTTCAAGCGGTGGGGGGATAGCTCCTCCCCATCCCCTACTTAAACAGCAGGTCACTTCTCACTCTGCTTCAAGCATTTCTGTGGCGCCCTCCATCCTCCCCGCCTCCTTCTCCTTCTCCGGCACTCCTGTCTCACCCTCTCTGCTGGGCCTTAAGTCTACACCTATCCACTGTCTTACAGAGGGTGGGATATGGAGAAGCGCCAAAGCTCATGTCATAAACACCAAGTATTTACCAGGCAGCTCATAAGTACACACAAGCACCAAGCTATGTACCACATATCAAACAAAGGTGTGGCATAGATTAAAGTGGTCTTGCCAGTAAATGTAGACTGTAGCCAGCAGATAATATGCAAAAAGAGGAACACTGCAGATAAAGATGCCAACAGACTTTTTGTTTAACCCAATTACTCCTTGTTTCATAAATTATTTGTTTGCTTACTCTTGTTCTTCACCATTACACTCTAAAGTGCAATAAACAGTGCACAAACAGAGCATAGCAGAGTGCGGAGATAAAACTTATTGTCACAAGTACTGCTTTGTAATAGTATTCAGCAAGCTTACTGCTAATGCGAGCGTAGCGTGGTCCCTCGTTGTTCACTCACAGTGGTTAAGCTCCTCTCTCTCAGGCTTGTAACTATGGCCATCAGTGTGAGCACAAATAAATTGGTGGGTAAACTGAACAACAATGGAGGTATTGCAAATTGCAAACTGTAAAATGCTGAACGCTATATCATTATGTTGCAGTGAAAATCAGGCTTCCATAATGGCTACACAGTGTTCCATCGACTTCCAAGGACAGACAGGTAGCTCGGCAAGGTTGTCTCAACAACCAATGAGCACATACTATTTACTGTACATGCTCCAGTTGAGATTAGTTGGTGGCTGGCTGTGGCAAGGTGAAGAGGGCTGTGCCAGTTGCCAGCAGGGGTCGGGATGGGGGGAGTGTGGGGTGGTAGGTTACTGCATACCGGGGTTGGGGGGGACACACTGTACTATTGAAAGGGGAATCTTTTTTTGTTTTATTTATTATGGTGATCAGGGACAGGGAAGGAGGGGGTCCCTATACTATGGAAAATGGGATCAGTGTTTGTTTTATTTTATTTCAGTGATCAGGCAGGGAGGAGGCATCCCTACACTATAGAAAAGGAGACTGGGTTTGTTTTGTTATTACAGTGATTGGGCCGGGAAGGGAGCTCCCTATACTATGGAAAGGGGGATCGGGGTTTGTTTTATTTTATTTTATTTTATTTCAGTGATCGATCTGGGGAGGGGGTCCCTACGCTATGGAAAATGGGAGCGGATTTTATTTTATTTATTTCAGTGACTGGGCCGGGGGGGGTCCCTACACTGTGGAACAGGGGATCAGGTGTTTTGTTTTATTGTTACAGTGATCAGGCTGGGGAGGAGGGGTCCCTGCACTATGGAAAAGGTGATCAGGGCTTCTTTTTATGTTAACAATAGTGATTGGGGCTTGGGGAGGAGGGAGGTATATACCTGGCTCTAGATGACCCTGCGCATAGTTAAAGTAGGGTTTCAAAAGCATAACTATGCACTGGCACAGCCGGCCATAGTTACGCCTTGGGGGGTTGAATATTGCGATATGCAGCACATGCATGAGGGACCCCTCATTTGCATTCCCACATTACAATATTCGGTGCGGTGGTGCAGTCGGGTTTGTGAAGCACATCGGGGACTTCTGAATATTGCCACAAGCCTGATCATCCTCGCAAGTCCGGAGATGTGTGGTGCATCTAGAGATGTGCCTCGCATCTCTTCTGAATATGTGGGCCTAAATCTAGCCATATTAAAATGTAATGCCATTTACTGATAATTGTTTTAATCTGTACTTTATCTGTATGTTTGTCTTACTGTTCTAACCCCAGGAATTCTTCAGTATGATCAACTATAGCAGTCAGCCTCCTGTGTTGAATGTTTGCAAATGATGCAACATCCATTGGCTCATGCAGTGTTGGGTAAGTTACTTCTTCTATTACTTTCTAATATGTTTGGAAACTTGTTCCAGGAAGCTGTGCAGTCACTAGCAAGGATGGAGAAGTACTAAAAAAAATAATACACCTTACAATTATAGTTACTTATTTCTTTTTATACAAAAATAATAAATAACTATAACAGATTACATTTTTTGAAAGTAATAGGTTAGTTACTAGTTACTTTCAAATAAATGTAATCAGTTACAGTTATGAATTTCTTTTGTATAAAAAGACATAAGTAATTGTTACTGTATGGTGTATTACTTTTTACAGTACTTCTCCATCCTTGGTAGTGACTGCACAGAGCTTTCCAGAATGAGTTTCCAAAAGTAATAGAAAGTAATAGAAAAAGTAACTTACCCAACACTGGGCTCGTGCCACCATTTAAACTGCTGCCCTTACCAACTGCGGTGTTTTATAATGCTTAGATTCAATTCTCCACCTGCCTAAGTAAGATGCTTCGAAGATCGCTCTGCAGCTGACTAATGTTTTGCTTTATTTTCCATGGAAAGTAAACAGTTTTTATTTCTAACTTCATTGCTGCCCTTATTTTAGAGATTTATTTAGTTAGCGCTAGTTTTAGAGGATTTTTAGTTCAGTTTGCGGTTCCTCAGCGGTTCCATGTAACCGTCAAGGGACTGATAGCTTACTGTTATTTACTTTATTTTTTGGGATATATTTACTTGAGTTCAGAACCCATTCCATTTTTTCTGTTTTGATTTTAAATTCCTGCCAGATTACGGTTTATTCCCGGCTGGGAACCAACTGTTCCACACTAGTGGACTGGCAGTAACTGACTTTGTTTATCTTTGTAATAAACTTCAGTTTGGGAACTGAACACTATTTCATAAATTTAATATTTTGAAGTGGGTTGGTTATGTCTGATAGGCTGAAAAAGAAAACAGGGCCTACTGGTTTTAAAAATTGACTGAAGTGTGGTGAGGTATTTGTCAAAGCAGATAAACACAATTTGTATTTATTTTACTTAGGAACTTCACACTTCAAAATAGACTGTGAAATCTGTAAAACCCTCCCTGCTACAACCACCGAAGGGAGAGCTGAACACTTTAAAAAGAACACGCCAACTCCTTCAGATCCAATGGATCAAACAGTTGAACCGGGTACTTCTACCTCTAGAAAGGAAAATTCAAAGGAACCGGAACCACCGGCTTCATATAAAGATGAGCCCTCAACAACAAAACATACTGGGGAACCGACTGCAGAGTTGGTCCAGCAAGGAAAAAACATAAAGAAAAGAATGTTGCCACACCTCCTGCTGAAAAAGCAAAGGAACTCTCGGGGGACAAACCGGCCTTACCATCAGCCGGAGCAGTGGCTCAGGCTTTTCAAGTGTTACAAGCTTTGCAGACTGCTGCTTCTCAAGGGCTGATTCTGGCTCCAGTGGAACCGGAATGGGCTGAACCCTCAGTTCCATTACCAGTGCCATCAGTGGTTCCCTCATTGGTTCCGCTTGGGGCTGACTACTGTCATGACCCCTCCTATGAAGAATGAGGAGGAAGAGGACATCAGGGAACTGACTGAACTGGTGGTTTCTCCGGATCAAGAGTTTGATTCCCCCCCAGGCTACCGGAGGATTGTTCCTCACACTATGCTTTCCTAAAGCAGATGGCAGAAGCCCTGGACCTTGCCACCCATGAAACTGTGAAGGACAAGGCAGAATTTATGTGCATCATGGGGTTAACATCCACTAAACATTTGCTGCTTCCAATCAGTAAATCCCTAAGGAAGCAAATGATGAAAGTTTTGGAAACTCCAAATTCTGTGTTGCCAGTAGATAAGAAAACGGATAAGAAATATCAGCTTGACAGATTAGGGGCCGAGTTTCTCTTTTCTCACTCTGATCATGAAGGGGTAGTCCAAGCTGCAGCTTGTGATAGAGCTAGGGTGTCACTTGCCTCTCCACCAGAGTAAGACTCAAGAAAAATAGACAGTAAGGCAAAGAAGGGCTATTTGGCTGCTTCCCTGTCCATCAGGCAAGCTAACTATATGGCTATGCTACACCAATACCAAAAGACACTGTGGAATTCAGTGTAAGTAATGGTAGATAAGACACCCCAGGCCTTGGCTGCTGACCTGGCAGAAACAGCCAGATATGGATTGGAAGCCACGAAGTACCAGTTTCACATGGCAGTGGATGCCAACGACACTGCTGCCAGATGGATGGCACTTATAGTGTCACTGAGAAGGTTTGCTTGGCTTAGGGCCACAAATCTTTCTCAGGATACTCAGACCAAATCCATATGAACAAAAGAACATGACAGCAGATAGGGACCACATGATCCATCTAGTCTGCCTGTTATTTGACCTATCCCTCAAGTATATTCCCTTATTTCAATATTCTGCTATGTCTGTCCCAAGATATTTTGAACTCCTTAACTGTCTTGGCATCCATGACCTCCTGCGGCAGTCTGTTCCATGGCTCCACCACCCTTTTGGTGAAGAAAAACTTCCAAATGTTGCTCCCGAAATCTCCCTACCATTAGATGTCTGTTGTGGCCTCTAGTATGTGCCTCCTTATTTTCACGGAAGAAGTTCTTTTTTTTTTTTTACGGGGCTCCTACCACCAGATCTTCCACCTACTGTCTACCATGATCCCCCGGTCACCCCTTGCTTTCCCCCCAGAGGGCAGGGTCGTGGAACTGGCTCCCCTTCTCCAGCCCATGGAACCATTATCTAGTTGGAGGATCCAGCAACAGAGGCCAATGAAGCCCGGGGAGGGCTTCATAGAGGTGGAGGTTTCCCCTGATATTTTTCTTGTATCTTTTTGCCCACTGGAGAGCCGGACATGCACTGACGTCAGCGCACCTACGTGCAGACATCCACCGGCTCTCCCCCCCCATTAGCTGCACCCGTTCCCGAACCCGGGTCACCGGCATTGGCGCGAGGTGTGGCGTCCAGTGCCTCAACCCTCAGTGCCACTGGGCCAGCCCATGGAAGAAGTTCTAATTTTCCACGAGTTGATACCCTTTAGGTATTTAAAGGTTTCTATCATGTCTCATCTGTTTCTCCTCTGTTCCAGGGAGTGCATATTTAATTGTTTAAGTCTTGTCTCATAAGGTTCGTGGTGGAGGTCCTGAACCATCTTTGTAGCTCTTCTTGGCACAATTTCCAGATGGTCTACATCTTTTTTTATGGTGGGGTCGGGTCTCCAGAACTGGACACAGTATTCCAGGTGTGGCTTCACCAAGGATCTGTGAAGTGGGATTACCACTTTGCCACTTTGCGTTTTGTTTGCAATTCCTCTTCCGATGCAACCGAGGATGTTACTGGCTTTCTGTGCTGTCTTCTCGCATTGTCTCCCTACCTTTAGGTTTTTGGACACCATGACCCCTAGGTCCCATTATAGGTTTGTGATGGCTACTTGTTCACCCCTAAATAGTAATTTTTTCCTGCATTTCTTTTCCCTAGGTGCATGACCTTACCCTTCTTGGCGTTGAACTTCAACTGCCAAGTTCTGAACCATTCTTCCAGTTTTGTTAGTTCCGATTCCATCGCTATGGACTTTCCATGGGAAAATAACTCTTCAGTGACAAAACAATGGCTTACAGGAAAAAAATGGATGAGTTTAAGGCAACCTACAAAATTAATGCCTCAAAGGAGAAACCATCCACCTCTTAAAGGCCTCAAAGAAGGGGAGGTAGAGGTAGGTCTGGCTACAGCAAACCATTTTTCCAAGCACAGGCTGCCCCTGCTTGTCAGCTGCAGAGAGGATATTTCAGAGGAAGGGGCAGAAGGGGCTGTAGGTGGGGGGGGTGAAATCAAGCCTCCCAGGTTAAAGCCCAGCTGGAGCAGAATCCCTCAGATGCCTGCCAGGTTTGCCTCCCCACTACCAGTAGGGGTTAGGCTGGTGCACTATTTCCAGGCATGGAAAACCATTACCACAGACAAGTGGGTCCTGGAGATAGTGAGTCAGGGTCTAGCTCTCAGCTTCAAATCTTTCCCCAAACTAAGGCCAAAGCCTTTTTAGACCAGCATCCTCTACAGAAAGGGCACTCTTGGAAGCAGAAGTGTTCAACCTTTTGATATCAAAAGCAGTGGAACCGGTACCTCCCCTCCAAAGAGGGAAAAGGTTCTATTCAAGATACTGCCTAACCTTATAGAAAAATGGGGAATGGTGACCCATTTTAGTCCTAAGAGTGCTGAACAAGCACTTAACAAAGCCAAAGTTCAGAATGGTGACCTTGGCAATGATTCTTCCCACTCTTCAGCAAGGAGACTGGCTAGCATCACTGGATCCGAAAGATGTCTACTTTCACATTCCCATCAGGGAATCCCACAGAAAATACCTTGGGTTCAGACTACCTTCAGGTTACTACCAGTTTGCAGCCCTGCCATTCTGCCTAACTTCTGCTCCCAGGGTATTCACAATGTGCTTGGCAATGGTGGTGGCACACCTGAGATGGCAGGGGATCTCAGTATTCCCCTACCTGGATGACTGACTAGTCATGGGACAGTCACCACATCAGGTAAAAGATGCTCTCAGGCTCACTTAGGACATTCTAGAACCCTTGGGGTTCCTGATCAATGCCCCAAAATCAGTACTTCAGCCTGTTCAAGTACTAAATTTAATAGGGGCAGAGTTGAATACCCTAAAGGGAAGGGCATTCATCCCTCAGAACAAGGTAGACAGCATCCTGCAGACTGCAAGGTCATTCAGTCTCAACAAGCAGAGGCCAGCAAGGCATTTCTTACAGTTACTAGGCCACATGGCTGCAGCCACAGGAACAGCCAAGGTTCCAGGTTTCAGATGAGAGACATTCAATTTCACCTCAGGGCACACTGGTGCCAAATCAAATCAAATCAAATCAACTTTATTTATATAGCGCCTTTCAGAGCCAAGGCGCTGTACATAAGAACATATACATAAATAGATAAAACAACATTAAAATATATCAACTATATTTAAATAAAAGTTAAACTAAATAAATATGTTTTTAAATCAATTTTAAAAGTATCGACGGTTGGGCATTCTCTCAACCACCGAGACAGAGAATTCCACAGGGTTGGTGCTGAAAAAGCAAAAGCACGTGAACCTGATGTTTTCAATCGAACCCTGGGAATCTCTAGCAATCCCTCATTGTCGGAACGGAGAGGACAGAGGGGGCAGTAGTGAATCAGGAGATCTTTCAGGTAACTGGGTCCCTGGTCATGTAGGGCTTTAAAGGTTAGTAAACCCAACTCTAAAGGTGATCCGCCTCCTAACAGGCAGCCAGTGCAGTTTGCGGAGCACAGGTGTAATATGACTGGTTCTTGACATCCCAGTCAAAAGCCTGGCCGCCGCGTTCTGCACTAGCTGCAGGTGGCAGATATCAACCCCAGGTAGCCCTAGGTAAAGGGAATTGCAGTAATCAAGATGGGTAGTGACAAAGGCACGGACCAATGTTGGAAGATCACCCGATGGAACCAGGTGTTTCACCCGGGCGATATTCCTCAGATGATAAAAGGAGGATTTGACAACAGCTGATACCTGAGATTTTAAGGTCAGTCCCTCATCAAAAATAACACCCAGATTACGCACCTGATCGGAGGTAGGGAGCAGCATACCACCAAGTAACAAACCTGAGGGTTGTCCAACTTCCAAACCCGCCCCCAGACGACCAGGGTCCACTATGAATACTTCAGTCTTATCCAGGTTCAGTCTTAGCCAGCTGGAACGCATCCAAAGTCTGATCTCAGCAAGGCAGTTGTTTAACACGGAGAGTACATCACCCTGGCCAGGAAGAAAGGACAGATACAGCTGGGTATCATCTGCATAGCAGTGAAAACCTAAGCTGTATCGCCTGACGATTTCTCCCAATGGTAGCATATACACTGCAAACAGCATGGGAGCCAAAATGGAACCCTGTGATATCCCACAAGGCAGGGAATGAGCACCAGAGGAATATATGCCAGTGGCAACTCTCTAAGACCTGCCTGTGAGGTAAGAATGAAACCACTTGAGGACCGTACCAGACAGCCCACAATAAACCCGCAGGCGTTCCAGTAGCACACCATGGTCTACAGTGTCAAATGCAGCAGAGAGATCGAGAAGGACCAGAATGGTACATGCCTTTCGATCTCTAGCCATTAGGAGATCACTCATTACCTGGACAAGGGCAGTCTCTATTCCGTGCTTCTTCCTAAAACCAGACTGGAGAGTATCACAGACATTGTGAGTCGTAAGATGATCATCTAGTTGCAGCGTTACCGCCTTTTCAATAACCTTACCAATAAATGGCAGGTTAGAGATAGGCCAGTAGTTAGCTAGACAATCTGGATCCAAGGAGGGTTTTTTAAGGAGCAGTCGAATGACTGCCTCCTTGAGGGTGTCGGGAAACCCCCCCCTCTCCAAGGACTTCCAGACAATGTCAGCAAGGATTGGGCAGATAACTTCTACACATCCTACTAAGAGGGGTATAGGGCCCGGATCCAAACTACAACTAGTTGGTCGCAATGTCTGGATGATCATTACAATGTCACTGAACAACAGCCGGCAAAAGTCTGACCAGTCAGACCGAGTACATGCCACTTCCCGCCGATCACTGCAGTCCCCCAAAGGAGAGGTCGGACCAATGCCAGACCTGATGCTGGCAACCTTATCTGCAAAGAACTGAGTGATCTCCTCACATCTTAGCTGAGAAAAGGCTTCTTTAGGCTGGAGACAGATTGGATTGCACAATCTGTCCACAGTCTGAAAAAGCTGAGCCGGTCAGTTCTGTGCAGCAGAAATCTCCCTGGACGGGAATTCTGCCTTCTTATGGGTGATTTTCTGATTGATAGCTATCATAATGTGCCATCAACCTAAGCCTGTCAGCATCATTGCCAGACCTCTGTAAAGGAGGGATTCTCTCACAAAACTAGTGCCAGTGACAAAGACCCTGTTGCACTCCCTGCAATGGTGGCAGGACAGAGACAACCTCAGAGAGGGAGTTCCTTTCAAGAAGGAGTCTCCAACATTGATGCTTACAACAGATGCTTCCCTCCTAGTGTGGGGGGGCACATCTGGAGGAGCACCCAGTGCATGGTACCTGGTACCCTGCAGAGTCACTCTTGCACATAAACCTGTTAGAACTCAGGGCAGTGTTCTGGCCCTGCAGTCTTCACACCTCTGGAGCAAGACAAAGTGGCACAGATCAGGACAGACAATGCTACCACAATGTACTACATCAACAAGCAGGGAGGGTCAAGGTCCAACCTGCTGTGTACAGAGGCAATGAAAGTATGGAGTCTGCCATACTCCTTACAGGTGTCCCTGTTAGCCATTCATCTCCAAGAGAAGGACAACATTTTGGCAGATGCATTCAGCAGAATCAACCAAAACCACCACGAGTGGTCTCTAAACAGACAGGTGCTAGAAGTGGTGTTTTGAAGGTGGGGCACTCCAGAGATATATCTGTTTGCCTTGAAAGAAAACCACCAGTTACCCCAATTCTGCTGCAGGCTACCAGCAAAGGGCACAGTGCCCATGGATGCCTTGGTGCTGGACTGGTTAGGGAAGAGCCTGTATGCATTTTTTTTGGAATTCTTTTGATTACCTCCTGGGTCCAGTGAACTCTCTCTCTGGTGACCTCCTATATCCTCCTGTGTCTCTACCTCCCATCATGACTTATGCCTTCCTTGCACCCCTGGCCCAGCACATCCTCTGGGTCTGAACCCTCTGGGGAAGGGCTGCCCTATCCATCCAGGGGGCTCTATCTAGAGTGCTGAGCTCTGAGCTTGAGGAGGGCACAGCAGAGAGGCAAACCCAACATTGGGAGTGTGGACATTGGCGGGAAGGAGGTGCCATCGCCTATAGCTGGAGGAGGAGTTTTTCGTGACATTTCACCTCTCCTCCCTCCCTCCTCTCCTCTGAGCCTGGAGTGCAATGATGTCCTATTGATGCCTGCCATGGCTCAACCCAATCCCTCTTCAGAGCCCTGTAGCGTGGCAGTTCCTCTGACTTCCACCAGAGGCCACTGCGGTGCCGGGCTATCCCTGGATCCTTCCCCCAAGAGAGGAGAGCTGTCCTCCAGATGCTCAATCTTCTCTCTCTCTCTCCTACTGACCCCCAGTGGCCTGGGCTTGTTCCTGAACCTGGGTCACTGTCGTGGAGCAAGGTGTGGCATCCAGCGCCTCAACCCTCAGCACCACTGGCCGGGCTGCCTGTATGCATTTGCTCCTTTCACCCTGCTACTCAAGGTCCTGATCAAGCTCAGGTCCCAGCCATCTACCATGATTCTGATAGCTGTCCCTGTGAGTAGGCCAGTCCATACATCTCCCTCAGAGGCACGACCTCCTCACCTCCTTATAGGGGGATCTTGTACCAGAACCTCATGCCATTCATACTCAGACCATGACACTTGGGGACCTAAATATGCTGACCTACACCTCTCTGAGGGTGTCCTTAAGCTCTAGAATGCTCTATGCTTCCAAATGGTACAGTACCTACACAGGCAGAGATGCCAGTCCTGCTGGACTATCTCACCCACTTGCACTCACTGGGCCTATAGCCTACCACTCTAAAAGTCTACCTGGCATCAGTCTCAGCCTATATCTTGGTGGGCAAGGGTGTCTCTCTGACTTCTAACCCCATTTTCAAGAAATTCTTCAAGGGGTTGGCATACTTACACCTTGTCCACAGGGAACTGGTGCCATCTTGGGACCTCAATGCGTGTATTGCCAAGCTCATGGAGCCGCCATTTGAGCCCATGGCTACAGTGCATTTGAAATTTGTAACCTGGAAAGCTATATTCCTGGTGGCTATTACGTCAGCCAGCCAGCCAGATTAGTGAGCTACAAGTCCTGTGTATAGAGCAAAACTACATCTCCTTCCAGAGAGATAAAGTGGTCCTCAAGACTAACAGGAAATTCTTTCCAAAAGTAGTCTCTGATTTCCACTTGAACCAGTCAGTCGCCTTGCCAGTCTTCTGTATTGAACACTCCATCTCAGCTGAATGCAGGCTGCATAGCTTGGATGTCAAGACAGCTCTGAGTTACTATCTCGACCACACCAAGGACCATAGGCAAAACAGACAGCAACTGTTCTTGACCTATGGGGATGTGTGAAAGGGAAAACCAGCTTCAAAAAGCACAATTGCACACTGGATAGTGGCATGTATCCAGTTATGTTACAGTAAAGCTAGTAAAGAGCCCCCAGCAGGCCTGAGGGCCCACTCCACAAGGGGCACAGCAGCTACAATAGCAGCAGTCAGAGATATTCCCCTTTTGGAAATCTGTAAAGCAGCTACATGGAGAACAGTATACACCTTTAAAAAGCACTACAGTTTGGACACTCAGTCCAGAAGTGAAGCCAGGTTTGGCACAGCAGTGCTGCAGAGTCTGTTCCCCAAATGAGGTTCTGTACCTTCCTCCAAAGGTACTGCTTTGTAGTCTGCTATAGTAACTCATATTGAATAATTCCTGGGGTTAGAAGAAAAATTGACTCACCATAGTAATCTTGTTTCTTCCAAGATATTCTTTAGTATGATTAACTCTCCCACCCTACCTCCCCTTCCAGGACCAGTTGGCCTCTGCACTACTGCTGGGATTCTGTGTTATGGGGGATTTTATACCCTGATTGTGTTACAGGTCTTTTAAAACCAGATGGGTTGTTGTTCCCTCTTGTTGGTCCTATCTGCTGTAATATGGGACATATTATAGGGGATTTGTTATTTAATTATTACTATTGTTACAAGAATAGCTTAGTTAGGGATCTTACCCCACAGACTCTCATGAATCTGAATGTTATGGAATGCAGAAGTTGGTAAGGGCAGCAGTTTGAGTGGTGGCATGAGCCAATGGATGTTCCGCCATTTGCATAAGTTCCATTTCTCTTCGAGGCAGTTCAACACAGGAGGCTGACAGCTATAGTTAATCATATTGAAGAATACCTTGGAAGAAACAAGATTACTACGGTGAGTAATTTTTTCTTCCTGTGTATTCTCTGTAACTGCTGTCTGTTAGAAAATTCTTTCAAATAATAATAAAAAAAGAACCATAGTATCAAGTATGATAATACCTGTTTGCAAAGATGTTCAAGAAAAAAAAAAAGGAAGGTAAAGTACAAATAACAATACATACATTCAGATAAGACATGCACATTCCATAGATCCAATCAACTTTTAATCAAACAATTTTGCAAGACTAGACCAGTAGTTTATATTTTCAATATTTATTTGAGAAATGCATACAAAATATTCAAGTATAAAACATGCAAATACAAAATAAATAATATTTAAAAATATATACTCAAATAAACAATGCATGTCACAAATTATTTCAAGTCCCAGTTATTACATACATTACAAAAATATACCTTCTGTCAGTGAGTTGATAAAAATATATCTGGTTTTTTTCTTACAAAAATGTACATTCATAAGCTGCACTGTTCCTTTTAGGAGGATTGAGGGTTTGAAATGACACAACACAAGCCAAAGGCCAATAAGCAATATTTATCTAAAAAAGGATATTGCATCCACAAAGCTGCCTTTCATGTTACTGCAAAATTTAGTACAAAGAAATTATAGTAAGGATCAACTCTATAATTCATCCAACTTCAGTGGACATTAATAAATATATAATAATGGATTACTATAGAGATGATCCTTTAGTTGCTTCCTTGCCCAAGGGCTTGAACTTAACACTTACAGAGCTGTAAAGGGTATCCCAGGGACCCCTGTGCAGTAAACAGCAAAATGTTGTACCTATACCACTTGTATTGAATTTTACATCAGCTTTTTTCTCCCATCTAATAGTATACCTTTTTCCACATTCTGAGGCTGCTTTGACAATTTTTAAAATATTAAATAACTGAAGGAGGTCACAGGTCACACTGAGAGGTGAGCAACTTGTTGCTCAGCATGCCTTCCTGGTGATGCATTTCAATAAATAAATAAATACAATTTATCTGCCTCCAGCTTTTCATTAAATTCTTAGTTGTAATTTGTGGGACCCTTTCTGTAATATCACTTTTCTTGAGACTAAAATGGACTAGCATGCACACTGCTTACTGAGATTATGGGACCGCCAGGCCACAAAACCAAAGCTCTAACATGGTGGACATAAAATGTATTTACTTATTTTTACAATTTATTTTAACCCAGAACAGCCCAACTGAGATGCAACATCTCATTTCCAGTGGGGTCTTGTTTCCACCCATTTCCACAGCTGGGTGGACTGGAACATTTGGAGGTTAAGTGACTTGCCAAAGGTCACACAGTGAGTGTTTTCCTCTAGTAGGGTTTGAACCTGTGATCTCCTGTGCCCAAGCTAAACCCCACTGCCTCTACAAAATGGAAACAAATATGAAAGCAGAAATCATCCTCGGGTGCTGAATCTGTATCATGCACAAATCAACTTTTTATAAAAAAACTCTTTGAACATGAACTGCTGATTTACCAAATGTTTGAAACAGTTTGTAGCATTTTTACAAAGAGATTGTCACCAAGTCTCCGATTATAATTATGTACCTAAACATATCTGAGAAGAACTTGGTCACTAATGTCTCTTTTCAAATTTATATTTTACTGGGAAAGGTTGAAAAGGAATATAATAACACAAAACAGAAACAAAAATATTCAATGATGTAGCAATTAAAAATACAAAATCTATAAAAAACATGCAGATTACTTTTACAGAACTGAGCTAAATAGTGTTGGTAAAATTCTTGAATTTGGCTTCTGTGAAATTCCACATCGGAGTAACAATTTCCCACACAATTTGTTGGCCTCTGTGTTTTACAAAGAAATGTGGTAGCCATATTAGTCCAATCAATGATGTAGAAGAAAAAAATAACAGATATGTTGCAGGTAATACCTTTTATTGGACTAACCTAGAAAAGAGTATAACTTGCGAAAGCTAGTTTCAAATACAGTTTTGCTAATCCAGTAAAGCCTGCAACATATTGTATCTTTCTTTTTTTTCTTCTACATCTTGGCCTCTGTGCAGATCTTAAGGGGGCTCAGAAACCTTGTGGAATGGTAAACATTTTCTTTCTGAAATTGTTGTGTAGGTTAAATATATTTTGCAATACATTTACATTTTACCTACGCCTGGCCTCTTCTGTGAGCAGGAGTTGCTTTCCACCTAAAAAATAGCTTATTTTTTGTAACATTTAGACAACGAACAATTACCAAAATGTGAATATGGAACCTGAGAATTCTGCTGAATCAAGGGTGAATGTGGATTTTAAAATTGCAACACATCTCTAAATAGAATGCAAATCCCACACCACACCACATTTGTACTGACTGGTTTGTGCAGCTGGTTGCACTTTAGCACCAAGGCAAAAGGCCTGCAGCCTTTCTAGACCCCACAGTTCTATATGTTTATTCTGGTAATGTTGTCTGGTACTGGTTTAGCAAGCCAATTGTTATTTGGGGGGGGGTTGAATTCAAGTAACTAAATTATTTTTGGGGCGGACTTGCTTGATAAGCTTAATTAGACTTTCCTTCTTTTTTTGCAGTTTGAGATACAACAGTCCTCTGGTTTTGGCAAGGGCAGATTGGGGTGTTGGAAACCATGAGATCCCAAACACCTGTCATTGTCTCTCGAATTATGTCATTTGTTAACTTCTCCCCCTTTTACCTTTCTGGCCATCTGGCTACCCTACTTCTACTTTTAGGAATCTTTATCCATGGAGGCATTGCAATTACACTGAGGACACCCCTGCAGGCTGTCAGAGACTGGTGTAGTTTACTTTAACCAAGACTGGAGTTCTCATCTTCCTGCACACTGTGGAGTCTGCACTTTGCTTGTATTTGGCTGTCTGTTTTTATTTTGGTGCATGTGTATATATTTAGTATATGTAGATTAGTATTGCTATTTATTTGTATGCAACATATGTTTGTCTGTTTTATGTAAAAGGCAGAAGGCACAACTTAATAAATTGGACTGGACTTAACCAGTACAAAATAAATTAATACCAAGGTGAAAGGCATTAGCTTTAGGGCAAAAGGTGTCAGCAACAGGGCAAAAATGCATTAAATGGTTGGATAAGCATACACTGGTCCTAAGAATCAACGTATTCATTATCTGTTTTGAGCCTCTTCTACTCTAGCCAGCCTCCTTCAGCAAGGTCTTCCCCAGACCCATCACCTGCCATCCCTGTCAACTTACCCCTACATTCTAGACTCCATGATAGACCCAGCAGAGCACCACACTAGTTCATCCAGGGGTCTAGCAGTGTGGTGGAGGTGGTTGCCACAGTTAGCAGAGTGGGGCCGGCAGGAGGAGCGCAGCTATATTCTGCATTGACAGGGCTATTTTCCCTTTTCCCCCCTCAAACCATTCAGGGCTGCTGGCGGCAAGGCCATGCTTAACATGCATATGGCTGTGTATGTGAATGTTAAGTGACATCCCTACCCCCCCCCCCGAGTGGCTCCAACTTACACCGACCCAAGTTTGTCACCTAGGGTGGTGGCAGCATAGTGTAGCACAGTTACCCACCCTATCTGGAGGAGGGGAAGTTTCCACTAGGATGCTCTGTCCTTTTTCCCCTGGCCAGCCCTCAATGACCCAATCTCATTCTTAAATACAGATCACCGGCATCACAAGTGGTGGCTCTTTCGCTGCACTGATGGGCTGGCCCAATCAATGTTGGAAGTTAACATTTTGCATGAAGGGCAGATTCCCCTCAAGGATCTTCTCTTGTGAAGTTTTCTTTCACTTTTTTCTTGTCTATATCTTTATGTCTATTGACAGGTTTAGTATTAGCACATTTTCGTCTTTCATAGATAAAACCAAATCTTGCATTGACTTAGGTTTTCATAAGCAATATCATTTCAGTGCTATACAGTGACTCAAAACAATTAACAATAAACATGACTCTTCATGTGTTTAAATAACTATTTTAACAGTATCAATAAATATAATAAATAAATATTAGCTTAACATGAATACAGTATACATTTGTTTTAATATGACAGATTTTAATTACTCTACATCACCGACAAAAATATTAGCACAAATTTGTTTTATTTCCATTATAAATAAAATAAATAAAAATATTATAGTTTAAATATTACATAGTGGTTGGCCCTATTATTTAGTACTGGCATGGAGAACTCGCGCCCCAAGAAAGGCTATATCCAAGTCAGAGGCAGTGTGGTCTACTGAATAAAGCACTGAGGTAGGAATCAGGAGATCCCAAGTTCAAACCCTGCTGGGGCTAAATACTTACTGTGTGACCCTGAGCAAGTATCTTAACTTCTCCAGTCCACCCAGTTATGAAAATGGATAAACTCTGAAAACAAGATGTTGCACTTCACTATCATTGGTAAATAAAAAAAAATAAAATAAATAAATTACATAGTCTCTTTCTCATGAAGTGCGGTATCCTGGGTTCAGCTTGAAACCCAGGTCATAAGCGTATTAAGCCAAATAACTTTCCTCTGGTCACTAGAGCAGCCCCAATATCCTGTTTTTCTCTACTTACTGTTACAGACAGAGGAACGGTAGCACAGAAGTCAAGTGACATGTCAAGGTCACACACTGAGCCCAGTGGCTGTGGTGGGAGGGGTACCTGAGATCTCCTTTTGCCAGTTCAGGGCTCTAACACCAGACACAATGCCTTCCCATGTTATTTTAAGAGGGTCTTACTTTGTGGAAACTTAGGGGTGCTACTTGTGTGTGTTCAAAATCAGAATCAAACAATTGTAGTACCAATGCCACCCCCTCCAAAAAACAAAAGCTGCCTCAAATCCTACAAATCATTTAGAATAATTCCATGTTCTTACCTTCTGTCTTTATTCTATCATTTTAACATTGTAAGGGGGTTCTTGGTCTCATCATTCATCTGAATCATGATTAGCCTGTCCACTGAAGCAAGGTGACCCCCTCATAGGTCAGGTACCTATGCTTTAAATGTTAACATTCAAATTTGAGCTGAGGTTCTACTGCTTTCTCTCTTCTTCTTGTGTACAAAGCACTCTCTGGCTGTACTTCAGTACTGTGTGCTGGCCCATAAGGGGCTCACATGTGGTGGTTGGGGGCATACACTGGTACTATAACTGTTTGACTCTGATTTGGGTCACACAACAGTAGCACCCCTACAAAATGTATGAAAAATGTAATAAAAATATGTAAAGAAAGTCCATAAAACTTAATAAATTAGCAAGGATTGAACTTGCTAAACTCTTAACATGGTTCATGGCAGTTGACCAACTCGTGTCTTGCTATTAGTCCAACATTGTTCCTTTTATGATCAGTTTAGTGTGTTATTTCATGATCATGGAAGTACTTGACACAATAAAAAAAAAAAGTGATCAATTTTTTTTTTCCAATTATTTAACCAGGAGTGGTACCTAAGCTCAAAGCTTGTTTACAAGTGTGGCCTGGGAGCACAGAGAAGTTAAGTGACCTGCTCAGGGTTACACAGCATGCAAGCGGGGGATGTGGGATTCAAACCCAGGTCTCCATATTTGCAAATCAAAGCCTTAAATCACTGCACTATACCACCTCCCTTAGCATAGCTTTAGAAGAGAGGGAGATGCAATAAATATTAAGAGTCCTGTTTTCTCCACCCTCCTCAATATCTTGAGACTAAAAATGTTAACATAGAAACATAGAATTTAACGGCAGATAAGTACCGCTTGGCCCACCCAGTCTGCCCATTTCCCTACCTAATGGATAAGCTGCAGATCCCAGTTAACCAACAGCCTACTTCCTCTTACCCCCATCCCCTAGATTTGCCTTATGACTGTCCCATGTATTCTTGAATTCCCCCATTGTTTTTGGCTCCACAACCTCTCAGGAAGGCTGTTCCATGCATCCACAACCCTCTCCATGAAAAAATACTTCCTCACATTACCTCTGAACCATTCTTCCTCTATCTTCAAATTGTGCCCCCTTGTTCTTGCACACCTCTTTTTCTGAAAGATGCTACCCTCTTGGACTTTGTTGATTCCTTTGAGGTACTTGAAAGTTTCTATCATGTCCCCCCCTCTCCTTCCTTTCCTCTAGGCTATACATATTAAGCTCCTTACATCTCTCTTCATATGTCTTCTGTTGCAGACCCTGCACCATTTTAGTTGCCCTCCTCTGGACTGCCTCCGGCCTGTCTATGTCTTTGTGGAGAATGGGTCTCCAGAACTGCACGCAGTACTCCAGATGGGGTCTCGCCAGCTGTCTGTACAGAGGGATAAGAACTTCTTGTTTTCTAATGGTGATGCTTCTCTCTATGCATCCCAGTATCCCCCAGCCCTCCTTACTGCCCTCTCACATTGCTTACTCATCTTTAGGTCATTTGATATGACTACCCCAGGTCCCTTTCCATTTTTGTTGTTGTTAGTATCTCACCCCCCATTGTGTACTCTTCCCCTGGGTTTTTGTTTCCCAGGTGCATTACTTGGCACTTCTTAGCATTGAATCTAAGCTGCCATACATTTGACCATTCCAATAACCTTGCCAAGTCCCTTCTCATCCTTTCCACCCCACCCTGTGTATCAAGTCTGTTGCAGAACTTTGTGTCATCTGCAAAGATACATACTTTTCCTTCCAGTCCCTCTGCAATGTCACTTATAAAGACATTGAAGAGGACTGGTCCTAGCACTGAATTCTGCATACCCCACTAGTAACCCCCTTTCTTCAGAGTGGACTCTGTTTACTGTTCTCCTCTGTGTCCTGTTCTCCAGTCAATTCTTTACCCAGTCTACCATCTTGGGACCCACTCCAAGGCTGGCTAACTTGTATATTAATCTTTTGTGTGGGACTGTGTCAAATGCCTTGCTAAAGTCTAGGTAGGCCATGTCCACAGCCCCTCCCTGATCTACTGCTTTGGTCACCCAGTCAAAGAAATCTATTAGATTCATCTGACATGACCTTCCCACTGTGAACCCATGCTGCCTTGGGTCATGTGACCATCTGGCCTCTAGGTACTCAACAGTTCTTTCCTTCAGAAGTGATTCCATCATTTTCCCTATCACTGAGGTTAAACTAACAGGTCTATAGTTTCCTGCTTCTGCACTGCTCCCACTTTTGTGAAGTGGAATAACATCTGCCCTCCTCCAGGCCTCAGATACCACCCCATCCTTCCATGATTTGTTAAAGAGGGTAGTCAATAGTGTCACTAGTTCTACCCTTAGTTCTTTTAGAATTCTGGGATGAATCCCCATCAGGCCCCATTGCTTTGTCCACCTTCAGTTTTATGAGTTCTTTCGAAACTCTTTCTTCTGTGAATGGGCTGGTATCAACCCCATATCCAGAGTGTTTCTATTGTTTGGTTTAGGTACCTCCCCCTCTTCATTTGTGAATACTGAGCAAAAATATTTGTTTAGTGTCTCTGCCTTTTCATTTGTTGCCAAAGATTTTGGGCCAATCCGAAAGAAGCTGGGCATACCTCCATAAAACTGTACAGCCTCTCCTCTTCTTTTCAAAACTATTTGAGCCATGAATGCCCCTCTGAGAAGGCATGGAAATGTTTGTGAAGTTGTGTCTGGAGCACAGCATGCATCCAAGGTGAGACAACAGCACCTGTATATTAGCACTAGCAGTGGTGGTCAAGTTCCTGTACAAATCACTTGCAGTTGGATTTAGGGCCTTCTGGTCTTCCATGATAGTGTGCAATGATGCATTGATATACATGAGGGCTTGATACAGTTGGGTAAGTCTCTCCGTTTCAGGCACCTTCAAGTCAATAGTAGGATAACCATCTAGGGTAACGTTGCATAATGTGTCTAGCATGGTCATATCAAAAGGTGCTCCCTGGTTAAAAATCTGAAAAGTAATGACATAGGTAAGTTAAATTGTGCAGGGAAATGTACCACATTCATTTTAGTATGTCACTGTTTCCTTACTGGGATGCCAGACAGTCATGTTAAAATCATTTCACCTGAATGAGCTGTAAACTCTGTACATACTCCCCAAAAAATGTTTCCTTAACCTTTCTGTGCATGCCTGATGACTGCTACCAACTGATCACTGCGTGTAAAGTGTTTTGGGATACAGTGGCCTGGATATTCAAAAGGGTTGGACCATGTGCAACAGGGATGCGCCAGCGCGATATTCAGTGGGAAGCAGCTGTGCAGTGCAATAAGCAATGCGCCAGAGTGCAATAGTAATGAATGCATTCACAACCGTAGGGGGCGGAACCATGAATAACATGCACAGTGCGATATTCAACAGCATGCGCCGTGCACAATAGGGGAGCTAGCGGAAGTTGTGCAACAGCAGAAATGTTCCAAAATAAAAGGGAGCAAGAGAGGGGCACAAAAATGCAAAAGGAAAGCCACAGGTGGGAGCGTGGTGACAGACACAAGGGGAGTACAGAAGGTAGCAGTGAACAGGACTGGGCAGGAGCAGGACAGGGCCCACCAGAACTAAGCCAGAGACAGGGTAGGAGTGGGAAGCCTGTGCCACTGTGCAGGAAAGTCTGTGGAGTGCCACATTGGACTGAGGGCAGTGGCAGGAGGTAGAACAGCCACAGCCAAAGGCTGGAGGTGTACCCGGTGCAGGGGGAGCTTCAGGAATGGACAGTGGGGGGAACGGGATAACAGCCTACGGGGGGGGGACACCAGCCAGGGACATGGCCAGCATCACCTTCCAGATGGAGGCAGTAATGAGGGGTGTGATAAGGCAGGCAGCAGGGAGGCGCGGCCATGGAAGGGCCTGTTGGCGGTACACCCAGAACAGGCAGTACCGAGCCTGCACCACCTTCGAACACTACTCTGACACAGAGATTGTGGGCCCAGTACTGCCTGAACCGTGTGATCCTGAGGCAGCTCTGTGAGCTGTGCAGTGATGAGATGCAGGCACCCACATGACGGAGCCATGCTCTGTCAGTGGAGATGAAGGTGACAGTCGTCACATGCCTGCTCACCATGGGCACCTTCCAGAGACCAACAGGGGACATGACAGGCATAACCCAGTTGGCCACATCACGCCTACTCACACAATTCCTCAGTGCACTGCTGCTACATGCTGCATAGTACATCCATTTCCCCAGCACACAGACGGAATGCACAGCACACATACAAGAGTTCCACAGGGTAGCACGGTTGCCTGGCATGCTCGGGGCCATTGACTGCACCCATGTGGCCATCCGCATGCCACCTGGCCCGGACGGAGTGTCATACATCAATTGGAAGGGGTTTGCCAAGCATCAACTGCCAGGTAGTGTGCGATGCCAGGGGGCGCATTACCAATGTCTGTGCTACGCACCCTGGGGGAGCACACAATGCCTTCATCTGGCACCAGTCCACACTGTGCCACAGGTTTGAGAGTGGGGACATCCCCACTGGCCATCTAGTGGGTGAGTTTGCATATCACACAGGATGACATGAGCAGATGTGGGGTGGGGGGGTGCATAGTCAGAGATTCCATGGGTACTGGCCTTGTTGGCCCATGGCAAAGCGATGCAGATCACCATACTAATGTCCACCCTCTACACACAGGTGACAGTGGCTACCCACTACGTCTCTGGCTGCTCACACCATACCGGTGACCCATGACCCCATTGCAGCTATGGTACAATGAGGCACATGCCACAACACAGAATGTCATCGAGCGGGTGTTCGGGATGCTGAAGGCATGGTTCCAGTGCCTGGACACATCTGGCGGTGCCCTACAGTACAGCCCCTCAAAGGCCTGCGGGGTATTCCTGGCCTGCTGTGTCCTGCACAACATGGTCACCAACTGTGGGATAGCCGTAGAGGTCAATGAGGGGGACAGCGGTGGGGATGATGAGGACGCTGGTCCAGCTGGTCATGGGCAGCCACCCCCTGGGTAAAGAGACCACCGCCTGATCCAGATGTCACAGCTGCACTGGGACACCATTACAGAAGAGCACTATGGTCAACACAGGTAGGTCACTGGGCCATATGCAACCACCAGTGGCAAGGGCACAGCCCACAGACAGGCAGGGCAGAACACCGGGGCAGACGGCAGTAAGGGAATGGGTCTGAGTATGGCACCGCACACAGCGTCAGGGATGGGCATGGGCAGGGCTGAACTTGACACATGCACACACACACACACACACACACACACACCACAAGACATGCACAAGGGGTAGACAGCACGCCAACCCCAATTACCACCCCTACCCCCACATAGGTCCACACATGACCATGCCCAGTGGCTGTCACTGTGCATGCCTCAGATGCTGGGCACCATTGCACACTGATGGACAGCTCAACGCAGGCATCATCATGCACACGCCACAGTGGCCAGCAGCCGGGAGGGTGTGCACTGGGACCATGTGTGTGCAGGGATGGGTACCCCACCCATGCATCGCACGATGCACACCACACTGCACATAGGGCAGTGGCAGACAGTGACCATGGTGGGAGACAGGTCAATCACGTGGCACAGTGCCATGGCCACCACGGATGCGTGGGTGGCCCCGCTGAGACCTGCCAGCCATGCCAGGCTGACCATTGGCCTCATGGGGTGGCACCGATGGTCCCCAAGGGGTGATGTTGCATGAACGTGACCGTGTTCACGCAGGGGTCTGCAGCCCACCAAATGTGCCCTCACCAGGCATGCTTGGTATGCAAACAGCCGAACCCGGTGTCGACACAGCAGGTGTTGCACGGTGCCGGGAACGGGGGGTGGACATGACACTGCGCAGTGTCTGCAGTGAATGGGCACCAAACTGGGTGCCCAATGTGCCCATGACAGCTGTCAATGCATTGATCTGCCTGTCAATGGCAGCTGTCACATCCGCCCGCTGCCGAGCCATCTCTGCTAGGAGCAGACCGTGGTCTCTGCTGCACTGCTCCTCTGCCTGGCGCAGAACTGCACTGAGTGCATCCACCGCCATCACAAGCTGCATCTGCTGATCTACTGAAGCCTGGAGTAGACGGCTGTGCTCGTCAAAGATGTCATCTGCAGGTCCAGCATGCTGTTCCTCATGGTGTTCCTGGCCCTGCTGGCCAGCACCCCTTGACGATGGGCGCTGCACACCAGAGCCATGCTGGGGCACGTCCACATTTGGTGCACTGCCACCGCCCCCCCGACACTGTCCCCCTGTCACCATTGGCTGACTACTGGCACTGCCCCTCCAGCTGCTGATCGCCAGGGCTCACCGGCGCCGCCGCAGTGGCTGCAACAGCCCCATCACCCTGGAAGCACACCACTACTGCCCCACTGGGGCAGACAGGCACAGGCTGGGACTGTATTGTTATGCAGGCCTCCACGGTGGCACCACCTACTTCAACACCCATGCCGTTGCCTGCTGTGGGACCATCCTGCATCCCACATGTATCACTGTCCGGGACGTGTGGTCCATCATCATCGGTGCTGGATCCAGCACCAATCCATGTCTCAGCACGCTAGAGACTGTGGGCGCTGTCATGCTGAGACACAGGCAGGGCCTCGTCCACACCTGCACCACCCTCATCAGTCCAGACAGACACCTGTGGAGGTGGATGGGCGATCCTCTGTGTCCAGGGCATCCCCCTTGGTGGACACACCCACCACTGCTGACCCATGTAGACACTCAGGAACTGTAAGGGAACACAATAGCGTTTGTGGCTCTGCCATGCCCTGTGGCATTCCCTCCACCATCCACACAGTGACAGCACAGGACCTACCATGCAGTGATGGGCTGCTACCCATCTGGAAGCCACCACCAGGAACACCCTCGATGGCACAATGCCACATGCTGCCAGCCATCCACTCCTCCTGTGGCATCAGGCATAGCACATCCGGCTGGCCCCCACTGGTGGCAGCACATGCCACCTTATCTTTGATCCTCCACCTGTCCATGCCGACCTTCTTCTTACACTCTTGCATGGACCGCTGGTGGCTGCCATGGTGGTTCATGGCATGTGCCACCTCACCCCATGCCGCAGCACAGGCCTGTGGTGTCCCTGCTGTCCACTGAGCAGTGACTCCCTGTCAAGATATGCCTTGAACAGGACATCTGATTCAGCCCGGATGAAGTTGGGCCTCCTCCTTCTCCCCATCCCTGTTCCTTCTCTTCTTCACATTCGGTCATGATCAAGCCTGTGGGAATGATAGGTGTTACCTTTGACTGTGCAGTCCCATTCAGCCCTCACAAACCACAGTCCCCACATCCCAACAGTATGCAACCCACCACAATAGACTGTAATACCAAACTATGTCCTCTGCAGCCCCATGTCGCATTTATACAGCGCAACGCATGCAAATGAGGCGAGGCGCAACTGTAAGTGGATGCTAATGCAGTGGTTGCACCGTGGAATGGCTGATGAGCTGATTTGCATATGCTGACTGAATATCACGCTGTTGCGCCTTGCGCAATGTTGGTGAGCATGCTCAGGCTATGGCGCAGCACTGTGATGTGCACAATCAGCACCGCACGGTGCATGCCCAGGATGCTGACGCTGATGCATGCGGCACTGCTGACATGCTGTGCATGAGAGGCAGTGCAGGGCACGGCCCCTACAGTGCCTGTGGTGCTAGTGCACTGTTCACCCATGTGGTGCTCATGCCCTGGTGCACCATAGGCGCCATGGAGCCGCAGCGCGGTAGGCCACTGCAGGACATCACACACAAGCACCCTACTGTGCTGCACACAGGGCGTCCCAATAGTGCTGTGGGTACACCCCTATCATGCAGTTCGGTGACAGCGTAATGGGGACTGGCAGCACAGTACCGTGCTGCCTCTGCACGTGGGGCACGTGCACTACAGAGTGCCATTTTGATAGCGATACACACTGCAGGATGGTGCGAAGAAGAGCACAGATGTGGAGCGCTATAGAACTGGCCAACTTGGTGGCCATAGTTGAGCCTCATGCTGGTGCCCTGTTTGGCCAGGATCACCTGGATAGGCAATGCAGTGCTGTGTGGGAGGAGGTGGCTGATGGCTTGGAGGAGGCAACTGGGATCGCCAGGACTGCTGAGCAGTGTTGCCACAGGTATGGCAACCTAGGGCGGAGGGACCCTGACAGACTGGGGCGTCTGCAGGCATGCGTCTGGCGAGGCGTTGTGCCATGGCCAGGTAGGTGCTCCATCCCTACACTGGTAGCATCCATCTGTCTGGGTGTCGCAGTGTGCATGTGTCCACCCCGCAGGGAGGTGGGGGCCATCTAGTGGGGGTGGTGGTGGTGGTGGTGGTGCATCATGGCTGGGCTATGTGGGCATGCACACACCGGGGGGTGGGCTTTGCTACTGGTTTGTACTGATGTTTCCCTCTCCATTTTTGCACCCTAGGCCCAGAGGAGTACTGTAGGGTGAGGCAGGCCCATTTACAGCAGGAGCAGGACAGAGTGGGTGTGCCACAGATGCAGCAGAGACGAGATGGAGGGGCCATGGGCCAGCATGGATGCAGGTGTGTGCTGTGTTTCCCCTTACATCTCTGCATGCTGGGTTGCAGCGGTGGTGGTGGGGCATGACCACCTGCACTTGGCCCCACTGCCGTGCACATCACACGGTGCACTTAACACTGTCCTGTGGCACTGCATGTGTGGGTGGGCATCGCAGGTGGTCCGTGCGTGCACTGGGTACATGGCTGTGCCACTGCCTTTGCACTGCATAGCCATGTCACTGTACGGCCACGGTGGTGCAGTGCGGGACATGGGCGGTGGGTGTGTGCTGTGTTCCACATGGCTGTGGGTGCCTGGGTAGGCGGGTCATGTGGGCGCGGTCACTGTGGGTGGTCGCATGCCATCACAGGGGCTTGGCCCACGGCTGTATGCCATGCACAATGGGTGGGCTGCAGGGGTCTGGCCAGTCATGTGTAATGACTCTGCTCCCTTGTCCTAGGTGGACAACACTGGATCGCACTCGAGCGGAGTGTGCAGGAGCTACTGCAGCTCACGAGGGCCATCCTTGAGCTGCTACAGAGACTGGATCAGGGTGGAGGACGGTGGCACCGGGAAGGTACAGAGACCGAATTGGGGAGAGGGGTCGGCGCTAGGCCCACTATGCCCCTGATTTATATTCCCCTCCTGGACTAACCCTCACACCCCTTCATCCCACTCCCAGTTGTTCACCCTTGCCCCATGTCCACCCACCACCTGGTTTGTGGCCTTCCCCCCCATTGTAAATAGTTGTATATATGTTTTGTATTTCTTACACAGCTTTAATACATACATTTTGTTATGACAACTGTGGTAGTCTCTGATTTGCAGCGGGCTTATGGTACTTGGCTGCAGTGGTGTGCATGGCGTCAGGGGTGGTGCAGGTCTGGGTGTGTGTGTGTCCATCAGGGACCCGCCTATGGTGTGGGTGGGGGACTCGGTCCCTGTCTGTGGTATGTGTGTTGTTCCTTGTGCTCTGGATGCCTGTGTGCAGTGGTCCCTGGTGCATGCACTGTGTCCCTGGTGCCCCTGTCAGTATGTCCATGGCCTGTGCAGCTGGCACCCTTGCATGTCTGTGGTATGCATGGTCTGCTGGCATGTCAGTGGTGGCTGGCCATGCTGGCCACCCTCTGGCCCCGGCACAACGGCGGCTTGCCTCCTGTCACCGGTATGGTGCACATCTGCCTCGGGTGGCACTGTGGCCTATGCTGTTGCTGGTGTCTGTTGCGGGGTCTGTGCTTTGATGTCAGTCACTTGTGCTCCAGCCGCATGCTGGTGGTGGACGGCTTCATGGTGCATGCGCAGGATGGCTGGTATGCCTGTGCCATGGTGGGGTGCAGGCCATGGGTACATAGCATCAGTGGTCGCATGCCATTGGAATTTGATGCCCCGCTATTGTGTCCCTGCGTTGGGGTGCCCTTGGGTCTGGGTGGGTGTTTGTCTGTGCCCTGTGTTGCATCCTGTGTGGCGCATGCCTCCATGCACCACTGTGGGCATCTGTGCTGGCTGTTGGGGCCAGCGCTGGGACACGGTATGTGCTTGGGTGGGTGTGTGGGGTGCTGTCCTGCTGGGGGTGGGGTCCAGTACAGGCCTTGTTGCATGCAGGGTCCTTCAGGTACCGACGCAGGGTCGACCTCTCTGGTGTACCACGGGGGGGGGGTGTGCAGGACGGCACTGTGTCTGCAATAGTTGCATTGGTGGCTGGTGCTGCCCACTGTGGGGTGCTCATAGTGGGGCTGTCATGCATGGCTCCATGGTGCACAGGGTTGCATTGTTACAGTGGGGGTGGTGGCATGCATTCAGTGCCATGAACTGTTGGGCACTGCTCCTGGGCAGAATGTCTGGGGATTGCTGTGCAGGGTGTGCTCTGCATTGGTCAGATGGGGTGGCACTGGGTGGCCAGCCCTTCTTGTATTGTGGTCACTGCTTGCCAGGGGGTGTGCTGGGGCACTGTGCCCCAGCTGTGGATTCAGTGCTGGTGTTCATGGGCTGGTGGTTCATCCAGCTCACAATAGGTTGTGCAGTTCATGGGGTGTGGGGGGGGTGCTGTCTGGTCTGCTGCGTGCTCCTACGCCCATGGCTTCCATGGGTGGTGCACCTCTGCATCCTGTCCCTGCGCATCCCTGGTTGTGCTACTGTGCTACTACCCTGCTCCACTGCGCATCCCTGGTTGCGCCATGGTGCAGTTGGTGTGATATTCAGTTGTGTTGCGCAAGCGCACCTTGGCCTGCACTGTGTTTGAATATTGCACATGTTGCGCATGGGCGCACTGCACTTGCACCTGCTCCTGCTATTGCGCTACTTTGTGGCGCAGTTTGACTATCCGGGCCAGTGTGTATAAAAGGCACCATATTAAACCAAATTACTTTGATTTCCTAAACCCAGGTCTACATAACTATAGGCCTAACTTTGTACCTTCTGTTATCAATCAAGTGTGTTTTGCTCCCTGGAATCCTCTTGGTATTCAACTAAATGAGGTTTTTCCAGTACAGAAACAAGTAAACAACCTAAATTAGAAGTAACAAAATAAACTGCCACTAGATTTATTGAATGATACATGGAGTTTGTTGATCGAGCTCACAGCAGAGACAAACGGCATGGAGGGTTTTAAGGCAAACCTGGGCCAGTTCCTGCCGGATAATATAGAGGGATGTGAAAATATGAGAAATGGGGGATACGGTGAAAGGAAGATCATTTGAGTCATATTGATTAAGATGAAATCGTATATCTGGGGAGAACAGTTTGCTAGATCTCCTTGGATTCGTGGAGGAATTTCCTCTCTTCTGAGCAAGGACCCATGTAGGTGAGTAGTAGTTTATCACTTTGTGCAAAACTGAGACACAAACTGGTATGTGAGGAGGGTGGGATAGGCATGAACTCTAGTTTCCTATATTCCTAATTTATTTCCCAATACTATTTAGATGTTCTTAATCCCAAACCAAGTATTCCAGATTATCCCCACTGTCTCTCAAATCAACAATCACACACTGAAAATTAATGTGGGAGATAGGGCCGAAGCGGCCTCCATCTGACACTTTCTACAGTACAGTGCTCCCTCTCTATAGTGAACAACTTTGGAACCACCTGAGGTGTTCACTATAGAAAGGTGTTAATATGCTTAATTTGGGAACAATGGGAGCCATCAAAGGTGTTTTTTATTTATTTATTCAAGTCTCGGAATTACAACATTTGAGTAAGAGCTCGTTTCCAAAGGTTCCACGTCAGCAGACCAAAAACAAAACATGGGATACAACAAGTGGTAAAACAAAAAGATATTGGGTAACAAAAATTTACAACTGTTAAACATAAAAGTTAAACATGAGAACAAGGTGGAGGCAAAACAACTGGGTTGCTATAAATTCGCTAATTTATGATAACTAACAATTAATTAAACAGGTATACAAGAGGTGTGCCAGAGAGTGATAGGATGTAAAAAGGTTGTGAGGAAGCTGGGTACTGGATTGGGCCAGGTCCCATTGTCATGGGGTACGGGGTCAATACTGCGCACGGCAGAACGTTATGCGAAATAATCGCATAGTGCGATTCTATGATAACTTTTTTCTGTGGGGGGCTCTGCCCCTCCACGTGCTCCTGGACCCCCACTATGGATTCTAGCTCCGGGAAGGCCAACACGGAGAGTGCACAGGTCCAGGTTTTGCACAATGCCGCAGCGCTATTAAGCGCATACATTATGACCTGGTACGCTGTCAGTGGTGAGGAGGTTGAGGAGGGTTGCTAAGGGGAAAGGAATCTGGGGGCTAGAGGGGGGCTAGGGAAGGGTGTGTGTGTGGGAAGGGAGTGAGTAAAGATAGGTAAAAAGTGGGAAGGAGGTGGAGGTTGAGTGTTGTGGGTAGAACAGGGGAGAGTCGAGACAGATGAAGGGTCGTGGGGCTATACGGGGGAGCAGAGACAGAGGAAAACAGAAGAGGGTAGGGATGTGTGGAGGACAGGTGGCAAGCAGTTGGTAGAGTGAAGATTAAAGTACCAGTGGCAGGCTAGGGGGAGGTAAGTGCAGTTGGAGGCCGGGGCTGGGCCTCAGTAAATAAAATTTTGCTGTATGGGGCAGGAACATTTCATGCGACTAGCAAGGTAGGTGTGAAGCTTAGATTTAAACAGGACAATTTTAGTTTCAGCAAGAAGGTCGCTAGGCAGGGTGTTAAGCATGAGTGGGTCACTGTAACCAAAGGACCGCTGGCCTAGGGAAGTGTAGTGGAATAGAATCTTATAGTGGCTAGTAAGTGTACCATGAATATGCCTGGATGGTGCAGGTGGTGCTATTAAGTTCTGGACCTGGGGGGGCATGCCAAGGGTGGTCTTTTTGGCAAGGAGACTGAGCTGGTAACTGATTCTGTTATCCAGGTCAAGCCAGCCCATGAGAGAGTATAGGTCACTTGTGTAGGTTAGGCGTGGAGTGCCCAAGAAGAGCCTACAGACTTTATTGAGAATCAGAATGATTCTTTTAGGGCCGTGTTTGAGGCTGCGCTATATACAACAAGCCTATAATCTATAATGGAGAAAACTGAACTTGTTAGAGCAAGTTTGAGTGTGTCATCTGTTAGGCAGTGCCTATACCTGTACAGTTGCCCAATCTTTCTATTAGCTGATTTTGAAACAAGGTTGATCTGGAGTGCGTATGATAGGGAGCTGTCCAGCTTAACCTCTAAGCATTTGAAGTTATTAACCATATCGAGGATGTCATACTGCTTGTTGCAAATGATGAGTTTGTCCAATTTGTGTCTGCTGTGCAACGAGGCAAACAACATGTTTTTTGTTTTCTGATAATTGAGCAGCAAGCGCAAAATGATGAACCAGTCCTCAACTAGGGTGAAGTTGCTTTGCATATTTTGTTCAAGTGCTGCAGTGTCAAGGTGGCTTGAGAAAATTACCGCATCACCAATGTAGAGGAGTATGTGGTCTTGGCAGGCTTGCAGAAGGTGATTTAGAAATAGGCTGAATAGGAGTGGGCCCAGGATGGACCCCTGAGGTACCCCTGTTGTAACACTTTGTCTATCAAAGAGGGTGTGGCCAATTTTCACTTGCTGAACACGATCAGAGAGGTAGCTCCAAAACCAGCGCAGAGATGTCTTGGATACAGTGGCAGCACCTAACTGGACCAGCAGGAGTTCATGGTTCACTGTGTAGAAGGCCTTAGTGAGGTCAATAAAGGTAGCCCTCACTAAATGCTCACGATCGAGAGAGTTATGGATAAACCCCGTAAACTCAACTAACGTGGCAGAGATGCTATGACACTTTCTGAATCTGTGTTGCTCCCTACATTGTAATC
This sequence comes from Neoceratodus forsteri, assembly GCA_016271365.2. Lineage (NCBI taxonomy): Eukaryota > Metazoa > Chordata > Ceratodontiformes > Ceratodontidae > Neoceratodus > Neoceratodus forsteri. The sequence goes on from JADMNL010000027.1 coordinate 141,554,496, forward strand.
TATATTTATCGAGGTGATCAATTAACTCATCATATATGATTCCTTCTAAGGATTTGGAAACTGGGGACAATATGGAGATCGGACGGTAGTGTGGATTGTCTCATCACCGTTTTTAAAAATAGGAGTTACCACTGCTGACTTCCAGATTTTTGGAAATTGACCGGTAGTTAGGGAGAGGTTAAGGATTCTGGTTAGAGGAGCTAGGATTTTGTCAATGGTGAGGGTAATGAGTTTCAGGTTGAGGCTATCTCCGCCATGCCTGGTTTGCCCAATTGCTTTTAGCAGGTATTTTTTTGCTTCAGCTTTTGAGATGGCACAAAGGTAGAAGAGGGGGGCTATATTGGAGGGGGAGGGGCCTGGTGTACAACATAGGTCACAGCTGAGAGGATTAAGACAGCTGGGTGGGAGAACCCTGCTGAGGTCAGTAAAGGCTTTGTTGAATGTATTGGCAATGGTCTTGGGGTCCTGGGTTAACTCCCCATTTATACGAAACATAGTAGGTGGTGATTTGTTGGGGTTTCCTGTGAGGGTCTTGATGTTAGTCCAGAATTTGTGGCCATCATCCCAGGAGTTATCTAACTCAGACCTCAAGTGTTGTCTTCTGGTCAGGCGAATGGCCTGGGTGCAGAGGTTATGGACCATCTTATAGTTTTGCATGCTGCTAGGAGTACCTGAACATTTTGCCTTTTCCCAAAGATTATCCCAAGCGTGCAGTTGGGCAATAAGTGAGGGAGTTATCCATGAGTTTTGGGCTCCTTTAATCTTCCTTTTCGTAGTTGGGGTGTAGATGTCACATGCTGCATTGAACGACTTTATAAAGGAGTCCAGTGCAGTATTGACATCGACTGTTGAATAGATGATGGACCAGTTTAGTTTGCTAAGATGTTCTCTTAGTGGCCCTAATTGCCCCTTTCTTAAGATATGTGATGTTACCACCTTAGCTTGGAATTTGGGCAGCTTGCATGACCATGTGCAGAGAATAGGAGAGTGGTTACTTATTGTAACTGGGAGGGCAATTGCACTTGTGATATGGCCTGAATAATTAGTAAACACTCAGTCTAGAAGAGTATTGGTCCCGGCCCGGTAGCTGGTATGCGTGGAAGAAGTTACTAGCTGTTCATAGTTGATAGCTGCGATTGCATTTCTGTAGGGGGCATCATCGCTGGACAACCAGTTTATATGAAAGTCCCCTACAACTATGGTTTCAGATTTCTGCTGGCAGTTGGATAGGTACTCATGGAGTACTCTAAACCCTTCAGTCTGTTCTTTGGGGGGAATATAAACTGAGATGACAGTTATTCCCTTACCATGGGCACCAAGGATGACAAAGGTGTTCATTATAAGAGGGAGTTTGTTATAGAGGGGTTCTTTATAGTGAAGGAGCACTGTGCACTTCTGCTTGTTCAGTACTGTACTGCACACCAAGTTTGAGCCATGTAATGAATAGAATAGCAGTTGATTTTATATATCACTGCTGCCACATATACACTGTGTTCCCTGAGCACCATGCAGACCAATGAGTTACGTTTTGTTACGTGTTGTTACAGAGACTGTATGCAGACAAATAGAGCACATAAATCCTCAACATCCCACATACTGCCATAGACAATCACATAACCCGTCATACTGCGAGAAGGAATGCTGATCCAGGAGGAAACCTAGGGTACCCACTTCTCTTTGATATCCCCTACTCTTTTTCAGAAGTGTCCTACTCTTCCAGAAGTGCTGTAAGATCTTACACTTCTACACAGCAACAACCACAGATTGGCAGAAGGACTTTTTTGCTACATTTCATCTGGAGGATGACCTCTCCAACATAGAAGCACACCCCTACCTACTCCCCAGTACTGCACTGCAGTGTCGCTACTTTGCATGAGCCTAAGTTGCTGATGTGGGACTTGAGCCTACATGCTTCTGGCCCTGAGGGGAGAATGTTGCCAAGTGAGTCACTTTGACATTTTGATTACATGCACCCTCAATTGTTTTTTAATTGATTACCAGTGAAAATGCATCATGTGGAAATGTACTCGTTCCCAGCATAGGTCTTGACATGTTCAGGCAATTATGTCCACTACAGAGCGTATTACCAAGGGTTATGAGTCTCATGAAATGTTGGATCTCCTTCTATGGTGGTTGTTCACCCCCAGGACCCTTCCTCACAATATTGCTATCATAAATATAAACGAGAATGGAGTTGCTTCTCAGACAGACATCATTATGACACATTTGACTGGAGCAAACAGCCGTAAGTCTGACGATCTGCAATAACGGTTCTTCTCTGGCTGGATTTTAAAAAATGGCTCAAAGTTGTTCTACTGGAGCAGTCTTTCTGCATGTAATAGGTTACACTTCATTGTGCTATCACTGATGATGCTTTCTACTCTAGTTCTTACCTGATACTCTGTGATCTATGTTTCCCACTTTGTTATACTCGGATTGTTATTAATACTATGTTGTGTATTGTTACTCCTTGTTTTGCCAAATGTATTGTTCCACTGACCCTGCAGTTTGTCTATGTATTGTACTGACTCTGTTCAGAAAGTGTACTTGTCCATGTTCTGGTCTGCCTGCTTGTTAATTGTAATAAATTATGGGTCATCCCTGAAAAAGGAATAACTATGTCTCAGTGGGCCTACCAAGTCAACACAATTAATAAATAAAGTCAAGATGTTCCATAATTCCTAGTGATTCCCTTTGTTGAAGATATTACTGCAAGATTTTAGATCTACAATATATTTAAAGAGGGACTCTTACACTAAGCAGTACTTTTTTTTAGCAGTGCAAGTCCTATAAGATGTGGAACCTTTGTCAACGAGCTTTTAGCTCAAAGGTGTTATCCGATATTCCAATAAATAAATAAATATACGTTATATGCTGTATAGAAGATTATTTTCACTATCTGTTTATTTTTGCTATATTTGCTATTGCTAACAATCAGCAAAAATAAATGGATGGTGAAAAATAATGGATAACTGATTGTCAGTAATGCTTTACTGAAGAGTAAGACATCTGCACTAATTCCATTGGACGAGAATATGTATAGAAGGTTGACTCACATAAATATAACAGATGCTAATTCAACCTATTATACAGTATTTCATTCACCTAGGACTTGGGATATAGAAATAGCTAAAAAAATTTAGCTCATTGTCTTAACTGGCTGGAAGTTATTTGACAACGCAGTGCAAAATTACTTAAATGCAGCCATCCCAGTGGCGAAGAGGGGTGAGGCACCTGGTGTACCTTACCTTTTCCCACGCCAGCAATCTGGGTTCAGAACTGGACTCGGGTTACCAGGAATTGGTAGGGAAGGGAGAGAATCATGCATCTGAAGGACTGCTCTCCTCTCCCAAGGAGGGGTGGCTTGTTAGCCTGGCCTCTGCTGCCCCCAGGTAGAGGCCTTAGGGCAGAGCTGGCCTGGGAGGCAAACTTATGGGAGGTATCTGTGGGGAATGTTAGATGGCTGTGCTGCCATGCATGAGTCCAACTCTCTGCAGTAGGGGCAGGGGGAACCAGTGGGAAATGGTGTTGGGGGGGGGCTTCGTGAATCCCGGCCCATCTGCTTCCATATAAACGTAGAAATTGTCAGCAGATAAGGACCACGAGGCCTATCCAGTCTGCCCATAGGTCCTATACATTGTATGTGGCCACTGACCCTATCTGATCAATGGCTTTTCATCACTCCCTCCCCTCTCAAGATTCAATTGTGCATGTCCCAGGTATGCTTAAACCCCTCCACTGTGCTTGCCCCCACTACCTCCTGTGGCAGACTATTCCAAGCATCAACTACCCTTTCTGTGTAGAAAAAATTCCTCACATTACCTCTTAATCTACCCACCTACAATTTCATATTATGCTCCCTTGTTCTAGTACTTCTTCTACATTGGAAAAGGTCCCCCATCTGCACCTTGTTTTTGCCCTTGAAATACCTGAAACTTTCAATCATGTCTCCCAGCTCTCTCCTCTACTCTAGTGAGTACATATTGAGGTCTCTTAGTCTCTCCTCATATGTTTTGTGGTGCAAGCCCTGCACCATCTTTGTCATCCTTCTCTGGATAGTCTCTGCCATGTTTATGTCCTTGTGCAGGTGTGGTCTTCAGAACTGCACACTGTACTCCAGGTGAGGCCTTACCAATGTTTTATACAATGGTATCACCTCCTTCCACCTCCTGCTAATGATACCCATGCCTATGCACCCTAGCATGTCACTGACCCTCCCTGCTGCCTTTGTGCACTGCTTTGATACCTTAAGATCATCAGAGATGATAACCCCTAGGTCCCTTTCCTCCTTGGTGACAGTCAGCTCCCCCCAACCTGTAGCTCTCCCCAGGGTTCCCTCTGCCAAGGTGCATTATTTTGTACTTTTTTGCATTGATCCTCAGTTGCCACATCTCCGACCATCTTTCAAGCTTCTCCAAGTCCCTCTTCATTTTCTGCACCCCTTCTGGGGTATCCAGCTTGTTGCAAATCTTGGTGTCATCTTCAAACAGCAGACCTTTCCTTCCAGCTCCTCTGCAATGTCACTAATGAAGACATCAAACAGGACTAGTTCCAGTACTGATCCCTGCGGTAGTCCACTGGTCACCCCCCTCTCCCCAGATTGTACCCCATTTGCCATCACTTGGCACACAATCCAGTCCATCTTGAATCTGATGTACGGGGGGAGGGCCCTTCTTTCCCAGTCGCGCCAAGAGAGGGGAACTCATGTGGAAATTCATGACTGGTCACGTGCTGAGGGAGATGGAAGCCAGCTTGGGGGAGCTGGGGACCAAGGTGATGCTTTTGCTCCCCCGGACACAAAAAAGAAAAACACCTCTATGGCAAAAAAAAAAAATAATACTGTATTGCAGGGTCAGAATGGGTTACAGGCAGTAGTGTTAAGGTGCACAAAGCCCAGTCATGTATCTGTATTAGTGTAGCATGGTAGCATGCATAGACTATAGGCTGGAGGCATGCAAAGTTGTCATGCATTAAACTAATAACTCATTAAAAGTACAGCTACTGTTGGGGACATGCAACTGTGCTGAGAGGGTTGAAGACAAGATGTTGTGGGGGTGTACAGATCCCCTCCTTACCCTGCCATGTTTCAGCCATGCAGGGGAAACATGCTTTGAGCAATGGTAAGGGTTACCTGAACTATGTTTGGTATCCAATGTGCCAAGCTGAGCGATTCATCATATGAACCAGGAAACCCTCCTATCCCAAAGATGGGGGCGGGGTCCTGCTTCTAGAAGAGAGAGAAGGTGTAAGACAAACTTTTGAAAGAAAAATCCAGTTACAGTACTTTTAATGCTTTTTTGTTCTTTTCCTCCACTGTAACATAAATGTGTAGGTATCTGTGTTTAAATTAAATGCTCCTGCCCTCACACCCCTTTTACTTACACTGCTTTACCACACGGTGACATTGTAATCCTTACTTGTGACATCTCATTCATATCCACAGCCACAGGTTATGTCACCAGTGCAGGATTACAATGTCACACAGTATGCTCCTGAACTACGTGAGTTGCGATGGAAAAAGCTTTTATGTAAATATGGAACTCTTTGATAATTACAAGATGGGAATTACCTATAAGGTATATATAATACGATAAATGATTTGGGTATTAATATTTATTGGATTTAAATTTATCCAGGTATAAAAGCTGTTCTTTAATTTAAACTCTATCACGTTTCTATAACTGGTATTAGCCTGACCTGTTTGTTGATGTGAAGGCAGTTACTAAACAAAACAATTATCACAGTAACCAGGGTTGTGTCAACAGGTCTTTCAAATATCAGCCCCAATCCCCAATCCCTGACTATTGAGTAGAATTTCCCTGGTTAAATGAGCCTCTCAAAGGAGAATTTCCATTCTAACCCCCCTTTTGTGACTCAGCCATGATTTGATCCAATACAATCCACTGATCAGGTTCAAATCTACCAGTGACCCAGATCTGATCTAGTGTAGTATATTGTCCTTTGTTTGCAGTCATTCCCAAGCCTGGTTCCCTTCTGACAAGATATTCAGAAGCTAATGAAGGACTACAACAGACTACCCCCCACAACTATTCTGCTGGGTATAGAATGGGAGGAAGATGGATTATAATCTCCATTACCTAGGATACCACAAATCCACCTAGTGGTGGCCAAAATAATGCATCCTTATCACATGGGTATGCCACCTGTATCCTGATATAGGACAATGGACCAAGTCATTGCTGAACATTCTGCCACAGGCAAAACTTACATACTGTAAGCCTTTAGAGACCACGAAGAGTGATTTGAGAGAGTGTAGCAACAAGTGCATAGCTGGCTCCCTCTGGAGGCTAAAACTGGCATAATGTGTGGTGCTGGTTAGCTCAGACGGCTGGGTAGCAAATGAAGAGGGGTAGGCAGCCCATGCTCTCCATAAGAAACGAAAATGTGATATATAAGCAGAAAGGACTACCATGATAGTATCTGTACCCCCAGAAAGCATATTATGATGCTCGCTAAATGGTTTACATGTCTTATAAGTAGATCACTATATTTATTTTATTCTTTGGTAACAGGGTAAGGCCCATTAGGCACAGGTGCCAGTTTTCAGGGGTGACCTGGAAGTACTGGGAAGGCTACATGACTTGCTTAGAGTCGCACAGTATACAAGTGGAGGTTGTCAGAATTAAACCTAGGTCTGTCTGGTGAATGTATCAAGCTAATTCACGGCTCATTACTCTAACCTCTAGGCTATACTGCCAGCCCCAGTTTATGACCTTTAGGGAATTACAGGGTGAACCTCACCAATCTCATAAAGCTGTTGTGTAAACAATATAGAGAACGGAGAAGCCCATCCTCCTATGTAAAGCATGGTCCACAGGTGTATGAAATAAGGTGTCCAAAGTTTTGATGGCAAATGATAAGGGACTCACCTAGTAACAATGGCATATGTGTTGTAATATCTAGAAATGTTTGTCAAGTTAAAACATGAACAGAGACAGTATTCAAAACAAGCATTTATCAATTTATCAATGCAGGATGCTTGCTACTGATATTAATGTTGTATGGGGTCAAGATGCAGATCCTGGACCATGCTGGAAGACTAAGGCTTTGACCCGGGGGGGGGGTGATGGGGGAACAACTGACAAACTGAAAGGAATTTGAAAGAATAAAGAATAAAAAAATACAGCTTTCTCCATTCTGTCCTTGGAGAGGGGGCTGGGCTCTAAGTGTAGAGGTTCCTCTGCAGCAGTGCTGCTGTAGTCTGGTGTACTTGGGTGACTTCAGAAAGGAATGTGGCTTCTATTCCCACCAGTCTGCTGTGAGAACATCATAAAACTGAACTGCAGGCTGTGGTAGCGCTGTGCTCTATGTTAGGAATAACTGGAGCACCCAGGAACATATTTTTCTAACCTCTCCCCTTTTCTGTCTTAGTAGTTTGCTGCATCAGTGCCATTTTCCTATCCTATTTATTTCTCATGTTATGCCTCAGTAGATTGGCCACCTACGTAGGTAGTCTCTCTCTCACTATTCTTTCTCTTACATTTTTTTTCTTTTCTGTCCATACGTGGTGCTAAAGTCCCTGCCATGCTGAATAAAATGCTTGATATGCATAGGAACAAGAAAAACTGCATAAGAAATAGCATATGGTGCTTTACCAATCATAAAGTGCCAAGCATGTTTGCCGACTGTTGATATAAAGTGCAGATGGTACTTTGTAAAGCGTTTATATGTTGTTTAAAATCCTGATTCTAAAAAGCCTGCCATGCTTGAATTCAGGACAGAAACAGCCTAGCTGGGAGAAACTTGGAACTTCATGAAAAGAATGTACATGGTAAAAGATAAGCTATTTTTTTTTTTATTTAATTAGGGCTGTGCGGCACTTACAGTGTATTTTGATGACAGAAATGCACTAGTGAATCCCTAGACTGAGAGAGGCAGCTGATTCCGTATTGGGAGTGAAAAGGTTACATCAACTGTCCCACTGAACAGCTTCTATAGTTAATCTGGCAGACGTCTCCCCAAACAGCTTTTCCCATGAGCAGCCCACATTACAACAGACTTAGTGCATTCCAAACAGCATGCTTCAGACACAGATGTTAACCTTTCCCTGCTCTGACACAAAGAGAGTGAAAGAGTTGATTTATGAATGTGTCAGTCGGCACAATGTTTTGAAGTCCACGTACTGCTGCCTGAGAATGAATGTCATGATCAGGCTTACTGATTATTGGTCAAGCCCCTTGTAGAGTCTCCTGCACTGGACCACTGTGACACACCTCTCAAAGCTCTGTATCATACCAAAATACTTTGTCTAACGGCAAGCATAAAAAGAGAAAGTGATAGATACCCCCCCCAATAAAATAACTACATCAACCAATATGTTACACAAGGACAACCTAATCCTGGCATTTGACCTGGTCCAGATCATCCTCTGGACCAATTTGGAAAGTTTTCCTGGGCCCGGTGGTGTTGAGGGCTGAGGCGCTGGACGCCTTACCTTGTGCTACACTGGTGACCAGGGTTCAGGAATGACCTCGAGTCTCCAGGATGCCGGCTCAGGGGGGAGGGTGGGAGCAGGATTGAGCGGTGGTTCTCCTCTTCCAGGAAGGGGGGGTCACCCGCCCATAGTTCCACCATCACCGAATGGAGGTCTGTGATAGGCGCAGGTGGAAATGGTGCGACCGGTAGGGTGGGGCGTCCTGCAAGGCATACATATGCCTCCACACGTGTGCATCACATTGGGGACACGTGGGGGTGGGACTAAAGGGGCGAAAAAGCCATTAAAATACTTACGGAAGGAAAATGTTCCTGCTCTAGTAAACCAGCGAAAGTCAAGGTAAATCAGAACCTTTTGGACAAAGCTCAGAGTGAAACTAATCAGAACCAGGTCACAGCCAAGCCTCCTATTTGAAATTCCAGTGCTTGTGGCATGTTGTGTAACAGTTGTGCTGTTGCTAATTGTGCTTTTTTTTGCTGTCTCTGTTGCTGTTCTTTAAAACTTGTGCACCATCAGGAAAAACATGGCATAGTACGTGGTATTTATTTATTTATTTTTTCCTATACAGGTTTTTCTCTGGGCTGGTAGCATGTTTTTTACAGGGATATACCCTGTTTGCTTTGCTATACCCTGATCAGGCCATACCCAGCCATCGTGTAGATGGCCAATGGGTTTACTCCTTAACTCCTCCCCTGGTGTGAGCAGTGCCTATGTCAGCCTTGCCCATACACAGCTACCCCTGAGGCAGGAGCATGCTCTCTGGCCCAGTTGCAGGGGTCACTGGGGTGGCAGAGCCTGCTGCTAACCCACCCCAGCTGAGATGCACTGCCGAGTGGCAGCTGTCTTGGCCTGGCCTGCCTCTCGATATGACTCCCCAGAAACTCCCCAGGCTTACCTCCTAACATAGGTCATTTGCATGGCAGTGCAGTGCTGTTCTGCTGTGCCACTGGGGCAACCATTTATTTCTTATTTCATATGTTGCTCACCAAGGATAGACCAAGTGAGATACAACATCTCATTTTCCATGGAGTCTGGCTTTCTACTATGCTGCACAGATGGGAGAGACTGAAGCCCAGTCCAGGGGGTCAAGTGCCTTGCTCACTCTCATACTGTCGCGTACTCTTGTGATGTCTGGGATAGGGATCGGACTTGGACACTCTTGCTTTACTGCTCAGTGCTCTAGCCAACACTAGTTGTGTTGTACTATATTTATTTGTCTTATTTGGACCTGGAAGCAGGCTGAACTATGATATGGTATATCATGGAACTCTGTTATAGATAGATTTCTGCAGTAAGCACAAACTTGTTGAACCACAGTAGTGACGCCAGAATTTTGCTGTAGGCTGCTATGTGTGTCACTACTGTGTTACAACAACTTGGAACTTCCTTGCTTGGCTGCTCGACTTCCATGGTTCCGATCACTAATGCTGCATGTTTTGACGGTTTGCAATCGTGATGACAGCCATGTTTTTTCAAAATTTGACTCTGGCAGGTAGCAGGTAATCTACAAACAGGGGGATCCGCAGACACAAAAGAAAATGGAGATTGATGAAAACACAGTAAGTGAAAGTTTTTTTTATTTGTAGGCTACTCACTCAGCCCCTTGCCCTCACCTGGAGATATCCAGCACTGCTGCCACAACACTTGTACTTACTGCAGGTACTCATACACTATAAAAGACATTCATGCACAGACCAACCTGTGTTTAGGCCTCTTCATGTTACCATGTCACCCACAACCCTCTCCAGCTTCACTCTCAAGATTGAGTGGTTGCCGTGACAACATATTGATGTCAGCACAGGCTTGTTGTGCATGCCTGTCCATATATTATCCTCTATCAGCTTGTCTCCAGATGTGTGTGTGTGTGTTGGGGGGGGCAGAGGAATGCAAACAATAACTATCCATATTATTGATATTCATTTAGAAAAAAAGCTCTCAGCCACCAAGCTGCTTCAGCAGCTACACTTGAGAGGAAAATGCTAGGAGCATGCTTCAGAATTTAACTAAAAAGGCCCATAGTTGTGAGATACAACAAACAGCACACTATATACTAAGGGGAGTATGACTAAAACAATATCATACAGACAGGAATTTGATCTGTCTATGTGAGACCACCATCTTCCTGAGGTAGCCCTTTTGGGGTGAAGGGTCGGGGCTGGCAAGCAAAATAAACCATCCTGATTTTAAAAATCCATTTGGAGAGTGACTGGCTCATTTACCTTTTTTGATTATTGACATAGAGGATAACGGATGGGGAGTCATCGGTAACCACACTGTAATCACTTTGAGAGGTTACTGTGACAACTTTGTAAACCTCAAGAGCGAAGCTCGAAAGGTTTTACATTGTCACGGTAACCTTGAGAAGTTATTTCAGTGAGGTTACCAATGAATCCCCATACATTATTATATTTTATGGTATATGGGGAATAAATCAAGTGAGCACCTGTTTAACAGAAAAAAGACCTAATTACTTTGTCGTTTCCCAGTTGCTGTCACTATCTGTAAAGGTCAGTTCTCACCACCTCAGTCATTCATTCTGAGCCGCTACTTAAAATGCGTGCATGCACAGATTGGCTCAGATTATAATCCTATTGCTTAGCCTATGACAAACTCAAAAGGGGTTAACAACCCCTGACATCGTATCGATGGGATTATAGGAAAATAATCTTGCCAGTTTTTAGCGGTAATAAGGGCTCTCCATACATTATAGTCAGAATTATATATGGTTATAATCTACATTCTTATATACTATATTTTCCAGAGTCAGCAATAAACAGTTTTGATGGGAATGTGCCCCCCATACAGAAGAGTCACAGAACCCTAACAGTAACAAGCATATCTTAAAAGATCCCTCTCCTCTTCTGTCAATAGAAAGAAATCCTGACTTACGTATGCAGAGAGAAGGTGCTGGGCAGAGCTGCTCACTTGTCTTCCTTTTTTCTGGGTCTGTTCCACCACATCGCCTGGCTCTGAACATAGATGCTCATGTTCACACTTGAGCACGTGGTTGGGGTTGTGGTTGAAATGAAGGGGTATCGCCCAGCTGAGTGCAATAATGTAGTGTAAAAGTAAACACTTGATTCCTGTAACTGAGGACGAGAGAGAGAGAGACAAAAAGGGCTGTGTGAGAGTAAAAAATGGTAGAAAAAGTCTCAAAGTCTATCCAGTTTTCCCTAAGTTGTTACCTGTTGCCCTGTGGGCCTACTGTTTGACAGGGTCACTCTAGATATTCATGCACAATACAGAAGGACTTGACTGTTTCACAGTTGGTTCTTATTTACCAATAGTACCAAACATCCTAAACCATAACATGGCTGTAAATAATGACAGAGCTCTGGGGGAATTAAAGGGGACAGGGGGTGAGACAGGTCATTAGGAGGGGTAGAATCTCTTCTGTCCTCATTGAAAGCTGCTGGAGAATTCTGCAGGAGCAAGTGGTATAGAGAGTCAGTAGCATACATCCTTTGATGAACAGAATATTGCATCTTATAATAACTGAGCTGTCTCAGAGAGCATAGTTTTTATCCACACAATGAACAATGATCTAGTAGTGCGTGCCTCGGAGGAGCAGGAGGATCTACTAAGCCCATGGCTTCCAAACATTTATGCCACAGGTGGGGTTTCCTATCCTCTGTGCTGGGATCATTACGGGGAATATAACTGTGCGTGTAATTAAACAGGACAGGAAATTATTTTAATTTAAAACTATTTGTAATGTTTCTGTTTTCCAAAATGAGATGCAGGAGCCCCCATGTTCCATAGTTCACTGTATCTGAACAAACGTTAAAGTGACAAACTGTTATGTATTGTGTTCTTTCTATAGACAACACACACAGGTCTTTTAATGTGCCAGCATGTGACAAATAGTTTATATTGGTAGTTCAAAAGTTGAAGTGAGCAGCAGTATTCCTCATATCTAAAGATCCAGAAAAAAAGAGATGATTTGATGCCTTTTATTTAAAGGTATCAAATCATCTCTTTTTTCTGGATATTTTGTTACAAGGACGAATACAGCAACAAAACTAATTTTCTGTGTCACCATGTCTAAAGGTAGTGCTAGAGAATTCCACACCTTGAGGTCAAAGTACAAAAAAAAGCATTTTGTCCTGTCTTAGAGGACACTTTTGGATCACTAAATTAAGATCTCTCACTAGAGTGCAAATTAATAATGCACAAAGGGAACAGAGACAGTCCATACAGGGAAACAGGAGTATGCAGTCTAGTCAACATTGCTGAGTACACAAGCACATTACAATTATAACAGATCACATGACAGGTATTTCTGCCCAGATGACAGGGGGGCAGACTAGATGGACATTTGATCTTTGTCTCTTGAATCCTATGTTCCTCATGGAAACAAGACATAGACAGGGATTTTCAGAAGTGGTGGACTCTGATAGAGTAGCTATTCTAGCAGCTGTCAGCATCCTCTGAATAATGCCAAACCTTGAGCACCTCATTTTCAAAGACACGTGCGTTTTTATGGCAATATCTGCGACTTGCAGCAGTTTGTGTAAAAATCATGTTAGGCACGTGGCACCATATTTGCTGCAGTTTTGCACTCTTGTGACAAAAGTTATGCCACCTTTTTATATGATCTAGCTGCACAAAACATTTTGCTAGAAATAAGTAAAACTGTGCCTAAAACAAGCTTTGAAAATATTAGTAACCCCCCATAGTCTTTAGCACAGGTACTGGCAGTAATAGAGTTTATATAGAGGATCCTTTGTTTACAGCTCTGCTAGGAAAACCAAGACAAATATTACCTTGTCCATGATATGTGATCAAAGTAAAAATCTCCCTTACCCCACAAACACACACATTTGCTGATCTAGTGTTTGTGTACATTGCAGGCAGGCTTGTTAATGTTACAGTAAAAGAGTACAGTAACCTTTACAGTTTTTGTAATCTGATTACTTTTCCAAGTAATAGATTTATAATACATGGTTTGAGCTTACTATGCATGAAATTTGGCCACTTCAAAAACCTTGTTGTGCACAGACAAAAAGTTGTGCACATTCTAAAAATGTTGCTGTGCATGTACTATCATTACAGCCGTCAGCAGTGTGCTGTCTTGCATCGACTCCAGCTGCTTTTGTTCTCACAGCACGGCTATGCTCATATTGCAGTATTAAGGATGGGCCCAGTTAAAGCAGAAAAGTAGGCCCGGTTGATGTCTGGAGGCCACCCACTGAGACAGTCATCCCTCTAGCTAAAGGAAATGACCTGGTCAGGCCGCTGAGTCTCCTGATTGCCTGACTGTTTTTTTTGTACAAAAAAAAAGTTTTCTGATTCAAGGATGCAGGGGCAAAGCACAGCCGCATACTGAAACCTCTACATTCAATGTTAAAACTAAAAACATGAAAAGCCATATACTATAAAAAAATAAAGTATTGGTGACCTTACACAACTCACCCAGTGATTCTGTCTCAAGGCTGATAACAGTATGGACCTCTTGAGCTTTGCACTGGAGGTCCATATGCTTTTATCTCAACCCCTCGATAGAAATACAGGCTTGTTATGTTTGGTCACCCATGTATCATTCCATATATTGCACTTGAGAAAGGGCAGCCTGTGCAAAGCAATGCCTTCTAGTAGTAAAAGCAGTACACAAGAGTTAAAGTTGTGTCTTCTAGTAGTGAAAGCTCCAGGGTCAAAACAGTGCCATCTAGTAGTGATGGCTGTGAACAACAGTCAAAACAGTACTTTGTAGTAGTGAAAGCTGTGAATATCAGTGTCTTCCAGTAGTGAAAAGCTGTTAATACCAGAGACAAAGCAATGCCTTCTAGTAGTGAAAGATGTGAATAACAGAATCAAAGCCTTGCCTTCCTGTACTAAAAGCAGTGAATAAAAGAGTGCTGAGTAATTTTAATGGCAAAAGAGACCCCTAGTGGTGTACTATGAGATTGCAACTACTGTTTGAAAGTCAGTAAACTAAGTTTCCAGTTCAGAGAATTTCCTCCTTAGCTGAATGGTCAGAGTCTCTACCATTGGGACTCATACTCCCAGGTTGGATTCTTCACAAGACCTGGAGGTACATCTGCCTGTGTAAAGAAGGGGAAGACACAATCTCACAGTAGGGGAGCAAGACTTTTAAAGGGCAGCGACAGTTTAGATTATTTTAGTTGCTTTTACATCCATATAGGGCTCAACAATACTTTTTAATATGGAACACTAGGCCCCTATCTTCAACTAAACACAGTACAAGAGTATGTTTCCATCATGCTTGCAGTGGAGACCACTGGTTTCAAACAAACTGAAATGTTCCCAACATTGAGTGACTTACCCTTTGTTGGGGACAAAAATAATTCAAAAGTAAACAGTGATTACTTTTTTTGATTAAGTATAGTAATCTGTAACCAATTACTTTTCTGAGCAAGCTATCTATAATCAGTTACTTTTCTGAGCAAGTTATTGGTAACTGATTACTTTTTAGAGCCCATTATCTGTAATCAATTTTCTGATCATGTTATCTGTAATTGATTACTTTTCTGATCATGTTATCTAAAATGGATTACTTTTCTGAGCAAATTATCTGTAATTGATTACTTTTCTGAGCACATTATCTGTAATTGATAACTTTCCTGACCACGTTGTCTGTAACTGATTACTTTCCTGAGCATGTTATTGGTAATCAATTACTTTTTAGAGCATATTATCTGTACTCTATTACTCTTTTGAGCAAATATCTGTAATCAATTAATTTTCTGAGTACTATCTAAAACTAATTACTGCTCTGAAGAAGTTATCTGTAATTGACTACTTTTCTGAACATGTTATCTGTAATTGATATATTTCCTGAGCGCTTTATCTGTAATTAGTAACTTTTCTGAGCACATTATCTTTAATCGATTACTTTTCTGAGCGTCTTATCTGTAATCATTTTTCTATGTGTGTTATCTGTAATTGAGCACTTTTCTGATCCCTTTTTCTGTAACTAACTTTTCTGATCAAGGTATCTGTAACTGAAAGTTAGCAGGATAGATAGAGGTAGAGAGAGAAAGAGAGAGAGAGGGGAATGTTGGGTGTAGAGAGAGATCGGGAGGGTGGTTGCAGGAAGAAAGAGAAATAGCATGTATAAAATATGGTAGAGAGATGGAGGGAGAATGGATGGGTGAGCAGAAAACAGAGTGAGAGCGAGAGGGAAGGAGAGGGAGGTTGGTTGCAGTGAGAAAGAAAGATAGCATGTGGAGGGAGAGAGAAGGAAGGTAGGAGGGAAGAAGAGAGAGAGGATGGGGAAGGGAGAGGGAGGGGGTGCAAGAGAGAGAAGCCATGCTTATTATATACTAGCTGAAGTTATAATCTGTACTTATGAAACATTTATAAATACATTTTTTTTTTGTTACCAGGAAAGATCTTATGGGAACAAACCTCATTTTCAAAGGTGACCCCCTTCCCCCATACCTCTCAACCTTTCATCACTCAAATATATGACAGTGTCCCTGAGAACTTGGGTCATAACTTCAAATCTTACAGAGAAAAGCTATGGACACTGACAACATTTGTGCTTTCATGTTCTTAGTGTATTATGTCTATAGAGCAATGGCAAGAGATTATATGAATTCTTTAAAAAAAAAAAATCTTAGCTTACAATATGGGGCAGCATTCATTGTGGAACCAATGAGTCCTGAGAACTAAACTGAGGGACATTTCCAGTATTGTGGGATAACTGAGAGGTGTGGTACGTCCAGACTATAAATTAACTCGGTATGTACTGTACCATTGCTATCCCTTGGGCTTATTTTGTAAATAAATATGCTTCCAAAATACTCAAAAAATGAAAATGACAGTCACAGCAGAAGGTAAATCTAAGAGTTACAGTATGAGCTTTCAAACATTACATGGGTATACAGAGCAATCCCTTGTAGCAGCCTGTGTGAAATACAGTTAAGAAACACAGCATGTGTGGCTAATGAGAGTTATACAGAGTGACCTCTCAAACCTTCTTAGTGCCGTTAACCACTAACCTTTGTTTTGTTGTTCCATGGCCCCCCCTCCGCCCATATAAACGCATTTCTAATAGTACAGTTTGTACTCTTATTTGTGGCTCTCAGCTGTTTCATATCTATTGGAGTGGGCCCTGCAAATCCTAATAATTTATAACATCCTATCATAATTAATGTAATAATGTAATGTAATCATTAATGTCCTGCTTTTTGGGACTCATTCTGACTTGGAACCTTTGTAAAAGAGCCTTGGCTCAAATGTAACTGTAATCCTAGACTCTAATAAATAAATAAATAAATAAATAACACTATTACCAGGACTGCAAAATCATGGTTGATTTCTCTTGTGATTACACTACTTCTTTAAGACCCCAATCTCTTATAAACCCAGCGCCTTAATTTAGTACTGTATAATTTCCTTTTCAGTTTCATCCTCACTTCCCCTGGCTGGGTAGTTTTACACAACACTGAGGGATCTAGGCAACATTCTATTCCCATTTATGCAGATGTACATGGCGTTATCCTGGATGCAGTTTTGGGGCTTTGCTGCCATCACTGAAGCTCAGAAGCAAGCTTACAAAACAATTGCATAAAGCTATGTTTCAGCCAAAAGGTTTCAAGACATTCACGACCACCGCCTATAAAACTTTAGCAATGCCACAAAAATGTTCCCTTGGTGATTTCATTTTTACACTTTCCCCTGCATTTGAACCTCTAAATAATGCAGTTTCTCAGAATTTTGTTCTGTCTCACTGAGCAAACCAGAACAATTCAACTAATGTACTTTCATGCCAATAGGGGGAGGGGCAGTTATATCTTCCCTCAAAAGACGCATGGCATTCATCCAAACTAAGACCACTGACATGACTTGCAGCTTTTCTTCACGGTGTAGTCTCCTCCATCCTTTCATTTCTTAAAACACTAATTATCTTCTGACATTTTCTTGACATTTTCTGTGAATAGAATCTGGTTAAGGTGTGCGTTTTACCTGTGGTGAATCTTGCTGTGCTCTGCAACATCCTAATGGTCTCTGCAATGGAATTCCTACTATTGACTGGTTACTGAAGGAGTGGAGACATTTCTGAACTTCATGTTACAAGGACCAGAGGAACTTATATAGTGTGGCCAGCAATGAAAGAAGTGCTAAATTTAGTCATCGATAGTCAGGAAATGTCTAAAATGCATCATTCACCACAATGGAAATGATGAAAGCGAAAGTCCTATATTCTTAGAATTTTTGGTAAGTGAAGTCAGATCAAGGGTGCTACTGAGTTCAGATTTCTTTCCCCAACTCAATGAATAGGTATCCATTTCAGTACACAAGTTTATAAATACACAGTCTTCACCTACTACATTTTGTTACAGAACACCTTTTATAGGTGTCACTTTTTTCCCCACCATTTATTTGTCTCCGTAATCTGCCAGCCACCCCTTCTATCCCAGCCCTCCCACTCATCTTCCCTAGGACTACCCCCCTAGGGGGAAGGGGGTATGTGAAATGGAAGGGTTGGGCAGACTAGATGGGCCAGAAGTGTCCTTTTCTGTCATCAAATTTCTACGATTCTATAATTCTATTATTTACCTTCACTCCTGGAAATCCTGCATGGATTTCACTGTGGCAGGGCCTAGGGTTTGCTCTACCCACTGGAGCACCATCCAGATGTCTGGAGGAAGTGCTTAGTCAGTGGTGTGGGGCTTGCAAGGAGTTGGGCTGTTATCTGGCTTGGCTGGGATTTTGCCTTTCAGATTTTCTCCCCTAGGGCCACCAATCAAGCAGTAATGCAGCCCACATGGAGGCAGTATAGCACAGTCGTTTAAGGCTCTGAGCTGCAAATCTGGAGACCTGGGTTTGAATCCCACAGCTCCCACTTGCATACTGTGTAACCCTGAGCAAGTCATTTAACTTCCCTGTGCTCCCAGGTCACACCTGTAAACAAGCTTTCAGCTTAGTGTGCTACTCCTGGTTAAATAATTGGATTAAAAAAAAATTTGTGCAGAGGCATGCATGTGGGTATCAGTGTCTAAGGGTGGGGGTGAGTCCCTCCCACTCCCATCCCTTTGTCAAGAGTTTCTAATGTTGTAATGCATGTGTTATGACCTCATAATGCATAGCAACAGACTGTGATGTAAAAGACACAGCAGTAGTGAAGTCAGTTGGCATCATTCAGTATTTCTTTTGTTTTAACAGACTGTGGAGAATATACTTGGCTATGCAAAAATCAGCGGCAAATCTTGGGGGGGGGGGGTGAAGCGAACAGCCACACCCTCCATCAAAACTTGCTTGCTGCCACTGCATTACACTTTGCTGGAGAAGTCTAATATATTGATTGTGATCAGCAGAGGAGTGGGCTAATTTGTAACAAGCCCATGTGAGGTCTCAGGACTTGCACAGATCATGATTTTGGTGGTAATCCATGGGTGGTGGGTAGTATTTACTTTGGATTTCCTGGGGGAGGCATGCTTGACCAAGATGGAGGGGAATTTGGAGTGGAATAGTGTGAGTCCATGTCAATATGAGAAGCAGAGAGGATGAGCACTGATGTTTTAGAGACCGGGACCAGATATATTTTGGCGAAGATGGGGGGTGCCAGATTTTTGATTGTAATGGTGTCCCCCCACCCCCCCGCATTTTTCAGAACCAGTCCAGGACCTGTAGTCTCTATTTTCTCTTTTCTATAACTCTTTTATTTACATTTCTAAGTCTGTTACAACAGTTTTAGATATATGTATTTTTTTGTTTATTCTTTACTTCCTTGCTAAGCTACTATCATTCTTACTATAAAATCGTGTTGGCCACTCGCTATTCAGTTTCTGTTTCATTTCTGCCTTCAGGAACCCTTGGCACTGGATATCTGATAGAGCTCAGGAAGGGGATGGGTTAAAATACTATTATGGACTGGCAGTCCGTTCTAAAACCACTCACTTGCTGGATAATTATTTTCCCCCATTCGTAACTTTGCCAGCTAAGTAAAAAGGTTCTGTTAATCTTTTGTAACTTTGGGTCCTTTCACACATTGCAAACGTCTGCAAAACCGCAGTTGCAAACAGGGAACTTTAGCTCTGCCCTGAGTGGAAAAGTAGCCCTTTAAGCCTCATATTCTTTAAAGTGTAGAATTGAAATGGTAGACTTGCCTTCCTGTCTTTGCCCTCAGCAGTCAGGAAATTAAACTCTGTCCTGAATCATGACAAAGCTCAGCCAAACACTTGACTTAAACGAAATAACTTAGCTGGGTGCTGAGCACTGTGGTTTTTCTAGCTGAACCGTACACTGAGAAGGGTCTGCTTGTCTTTGAACTACACAGCAGCTTCTCTGAGTGACTGTTCGTTTTTGTTCATTTTTCTTTAATGTACTAACTCAGGCTTATGTACAGGTATTATACAATGTAAAATAAAGATATCTAAATACCTGAATTTCCTTAACACAAGCCTTTATTGAGCACACTCTTTAGTCACGTGTCTGCTCAGAAGCTTGCCCTGTTCTGAGCCTGTATAGGGGATGGGCAGCCCTAGGTGTTCTCCTTTTATCTTGTCAGGAACTCTCCTCCCCTTGCTATTGTGGGTGGAGTTTTAGTAATGTAGCCCACATGAGTATATTAAGGGCAAAATTAAGTTTCTCCAAATGTTTGTTTTCTCTAAGTATAGAATGTTCTTGATTATTTGTAAAATCAAATCTGTGTAAAATTATTTTGTAATAAAATATTGATGTTATTTGGGAATAATACATGTTTTTGAAATAATTGATGGGAGTGCTTTTAGATTATAGGAGGAGCTACAAGCATATAACAAGGATTTAGCTGAGACTCCCAGATCAGATGTTCGTGGGGAGAGGTCCTGTGTGGTTCTCCCTGGGAGAGCTCTGTGAGAGGTCAGGCACAGATAGATGTTGGCAAGATAGCTCTCTATTTTCTAGCCAACTGTACTTTATGATTTTCTTTTGATTTATTTACTCTGTTTGAACAAAAAGTCATTTGTTTATATTTTTCTTGATTTTTTTTATTTTTTTTTTTTAAATAAAAATCTTACCTGTAAGGTATGTTGTACCCAATTTGCTGTTTCTGGTAAAAGTAATTTCTTCACCCCACGACAATGGGGGGGTGCCAGATTTGTCTGATGCAGAACACAATGTGGTGTTCACTAAATGAATCCAGCAAAATACCTGCTGCAACAATGCGGTGGGGTGGGAGGTAGGAAGCCAGTCCAAAAGGGTATGGTTGGTGGAATGGAGATGGAGCCGGGTGGGTTCTGAAACAGCCTGGGACAAATTAACAGACTTGGTCCTGTGAATGGTAGATTTTGAGGATGGGGAAAGACAATTTACATTAAAATCCTCAAGAAGACGAGTTTGCCTGTGGAAGAATGGGAGATGATGGAGGAAAGAGTGTCAACCAGGGCTGAATGCGAAATCTTAAGAGAGGCATAGACAACTCCAATGAATGATGGTACAGAGGAGGGGAATGAGATCCTGACTGGGAGAAGTTCATAGAAGGAGGTTATGGCCTCCCTGAAGGCCATCGTACATGAGAGGATCTGGTGGACAAAGGTGGCAATCCCTCCTCCATGTTCTCTCCTGTCATGCCTGAACAGATGGTTATCAGGAAGGCACACACTAGACTCAGGAGTCCTGGAGGAGAGCCAGGACTCGGAGGTACAGAGGGTATCAGGAGAGTGTAAAACCCAGATGGACAGGTGGTCAAGTTCAGGTAGAAAGCTCCTAGCATTCAGATACCTTGGCAGCACAAAGGAGGGAAAATAACATTTAACAGTAGCAAACAATAAACAGCCAGCAATAGTAGAAACAACAACTATTTACAATGGCAAATAATCATAAAGTCATAACTCAGAACAGAATTAAATTCTGCTTTGCACATTTAGTCTGCTGTTATTTCTCTTGATGGTTTTAAAATATATTGTGTGGATTTTGTGGCATATGACCTTCCCTACAAATTCCTGAAATGTTTTCCTTTTTTGTGGTAATTAGCTGCCCTGCCTACCCAAACCAGCAATGCACATTGTAAGTCATCCCTCTATATCAGTTTGTACTCAGAATCTACATACATAAGTAAATGGGAAATACTTTCTGGAAAAACTGCTATTCATGAATCATCAGTCTGTGTTTGTAATCTGCTTTTTCAGCTCCTCCCAACACACAGACATGGTTTCTCCAGTGTAACTGCTGCTAACATGGGCGGGATCATCTTGCATTTGGTAAAAAAAACAATATTGCCAACTGGAAACAAGAAATCAAGCCCACTATTGAGTTAGTTGGTGAAATCTGTTCCACTTCTTGATGCACACTTTCTCACCCTCCTTAACACCATATTAGGGTTATCATCAGATACTTGCAATCAGTTTTCTGCCAGTCATTTCTGTTTGGGCGAACTCACTAAGAACTCTGGCTGGAAAACCCAAGAAAGGGGAACCCCCCTGAGTTCTGAGTGGAACACCTGTATCCATTGAGTAATAGAATATTTCCATCAGCTGGGAGCTTAAACTGTGTCTTTAATGTTCCCACTACTATCAGTCTTTCACAACAAAAGTGCATGGCTGTTAACATGTTTTGATATAGTCATTTGTTATTCATCCATTTTTCCTCTTATGGTTCTATTTGCCCCCACCCCAACAATGGGGTTGCCTTAGCTGCACCAGTCCTCCATCAGGAGGGCAAATGTGTCACTATTTTCACTGCCATTGCCACCTGGTGATTGGCTGGGAGTGAGTGCTTGAAAGTTGGGCATCTTGCACCATCCCTCTCTGGGAGATGTAGAGCTCACCTCTACAGTGCATCTGACCCCCATCCAGCATTCCACTAATCACATGCAAACCAACCCCAGTCTCCATATTTGTGCAGCTAGTGTAAGCTAAAGTGAGGGGGTCCTGTTTAGCTATGCATTAATAAGCTAATATAATATTTAATGACATTAGCAATAGTTAGAATTCTGTAAAGACTGGACTCACATTAGTGACCAGGAGTCTAGGCCATATAGGACATCGGACAGCCACAGATCTACGGCCAAAAAGCCATTAGCCTGATTGCTTAATTTGAGGTATTGGGAGCAGATTTTTTTTTTATGTGGGTCACAATCTACTTGGCCGAAAACCACAGGGTGTGTTACTGGGATACTGACCCATTAGCCATGATGGGGGTGCAATTTTCAACTCCATCTGTGATCCTATGTACAGGTACTAAGTTCCAGAGTTGGTGCAGTCATAGCTTTAGCAGGTCACAACATGAAACCCTAACCTTGTTGTGCAGTCACTCATGCCTAGTATGGCACTGTTGAGCCCAAGTACAAACTGGCTAACACTAAACTGCACTTGTGACAGCAGTGCTCAAATATGGGGAATGTCTAGACATAGAAACATAGAAAATGATGGGAGATTAAAGACTATTGACTCATCTAGTCTGCCTGAGTCTTTCTAATTTTGGAACTTTCTAGTTGTATATTTTCCCTACACCCCCAGTTTGCACCTTTGCCCCCTAATGCACTATTCCCTTGTGACTGTTGCTTCTCTTTCTCCTGTTCTCCAGCATGTACATGTTTAGATCATTCAAGCACTTCTTGTAGGACCTACCAATTTTTGACCCGCCCTATAATCTTGTTCCCCAACCCTAGGTCGCCCAACTTCATTATCATTGTCCCATATCGGGCTGAGTCGAAGACCTTGATGAAGTCTAGGTACAAAGCATCAAAAGCCTGACCCCTTCCACAGCCTTTGTCACCAGATCCTAACCAGACCTGTCCAGACTGATGCCAGCACTCTGTTGCACACTGCAGGACCCCCAGACCCATTTTGGCTGGACAAGTAACAGCCTACTCTGGCTGCTAACATATTCATGAGAATGGGGTGTGGGAGCCAACATGGCAGTCCAGACTTAGTGATGTGGGTGGCCCATGAAAAGCCTTATGTTGTCAGACAATATGTTTTCCCTCAGTACGAACCACCCACCCCCTACATAACAGACTGAAGTTGTCATTATGTTTGTAGAATTTGAAAAGAAACTTGTATCTCATTACACTGAATTGTGCTGCTTTTTTATTCCTATTGAAGTCTGACTACATTGTTTACTACTTTGTCTGATGGGAAACTATCTTGTTGTGACAGTACAAATATTGTGTAGTTGTCTCTGTGTCTCTATACATAATATCATAATTTAAAGTTGGCAAGGATTTGGGCTCCAACTGATCCACTCTACCACCATCCTGATTCATAATGAGGGAGTAATTAAGTACGGTACGCAAACATACTGTATGCTAATTTATACGGATTTCCAACCCAACGTACTCCCCAGGGCACCCTGTGTTGCTCTTGGTAAGCAGAAATATGGCCAGACTTAACATGCAGGCCTGTACTGTACTATCATTTGCATTTTTACTCTGTTTTTCTGCTGCACTGTTTTTTTGCCTGGTTCACCAGGTCTCTCCTGTTGCATGCTTCCTCTTGTACACACCTGGGTCATTTATGTAAATAGGCATTCATTTGTCTAGCGTACCCACCTGGTAAACAAAAATGAAATGAAATAAATTACTTTGACTGACTGACTGACTAACTAACTAACTAACTGTGCTCATATCCATGGTCTCTGCTGGTAGACTATTCTATGTGTACAGCACCTTCTAGGAATAGAAATGTCTGCTAACATTACCCCTAAATTTACCCCCTCTGAGCTTCAGGGTGTGTTTTTGTATCCTGCTGGGGCCCACCCCATCAGATCAAACATCTCCACGTGTTCAACCTTCTCGTTACTCTTGAATATGTGGGAAACCGAGATTGTATCATCCCGTCAGCCTCATTTGCTCCGGTGTGAACATGTTAAAGGCCTCCATCCTCTCCACGTAACTTTTGTCTTCCATATTGCATGTCATTTTGGTAGAGCCACTTTGTGCCCTTTTGGCTCTTTCAGTGTAGTTTTTTTGGGGGGAATCTCAAACTGCATGCTGTACTCCATGTGGGGACTGACAAGGGCTTTGAAAAGTGTCAGGATTACTTCCCTTGCCTTTGACTTGGTTAATCAAGATGTATTACTGAACAAACTAAAGGTAATTGGTCTCAACCTCTCCTGCCTCTGGTTTCACAACTACTCGACTGACAGGAAACAGCATGTAAAGTGGCAAAGTGGCAAATCTGATCTTAGGGCGATAGATGATGGTGTACCGCAAGGCTCTAGTCTTAGCCCCTTCCTAGTTTTCCTTTTCATAAATGATATGCTCCTCAGCTGTGGAGGTGCAATGGTACAACTATATGCAAGTGATACCATTTTATATAGATCCTCGGCAGACATTAATTGGATAAACAATAACCTGGAGAGTGACTTATAGCAACTGGAAAACTGGTTCCTGACAAACAAACTAGTCCTCAATGTTAAAAAGACCAAAGCCATGCTCTTTGGAAACAGGAGGCTAGACACTGAGAGATAATACCTTCTTACTTTGTCTACCACTGGTGGCACTCATCTCAAAGTGGTGGAGTCACTTAAATACCTTGGGCAGTGCTAGACCAAAACATGACCTTTGCACCTCATGTGGACACTGTAGTCAAAACAATTCTTCAGAAGCTTGGCCTCTTCTACAGACTTATCTCCTGTCTTTCTAAGGAGGCTTGTCTAGCCACTGCTAGCAGCACCCTTATGGCTTTACTCTTCTATGGTGCCCCTGTATTACAGTCTATTCACGCCTCTGAACTGAGCAGGCTAAAAACACTCTATAACAGAATTAGATGATTTGCAGCTGAAGCCCACTCCAGAGACCACCACTGCAGGGTGTTTGCTGCACTTGATTGGCTCTCTTTCGATTCAAGACTCCAATATCCAACATACTGCCTTACCTTCAGGCTGCTGAAACTAACTACACCCCCTAGTCTTAATGTAATAATCAGAAAGGCTCCTGAGATCCAGTGTTAGCCCATTACTAGAAATCCCCAGGGCATGATCAGCATCTTTTTTATTCATTGGCCCCCTCTTTGGAACTCACCCCCATATGAGATCATTAGCTGCCCCACTCTTGTGCAGTTTAAAAAGAGGCTCAAAGCCTTTTCCAATGGTGTGACCCCTTACATGTGCAATAGATGGTTAGTTGCATCCTTGGCTGAATTATCTCTCTGGGTGTGCCTGGATGTTCATCATCCCCTGCTGGACCCTGGACATGTCCAGTTTTTGCCTGCTTTATCCTGAGACTTATTTCTGAATGTATATTTATTGATGCTCCTGATTATAATTAATATGCTGTATTTTGTATGTATGACTTCTTATATTTATTCTTCTATGCTTTAAAGATTGTGTATTTGTTTTTCACTTAATGTATGTATCCAGGTCGCTCATGAAAAAGGGGTGATTCTGTCTAAGTGGGCCTACCCGGCCATCAAAATTCAACTAAAAAAATAAAGAAATTCTGGGCACCCCTCCTCCTTTGATGCAGTCCAGCATTTTTTCAGCCTTCTTGATAGCAGCTAGGCACTGCATGTACTGCTTCAGCCCCATGTACATTATGACCCCAACCCCGGTGCTTTTCCTCCTTCACTGTAGCAAAAGGATCCCCTCACAGTGTGTAGGTCCTACTTCTGTTCCTCCTCCTCTGTAGCAAGAGGAGCCCCTCACAGTGTGTAGGTCCTACTTCTGTTCTTCCTCCACTGTACCAAGAGGATCCCCTCAGAGTGTGTAGATCCTACCTCTGTTTTTCCTCCCTAAGTGTAGCCCCTTGCATTTCAGGGCTCCCAGTTCTACAGGGATTCCTGTATTTTACAGGGAAGTGGAGCCATCTACAAGGATACTCTTCTCTTAGATTTGTAATTGTTATACATGAAAATGATAATTTCAGTTCCATAGGAAATAATATCATACATAGGAAAACACAGAAATATTGCCCTAAAGTTAGAGGGAAAATGTCAAAAATGATCTGGAAACACTGGGCTACTGTACATTGGATTGAAAAGTCCTGGGGCAGAATATTCAAAAGTTAGCACTGGCACTAAGGGGTTTATGCCAGCACTGTCCAGGTTTGTGGCTGGGATGGAGGGCTATATTCAGAAGCCCCTGTCATGGGCTAAACCTGTTGGCACCCACGCACTAACATGCTGTGCCCATGCAAATGAGGGGTTTCCTCCTACATATGGGTGCAGCGACATGTTGAAAGGTTTGCGATGGTGATAAACAGCACCCAAAAAGGCGCTATTTACTACCACCAAAAAACACCTCTTACCTGAGTGCTAAGCCCATGCCCCCGTCCCCCCGATGGGGGTGGGGGCAGGCTGAACTGCAGTCACCAGCCCCAACTGATCGTACATCACATCACTGAGGTTTCAGACCCTGGTGTCCAGTGGCACCCTCCACTCATGAACACCTGATTTTTTACTTTTTTTTATTTTTTACTGGGAAGTGAACTGAGCACAGCCCTTTTCCAGTCACACCTGACAATAAATGTATTTATTTATTTAAAAGTTTCACCAAGGAAGACATACTGAGCAGACATGCTCATTTCCAGATGTGTCCGGGGGAAGGGGGGAGGGATACACAGCAACACAGCAGCAAAAATCAAGACAGTACATAAATGGAAATTAAAATACAAACTTACACAGAAAGAGCAAAAATAAATTGCGATACAATCTAATAATCAACATCACTAAGAACAATCAGTAAGTTTATGAATCTTATAAAATAGGTACTAATCTGCGAAAGAATGCAGAGGCAAGTAGGTAAGGGTCAAGAAGTAAACAGTTAAACACAGTTACAGTAACTGGCCCGGTGGCACTGAGGGTGAGGTGCTGGGCACCACACCTTGTGCCATGCTGGTGACCCAGGGTCAGGAATGATCTCGGGTTGTCGGGGGTCAGCAGAAGCAGGAAAGGACTGAGTGTCCAGAGGACTGCTCTCCTCTCCTGTGGGTGGGTCATGTCTCCCCTGCGGTATGGTGACTCCTGGTGGCATCTGGTAGTTGCTGCCACCTGGAGGGACCTAGTAGAAAGGTATGGGGGCTGCAGTGGATGTCCTGCAAGTGGATGTGGAAGCACACTAGTCATGCGCTGGACATCAGTACATGTCCGTGCCCCCGGAAACCAGAAAGCAGGAAAGCCCTGGCACCTGGGTAGGTGAAGGCAGGCCCTTAGCTGGCATCCCCATGCTCATCTCTGGGCCTACTCCATCTGACCTCAGGCTCCCCTCCTCACTCCGGCAGACCACTAGATTTCAGATAGAGTGCCGGATGAGTGGCAGCCTCACCTCAGGGGGTTCAGAACTGGGGGGTTGGATCAGCCAGGTGAATGGAGGAGAAGCATCCTGGGATGGAGGTGCAGCTGGTGGGGGTCTCAGGCAGAGCAGGATGGAGTGTCAGACCCAGTGGCTGAGCTGGATAGAGACCTATGAGGCCAGAGAAAGGAAGCATAAAATAGAGTTGACAAAAAAAAAAACACAGTTACAGTTACAGGAAGCGGAGGAAGTGGTTCTTGAGGAGGGAGTTGAGGATATGGGGGGAGGTAGCATGAAGAATGGGAACAGGAAGGGCATTCCAAATTTTAGGGAAATGGTGTGAGAAAGCAGACTGACCAACTGAGGTAGTCTTGGGCAGGATGGTAAAAGTGCAGAGGTCATGATTTTTGAGCAAGTGAGAAGAAGGCAGTTTGAAGGAGATGGAGGAGGAGAGATAGGGAGGGAGGGAGGGAATGAAACCAGAATTTGGCAAGAAAGTTGGCACAGTGGATGTGGCGCCTGTTGGCTAGGGAAGGAAGGGCTAGAGATTGATAAATGGTGCAGTGATGGGCACGGGGAGGACTGTTGAGAGCAAAATAGCAGAAAGAGTGGAAAAGAGAGTCCAGCCTAATTAAGGAAGACATAGGAGCAGCACTGTAGACTACATCACCATAATCAAAAATTGATAGGACTATTTTCTGGACCAGGGCACGGCAAGCTGGCAGAGGAATACAGGCATGATTTCTGTACAAAACACCCAGTTTAGGGTGAAGTTTTTTGTGGATGGCATCAATGTGTCCAGAGAAGGTGAGATGCTGGTCAAGCCAGACTCCAAGATACTTGAAGGAGGTGCTATCATCAAGCAATGTCCCATCGAGGGTATCTAGGGTGTGGTAAGAAGAGAGGGGAGATAGCTTAGGGAGTCTGTTTTGTACCAAAGGTAATGGAGACTGTCTTTTTGTCATTTAAAAATAACTGATTTGAGCAAAACCAGAACTGTACATTGTCAAAATCATGTTGGAGTTTAGATGCTACAACAGATGGGGAAGGGTCAGATGCAAACTGGAAAGTATCATCCATGTACATATGGATGGAGGTGAGAGGGCAGGCAGAGGAAAGGTCATTTAGGAATGTAGAGAAAAGCAGCAGGCCTAGCACAGAGCCCTAGCGAACACCAGTGTTAATGGGAAGGGGAGGGGAATATGCATCACTCAAGGGTGTAGGAAGGCATACTCCAAGCACTCCATGGTGTGCAATTTTATTTAAGTGGGGTAGCGAGTAGGCTCTGAACTGCTTCCTTTTTCCATGAAAACTGAGAAAGGAAATACTGAACCTTTCTGTGATTTTATTAATAGGAGTCTAAATTAAAAGGACTGGTCACTAATATTCTCTTTGCATCCCAAGGACAATACAACTTTACAGGCTCTGGGCTGGTATGTGGGTGTCTTAAGGAACAATGCATGGCATTTGTATTTACCCATGCATGGCAACAACCACTGTTGTGAGCTACAAAAGCTGTATTTATTGTGCCAACTGAGGCAACAAACACGGTCCTGGTGTACATTTGTATATTGTCTGGCTACACCCCTGGCATCACTAATACTGTGACAGGGAAGAATAGGACCCTGTCCCAGTTGTTAGGGAAAGAGTTTGAATGCAGGGATCCATTCTGTTCTACTCCTTTTCTGTCTCTTCTCTGTCTGGTTGCGCAACCAAATTTTCATGTGAGACCTAGGATTTGATCACCCCAACAGCCTTGCAATTCTTTGCCTCTCACTGTCTCTCAATCTTCCCTTACTGTCTGTTTTTCCTCCCTTGCATATCTGCTGATATAAAAATATATGCAAATTATTATGTGGAAATGTAACTGATATTGGGATTCCTTTGTTTAGAAATTATATAGTGCTACTGTTGAAATGTATATAATTATAGTTTGAGATGATTGCAAAAAGCTATTGTAAACTCAAGAGTTTACCTGATTGCAAGTTTTAACCCTTTTGCAGAAGAGCTGTGGAAAAGGGGTCTCAGCTCAGGGACATGGTGTTCTAGCTGCATATGCCTGATACTTACAAGAACAGGATGCTTGTTAAGAATGGGGATTGTCAGGACTTACAAGAGAGCTGAGCTGCAATTGCTTAGAAGAATGGACACAGAGATTGAAGGAAAACTCAGATGGACTTTTTCTTTTTGTGGCCTCTGTAAATAGTTATACTGAACAAGTTTATTTATTTATGTTACTGCTAGTGTAAATAAATATTTTTGGTAAATTCTACAACTGCTCATGGTTTTCCTATGCTTCCTGACCTGTGCCTTGATGACAGATACATACGGATTGTGTTCTACCCACAAGGTAGAAATGAACCAATTGGTGGCTGCAGTAGATAATAATACTAAACAATAGATACACAATACAATAAACAGCAAGTACTAAACAATCAGTTAACATTACAAGAACATGAATTGATATTCTTATTAAAGTTCCTTAGCAGAATTTTAAAATTACTGATGTTGTTTGCAGATTTTACTAGTGCTGACAAACTATTCAAAGTGGAAGGAGCATGTCGCATGCTCACTAGACATAAGCAGCGCTCCTTCAAGGAAGTTGAATCCTGGTTTTCTACTCATAAACTTAATTCTCAATTATAAAAAAAACAAAGGTAATGCTATTTTCCCACCACCAAAATAAGCATAGATCCACCACTCTCTCCATCCTCAGTTCTCATGGCACTCCCCTGGAATCTGTTCCCCATTTCAAATACCTTGGTATCACCCTCGATCCTGCCCTCTCCTTCCGTGAACACATTAGCACTACCTGCTCTACAATTAATGCCAGAATTGGCCTCCTTTACAGAATTAGGTCCTGCCTCCCCCCTGCTTCTCTTACATTGGCTATCTCCAGCTCTATTTTATCCCTGGTAGACTATGATATAGTCATCTACTGGTGTGCCTCAAACTCTGTCCTGAGTAAAATTAAACTTGCCTTAAACAAAGCCTGCAGCCTGATCATTGGCTGTGACAGGTTGATGCGTACCTGCGCTCTCTATCAATGCTCGGCCTGGCTAAATTTCCAAGAGCATGTCTACTACCAGACATGTCTACCAGCAAAATAAATCTCTATGGGCCACTAACCACCTGGCTGTAACCTTCTTCTCTCTCCAGGGCAGCACAGGTGGGTGATCAGACATACTGACAAAGCTGCTTTCCATGTCTCCTTCTTTAGAACCACTGCTGGTTGAATCAAATATAAGGCCCCTTTATGGATGAACTCCATCCCCTGTTCCCTCTGTTCCATACCAAGGTGGGGTCCTTTCAAAAAAGAACTGGGGGACCACATCCTTGATTCATCAAACTGTGACTGCCCGTAACACTGTCGTAACTCTCCTTCAATTTTCTCTCCTGCAACTTTGCCCCACGACAACACCCATTGGGCAGCTTCTGGTTTCTACTATCTCCCTGCTCTCCAGGTCCACGTCCTGGGACTGTTTCTTTCGTTCTCCTCCACAGCTCTGTTGCTCCTATCTCTACTATTTATTTTATTTATTTTTTACAGTCTTATTTCAACAAACTTCCCATGTCAATTGACAATGCTTATTGTATTGCTTCGATATTGTATAACTCCCTATTGTATAAATTGTCTTTGCGTATAATTACTGTCATTGTTTATGATGTCTGTAACACATGACTGTCACACTTTGTACTGACGTGAAGCCTTTGAAAAGGAGTCCCTGACTCAAAGGGTTATAATTTCTAGACTTCAATAAACAAATAAATAGGCTGATGTCTAGTGGCACCCCCAGCCCCCGAGCAGCCATCCTACATGTGGTGTTCATCTCCCTGGTGTCTAGTGGCGTGCCCTACCTCCCAATCATCCACTCTGTGTATAGTTCATTATCCCTGCTGTCTAGTGGCATGCCCTACCCTGATCATCCGTCCTGTGTACAGTTCATTATCCCTGGTGTCTAGTGGTTCCCCACCCCCCAAAAAGCCATCACACATTTGGTGCCCATCTCCTCGGTCTCTAGCAGCATTCCCCAACCCCATCACCTGTCTCATCTTAGTGCTACATTTCCCTGGTGTCTAGTGGCACCCCCCACCCACTGATCACACATCTGATGTACCGTATACTATCTCTGATATCCAGTGCTACTCTCACCCCCACCCCTGAATTCCCATTGACAAACGGACTGGCAAACATTGTCAGTCCAGTGTCCTTCCACCCACTCTGCCTGGCATGAGATGGGTTATTAGAGGGGTGAGGGTGCTACTAGACATTGGGGAGATGTAGTACTAACACGAAATAGGTGATCAGAGTGGGGGGTGCCAGTAGACACCAGGGCTATGTCTAGCAAACACAAGACAGGTGATCGGGGGTGGGGAGATGTATTACTAATATGGAGTGGGTGATCAGGGGTGGAGGATTGCCACTAGTCACCAGGAAGATGGACACCAAATGTGGGATGGCTGTTCAGGGGATGGGGGTGCCACTAGACACTAGGAATGATGTTTCAGGTGCACACCAGATGGGTCCTAAAGGGCTGCTGCTCACAATGCAAATGAGCCCATAATGGGCATGTAAAGGGCCCTTTAGTGCCTTGCAATGCCCAATGGG
This sequence comes from Neoceratodus forsteri, assembly GCA_016271365.2. Lineage (NCBI taxonomy): Eukaryota > Metazoa > Chordata > Ceratodontiformes > Ceratodontidae > Neoceratodus > Neoceratodus forsteri. The sequence goes on from JADMNL010000027.1 coordinate 141,586,682, forward strand.
CTCATTTGCATGGTGTGTCTGAATATAGCCCACATGGTCCTAGTACTATCTGGTCCTGAAGCACTTTTCCCTGTGGGCTGGATACAGCCCAGGTCCATGTCGAGGCAGCCCAGTTGTACTTAATGCTGCACTTATATGGGACAATATTCAGTTAGATAGTGCTTGTTCACTATCTGACTAAATATAGCAGCCTCTGGGTTAGGTGCGGGCACAAGCACAGAGCAAACCTTTCCATCATGCTTGCACCTTCCATTGAATATCCAGCCCCAGGAGTCTGACTAGTTGCCCAAAATGTTTGGTACTCCTGAAGTTTGTTCCTGTTCTCAAAGTTGTCCTCTACCTTGGCCAGTTTAATGTCGACAATGTGAAGACTGCAGCTTGTGCAGAATAGTACTGCATGAGGTCTGGAGAGAGCCATCCCCAGGGACCATATCACTCTGATTTTAGGAGAGCTACATGGTCTGCCAATGAGTTTCTGTGCTGATTTCAAGGTCTTGATATTGACCTACTATAAAAGGTTATACATGGATAAGGGCTGGTGGGCTGCCTCACCTTGCTGCTATCCTTGAACTTCTGACCACAGCTAGGCCTCCATGTACATCAGAATGACTTATGCCCTTCCCCAGAATGACATCTTTGAAGACAATTGGAAACTGAGCAATTAGTACTGCCACTCCTCAGCTGTGGAATACTGTTCCTTTGGACATAAACTGTTTCCATCACTGGATGCTTTAGAGTTAGGTGAATGAGCTAGTATTGCCAAAAAAAGCAGACTTACTTGCATTTAGCTAAGCCCAATTAGCCCTACAGTGGAGTAGTAGATTTGGAAGGTTAAGCAAAGTCTAGAGATGGAACTATTAACTGTGAAACTAAGCCTACAGGCAGACCTGTTTGGGGCTCCCACTCCTTGAAATGTTGGAAGCAGCAGAAGGTACCCACATACTGGGAAATCATGTAATGTAGGACAGAGAGGTAGTTAGATAGCAGAAACACAGACCAAGCCAGCCTGGTGGCACTGAGGGCTGAGGTGCTGTATGCCACACCAGCAACCCAGGGTCAGGAGTGACCTCGGGTGCTGGGGGTCGGCTGGGGAGAAGGAGGAGGATTGAGCATCCTAAGAACTGCTCTCCTTCTCCGGGGAGGATGGGAGGGATTGACTATGGTTGCAAGGCTCCTGGCAGCGGCTAGGCACTGGTGCAAAAGCCATGGTCCTCTGTGGTGGTCAATGCAGGCTGACGCCAGACTCACTGAGTGCAGGCGCATGCACGGAGAGTCCTTGGTGTCATTGCATGCCTGTGCCGTGGAGGAGGAAACACACATGAAAAATCAAGCCAGTCCCACGTGTGTGATGACAGCTGGATCTGGTGCCACCACTTCGATTGCACCCACAGCACCTCCCCTGGTGTGCCTGCCCCCTGGTCTTCCATGGCATGAGGGGTATGTACCCGCTGTGATGTGGCTAGGGAGGGGCAGGACATAGGGGTCTCTCTGAGCTCCTGGCTGTGATGGGGGTGGCGGCTATGGAGATAGCAGGATGGATGGGGGGGAACCATAGGTACATCCCCCCAGCTGAGAAACAGACATATAAAACTGTAAAAAAAAAAAAAACACAGACTCAGACACAACTTGGGTTGGGATATACAGTGGCGTGAAAAAGTATTTGCCCCCTTCCTGATTTTCTCTATTATTGCATATTTGTCACACTGGATGTTTTCAGGTCTTTAGACAAAATATAATATTAGATAAAGGGAACCTGAGTGAACAAATAACACTTTTTTTTTTCACTTATTTCATTTATTTAATGAAAAAAGTTAACCAACACCAACTGGCACTGTGTGAAAAAGTAATTGCCCCTAGTTAAATCAACCCAATTAAAGGGATAATTAGAGTCAGCTGATTGAACACAGCCAGGCTTGATTACAGCCAGCCCTGCTCAATATAAACCTCACTTATTTTGGCCCTTACCATCAGAGTCACGTTGCCAGCACAAAGATTCAACAAGCACATTATGCCATGATCAAAGGAAGTTCCTGAAAAGATCAGAAAAAATTTGTTGCCCTCTTTTAGTCTGGAAAGGGTTACAAAGCTATTTCTAAGGCTCTGGGACTCCATCGAACCACAGTGAGAGCCATAATCTCCAGATGGAGAACACTTGGAACAGTAGTGAACCTTCCAGGAGTGGGTGGCCTGCACAAAATTACTCCAAGGCGAGTGTAAATCATCCAAGAAGTCTCAAAGGATCCTAAAACAACATCCAAAGAACTGCAGGCTTCTCTTGCCTCAGCCAAGGTCAGTGTTCATGACTCCACAATCAGAAAGAGACTGGGCAAAATGGGCTTCATGTAGAGCAGCCAGGCGAAACCACTGCTAACCAAGAAGAACATAAATGCTTGTCTCTCATTTGCCAAGAAGCACCTGGATGATCCACAAGCCTTTTGGGAAAATGTTCTATGGACAGATGAGTCCAAAGTGGAACTTTCTGGACAACATGGATCCCATAATGTCTCACGTAAAGCAAACACAGCATTCCACAGTAAGAACACCATACCAACAGTCAAACATGGTGGTGGTAGTGTGATGGTGTGGGGATGCTTTGCTGCCTAAGGACCTGGATGACTTGCCATAATTAAAGGAACCATGAATTCTGCTCTGTACCAGAAAATTCTTAAGGAGAATGTCCAGTCATCCTTCCGTCAGCTGAAGCTGAAGGTAGTTGGGTCATGCAGCAAGACAATGATCCAAAACACAAAAGCAAGTCCACATCAGAATGGCTAAAAGAAGTAAAATTAAAGTTTTGGGTGGCCTAGTCAAAGTCCAGACTTAAACCCAATAGAGATGCTGTGGCAGGACCCGAACGGCAGTTCATGCTCGAAAACCTACCAAATGTTACTGAATTAAAGCAGTTCTGCAGGAAGAGTGGGTTAAAAATTCCTCCACAACGATGTGAAAGACTGATATTGAATTATAGGAAGTGTTTGGTTGCAGTCATTGCAGCTAAATGTGGCATAACCAGTTATGAAGTGTAAGGGGCAATTACTTTTCACACAGTGCCAGTTGGTGTTGGTTAACTTTTTTTCATTAAATAAGTGAAATTAAAAAAAAAAACAAGTGTTATTTGTTCACTCAGGTTCCCTTTATCTAATATTACATTTTCTCTAAAGACCTGAAAACATCCAGTGTGACAAATATGCAATAATAGAGAAAATCAGGAAGGGGGCAAATACTTTTTCACGCCACTGTATATGAGGCAAAGGTGGAAGGGATGAGGAAACACTGCAACCACACATCCAGGGAAAAGGAAAGGATATAAAAAGGAAGACAAATTCTGGTGGAAAAAGAGGGAAAAAAATAAATAAATCCTCGGTTGAAGGAGCCTGTGTCCTGACCCTTCCCCTTCCTAGTCCCGATTTGAGCAGGCATGGCTCCCATGCTCTCACGTTTTGTGATGTATTTGTTTGGAGATGTATTGGCAGGAACTGGACCCATTTTTTAAATACAATTTTTTATATTTTAGAGGGTCACAGAAGATAACTCAAAGTCATGACTCAACTATCAAGGCCCTTTTTAGTTGAGCTGTGACTTGATTTAACTCCCGTGGCCCTCTAAAATATAAAGAATAGCATTTAAAAACTATCTCCCATTACCTATCAATACAGCGTGCCCACACACTCTCCAAACTAATACATCACAAAACGTGAGCGTGCAAGGGTCTGCTCAAATTGGGTACCAGGAAGGGGAAGGGACTGGGCATCCAGCTCCTCCGACTGAGGATTTACAATCCCTTCCCCTTTGTTATGGGGCTATAAGAGTTCTAAGAAGTAGACTTTTGAAGTCCTTTCGAGGTAAGCTGCTGCTGCTGGGGGGCTTAAGGAAAGCACCGAGACTGGTGCTCTATAACTTACTATGTGACTATGTTTTAACTTGGTTTCTATTGCCTTAGCCTAATGCCCATATCAGAAGAAATAATCCCTTCCCAACTGGATTTTTTTTAACCACCTTCTACTCTGACAGAGTTTTTCTGTCACAGTGACCGGCATTGAAAATACAGTAGCTATTTCCTTACCTCAGCCTTTCAGTATGGTTGACACTGTGGTAAGAAGGGAAAAATGTGGGATGGTTGCTGCTTCAGATCTCAGAGATAGCTGCTTGGAACGCAGTGGAAATGAATGCTTTCATACTGACAAAGTAAATTTTTCACTGAGTGACATAAAATGCTGCTTACTGGTTTAGTACAGCTCCTGCAACAACTTTCCATGTAGAAACTTTTTTTCCCTGCAGAATGGGGGGATGGTAATTCAGTGGGAAAGTGCTGATGACATCATTCTGTTCTGTAGGTGTTGCAGTCCCTTGCTGAGGGAATAGGGAAAGTACCTCAGCAGCACTGTAATAGATCAACATGCATTTTTAATTTAAATCTTGGTGAAGAATGTGGGACCGTCAGTACTGAATGTATGACAGAGGACGTCTGAGGGGCAAAATCTGGGACTGTCCCTTATAATGTGGAATTGTTCAGAGGTATGAACAGAGGGGCTCTGAGGGGTAAAATAAGGGACTGTTCCTCACATGGTGAGGTTACGGAGAGAGGGGATCTTCTGAGAATCAATCTTCTTCATAGAGCCCCACTCATTGGTTTTAGGGCCGGATGTGCTAGGACCCTACTAGAGCAAGCTTTTTAGTCAGGATGCCATCAGTGATGCTGGAATCAGTGCATGACACCACACTGTACATGCCATAGCCAATTCTGATGCCCCAACTACCTTGGGTCTGTTTTTCCTTGCTGTTACATGCACACTGCATGAAAGATTCCTTTGTCTTAGTTCTGATGCACTTCACCTTTCTCTTTGGTTTCATTACGTTTCTCTACATGATACCATGTCCTAGTTTGAAGAAAGCCAAATCTAAAGGCCCTCTTTTCTGGTGTAGCTCCTGTGGGCAAGTTACTATCCACACAGAATGCCATTGAAGATGTTTATTCTGCCTGGAGCTTAACCATTATATGGGCCCCTGTAAGGCTACCTTTCATTTGACCGGTAGATGCTTGAGAATAAACATCTGAAGATGAACTACACAGTTTCCACATTTGGTGGCAGGTATTGGACCAGGAAGTCCCAAGGTAGGTCACTAGACTGATCTGCCAGGTCCTCTCCCCACTTTTTAGAGTCAGCCAAGGTACAGAGTTCTCCTTTCCCCCATCAAGCTGGAGCTGCAATGCAGTCTCCAGTGGTGGTATCCAGAAGACACTTGGCTCATTCATGTTGACTGAGGAAGCAACCACCATGGTCCAGCTGATTTGGGCACTGGACCACCCGGTTGCTGTGGTCAGCACCTATGGTGTTGTCTGTGAGTTTGGCAATGTCGACTGTCAGGACCAGTTTCAGTGTTAACATTGCTGCAGGCATCAGTGTCAGGACCATTTGTAGTGTTGGTGCCAGGACTGGTGCCAGTGTTGGGTCCTCCACAGGTACTGACTCACACGCTGCATCAGGGCTGGACTTTGCAGCAGGGCTACCTGGAGTTAACGCTATCCTCTTCTGACCAGAGGTTCTCTCATGGGATATCCACTCTGAAGCCTCCAGCATGATTGGAGATTTTGATTCGGGAACTCTTCCCATTCCTTCGTTTGAGCAAGGAGGTTGTGAGAGTCAGTACATTCAGGCTGAAGCGTGGTTTCTGTGGCTCAGCAAGCCGCTAATACCCCCCTAGGTTTCTGCATCTAAAGCCTCTGGCCCAGTTTGACAAGGTGGCAGATACTGTTAGGTCTCCTGTGCCCCTTTCTCAGCAGCAATATCATCAGTAGATGGAGAACGTGCAGAAGTGGCTGAGGAGTATTACAAAGCACACTATCAGCTACCTCCCCAAATCCATCAACTGGTGGCTTTCCAGCCTCTTCTCCTGCAATATCCTCCTCAGAGGACAATAAACCATCTTTTCACATGACATCAGGAGCTGAGTATGTTATGTAACAGTGATTAGTGGGTGAGATACTATAGACTTCAGAAACACCTTGCTTTATGGAATGTGATCCAAAGACCATACAATTGAACCTCTTAGGAGTGCCCAATCTGGACACAACTATGATCTCTCCTTGGCTTCTAGCTCTGTGCAATGCATCTATGGCAGCATGGACATGCCCTTGTGCTATACCTATATCTCCTGTCCCTCAGTACCTCCAGTTATGGTATTGTGGGTGCTCTCTCTGAATCCATTGGAGTCCTTCCTCACCCCTCACTGGGGTTTCCAGTCAACCAGACTCTCATGGTACCATTCCTGCAACTGGGCAGAATCTTTTATCTCAGAAATCCAGACAGATGGATAACTTGAGGAGGAAGGAATACTATCATACAAAGGAAAACACAGGAATATTGCCCTGGAGTTAGAGGGAAAGTGCCAAAAATGATCTGGGAACACTGGGCTACTGTACTTTAGATCTAAAACTCCTGGGCAGGATGGTAAAAGTGTGGAGGTCATGGTTTCTGAGCAAGTGAGAAGATGGCAGTTTGAGGGAGATGGAGGAGGAGAGATAGGAAGGGAGGAAATGAAACCAGAATTTGGCAAGAAAGTTGGCACAGTGGATGTGGCGCCTGTTGGCTAGGGAAGGAAGGGACAGAGATTGATGAAGAATGCAGTGATGGGCACAGGGAGGACTGTCGAGAGCAAAACAGCAGAAAGAGTGGAAAAGAGAGTCCAGCCTAATTAATGAAGACTTAGGAACAGCACTGTAGACCACATCACTGTAATCAAAAATCAGTAGGATCATTTTCTGCACCAGGTTATGGCAAGCCAGCAGGGGAAAACAGGTATGATTTCTGTACAAAGCACCCAGTTTAGGGTGAAGTTTTTTGTGGATGGCATCAATGTGTCCAGAAAAGGTGAGATGCTGGTCAAGCCAGACTCCAAGATACCTGAAGGAGGTGGTATCAGCAAGCAATGTCCCATCGAGGGTATCTAGGGAGTGGTAAGAAGGGAGGGGAGATAGCTGAGGGAGTCTCTGTTTTGTACCCAAGGTAATGGAGATGTTTTGTCATTTAGAAATAATTGGTTTGATCGAAACCAGAGCTGAACATTGTCAAAATCATGTTGGAGTTTAGATGCTACAACAGACAGTGATGGACCAGATAACAGGACAGTATCATCCGCATACATGTGGATGGAGGTGAGAGGGCAGGCAGAGGGAAGGTCATTTAGGAATGTAGAGAAAAGTAGCGGGCCTAGCACACAGCCCTGGGGTACACCAGTGTTAATGGGAAGGGGAGGGGAATCTGCATCACTAATACGCACGGATTGTCTTCTACTCACAAAATACGAATGAAAACAATTGGTGGCTGCAGTAGATAATAATAATACTAAAGAATAGATACACAATATAATAAACAGCAAGTACTAAACAATCAGTTAACATTACAAGAACATGAACTGATATTCTTATGAAAGTTCCTTAGCAGAATTTTTAAAATATTGATGTTGTTTGCAGATTTCATTAGTGCTGACAAACAATTCAAAATGGAAGGAGCATGTCCCATACTCTTTAGACATAGGCCTGATGTCTAGTGGCACCCCCCACCCCGATCATCTGTTCCATGTGTAGTCCATTATCCTTGGTGTCTAGTGGCACCCAGCAGTCCCAGAGGAGCCATCCTGCATTTGGTGTTCATCTCCCTGGTGTCTAGTGGCATGCTCTACTCCCTGATTATCCATCCTGTGTATAGTTCATTATCCCTGGTGTCTAGTGGTTCCCCACCCCCAAACAGCCATCCCACATTTGGTGCCCATCTCTATGCTGTTTAGTGGCACCCCCCCCACCCCCTGATCACCCACATTATGTATTGTATACTATCTCAGATGTCCAGTGCTACCCTCACCCCCACCTCTGAATGCTCGTTGACAAAAGGACCAGCAAACATTGTCAGTCCAGTGTCCTCCCACCCACCCACTGGCATGAGATGGGTGATCGGGGGTGAGGTTGCTACTAGACATTGGGGAGATGTAGTACTAATGTGGAATGGGTGATCAGGGATGGGGGATTGCCACTAGACACCAGGGAGATGGACACCAAATGTGGGAAGACTGTTCAGGGGATGCGGGTGCCCCTGGACATAAGAGATTTGGGACCAATTATTCAGGTTGGGTGCTCAGGAGATGGGGGTGCCACTAGACATCAGGGATAACTATTTGTGATATTGCATGGGTGTTCGGGGATGGGGGTTGCCCTTAGGCACTAGGAATGATGTTTCAGGTGCACGCCAGATGGGCTCTAAAGGGCTGCTGCTCACAATGCAAATGAGCCCATAATGGACATGTAAAGGGCCCTTTTGCACCTTGCAATGCCCAATGGACTCATTTGCATGGTGTGGCTGCCCAGGTCCATGTCGAGGCAGCCCAGTTGTACTTAACGCTAAGCTGACATAGGACGATATTCAGGTAGATGGTGCTTGTTCACTATCTGACTAAATATAGCAGCCTCTGGGTTGGGCGCAGGCACAAGCGCAGTGCAAATCTTTCCATTACGTTTGAACCTCCCATTGAATATCCAGCCCCAGGAGTCTGACTAGTTGCCCAAAATGTTTGGTACTCCTGACATTTGTTCCTGTTCTCAAAGTTGTCCTCTACCTTGGCCAGTTTAATGTCGACAATGTGAAGACTGCAGCTTGTGCAGAATAGTACTGCACGAGGTCTGGAGAGAGCCATCCCCAGGGACCATATCACTCTGATTTTAGGAGTGCTACATGGTCTGCTAGTGAGTTTCTGTGTTGATTTCAAGGTCTTAATATTGACCTACTATATAAGGTCATACATGGATAAGGGCTGGTGGGCTGCCTCACTTTGCTGCTATCCTTGAACTTCTGACCCCAGCTAGGCCTCCACGTACATCAGAATGGCTTATGCACCTCCCGAGAATGACATCTTTGAAGACAATTGGAAACTGAGCACTTAGTACTGCCACTCCTCAGCTGTGGAATACTGTTCCTTTGGACATAAACTGTTTCCATCACTGGATGCTTTAGAGTTAGGTGAATGAGCTAGTAGTGCCAAAAAAAGCAGACTTACTTGCATTTAGCTAAACCCAATTAGCCCTACAATGGAGTAGCAGATTTGGAAGGTTAAGCAAAGACTAGAGATGGAAGTAGTAACTGTGAAACTAAGCCTGCAGGCAGACCTGTTTGTGGCTCCCACTCCTTGAAATGTTGGAAGCAGCAGAAGGTACCCAAATATTGGAAAATCATGTAATGTAGGGCACAGAGATAGTTAGATAGCAGAAACACAGACTCAGACACAACTTGGGTTGAGATATATGAGGTGAGGATAGAAGAGATGAGGAAACACTGCAACCGCACATCCAGGGAAAAGGAAAGGATACAAAAAGGAAGACAAATTCTGGTGGAAAAAGAGGGAAAGAAGAGTTTTTGAAATACACAAATAAATAAATCCTCGGTTGAAGGAGCCTGCAGCCAGATCCCTTCCTGGTCCCAATCTGAGCAGGCACCACTCCTGTGCTCTCATGTTTTGTGATGTATTAGTTGAGAAATGCATTGATAACAACAGGACTCATTTTTTAAATACTAGTTTTTGTATTTTAGAGGGCCACGGAAGTTAAATCAAAGTCATCGCTCAACTGTCAAGGCCCTTGTTAGTTGAGCCGTGGCTTTGATTTAAGTTCATGGCCCTCTAAAATATAAAAAAAAGTATTTAAAAACTATCTCCCATTACCTATCAATATAGCGTGCCCACACACTCTCCAAACTAATACATCACAAAATGTGAGCACGCAGGGGTGTGCTCAAATTGGGGACCAGGATGGGGAAGGGATTGGGCGTCTGGCTCCTCCAACTGAGGATTTTCGATCCCTTCCCCTTTGTTATGGGGCTATACCAGTTCTAAGAAGTGGACTTTTAAGTCCTTTCAAGGTAAGCTGCTGCTGCTGGGGCTTGAGGAAAGCACCAAGACTGGTGCTCTATAACTTACTATGTGACTAAGTTTTAACTTGGTTTCTATTGCCTTAGCCTAGGTGCCCACATCAGAACAAAAAATCCCTTCCCCACCTAGCTTCCTGGTTTGAGGGATTTTTCTCAACCGCATTCTACTCTGACAAAGTTTTTCTGTCACAGTGACCAGCACTGAAAATATAATAGCCATTTCCTTACCTCAGTCTTTCACTATGGTTGACACTGAGGTAAAAAGTGAAAAATGTGGGATGCTTGCTGCTTTAGAGCTGAGAGGCAGCTACTTGGAACGCAATGGAAATGAATAATTTCATATTGACAAAGTAAATATTTCACCGAGTGACCTAAAATGCTGCTTACTGGTTTAGTATAGCTCCAGCAACAACTTTTCATGCCATGTAGAAAGCTTTTTCCCTGCAGAATGGTGGTGGTGGTGGTGGGGGGCGGACCCATGACAATTCAGTGGGAAAGTGCTAATGACATCATTCTGTTCTGCAGGTACTGCAGTCCCTTGTTGAGGGAATGGGGAAAGTAACCCAGCAGCACTGTAATAGATCAACATGCAGTTTTTTAATTTAAAGTCTTGGTGAAGAATGTGGGACTGTCAGCACTCAATGTATGACAGAGGACATTTGAGGGGCAAAATCTAGGACTGTTCCTTATAATGTGGAATTGATCAGAGGTGAGATGTATGAACAGAGGGGCTCTGAGGGGTAAAATAAGGGACTGTTCCTCACATGATGAGAGCTATAGAGAGAGGGGATCTTCTGAAAATCAATCTTCTTCATAGAGCCCCACTCATTGGTCTTAGGGCTGGATGTGCTAGGACCCTGCTAGAGCAAGCTTTTTAGTCAGGATGCCATCAGTGATGCCGGAATCAGTGCATGACACCACACTTTATATGCCATAGCCAATTCTGATGCCCCAGCTACCTGAGTTCTGTTTTTCATTGTTGTCACACGCTCACTGCATGAAAGATTCCTTCATCTGGTACATGGAAGCACATCTATCCACAACTTCTCAGTCCCCTTTTGCCACACTTCACATGCCAAGCTGGCCTTCATGTGCAGGGGACTAAACTGGCTAAGCAACCTTCCACTCAAATCTGCTAGCTGGCTCAAAAATCGGGCCTTTCAGAAACAATCTTCGGCAGCATTTACTGGATCTCAACACCTGTGACTGCACCACTTAACCAAGTCTGTAGCCTTTCCCTCCACCCTTTCATATCCCACTGCTCTCAAATTATCCTTCTCTGAAGCAACTTATGACAATGTCATCCTTCTCACCACCTCAGCCCAAGTTTGAACAACATCTATCATCTTGTAACTCATGTCCGCAATCTAGCACTTACTGGTACTGCATGTACATTTTGTATGTTCTGTATACGCACTCAACCTTTGTACTATGTATAGTGTGAGTACTATGTATTTTCTGTATACACATCCAACCTTGTACTATGTTATATGTTAAATTGCCACAATGCCTGTAACATTTTTGATGTGGAGCCTTTGTAAACCAACGTTTGGCTCAAAGGTTTTGTAATTCTGAGACTTTAATAAATAAAACTAAATAAATAAAATAAGAATCTTAGTTCTGACGCACTTCATCTTTCTCTTTAGTTTTATTACACTTTCAACCTGATGCCATGTCCTAGTTCAAAGAAAGTCAAATCTAAAGGCCCTCTTTTCTGGCATTGCTCCTGTGGACAAGTTACTATCCACACAGAATGCCACTGAAGATGTTTATCCTGCCTGGGGCCTAATCTTTGTGTGGACTAGTGTGAGGCTACTTTTCATTTGACTGGCAGATGCTTGAGAATAAACATCTGAAGATGAACTACACAGTTTCCACATTTGGTGGCAGGTACTGGACCAGGACGTCCCAAGGTAGGTCACTGGATTGATCTGCCAGGTCCTCTCCCCACTTTTTTGAGTCAGCCAAGGAATGGAGTTCTCTTTTCCCCACCAAGCTGGACTTGCAATTCAATCTCCAGTGGTGGCATCCAGCAGACACTTGGCTCATTCATGTTGACTAAGGAAGTAACCACTATGGTCCAGTTGCTTTGGGCACTGGATCGCCCAGTTGCTATGGTCCATACCTTTGGTGTTGGCTATGAGTTTGGCAATGTCTACTGTCAGGATCAATTTCAGTGTTAACATTGCTGTAGGCATCAGTGTCAGTACCATTTGAGGTGTTGGTGCCAGGAGTGGTGTCAGTGTTGGGTCCTCCGCAGGTGCTGATTCATATGCTGTATCTGGGCTGGATTCTGCAGCTGAGCTACTTGGAGTTAACTCTATCCTCTTCTGACCAGGGGCTCTCTCATGGGATATTCACTCTGAAGTGTCCAGCATGGTTATAGCTTTTGATTCTGGAACTCTTCCTATTCCTCCCCTCAAGTGAGGAGGTTGTGAAAGTCAGTACCTCCAGCCTGAAGCATGGTTTCTGTGGCCCAGCAAGCCACTAATATCCCACTAGGTTTCTGCATCTAAAGCCTCTGGCCCAGTTTAACAAGGTGACAGATACTCTTAGGCTTCCTGTGCCCCTTTCTGAGCAGCAATACTATCAGTGGATGGAGAACGTTCAGAAGTGGTTCAGGAGTATTACAAAGCACACTATCAGGCACCTCCCCAAATCCATCTACTGGTGGCTTTCCAGCCTCTTCTCCTGCAATATCCTCCTCAGAGCACAATAAACCATCTCTTCATATGGTATTAGGAGCTGAGTATGTTATGTAACAGTGATTTGTGGGTGAGATGCTATAGGTTTCAGAAACACCCTGCTTTATAGAATGTGATCCAAAGGCTATGCAACTGAACCACTTAGGAGTGCCCAATCTGGACACAACTGTGATATTTCCGTGGCTCCTAGCTCTGGGAGATGCATATATGGCAACTTGGACACGTCCCAGTGCTATACCTATATCTCCTGTCCCTCAAGACCTCCAGTTGCAGTATCATGCCCTCTCTGAATCCATTGGAGTCCTTCCTCACCCCTCACTACAGTTTGTAGTCTTCCAGACTTTCATGGTACCATTCCTGTAACTGAGCAGAATCTTTCATCTCAGAAATCCAGACAGATGGATGCCTTGAGGAGGAAGAGTTTGTACATCTGCATGTGTTCCCTTACCCTAGCATCACACCAGGCACACATGGCAGTCTACCAAAGACAGCTGTGGCTTTAGCTGTGGCTTTAGATGCGCAGCCTGTTACCTGAACTGCTGATGAGTGACACAGTGTGGTCTGCCATGGCCATTGCAAAAGGGATGGAAGCAGCACAACACCAGTCGAAAATAGCGAAGTGGCTTCCTGCTCCACAGCTTTGGCCATCTGTTTGAGGGGGACATCATGGTTATGACTATTTTAGTTAGCTTCAGTCACCTAATATAAAATATTACATTGCTCATACTGGGGGACCCACCCATTCTCCCTGTTTGTGAGGTAACAGTGATTAGGGACTCCTCTGGCTCCTGCCAACAGGGACTATTGGTAACGCCCACTCATCCCTCTGCTGAAGTCGATTGGAGTTCCCCCTCTCAGTTTCCCACACAGAGGGCTGAGGCCTGTGGCCTCATGGTTGCCTGCTCCTCCCTATCAGTGGAAAGCTTGCTAAAAGAATGGGGCTCTATAGAGAAAATTGTTTCTTAGAAGATAGGAAAGTTACTTACCATAACTCTAAACCTTCAAGGCAGTCTTCTCCCTGGACCACCTCTCACCTGCCCACTGTCCCCCTCTCTGTACAGACAGAGCCAGGGTTACAGGCTCTGGGGGCTCAACCTTGGTTGTGGGCTTTATGTTGCAGCAGTGCAGCTAACACACCTTTCTTTTTCTCTTGTTGCTCATTTTGGGCTCAGAAAACAATATACTGCATACATAAAACCTAAAAAGAAAACCGTTTGTTGTCATTTCTTCCCCTGTCAGTTGTACATACTGTTCCTATCTACCTCAATGGAGCATATCCCTATTAGTTGCTATATGCAACACCCTATCCTGTGCTGTATCCATGGGTTGTATTCCCAGTCTGGCACCATATTCCTATCACAATGTGTGTCAACATCTGATGGAAACAGCCAGGTGACTCTTGAATTGCATCAACCTGAGGGTTGTTTTTTTTCTACTGGTACCAAGGAACCTTCTGTTCTAATAGACAGGCTAGCTTCTCTATACATATTCAGTTCAAGGATTGTTATGGGCTTTTTTACCATGGAGGGAGATACTGATATATCGCTCAAGCCCACATGCTATTGGGCATGGCTAAATCTTTGTTACCTCCTAGGTTTATTCTGTCTGTGATTTACAGAACTTCTTTTCATTATATATGAACGTTAGACCGCTGATATAGTTTTTAGTTGTCTGCCAGCTTCCTTTTTTATGTGTGTCTACGCTTTTCCTTTTGCAAAGGGTATGAGCTGCATGGGTGCTTGTTGGCATGATTTTGTTTACCTGTTTTTGTCGCCAAGGGTGCAATCTCTACAGCAGAGCCCTCTTCAGTTTTCCCTTTTGTTATCCTAGAAAATAGAGACTAGAATTGTTTGCATTGCTTTTTCTCCAGACTACCACTTTTGCTCACAGGAAGACTTTTACCACTGAATCTGCCTTGGTTTTGGGCACGTATAGCCTGCTTTTTTAAATGCCTTGACTACTGTGTCACTCCTTGATGCAGAGCACATGCCTGGCGATACTCAGAGGGCAGCAGCCAGGAGGCCCTGCCTCACTCTTTCTTCTTTAGGGAATTTGCTCCGTCACCTGGAACCTGACAACCCATAGCCCTGGGTCAGATTATCTGCAGCGGTATTATCTGTACCACATTTTATGTACTACCTGCTGTCCTTCTCAGAGGACAACTTTTTAGAGAGGGAAGCTCTTCCACTCTTCTGTGAGTTTGGTAGTCATTTATATTCAGCTTTTAATTTTCACTGTCTATATCCTTTTTCTTTCATTTCTTTTTTCTCCTCTTCACCAGCCAGGCTCTCCTTCATACCAGCTCCCCCAACCCTATCACCTGACTTCGTGTGAGCTACCTTCCAACTCCATCCTCCACTTGTCTCACCCTTTTGGCATTGGACAGTGGGCTAGGTCTTGCGCCACACGGACAAGGTCCCAGACTGGAGGATAGCCAAATCACCAGTGTGGCTCCTGTGGTATCTGGCATTCATCCTGCTTCTGCTGGGACTTTCTGCTTTTTTTGATCCCATACCTCAGGATGCGGGTGGCATGGGGATGCATGCGCATGCATGTGACTGTGCTTAGTGCAGCAACAGCTTGTGTCCCCCCTTCCCTATGTTACACTGACTGCACTGCCAGCTGTGGTCACCCAGGTGGCAGGAGAGTAGTAGAGCTGGCAACCCTGCCTCCCTCCCTGGAGGAGAGCATCATCTGGGATGCTCAATCTTCCTCCCTCTAGCTGTCCCCCAACAGCCCACGCTCATTCCCAAATGCAGGTCATCAGCATCACGAGTGGTAATACTACCACTTTGCCAACAGGATGGCTTTTCTTTCCTTTCTATTACTACAAACTTATCTGACAACTTGAAGGTGACCAAACAGTGTGAAAAGGTGGTGGGGAGAGCAAATAGAATGTTGGGGTGCATAGGGAGGGGCATAACAAGCAAGAGGAAGAAGGTGGTGATGTCACTGTATAGATCACTGGTGAGGCCTCAGCTGGAGTACAGTGTCCAGTTCTGGAGACCACATCTCTGGAAGGACATTGACAAAATAGAGACATAGGGCAACAAAGATAGTACATGGACTGCACCAGAACACCAATGAGGAAAGACCTAGGGACCTTAATATCTATTCACTGGAGGAAAGAAGGGAGAGGGGAGATATGATGTAGACTTTCAAGTACCTTAGAGGAATAAACAGGGTACAGGTGGAAAGCATATTTTGAGAAAACTCTGCACAAGAACAAGGAGCATGATATGAGGCTGAAGGGTGGAAGGCTCAGGGTAATGTTAGGAAGTACTTTTTCACTGAAAGGGTGGTGTAGCCATGGAACAGCCTTCCAGCAGAAGTGGTGGGTGCAAAAGCAATATGGAGGTTCAAGAGTGCATGGGATAGACATAAAGGTATCCTGGAGAAGAGCAGAGCAGGAGAGCCGCAGCTAAAATAGGATCTGGGGCTGCAGCAGTGAGTAGAGAAATGGGCAGACTAGTTGTGCTGTATTGTCCTCATCTGCCAACAGATTATATGTTTCTATGTAAATCATACATACATCATAGGACTTGGTATCTTTTTTTGTTCGCCATGCACGCAAGCACAAAGCGAACATATTGCAGTAGTACTGCTTTTTGATAGGTGTGACTCTGTTTGTCCTGTGCAGAGCAGTGTTTTAGGGCCAGTTCAGTGTCACTCCAGTCATCAGCCAGGCTTACTATGACACTATGACAGAGTTTTAGCTTGGTGGGTGGAGATGGCACAAACTTCAAAAGGAATAGCCCATCCAATCAAGAATCAGCTATTCCCTTTGATCTGTGCTGCCCAGCAAGCCAAACTGATCTGTCAAAGTCAGCCTGGAATACGTGGACTGTCTGGCTTGCTGCCTGCTTAGTTCTGTTCATGCTCAGACACTGTAAATGCTTAAAATTTGCCAATCTCAATTCTCTTCTTGGACTCTTTATTACATGTTCTTATTCATCACTAATGTCACTATTTTTACTGCATTAGTAGAAGTTGCTGTTCACAGCCGAAACTATCATGTAAAGCAGTCCATATAAAGAACATCAGGGATCTTGTACTAACAAAATACAAAATTCTGGTGCACAATGAATAAGAGTAATCATCCCACTGAAGCCCCCTGTGAGCTGAGCAGTCTGTGAAGCAGACATAGCAAGGCAGTTTGCAAAATTGTGGCCCAAACTGAACTGCAGAATTTATCACAAGTTTGAGAAAACAAGATTTTCCACAGTACAGAGCAGGAACACTTAATACAGAGCAGGAACACTTAACACAGTTTTGTGAAGTGTCTAAATTATGTTGCTTGCCAGCCACGTTGCATTTGATATCCCATGTGAGACCTCCACAAACCAGCACTGCCTGGTGCTCTGAAGAGGAATGAGAGATATCACCTTTTGGGCAGAAGCTGAACATTTTCTCCACCTTTGATCATGAGATGGGGCCTTAAGAAGGCTATGTTGAGAATCTGGTGTAAAAATATTAAAAAAACAACAAGGTGGCAGTATAGCCTAGAGGTTAGAGTAACGAGCTGTGAACAACCTTGGTACATCCAGCAGACCAGACCTGGGTTTGATTCTCACAACCTCCACTTGCATACTGTGTGACTCTGAGTAAGTCACTTAACCGCCCAGTGCTCCCAGGTTTCCCCTAAAATCAGGCACTTGTGCCTAGTGGGCCTTACCCAGTTACCAAAGATTTAAATAAATAAATAAATAATGATATTCAAAAGAGATGCACGGTGCAAGTAGGAGATGCACTGCCCAGCACAAAAATGCGCCAGAACATGACATTCAAAAGGGAGAGATGCATCGTGCATCTCAGGATGCACCACAGCACAAAGTAAATGCATGTGGCACATGTACAGTGGGCATTTCCATGAATATGCCTCGCAGTGGTATATTCAACAAACATGGGTGGTGCATGTACAGTGCAGCTCCAAGATATGCTGCCCAAAGTTAGGTATAAAAGGAGCATGCCTAACTTTGCAAGCCACCCAGCGGCTGCACGGTGAACAGCAGCAGCAACAGCAATGGACACCAGTGCTTTTGTCATGGAGCCTATCATGAGGGGAGTGAGGAGATGGGAGTAACAACAGGGGCATGGAAGGTTCCGTAGGCAGTATGCCCCTCACAGATGGTACCGTGCCTGTGTCAGTTTCGAACACCTGAGTGATACAGAGATAATGGGCCGATACCATCTCAAAAGGACAATGCTGAGGCAGCTCTGTGAGATGCTACATGATGAAATGCAGGCACCAACACACTGGAGTCATGCCATGTCAGTGGAGACAAAGGTGACAGCTGCACTGTGCCTGCTCACTGTGATGCTTGGCCAGCTGGTTATGATTGTTCTATGATATCTGTAATATAGAATGTGGTATGTGATTGTCTCACATGAGACATCCTGTGCTCCTAGGTGACCCCCCCCAGGTTTCAGAGAAAGTTACAGGATATAGTAACCTGAAACCAGGAGATAATTAAAAGACTAGAGATACTTAAATTAAGGGTCTCCTGTTTTTCTGTCTTAATTAGAACTGATCCAGCTGCCAGGATATAGGGCTGGTAAACTTTTATGACGTCTTAGAAGAAAATCATGTTATACCACCATGGTGGTAAAAGTTATACAACCCTTTGATGTTTCTTGGGAAAACAGGAACTGCTTAAGATCAGAGAAAATATTAATTAAGGAGTCATATTGGGAAATCAGTTTTTGCTGATGTCACCTTATTTAATATACCTCCTGATAAGACATCCTGTTTTTATATTTTTTTATATTCTAAAAGCAGGAGCTAAATGACACCATAGAAGGGGTGGGGAAAAACAGAGTTTTAAACTGTATACTGTGTTTGAACTTGTGACATATCTTTTTGGGCTCTTAAGAAACAAGATCTAACTATAAGCACTGTAGAGGTAATACAGTAGATAGAAAAAGTCTGAATGTATGTTGATAGGAGTTTGTAGTTTTCTTTGCTTTTCTTTTAAGTGATTATATGCTCTTTGATATCTTGTTCTGTGTTTACATTTTTCATATTTTTATCATCTTAAGTAAAAACTTTATTTTCAAAAGATTGCCTGGGTCTGTCAGTTCTCTTTTTGTATGTGACGTATAAATGGTAAAGTTTGACAATTGTTCAATAGCTTAATGGTGTTACTAAACTGGAAAAGGTAAGAATGTACCTAAGGTCTTTTATAGAGTTTTAAGGGTTCATTTTGGAAGCCTGGCTGGATGCCCTCTGGCATAAGATTGTACCGCAATCTCTGAAGAGGGTACAAATCTGTGCCTGTACATTGGGTATGCTAGCATATGGTTCACAGTTTGAATTCCCTCTTCCAGATACCTGTGGGTGACACCACAGGGATCACACAATCTGCCACATCCTTTCCCCTCACACAGTTCCTCACTGCTCTGCTGCCCCATGCTTTGGAGTTCATACACTTCCCAAGCAGACAGGTAGAGTAGACAGAAATGCAGCACTTCCACAGGGTGGCACGTGTGCTAGGGGCCATAGACTGCACCCATGCGGCTATCAGGGCACCACCTGGCCCTGATGGGGATCTATACATGAACCAGAAGGGCTACCATTCCATTAACTGACAGGTGGTGTGCAATGCTACAGGGTGCATCATTGATGTCTGTGTGACCCGACCTAGCAGAGCACACAATGACTACATCTGGCATCATTCAGCCCTGTGCTGCCATTTTGAGTCTGGGCACATACCCAGTGGACACCTAGTGGGTCAGTGGGGCATACTCTAAGCTGGAAGAGGCCAGACTGTAGCCTGCAGCACAGCAGGTGGCAATTTGGGGGGGCAGGATCAATGCAGTGTCCGACAGGCAGAGATGACAATGTAGGGGGGTATGGTGACAGTGGGACCCACAGACATTGGCTCATGGTTGAGGTGGGGAAATGTGAGGTGTGTAGTGTGGCAGGGGCAAGAGAGCCAGCATAGTGACTGGGCATGTGGTGACACATGCATCATGGTGGGGAAAGTGCTTGATGCTGGTCTGCGAACCAGACAAGGAATGGTAGTGCAAGTGCAACCAACAGGCTGTGCAGCATAGGGCAATGTGCTTGCATGCCAGGCAGGCAGCATTGCAAACACTGCTACAGCAAGGGTGCAGGGAGGTGCGGCAGGGCAGGGGTAGACATTGTGCAGTGTCAGGGCAGCAGGGCAGTGTGGCACAGGTGGTAGACAGGGGCCAGGGCTATGAACAGGGGACAATGTATGCATTCTGGACACTAACATATCTCATTACTGCCCCATTGGTGACTGAACATACCCACTGCACCCCTGGCTGCTCACACCCATACTACGTCCCTCATCAGAGGCCAAGGAACAGTATAATGAGGCACATGTCAGTAAACACAACATCATCAAGCAGGTGTTTGGCATGATCAAGATGCGGTTCAGATGCCTGGACAGGTCTGGTGGTGCCCTACAGTATAGCCCAAAGAAGGCCTGTGGCATATTCCTGGCCTGTTGCATGCTCCACAACGTGGCCATTGATCGTGGGATACTTGTCCAGGCCAAACAGGGTGACAGTTTGGAGGATGAGGGACTGCAGGCTGGGGTTCAGCTTGAATGTCTGGAGAGGAGGGACCCACGGCTGGCTGCCAGGGCTCGGCAGTTCAGGGCCACCATCATTGAGGAGCACTTTGGTGACCACAGGTGAGTACAACAGGGACCAGACTGGGCGGCCACACACAGGCACAGCGGTGTCACAAAAAGGCACCATGGCCAGGTGTGCAGCCACCACACTGACACAAGGGGTAGCACAGACAGGTATACAGAGGTGATCATGGGTGCACACCACAGTGTCACATGGGACATGGGTGCACAGGTGCATGTGTCAACATGGCATGGATCAGAGGATGTCACTGGCACACATACACAGCGGAAGACACAGGATGCACTCATCACGCCCATTCCACACAACATGGCACCATGCCCCACACCCATGTCCTGGATGCCACATGGACAGTGTGGACAGGACAACACAGGCCTGTGCTTGTGCAATAGGTACCACACATGGGCTTGGGATTCCCTGGGAAGGGGTCACAGCAGCTGCTGCAGGGCACATGATCCAGGCCAGTGATACCAGGCACGCATCAGTGCCCACCATGGCAGGCACCACAGACAGGTGGGCGGCCCTGCACAGGCATGGTTACCAACTGTGGGGGGTCAACTGCTGCAAGGGGTGACTCCTTAGCCCCCGAAGGTGTGGAACACGTGTCCATGATTGAGCATGTGTGGGGTGGGGTCCTGAACAACTTCCCAGATTTCAGTGTGTTGGTGAGCAATGTTGCAGGGGGTGGCGTCTGTAGCACTGTGGTCACACAGTGGTGTGGGAGTGCTCATGGCACTGCCTGTTGTACGGTGGGTACTGCTGCAGCCATGAGGCTCCAGGGCTGCACAACCCACCTCAATGGCATGTGCAATCCTGCTGAGGCCAGTGGTCATGTCCACCCATGTGAGGTGCATCTCTGCAACCAAGTCCTCGCGCAGATGGCACATGTCAGCCATGACTTGTACATGCCTAGCAGCTGCATACTTATCCATGCGACTCACGTGCACTTGCAGGCCATGTATAGTCTCCTGGAGCATGACCTGGGCTTCTATGGAGCTCCGCAAGAGCCGGGTGTGCTCATCGAGAGTATCAGTGGGGGACATGGCTTATGGGGGGTGCTGATGGGCTCAGGGTGTACCAGGCTGATGTGCCACATACACAGGATCAGGACATCCCACAGTGGTCTGCTGTTGGGCTGGGGACTGTGTGTGTGTAGGCACTGCAGGCTCTGGCATGGCCATGCTGTGTGCCTCTGCAGACAGCCTCTGCACCATGCCCTACAGAATGGTGGCACCACCTCCAGCCCCCACAGTGGCACTGCAGTGCTGGCAAGCCACAGCCGGTGCAGTGGCAGCAGGCATGTTGTGTGCTTGGGGAGGTGCATGTGAGGCCCAGGATGGGAGACAATACCCACCACTGTCTTGCTGGCAACGAGACCACCATGGGCAGTTGCCATGTGTGTGTGTTGGTGCCCTCCAGCTCTGTTTTGTCATCATCATCATCCATGGTCGATGTCAGAACCTCAAGATCATCCAGTAGAGGTAGACTGGGCAGGGAGGCGTGATCAGACAGTCCCAGTATGACCTCCAGATCGAGCGCAGCATCCCCCTCTGCAGCAGCCATGAATGTAGTGGATGTGGAGGCCCTTGGTTCATCCACCACCTGTACGGCTGTAGTGTTCCTGGACCTGGTGGCAGTCCTGAGGCACGATGGAGCTGTAATGGAGGTAAGATGTGCATGGTCAGTGAGTGTTGTCCATGTAGGTGCATGACATGTGCACACATGTGGCGCACCTGTGTGCCACATTGCTACCAGTGTTGCCACCGGGCCCATGGGTGTATGTTGGAACACATGTGTCATACACACACCTGGCATGTGTGAATCACTCCAGAATGTATATGTGTGTGTGTGTGTGTGTGTGCGTGTGTGTCCATAGGGAACACTGTTGGACACCACCACATGTGCCCACCAGTCACTTACCAGGTGAGGCCCCCCAGTGGCCTTTTGTGTGCCGCGAGGAAGCACCATGGCTGGCCATGCACACACTACCCATGCCCCCGTGTCCCATCCCTGGAACATACAGCAGGCCACCTGGCAGACTTGACGACCATGAGGTGCCGCTCTGGACATTTTTTGCTACACAACCCGTTACTGTGCATGACTGCCAGCAACATTGCCAACACATGGTGGGGCTTGGACAGTGTTCCCTGAAAACACAGTGCCAAGGCACGCGTGGACTGGCATGCAACACCATGACACACATGCATAGACCCCACTGCTATCTGCCATATGCATAATCACAGTGTAGCACTGGCTTGCCTCCTGTATCCTTCAACCGCAGTGCAGTTCAGTGTGCTAGCCATCAGGGCCTCCTGTGCTGTTAGGGCAGGCATGGTGGAAGGCCCCCCATGGCCTGCTGGGATGCCTTAAGTGCAGCAAGCTGCTCCTTGGCTCTGGTGCACTCACTGTTCATTCGATTTATACATTCCTGGGGTGTCCTATTGAACACCCCATGGGAGTTGACTGCCTGCGCAACCTCATCTTATCACTGGGCCCTCTCCTGTTGGTTGCCAGTATTGCGGGTAAACAGGTCCTCATGCATGAGGTAGGCCTCTAGGACCTGGGATTGGCACTGCCCCCCCCCCCATCCTTCATAAAATTCAGCCGTCTCCTCTTCTTCCCCTCCTCTGCTGCCATACTGGTGCTTATGGACTACAAGAGACACACATGAGGACGGGACGTGCAGCTGTGCCAGGGTGAGCAGAGCCTGCTGTATGCAGTGTAGTAGAGAATGGGACAGAAGTCAATAGGTAAACACTCACCTACAGGGTTGCAGTTCCCTTCAGTCACTTGTGTGGGGGGTACAGGGTGGTTCATTTATGGCTCAGCACATGCAAATGAGGGGCAGGCCTGCCTGTGATGGGATGCAAATGTGCTGAGTTGGGCCAAAATTGGGCATTGAGGTAATTTGCATATGCAGGCTGAACATTGCAAACTTGTGCCTGCCCCATCTCATTCTGCATTGCGCATCTATTGGGGCGCCTCATCTCCACAAAGCGCAGTTTACACACATGTGCAATAGTACTTTCCATCACAGGGATGCATGGTCACAAAAGTGTGACTTCATGGCTGATGCACTGTGCATGTCCCTGCATGTTGCCCACTTGCACGGTGGTATATGTGGACCATGCATGTCTACCATGATGCACTGTGCGACTGGCCCCTGTGGTGGCAATGCACACCACACACAACCTGGTGGATGTGTGCATCTGGGTGGCATGTGAGTCATGACCCTGTGCTCCAACCCTGATGTCCTGTACCATGCATGCACCCCAAGGTACTGTTGTGCCATTATTGTGCATCCCTATGGCGCAAATGCATGCCACGTGGAGCATTGATGGATGGTCTATTGTGCATCTGGTGTGGCACATACACACACACACACACACACACACACAGTGCATTGCAGAGTGCAACACCTGCTGCAGTGTTGGAGAAAATGGCACATGCTGCACCCATCCAGGCCACTAGACCCCATGCCCAGAACTGGGGGGAGGTGGAGATAGCCAACCTGATGGCCTTGGTGTCCCCACCTGAGGGCCAGCTCCTTTGGGTCAGAGGAGCTGGTGGAGTCACGGTCACAGTTGTAGGCCAGTGTGGTATCTCATCTCACATGCTCACTGGTGTGCCATGGTTGGGGGAGCAGTGTTGGCACAGATATGGTGACCTGCAGAGGAGGGACATGGGATGTTTGCAGCATCTGCAGGACAGGGCACGAAGGAAGGCAGTGCCAATCCCAGGTACATAAGCACAGTGTGCATGCCAACATTGCCTGGTACTGGTGAACAGCAGGGGTGTGCAGGTGTACAGCAGGGGCGTGCATCACCAGCACATGGGTAGGCATCACCATTGGTGCACAGTGGAGCACATGGCACAGTTCGCATCCATGGCTGCCACCAGCTGCACAGGTGTCACATATCACTTTTGCAGTGGCCGTGTCAGGCATCTGTGTGCGATGCCAGCATATGGCATGAATTGTGCCATGCTCTGGGCCATCATCTCACTGTTGCCCCCCTGGCTGGGGAGGGAGCAGTTGCCTATGCATGCTACTCACAGTAATGTTCCATTCTTGTCCCATCTGCAGGTCAGGAGGAGTGGCGCCAGGACATGCAGTGATCCAGTGACAGTGAGGACTCAGTGACTGGTGGATCTGGGACATGGCGGGATGTTACACATCAGGTGGGAGGTAAGTGTGCTGACAGTGCAGCATGGTCCTGGTTTTGGGGGGGGGTTCATTGCCCAATGCGACCCATGGTCAGCATGCAGTGCATTCCGCTGTGTTGCCAGACACGCACACCTGGACTGTTGTCCTGGCACCGTGTTGCATCTACGCTGTGCACCTGGCTCCTATGTGTGCTGATCCCTAGCCTCTGTGGCTGTACAGGTCCACAGATGCCTCTTGGTGCCCACACAGGGACACACAATAGGCCTGAGCAAGTGTTGTGAGCGATGGCAGGTGTCACACAGTGTGCGGGGCAGTCTGCATGTCCCAGGACACTGTCCAGTGCATGCATGTGCCATTCTTTGCTATTTCTGTGCCACATGCCAGTCACTGTGTGGCACTTTTGCATTGTTCGGTGCCAGTCTGCCATGTGCTGGATGTCAGTGCGGCCCTGGGCAGGGGCCCAGATGGCATCCAGCATGTGTGTCCACAACTTTCCGGGGTGGTCTGCATCACTGAGGTTGTGTTCTGTGTTCCCCCATAGGTCATCTGCAAGCTGGACTGGGCACTCAGAGTAGGTTATTTGGCCGTGGAAGGCCCGTTGTCCATGGATGGATGGTGTCAGCTGTGGAACTGTTTGCAGCCATGTTCAGGCACCAAGGGGCCATTCTTCGTGTCGTCAGGGCCATCTTGAGGGATATGCGCAGTGGTGGACAGAGGGGACAATGCAACCATGATGGTGGCCAGGCCCATTAGGCCATTCACGCCTGCACCACATGTATATAGCCCATTCCTTCACACACCCACATCCACTGAAGCCCCATGTGCATAGTTAACCCACCCCGCATTCTCTGCTCCTGTCAACCCCTTTCTTGTACATAGTTATTCCGCTGTTTCCCATTCTGTTGTTGCTTTGTATTTTCTTATTGTGTTTTATATTAAAACTGTTGTTAACCTGACAGTACCAGTGTTTGTGGTCTTTCTTTTGCATCTCATGCCAACACCTGTTCTGTTGCAATGTTATACCACTAAACCTTGCTACCCACTGCCCATATGTGCATGTTCCATTGTGTACATGGCTGTACTGCCCCACACATGTTGCCCCACACATTGCATGTGGTGACTGCCCTGGTTTGCCTGTGAGGTGTGCTTCCTGGTGTACATTGGTGGCTCTGACACCACCCCCATGAGCATGACCTCTGCCTGCCTCTGCTGTTGCCCTGTCACCATGCTGCTGTGTATGCTGTTTATGGCCCAATGTTGCAGGGGGGCACCTGTGTGGCCTGGGGCATGCCTCCCTGTGTGCCAGTGCACATGTGGCATGGTGTGGCTGTGGTATGGAAGACACATCTGCCCCGCATGGCACATTGGGCCAGGTGTCACAGTGCTATGCCTGCCCATGCTACATTTGGCAACACCATTGCAGCACCACTCTCATCTTGCCTGTCTGTGTGCCATGCATGCTGTGGCGCATACTTCCATTGGATGCTGGTCATTATGTGGTGCTTTGTACTGTGCCTGCTGATGCTGTACTGGTACCCATTTTGCACTATCCTTGTGGCTCTGGACACATCCAGGCCTTTGGGGGGGTCTTCACTCACCATGTTGGCTGCTGTGCACTGCTCAGTTCCCTTCTGCAGTCATGCACTGCTGCTGCATTGCCCCAGCCTGACTTGCTCCGTTTCCCATATTCAGTCCTGCCCTGATGCGCTGCCTATGTTGAGTTGTGCCGCAGCACATTGTTGCAATATTCAGAACAATTTGCACCGGTGCATCCTCCGGTGCATTTTCTGAATATTTAAATATTTTGGGGCAGTGCATCTCCGTTGCGCGGCGCAGGCAGTTGTGCAATTTTCCTATTCACTTTTGAATATGTGGGCCCAAGTTATGAGCCTGCACTGAAATTTGCAAATGCATGCTCCTAACTTTGGTAATTTTCAATATTCTGACCCAACATTTTCAACATAGCCATTTCTTCACAGCACCTTATGAATGTGACAGCTGTCATTTTTTAAGATGCTGGCCAAAATGTATTTTTGTATCCCAAAATGTGATTTTGCATTTGCTGCGCGAAATCATCTTTTGTCCAGGAGTTGAACATTTTCTCTGCACTTGTTCATGAGGTGGAATCATAAGAAGGCTATGTTGAAAACTAGGGGCAAAAATTTTAACAAACAACAAAGTTATGAGCCTATATTGAAATTTACGAATGCAGGTTTGTAACTTTGGTAATTTTCAATATTTTGACCCCAAATTTTCAACATAGTCATTTCTTCGCAGCACCTTATGAATGTGACAGCTGTCATTTTTTCTAAGATCCTGGCCAAAATGTGCTTTTGCATCCTGAAAAGTGATTTTGCAATTGCTGCATGAAATCACCTTTCAGGCAGGAGTTGAACATTGTTTCTGCACTTGTTCATGAGGTGGTGTCATAAGAAGGGTATGTTGAACATTTGGGCCACAAATATTAACAAACAAAAAAGTTAAACTGCCCAACGTCATCACATCTACTTTGTATTCTTAAATGTTAATAAAATGATTCCTTCACTGAAGCAATTTTCAATATCACTTTCACTGGTATCAGCACCCCCATGACACCAGTCTGGATGGTGAACATTCGGTGTCGACAAATGCTTGTTTTTCTGTAGCTCCCCTGTTCTCTTCTCTTAATGCCCACTAGATGGTGCAATACTCCATTCCTCCTTGATGAAAGAAACAGCCTACAGGAAATATATAAGCAGCTTATGCAAGTGACACAGTAAATGACACAGTAATTATGTTTTCTTTCACAAACTATGTATGTCGGACCTGGCATATTAGACACTGCAGTATCAAGTAGAAGCTAATGAATGTTTTAAGGTACAGAAGCCTGGTATGAACAGACTTGGAGTACTATATGCAGTTTTGAAACCCCTACCCAAGGGAGGGCATAAACAGGCTGGAGAGAGTACAGAGCAGGGTGGCCAAGATGATACTGGGTCAGCAAGGGAGTATGTATGAGCAGAGACTGGAGACCACAAAGGGAGAGTGGGGATATGATCGCATTTAAATGTTTGCAGGGTATAAACAAAGTGGACTCCAGCAAGCTGCCTGCAGAATGGCACCATGAATACCAGGGGGTATAACCTGACAGGAAATGGTAGTTTACTCACCTGGTAAAGGTGATTATAGGAGCACCTTCTTACAGCACTCCGAGTCTCAACACATGGGTAAATGAGTGCTCTCCTCATAGGCTGATGCACAAAGGAATCCCAAAATTTGAAATCCGATCCCTCTCCTTTCCTTGTTGTTCCCAGAATCCTCAGTATGATATCTTCCAGAGCTTGTTTTCTTCCTGAAATTATAATGTTAAATACTAAAAAACACTACCCTCTGTCAGTCTCGCAAGGGGCCGATGGGTAAAGGATTACACACACAAGATGATGTTATGTCAAAAGTCATCATTTACTATGTATTGTGATTCATATGCATGCGATGACATGATACATTGATAATGCCTAAGTGGGACAAGTGTCCAGTCACAGTATACCAGTAGTGATCGAAAATTTCACCTACAGTATTTGCTGTATCACTCTAGATGCTTATTTTTAATCTCTAACAACTATATATATACAGATATGTTCCTCCGTCATGGGTGGGATACGGAGTGCTGTAAGAAGGTGCTCCTATAATCACCTTTACCAGATGAGTAAACTACCATTATCTCTCGCACCTTCTTACAGCACTCCGAGTCTCAACACATGGGTGATTGTACAGCAGTATTAGAGTTTATCCTGGGAGGGTGGAGGAACATGAATCAAAGCTGTCTGGAGGACCTTGCGACCAAACTCTGAATTCCCCGTTAGGTCGGTGTCCTACCGGTAGTACCTGAAGAAGGTGTGTGGGGATGCCCAGGTCGCTGCCTGGCAATTCCCTCTGACAGACGTGGAGTTGTGTTCCACCCAAGATGTGGCTACTGCTCTAGTGGAGTGTGCTCTGATGTTTTCTGGAGGGGAATAGTCCCCAGTCCTGTAGGCCCTTGCTATAGCCTCTAGCAGCCATCTAGCAATCATGGATCTGGATGCTGCTAGACCTTGCTTATCACCCTGGAACAGAGCGAATAGTCTGTCTGTCCGACGGAAGTTCTCCGTTCTGGCTAGGTAGGTCCGGATTGCTCGGGCTGGGTCTAGGCCGAGTACGGTTTCCCTGTGAGTGTCCCCTATTTGGTGATCAACAACAAAATGGAAAGGGACTTGGGGGTAGTCATATCAGATGACCTAAAGGTGGGCAAGCAATGTGAGAGGGCAGCAAGGAGGGCTGGGGGAATACTGGGATGCATAGGGAGAGGCATCACCAGTAGAAAACAAGAAATTATTATCCCTCTGTACAGACAGCTGGTGAGACCACATCTGGAGTACTGCGTGCAGTTCTGGAGACCCAATCTCCACAAAGACATAGACAGGATGGAAGCTGTCCAGAGGAGGGCAACTAAAATGGTGCAGGGTCTGCACCAGAAGACATATGAAGAGAGACTTAAGGAGCTTAATATGTACAACCTCGAGGAAAGGAGGGAGAGGGGGGACATGATAGAAACTTTCAAGTACCTCAAGGGAATCAACAAAGTCCAAGAGGGTAGCATGTTTCAAAAAAAGAGGTGTGCAAGAACAAGGGGGCACAATTTGAAGATAGAAGGGGGGCAGCTCAGAGGTAATTTAAGGAAGTATTTTTTCACAGAGAGGGTTGTGGATGTATGGAACGGCCTTCCAGAGGAGATTGTGGAGTCAAAAACAGTGGTGGAATTCAAGCATGCATGGGACAGTCATAAGGCAATTCTAGGGGGTGGGGGTAGGAAGAAGTAGGCTGCTGGTTAACTAGGATCTGCAACTTATCCATCAGGTAGGGAAATGAACAGACTGGGTGGGCCAAGCGGTCCTTATCTGCTGTCAAATTCTATGTTTCTATGTTCTATGATCAAGGGTAAGGACTGTGATCTCCTGGGAAGTGTGGAATGCATTTGCCAACTTTGGAATAAAGGATGGAATGGGTCGGAGTATGACTCTATCTGGGAAAAAGCAGATAAATGGCTCTCTGCAAGACAAGGCCTGTAATTTGCTAGTTCTCTTGCCTGAACAGATCGCTACTAGGAACACAGTTTTCATTGTGAGTAAGGATAAGGCGATAGACTCAATGGGTTCAAAAGGTGTAGTGGCCAGGGCGTCGAGCACCAAGTTGAGGTGCCACAGGGCCATTATGGGTCTTGGAGTGTGTGTAATAAGATTTGCGGCCTTCAGAAAGGATTGAACCAATGGATGGGCTCCGGGTAGGTGACCATCAGTTTCTCCCCTTATAGCCCCTATGGCAGCTGTCTGTACCCGCAGAGATGCGGCCGATAAACCCCTTTCCAACCCCTTTTGTAAAAAGTCCAAAACATTTACAATGCTACATTGAGTTGCCCTCAAGTTCTGGTTCTTGCACCATGAGGCAAAAGCTCACCAGTGTCTGTTGTAAGTTCTGTTGGTGGATTCCCTTCTAGCTTGTACCAAGGTGTCCACCACCTTACCTGATACCCCTAGCCTTAACAATCTAGACCTCTGAGCGGCCAGACCGTCAGTTTCAGTGGTAGAGGGTTTTCATGCCAGATCGGGCCTTGCTTGAGTAGGTCCTGGCGGTGTGGTAACTCCATACGATTGTCTGTCAGCATTAACTGATGAGGGTGTACCAGGTTCTCCTCGGCCAGTCTGGTGCTATGAGCACTACACTGCTGCCCGTGTCCCGGATCTTCTGTAGTACTGCTGGTAGCATAGATAGTGGGGGGAATACGTATGCCTTTTTGAATTTCCATGTTGTTGATATGGCATCCACTCCAACTGCCCTCTTGTCTCTAAATCTGGACATGTAGATCGGAAGTTGCGCATTGGTCGCTGAGGCCATGAGGTCGATGTCGAAGGGTCCCCATTTCTTCTGGATGTCGTTGAAGATTCCTGGATGGAGTTGCCATTCTTCTTGTTGTAGTGTTTGTCTGCTTAACCGATCTGCCCTTGTGTTCAGAACACCTGCTAGGTGGACTGCTGTGAGACTGAGTAGATTTTCCTCTGCCCAATGTAATAGGATTTCTGCCTCTCAAACCATGGCTCTGCTTCTCGTTCCTCCCTGCTTGTTGATGTAAGCCATTGTTACTCGGCTGTCTGTTCACACCTTTACGTGGTGTCTTTCGAGTTGTGGTTTGAAATGTATGAGGGCTAGTCATACAGCTCTTGTTTCTAGTATATTGATTGGGAGTTTTGACTCCTGGTTTGTCCATTTTCCTAAAATTGACTGCCTGTCCAGTACAACACCCAGCTGAGCAGGCTTGCATCTGTTTCGAGGGTTCTTGTTATATCTCTCTTCAGTTGTGCCCCCTGCATGAGGTGTGTAGGTCTGCCCGCCATCTTAGTCATTTCTTTATCGATGTAGGAATTGTTACTTTCTGATTGTAATTCTGTTGGCTGTAGTTCCAGTTGTCCAGGAGTAGGCATTGTAAGTGCCTCATGCATGTGTAACCTGGCCCAGTCGTGTAGGTCTATGTATGCTGCCATGAGACCCAATAGCTGTATCAGGTGCCATAGTGTCATCGAGTTCCTCTGCATAAGTGTTCTGCAGTGTGCTATCAATGTGCTGATGTGTGTCTGTGACTGTCTTACTGTGTCTGTTACTGTGTTGAACGTTGCTCCCAAGTGGTCTGATAATGTGGTAGGTGCTAGGTGGCTCTTTGTTTTGTTGATGAGCCATCCGTGTTCGGACAGTTGTTATTGGGCTCTGAGGGTTGCTATCCTTGACTGGTCCACTGTTCTCGCCTGTAGTAACCAGTCGTCTAGGTACGATATCACATGGATGCCCTCCATGCGTAGTTTTGCCGCTAGGGGTGCCATGACCTTGGTGAACAATTGTGGGGCTGATGCCAACTCTAATGGTAGGCACTGGTACTGGAAGTGGTAACCCAGTATGCTGAATTGGAGGAACCTTTGGTGAGTTGGTCTGATAGGTATATGTAAGTAGGCATCCTTCAGGTCTATGGAAGTTAGAATGTCACCCTTGTGTATAGCCGCAATGGTGAACCTTAGGGTTTCCATCTTGAACTTCTGGTACCGTACAAATCTGTTGGCAAACTTTAGGTCCAGAATAGGTCTGATGTCGCTGGTCTTTTTTGGAACTAGAAAAAACATGGAGTAGATGCCGAAGTATCTCTCCCAATTTGGAACGGGCTTTATGGCTCTGCTGTGTAGCAGTTGGTTGAGGATGGTTCGTACCTGCTGCAAAGTCGCTTTGTCCTTTGACACGTGTGATTCTATATCTCTGTCCTGTCTTGGGACAGTGTTGAATTCTATGGCATGTCCCTCCGAGATTATCTCCTTGACCCATTTGTCATTGATTGATTTGATCCAGGTTGTGGCGAACTGCTGTAGTCTGCCGCCCACTGTGTCCATCTGGTCCTGGACCTGTGGATTCTCATTGGCAAAAACCCCTGCTTGATTTGTTTGTCTTAAATTCCTGTTTGCCATTATAGTGTGAGCCTCTGCCCCTGTTGCCCTGAATCCTCTGCCTGTTGTTGAAAAAGTTTGGTTTGAACCCAAATGCACGTCTATCTTGTCCCTGGTGACTTTGACCCCTCCTGGTTCTGCCTGGGTACTGTTGAAATTTGTTGTTACGAAAGGATAGTTGTGTAGCTTGCCCTCCTTGGTCCTTGTCCTCCCCTTTCTTTACCATGAACTCCTCTATGCCAGGTCCAAAGACATTGTCCCCTGCGAACTGTAGTTTCATCACCCTTGACTTGGATTCTTGGTCTGCATTCCATAGTTTGAGCCATACCTGTCTCCTGGCTCTGTTAATGGAAGCTGCTGACCTGGATGCCATCTTGAAGCTGTCAATTGTGGCATCAGCTACATATTTGATGGCCTGAATAGCATAGTCCATGGTGGCTCCATCGGCACTAGTTTCAGGGATGTCATGTTGGACCGCCTCCAACCATCTGAGTACGGCCCTCGCTGAGTAGGTGGCGGCCATGGAGGCTCTCATATTCAAGATCATCATATCATGGACCTTTCTCATGATTTCATCCACCCTTCTGTCCATGGGGTCCTTCAAGGCCGAGGCTGACTCTGATGGCAGGACAGTCTTGTTGCTCAGGGAGGCCACCTCTGCATCTACTCTTGGTGCAGTTGCCTAGTGTTTTTCCCTGTCTGTGGGTAGTGGGTACCTTCTTTCAAAGGTTCCCTTCTCCCTTGTCTTAATAGAATCTGGTGCCTCCCATTCCTTGGCTAACATGATCTCTAGGGCTTTGCATACTGGGAAGAAGGCTGAGGATTGCTTTCTCTCCCTAACTAGCGGGTCTAGTCTATTGTCTGGTTGTTCCACTGGTTCATCCATTCGGAGTGTCTCACAGATGACTCTTATGAGCTCAGGGATGGCATCGAAAGGGCACAGTCGAGCTGTCATATCCGCTTCCTGCTCCACCTCTTACTCAGAGTGCTCGTCTTCTGACACCCCATCAGAGATTGGGGTGCCCTTGGGGCTCTTTGGGTGAGGGGTTTTGCTGGGTGACCTGGGTCTTTTGTTTGCTCCCAAGGAATCAATTCTATCCAGGAGCTTTTGAAATAACTGCAGCACCATGCTTTGGGATGCGGTGGATGCGTTATCATTTAGGGGGTCCTCATCTGGAGATGCAGAATTGTTGGTGAAATCCCTTGGCTCAGAATCCACTATGCATAAGGAACAGAGTTCCCTTAGGTCTAAGTTGAGCAATATGTTGGGGCATTTTCTGCACAATCTTCTGACTGACGACATTCTGAAAAAACGTAATTACATGGGGCTTGCTCAGGGATGCATATGTTAAATGTAGTTAATTTGCAAAAATATTGACCTTTTTCCCCTTGGCTCAAATAGTAAGAGCACCGAGGATATACATCAGGCTCTGATCAAATAACAACCTGCTCCCTCTGCTGTCTGTATTTCCCTAGAAGATAAACAGTAGGGAATAAAGAGCACAGCTAGTCATCAAATACAGTGATTGTGACTGTTGAATATTTCCCCCTTGGCTATATTGGCTGTCACTGGAGCTTAAATTAAAACTAGGTAATGATGCTCCAAAAAGTGCCCTTATAGCTTTAAGGAGTGTGGCTGGGAGTGGGCGCCATTTTGAAAATGGGCATATGGTGCCGCCATCTTGGAGTGGTTGCTTCTCCCTTACAGTCTCGCTAACCAGTCTCATGAGATTTTGGCCACTCATATCCAGTCAAAATGGCGATGCCTAGAAGCGTGGGGAAGGCGAGAGGCACCCCGTGAAGATTGCGAGGGGGAAAAGCGGAATGTTTGCAGACATCAGCACTAGCAGGAGAACATGCTCAGTGAGCAATCCGCGGACTCGCAGTGACTCACCTGGTGAGTGCTGCACTTCTCTTGATTGGGGGCAGGTGTCAGTCACACTTAGAAGCACAGGCGGATCAGGGGAAGCTCTAGGGCGATCGCGGTTGAATAAGGCAAACCGCGATCCCCAGGGCATTCTGTGCACTTTCCGGAGCTGCTAACTGTAGCGTTGGCCACTTCCCTTGTTGGCTGAATGAGATAAGTCGACAAGGGGGGGGGTTCTCAGTTATTGCTAGCTGTGCACTGTTTCCTTCCCCTCCTCGGCTGAACGAGGTAAACCGAGGGGGGAGGACTAAATAGATTATGCCACAATATTGCTGGTAGTAAGGTAAATACCACGAATGTAGCCTTACTGAAAGTTTGCAATTTATTTCTGTGCTGAGCCCTGCACAACAGAAGCTATCCTGCTCTAAACACTGCTTTTAAAAATACTGTGTATTTCAGAGCCATACAACTTTTACTTTTTTAGTTCATTATAGGAAAGAATATTCACAGGTAGCTGGCCATTGTTGTAGGCATTCACAAAAATCTTTTTACTGGGATTTAAAAATATTACTAAATAAGGGATATAGTAGCGTACCTTAAAGTTGGCACAGAGCCAGATGTAAACATGACCAGCCTGGGAAGATGCACAAAGAAAAACTGAGGATTCTGGGAACAACAAGGAAAGGAGAGGGATCGGATTTCGAATTTTGGAATTCCTTTGTGCATCAGCCTATGAGGAGAGCGTTTATTTACCCATGTGTTGAGACTCGGAGTGCTGTAAGAAGGTGCGATAGATAATAGATTTAAAAGGAAGTCATTTTTCACAAAGCATGTAGTGGATAGGTGGAATAGACTGCCCAAAGAACTGGTCAGTACAAAAACAGTTAATGGATTCACGTGAGGGTGGGACAAGCATAAAGGGTTTGTTAAAGGGAATTATACAATGGCAAGAAAGAATCCCGGATTCTGATTGGTCAGTGTGTGCCTGAGACAGTGATGATATTACAGTATAACATCACTGTCACTGATTAGCATTAGCTTTGCTTGCCATTACCATAGATCACCTTTACCTTTTTTTCCTCTTCTCTTAAGAAACTCACTAAAAATCTGCTAAAAACCTTTTTTTAAATTTTTTTTTTAATTTTGTATCACAATGAGCCATTGTATAATAGCAATAAGGCACTCCAGGATGTGTGTTATTATATAATAACATCACTCCTGGGGTGGTAGAAGCACTCGCTTCGCTCGCGTGCTTCAACCCACCCCAGGAGTGACGCTATTACACAATAACACACACCCTGTCGTGGCCTCATTGCTTAATTATAAGTCTAATTAATTATTTATTAGCCCCGCAAGGCTCCTGATTGGCTACTGGATCAGTCATTAACATCTCAGAAATGACTGCTCCAGCTGCCAACTGACACTGTGTGGCATGCACGGCTCATGCCACACAGCTAAAACCTAAATGAAACAAAAGAAAAATGGTAGAAATGAAAGTTATTTTAATTAGGCTTACAATTTCAATAACAACCTCAGAGTCGATCATTTCCTTGGATTAACAACTGGCTGGAGGAAGGTGGCCCAAAGCATAGCCTCAGGCCACCCATCCCCCAAACCGGTCATTAATCCCTTGGAAATGAGCGGCTTCTCAGTCATTATTGCTTAAACAGTCAGCCCCAACTGCTCCGCAACCTAGTGTAGCGCTGGTCCCTATTTGTACGTTATGTGCCAAAACATTTTTTCCTA
Source organism: Neoceratodus forsteri (assembly GCA_016271365.2). Lineage (NCBI taxonomy): Eukaryota > Metazoa > Chordata > Ceratodontiformes > Ceratodontidae > Neoceratodus > Neoceratodus forsteri. Next base: position 141,622,192 of record JADMNL010000027.1, read on the forward strand.
CTGTTTACTGCAGTATAGTAGAGTGTATCAGGCTGATTCTGCTGACATCCAAGCTGACATTTTCTGTAACCAGAAGTTCCAGCTGGCATTAGTGTTGGGCTGCACTAGTGGGAGATTCAAAAGACCGCAGTGCATGTTATAGTTTTTATAAGCTCTGATCTTTTGTTTGCTGGTCCCTCTGTCCTTCCTAGGCTAAGTGCAGTCACAGAGTACTGTACTCATCTCTGGGAGAACAGTGGGACCAGCAAACATCTGATCTGAGCTTATAAAATCTCTAACATGCACTACAGTCTTTTGAATCTCCCACTGCTGAAGCCCTGCTCTGATGTCAGCTGCAGGGTATTCTGGGATTTCTGGTTACAGAAAATGTAACCTGCTGAAAGTATTATGGCAAGCAGAAACAAAATCTGTTCAGAGTCACTACGGCTGCTAATGCATTAACTTGATACGGGTGTTTCGTGGGCTTAAATGTAAAGATGAATTGCTGTAGGCAGTTTTGTGTGTATATTTCTTTTTCGGTAAAGTTAGATCATTTATCTGGTTGCTCTTGTTTTTCCCATGTGTTTAAAATGCAAGTAGCGAGTGCGTCTTGTACTATGCGGGGAAGGAGAGGGAGCTCCGCACTGAGTCCTTCAAGTTATGGTAGAAGAAATGGTGCAGAGAGGAGAGGTATGGCTACAATAGGGACTGAGTGTCAGCCTGGAAGGATAAGAGCCCATAATGATGTGATGGCCAGCTTCCATTAAGGAGGGAACCATAGTCCTCAGTGCACAGTTTAAATGTTACTTCGATAGACATTTAAAGCAGCTGAGGGGGCTAATGAACAAATGGGGGAGCCAAAAAGTGGACCATCACAGGCTGAGATAAGACAGTAGGGCGATCCCAAGAAGGGGATTAGCAAAGGAGGAAGGGGGGAAGGAGCAGTCAAAGAAGAAAGGCAAGGAAGGAGGAACAATTGGAAAAAGGAGACAGTGACAAGAAGAAAGCTGAGGGATGTCAAAATGGTGCAAGATCTGCATCAGAAGCCCTATGAGAGGAAACTGAAAGAGTTCAATATGTACAACCTGAAGGAGAGGAGGGAGAGTTGGGCTATGATGGAGCCCTTTAAATATCTCATGGGGTTTAATAAGGTACAGAAGGGAGGTATGTTTCAGAGAAAAAGGTGCTGTAGAACAAGGGGTCATGATATAAAGCTGGAAGAAGGTAGACTCAGGAGAGATGTGAGGAAGTACTTCAAAGAAAGGGTGGTGGATTCCTAGAACAACCTTCCATGGGAAGCAGTGGGGGTGAAACCAGTGGTGGGTTTCAAAAATGCCTCAGACAGGCACAAAAGTACCCTTGGAGGAAGGAAGGGGATGGACGAGAAAGTGCTGTAGATCAAGTTGGGTCTCCAGAAAAACTGATCATAATTAAAAATGGGCAGACTAGATGGGCGCAGCGGTCATTATCTGCCATCAGTTTCTATGTTTCTATGTATGACAGGTTAGGCGATTCAAATGGATATAGTGTAAAATTATTAATATGTACAATGTCAATACTGCAAATTGTGTGGTACAAATAATTCATGTTGTACTATGCTGCACAGACATGATAATCAAATCAGTAATAATACATACACTGAGCAAGGGAGAAAAAAATCAAGGGGAACATGTGTGAAGGAATACACTATTCATAGAGTGGTGACACCATGATAGGTACATACTGTATGCATTTACTGTAGTATGATGGTACCCAGCTTTATACCAATGTTGAGTAAGCTACAATATGGGATTTTATTTATTTTTGGTTTATTTTTAATAATCCAGATATTGCCTATGCAGTAATGGCAGTTAGCCAAAGATGCTTTTTACAATGTGTGACCTTGTTTTGTTTTTTTTGTTCATTTTTGGAAAATCACTTCTAATGAGGCTGCAGTTCTAGTCAACCAATTAACTTTTGATTTGGATGACGGAAGGAGGTGGGAGAGACAGTGCTGTAGATCAAAAGTGAACATAATTGAATAAGGGCAGATTAGATGGGCCCAGCAGTCATTATCTGCCATCAGTTTCTATGTTTCTATGTATGATAGGTCATGTGATTCAAATGGCTACAGTGTAAAATTATTAATATGCACAACTTCGATACTGTAAACTGTGTGGCACACATAATTCATGTTCTACTATGCTACACAGACACGATAATCAAATGGGTAATAGAGGCCGGCCCGTTGGCACAGCGGTTGGATTTCTACTAGCGATGCCAGTGACCCAGGTTTAGGAATGGACCCGGGTCATCAGAGGGCCGGCTAGGGGGAGAAGGATGGAGCATCCTAAGGACTACTCTCCTTCTCCGTGGGGGAGGGAGGAGAGTGTGACCGGTGCATGATGGACCCCTGGTGGAGGCTGGGAGCACTGCAGCAGCTGACACCAGAATGTAGTTCGAGGGGCAGGGCAGACGCTGGCCATCATTGCATGTTCCCCACCTCCTGCATATAGGGGAGAAAATATAGCTGCCTGCCACTTGGATGAAGCCTGCTGCTCCGCTTCGATGAACTCCCAGGCCGGCTCACTGACCTATCCCGACATTGCAGCACTTTGACCTGTTGCTGTGACCCCTCCCTGGGTGGTAAGCTGGGGGTATTGTGAAGTCATGGCTAAATGTGGGAGTGGGAGCGGAGGGGGCTGTGACCGAGGCTGAGGTAACAGCCGCAGGTGGCATGAAAAAGTATAATAAATAAATAATAATAATAAAAAAATAGGTAATAGAGGATAGAGGAGTTGAGACAGCTAGGTGTTGCAGGCTCAGTCACAGCTGGCCACATGTATTTTCCTGTGGACAGAGTGCAGAGGGATGCCTGGATACCTGACTTCCATGTACAGTCTGATGTCATGCCTCTACACAACACTGTAGGTATCAAAAACTAATAAGAGCTTATTGTTTTCCTGTTTCCAGAGCTGTTTTCTCTAATGCTTTAGAGTTATTACTAAGAATTCCGAGACAAAAGGAGACATTGTATGTCCATATATAGTTGTCTCATAATCATGTAAAATGGTCAGTTAGTTATCCTCCATGCATATGTGTCAAGTTTTCTCTAGGTTCTTTATTCCCACAAATGGCTCTGATAAGGAGTAAGAACTAATAGAAATTGCTATTGTCCTACTCCAAAGTGTAAAAGAATATGATGTGGGGAGGGGTACAAAATATTTCCCTTACACAGTGATGCTTTTCTGCACCTCCAGAAATAAATACAAAACTGCTGTGTTAAACATACGTAACTGCACAGGAGTCCCATTGGAACAGATTCAGCACTTCAGATATCTGGGTGTTACCTTAGATAGCTACATCTCCTATGCCCTTCGTATTGAGAATGTTGTCAGGGCCGTCAATATAAGTATTCGGCTTCTCTACAAGTATAGACGTAACCTTACTCCTGAAGCCCTCAGAGTTGCAATCTACAGTTCTGTTGTTTCTATTATTGACTATGGGTTGGTCATGTACAGCTTGGCAACCCCCACTTCCATGCGGAGAATAACTGTAGCACTCAATAAGGCCTGCAGACTACTCCGTGGTGCTTCGGGCCTTACACACACATGCGATCTTTATGCACAAACCGAATGGCTTCAATTAAGTGGGAGGATTAAATATCAAACGTGTCTCCTTACAAAAAAAGTGCTTCTCGGTCTCATGCCTCCTGGGGTTGAAAACCTCCTGAGCCTGCACTGCAGCATCCAACACACTTGTGCCTCTGTCAATCAACTCTTTTAAATCCCTAGGTGTTGGACTTCTCAAGGTCAAAGGGCCTTCTCGTACAGAGCACCTCTCTGGTTTAATGAACTTCATAATGAACTATCAACACTACCCAAACTAGACAATTTTAAGCCCTTACTATGCCAGCACCTCATACCCAAGAACTCCTGCGACTGTTACTGCTAATTATCTTTTTACTTTGTGCTGCTCACCAGTTTTTACAGCATTCTCTATGTGCTGACCTGGATTCTCGCTCAGCTCTGGTCCACAGTTACTGCCTCCTCTTTTACTTTTCTGTCCCCTTCCTCCTCCCTTCTTACGACTTCTGCCCTCTTGTCCATCACTCTGGTACACCTCACATTTTGTCTGTCTTCTCTCCAGTTGCCCATGCCATTTATCTCCTACCCTTAATATCTCCATCTCTCCTTGTGTCCAAAATCACTACTTATTGTACTCCAATTTATTTGGACAAGGCCTCTGGCTGATAGCTTACTACCTCTAGTGTAGAATTTCCCTCCTTATTCCTGTATACTACCACCAACTCCTACCAAATTTGCTTTTGTCCATGCAACTGTACACCGAATGTCCTGCTTATTGTTTTTTGCATATGTTTCATGTGTTTGTTTTGCTTGCTAGCCTAGAATCCAATATTAGTCATCCTATTATGTCTTGTAACCCTCCCCAATTGACATGGAACCTTTGCAAATGAGCTGCTTTGCACTCAAAGGTATCTTAATCCAAGAATGAATGAACATCCAGCAAACGGTCCAGTGCTGCTTCATGCCAGCTGAGTAAATGCTAGGGTATAAAAATTAACCACTGCCTAAAATGCACCCAGTGTTTAAGCCGCTTGCAAACTGAATTAGCCATTCTACAAACATGATCTGATGCTGCTTTCCTGTCCTTGTGACCCAAACATCCTGGGGTTCTCCACTGTTTTGTGCCGGTAATGGACTGACAGATATCATGTTCTCAAGGGGCAGTGAGTGAACGTGCACTCTCTAGCAGGCTTTGCTCATGATTTTTGTGAAGACAAACAAAAATTGCTCTGTTGCATGGCACCAATTGCCCAAACATACTGATGGATGTGACAGTGTTGGCGTGCAGTGGTGTGGTGTGACAGCCAGCCAGCCACATTCAGCTACATTCATCAAAACGTCTTAGCCACAGTGGCAAAAGGTAGCCTAGAAATGCTAGCCACATTGATTTTATAGTAGCCATTGGTGGTGGTGGTGATCCTTCATGCACACCCAGTGCCAGGAAGAATAAAAAATTGACCCCATTAATGACTGTGATAAATAAGGAACAGAACCTCTCTCTTTTTTTTACCTTAATTTTTATTTTAAAGTGGTCATTGTCAGCCCTTTTTGTATCACATTATTTCTAGCTGAAACCCCATTTATTCTAATTGCTTATCTTTTCTAAAATCCATTAATGTTGCTGGCTGTTTTATCTGCTCCTTTCATAGTAGAACTGAAATGCACGCTAATGGTGTTACTATATCCAGAGTGTTTTGTTTCAAATCCTTGACCTACTCTTAGAGCATACTCCTTGAACTTTTGGAACGCCCCCAAACAATGCAGAATCTCATGATGCCATACCCCCCCCCCGTTGTGTAATGATGTTTTATTTGGGAGGGGGTCCCAAGTCCAGGTAAGATGCAGTGGGAGTTGATCAAGGACTGTAAACAAACATGTTTTGACAAACAAGAACCTGAGGTCATGAGTTGAAACTGGAGGGGGGGGTTAAGAGGGATGTGAAGAAACTCTATTTTATGGAAAGGGTGGTGAAACTGTTGAACAGTCTACCAGCAGAGGTGGTGGGCACCAAGACCATACATGGTTTCAGGCATGGCTGGGATGGAGTGAAGGGCTTGGTGGTAGCTCAGGTCAGCAGCATTAAGGAGGGCAGCATGGGGTGCTCTGTATGGACAATAGGTCCCGGGGCAGATAGGGATATCTAGGCAGACTAGATGGATCTTTGGTCTTTTTCCACTGCCATTGTCTATGTAATAATATGAGCATTGCGCAAGGCAGAAAAAAATCAAGGGAAATGTGTGAAGCAATATGCTATTCGTAGAGTGGTGATACCATGATAGGTACATGCTGTATGAAGTTACTATATTATGGTGGTACCCAGCTGAATACCAATGTTGAATAAGCTACAATATAGGATTTTATTTATTTTTGTTTTATTTTTAATAACCCAGACATTGTCTATATAGTAATAACACACAGACAGTGATGCTGCTTACAATTTGAGACCTTGGATTTTGTTTTAACCACTTTATTCATTTTTAGGAAATCACTTGTAACATGGCTGCAATATATTTCCTTTACACATCCAGCAATTGGTCCAGTGCTGCTTCATGCCAGCTGAGTAAATATTAGGGTCTAAAAGTTAACCACTGCCTAAAATGCACCCAGTGTTTTAGCCACTTGTAAACTAAATTAGCCACTCTGCAAACATGGTCTGATGCTGCTTTCCTGTCTCTGTGATCCAAACATCCTGGGGTTCTCCACTGTTTGGTGCTGGTAATGGACTGACAGATATCATGATCTCAAGGGGCAGTGAGTGAACTTGCACTGTCTAGCAGGCTTTGCTCATGATTTTTGTGAAGAAAAAAAGTTGCTCTGCTGGATGGCACCAACTGGCCAAACATACTGATGGATGTGACAGAGTCGGCCTACAGTGATGTGGTGTGACAGCCAGCCACATTCAGTTACATTCAACAAAATGTCTTAGCCACAGTGGTGAAAGGGAGTCTAGAAATGTTAGCCACATTGATTTTACAGTAGCCATTGGTGATGGTGGCGATCTTTCATGCACACCCAGTGCCAGGAAAAATAACTAGAGGGTAATGAGCTATGAATGAGCTTGGTACATCTAGTTCACAGGACATCAACATCATCAACTCCAGACTCAATTCTGATTTCAACCTTATTCAATCCTGGCTTAAGTCCCACAAGGTTGTCATCAATCTCCAGAAGACGTAGGCCATGCTATTTGGTTCCCTTGCCAAGACAAAGGCGAGCCCTGACCCTCTCAAAGTAGTAGGAGCAGATTGCACTCCCATATGGGTGGTGGACTCTTTCAAGTACCTAGGGATAACCCTTGATCCTCAATGTGACCTCTCCCTGCATATACGCAACTCATGTAAGGCCACAAACTGTAAGTTAGGACTGGTGTACAGGGCCGAAAGTTGCCTCACCCCAGCTGCCTGGCTTGCCCTTGCAAAAGGGGTTCTTCTCCCCACACTCAGCTATGGGCTCACCTCATTCGTGAACACTCCTAAAATCTGGCTCATTAAATGGGATACAGCGTACAATAACGTATGTCACTTCGCCCTGTCAGCCCCCCGCCTTACCCACCACTGCCAACTCTACACAAGGCTAGGGTGGCTCTCCCCCGACAACCACCGATCCTTTGTCATGGGAAACTTCATAGACAACATCATCAGAATGTCCACCCCACCGGCACTTGCCATACTGCTCAAGCCTTCCCTCCCTGCTTACCAGCTAAGGTCCAGTGATGCCCAGGCCCTCAAGGTCTCCAAAACTTGCTCCCTCACAGGGGATCGTGCCTTTGCGGCCCACGCTCCCAGAGCCTGGAACCTACTCCCTGCCCATGTAAGGTCTGCCCCCTCCCACATCTGCTTTAGGTCCTCCCTCTGGGGCTACTTAAAGCAAGCATCCTCCTGCCCTTGTTCCTAGTTGCCCCACCCTGTATGGTGGACCTAGCGTCTCTTGAGCTACGTGTTGCTGCCGCACGTGTCTAGTGATTACTTTGTATCTGCCTTGCTGACAAATGCTTGCTTTTGACTGCTTCTTGTTGTTGTCATGCTCTGACTCTGCACTTACCAGTATGTTGTTACTGCTCGTACCTGTTGATTGCTGTACCTTTGACTCTGTTCTGTCATTGCCTATACCTCTGTAATTCTTTGATTGCTGTACCTTGACTCTGTATTGTCATTGCCTGTACCTTGTAATTCTCCCGGATCGCACCTGAAAATAGGCACTTGACTGTCTAGCATGCTTACCTGGTTAACAAAAGGTAAATAAATAATAAATCCAGCAGACCTGGGTTTGATTCCCACAACCTACAGTTGCATACTCTGTGAACATGAACAAGTCACTTAACCACCCTCGTACTGCTAGGTTGCCCTTGAAAACAAGCACTTGCACAGTTACCAAAAGAATAAAAAGTTGATTATATGAATTATTTTATGAAGTATGTTAGCAATGAAATATTGCATACTCATTTTATGATTATTATGTGAATTTCAGCCAGTTCCCTTATGAAGAAATCTTTGTGATCTCGAAATGTTGCTTGGTTTGGAATAAAGAATATTGGCTGATGAAAAATAAAACTATACACTTCATGTGAAAGTAGGTCTCTGGTCTGATTTCTCAGTTATGCTTAAGTTTTTGTCTGGTGTGTTTCAGGCCTTTTAAGTAAAATCTGAAACCTCCTTCCTCACTTTCCATTAAATGTTATGCTTGGGAAAGTCAGAGTGACGTGACATATTTATGAGCCGAGATCTCCTGCAGTGATATAACAAAACGTCATTCTTAGGGATGTAAGTTTGTCATGGCAGTCATACACGTCATTGATTCCATGACGTTTGATCTTTATTCAGGACTTCCATGACTTTCACTAGTGTCATCAGAATGTAGCAATGATGACAGTGCCACAACATTTACTACTGTTTACTAATGATTTCATGAACAAACAATGAGTAATTAAAACCTCATCCATGACAAACTTACATCCCTAGTCATTCTGTGTTGATCTGAGAAATCTGAACCTGACTCCTCACTGGGAAACACTGACTAACAGAAAAAATAGTGCTATAAACAAACTGCTGAGGGGAAGGATTGCTATAAAACTCCAATTAAATGAAGTCCGTTTGAGATCTGGTGACCTTATTTCTCCTGTCCTAGCAAAACGTCTACAGAGCTCTGCCCTGCAGCCATAAAACAAGCATTTGTCAATGCCGAATGTTTGCTTGCTGGCATTGGCATTGGTAGTGTAAGAGTTACAGAGCTGCATAATAGGAATGGCAGCGAAGTATTGAACTGAAGCCAACCCCATCACCACCCTGCAGATAGTGACAGGCATTGGGGTGTGCCTTTGGGTTGTCAGGCATAATGTCCACACCATTTCACCACACCCTACCCTGCAGACACCGACAAGTGTCACGGTGTGCCTTGGGGTCTTTGGCCCTTATGTTCACCCGATTCCATCAGGAAATATGGTGAGATGGGTGCTGTATAGGAGAATGGGGTGAATTTTGGGGCTGAAGAGTCCAAGGCACACCTCGATGCCTCTCACTGGCTGCAGGGTGTGGGTGGGGGTGGAATGGTATGAGCATTACAGGCGACAATCCCAAGTCACACCCCTGATGCCTGTCAGTCCCTACAGGGTGGGGCGTTATGGTCGGAAACCCTAACGCCTCAGGCGTTCGTTGATATTTTCACTCCAAATTTTCAACATGTTTTTTTTTGACCACCACCTCATGAACAGTGGCAATATCAGTTCGTTAGCCAAAAACTGATTTTGCACAGCGACTATGCCATTTGGCACCACAGGTGCGAAAACACATTTCAAACAGGATGTGAAAAATGACAGCTGTACTGTTCATGGGGAGGTGTAAAAAATGGCAATGTTGAAAATCTGCAGTGAAAATATTAAAAACTGGTGAAGTCAATGAAATGCATGTAGAAACCGTGCACGCATCACCCATAATGTAATTAGTTTGGGGATTTTTACAGCAGATTGTCAACACAGGCATTTTGGGACCTCCGTCATGAACAGTGTCACTGTGATTTTCTTAATCTGTCCCGGACAGTGATTTCCACAGCGACCACGCATTTCTGTGCTGGAAGTGCGAAAACACATTTCAGCCATGGTGTGAAAAATGACAGCTGTACTGTTCATAAGGAAGTGTAGAAAAATGCCAGTGGTGAAAATCTGGACTGAAAATATTACAAATTCATGAACTTACGAAGGTGCGTGGAAACTGCGCAATGCTCGCTCATAACACAGTCATTTTATGGACTTTTGTCACCAAATTTTTAACATAGCTATTTTAATACCTCTGCTCATGAACAGTGTCACTGTGATTTTCTTAATCTGTCCCAAACATTGATTTCGCACACTGACTGCACCATTGTGCACTACATGCGCGGAAACACATTTTGGGTGAGATATGAAAAATGACAGCTGTACTGATCATAAGGAGGTGTGGTAAAATGGCAATGTTGAAAATCTGGGTGGAAATATTAAAATTGGTGAACTTTAGTGATGCGTAGGAACTGCGTAGCGTGCTTATAATCAGTCATTTTGGAGTTTCACCAAATTTTCAACATAGGCTTTTTGGGGACCTACCTCATGAACTGTGACACTGTTGTTTTGTAAATCAGTCCCAAAAGGTGGTTCCACGCAGTGACTGCAAAATCACCTTTCGGGGCCGATTAATGCCATGACAGTGCCAGAATTCATGAGGAGGGGTCCCAAAAACCCCATGTTGAAAATTTGGTGCCAGAATTCAAAAAAATGCCTAAAATATGTTTCAAAGTTGAAAAAAACCTATTTATTTCATTATACAGCTTACCGACATTTCTTCAGTTCGCGGTCGGCTTTGAAGAGTGCAGACGTGTTCCCAGTCCACTGAAGATCTTCTCGCCAGCCTCCGGAGGTAAGTATGTGGTGAGGTGGGGGTATGGGGAGGTGGATGCACAGAGGATGGGTGTGGCTTGGGGGGGCAAGACAATCATCAAGGGTCCATTATTTTCTTTTCAGGTGTTTGATTTCTTTTTAGGAAGACAACATGGGACTTGTGCCACACTGGGGTGGGCTCCCAGCGTGGCAGCTGGAAGATTTCTTTTGGGGGGGTCAGTGGAGCTGAAGGGGGATTGGGCACCCCCTTCGGCCATACAGACGTGCGCCATGCTGGGATGGGCTCCCAGTGTGGCAACTGGAAGTCTGTTTCTTTTGGGGGGGTTTAATTGAGCCAGCAGAGGATTGGGCACCCCGTTGCCATTCTCACTTATGCCACACACTGGGGTGGGCTCCCAGCGTGGCATCTCTAGAACTCTGGGCGGGGCCTGGGCGCCGACAGAGTTGGGCACCCCCGTCAGCCATACTGTGTGCAGTGGGTGGGGGGGTGCTATTCAGAGACACTCAGAGGGTTGGGGAATATTATTACAATACTGATCAGGTGTGCCAACAGACGAAAACTGCATCTACTTTTTTAGTCTCTTTGGGGTTCTGTTTTCCTGCTTTTGTCAATGTCACTCCTACCCCGAACTCTGACTCAACATTCCAAGGATGGCAATTAGATCTTTTTTTGGAAACATTCCAAGGATGTCATTTTAGTCACTTGCCTCCTCCCAGAAAGATAGTCCTAGGAAAAGTTCACTTCGAACTGAATTTAAGTTCCAGGAAGAGAAAGCAGAGACGTATACAAGCAGGATTGCCGGCAATATGCTAATCAACACTATCTTATCGCTGCTCACTGAAGCGGTCTCTCCCTTTCAACTGTACGCCACTGCATTTTCAACTGCAGCATTCATTGGTGAACTGTGGCTGCGCCTGTAAACACACTGACTGAATTCAAAGACAGGGTACCACACCTACAAAAACTCGGTTGATGGCACTATGTTTCTTTCACATGCCTGCAAGCAAACATAAAAAGGAGCAATCCTTATCCTGAGGATGTGCAATTGCCCAAGCATCCACCAATCAAAGTTCAGATATTAACTTATGAAGTGTATTCCTTGATTTGGTGGAGGTTCAGTTGCACTCCTATCTCAGAGGGTGTCCCTTACCTTGTCAAAATTGCCTTCTGGGAGTCGTGTGCTGGCTGCTACGAAGATGGCTGCTTGAAAAGTGATCAGCTGTTTCTCCCTCAGAGAAATCCTTGTCAAACCCTCTGTTTTTAGTTTCGTTGGAAAAGTATCCAAGTCTGCTTCTGTCTGGCTGTCACATCTGTAAGTTTTCTGTCTACCCAGCCCGTCAGTTTGAAAATGCTGCCCACCATGAATAAGCTGAACTGAGCAAAAGACTCAGGAAATAGGGGCAGGAATCTTTCATTTAACATTGCTAAACATAAATTCACTGACCTACGCAAGCAGTATAGTGTTATGCTTGTGTAACTGTTAGTTTTGGTTGTGGCCGTTCACACTCTCTATTCCAGAGGAATTACCACCCTCTAGGGGCACAAAGCAAGGAACTTTTGGAGAGGGTTCTGCCCCTAGAGGTGCCACAGGACAGTTCCCATGGCTAAAGGTACCTTAGGAATACCCCTAAGGAGAGAGCGCTGCCACTGGAGGAGGAGGGGAGGATGGTGGGGCAAAGACAAAATGCTTCACAGTGAGGCTGACAGGAACTGCTTATATAGTTCAGGAAGTGGGAGTGGCTGGCTGCTTGGCCATTGAATTACAGGCAAGCCTTTCAATTCACTGACCTACACAGCCAGTATAGTGTTATGCTTGTGTAACTGTTAGTTTTGGTTGTGGCCGTTCGCACTCTCTATTCCAGAGGAATTACCACCCTGTAGGGGCACGAAGCAAGGAACTCTCAGAGAGGGTTCTGCCCCTAGAGGTGCCACAGGATGGTTCCCATGGCTAAAGGTACCTTAGGAATCCTCAAAAGAAATGTAGTATCATCCCCAAAGGAGGCAACATGATGCGTATGAGCAAGCAGTAACAGTGACGAAGAAGCAGTAACTGGAACATAGTAGTAGAGAAGAATAGTGATGGCTTGCATTGAGAAAAGGGGATCCCCTAAGGACAGAGGGAATGGCAGGACATCCTCCACCTCCATCCAACAATGGAACCTACCTAAGGAAACTAGGGGAAACAACTATGTTAACTAAGTGTTATGACCTGAGGCAATGGAGGAGAGAAAAAACCCTATGAGGAGGAAATCTCTGGGGATCCAAGGCCTAGGTTGCCTTCCCTCCAGGCTTGGGAAAAGGTATTTAGCGATGTCTCTGCAGCTGCAATTTGGAAAACCCAATTAAAGGGAGGTGGAAAATATTCCAATTTGGAGGAAGGCTCTCACTCAAACCCTCTAGCGGGAACGTCTTGGAAGGTTGCGAGAAAACTCTGCAACAATACAAGCATTCAAGGGGCAGGAGGAGAGCAACAACTGCTGAGGCACTCACCTGGCCTACCTGCCCTAAATCAAACCAGGTGAACCAGAGGCAGTCGTGGGGAGAATGCAGTGAAGGTGCCTTGCTAGGGAAACCACTAAAGTCAATGGCCAACCGTTACAGTGGAACACTAGAGCCAAAGGAGATCGTCATAACCACCCTTCACCGCTAGTCTTAAATTCTACACCAGGAGCTGCTGTTGTGTAGCAGGCAGCTAAAGCCAAGCCCAGGGCGAGGACATTCCCAGCTATGGGCCAGGTGAGAAGGATCCGGCCCCAAGTTGGACACGCTTGATGATGCGGACTAAATGCAGAGCGAGACCGTTGGCTGCAGGAACCTGCGCAAGATTAGAATGACTGGCATGCCCCAGAATTGATTGAGAGCTGTAAAACTGGTAAGCTGAATGAGCACAGCGTGCTGAGATCATAAGGAGCATTGAGTGCTGAGACCTTGCAAGGTCGGATGCAGATTGAGAGCAGTAAAATCCCAGGCAAAGCCGAGGGGATGGCACTAGGCATAAAGCAATGGTTTGCATAAGCAAGGAGCAATGGTTGCGTAAGCAAGTGGGGACCCGATAGGTCAGTAAGTAGTAGTAAAAGGTGGACCTGCATAACAACCGTATAGCAAGTAAACAGCACTGAGTTAGGGGCAAGCCAGCCAGACATGAATAGCCAAATCAAGGTGACAAACTGAGGATTTTCAGCAGTGAAGACAGGATTTAGAACAAAATTAATTAACCACGTAGGCCACGACCCCCCAAACACCTCCCAGTCCCCACCGTAGGACGAACAAGGAAGTGATGAAAGGCCGAGAACCACATGCAGATATAAAAGCTAGTTTAATAGCCTCAGCAGGAGCTTCAGCTAACCTCAGAGTAAACAAGATAGAATAGGAATGGGTGTAAACAATGCAGCAGCAGGAAGCAAGTGGGCCTGTACAGCAGTAGTTAAATGAGTAAAGTGTTAAAACACAGGCACTGGGTACAATAGTAATTAAAGTAAACAGTCAGCAGCAGTGGCTGAAGTTGTAGGTAACTGAAAGCAGAAGCATGAGCTCTGAGTAGGTTTGCAGTTGCAGTGCAGTAAATTGAGAGTTGCAACTGAAAGCAAGCAGAATGAGCTCTTTAGTAGCAGTATGCTAGGAGTTTTAAAAATAACCCCCCCCCAAAAGAGGAAACCAAAACACAGCAAAACAGAAAACGGGGAAGGCCCCAAAAAAACAAGAAACAAAACACAGGGAAGCATACAGCCGGAGGAAAGATACAAACCAGAAGCAGGAAAACAAACACTGAAGTCCAGCAGAGACACACATAAACAGCAGGTTTGGGGGTTGGGGGTTTAGGCCCCAGCCAGCTCAGACGACAAACCAACATAGCCTCCAGTTGCAAAGACAAAATGCTTCACAGTGAGGCTGAGAGGAACTGCTTATATAGTTCAGGAAGTGGGAGTGGCTGGCTGCTTGGCCACTGAATTACAGGCAAGCCTTTCAATTAGATGTTAGTACTATTAAACAGCTACTGACACCTATGGTCAGGCAACTCATGGCAAGGAGTTTTCTGACCTGAGGACCTAAACCACCCCTGTTTCAACTTTTTTCATTCAGGCATTCTATAGATACTTAATTTGGTGTACCAGTGGTCCTGCTTCTATATTTCTGAAAGCCACTCAGTGCCCGCTGCAGTCACACTCCTAAAAACAGTGTTTTGATGATGCTAAGAGGGGAACAGGTTGCAGAGCTACTAATGGATATAGACTGTAATCGGAAGAAGCGGTGCCCTGTAAATGTATATAGTTTACTTTGTATGCACTTACACATGTTAAGGGAGTATATAAATGTAATACTACCCACCAGAAGGCCCTTCTCACCATCGACCAGCTGGATGACAGTTGAGATCACAGTCGAGATTGCAGTTGTGGCTTTTCCGCTCTCGATCCTGCTTGATCAGGAGTCGTCACCATCGATGTTCCTTGTCCTACTAGTCTTCAGGTGAGCAAAGGCATCGCCATAAGATATGCTGGTGTTACGAGGAGCTTCTCTGGCAACACTGGGCCACTGTGGGGCAGAGTAGTGCTGTACCCCTTGAACCTTTGGTCTTCTAACCATTACCAGTGGTACCCCCACCAGCCCACACCACACAGATGCATACTACAGCTGCTTCTCCATCTCTTCACGTGAAACTGCCACCACTGCAACTGGAGGTGGATGCTCTGACTAAGGAGGCCAGCTGCTTAGCCACTGGCTTGCCAGGCCAGTTGTCAGTTAGGTTCACCCCTAGATAGGATACTTGGGAGGCCCATGGTGAGAAACGGCTGAGGGCTGTTTTTGAGGAGTCCTTTGATGACTCAGATCTTGAGTCCATGGTCTCCTCTGGGACTCCTCCCCTTGACTGTGACTCAGTCAAAGAGCTTGCCACTGAACATGACCCAGTATCTTTCAAGGCACTTCTCTGAATCATTTTGGAGTTCATATCAGTCCTGTTTGAGCCACTCCAAAAGAGGGCTAAGTATCCCCTCCTGGACATTTTGGACTGGGATGAATCCCCTGGGGTTGCATTTCCTGTGGTTGAGGCCATTTTGTGACTAGCCCCGGAGTTTGGCAGCATCCAACATCCTGCCTGTCACCCTCTGCCTGCATGCTTCTTACCTTGGAAGATCAGTACGTTCCAGGGATCATAGGGAAATTGGGCAGACTGCATGGACCTCTGGTCTTTTTCTGCCATCATTGTCTATCTTTCTGTGGTCTGCAAGTGTGCGGTCCCCACGGGTCCCCTTTCAGGGTCTTTGGACCATTCCTCTGTGGAGGGGTTGGTCACATGATTCGGTGTTTCACAAATCTGGACCACGGAGGGATGTGGACAAGCCTTCAGAATAGGAGTCCTGTACAATTGACCATGCCACTAAAACAGTGTATGCTTCAGTGTAGACATATGGTGAAAAGAAGGCCAGAGGTGCTGAGTAAGGTTTTGAGCTGCTGCCTGAGGACCGAGTGCCTTGTGAGAGACAAAATGGCGGCTCATGGCATGCAATGTGATGCATGCGTAATGACAAGGGGAATCCGAATTGAGGATTGGTGGAATAAGTTTAAGCAGTTGGGAGCATATAAAAGAAAGACAGAGCGAGAGACTGTTAAACCACCTTTTTGACCCATGCTAGCTGGAGCTTAAAGACTGCAAACAAGAGTTTGAAATGCTAAAACAACTAAAACTAAAGAATACTGAGCAAAAAAGCTTTACAAGTGTTTGCAGTGGAGGAGACAGTGAAAATTGTGATTGTGATGATGGCTGCCCCAGGTTCTAGTGGCAGGACTGTAACTGTGCCTGAGTCCTTGTTGGGCTGGCTGTGGGACATGCTAAGAGAAGCAGTGCCAGTGAGAGATGTGTCCTGTGTGGATTTGGTGGAAATGGAGTTTTGCACCAGCCATTGTGTCTCCAGTGTTCCCGTAGTGCTGTTAATGTGCCTTCTGTGCCACCCCCATGGAGTTGCTGGCAAGGGATTGCAACCCCTACAAAGAGTGAATGTTCCAGTGTTGAACCATTGGAGAACTGGGAGGAAGTAGCTGCCAGTGTATCTAAAAAAAGCCGGTGATGGAAGGGCATAGCCATCTTCCCAGTCCTTCCCCACCACTGGTTGCAAGTGAACCTCCCCTTGGTAGAAGGAGGGTCCAAGGGTGAGCTACTTGAGCTAAACTCCCTGAATTCAGGTTTGTGGCAGACAGACTAGCTCAGCAGAAGGCCCTCTTGGCTTTGGAAACTAGCTCTTTGAAAAGGGAAAAATCTGCAGAGACCCCTAAGAAGACAGAGGAGCCTAAGGGTGCAGAAGGGCCTGATGTGATAGTTGAAGCAGTGGTGGAAGACCCAGGTCAGATTCAGAGCATGAAGGTGTAATTGGAGTGGATTTTTCCAGATACACACCATCAGGAAAAGGAGCCACCTGTGTTTTCGAGAATTTGGTGATTGAGAGAGACATCCTTCAGCCTTATGGGTTGCTCGACACTGTCCCCCTGCTGCCTGAGAAATGCAAACGCAGACTGACAGGCATGGATTCCCTGCACCCACTGGATCTGAGTTACCTATGGTACAGAGAGGGTAGTTTGTTGCCCAAAGGTCAGATCCCAAAGTTCAGTACCCATTCCATCCCAGCTTGGAGTCAGGCAGAGCACTGGGTAAGAAGATACCTATAAAAGGAGCACTCAGGAAAACTACTCCTGCTTAAGTGAGCGACTGTGGGATATTGCTGAAATCCAGAGAGCTGACAGTGTTTTCTATGGAGCCATCAAGAAGGTGCACCTAAGGAATACACTAAGCCCCTCTGATCCAGCTTATGATTGAGGGATGGTCTTGACTACTGCGAGATCCATGTGTGCGTCCCCTGTTTGGGAAGTGGTCACGTTATTTAAAACTTTTGCGCCAGTACAGGACAAGACTGGAAAAAATGTGAAGTACAACATGGTCAGCCATGACTGCCAGGGAGCAGAATGTACCAAGCCAGATCCCTGTTTTTATTATGTTGCAGACACTCATCTCAAGGGCTCCCAGGCAGTGACCAAGAAGAAATAATACTCAGTGCCCCCTGGTGCTACTTGTGGACTGCTGCTACTCCTTTCTGACAACAAGACTGCCTGCTATTCTTTGTTTCTGTTCAAGTTTAAAAAACAAGGAGATCACGTAACGTGCATGGACAGCTAGCAGCACCTAAATCGGCTCCTGCTCTGAAAACAGCCGTTCTGGGAGAAACGCTATCTATTTAAAAGATTACTTCATTGAAAAGTGATCGATTTAGCGTTCGGTTCTGTGTTAAGGCCACTGGAGGCAAAAATCTTCTGAAAAGAGAAGCGCTACGGCAACTTACCGGAGGTCGCTCAGCGAGGCCTATCTTCCTGATGGAAGCAGAAATGCACCAGGCGCCCCCTTTTCATACTCCCCCGCAATTGCCAGAGAAAGGGACGAAAAGGCCAAAAGGTCATACCGGGACATCAGCCAAAATGCAAGCTGCATCGATTTCAGCACCTGTCTCTCCACCCCTTACAGAAAAAAAATTCTTGGAGCCTTGGCTTTCATTGTTCACTTGGGAACATAAGCAGAAGGCTGGTAAGGACAGAGGTCTGGGGTTATATTCTGTTTTAACTGAAATATTTGAATAGTTTTGTAAGTGAAATTAGTTCTATGTGTTAAAAATTATTACCTTGAGTTAGAACTGTTACTTGGGCTGTGATATTGTAACTTTGGAGGCTTAGGAACAGTTGTTTGGCAGTGATAATTAAGTGAAATTTAAATGTGTTGTTTGCCTGGTGTTGTAGAGCCTCCACCCACCCTGTTTGTAGGCTTTCTTAAATACTGAAAAGCCACTGGGGTTGGGATTGAAGGGCTGAGTATTTCTGTTTGGGACTGAAATTTGAAGCAACAGGAGCTGGTGGGCCTGTGACATCATACGGTACCTGATGTCTGCATACACACACTGTTAGTGGGACTGAACACACACTGGACTGTATGTGTTTGTGAGACTAGGGAACTTTATTGGTGGGGTTGAAATTGGGTTTGTAAATAACTGCAGTCAGTATAGAGAGAAACTGTATTCCAGGGGAAAGGGACTGAGAAAAGGGGGTGTGCCATTATAAACACAGAGGGATAAACAGGGTGACCATATTCCACCATGGCAGGCATCTTCGGAAGGGTTGTAGGCTGCACAGGCTGTGGGATGGCAATAATTCTCAACTGGGCCTGGAGAGAGGGAGGCTGCCCACTCTGTAGACAGCTATCTTGTATCAGGAGTGAGGTATATTGGTTAAGGAGTAAGCTGGGGGAGCTGGGGGGGGTGTCCAAGGATAAAGGGTGTGGATATGGGCAGCAGAAGGGTGGGGCTGAGGGGAGGCTGGGGCAATGCTCTGAGGAAATTACAGGACGTTATGTTACAGCAAGCAGGAGGATATTGGGACAGAGGACCCTATATGGGATGTTGACACTAAGGGAAAGCATGGGGTGAACATTCTGAATACAAGAGAGTGGAGGAAGAGTCCAGGAGGGGTTGTTGTGCAGAAGCCTAAAAACAGCAGACTGTGAGCGGAGCTCTAAGGTGAACAGAGCAAGAGGGAAGAAGAGGGCAGTTTAGAGGTGCAGTCAGGAAACTCGGGATTACTTGATGGAGGCTGACATAGAGTGTCACAATAAATTTGAGCTACTACAACCTAGAGGGGAGGAAGGTTGGTGGAAATGAGGAAACTTATACAGAGGCCGGGGAGGGAGTCGGATACCCATAGGGCATCACAGACCGGCAATGGAAAGGATAGAATTAGTCCCAGAGGGAGAAGGGGAAACATAAATGTTAAGCAAATGGGGGAGATGCAACATATTGCAGACATGAGGGAGGAGAGCATGATTGGAGAGAAACTGGGAGACAAGGAGGTGGGAGCGGGGCCCCCCTTCAGCAGGGGGGTCAGTACCAAGGATGGGGCCCTAGCTAAAGGGGACCCACAGAGAGCCTCTGGAGGCAGGGGTACTATTACAAGGGGGGAAGATGGCGGTGTGGGGGAAGGGGAACCATCAGGGCCAGGATAAATGGTTCGGATAAGAAAGGGTTAAAGGGGACACCTATTCAGAGGGGGTTTGAATTAAGTGGGCAAAATAATGAGGGAGGCAGAAAGGGAAGGGTGACAAGGGGGTCTCTAATAAGGTAGAAAGACTCCCATGGAATTGAGATCATGAATAAAGGGGGGCAGAGAGGGCACAGTGGAGGTAACCATAAGGATGATGGCAGTGTCAAGGTTCTGTTATTGGGAGACTCGATGATTAGGGGTATCCAGTGGGAGGGACAGGGGGGTGGATGCCATAGCCAGGTGAAGGTAGTGAGTATCTCTGGGCTGACAGTGCACAGAGCAAAGTTCATGGTGTATGAAATGGTTAGGGATTGTGGAGGGAAACTGGATTTCCTGGTGCATTTGGGAACTAACGATCTAGAAATAGCATTTGGAAATCCAAGCAAGGTTCAAGAACTTGCCAGAGTCTGTCAGGATAATGGATGCAGCATTTCCTTTTGGAGATATTATGCCAGTACCAAAGGCCTCAGTGGAGAAAAAATGAAGCTCACAGAGGTTAATGACTGGCTCAGGAAGTGGGGTAAAGAGAGTGGGTTGGGGGTGTTAGGGAACTGGAATAGAGTTTGGGAGGATAAGGGACTATATGCCAAGGACAGGCTTCATCTTGCCCCGTTAGGGAAGGAAGTCCTTAAACAGGGGATGGCTGACTACATTCAAGAAAGGTGGGGTTTAAACTTGTGAGAGGGGAAGGGATAAGGGAGGGGCTGACCAGAAGCCCTCTCCTACAGATGAGAGGAGTAGCCTTCAAGCTCAAGGGGAGGAAACAGATTGGGGGTGGAAGTTTCAGGAGGAGCAGAGGGAGGATGGAAGTATAAGGAATCTGGGTGGGGTTCGACAAAGAGGATCAGGAATAAGGGGTGGGGGTTGGTGTTAGTAAATGCCAGGAGCTTGGGAAACAAGTTGCCAGAGTTCCAGGCCATGCTGTTCGAGGGGGGTGGATGTGGCAGCGGTCACGGAGACGTGGGCCAACAAAAACCATGACTGAGACCTAAACGTACGAGGGTACACTATGCTTAGGAAGGATAGAAAGAAGGTCAGAGGGGGTGGAGTGGCTATGTTCATTAGAGATGACATAGAAATTGCTAGGGTAGAAGAGGCAGAGGGAAACGTGGAGGCCTTATGGGTCACCTTCGATTCCCAGCAGGAGATAAGGTCAAGCTGGGGGTAGTATAGGCCCCAGGATGAGTGATGTTCTAGAGGATGGTTTGCTGGACAACATCATTGCCGGTGTGGACCAAAAGGGAAGGAGTGGTGTTGATGGGGACCTTAATATGCCAGGTACAAACTGGGGAACCATGTCTCTAAGGTAGCCAAGGAGCAGAGGCTGCTGGAGCGTCTTCCAGGATGTGTTCTAACACAGCATGTGATGGAACCCACAAGGAGGGGCATGTCCTGGGCGTGGTTCTGGCAGATGGGGATCTGGTAAGGGACCTGGTTGTACAGGACTCCCTGACTGGGAGCGACCACAACACTGTCTGGTTTCAAATAAGCATGGGGAGAGGGAGGGTGAGATCTAGGACACTGGCAGTGGACTTCATGGGGGCAGACTTTGAGGGCATGGGAAATATTCTCAAGGATCACTTGAAGGGGATTACATCAATGACAAGTGTGGAAAGGAGATGGGAGGTCATAAAATGGGGACTTTATGAGGCACTCAGGATCTGCGCTAAGTTGAAATGTAAGGGAGCAAGGTCACATAAACCATGCTGGTGGTCCAGTGAGGTACAGGTAGCAGTCAGAGAAAAGAAGGCGGCCTACAAAAAATATAAAACAACAAGAGGGGATAGGGATAAGGAAATGTGCCATCTTGCATCTAGAAAAGTCACCCGTATGGTGAGGGGAGCAAAGTCCAGTAAAGAGCAGTGGCTGGCACAGGGGATACAAGGAGGGAAAAAGGGGTTCTTCCGGTACATTGGGGAGCGGAGAAAAACTAAGGGCCATCTCAGCAGATTGAGATCAGAAGGAGGGTGGGTGGAAGAGGCGAGGGACCAGGCAGAGGTATTTAAAGTACTTTGCCTCTGTGTTCACTAGGGAGGGGGATGGAATATCTACAAAGCAAGGCATGAAGGGGATAGAAGCGGCAGTGAGTGGGATCAGGAGCAAAAGAAATGGAGCAAGAGGGAGGAGGAGAGGTACCCAGGGTGTCACATCTGGATAAGGATAAAAGGCTAGTAAGGTGGAGGGATGGATGATGCTATCTCCACCAAAGGGTGTGGTTAGCCCTCAAGGCCCTAAAGAAAGACAAACCTCCTGGGCGGATGGCATTCATCCGAGTACTATAGAATTGGCGGACATACTGGCTGCACCCCTGGTGGAGCTCTTCAACAGGTCACTTGAGACAGGAGGGTACCTAGGGATTGGCGAGAGGCACATGTGGTGCCAATCCATAAAGGGGGTCGAGGAAGTACCAGGTAACTATAGACCCATCAGTTTGACCTCGGTGGCGGGAGAAAATTAATGGAGAGTATACTAAAGGAACGATTGGGGGTGTACTTGGAGGAGGTGGGAGGTCTGGATAGTCAGCAACATGGGTTTGTGCCAGGTAGATCATGTCAAACCAATCTTGTGGAGTTCTACGAATGGGTAACATCTGAACTGGACAGGGAAAGCCTGTGGATGTATTATTCTTGGACTTCAGCAAGGCGTTTGACTCTGTCCCCACAATGGACTGGTGGAGAAACTGATGGGTTAGGAGTAGGCCTTTGATGGTCAAATGGATTGAAAACTGGCTAGCTGGATGCACCTAGAGAGTAGTGGTCTGTGGGGGCTCTCAGACCCTAGAGAGGTTGGTAGTCGGGTGCCCATGAGGCTCGGTCCTGGGTCCGATCCTGTTTATTGCATACATATCGGACATCAGGAGGGTGTAAGTGGAAATGAGTCTCTTCGCGGATGACTCCAAGATGGGAGCAGTAGTTGAGGAGAAGAGGGAGGTTGGCCTGCAAGGGACCTGGACACCCTGGAAAGCTGGGCTCACACATGGAAATTAAATTTCAATATCACCAAGTGCAAGGTGTTGCATCTTGGTCGGGAAACCCTAAACACAGGTACACCCTGGAGGGAGGCGCTGGAAGCCTCAATAGGGAAAAAGACCTAGGGTCATGGTGGATGCATGTATGAATAACTCTGAGCAGTGCAGGAAGCGGCTAGCAAGGCAAACAGGATGTTGGGATGCATCATAAGGGGATTACTCTAGGAGCAAGGAAGTGATTCTGCGCTGTACAATGGACTGGTTAGACCACACCTTGAGTACTGTGTACAGTACTGGAGACCACACTTGAAGAGGGACATGCAGCTCCTGGAGAGGTACAGAGGGGGCAACTAAGATGATATGAGGGCTAGGGATTTGGCGATGAGGACAGACTTGAGGAGCTCTGCCTGTTTTCATTGGAGGAGGGAGAGACAGGGGGACATGATTGAGGTCTTCAAGTACCTCAAGGGAATAAATAAATGGCAACATGGAGGGATCTTTAGACTAAAGCAGGGAGGTATCAACAGAGGCATGGTTTGAAGTTGGAAGGTGGAAGGGTGAGGGGAAAGAGGGTTTTCACTGAGAGGGTGGTGGACCCTTGGAATGCACTGCCTGGTGAGCTGGTTCAGAGATCCACAGTGGAGGGCTTCAAGAAAGGGTGGGACAGACACAGAAAGTGGATGTATCAGATGATGGCCTGTCCCTGGGGGGTGGGGTTGGATGATAGGGGTTTCTGGAGCACAAGAGATGGGAGGGCCTCGGCACCCAACTAAGGATCTAAGGTTCGAGCAGACTCGATAGACCGTAAGGCCTAATCTGCTGGCAAATAGTATGTTAGTATGTTAATTACATCCCTTTAAAGCAGCATTGCAGGAAATTACTGCAGAACTAAAAAATATACATGGTGAGCTGGCAGATACTAATAGAGCAACAGCAGATATAGCTGCTCGAGTATCATCATTGGAGGGCTGGAAGGCCACTACGGAACCAGAGATCACCTTATTAAGGCAACGATTTCACAAAATAGAAGAGAAACTAGAAGATTTAGAAGGTCAAAGTCGAAGGAACAATATTATTATCTTAGGCCTACCGGAGGAGGTAGAAGGATCGGCACCTATTCTTTTTTTGCAGAAGATGTTTACCAAAATAGCGGGGCCCTCACCTAACAATACCACCTATGTTATCGATAGGGCACACCACTCATTGAGGCCAAAACCTGCCCCTGATAGACCACCTCGACCGCTAATAATAAAATTTTTGAATTACCTAGATAAAATCCATATCTTGGGGAAGGCTAGAGATATGCAACAAGTGCTTTGGGAAGGCCAGCAGCTTCGTTTTGCCCAGGATCTGCCTGCCACAGTCTGACAACGTAGGGTAGAATATCATCCTTTGGTATCCAAGCTTACAGCTGCAAGCATAAAATATAAAGTGCAGTACCCATCAAGATTAGCAGTATTTGTCTCCGGGTCTTGGCATAACTACGAGTCAGCACAACAAGCCATACCAGCATTGCAATCTCTACTTCCAGACCTTTTTCCTCCTCGTTGAAGATTAATGGGCCAAAAAGGAAGCTAATGTATGGTAATGGGGTGTTTTATTAAAATTGGCAGGTTTATCATCTAAAAAGAGGTGATAAAATGGAACTACGCCATGACCACCAGAGGGCAGCATAATATTAAACACCGACTGCATGGCTCCTGTTTCTTCATTTTTAATTTTATTTTTATTTATTTTTGCTGGACTGAAGCAAAAAATACCACTCGGATCTACACTAGTGCGGTGAAGTAAAAGAGACTCATTGCATAGCTGTTAAATAGAGGCTAAGAAGGGGTCATTACTTATGTTGTAGAAGGGGAACGGCTCATTTTTGTTTGTTGGAACATATGAAACTGTCGAGCTACTTAATTTTTGGCAGAAGTGTAAAAAGTAGCTGTTAGCAAGGAAATTGCTACTGTTTCTTTTCTTTGGTTTTAGCTGTTTAAACCTGTTTTAATTTAGACTGGTTAACGGAGCGGGAGCCGATTGGTAGTTGTTGGAGGGTTGCAAGCATCACGTGCTATGTAAGAGGGTGGAGGGTTGCTACAGCTAGTATACATATATATTACTGGATTTTAAGTATTGTTGTGTTCTTTTTTAAAGGGCCAACCTCAAGTGTTGATAAAATGTTAATGCAGCCGAAAGAAGGCTCTTATTATTTTGCTATGGCCAGTTATACAGTTGAGATATATGCGTACTTTCTATTTCCACATTTTGTTGAGCTTATTTTCACATGTCAAATCTCAAGAGTTGGCGGAATGCTACTACAATTGAAAAAAGATTTCTACTATTTTGCTGTGGCTAAAGAAGGGAAGAGGATAGTAAGGGGCAGGGGGATAGGTAGGGAGAAATATTGGGTTTTCTATACTCAGGACCTTATATATTGGTGGGGTTTATATATGGGATGGGGAGGGTATTATGGGAAATGGGATAAGGGGAAAAAGGGTACACACACTTTGGTTTAAAGGGTTTAATTGGGGGAGAGAATGTTATAATAGCATTATCTATCTCATGGGAGAAATCTTAAAATGGCCGAGTTTATATGGCAGTGTATAAAATATGTTCCTGGAATGTGAGAGGTGTCTAGCTCAACAAAGAGAGCAAAAATACTTTTGCATTTACAAAAATTAGTAGCAGACATAGTGTTTCTTCAAGAGACCCACTTGCCTCCTTCCCAGGTGCTTCTTTTTAGAAGGATTTGGGTGGAACAAGTCTTTGGAACAGCACCTAACTCACGTAGTGGTGGAGTGGCTATACTCATATCACTCCGACTACCCTTCCGCTTACTTGATACAATAGTAGATAGGTAACACAGATTCATTATAATCAAAGCCATAGTTGGTCACTCTGAAGTGGTAATGGGTTCAGTCTATGGATCAACAACGGATGACCCAGGGTTTTTTACTCGCCTTATGCAAAATTTGATTATGTGGGCAAATTATCCCATGCTGCTTGGGGGTGACTGGAACCTGGCTTTTTGTAATATTTTAGATCAGTCTGGGGTTAGTAGTTCCACCCTTTCAGAGGCACAAATAGCTATTCGGGAACTGAAGGATACTCTTGGTTTAATTGATCCTTGGAGAGCTCTTTTCCCCTCCAAGAGAGAATACTCTTTCCATTCCATACCACATAATTCATTTTCTAGGATAGATTATTTTCTGGTGGATCTTGGGCATCTTTCCCTGGTTACATCCTGTCTGTATCTTGCCAAGGTCATCTCAGATCACCATCCTGTTTTGCTGCATTGGGGTCCAGGTCTTAACACAGTCCGTAATAAAGTATGGAGGTTTAATCACCAGTTGTTAAAAACTTAAAAACTTCACTCTCATCTCCAAAATTTCTTTTCAACATTTATCAAACATAATGGGCCATCTATGCCTAAGTTAGATATTCTGTGGGGAGCATTAAAGTGTACTCTCTGGGGTGAGATGATTAGACTAGCTACTATTAAAAAGAAAATAACTGCTCAGGTAGCGTCCCGTCTTCTCCAAGAGATAAGATCTGTGGAATTATCATTTCCTTCTTCCCCAGATCAAATCTCCCTTACCAATTTGGAAATTCTTAGGGATCGCTACAACTCCTTACTGACAGATAAAGCTGAGTATCTTTTACAGAGATCCAAGATCCGGTACTTCGATCAGGGAGATAAAGCGAGCAAATTACTTGCTCTTCGTTTAAGGGCTCAAGCGGCAGATAGAATAATTCCTTCTATTTACAATGCATCCGGTTCCTTGGTTACCTCACCACAAAATATTCTTTGTTGTTTTCAGCAGTATTACTCTGGTCTGTATTCCCGGTCTAGTACCCTGTTTAATCCTATAGATGTGGAGCATTTTCTACAAAAAATAACACTTCCTTCTTTAGATACTCATCAAGTGGAATACCTAAAAGCTCCTATATTGGTGTCAGAAATATGCTCAGCTATTGATGCATTACCACTGAACAAAACTCCGGGACCGGATGGATATACTGCAGAATTCTATAAAGCCTATAAAAGTCAATTAGCCCCTATTCTTCTAGAAACTTATAATTATATTTATGAACATGGTGTTTCAGATTATTCCCTTACAGAGACCACAGTGGTAGTTCTCCCTAAACCAGGAAAAGATCCTCTATTTGTTACTAATTACCAACCTGTTTCTTTGATAAATGTTGATCTAAAAATACTGGCAAAGATTCTAGCCAATAGACTGGCGAAAGTGTAGCAATGTTTAAGAGGCTCAGAACAGGTAGGATTTGTGGCTGACAGGCATTCCGCGGACCATATGCGGAAGCTGAGCCATCTTATTTCTGCATCCAGGGACTCTTCAATGCCTGCTGCCCTGGTGTCCCTGGATGCAGAAAAGGCTTTTGATCAGGTATTGTGGGACTACTTGTTCTATCTCATGCCCAAATATAATATTCCTCAACAATTTATACAATGGGTGAAGGTCCTGTATACCCGACCGACAGCTTGGGTTCTTTGTAACGGAATGCTCTCTAATACTATAGCTTTAAAACAAGGTACTAGACAGGGTTGCCCCCTTCCCCCTTTTTATTTAATCTTTATTTAGAACCACTCATTCGTTACATTAATCTCTCCCCTTCAATACAAGGTATCATGGTTGGACCTCACCAATATAAACTGTCAGTCTATACGGACGACATTCTTCTTCATATCTTACATCCCTCTTCTTCAATAAAATCGTCTTTAACTGTTATCGAACAATTTGGAAAATTTTCAAATTATAAGCTTAATATAGCCAAAATGGAGGTGATGCCTTTAAATAAATATACTTACTCAGTGGAGATATCCCAACTAGGATTAAGATGGGTTAAAGACAATATGAAATATTTAGGGATATATCTTTCTACTGCTTGTTTACGAATGAAACAAAACAATTTAGATAAAACTTTATCCCAAATTAGTAAAGATCTTAATTGCTGGATTACACTCCCTCTCTCTTTGTGGGGAAAGATTAATGTAATAAAAATGAAAGTACTCCCCCGGTTATTATATCCCCGTTATATGACCAATTTGTTCCTCCCTAAATCCTGGTTTTCACAGGTGAATCGTATCATAGCTAATTTTATTTGGGGTAAAAGAAAACCGAGAAGAGCAATAGCAAAACTCCAGTGTAGTAAAGTAAATGGTGGTCTGCAGTTGCTGGATTTTCTCCTTTTTTATTATGCAATCACATGTTCGATAATACTCAGATGGAGCCGAGGGATGTGGATAGAGGACCATCATAGTTATGTTCCACAGTGGCTTCAAATTGAAAAGGCATTGTGTGCCTCCCAGGGAATAGACATAGGTACACTCATTTATGTAACTCCTAAGAATATTCCTAGAACCTTATATGATACATCCATTGGGATCACTCTTCGGGTCTTTAATAGGATAAATGCCAAACTCCAGATATCTGTGGAGAAAGATATCTCACAACCAATTCTCTGAAATCCCAATTTAAAGATTGGTGGTAAATCTTTAAATAAAAAATTCTGGCCTTTTAATCATATAGTTAAAGTAATCGATTTAGTAAGTGATCAACGTTTATTGACATTTCAGGAGGTAAAAAATAAATACCAAATACCGGCAGAATTTGTTTTTAAGTACTTTCAGTTGTCCCATATGCTTTATTCATACTTTGGGGTGGGCCCCTGGGATCAGTACTTAGCTGGACCAGTACTACAATCTATCTCATCACCACCTACATCAAAATTCATATCTCATTTTTGTCATCTTTTGAGAGATCATCTCGAGTTACATAAATACCGCCCACGGTATGTGTGGGACCAAACAATGCCTATTTCTACTCCCGAAGAAAGGTCTTGGGATAAGATCTGGCAACATTTATACCGAGATGTGAAGTGGGATAGATATAGATTACTACAATTTTTTTGTCATTCATGACCTATATTACACCCCGGTGAAATTATGTAAAATGGGGCTACTTGCTTCAAATCTATGTTCCAGATGTGGGGAAATGCCCGGTAACCTTTTACATATATTATGGGAATGTAATAAAGTAGTACCCTTTTGGGAAAGTATTAAAAATAATTTGGATCCCCTGTTGGGCCTTTCTGAAGCGTTCACACCTGAAATTTGTATTTTAGATAACTACGGGTCAGTACTACTTGGGAAACAATGTAAACATATAGCTATGATATCTTTATGTGCAAAAAAAATTATTTTATGACATTGGCTCGATGAAGCAATACCCTCCAGGACTGAATGGATTAAAGAGATTCTTTTTGCCTTACAGGCTGAAAAAGTTATAGCCCAGATGTCGGACAGATGACATTATTATAATGAAGTCTGGGCACCTCTGCATACTTTGCCAACAATATAAATACTTTCATAACATGGATGGTTGAAAGAGAAGATGACATTCCCCACATTAATTTGGACTGTTGAAGTGTACCCAGGGGGAGGGAGGGGGCATATAGGGTGGTGGGGGGAAGGGAGAGGGGGGGAGATGGGAGGAGGAGAGGCTAGACAGGAGCAGTTATGTTATAATATGTGTCATTAGTATTATTTCTGTTTTTCTTGTTACTTTCTCCTGGTTTTTATTGCAATAAGTTATAAGATGGCGGACTTCTGAAGGAAGAGCTCAGGATATTAGATGTAAATAATATTCGCAATTTTCTAGCTATATCTATGTTTTGTCTTTTCTTTCTTATCCTCCTCTCTGTAACTGAAAGTGTTTAGAATATGTCTTATGATTGTAACAGAAAAATCAATAAAGCTTACTTAATGTAAAAAAAAGATTAAAAAACAAAAGAATAAAAACTGTACATCACAATTGTATATTGCCAATCTTTGCTGATTGCAATGCATATTTTCTAAAAGTGAGTTCAATTTTGAAAAAATGTGTAGCTTAGAAAATAGCATCATTTGGCTGTGGATAGGGTAGTAGCATTTAGATATGTCTGGTTCTAGAATTATTAAGTAGGATTGTGCTCTTCTAAGAGCCTGGAAGCATCATAAAGCTACCCAGCATCCTAGTGACCTTGTGAACTTCCGCATGCTCAGAAATGCTTGCACCAGGGCTAGATGGTTAGCCAAGTCTGAATATTTCAAATCTGCCTTCATCACCAACATAAATTCCCCTTCAAAGTTCTGGAAGGTGGTCCACACCCTATTTACCACCTCATCTCTCCCACCACCCCTGGTACTTAAGTAAATAGCTCACTAGTGTTCGACCCACCAGCTGTAGCTGCGGAATTTAACTCCTTCTATACCTCCTGCACCACTGAGCTACTGGAAACTCTCCCTCCCTCCTACCCTTCCCCTCCCCTCCCCACCCTCTACTGGTGTGCCCTCCACCACCCTCCCACCTTCCCTTCTCTTTTGCTACTGTAAATCCAAATGATGCTCTAAGTGCCCTCCTCACCATCAACCCCTCTAAAGGTGCCTCCCCTGATGACCTTGACCCAAAACTGGTCTCCCTCTCCACTTCGGCCATTGCCTACCCCTCTCAATAATCCTAAATCTCTCATTCTCTACTGCCTCAGTCCCCTCTTCATGGAAACATGCTGTGGTCCTCCCTGTACCCAAAGGGGGTGAACCCTCATCCCCTGGCAACTATTGACCCATTTCTGTCCTCCTTACCCTTGCCAAGCTTCAAGAACACATTGTCCTCTCCCAACTCACCTCTTTTATATCTGACACCTCCTTTTTCACCCCTTTCCAGTCTGGTTTCAGGAAAAAAACACTCAACCACTACCTCTCTCCTACAGCTCACAGATTCCATCCTAACCGGGATGGACAATAGCCAAATTACCTCTGCCATTTTTGTCGACCTGGCCAAGGCCTTCAATACTGTCTCTCACTCTCTTGTCCTCGACTCACTCCCAGCAGCCGGCCTATCTCCCTCCACCACAAGCTGGTTCAAGGCCTACCTTATTGGTAGAACCCAATCAGTTAAGATCTTGGACGCCACTTCCCCTCCCCTCCTGATTAGCACTGGACTCCCTCAGGGCTTGGTATTAGGGTCCCTCCTATTCTCCATCTTCTTAAACGACCTTCCTTCTGTTTGCTTCCCATCCTCAACTATACATATGTATGCCGATGATACAGTCTTGTATGTCTCCAGCTCCTGTCCTGATGAGGTTACAACCAGCTTACAGCAAGACTTTGACAAGATTCAGCTTGGATTTGCTAACCATAAACTTTTCCTCAATGCCAAGAAGACTGTCTCTATGACCTTTGGCACAAGGCAAAAACTCTCTAGGCTTCCCTCCCTACCCACTTTTCACACCCTTGAGGGGACTTTAACTTGAGAACACATCCTCCTTCAGGTACTTAGGTGTTTGGTTGTACCAACACCTAAACTTCTCTGGACATATTGATGCCATCCAGAAAAAACTGCGACCCAAGCTTGGTGCCCTGTTCAGGAACTGAAGTTGCATCCCTCCTACGGCTAGATGTGACCTTGTTCAGAAGATGATACTGCCCATTTTCAACTACTGTGATGTAGTCTATGGGGCTGCCACTAAGTCCTCCCTGGCTAGACTGGACACCCTCTTCAGTTCCTTCTGCCACTTTGCCCTGGATGCCACCCCCCTTGCACCCATCACTGCGATCTTTATCGTTCCCTATCCTTCCCCTCCCTTACAAATAGATGACTCTCCTACTGTGCTAAATTCACCTCCAAGCCCTGGTTGGGTGAGCTTCCTTCTTACCTCATCTCCTCCTTTATAACACCCCCCCACTCAACCGTTCCCTTAGATCAGCCGACTCCCGTACCCTGGTTGTCCCCCACAGGCCCACCCAAATTGGCCAATCTGGTTACTCTCATTGCCTCCCAAAAATTTGGAATTCCCTCCCCCTCAAATCTGGCACTCATCCTCCGCCTACTCCATTAGCTCTGCCCTCAATAATTAACTTGCACCTAGCTGCTCCTGCCATGTCCCTCTCTAATTCCCTCCTCTAAGCCCTGAAAAAACCCTACCCCTCCCCTCACCTTCATTTTATCCTGTGCACACCCACCCCAAAATCTGTAGCCCTCCTCCCCTTCCCACTAATTGCTCCCCCTTACTGGTCTCTCTTGATCTCTCACAGAATGTAAAGGACACTGGATGCTCTCCATGGGTCCTTCTCCTACCCCACAAGGGGATTGTATCTCTCATCTACTCCCTTCCCCCATCATCTAAAAGGGGTCTCTCTGGGACACTTCCTTATCCCCTTCTCTCTGGTCCCCCAGTCCCCTTACAGGGTTCCTCACATCCTGGAAGGGGTCTCCAGGGACATGACTCTTCCCGCTCCCCCCACCTCACCCCTCCCTTTCCCCATTTTCTTCATGTAAGCACTTGTTTTGCTTATTAACCCGGCACTTATTATTGTCCACTCTTTCTACATGTTATGAGCAACACTGTTGTAACACTGTTTGTAACACCTGCCTTACAACTGCTGATCTTGTAACCTGAATGTTTAATGTCTCATTCCAATTGTACCCATTCCCCCCAGGTCGCACTGGGAGATGAGAGACTTGTTGCTCAGTGTGCCTTCCTGATGAAACATTTCAATAAATAAATAATAAATAAGTAAATAAAAGGTGGAGATAGGGACATGGACTCTGTTTGAGGAGACTGCCACTATTTGGACTCCCTGGGACTTAATTACAGAGCACTTAGACAAAGAAATGCTGTTATGTGTAGGATTAAATGTTAAGTAGTGTAGCATGATATGGTAGCATGTTTAGAAATGATAGATTAGCATGCTAGTAGTTAAAATACTGTAGTGATATTATAGCTATGTATTTTAAATGTAGTAGCAGATCCAGAAGCAAATGGTTTAATACTTTTTAATGGACCAACATAGATGTTACAAAAAGAACGAAGTGCTTAAGCTTTCGGACTAACCAAGTCCTTCCTCAGAAGCTTATGAAACTTAGGAAGGACTTTGTTAGTCTGAAAGCTTGAGCACTTTGTTCGTTTTGTAACATCTACTGTATGTTGGTCCAATAAAAGCTATCAAACCATTTGCTTCTGGATCTGTTCTTACAGGGACCAATACGGCAAAAACCGAATCTGTATGTCTTAGATGTAGTAGGAGATAATAAGTAGTAGTAGGCAATTTAGTGGATGGAAAAGCAGCACTGCAGCCTTCTTATAGTTAGTCCAAAATGTATGCTGCGCCACCTCAGTGGTGAAAGTATAAAATGTGTTTTTTTAGAAAAAAAGACAAATGTTTATGTTAGTTATGTAAATGGATGCACCAAATATTCCCTTTAGAGAAGATTTGTGTCCTGGTGAGTGGCAGCAGGGATTGTACATTCGGGTCCACTGGGGGGGTGTAGGGTGAGATGCCAGCCCTGAGAGTACCAGGCAAACTGTCCGAGGGAAATCAGGCTGGTTAGCCGTACCCCTGTGGTAAGGATGAAGGATAGGTCTGGTTCATTGGTAGATAGGTGGGGTTGCCAACCTAGG
The DNA here is from genome assembly GCA_016271365.2 of Neoceratodus forsteri. Lineage (NCBI taxonomy): Eukaryota > Metazoa > Chordata > Ceratodontiformes > Ceratodontidae > Neoceratodus > Neoceratodus forsteri. The sequence continues at coordinate 141,655,086 of JADMNL010000027.1, forward strand.
TAAAGGGGAGGTTACTAGGGAGCAGTCTAGCTGGCAGAGCCTTTGTTATAGTGACTGGTGGGGCAGTGTGCATTATCCTACTAGGCCCAGCAGCCTGGTTAGCCAGCCTCAGAGAGAGTTTCATCAGGAGGTGAAGCATTTCTGTGGGGGGAAAGTGTAACCCCCTCTCCATTTTGGGGATTATGAGGATGCCCTTTGGCATTGGGACCCTGTGTGATGCCAGGCTTGGTAATGTGGGCTGGGCCCTGGCATCACATGCTGGGGTGGAGAGAGCTGGAGAAAGTGCCACAAAGGAGTAGTTCATTGTCATCGAGGGTTCAAGAGAGTGGCTGTTGGTGTGAGGAGCATCGGGGCCTGTTAGCGCAGGTGAAGTGGTGGGCTGCCAGTCAGGGCTGGAGGTTCCTGGGGCCGGGGTGGGCTGATTTCTGCCATGGTCCCAAAGGGAGAAGGAGGACCCCACATCCATCAGTGGGGAGGGCAAGACAAAGATCAGCAGAGTTGTGAAGGAAGCAGCATGGAGAGAGGGGCCCATCGGGCTTCATGAGGAGAAGGCTGAGAGACTGGGTGGCTGCCATGGCAGGCCCAGGACTGGTAAGTGGCAGGTACCAGGTTCTGGAGGGTCAGAGGTGGTGGATCAGACCCTTTGCCATAAGCCCATGTCTATCTAAGCTTATTGGGAGTGTAATTTGAGGAGCGACCACCCAGGGAACAGTCGGCCCCACATTGAAACCCTCACAGAGTTGCCAAAGGTGGGAAAACTGTAGAAGGAAGGACTATGCCCTGTTTCAAAGTGTTTTCCCCATGTGAGAAAGCCTTGGGTCCCAAGTGCCCCACGGTGGGGATATTTGGGCCAAAGAAAGCTGTGAGGCAAGAAAATGCTTAGAGCCTGCTTGCCACAAGTATGCTGTGAGCCTGTTTGGCTCTGGAAAGAATGTGAAAGGATCCAGGTTCAGAACCCAGGTCCTCCAAGTGAAGTGCCACAACTGTTTGCCATTGTCTGTGCTAGTTCTGGAACCGTGCGCCCACTGATCCATGGAGCAGAATGAGTTTTTGTGTCTTGAGCCTTGTGAACTGTTTGAAAAAATAAACTATGCCTGATTGCAAATGGATTTTCTGACTGGACTGCATCATTGAGTTGGGCCGAATGAATTGTCTGATGTACTGTTGTTCCTAATGACTTTGCCCCCTGTACAGAAATGACCTGATTGCCCCTCAAGCCGGTAGAAGAACCCTCCAAGCATCCTCGACAGAGTTCACGCTGTCACCTGAAGGAATCCCAAATTACTGAGGTACTGTTTATTTTTGTCTGTGCTGAAATATCCTTGGAACTGCTTGAGTCCTGACCTGGGACCCTGCCCCTTTCCCCATGACTCTAACATCTTATATACCCCTGGACATGGGAATGGAGGAGAGCTGCCCAGGTGTGCCAGCAGGTAGACTTGGGAGGGTTGGAACTCGCACCGTGGTGAATGGGAGTACAAAAGATGCTTGCAGTTGTATGGGGAGCTGCTGAAAGTACTGAGTTTTGCCAAAAGAAGGAATTGGGGTTACATTATAAAAAAGTATTCCAAAAGAAAAGTGTCAATAGTATACATTTTGATAGTTTTCCTCATTTAGGGGGTGATTTTTAATAAAATAGTTCTTCCACCCACAGTTTAAGAATGCTGGTTCAGAATCACAATGCATCATTCCAGTCATTCAGCAGTGATAGAAGATGGAATGCTGGCAGAAAGAATCAATGCACCATGGTGATCAGGCAGTACGTGACAGTGTAACAGGGATTAATGTAAGGCTGTCAGAATCCTAACAGCCAATCAGTTTGCTTTATTTCTGAGACCCTTTTTATAATTTTTTTAATGTGTATACTGTATATTGAATGCTGCAATTGTTTTTTGAGTCAGGGAAAAGGGAATTATTTAACCAGGGAAGGCACACTAAGTTGGAGCTTGTTCCTGGCACAACCTGGGAGCACAAGGAAATTAAGTGACTTGCACAGGGTCACACAGTATGCAAGTGGTGGCTGATGGGATTCAAACCCAGGTCCATGGGTTTGCAGCTCAACCACTACACTATACTATCTCCCTGGGTTAGGGGGATATAGGTTGTGATCTATAGGAGCTTTAATGGGAATCAGGGCGATACGGCGCTAAAATGAAGCCGTTCCTTGATCTTAAAGGGTATTTACATTGGGCCCTATGCACTATTGGTGTGCAGTGGCTACGTGCACATATCTGGGGTGCATAGCTATTCCACACCCACTGTGCCCCTGCGCGGAATGCATGAAGGGGGGCGCGCAGACCCACTGCACCTGATCTCCCATGTCCGTGGACAGCTCCACGCTGGGGGTGTTCCTGGGGCATGCCAGCACTATGCAGTATTTACTAACCCATGTAGTGCTGGCTGCATGGGTGCAGAGGGTGGTGCAGGGTATGCCAGGGAGACCCTGCCATAATCCACTGCATGCCCCCAGAGGTACAGGCCTGCAGTCACTGGGGGACCAGGACAGGGCACACCATGCTGCCCTTGACTGCTGGGCAGCAGGAGGCGGCAGGGGCAGCTGGATGGGTGAGCATCTGGAAATTTCAGGAGCGGCAGCACTGGGACTGGATGGTGCTGCGCGGGTCCGGGTGCCTGCAATTGGCATGCACAGCCCCAGACCAGCACCACCCTATGCATGGGAACCACTATGGGTCCCAGGGGGACATCCCATTGGATGCCTGCCAGGGATGACGACTCCTCCTCCGGCCACCCTGTGGAGTCCTGCAGACTGAGGGGAGGAGCTGTGGACAGGTGGCTGGCATTGGTGAATGCCGGTATGGGCGCACCTGTCCACAGGGCTCAGGGTCACGGGCATGGTATGCGACTTTTCCACGTACCCCCGCCCGCTTCGTGCATAGGGCCCATTGTGAGCTGGCGTGTTTTTTGAATGGACTGCATTGTACTTAACGTTAGAAACATAGGGAGCAGAGAGAAATTAAGCCACTGGAGAACACATTATTATAGACATATACTCTCAGTATTGGAGAGTATTTAAATATCAAGTGGCACAATATTGGGAGAGGCATAGAGAGGAGAGGAGGGTTTTATGGACATACAGGTTCTATTTAATAAACTATAAAAACCAGAGAGTTAACCAAAAAGTACTGTATAAGTCAGAAAAACCCAGTTTGTGGGTTGTACAAATTGACATGTGTACAATTTGTGGTGTGCTACAGGGTTTTCCATGGAAACCCAACATCACATAAATGGAGCATAGAAACATAGACTTTGATGGCAGATAAGGACTGCATGGCCCACCTAGTCTGTCCATTTCCCTACCTATTGAATAGGCTGCAGAATAAGCAATAAGACATGGCTGGGTGTTGGTAGTACTGAGATACCCGCACACCCAGAGGCTTAGTTAGGCACGAGACCACAGGCCCAGTGCCTTCAGCCTCTGGGTGCAGGTATCTCAGTACTACCAATACCCAGCCATGTCTATTGCTTATATAAAATGGGCCCATAGGTAACTTTGAAAAAAAGAACATTCTAAAAGTTTTAAAAGTCACAAAAAAAATTAAAATGTTGCTAAACAATGTAAAATAGTCCTTCCACAGATGTTTTTCACCTGTCAGTCATCTGTCTTTCTTCACACTCAATACATTGTGTGATTGTTTAACATGGAATAGAAGAATTCAAAGCGTAAGTAATAATACCCAACAGGGTGGGCGGTATTGGGCTATACCGGACCGCCCAGGGGCGTGATGAGGCCCGACGCCGCACGGGGAGGGCCTGCCGCCCTGGAAGATCCGGTATAATATACCACCCTGGAGGGTATTACACTAGAAAATGGAAAGAAACTCTCCAGACACATTTTTTTCAAAGTTTTAAACATTTAAATCATTTTAACCTTTTTGTACATATTTTGTCAGCTTTGACATAAAGTAGTCCCTTTTTTGGTCCCTTTTGTTGTCTGCTTCTGGAAACAAAAGATTAACAGTCTTCTGATGATACGTTGAAGTATGTCATTACAAAGTAGGACATTTTTAAATATTGTGTGGTCTCTGTGTGATCAGTGGTGGTTTGAGTTTGTTTTAAATCATGCATCTGTGGAGGCGTGCATGACTAGTCTGCTCAAGCTGCGCTGGGACTGCCTGGTGCTGCGAGACTGCTTTGTGCCTCAGGTGAAAGCAGCTTTGTAAACTAGTTATTTTTTTACATTGCTATTTTTAGCAACTACGGGGACTAATAATGTGAGCTGCCATGTTAGTATTTGCACTTTACAAATCAATTTTTACACCAGCATCAGATGCCGATACTGAACTCAGATTTACGTGAAGAAAGACGCAGATGGGCATACAAGTACACTCTGGTAAAGTTAGACAATGACGCTGCTCTCATGTTCAGGCACCGTAGAACTAGCTGCATGCTGTCCTGCATCTGAGCGTTTGCTGCAGACAGTTGCCCAGATATTAGTTGTCCCACTGTGGTGGGTGTTGCTTTGAGTCTTACGCTTGTAGAACTCCGTGGGAGAGTGCCGGTATTTTCTTCAGCTTCCAAGCCGCAGATGGACGTCCGTCTGCGGTATGCAATCCTAAGGAAATACCGATGCTCTGATCTACGATCGTGGTGGACCACATTCATTTCTGTGTGTGTATTATTTACTGCCCGATTTTTGAACCGGAAAGCTGCGATGACTGTTATGTTCACTAAGCAAACCAGTAAATTACTGTTGGCTTATGATTTAGGTCGGGGGGAGATGACGGCCTAACCGCTACTTTTGGCCCGATGGATTTGCGAGTCCTGCAAGATGGTGGATCTTTTTAGTGAACATTCTGGGTGCCCACTGATTAGATGAGTTATGGGGCACCCCAAATTCGTACTTGTTTTTCTGCGGGCTCTATCTGGAAATAAATGAATCTCTTGTTTGACGTTTCAACCAATGGGATTCATTTATTTCCCTATGACATTTTCTAATCTGCATTATTCCAGTAGTAGAATGCTCACCCCCCCCCCATACACAGAATGATAACATGGAATACATGATTTCAACATTCTTCAGAGTTCAACTGACATTCTCTGGCAAAGTGATAGGGATAGGTAGTGTTTTTTTCATGGTCATCAAAGAAACACCAGCAATGAAAACTCTGAATAGTACTTGAGTTTTTTAAATTTGTATATGTGTGTGTAAGGCGGGCTCATGAGTCTAAATAACATTCGATTATTTACTTACTTTATTTAATTTAATGGACTTTCATTTTTAGGGCCTAGTTGAAGTTTTTTATATATGAGTAAAGGCTGTAGCCATGTTTGTGATGGAAACTAAGAAATAGGTGGCTTATGAATTCTGTGAGTTGCCCTGGTTGGCAGGGACTTGTTTTAGCAAGTGGTGGTACTCTCTTACTTCAATGGCTAGAATTAAGTCTCAGCCAATCAGGACACAGGGATTTCTTTGCCCATTTTATATTCCTAGTTAACCAACAGCCTACGTCCTCCTACCCCCCACTATAATTGCATTATGTCTGTCCCATGCATTCTTGAATTCCCCCACTGTTTGTGACCCCACAGCCTCCTTAGGAAAGACTTTCCATGCATCCACAACCCTCTCTGTGAAAAAATACTTCCTCACGTTACCCCTGAGCCATCCCCTCTCTATCTTCAAACTGTGCCCCCTTGTTCTTGCAGATCTCTTTTCCAAAAAGATGCTACCCTCTTGGACTTTGTTGATTCCTTTGAGGTACTTGAAAGTTTCTATCATGTGCCCCCCTTTCCTCGAGGGCATACATATTAAGCTTCTTTATTCTCTTTTTGTATAGTTTCTGGTTCAGACCCTGCACCATTTTAGTAACCCTCCTCTGGACTACCTTCATCCTGTCTATGTCCTTGCAGAGATGGGGTCTCCTCCAGATGGGTCTCACTAACTGTCTATATAGAGGGATGACAACTTCCTGTTTTCTACTGGTGATGCCTGTCTCTATGCATCTCATTATCCAACCTAGATCTTTTTACTACCTTCTTACATTGCCTGCCTACTTTTAGTAGGTTATCTGATATGACTACCCCCAGTTCCCTTTCCATTTTTGTTGTTGTTGTTAGTACCCCGTGTACTCTTCCCCTGGGTTTTTGTTTCCCAGGTACATTACTTTGCACTTCTTTGCATTGAATCTTAGCTGCCATAGTTCTGACCATTCCTCCAACCTTGCTTAGTCCCTTCTCATCCTTTCCACCCCCCTCTTTGTGTATCAGCCCTGTTGCAGATCTTTGTGTCATCTGCAAAGAGGCATACATTTCCTTCCAGTCCCCCTGCAATGTCACTTATAAAGACATTAAAGAGGACCGGCCCCAGTACTGAACCCTGCGGTACCCTGCTAGTAGCCTCCCCTTTCTTTGGAGTGGACTCAGTTTACTATTACGCTCTGCGTCCTGTTGTCCAGCCAATTTTTTACTCAAGCTACCACCCTGGGACCTACTCCCAGGCTCAGGCTGGCTAACTTGTTTATTTATTTATTTATTTTTAATATAACGTTTATTGGATTTTCTACAAATCAGTGGACAGGATCATGATAACAGAACCATATACACATATACAGTAATTAGATACTTGATCCCATCCCCCTCCCCCCAGATATTTCCCAACCTCCTCCCCCCCCCGCACAGACAGGAGGTTCATCAATCTAGAAATTCCAAGTATGTGAAAAAGGTCTAAATAGAATACAAAGTGTGTAACATGGCCCAAATCTTCTCATATTTAGAACTATTGTCATTAAGACTCGAACTGATCCTCTCCACTCGGAGATTGGCTAGCAGCTTGTTAAGCCATTCAGAATAAGAGACAGCATCCAAACTTTTCCAATATTTGAGTACCAATTTTTTTAACGGGCATAGAGATCAAGGCAACGTAATACTTCTGTTTCTTAACCGTTATCTGCGAATAATCCCCCAGCAAGCAGATCTCCGGGGTAAATAGGTCAGCTAACCCAAGCAGGGGGTCGGTCTTGTGTTTAATACTCTCCCATAGGGAGGTTATCTTGGGACATTCCCAGAAATTATGAAATAGCGAGCCTTCTGCCTCAAGCACCTCACACATTTATTAGAGTTTAATACACCCCATTTGGCCAGTTTCTGTGGAGAATGGTAAAGATTATGCAGGATGTTAAACTGCATTAAGCATAGTCTATCTTGTGTGACAAAACGATAAGAATTCCTTCATATGACCAACCAATCCCTGTCCCAGTGCGGGAAAGAAGCAGCCCAAAGTTCTGTAGGTCCAAATGGGTCAGGGAAGCACCAGTCATATAGGACATTATATAGTTTGGAAATTGCTTTCGTGGAATGAGCTAAAGGACCCAGATTCAATTGAAAGGAAAGTTTGGAAACTAAAGCGAGACCATCTTCAAATTTTTTGTTAAGGAGAAGTCTGAGCTGCAAGACTTTGAAATATTCTGTCTTTTGCAATCTAAATTTTGACATGAAACCCTCCATAGATAAACAAGTTCCATCCTCTTTTAGGAACGAAGATAACTTACCTTCCCCCAACTTGGGTAGCCACGAAGGGGGTAACATCTTACCATCTATTTTGAAAGTGGGGGAGTTCCAAATCAATTGTGATGCACCTGAACAATACTTGTATTTGGAAAAAAACACACAACTGTGAGTGAACTCTAAGAGATATTGCAATTGTGGTCTCTTTTAGTCTATTCGGAAGGGAAGATGATTTAAGAAACAGTAGAGTAGAAGGGGCTAACTTAGCAGCTCGAATCAGTTCTTGCTCTATTTGGAGCCAGGCTGGGACATATGTGGAAGTCTCAGAATCCAACCACTTAAGGTATTTGGCAACACTACAAGCCCAGTAATACAGACTAAGAAGTGGTAATCGTAAGCCTCCCTTATCCTTAGGTGCTGCTAACTTATGGTAAGCTAATCTCGGCTTCTTTTTAGCCCAGATAAAATCCGTTATTAAGCTTTGAGCCCCTTTAAACCAATCCCCGGGTATGAAAATGTTAAGTAATTGAAGGGGGTATAGTAACCTCAGAAGAATAGGCTAACTTATTTATTAATCTTTTGTGTGGGACTGTGTCAAATGCCTTGCTAAAGTCTAGGTAGGCCATGTCCACAGTCCCTCCCTGGTCTACTACTTTGGTCACCCAGTCAAATAAATCTATTAGATTCGTCTGACATGACCTTCCTGCTGTGAATCCATGCTGCCTTGGGTCCTGTGCCCTGCTGGCTGCTAGGTACTCAACTATTCTTTCTTTCAGAAGTGATTCCATCATTTTCCCAACCACTGAGGTCAAACTAACAGGTCTGTAGTTTCCTGCCTCTACTTTGCTACCACTTCTGTGAGGAGGAATCACATCCACCCTCCCCCAGTCCTCAGGTACCACATCATCCTCCCATGATTTGTCAAAAAGGGTAGTCAGTAGTGTCACTAGTTCTCCTCTTAGTTCTTTTAGAATTCTGGGGTGAATCCCGTCATGCCCCATTGCTTTGTCCACCTTGAGTTTCAGGATTCTTTCAGCACAATTTCTTCTGTGTATGGACTGGGATCGACCCCTCTATCCAGAGTGCTTCTATCATTTGGTTTAAGTACATCTGCCTCCTCTTCTTTTCTGAATACTGAACAAAAGTATTAGTTCAGTATCTCTGCCTTTTCACTGTCACCGTCTGCCCCCTTCCCCCCCTTATTAAGCCTCACTATTCCTCCCTTGGTCTTTCTTCGCTCTCTAATGTACCTATAAAAGGTTTTATTTTCCTTCTTAAATGAGTTGGCTATGTTTTCCTTGGTTTGGGCCTTTGCTATTCTGACTGCCTTCAGCACTTCCTTCTGCTTTACCTGATAGAGTTCTCAGTCCTGCTCCTTCTGTAATTCCTCATATTTTCTGAATGCTATCTTTTTCTACCTAACCTTTCCCACCACCTCTTTTGACAACCATAGTGCTTTTTTTTCCCCTTCATTTTGTTTTATTTGCTTCACACAAAGGCTTGTTGCCTCTGTGATGACAGTTTTGATTTTTCCCCATTGTTCCTCCACCACTCCTACCTGCCCTTTTGCTAGTGCATTCCTTAGGCACTCTCCCATTCTGCTAAAGTCAATCCTCCATAAGTCCAGTACGCTTGCTTTTGTATGGCTTGACTCTACGGCTGTGTTTATTGTGAACCACACTGTCTGGTGGTCGCTTGTTCCCAGATGGTTACCCACTGCTAAATACGAGATCCTCTCACTGTTCCCATTTGAAAGTACCAGGTCTAAGTCTACTCCCTCCTGAGTAGGTTCCAACATTAGCTGCCTGAGGCATTCCAACTGTAGGGCATCGAGAATGTCTTTGCTCTTGGATGTGGCTGCAGCAAATCTGCTCCAGTTAACATCTGGCATATTCAGGTGCCCCATCAACAATATCTCCCCTTTTTCTACCATTCTAAGGATGCCTCTTTTCATTTCCTTGTCTATTTCCTCCCCCCTGAGACAGGGGTCTGTATGCAACCCCTATGCGGATTGTGGTGCCATTTCCTGTCTCCAAGGTGACTCACAGTGCCTCCTCCCTTCCCTGTTTACCCTTTATTTCTGCTACTTTGATCCCTTTCCTTATGCAGAGAGCTACTCCTCCTCCTCTTTTACCCTCCCTGTGCCTCCTGTAGATTGTGTATCCTGGTATGTTGACATCCCAGTCATGGTTCTCCTTGTACCATGTTTCAGTGACTGCCACAATATCCAGGCATCCCTTTTCCATCAAGGCCACTAGTTCAGGGAGCTCGTTACCCAGACTATGGGCATTGGTACTCATCGCCCTCCACTTTTTGATGGCCTTACCCCTTTTAGCCCTATCCTTGTACTTACTGTCATCTGTTAGCACCCTTTGCAAACTGTGAGAGGCCTTTCGGCACCATGCAGTTCTGCTTAAAGTTGAACCAGCATAATATTCTGTGGTGATCCGCATATGCAGCCCATGATGCTTTGCATTGTGTGGGCATGTGTGATTTTGTATTTTCTTACTGTCTTTGTCTTTTTCTTCATTTACCCCTTCCCTGCCTCCTATTGACCTCTCTACCTTGGTGTTAACCTCACTAACTACCCTGTTTTGTGGGTGGAAGCTGGGAATTCCCTGCTCCTTTTCAGTGCCTTCCCCCTTGGCTAGTTTAAAAGCTTGCCAATGAAGCATTTAAACCTATCACCTAAGATCCTGACTCCCTCCTGGACAGATGCAGACCATCATGCCAGTATAGGCCTGTATCCCTCCAGGTGGACCCCCAGTCCCCAATGAAGCCAAAACCCTGTGTTCCGCACCAGCATCATGGACCAGATGTCCCATAAGGACCTGAAATGCTGAGACTGTGGGTAAGTGTGCTTTAGTGCATTAAGTGGTAAGCAAAAAGCTCAGCTAGTGGAGATCTAGAAGGGATAATAAATAAAACAAAATGGAATCATTTATATTGCAGGTTCATATGTCAATGCAACAGTGACATTTCAAAAGCGAAGTACATTACAGCACTAATTCGATGTTACCACTGCAATGTACTCATAGGACCCCAGCACTGCATCTCTGGGTCTTGCACCCCCTCCCCAAATCAACTCAGACTCGGAGCTGATTATATTAAAATACAGGGGGTACAGGGGCAGAGCCCCATTGCAAAGGGGTTTTGTCATCCAGCCAAGAACAATAGGTGTTTAAGAATTCAGTTTTATTTTAATAAGAAGGCATGCAGTAGGGAAATGGACACAGGCTATAAGCTAAAGAAAAACACTATGAAATATTCGTGCACCATGAACTATAGAGCTGATGTGGGAGAATAGCTGCTTGTTGTAAATAGTGAAATAAGAAACATAATCAATAAGCATGATCTTATGATGTGGAGGTTCAAGTAGAATACTTGGTGTGACCAGTGGCTTTAGTGAACTGGTGAAGTGTTACTGCATGGTGCTACTAATAAGGATACCTGATGTGGGAAAGAGGTTATCACTGCATGGGCCACTTACATACAAATGTGATCTGGTGCTTGGAGTGCAGCACTGTACTTGAGAAAAGGGTTACAGTGTTAATATGGAGGCAATACTGAACAGTGTTTTGAATTTGGATTGTTTCTGTATAGAAACATAGAAACAGAATTTGACGGCAGATAAGGACCGCTTGGCCCACCCAGTCTGCCCATTTCCCTACCTAATGGATAAGCTGCAGATCCTAGTTAACCAGCAGCCTACTTCTTCCTACCCCCACCCCCTAGAATTGCCTTATGACCGTCCCATGCATGCTTGAATTCCACCACTGTTTTTGACTCCACAACCTCCGGAAGGCCGCTCCATGCATCCACAATCCCTGTGAAAAATACTCTTAAATTACCTCTGAGCCGCCCCCCCTCTATCTTCAAATTGTGCCCCTTGTTCTTGCACACCTCTTTTTTTGAAAGATGCTACCCTCTTGGACTTTGTTGATTCCCTTGAGGTACTTGAAAGTTTCTATCATGTCCCCCCTCTCCCTCCTTTCCTCGAGGCTATACATATTAAGCTCCTTAAGTCTCTCTTTGTATGTCTTCCGGTGCAGACCCTGCACCATTTTAGTTGCCCTCCTCTGGACAGCTTCCATCCTGTCTATGTCTTTGGAGATTGGGTCTCCAGAACTGCATGCAGTACTCCAGATGGGGTCTCACCAGCTGTCTGTACAGAGGGATAATAACTTCCTGTTTTCTACTGGTGATGCCTCTCCCTATGCATCCCAGTATCCCCCCAGCCCTCCTTGTTGCCCTCTCACATTGCTTGCCCACCTTTAGGTCATCTGATATGACTATCCCCAGGTCCCTTTCCATTTTTGTTGTTGTTAGTATCTCACCCCCCATTGTGTACTCTTCCATTGGGTTTTTGTTTCCCAGGTGCATTACCTTGCACTTCTTAGCATTGAATCTAAGCTGCCATACATTTGACCATTCCTCTAACCTTGCCAAGTCCCTTCTCATCCTTTCTACCCCCACCTTGTGCATCAACTCTGTTGCAGATCTTTGTGTCATCTGCAAAGAGACATACTTTTCCTTCCAGTCCCCCTGCAATGTCGCTTATAAAGACATTGAAGAGGACCAGTCCTAATACTGAACCCTGCGGTTACCCCACTAGTAACCCCTTTCTTCAGTGGACTCCATTTCTATTACTCTCTGTGTCCTATTCTCAGCCAATTCTTTACCCTGGCTGTCATCTTGGGACCCACTCTCAGGCTGGCTAACTTGTATATTAATCTTGTGTGACTGTGTCAAATGCCTTGCTAAAGTCTAGGTAGGCCATGTCCACAGCCCCTTCCTGATCTCTATTTGGCACCCAGTCAAAGAAATCTATCAGATTTGTCTGGCATGACCTTCCGCTATGAATCCATGCTGCCTTGGGTCCTGTGCCCCTCTGGCCTCTAGATACTCGACAATTCTTTCCTTCAGAAGTGATTCCATCATTTTCCCTACCACTGAGGTTAAACTAACAGGTCTGTAGTTTCCTTCTTCTGCCTTGCTCCCACTTTTGTGAAGGGGAATCACATCTGCCCTCCTCCAGTCCTTGGGTACCACCCCATCCTCCCATGATTTGTTAAAGAGGGTAGTCAGTGGTGTCACTAGTTCTACCCTCAGTTCCTTTAGAATTCTGGGATGAATCCCATCAGGCCCCATTGCTTTATCCACCTTCAGTTTTAAGAGTTCTTTCAGAACCCTTTCTTCTGTAAATGAGCTGGTATCAACTTCTGTATCCAGAGTGTTTCTACTGTTTGTTTTAGGTACTTCCCCCTCTTCCTTTGCAAATACTGAGCAAAAATGTTTGTTTAGTATCTCTGCCTTTTCACAGTCACCCTCTGCCCACCTCCCTCCCTTTATTAAGCCTCACTATCCCTCCTTGGTCTTCCTTCGCTCCTTGTTGTACCTATAAAGGTTTTATCCCCTTCTTAACTGAGTTGGCTATCTTTTCCTCGGTTTTGGCCTTTGCTGTTCTGACTGCCTTCCCAGCTTCCTTTTGCTTTAACTGATACAGTTCTCTGTCCTGCTCCTTCTGTGATTCCTTGTACTTCCTGAATGCTTTTTTCTCTTGAATCTTCACTGCCACTTCTTTGAGAACCATAGTGGTTTCTTACATCGCTTTGTTTTGTTTATTTGCTTCACACAAAGGCTTGTTACCTCTGTGATGGCAGTTTTATTATTCCCATTGTTCTTCCACCCCTCCTTCCTGCCCATTTGCTAGTGCATTCCTTAGGCACTCACCCATTTTGGCAAAGTCAGCCCTCCTAAAGTCCAGTACTTTTGCCTTTGTATGGCTTGACTCTATTGCTGTGTTTATTGTGAACCATACTGTTCGATGGTCGCTAGTTCCCAGATGGCTACCCACTTCTACATCTGTGATCCTCTCTTCATCTCCATTTGAGAGAACCAGGTCTAAGATTGCTCCTTCTCGAGTGGGCTCCAATACTAGTTGTCTAAGGCATGCCCCCTGTAGGGCATCTAGAATAACCCCACTTTTCGAAGTGGCTGCTGCAACTGTACTCCAGTTAACATCTGGCATATTCAGATCACCCATCAGCAATATCTCCCCTTTTTCTGACATTCTAAGTATACTTTCTATCATTTCCTTGTCCATTTCCTCCCCCTCAGAAGGGGGTCTGTATACAACCCCTGTGCGGATTGTGGTGCCATTTCCGGTCTCCACATTTACCCACAGTGCTTCTTCTCCTCCCTGTTTACCCTTTTGTTCTGTTGCTTTGATTCCTTCCCTTATGTACAGAGCTACTCCTCCTCCTCTTTTACCCTCCCTGTCCCTCCTGTAGATAGTGTATCCTGGTATGTTTACGTCCCAGTCATGGTTTTGTGTGTACCATGTTTCTGTGACTGCCATGATATCCAGATGTTCCTCCTCCATCAAGGCCACTAATTCAGGAAGCTTGTTACTCAGACTACGGGCATTGGTACTCATTGCTCTCCATTTTTTGATGGCTTTACTTTCTGTTGCAGCATCCCCCACTGACCTTTCTACCTCGGTCTTTTTCTCATTTAGTACCCTGTTTTGTAGGGAGAGGCTGGATTTTCCTGCTGCTTATCAGTGCCTCTCCCTTGACTGTTAAAAGCTTGCCAATGAAGCATTTAAACCGATTGCTCAAAAGACTTGTTCCCTTCCTGGACAGATGCAGACCATCCTGCCAGTATAGGCTGGTGTCCCTCCAGGTGGAACCCCAGTCCCCAATGAAGACAAACCCCTGTGCTCCACACCATTTTTCAACCATTCATTAAACTGCATGGTGCAAAGTACCCTCGCCTCACTCATGCCATTGACAGGCAGCACCTCTGAGAAGGATACTGTGTGTGCTACTTGTCTTAGGCCCCTCCCCAATTCTACAAAGTCCTTCTGCACTGCTCTAATCTCATGATGAGCCAAGTCATTTGTCCCTAGGTGGACAATGACGTCCAGCTCAGACTCCTGTGCAGCTGTTCTCGTGATCCTGAGGATGCGCTTCCTGTTCCTCCAAGCCATGGCACCAGGCAGGCACCTTACTTCAGTTTTCCCTGCTCCCCCTAGTTCTATCCCCCTAATAATTGAGTCCCCCACCAGGAGCTGCTTCCTTTCCTTGTGGCGTCCTCTGCCTTCTTCCTGTAGGCCTCCCTTGTGACAGTTGTCCTCAGCCTCCTTAGTCTCCTCTGCGGGTGCATCCATAGGGGAGCTATGCTCCCCAGAATGGTGTATGGATTGTGGAGTGGAACAACTGACTGGGTGTGCCTCTGTTCCACCATCCTCACCCTCCCTGAGCCCACTGTGGTCCAACTGCTGTGCTTTCTTCGCAACCTCTGAGGTAGTGGTGGTGGCTCTGGTGCTCCCTGGATGGGGGAGGTTCCCTTCCTACCGTCCAGTGTGGCCTGGGGGAATTTAGGCCTTTTAAAGTCAGAGCTGCAGTGTGTTGTAACAGTCGTGGAATGCTTGTTCCCCAAGAAACTAAATGGCACCTCAGAGTTGTGGGTCACCTAGTCCAGCAGAGATTGGCAGTATCTTGCTATGTAGGATGTCAGACACTGAAAAGTTATAGAAGCAGTCTCATGAACTTATTGTTAATACACATGAAGCAAGCTAACAGAGGGGAGTGATTGCCTACACCCTCATACACACTGTACATAACCTAGAAGTGTACATAATAGGGTGCCAGGCACCAGTGTGAAGTTAATAGCCTATTTCTATAGTTCAGTAGCCACGGGCTAGTAAGTAGCACACCCTGGTTAATATGTGCCCTGGTGGTCTAAAGGCATGCCCTAAGACCAGCCTTACCCTCTTCTTAGTACCCACTTCGCTTCTAGCTGCTCCTGTTATGACTAACCCATAAAATTATTTTTGCTTGTTGCAACACAAGCGTATAAGAAATGTATACTGACCTTGACAATCTGCAAAATGCTATTGTACCGTTGTCTGTCCTCTAAACCAAATGTTTACAAGTCTTGGCATCCTTAACTGCTGTGCTATTGTATACATTCCAAGTATTGTTAATCTGCAAAATGCTATTGAACCTCTGTCTGTCCTCTAAAAGCAAATGTTTACAAGTCTTGGCTTTCCTAACTGCTCTGCTATTGTATATATTCATGTATTTGTTCGGGTCTCGGCCCCCAGGTAGCATCTGGAATCGAGCTTTTAGCTCAGTATGCCTTCCTGGTAAATCGCGTAAATAAATAAATAAATAATAAATAAGGCCATGTGCCAGTAAATATGTCAATTATCTGCACAAAATATTTATTACATTAGCCACAGAGGTTATTTTGTTAAAAGAGCAATGCTCTTATTTATTGTATCCAGAGTGGTAGCTGCACTGTGCTAGGTGCCTAAAGGAGGAAGCTGGAGAGTAGCCATGCGGCTCATTGGAAGACACGTTAACATGCTACAGGAAGTGGGTCTGGAGCATGGATACTGCCTGGCTGAGTGCTTACTGCTACTGCAGTCAGAAGTGAAGGCTGAGGCCTGCAAGAGGGAGAATGAAAGCAATACTCTCAGAGGTTAGATTGCTGGTACAGTCTAGTGTAACCCTCCTACAAATGGGGGTTCCCGAAAAGTCTTCCATCAGCTGCCTAGATTGCAGTAATAATTAATCTGGGAGGGGGGCTGAGTGTTGTCATGCTCGAGTCCCGCCCGGGCTGCCAGGTAATCGCTCTGTTTCTGCCATTGCTAATTGTGCAGAGGGAGTCCTGCTAATAGATGTAACTGTTTGCTGATCATTCATTAGAGTAGTAATAATAATGTAGTTTGTCTAATCTGCCTTCTTTGCAGCAAGGACTGTTTTGTTTATCCTCACCATTTTGGCCCGGAACTGCCAAATTGGATCAATCAGTCTGGTGGGACCTAAAATGGAGCCGGACTACGAGAGCTGTCTGGAGTCAAAATCTGTAGGAATTGTAGTTTGGGGCTTTTGGCCCCTTTTTGCACCTGAAGGGGGAGCCTTTGTTGTGACTGACAGACAGATCAGCCAACCAAATCTTTTGGATCTGAGGGAAATCCCCAAGCTGCCTGCTGTTTCAGTCAGTTCTGAGCTGGGAAGTGAAATGAGAACAGCTCAAGTGATTTGGGCAGTATTTCTGTGTAGTTTTGCATGGAAGAACTGTGAAAAGGCTGATTTTTGGCCTGCATGTCTGCCTTCTGACCCTGAGAGGGAGAGAAGAGAATTATTCTGGACTAAATCCAAGTTTGTGAGAATGAAGTAAGCCACTGATATTTTACCAGGTTCATACCTGAAGAAGACCAAAGATTTTGCTGAATACGATCGGCCTGTCAGGATTTCCAGCTGCTTTTGAATCCCCGGTTTGTGCAGAGACTTTGCGATCATGACCAGAGAGCGGTTTGCCTGGTACAGTAGAATCTCCTTACATGTAAATGTGCTGTGTATTGAAAGTGGTCGTGATTTGGTCCCCCACTGTGTGAACTGTGTTTTGCTTGCTGGAAGCTGTATCCAACCCAAAATGGACTGTATCCGAATTTGTCTCCATTGGGCCTGGGCCTTGACACACTGGCCCAGCCAGACTACCCGCTGCACAGAGAAAGCCATGAACAAGAGACCTGCCTGGGGATCAGCCCCCTGCTCCACGCTTGAACAGGAACAATGACTCAGCAATTTGTGTGGGCCTTGCTTCTTCTGGCATTCCAGATTAACCACCTGCTGTCCAGATTTTCTCCAAGCCTGTGTCCAGTCTTGGGTATCATGAGTAATCATCAGGGTAGCTCCCTGCAACAACAGCCTACTCTAAAGCTGTTTCATGTGATTGTCTTGTTGTTTTCTTTTCACGAACTGAGCCCTCCAGCTCCAGATTACAAATAGTGTGTGTTGTGCATGTTGTTTTCTTCCATGACAGGGCCCCAACCAGCTGCAACGTTCCTGGATAGCCCACCATTCTCCATCTGAGTACCCTAGTATGTGACTGTTTATGGACCCTGAAGTGCATGCATAACTGCTTGATTGATACGGCCTTTAAGCAAATTAACCTGATTACACCCCTCCCTTGTTCAAGTCCCTTAAATCAGATCTAACTCTTTTTTGCATTTACCCTGACTGTGGTTCCAGTTTGTGCAAGAGTACTGTACTGCTGTTATTTGCTGTGTATAACCTTGTTTTACAGGGGGGTCCCCAGGGCCAGGCCAGAGGAAAGCCCTGGTGGTAAGTGCAAACAGTGTGGGTACTTGTGTGGTGTATCAGGGATATTGTGAAAGTGATTATTGTGTATTGTTCCTGCCACTAGTAAGGAAAGAGGAGGGTTACAGTGTCCTGGAGGGCTGTGCCCAGGTTAGCTTGACCACTACCAACCCTGACCTCTGGGTGGAGGCACCCGTTTCAGAACTCAGGACCCTTAACCTGCTACTAGCCAAGCAGGCAGGGGTAGTAGCCCTTGGGATAGCGCCACCTAGGGGTTACACTAGCATCACCTTTTAATTGGCAGGTGACGCACCAGGATAAATATATAAGGACAAGCTACCATTTAAACAAACTTTGGTCAGAGTAGATACAGCTGCTCAGAGCAACGGGAGTGCAGTAAGAGTGAGTAAAAGAATATTCAGAGCTCTCGCTGCACCGGAGTCTGCCATTTGCAAATGATGGCACCAACAGAACTGCGTATGTGGGATACTCACACATGTGCAGTTTGAGTCGGAACCGCTATCTTGGGTATGGCAGCTGTCACTTCCGCAGTTGTGGAAGAAAAAGTAGAGTGCCACCAAGGGGGTGTGTTTATGTGGCCCATGGAGGGGAAGGGTCACATAAACAGCACTAGTGGATGTATCTTCCCTGAACTGGCTGAAGCTCCTCCTTAAATCGAACTGCCTTTGCAGTTCGAATAATTTTCTTGGCAAAGCCACCCGCCTGGTCCCCTCTAAGAAGCAGGTAATCCATCTGCCCTGAACAGGCTGAAGCTCCTCTTCAAATCAAACTGCATCTGTGGTTCAGATAATCTTCTTGGCAAAGTTGCCTGCCCAGTCCCTTCTGAGAAGCAGGGGTTCCGTTTTCCCTGAATGGACTGAAGCTCCTCCTCAGATTGAACCACATCTGTGGTTCGAGTAATCTTCTTGGCAAAGACGCCTGCCTGGTCCCCTCTGAGAAGCAGGGGATCCATCTGGCCTGAACAGGCTTAAGATCCTCCTCTTAGTGCCTCCTAGTCTTAGTGCTGAGAGTGGCTGGAAAAGCCCTATTTTAAATAAAGTGCAGCTCCTGAGCTGCGTTAGGAATTTCAGCTTCTCTCTCAGTTGAATTTGTACAGTTGCTGAATTAATAGCTGCTGAAATGTTTAGTGTTAACTTTGCTGATGTCTGAAATGTTTAGCTGCCTTATCAGAGTGCAACATTAAAGATATGTTTTATCAATCTTATGCTGACTACATCAGCTTTATCAGTTTACAGCATTAGAGCTAGCCTATTTTTAACAAATGTTTCGCTGGCTTTATCAGCTTTATCATTTTACAGCACTAGAGCTATTTTAAACTAGTTTTTACATAGGAACATAGAATTTGTTGGCAGATAGGACCGCTTTGCCCACCTAGTTTGCCCATTGCCCTACCTGATGGATAAGCTGCAGATTCTAGTTAATCAACAGCTTATTTCCTCCTACCCCCCACTAGAATTACCTTATGTCTGTCCCCTGCATTCTTGAATTCTTCCACTGTTCCTGACTCCACAACCTCCTCAGGAAGGCTGTTCCATGCATCTACAACCCTCTCTGTGAAAAAATACTTTCTAGCATTACCTCTGAGCCATCCCCCTCTATCTTCAAATTATGCCCCCTTGTTCTTGCACATCTCTTTTTCTGAAAGATGCTACCCTCTTGTACTTTTGTTAACTCCCTTGAGATACTTGAAAGTTTCTATCATGCCCCCCCCTCCTTTCCTCAAGGGTATACATATTAAGCTGCTTTAGTCTCTCCTCGTATGTCTTCTGGTGCAGACCCTGCACCATTTTGGTTGCCCTCCTCTGAACAGCCTCAACTTTGTTTATGTCTTTGTGGAGATGAGGTCTCCAGAATTGCAAGCAGCACTCCAGATGGATTCTCACCAACTGTCTGTACAGAGGGGATAACAACTTCCTGTTTTCTACTGTTGATGCCTCTCCCTATGCATCCCAGTATCCCCCCAGCCCTCCTTACTGCCTTCTCACATTGCTTGCCCACCGTTAAGTCATCTAATATAATTACTCCTAGGTCTCTACTGATTTTTGTTGTTATTATCTCACCCCACATTGTGTACTCTTCCCCTGGGTTTTTGTTTCCCAGATGCATTACCTTGCACTTCTTTGCATTGAATCTGAGCTGCAATATATTTGACCATTCCTCCAACCTTGCCAAGTCCCTTTTCATCCTTTCCACCCCACCTTGTGTATCAACCCTGTTGTAGATCTTTGTGTCATCTGCAAAGAGACATACTTTCCTTCCAGGTGCTCTCCAGTGTCACTTATAAAGACATTAAAGAGAACCGGTCCCAGTACCGAACCCTGCGGTATCCCACTAGTTACCCTCCTTTCTTCACTGTGGACTCCGTTTACTATTTCCCTTTGCGTCCTGTTGTTCAGACAGTTTTTTTTATCCAGGCTACCACCTTGGCACCCACTCCAAGGCTGGCTAACTTGTATTTTAATCTTTTGTGCGAGACTGTGTCAAATGCCTTGCTAAAATCTAGGTAGGCCATATCCACAGCCCCTCCCTGGTCTACTACTTTGGTCATCCAGTCAAAAAAATCTATTAGGTTCATCTGACATGACCTTTCTGCTGTGAAACCATGCTGCTTTAGGCCCTGTGCCCCACTGACCTCCAAGTACTCAACAATTGTTTCCTTTAGAAGTGATTCCATCATTTTCCCTACCACTGAGGTCAATCTAACTGGTCTGTAGTTTTCTGCCTCTGCCCTGCTCCCACTTTTGTGAACTGGAATCACATCTGCCCTCCTCCAATCCTCAGGTACCACCCTATCCTCCCATGATTTGTTAAAGAGAGTAGTCAGTGGCATTACTAGTTCTACCCTTAGTTCTTTTAGAATTCTGGGGTGAATCCCATCAGGCCCCATTGCTTTGTCCACCCTCAGTTTCAAGAGTTCTTTCAAAACCCTTTCTTCTGTGAATGAACTGGTATCAACCCCCTATTCAGAGTTTTTCTCTTGTTTGGTTTAGGTACCTCCCCCTCCCCTTCCATTAGGAATACTGACCAGACATATTCGTTCAGTATCCCTGCTTTTTCACTGTCACCCTCTGCCCACATTTCTTCACCTTTATTAAGTCTCTGTATCCCTCCCTTGGTCTTTCTTCGCTCCCTAATGTACCTGTAAAAGGTTTTATCCCCATTCTTAACAGAGTTGGCTATCTTTTCCTCAGTTTGTGCCTTTGCTATTCTGACTCCCTTCCCTGCCTCCTTCTGCTTTAACTGATAAAGTTCTCTGTCTTGCTCCTTCTGTGTTTCCTTATATTTCCTGAATGCTATCCTTTTCTCCTTAACCTTCCCTTCCACCTCTTTTGAGAACCATAGTGTTTTTTTTTCCTTTGTTTTGTTTTGTTGGTTTACTTCACACAAAGGCTAAATGTTTGTTGTTAGGTATGTTATTTGTTGTTCAGCTCACTGTATTGCTGTATTATTGCTTTAAGGTTTTGTTATATTGTTATTTGTTTTGTAATGTATGGAACTATGATAAGATTTTGAACCTGAAACCATAATCTACACAGGACAATCTTGTAACTAGGTCCTCACAGTCCTAATGATTAATTCCTGTCAAAAAATTAACATTTTTATTTAAGTATCTATCTATCTATCTATCTATCTATCTATCTATCTATCTATCTATCTATGGTTTGTTGCCTCTGTGATGGCTGTTTTGATTATTCCCCATTGTTCCTCCACCCCTCCTTCTTGCCCGTTTGCTAGTGCTTTTCTGAGGCACTCTCTCATTTTCCCAAAGTCAGCCCTCCTAAAGTCCAATACTCTAGCTTTTGTATGGCTTGACTCTATGGCTATGTTTATTGTGAACCACACTGTTTGGTGGCCACTTGTTCCCAGACAGCTACCCACTTCTAAATCTGAGATCCTTTCTCCGTCCCCATTTAAGAGTACCAGGTCTAAGATTGCTCTCTCCCGAGTAGGTTCCAGCACTAGCTGTCTGAGGCATGCCCGCTGTAGGGCATCAGGAATGACCCTGCTCTTGGATGTGCCTGCAGCAAAGGTACTCCAGTTAACATCTGGCATATTCAGGTCTCCCATCAACAATATCTCCCCTTTTTCTGCCATTTTAAGGATGCCTTCTATCATTTCCTTGTCAATTTCCTCCCCCTGAGATGGGGGTCTGTACACAACCCCCATGCAGATTGTGGTACCATTTCCTGTCTCCAGGGTGACCCATAGTGACTCATCAGCTTCCTGTTTACTCTTTAGTTCTGTTGCTTTAATCCCTTACTTATATAGAGAGCTACTCCTCCTCCTCCTCTTTTACCCACCCTGTCCCTCCTGTAGATGGTGTATCCTGGTATGCTGACATCCCAGTCATGGTTCTCCGTGTACCATGTTTCAGTGACTGCCACAATATCCAGGCATCCCTCTTCCATCAAGGCCACTAGTTCAGGGAGCTTGTTACACAGACTGTGGACATTGGTACTCATTACCCTCCATTTTTTGATGGCCTTATCCCTTTTAGCCCCATCCCTGTCCTTACTGCCTTTTTCTGCATTTACCCCTGTCCTGCTTCCTACTGACTTTTCTACCTTGGTGTTTACCTCTCTAACTACTGTGTTTTGTTGGGGGAAGGCTGGGATTTCCCTGTTCCTTTTCAGTGCCTCCCCCTTGGCTAGTTTAAATGATTGCCAATGAAGCATTTAAACCTATCACCTAGGATCCTGGTTCCTCCACTGGACAGATGCAGACCATCGTGCCAGTATAGGCCTGCATCCCTCCAGGTGGCTCCCTAGTTCCCAATGAAGCCAAAACCCTGAGCTCCCCACCAGTTTTTCAACCATTGAATCCTGTGGTGCGGAATACCCTAGCATCACCCTTGCCATAGACAGGCAGCACTTCTGAGAAGGTTACCGTACATGCTACTTGTCTAAGGCCCCTCCCCAACTCTAGAAACTCCTCTTGCACTGCTCTGATCTAATTCACAGCCAGGTCATTTGTCCCTAGGTGGACAATGACATCCAGCTCCCTCCCTTGTGCAGCTACTCCCAGGATCCTGAGGATTCGCTTCCTGTGCCTCCGAGCCGTGGTGCCAGGCAGGCACCTTACCTCCCTATCCCCTTCCTCCCCCACTTCTACCCCCCTAATGATTGAGTCCCCCACCAGGAGTTGTTTCCTTCCCCTGTGAGGTCTCATGCCACCTTCCTGTGGGCCTTCTTTGTGGAGGTTCCCAGCATCGTCTTTGGTCTCCACTGCAGGTGCCTCCATAGAGGAACCACTCTTCACCAGAACAGCATATGAATTGTGGAGAGGTATAACTGGAGGGATGCACCTCTGTTCCACCACCCTTTCCCTCCCTGAGCCCACCTTGGTCCAACCACTCCTCTTTCTTGGCAACCTCTGAGGTAGCGGTGTTGGCCCTGGTGGTCCCTGGGTGGGGGAAGAGGTTTCACAAATCCTAGCCAGGTCAGCCTGGAGACGGGCAACCTACTCCCTCAGACCAGAGAGGTGCCTGCAAATAGGGCAGCATCACAGCCTCCAGAATGTCTCCCGGAACACTGCTGCCCCACAGCCATTGCACTGCACCACTCTCATCTTGACTTATTTTGTGTCTCCTCTCCCATTGCTTTGTATGCTTACTGACTCCTCCCTCTATGTATTTTTACACCTACTTTCCTAGTGCCTATGTGCCCTTCCAACTCTCGCCCTTCCTGTACTGGGACAGGAACTTCCTGTAGTCTTCAGTAGTCTCCTTCTTCCTTGTTTGGATTCAGACCTCCAGCAGCCGCGCGGAGGGGGGACCTATTTTTTTAGGTTTCTTCAAGGTTGATGAAACTAAAGTGTCTCAGCGATCCTTCCCTTCCTACTGCCAAACAGGAAGTTCCTGTTGTCAGTCAAATCCAGTGGCTATAAAAGTAGAACTGGCTAAGGGTGGGAAGGAGGGCAATTAGTAAGAAAGCTGTAGTTCTAGTCAGCTGTTACTTGCTCTGAAAGCAAGATTCTCCTCTGTCAAAAACTAACAGCAGGAAGCTGTAATTGGAGACACCTGCTTTTGGGCAGACTAGGTGGGTGAAGTGGTCCTTATCTGCCATCAAATTCTATATTTCTATGTTTCTATGTTTAATCTCTTAAGCCACCCCCCAATTAGCTTCTCCCCTCTGCTCCTGACTTAGCAAATTAAGTTGATACGGCCCCCCCTCCTCAAACAGAGAAACACAGTGACTTTCTTTTTTTTTTACTTAAATGATACCCCCTGCTTCTAATAAAGTATATGTTTGCTTAATCCAAACAGGCACTGACTCCTGCTGACATAGAAGTGATTTATCATTAAGAAAGCGGTAGTTCTAGTCAGCTGTTACTTTCTCTGAAAGCAAGATTATCCTCTGTCAAAAACTAACAGCAGGAGGTTGTAATTGAAGACACCTGCTTTTGTACTTGGCTCAGTGCATGAAAATGGGCTACCAAAGTGTGACATTGCAGTCAGATTTTAAAATTGATAATATAGTGCAAATTATAAACAATTTTTTATGCTCTCACTCACTTTATAACAATGTGGTATGCCACAGGATAAATACCATTTCAGATATTGAGATAAAGCCCCCACAAAGTTCACATCTAATGGGGGATATGAAAATTAGGGCTGCACGTGTAATGGGGGACATGAAAAGTAGGGCTGCACATATAATGGGGACATAAAAAGTCGGGATACATGTGTAACAGGGGACATAAAAGTAGGACTGCCCATGTAACAGGGGAGATAAACATATGACAGCATGTAATAAGAGAGACGGGAAATAGCTTTTAAAGGTTCAAAGACTTTATCATTGACGATAAAAAGGTAACATGTTATACAATCACACCTGGAAAATATAATTATTCAATATTTACAGCAAAAATCAATGCTATGTAATGCACCAGCTAACTATGCTGCCTGAAACTACAGACTACACCACTACCAGACTAAAGAAATCACATGAAACTACAGACTTCACTACCACCAGAATAAATCATTTACATATCTATTTATATATGAATAACACTGAGAAATCATTGTTTACAGTTCAAATACAGGCTAATCTATCAATACAGACTAATCTAGGATCCAGATGAATCACTATGGGCTAATTTATCACTACGGGCTAATCTATGTAAAAACGCATTATGTTAAGTTGTATGAAAACTGAATTTATTTGTTAGGGTTCAACACAGTGCACTAAAAAGCACATCAAGTCCATTTAACCCCATTTTTCCTGTATCTTGCTGAACTTTGCAGAAATTGTCTGTATTTCATCACTGTGGATTTCAAATGTGTCACCTCCATTCTGGTACTGTATTGGCCCATGAAAAATTTGTTTTCTTCGCACACGGTCATTGTCCTGACGCCTTGGCCATGTTAAAACATTCCCACTCTGCTTCATGAACTTGAAGGAATACCATTGTCCCACAGGATCCACAGCGGTTAGTAGCCCAACATAAAATTCCTTAGAGTAGTACACGGCATAGTACTGCTTGATCTGTATCATGTCTTGGGTGACAAATGTTCTCATTTTTTTGGGAACTGGGTTGTTTGTGGATACTGTAGCAGAAATTTCGGTGGGGAGTGTAGTGCACCCCACTGAAGAGGTATGAACTTCAGTGTCATGTGACGCACTGTCACATGCACAGTCACTGTCTGCATTTGCTACTGGTGCGGCTCAGCTGGAACCTGACTGGAGGTTGTGTGGTGATCTCCAGCATGATCAGCATTTTCATCTACCAAGCTAGCAGAATCAGAGTCAACATGGGAGGCTGAAGCGTGGGATGCTGTTTTGTTTGCTCGACCAGAGTGGCCACTAGGCATGGTATTGTTTTTCTTTTGAAGCCATCCAATTTGTGGTGGAAGCTGTTAGTTTTTTAATATACCATGCTTCAACATGGCTCACACTGTCACAGGGCCCATCTTCAGTAATGCAGTGTGTGCAAAAACAAGTTAGGTTTCTTGTTGCCACCACACCATCTTCCGAACACTTCACACTGTGCAACTTGCGTGTTCCAGGTACCATTTTTTAACATTTGGTCTGGCAGGTCTTCTTATTTGGCTTTCACCAACCAAGAAGAATGTCTTCCTGAAATGATCATTGCACCCTTCTGTGGGTGGCTCAATGGTCAGTTCAGTCCTGCAAAATTTATACAGCTCCTTTGCTTTTCTGATTATGGCCTGCCGTGATTGCACCGCTCTGCTTGCTGCCGATTTTACAACACCACTCTCACCATCTGAAGGACCCTTTCCATGTCGTGAACCAAAAAAAGCCCTCTCGATGGGGAATCCGTATTGAGTAGACAACATCGAAATGTCAAAGAAGGCCCGTTTTGATTTATACTGGCTGCTGCAGCCATCTGTGAAATGTACTTCTTTGCAGATATTTAAGGAGCATTTTTTTTTTTAGGTGCGCATTTCTGATCTCCACAAAGTGACGCACAGCATGGTGATCGTGTTTTGAATCACTTGAGATAAATACCAACGACTCCTTCACTGTGGAGTCACAGTGGTCACATGGGTAGTAGGTCACTACCGGGGGAACCGTGGCTTGTTCATAATGCCAGTGAGCTGCTTGCACTTCATCCTGCAATTTACAGGCATAGTTCTCGGCAAAGTCCAGAACCATCGCTACCCATCCCTTGAGTAGGAATTTTTTGATATGAGTAAACTGATGGTGTTGCCATGCTGCGACATGTAAGTGCCGACCTAAAAACAAAAGTTCCTCTTCTATGACTTCCACCAGCAGTCTCAATGTTGCTTTTTAATTTTTCAAAACTCTTCTCGTCTGCTGCACCTGTATGCCATTGACATCTCGCTTGACCGTTATATTCTTCCACTGCTGCCATGTTATACTGTCTTGACCATGGCCCTTAATTAGATCTTCCATGGCTCTTCCAAAATTTGCCGTGCTGCATTGCTCACATATTTTCTCAACACAGTCCAACCTGTAAAATCTTTGCAAAGGAGCTCATTGACACATTGTTAGCTCTACTGCACGGTAGATATTCAGGACTTTGCATGATGTCAGGCGGTAAAGATCAGCAATACGGTTCAGCGCCTTCAGTTTAAGTGCAGTATTTACACAGTATTCACAGAAGCATTGGTCCAGTTTCTGTTCTTTTGCAAGCTTAATGTGCTTGGGCCGTAGACTTCCAAATTTCCTTGCTCCCACTGGAGTGTCTGGGTTCTGTTGGGTGAATTCTGAATAAAAAGTCTTAAAAGTTTATCAAGATATGAACGGAATGTTCCACTTCTTTTCAAAAAGGCTTTTTTGTGAGGCAGTGGGGTTGTAGAGTCTTCAAAAATGGTTGCCAGTCTCTGTGTTGTTGACTCTGGCAGTGCAGACTTGTGCCGTGTGGTGCATTTCTTTTCTCCTCGGGATGCCTTCATAAGCCTTTTCCAGCTTATGGGCAGTGTTGTACTTGCTGTTCTGAGCAGCCTGTATTTTTTTAACATTAAAAAAGTGCTTATGAATTCTCTGTTCAGGTGTCTGTCACTTTTTTTGTTACTTTTTAGGTGAGCCATCTTATCCATGACAGCAGAAATCAATTTGTCCTGTAGGTTGCTTGGACTGGGAAGCACTTTGCGGCAAACCAGTGCAGTTTGTTTGGCTGGTGAACAAGCAGACAGGATCTTCTGCATTACGTAAGTGAATCGATTGGGAGATTTTGGTAAACCTTTTCTAGCTGTCTGCACAGCCTTTCTTAGGGCACCATCGTATCTTCAATTCTCTGATATCACACACTGCTCTCTCTCACTCTCTCTGGAACGATTGCTAGTTCTGGTACCGGTGGGGTGGAGGTGGTGGTGGTGGTGGTGATGGCAGCAGTGAATTGTGCTTGCTTTTCTAGCTCCTTTCTTTCAGCGTATTTCTGGCATTGCTTTTCATTGATTCGTTTCCGTGTCTGACCTGTCATTTTAGCATGCTGTTGCCATTTTTTCTCCCTCCATATTTCTCTTTTTGCTTCTTTCTTTCTTTTGCTCATCGGCCCTTGTTTCTCTTTTAGTAGGTGCAGTACATGTGTCAACTTGAACTCATTTCTTCTCCTTCTGAGCATCTCTGTATCTCTGCATCCTTTCTTTAGTCTTCTGGTTGTAGTGTTCATGCTGCTCATCATTCATGTTGGTGCGGTATGCACGTGAGCATGCTGCACATTTCTCCAAATAATGCTGGTAACGTTCTGCGTCGTTCTTGACATTTACTCGGTAACGCTTGCTTTTTTCCTTAGCAGATTGAGGGGTGGCCAAATTCCGCTGAGTTTCACCAAGAATGGCTGATGCAGACACACATGGCCTTCTTCTGGATTCCATTATTCCAAAACGTAAACTGTCGAAACACAAGTTGGTTTAAAAAATTACGATTTATCACCTTTTCCAGAAACACCGGTTCAGTCGATGCAAAACGATTACATCAAGAGCATGCTGCCAAATAAGAGTAAAGTGACAGCTGATATGATGAAACACATCATTATAAGAAAATGACAATGTTGTGATTCAGCTAGTGGTAACTCACATGGGAGAAGACTGATGCAAGAAGAGATTAGTCAAACATTTATCATAATAAGAGATGCTTCACAAAACCGGTGAGTCGCAAGAACAGATTATTCAATAGTCACCAAAAGAAGTCAAATATGAGTTGCAATAAGAGATACTTCACAAAACCGGTGAGGCGCAAGAACAGATTATTCAATAGTCACCAAAAGAAGTCAAATATTAGTTGCAATAAGAGATACTTCACAAAACCGGTGAGGCGCAAGAACAGATTATTCAATAGTCACCAAAAGAAGTCAAATATTAGTCGCAATAAGAGATACTTCACAAAACCGGTGAGGCGCAAGAGCAGATTATTCAATAGTCACCTAAAGAGATTAGTCACAAAACACATTCGACGCAAGAAGAGATGATTCACATAACAAGTTAAAGGCAAGAACCGATTATTCAATAGTCACCACAAGAGTTGTCACAAAAAACATATGACGCAAGAAAAGAGGATTCCCAAAACAAGATGAAGACACTCATCCACCCGCCTGCAAACAAGATGGAGACACGCATCCAGCTGCCTGCAAACGAAATGGAGGCACATATCCACCCACCTGCAGACAAGATAGAGACATGTATCCACCTGCCTGCAAACAAGATGGAGACACGCATCCACCTACCTGCAAATGAAATGGAGGCATGCATCCACCTGCCTGCAAACAAGATAGAGACATGTATCCACCTGCCTGCAAACAAGATGGAGACACGCATCCACTCGCCTGCAAACAAGACGGAGACACGCATCCACCCACCAGCAAACTAAATCAATCAATCAATCAATCAAAATCTTTATTTATTCAGGTGAACATCATTGAGCGTAGCTCATTTACAAGATAACCTGAGTGGTCATACAAATAAGGGTACAAGTTTTTTTACAAAGACATGAGAATAGCATAACATTAGTACAATCAAATAAATAAGAGATATATACAAAATTTACAGATATACAAGGCACAGTAAAATAACTTAACCTGTAAAAATGAAGAGGATAATAGATATAGCAGGGATAATAATCAAATAATAGGGCTTTTGTAGGCTTTTATATGAAATGTGATAACTGACTGGGTAGAAGAAGGAAACTAAACATAGTGGATTACAGAAGGAGGGTGTAGGTTGGATGGGAGACTAGGCCTTATGGAAGCAGTTGCACAACTCTGGAAAAAGGCGTGTATAATCTTTGAAGGATGATAAGGGTAAGAGGGTATTCAGATTCATAGATTTTTGGAGTGAGTTCCAGACAAATGCTAGGAATAGCTGATAGCAGCCCTCCCAAACCGGTGCAGGTAATGGGAATCTTTAGCATAATGAGCTTATTGATCCTTAAGGTGTATGGCCTAGATGTGATTCGGTGAAACAGTCTGAGATATAGGAGGGAGTTTGCCTGATAAAGCTTTAAAGATCCAGATTGCAGCATTCCTTTTCTTCTGTGCTGTAGGGATGTCCAATTGACTGCCATGTAAAGAGAGCAATGATGGGTGCTGGAGGGAAGGTCTGTAATAAATCTGATGGCTCTAAGATAAAGGGTGTCCAGCTTATTTAAGAGGGAGAGTGAGCAATGGCCGTAGAGAAAGTCAGCATAGTCAATAAGGATAGGAATGATGCCTGGATTAATCTTTGTTTGGAGTCTCTGGTAAGGTAATGTTTTATTCTGTAAAATAGGCCAAGCCTTTGTCTCAACTTTTTAATAGCTCTTCAATGTGGACAGAGTAGTCAAGCTTTATTGTCAATCCAGACTCCAAGATATTTGAATTTATCCACAAATTCCAGCTTTTCTCCAAATAAGGTGGATAATTGTGGGGTGATGAATGATGGGGTAGTGGCAGAGCAATTCTTTGTTGCAAAGAACATAGCTTTTGTTTTTTGGCATTTAGAAGTAATTTTTTCCAATAGGTTGTGTTGTAGGATGGAGAATTTGACTGTAACAGTTCACAGGCTTTTGATGGTGAGGGATTGCTGACATAATACAGTATCATCAGCAAACAGATGAATGTTAGATTGAGAGAGGTTGGCATCAATGTTATTAATATAAATGGCAAAGAGGATGGGGCCTAGGATAGAGCCTTGTGGTACACCTCTTAGCAGTGGTTTAGAGGTAGATAGGTAATTTCATTTTTACCAATTGTAACCTTCCAGAGAGATAGCACCTAAACCAATTGAGTGAGAGGAATCAAGGCCTACAGAGCTAAGAGAGGAGATTAATGATTCATGATCCACTGTATCAAATGCTTTACTCAAATCCAGGAACACAGCACAGGTACTATTCTTTTATCCAAGGCAGTCTGCCAATCGTTAGTGACTTTGGCTAGGGCAGAGATGGTGCTATGCATTGATCTAAATCCAGATTGTGCTGGATTTAGAGGTTGTTGGTGTCCAGATAGGCCCTAACTGTGAATTTACTAATTTTTCAAGCATCTTGAAGTACCGTAGGATGGAAATGGGCCTGTAATTGTTAAGGTCCACGGGATCACCTGATTTAAGTAGTGGAACTACTTGAGCTGTTTTCCATATGGAGGAATGGAACCAGTAGCTAGGGAAAGATTGAAGAGGTGAGTGAGGGGGCAGATAAGGCGCAATGCTACTTTAAGAAAGTAGGGGTCCAGGGAGTCTGCACCTGCACTCTTAGAAGTATCTAAATTGATAGGAGGTCTTCTACTTCTTTAAGGATATTGGTTCAAGGAGAATGTTGAAGCAGCCTTTTGTCCCACAGTGGATTGAAGGTTTAATGATAATCTCAAGAGATTTGCAGGTGAAGAGTCAAATGCTAGGCCAGCTGTGGTGAAATGGTCATTGAAGGTATTTAAGATTTCTTGCTTGTCAATGATTTCTATGTCACTTAGTAGCAGTTTGGAGGGTAAGGCAGGGGTAGAATTTTGGCCTAGAATTCCCTTTATAGTAGCCCAGAATCTGGATGGGTTAGTATAGAATGCATCCAATTCAGCTCTATAGTAGGCAGCTTTGGCATTTCTTATTTGTTTTGTGCATGAGTTTCTTGCTTTTCTGAATTGAAGCCAGTCTCTAGTATCCTTTGTTTTTCTTGCCTTTTTCCAGAGTTTGTCTCTGGCTAACAAAGCTGATTTAAGGTCAGCAGTGAACCAACGACAAGATTTTACTTTAGTTCTGACACTGGTGATTGGTGCATGTATATTGAGGGCATTAGTGATAATGTCCTTTAAGATCTGAAGAGCTGTCTCAACTGAGGTTGTAAGGTAAAAATCTTGCCAATATGTTGTATTGCACAAATCATGGAGATATCCTGAGATGTTGAAATTCTTTTTGACCTTTATGGAGAAATTATGCAGGATTGGATGGCTTGAGTGTAGATCTTATGCCAGCTATAGGACAATGATCACTTACATCACTGGGTAGCACTCCAGCATGAGAATATAAGTGAGGCTTGTTTACCATCATAATATCCAGGAGTGAGCTGTTGGTAGTATTTTTAGGTTAATCCTTGTTGGATCTTTGATTAATTGAGTGAATCCATAGATGTCACAGAAGGTTACTAGGTGCAGATGCATTAGATAACCAATTTAAATTCAAATCACCAAGGATGATGGTATCTTCAGGGCCTAGACTGAGTATTGATCCTAGGTGGGATAGGAGTTTGAGGCCTGCAGAGGGGGCCTATAGCAGCCAATCAATTTAAACGAAGACATGTTAGGAAGGATATTTTAATTGACAAGCATTCAAATTCCTTTGGTTCGGATGTATTGATGAGGCAGGATGCAGAGATGGTTTCCTTGACGTAGATGGCCACCCCACCACCCCTGGAAGGGTGATCTGATCTGAAGAGCTGGTAACTGGGAAGGTTTATATCACTGTCTTTTGTTGTAGATCTGAGCCAAGTTTCAGAGATAACCAGGAAGTCAGGTAGGGTATGTGCAACCCATGCCTGTATTAAGGAGAACTTTTTTAGGAGGCTGCAGGCATTGAAGTGAAGGAAACTTAGGCCATTTATGGAGGTTAGATCAGATGGGGATAAAAAACTTTCAGTGGGGCCAGGATTGATTTCAATAGTACCAATACTGATCAGAAGGAAGAAGATTAGTTTGAGGAGGGCACCAAATGATAGGGATAGGGAGTGATCAGAGCATTTCCTCCTTTTCTTGGGGAACCACTGTATAATGGGTGAGGGTCCTGTTATATGGGTGTGGAATTTATCACAAAGTAATATCTGATGGACAGGCATAGTGGGTTAATGTAATGCCAAAATGGATGCAAGGCACTTGAGGAGTGATGTAAGGATAGAGAGCCTTTTTGTGGGATACCCCAGGGATTGCAGTGCAAAAATGGCAGAATATAAATAAGGAATTGGTGGGTGTCCACTGGGGATGGCAGAGGTGGGCAGGCCATATTCACTGCCTTAATCACTATGACATGGGGTATATCATAATTGTCATTTGGGATTGAGGAAGATGAGAGGCTCAGAAGCAAAAGGAAGCAAAGTAACATTGTGGAGGGAAGGTAGGGGTTAAAGTAGAGGAAGAGAAATAGCTATGGGCGTGAAATGGAGGCACACATCCACCCACCTGCAAACAAGATGGAGACACGCATCCACCCAACTGCAAACAAGATGGAGACACGCATCCACCTGCCTGCCACATGCAGGTATGCAAATAAGATGGAGTCACTACACATATACACCATTAAAGCATTCACTGTTAGTGGACTATGAAATTTACAAAATACAAATGCAGAATTACAGGTACTATAAATGTAGCAAAGAGCAAATTACAGATCCAAGTAATACACTGATGATGCACAAAAAACATGCCTTGTACCAAGATTTAGTCAGCATCCCCCCCCTGCAAAACAGAAGCACAGACACACACACACACACCATGGTCCAAAGATGGATTTTCTTTTGGTGGTCTATAAAATGCATGCCAATGAAGTTTGAAAAACAACTTAAACAAAAAGCATACTCTGCAATTTACACAGTTCACATGCATTTAAATTAAATCAACATTTTAACATTTTTACTGCAGTAAATATTTGAGCCCCCCCGCCACACACACACACACACACACACACAAAGAAGTCACATGGTCCCAAGATGGTGGATGCACAACACCAACCAAAGGAGTACTCCACATCCACCATCTTAACAGCCACCAAACAATGGGCCAGTACAGTGCACAAGTGTTACACGGGTCAAATTTTTAAATCAGCATTAAGCACTCGAAGTGCACCAAAAGCATTGAAAACGTAAGTGGGCATCAGCCCCCCCGCCACACACACACACACACACACACACACACACACACACACACACACACACAAAGAAGCCACATGGTCCCAAGATGGTGGATGCACAGCACCAACCAAAGGAGTACTCCACATCCACCATCTTAACATCCACCAATCAATGGGCCACTACAGTGCACAAGTGTTACACGGGTCAAATTTTTAAATCAGCATTAAGCACTCGAAGTGCACCAAAAGCATTGAAAATGTAAGTGGGCATCAGCCCCCCTCGCCACACACACACACACACACACACACAAAGAAGCCACATAGTCCCAAGATGGTGGATGCACAGCACCAACCAAAGGAGTACTCTACATCCACCATCTTAACAGCCACCACACAATGGGCCACTACAGTGCACAGATGTTACACAGATCACATTTTTAAATCAGCATTAAGGACTCGAAGTGCACAAAGAGCATCGAAAATGTAAGTGGACATCAGCCCCCCCCACCACACACACACACACACACACACACACACACACACACACACACACACAAAAGCCGCATGGTCCCAAGATGGTGGATGCACAGCACCAACCAAAGGAGTACTCCACATCCACCATCTTAGCAACCACCAAACAATGGGCCACTACAGTGCATAAATGTTACATGGATCAAATTTTTAAATCAGCATTGAGCACTAGAAGTGCACAAAAAGCATCAAAAGTGTAAGTGGGCATCAGCCCCCCCCCACCACACACACACACACACACACACACACACACACACACACACAAAGAAGCCACATGGTCCCAAGATGGTGGATGCACAGCACCAACCAAAGGAGTACTCCACATCCACCAAACAATGGGTCACTACAGTGCACAAATGTTACACGGATCAAATTTTTAAATCAGCATTAAGCACTCAAAGTGCACAAAGAGCATCAAAAATGTAAGTGGGCATCAGCCCCCCCGCCACACACACACACACACACACAAAGAAGCCGCATGGTCCCAAGATGGTGGATGCACAGCACCAACCAAAGGAGTACTCCACATCCACCATCTTAACAGCCACCAAACAATGGGCCACTACAGTGCACAGATGTTACATGGACCAAATTTACAGTTCACATGCATTTAAAGTAAATTAACATCCCCCACACACACACGCACGCACCCACCCCCAGCCACACAAACCACATGGTCCAAAGATGCTTTTCTCATTTCTGAGCCCATACCACTGACCTCTTCAAGAAAAGCACACTAATTGATATAAAATCTCTCACTAATGCACCCCCACCCCCAGCCACACAAACCACATGGTCCAAAGATGCTTTTCTGGTGCAAAACACTACAGGGCAAAAATATTTAATATTTGAGCCCATACCACTGACCTCTTCAAGAAAAGTACTCCAACTTGATATAAAATCTCTCAATGCACCCCAATGCCAAGAAGCTGATGACTGATCACACTGCTCCCCATCATAATCACATTCACATTAGGGCTTTACCTTTTAAAATGCTGAAATGCAGGGCCTAATATGCCCCTGGCGCCATCTTGGCCTTGGACAAACAGGGACATCACAGCTTTTCGGGTCCCTCACACAAAGTTCAGTGGATTCCCAAAAACTGTGCAGATCATGCATGAATACACCACACCGCCCAAGGCTGATCAAACAGAGCCAAAAAATAAACCGAACAGGCACGCAACATCACGCTCGCAACAAAACAGATTTCATTGTGTTTGCCCTCACACTTAATGAGAGGCTTACCTGGCTGTACACGTCATTCCTCTGAGGAACGAGGGACACGACGACTTCTTTCTTTGCTGGCAAATGAAGAAAGGGGACAAATGGATTGGGACCGTGGCTTTTAAACCCCCCAAGACCTCTCAGTGCTCACTGTATGTCACCGGTCCCGTTTGGGGGGGGGCAGAGGTCGCGCGAGGGCTCGGTGCGAACATCCGGGAAACTGGACATGAAAGTTCATGCGAGGGTTCAAGGTCTCGCCTGAGCTACTGAAGCGGTGCTATGAAATTGGAAACTGCCCTAGGACTTTCTTTTTAAAGGGGCAAAGCACAGGAGAGCTAAAGAACCACCGCCAAAAACATAAATTTCGAGTCAGAGCCATAAATGAAGTGCACAGTGTTGGGGTCATGCACAGTTACATCAGGGGACATTTTTTATTGTGCTTGCAAAGTGCAGATTTCAGTGTCAGAGGCATGCTAAAGGCTGTTACAAATAAAGACACAGACACAGACTGCATTAAAAATTACTTTTTATTTTAATACCACTTAACAAAATGATCTTTTTGGGACATAAGTAAGACATGGACAGCCATGTTACAAATCAGCCCTCCTTTTTTCATGCACTTTCCATATTAAAACTTCTATTTTACAACACAGGAGTGAAGGATTCAATTCATTTTAATTGATCTATCTGCACACACAGTCTGCTATATAATCCTATGTAAAATAATTAATGGCAACATTTTTTTTTGATTTTGTGGTTAGTGAAACATTGTCACCACTGTTGGTACCCTATTTTCATGCACTGAGCCTAAGCCACCCCCCAGTTAGCTTCTCCCCTCTGCTCCTGACTCAGCAAATTAAGTTGATAAAGCCCCCTTCCTCAAACAGAGAAACACAGTGACTTTCTTTTTTTTTTACTTAAATGAGACCCCCTGCTTTTAATAAAGTATCTGTTTGCTTAATCCAAACAGGCACTGACTCCTGCTGAGATAGAAGTGATTTATCAGTAAGAAAGCTGTAGTTCTAGTCAGCTGTTACTTTCTCTGAAAGCAAGATTCTCCTCTGTCAAAAACTAACAGCAGGAAGCTATAATTGGAGTTTTTGATGACTTTGCCAATTTGCAATGATTAGAGCTATTTTACATAATTTCTGCTGACCTTTTTTTGAAGTTTTGCTGTCTTTTCCTGTATTCTTGTCCCTGCTTCTGCTAATTCTTGGATTCAGCCTCCCCACTCCCATAGCAGCCTGCTGTCCCACCCAACATATCCTCCAGCCTCCAATTTACCCCTGCCCCCATCTTTCAGCCTTTTGTTACTCATGTAAAGGACTGTCCCCCTCTTTATCACCTTAGTTAATCTGGTAAAGACCCTCCTTTGCCTTTGTCCCCTTTGTATTCTTGGCCCCCAACCCCTCCCTCCTGCCTGCTATTATTGCCTCTCTTGCTTCCTTTCCTCAGAGGATCCATCAGCCCTGAATGGGCTGAAGCTCATCCTCAAATCAAACCACGTCCTGTGGTTTGAATAATCTTTTTGGCAAAGCCACCCACCCAGTCCCCTCTGAGAAGCAGGTATGGAGTTGCTGGGCTGTTTTAAATTTGAGACCTTTCTTAGCACTGTCGCAAGAGCAGCCTACACCCGAATAGTGATGCCCTGCTTCCATTTCTGGCTAGAAGCTCTACCCTGCTCCACCAGCATTTTTATAAGTGGAATCTCTGCTCTTGGCTGGCATCCTTAATCTTAGTGCTGAGAGTGGCTGGTAAAGCCCTATTTCAAGTAAAGTGCAGCTTCTGAGCTGTGTTAGGAATTTCAGCTTCTCTCTCAATTGAATTTTCTGCCGCCACCCACCCCAACCCGTCCTCTATTAAATACAACTTTTCTGAGCCCTGACCTGCCCCCCTTCCTATCTCTTAAAGGGGTTAGAACCTCTGAATCTTTCCCACCAACCCCAGACAGTAGGCAGTGTACCCAGAGCTCTGGAAAGCAGGCACTCACATTCAATCTCAGTTCTCTTCTCTAAAGTTGCCATCAGTTTCCCTCCCAGCTCTTTTATACTAATCTCCATAGGATGGGCTCACTGAGATACCTAGTACCCCTAGCTCTCCTGGTAGCTTGTATACCACTCTGTCACCAAGTTACCAATTGGCCAGTAATGACCCACCAGCTACTTCCACTGTGGAGCACTCCTCTGGCTTCTGCAACCCACAACCTACCCCTTTCCTCCCAACTAGGCAAATGGTTATTACACCAAAAGTCTCCATCCCCTTCTACCTTTGAACACTTCCCCACCTCGCTCATCCATCTACCCTCTCATTAGTCTGCAAACCCAGAAAATACAAACCTTTATCCTTCCTTAAGGCACTTAAGTTCCTCATTATTCAGAATTTCCTGCTCCTCTTACTCCTGTCAGGAAGCACTCATCCAGTCTTGGATCCCAGAGAGGCAGCTATTAAAGAGTGAAACAGCCTCAACTGTTTCACGTATCAAGTACATGTAAAGCTGAGTATCATCTGCATAGCAGTGAAAGCTCATCCCATACTGCCTTATAATGTCTCCCAATGGCAGCATATACACAGCAAACAACATAGGTGATGACACAGAGCCCTGTGGAACCCCACAGGAAAGGGGTAGTCCAGCCTGTGAAAAAAAGATCTAAACCACTCGAGGACTGTACCCAACAATCTGCAGACCAACCACAGGCGCTCAAGTAACACTCCATGGTCCACAGTATCAAACACAGCAGAGAGGTCCAAGAGTACCAAGATTGAATGACTCCTCCAATCCATTGCTATTAGAAGATCATTAAGTACCCAAACCAATGCTGTCTCGGTACTATGCCTTTTCTGAAATCCAGACTGGACAGGGTCATAGATATCATGAGTGGTTAGATGATTCTCCAGCTGCAACGCAGTCACCTTCTCAATAACCTTGCCCACAAAGGACAGGTTAGAGACAGGTCTGTAGTTAGCTAAGCAATCAGGGTCAAGGGAGTGTTTCTTGAGGTGAGGAATCACAACCGCCTCCTTCAGGGGTCCAGAAACACCCTTGTCTCTAATGAGCACCAGACAGTTTCAGCAAGGACTGGGCCAGTCACCTCAACACACCCCAAAATAAGACATGTTGGGCCCAGGTCCAGACTATAGAAGGCTGACCGCATACCCTGAATGATTCTCATGATATCGGTAACCACCAGCCGGATGAAGACAGACTGCCCAGTGCATTACCTGCAATGTATTTGATGCCCAAATTGGGCCTCGTTATTCCTTGGAAGATATCCAGGCATTGGATCAAACTACTGGCTGTTTTTTGGCACTCCAGCGGTGAAACTATTGACCATAGTTTGCTAATCCAACCATACAATGTATCTGCAGCCAAATGGGCCCTTCTTATTCCCTGGAAGAGATTCAAGCAATGGTGCAGACTGTTGCCATTAGTTTGCTTATTCAGCCATGGGGGGAGGCTACTGGAGATAGCTTGACATTCCCACAAACTACTGACAGTGCTTTGGGGGCGCAGAGTAATGCTGCTGGACCACTTGCTGAAAATACCCTGGAAGAATACTAATGAGATTAATGAATTGATGAGAGACCTAATGACTATGATTGGAGGTATAGATTTTAGCTATAAATGAACTGTATTCTGCTTTCTTTATAATGTAAGAAATATGATCTAAGACGCAGATATTTTAGCTACAAATAAACTGTATGTTGCTTCTATGTAGTGTGTATACAACAGTAAGCTGTTGGTTAATTAGGATCTGCAGCTTATCTGTTAGGTAGGAAATGGGCAGACTAGGTGGGCCAAGCGGTCCTTATCTGCTGTCAAATTCTATGTTTCTATGTTTCTATGTATCTTAAGCTAGATGAGGTTTTGCAGCCAAGCTATTTTTTTCTGTGCTAATAAATTTAGAAGGTCAAGCTTAGACACTTATCTATGAAACAGCATAATTTGCTTAACACTTGAATATCACTTTCTCTGTGTACAGGGAGTATCCCTTGATAAGATTAAAGTCAAGACTGTAGAGATAGGTGCTGTATTCTTAGCATAAGTTGCTTTAGAACTTCAGTGTCAAAGCATTATTAAAACACATCAGTTATGAGGCCAAGTCTTAAATTATCAGCTTGTTATGATATAAAGACTTTGAGCTGTGGATGGTACATTTGTTATGCTGAAAAGAAGCATTGCATTTCTATAATAAGCACTAATAAAGCTAAGGACATAAACTCAAAAGGAAAAACAAACAAACAAACAAAAGGAAAAAACAACAACATAGGCTAAGACTTTTCCTATATAAATTATCTTCAAGAGAAAAGGGTAAGGACTCTTTTCTTCAGATAGTCGGCTCATCATAATGGAGCAGTTGTAAACAGAAAAGTACTCTCAGGCCTTTTTAATCTGAGGACTGGTTTGAGCTAAAGGTGGTATGCCAACTGCATGTTTTCCTGGTTATAGGAACAGGGTGACTTGTATAAAAAATTATTTTTCTGTATTTTTATTTTCACGTCTATTGTAAGGGAATACATTTCTATTCCCCATTGTGTTTTTTTTTTTTACTTAATTCATTTGCATGAGTTGCTGTCAGTAAAATTCACTTTAATAAAAATTCATTGCTTATAAATGGATATGGCTACTCATTTTAGAGTTTTAGAAAATAAATTAGCTGACTGGCAAACAAAAGATTGAAGTTTTTTACGACTGCTGCTATATTGGGCACTTGGGGACACTAAAGTTAACCATAGAGGCTTATAAACATGTATTGATTCGTTCAGATCCTAATTGTCCGGTCCCAATTCACAGAACAGTTGAATGGTGTAAACTAAATTCAGACCCTGGTGCTGCTGGGGCATGTAGGATATATAACTGCCCAAGGCATGGCAATACTAATATAAATTGTGTGTTTGTTAGAGTTTTTGCACATTTAGGAAAGGACCACTGACCTTCTCCATTTTCCCATAAACATGAGTACCAAGGAGATTATGGTGAATTCAGTGTGTTCTTGCACAAGGGAAAAATACTTCTAATCAGAAAACAAGATCAGGACATTATAGAGGCAGGGGATATGATAGGCTCAGAACATCATGAATTACCAGCCCTATGTATAGCAACTCTGGTGAGGTTATACCCTAACATAAATCAACTACTGGCTATGTTTGCTGCTCCCAAAGGTCTTGGGAATCAGGAAACTGACTCTCATGTACATGGTTAAAGCTTAGAGAGCCATAGTTGGTGACCTCAACATGCAAATGTCTCACACCCGAGGCCATTCTCGAGCTAAATCCCTGTCTTCCACTCGCTCCACCAGTTTACTCCCTTCCATTTCTAAACTTAAAACAAACCATTATGACAAACCTAGCAAGGACAAAGGTATTGTTGGAAATCTTATGAGCTTTTTACATTTATGTAGGGGCAAAACTCAACTTAAATCCCCCATACCCCTTTCCTGATGAGGACTATGGCTTACATTTTAACCTTCCCATATCACAGCCGGATTCCTCTGACTCCGAATCTAATGCAGCACAGGCTGAACCTTTGAATATAGGTACTACTAACTCTAACCCCCCTCCAATCTTTGCTATTTAGCAGCTGTAAATTTTAAAACCACATCTCTTATCCCTCAGACAATTACTGAGGCAATAGTAGCAATTCCTGAATTAAATCATATTGTAATGGAGCACTTAGATTTAGAATTTCAGTATGACCCTACCTTAAAGGACATACTACAACAGACCTTGCAATGGAGGCTAAGCAGTTTATGATTTATATAAGGGAATAGACTGCATCTCCCTAGAGTACTGGCAATTTATAGAACAGTGACAGGATTACTATATCAGCATAACTCTACTCTTCAAGCTAAGTGTAATAACTTACAACAAAAAATATCTGTTACCTCACCTCCCCAACTCCTCATCACTCTGCACTTTTTCAATTTTCAGAGCCCACAGCTCCAACACCCATGCAAGGCAATACACCACATCCTTTATTCCAGTATACACCTAATAATCCTACAGGCACTACTTTTGCACCTTTGCAACTCCCATTGCCCACTGCACAGGGGACAGAAGGACCCCACACTTTGTTTTCCCCTTATAACCCACCCTCTACAGCCCATATTTTGGTCCACCCCTATAACCCACCAGTCCAAATGCCAATACTACAAACCTCCATCCAGCTGCCTCCACAACCTGCTAGTACTACCACCCTATCCCCATAACAACCTTGCAAGCCCCTGTATTCTCGCAACAACCACATCCAGCACTGCTAACTAGTCCAATTATACCAAATATAAATGTTCAACAACACATCAGTGCTCCAATACCTCCAATACCACCCCAACCCCAACAAACATTACATACTCAGGCAGCACAAATACCAAACACCCAACCCATTGATAGAACCCCTCTGCAGCCTCTCCTCCCAGCATCTAAGTTGGAAATACTTAAAATAGTAAAAATGGTGAAAGGTCAAGTCAATTTTACTGATGGTATCAATTCCAACAACATACACAAATATGCTAGACAGATTCATGATTTGTCAGAAGAGTATGGGGAAGTTGTTATGCTTCAAGTTCTCAAACAGTCCATGAACCCAGTTATAGTAAATAGCAAGTCTCTAAAAACTATTACAATGTAGGCAAAACAGTCATTCGCTATTTAAGAAATATTTATGACTTGCAGGTGGAAGGTGTTGTACAAAAAGCCACACTCTCGGGTTTAACACCTAAGAAAGACTACCATACCTGGTTATGTAATTTACAATGTGAATTTTCTGATTTGGAAGTGGCAGATTTGCATACGTATTTAAGTCCACACTTACAAACACAATTTGACTTACATGCCATACAACATCTCCCTTGTGAAGAAGCAACTAGAAAGTTAGCTGTGTTGCATCAAGCCCAGAAAGGGACAGAGCAGGATAGGCAGCCTTTTTGTTAGGAAGCAGACATCAGAAAGGACTGGTCACCCCCAATAAAACAGTGACCCACAACCACCATTTCAGGAACAACCTCAGTCTGGACAGTCAGGCAAACCCCCCAAAACAAAATTCTAGGGCCATTGGGTATGACCTTCGCCCTCTTGCGAGTCTCAGTCATGGGATTGGGAGACCATATTGGGAAAATAGAGGCAGAGGAAATTTTGCTCGTTCTACCCATACTGTACTCCCCCAGTGACATTTTCCTGTTAATTCTACTAAATACCCCTTAAAAACCTTATATACCATTTCAGGACAAAAAGCAATATCAGGACCTTTAGTCCCTATAAAACTTAATAGACACCCCACAGAGGCAATTATAACTGATATACCAGCACATGGAGTCCTTGGAGTGGCATATGCACACTGCCTAAGCTTCATTAATACACCTGTACCCACATTCCCAATCACCACTCATTTGCCAAAAGAATATATACCCAAAATATACAACCTAGTTCAAC
The DNA here is from genome assembly GCA_016271365.2 of Neoceratodus forsteri. NCBI lineage: Eukaryota > Metazoa > Chordata > Ceratodontiformes > Ceratodontidae > Neoceratodus > Neoceratodus forsteri. The sequence continues at coordinate 141,697,593 of JADMNL010000027.1, forward strand.
AAACAACAAAAGAGGAGTATGCAGGTCTAGTACAAACACTACCAGTCTGTATTCTTGGCACTACCCAACCCCGACAAAAGCAATACTCCATTAAATCCCAATACAACATTAACTAGACAAAACTATTCAAATCTTATTAAAAGATGGCATATTTAGGCCCTGCATTTCTTCCGCTAATTCTCCAGTGCTGCCAGTACCAAAGAAGGATGACTCTATTCATTTAGTAGTACATTACAGACAGCTCAGTAAGCATACTTTTGATAATGCAATACAAAACACTGACATGGTGCAACAGTGGGAAGCCCTTCCCATTGTGACATATAAGACAGTACTAGATGTCTCAGATGTTTTCTTCTCTACTCCCTTGCATAAAAAGGACCAATACAAGACAACATTTACAGTAAATATCAGCAATATTGTTTCCAACAGTTATCTCAAGGTTTTAAAAATTCACCAAACATATTTCAATCAATTATAACCAGGGACCTTGCTGCTATTCCGATATCAGAATTTACATCGATGATATATACTGTATTTTAGTCATCATGACCCCCAGGAACATTTTCAAACACTACATCAGGTGGCAACAACATTGGCAAATAAAGGTTACAAAGTTAACTGGGAAAAAAGCCAGATAGGGCTTAGAAAGGTTAAATATTTAGGAAAACAAATACAGGATGGAGTTAGCTTATCTGACGAATACCTACAAAAAGTTAGACAGATAAAAGTACCACAAACTGAAAAAAACAGTTGCAAAGTATTTTAGGGTTATGCAACTTTGCCTGAAACCATGTGCCCAATTAGTCAACACTAACTAAACCCCTGTATCAAGTATTACAACATTTTTCATGGGATATTAGTTGAGTTGCAGCAAACGATTTTACAGCATCATTCCTTGACATCTTTAAATTTAATTTACCCATTAAACATTCAAATAGATACAATACATGACAGTTATTCGGCAGCTATAATGCAAAACAAAAATTGACCTCTTATCACACAGGTACTTTTTCAAATACTGGAAGTGCTTTCCCCAACTCTATTAAACCTTTATTAGCACTGCACCAAATAATAAAATGTGTGCCTCTTTTGCTGCAGGCCCCAAAAATTACAATACATGTATCAGATCCCAGCACCTTAGCTCTTATTAAGAACCCAGTCTTAGTACCTAATAAAGCACATGCTTTACATCTTAGTGCCTTAATGAATACAGAAAAGATCTCTTTGAAGTAGACTCACAAAAATACACACATCACAATGAGAATAAGGGTAACCCACCACACTTTAAATATACCCTTCACTACCTGGATCACTACCAGGATTAACTGCAAAACGGGCACCAGTACTCTACTTGATTGGGTTCTCATGAACCACCTCGCTGGGATCTCTTGCACCACGGTTCTGCCAGACTCTCTCAGTGACCACTCACTAATCATCTGTGAATGGACAAACAAATTTTTAAAGCCCCCCCCCAAAAAATCATCTCCTGCAGAGTCCTCCCTCGTAGCAACCTGACCCCTCTTAAACAATACCTGAAGCTTCAAGACTGGTCACCCATATATGAGGCAATGGATGTTAACCTGGCTCTTGCCCATTTCATCTCGACTTTCAACACAGCATGTGACCTCTTTGCCCCGGTTAAAAAGCATAAGGCTAAATTTATCTGCTACCCCTGGATCACGGCAGGACTCCTTGCCCAGTTGAAATGGAGGGACCATCTCTGGGCAGTAGTTAAAAATAACCGGAAAGCAACCTGACATTCAATCATATAAACAAGCCCAAAATGCCTGCACTAAAGCAATACGGCTCACGAAAAACTCCTACTACAAAGACGTACTTACTAACACCTGGGGAAACGGACGAGCTTTCTGGGAGAATATGAAGGAAATAACAGTGAAGCAGCCTGTAATCTCCCCAACCATACTTGTAGTCGATGGATCAGCTACTCTCATCCCAATGGTCATTGCTAACACCTTTAGTACGGCATTTACAGACCTCAGTACAGTCCTCCCTCCTGACTATTTCGAACAAAGCACCTCCTCCTCCGGCCTCCATTGTACACAGTCTCACCCACCCCTCTTCTACTTCAGAGAGGTCAGACCGTATGATGCATGCTGCTACATTGCCATGGCTATCTCAAAATCCAGAACCAGTGGTGATACCTTGGACCTTAAGCTTTTATCACTTTACCCAATGAACTTCTTCTTCCCCTAACAAAAATTCTCAATCTTTCCCTCGCTAGTAGTAAATTCCCGGATAGATGGAAAACTGCAATTGTGATCCCTGTTCACAAAAGTGGTGACAAGACCAATCACTCAAACTATCGCCCCATCTCAATACTTCCTCCACTCTCTAAGGCCCTTGAGCGGATTATGGTAGACCAACTCACTGATCATCTGGAGAAATACAACATCTTAACAACAAAACAACGTGGTTTCCAGAAAGGGCACAGTACCACCACTGCCCTCCTTGAGCTCACTGGAGCAGTTCACAACTCCCTTGACAATGGACAGCTCACTGGGGCTGTTTTGATCAACCTATCCAAGGCCTTTGATACTGTCCATCATGGGCTCCTTATTGATCAACTACTAATCGCCGGCCTGTCTCCTGACTCTGCACTATGGTTCAACAGCTACCTAGATTACCAGAGGCAAACAGTAAAAATTGCCTCTGCTCTCTCCGATACCCTGCCCATCCACTCTGGTGTCCCACAGGGTTCCATCCTGGGCCCCCTCCTTTTCAGCCTCTTCTTGAACTCACTACCACAATCCTGTTCTGAACCCATTATACTGTATGCAGATGATGCTGTAGTCTTCTCATCTCACAAAGATCCCTCATCTCTGCAACATTCTCTCCAGCATGGCTTCAGCTCCATTGAGTCCTGGTTCCAAGAGCTAGTGCTCAATCACAAGAAAACTAAATCAATGCTTTTTCAGTCCCAAAAACCCGCACAAGCAACACCAGCTGGTTATTTCCACTGCAAATGGTAACACCCTTGATCCGGTCCAGTCTTTCAAATATCTAGGGATCTTTACTGGATCCTTGCCTCACATATGTGGCCCACGTTGACAATGTTACCAGAACTGCTAATATACGTCTTGGTCTACTTTACAAATACAGACAACACCTTACCTCTGAGGCACTGAAGATAGCCATACAGAGCTCTGTGGTCTCGGTCATCGACTATGGTCTCATCATCTACAGCTCTGCCATAATGACAGCCCTCAGACAGATATCAGTTGCCTTAAATAAGGCCTTCTGACTTATTACTGGTGCCCACCGTCTTACCCACACATGCGACCTGTATGCTCAGACTAGTTGGCTCCAACTTTCGAACCGTATCAAGTCCTCACTTGTACTATGGCAAAGAAAATCCATCTTGGCCTGGCACCTCCTGGCGTCCTAGCCTTACTACCTGAAAGCACCAGTCGACGGAGCTCCAGGAGATCTAAGTGGCAGCTCCTGAAAGTCCCCCACTGTCGCACTAGCCTGGGCCAATGCTCCATTGCCTACAAAGCTCCACTTTGGCTAAATGACCTCAGTCACACTATCTCCTCTGACAAAACTATTGGGATGTTTAAAACCAGCCTCCGGCAACATCTCACTACCTTCAGCCCTTGTGATTGCTTCTCCTAAAGTTCAGAAATCACCTACTAAGCTGATTGTGGTACCCCCCACCACACACCAGTCCTAACTGCCACACCTTGCAATCATGTACCCCTCTATGCACTTTTCCTTTCCCCCATCTCCTGTCTTCTCTTCCTCCTCCTTCTCTTATCCCTTCCACATACTCTCCCCTCTTCTCACCCCCTTCTCTCCCCCCTATGGAAATAGCACTTACTGGCAAATCTCACCTGACAAATGCCACTGGATGCTTCACCGTTTCTCCCTCTATGTTCATACCAAGGTCCTAATAACCATTACCGTCTGTTATTACACTGTGAAATGTCTTGTTTCCTTTGAAATGTTGTTTTTCTCCCATTCTGTACTTCTTCTGACGTGGAACCTCTGTAAAAGAGCCTTGGCTCAAAGGTATTTGTAATCCTAGATCTTAATAAATAAATAAATAAATAAAATAAATGCCCCCTTGGGTGGATATTCCCAATGGATGCAACACTACTTATGCAGAAGACAGTGCCCAGTATATTGATGGTAAGTGTAGAGCAGGTATAGGACTTATACTTGGTCAGAAAACATTAGAAGGAGACTTTCTCATCTCTCAGCAAGACTCTGTACCAGTCAAGGCTAAATCTGCACAGCATGCTGAAGTATTAGCACTTAAAAATGCCTTGCTGCACAAGCCTAATTTTATTGTTACTGACAGCAGTTATGTAATACACACTTATAATGCATGTCAAAATCATGTTGAGGCTTATTTCTCAGGCTGGGCTGCCATTTGGCAAGCAAGTGACCTCTCAAACCCTAGACCTTAAGTTACCCACATCTGAGGGCATGGAAGAGACAGTAAACATTCCAAGCACCACTCTGGCAATTCAGCAGCAGATAAAATGGCAAAACTTACATACAACGTGCTGCTGCACCACCAACGTAGTCAAACCATGTCTGAAGCCTGTTTTCAGACCCAGGTGGTTGGCCACCAGCTGGGTACTGAGAATTATCAGAAAATGCGGGAATGGGAGTCAGAAGGTGAAATTAAAAAGTTAACCAGAAACACCTATTTGGTTCAGGATGACTCCTGCAGGCAGCAACTGATCCAAATGGCATATGAGGTTATAGGACATGCTCACCTTGGGATTAAGGCAACATCCAGATTGATTAGACAAAACTTTACTTGCCCATCATTAATGTATGATGTCACCAAGTATACACAAAGTTGCTCAATATGCAGCAATATAAGAATGCATCAGTCCTTCTCACTCCTAACCTGCTGGGAGAGAATATATCTTGATTTTGTTGGACCTTTACTCCCCCAGTGAAAATAAAAAATATTTACTTGTTATCATTGATCATTTTACTCGGTATGTGGAAGCCTTTCCAGCCATGGCAACCACAGCTAAGTTTGTGATAGATACATTAACAAAAAAATCTTCCCACATTGGGGAATACCTCAATACATTCATTCAGACCAGGGCTCGCATTTTAAAAATCAGCATATGTCAGCCCTGACACTTGAATATGGATTAAATTGGCACTATGTCACCCCATATCACTCTCAGTCACAGGGTCTGGTTGAAAATGTTAACAAACAGCTTAATCAGGTCTTGCATATGGGGTATACTAAATTCTGGACTTGAAACCTTCCCATGGCATTAATGCATCTGAGAAGTAGGCCATTAACCAAACATGGTCTATCCCACTATCAATTGTTAACCAGAGCTCAGATGCATATGCAAACATCACTTTACCCCTCCACCAGGCAAAACCCACAAAAATTAAGGGCACAAGTCATGCCCCCAGTAAACCCATATCAAATTGGAGACTGGGTTTGTTGGAAGAAAATAGTAACCACCCCAATGGGGCCTAAGTATACTAAACCTATACAAATTAAGCAAATGTCAAATAATGCTGTCCTGGTGGAACCTAAGGGAAAATCCAAATGGGTACATGTCTCTCAACTGAAAAAAAAATGTGTTGCAGATGAGTGAGGCATCACTCAGTTTACCACCCCCTTATGTTTGTATTGAGGAGCTGCTGGATAACCCAAACCCACAAACAACCCAAATGATAGTCATATCTGCATGACTTCCCTGTAGAGCTAGATCCCTGAATATGATTCTTGACATAGAGGAAGAAAACAACCACCTCAAAGCAGGAAGACATTTTGCTATTCATCTGCAACCTGCTGTGTTTCTGGCTTTATTAGCAGCCCTTGGGTTTCTGTATGCCTGTTTGGGATTTACATTGGCTAAATTATTGACTTAATGCACTGTTGTGTTTTCTTTTATATCATATGTCTTATGGTGCTCTTAGGACAGTTTATCAACAGTACATCTGGTGTCAGAAAGAGGGGATACCAGATGTTTTCTGGCTATCTAGCAAAGGAGGAAGGGGTAAAACTGGTAGAAGGGGACAGGGAGACACAAGTATAATGAAGATAAGTCAGAAACAAGATTGTAGAAAGGGTCGGTGGCAAGAATGCAGGTTGTTTGACTTATCAGTAATATTGATGCTATTTCCAATCCCTTTAGGTCATAACGTTAAAGTGGGAAAAGGGGGGCGGGATAAGGGAAGGGGTAAGCAGTCACTAAAGTAAATGGGGGAATAAATAAGTTTAGATATTATAAAGTGAAGACTTTGAATATATATGTCAATTTTTTTGGCTAAAAAAAAGGAATCTATATGATAAAAAAAATCAGGAGAGACTCACAGCAGGTCCTTTGGAAAACTTTGAGGTTAAGATTAAAATAGAAAAACAAATACTACGGAAACAATTAATATAATAACCTGGAATGTGAGAGGTGCAAGAGACATAACTAAACTCTGAATAATTATAAATCAATGTAAAAGGAAAAGGGTTGATATCTATTTTCTACAAGAAATGCTCTTTGAAAATAAAGACTTTAAATAGTTCAAAAAATTACTTAAAGCAATAGGATTCTATTCAGAATATAATAACAAATCTAGAGGCATGGCAATTCTAATTACAAAGACAATTTTATATATAATCATAATTCAAGATAAAGACAAGGAAGGGAGATATTCAATAGTGCGTACTAAAAAGAATCTTAATGAATATACATTAGTTTCAGTCTATGCACCGAATGAAGAGGATCCAAATTTCTTTAATGAGTTATTTATGAAGATCTCAACCTTTCCAGCATCGTACACAGTAGCAGGAGATTTTAACATCACCTTAAGTCATATGGACAGATGTATGGGTACAAGGGAAAGGAAACATAGGCTGATTCCCTTGATTAAAAATTATAGTCAGGGACTAGAGCTGGTAGATCTGCTAAAATATTTATACCCAGATAATGAAATTTATTCCTTCCATTCTATCATTTACAATACTCATTCAAGAACTGATATTTTTCTTGATCTAAACAATTAGTGGGAGAGATTAAAGATATAAAATATGATTCAATCACAATCTCAGATCATGCAGTGGTACACCTTCTTACTGAACAGCAAGAAATAGAACCACAATTGAGACAATGGGAATTGGATATAAAGTTATTAAATGATGAAATAGCTATTTAAAAAATATTAGAAGAAATAAATAATTTTTGGAAGAATAACAATCAGGATGAGGTAGATTTTTCAATATAATGGGATGCCTTTAAAGCACATATAAGAGGCACGTATATTGCTTATTCTTATAAGAATAAAGCAGATCAGTGTTTATTGAATCTCTTAGAACAACAGTTGGCCACTGCTGAAGCAGACTTAATAACATCAGGTATAGGCCTACAAAAAGTGTTACTTCTAGGAGGTAAGATAAAACAAATGATAGAGAACAAAACTAAGGGGATTTGGCAAGAGCAAGGGCCAAATATTATTTTCTGGGAAAAAAGCCGGACAGATTGTTAGCCTATCAGTTGCAATCAGAAAAAGCACAAAATGCTATTGATGCAAAAGAAAATGAGGAGGGACAAATGGTAACTGACCCAAAAGAGATTAATGAGATATTCTCCAAATTTTATTCAAAATTATACACACAGGAAAATATAACTGACAAACAGAAAATAGAGGATTTCCTCTCAACTATAGCCCTTAATAAACTGGACGAGCAGGATCAACAGAGTTTACAAATGCAAATTACAATACAGGAAATTCTGGAGGCCATTTCAGAGCTACCATACAACAAGTCCCCAGGCCCAGATGGCTTCATAAATGAGTTTTATGAGCACTTTAAGAATAATGTAAATGAAATACTACACCATATAATAACATGTAAGATGGGAATAACCCATCACCCTCCTTCTATCAAGCTAACATCACACTGATTCCAAAACAAGACAAACCATCTAGTAAATGTGGTTTGTACAGACCCATCTCATTATTAAATTCTGATTATAAACTCTATACAAGAATCTTAGCAAAAAGATTGGCTAAAGTATAACGAAAATAATTCATCCCAATCAGATAGGTTTTATTCTGGGTAGAAAATTATTGGATAATATAAGCCGTACTTTAAATATCATAGAAATCTTGGCTCATAAAAATGCCAAATTAATAGCACTCAATGTAGAAAAAGCATTTGATAGGGTAGGGTGGGAATATCTTTTTGAAACACTGCAAAAAGTTGGGTGTGGGAATAAGTTTACAGACTATAAGATCAATTTATAAGGCCCCGACTGCCTCAATATGAAACAATGGCCAAACATCATCTGAGGTACAGTTAGGTAGAGGCACAAGACAAGGCTGTCCACTTCACCTTTACTTTTTGGCATATATATGTAGAGCCACTGGCACAGGCAATAAGACAAATGGAGGAAATACAAGGTATAAAAATAAATGGGAACAATCATATTGTATCATTATATGCAGATGACGTTCTGCTTTATTTGCAGGACACAATGGTGTCAATGCCTGTGCTAATGAATCTTATAAGTAAATTTGCAGATATATCTGGTTATAAAGTAAATGTTAAATAAAACTGAAGTCCTGCCAATAAACCACGCTTTCCGGCTCTCACATTTAAAAGAGAAAATAATTTGGACACTACACAAAAAAAAAAAAATGAAATACGTGGGTGTATGGGTTACATAAAAAAGAGAAGCTCTATATAATAACAACTATGATACCATAATCCCAAAAAATCTATAATGATTTACAGAGGTGGCAGTTATTACCTCTGACTTTAATAGGAAGGATAAATGTGGTTAAAATAAACCTACTACCCAGGTTACTGTTTTTATTTCAGGCTCTCCCTATTTGGATCCCAATGGGTACATTTAAAAAGTTAGAAACAGACATTAGAAAGTTTATCTAGCAAACCAAACAACCTAGAATAAGTCTCACTAAATTATATGCTCCTACAGACAGAGGGGGGTTAGGTTTGCCAAACTTCCAATGATATTATTATGGCACTCAAATAGTTCAAATCAAACTTTTTATAACTCTTTAGGCAAATCAGATTGGGCCAAAATTGAAGACACTAAATCAGGCATAAAAACTTTGACTGCGATTCTGTTCCACAGCCAGAAGAGCCTTGTTGAAACAACCTGTTTGGAGTCATCTAACTCTCAGCAAGAATTTGGATAGAAATCCATAAAATGATAGGATGGAAGGAAACACTTTCACCATATACATATTTAAAATTAATTCCCAATATAAAAAAAAATTAGAAGAGAAATGGATCTATCAAATTAGACTTCTATTACATCATGGAGAATTTATGGAATTTCATTTGCTCAAACAGAGACGTAATTTAGAAGATGGCTATTTACTTGCTCACTTCCAGATAAGATATTTTATATGGGCCCAAAAAGGCTGTCTGGGGGAATTAGTTGCTTCTCCAATTGAAGAACTTTTCTTTTTTAGTTGTTTAACTAGGAGTAGTACACTAAGCTGAAAGCTTTTTTATAGTCGTGACCTGGGAGCACAAGGAAGTTAAGTGACTTGTTCAGGGTCACACAGTATGTAAGTGGAACCTGTGGGATTCAAACCCAGGTCTGGTCTGTTGGATATCACCAGATTTGCAGCTCAGAGCCTTAAACCACTGTGCTATACTGCTTCCCCAACTAAGAACTAATGGATTCAAAAACTGAACAAAAACTAAATGACTTCATATATATTTAAATGTCTAGAAGGAAAAATTCCTCAATTAAATACATTATATGATAAATGGAAAAAAGATATAGGGCCGAACGTGTCTATGGAAAAATGGCAACAAATTATATGAAAAACTCTAAAAGAATCAAAAAATAGCAAACTCAAACAAATGCAGTACAATATTTTGCATAGGGCTTATCATACCCCAAAGAAGCTACATGACTTTAATATAAATATAACAGAGAAGTGCCCAAAATGTCAAAATCAAAGGGGGGCACTGATTCATATGTTAATAAACTGCCAAAAACTAGCAAAATATTGGAGGAAGATTCTAGTTGTAGTGCGGAAAACTCTCGGGGTCGACTTTCCATATGATCCAGGAATTATTATGTTTGGGAGTAGTTCTTTGCAGCCCATAGAACAAAATGGAGGGGGTAAAGAAAGACTATTAGATATAATGCTTATTAATGCCAAAAAGTTGATATTACAAGGGCTGGAAAGATCCAGAGACTCCACATATGAAACAATGGCTTAATATGATGATAGATTGCAGCAACCTGGAGAGAATTTTCTACACCTAAGAAGCTAATTTCCACAAATTTAAAGAAATGTGGGATTCTCTAATATTGTTTTTAAAACATACACCAGGACAGTTATAGCACATTTATAGTCTTGCACCTCATCATGTACAGTCCGAATAGCTTACGCTTCTTCTCTTTTTGTTCCCTCAAAGTAAAAAGACCTGTGGGCCGAGACCTGATTCTTTCTGAAAAATGATGACTGGCAAATGATTCTGTTATATGATATGGAAAGTGTCAATACGGTGACATGCCATGTTTTGATTCAGAAAACAAACAAACAAAAATATAGATTGTATGGTGCATTTAGGAATGTTGCACTAAAAACATGCAATACGTCCTGGCAATACCGTCAATGTAGAAAAGTTAAAGCAACACATAGCCTACCTGCTCCAAGCAAAAAACAACTTTGCATTATACTTATTATTTTATTTGCTTATATTAGTACTGATTTATGTATTGTGTTTTTAGCATTACCCTTTGCGTCATGACTAAACAGAAAACCAGGAGGGATGAAAGTAGGCCATTCTCACATAAAAAAAAAACTGTATACACTGTTCCTAAGGATCCAATACATGATGCCCGGGTGCAGCGTAAACAGTCAATTAAAAAAGACAGTCACATAACAAGGGAAAATGCTCACATAAACCTTTTGAAATGCTTGCAAAAGTGTATTTACACTTTCCTTTTACTGATAGTAGCTGCTTTTCTCATCTATATAGCATTTTTATCACAATCAGATGCCCCCCTTACCACACTTCAGACCTCATACATATCACCACTGACTGGAGACACAGAATTCTTCAACACTTTATACATATCTCCTCTAACTGGTGACCCACAGCCTCTCAACATCTCAGACCTGAAATATCCTGACACCTTTTATCAGGTCACCAGCACAACTACAGAAAACCAGACAACACTACCATCAGTTCCTGAATCTATGGTGTGCATCCCTGTGGCAGTTGAACCAATACTCTACCAGTACAACCTCTCTATGGATATAAGGCATTATATGAATTTGTTACCTCATCAATAACATATTCCATTGACAAAGAAAATGCTATTCCTAAAGAAATTCAAGGTCCAGTGCAACCAATGCCATCAAAGGAATTATACTCCACCAGTTATGGAAGTCAACTTTACTGCTGTTTGGTGTAACCTTACCAAACAGGACAATACAAGATGGATGAAAAAGTACACGTGTTCACTACTTTGCCCGAGTGCAGCAAAATTTAACAGACAATCTATTGTTGTTGCAGAAGTGCCCTGACACTAATTTACCATATGAATATTTTCTCACTACGAAGCATATTGGTCAATTTATTAAGAAAGATGGAGAATTTTATCGGCTCACTGCTAAGTGCATTTCATATCAAGATGCCATCCAACAATATGACACTGCAGCAGCATGGGGCACCTACAAGGTCTTAAGGTGGGAAGGATAATACTTAAGCAGAGAATTTCAGCTAATTACAAGAGGACCCAGTAGCAGCCCATGCATCATTGCAATCGAGCAAGCCAATAAGAACCCTACTACTACTGATGTCCTGGGCTGCAGAAAACTACAACCTTTAACAACTGCTACTGACTTTCAAAATACTTGCATACCTGCTACTGCTTTTCACAACACAACCTACTGTCACTTCATCAGTCAACTCTCTCAAGGATGGGAATGTACCTATTTGCAATATGTCCCCTGTGATTAGACCATCTACTGTACATAGCCACCTCCTAACAAAGTTACCTGCACACCACATGGTGAAAGAGGGTCCAGCAATTGCCCAGCATCAATTCTTAACATGCAGTTCCCTGAAATAGACTAGCTTATTGAACTTAAGGACATTCAAAATGTGAGATACCCAAATAAAAGACCTGATAGGAAGCCCTTGGGACTGGCATGGGGCTTTATATCCTGTAAGAATAACACTTGCCTTGCCAAGAAGATGTATATGATTATGAACAAGGATATTTTATAAAGCACTGTGGCAGAATACAACTACCAATATTAATAACTAAGAGACTTAAATGTTCCTTGAGTACAGCATACACTGACATTTCTGATACCAACTGGGAGTACCAAATAGCCACTGAGTACCTGGGAGAAAATATCAAGGATCTCTTTATTCACCTCAATCATCAATTGGAAGAACTGGTGTACCATTTGAATGTGGCAGAAGACATCAGCGGAGCTGCTAATCAACATTTCAATGCCCTATTACGTGGTGACTGCCCAGGCTTAGAACAAGCATGCAAAACTGATACATGTTTTAATGCCACTACCTATCAATTACAAGTTACTAAGCTTAATCACAGTATTCACACCTATTCAGGAACTTTGCATTTATTCACCGCCATACTCTCGCCTCATGATATGTTCATACTTATCCAACCTATAATCTGTGTTCCTTAACACACTCCAAAGAATATCACATTACAGTGGTACTAGCCCTTTGAGTGCCCTAACAACATCTATTGCCCCTACAAAACTTTACCAAACAATTCCCTTATAGACAGTTGGATGGTGGGTAGACTTAATACTCCAGTCCTCATTGCAGGTTACATGTGGAAAGATGAGGAATCCTTCTGCATACTGTATTTTAATTGCACTGTTACAGACATGACAGAAACATTAATTATCCGTTTACATACTTATGACACTCCACAACAGATACAAATTCACTTGGCTTTAGACAGAGTAGGGACAACACTGCAAAGCTTGCATTAACTTACAGTACAACTTAAGTAGAAAAATGTACATTTTAAAGATGAGCTACATAGAGCAGAACAACAATCACAAAGAATGGAACAACAGCTAACACAAACTGTAGAATTCATGGCCACTTACTCAGAGTCATAATTTAATAACTGGAAGAGAAAGTTTAACCATGTGTTAAATTCTCTGTTCGGTAAATGGGGGAACCGGACTTTGGAGCCCCTGGGATGGTTGGCTTCCATCTTTTCCTGGTTGCTGTCACCAGTCATTTTATTAATTGTAATAGTTTTAATAGCAATTGTGCTTTTATTATTGTGCTTTAGCAAGTAAAGTTTTACCCATTACTTTCATTAGTATTTATTTTTTTTTTTAAGATCATGTATTCAGGCCATGTCTGTGCAATGGCACTGACCTGTCTCAGACCTTATGCAATTTGGACTACATTTAAAAGAAGCCAATGAGTCACATCTGCTATCACTTTGTTCATATCCAACTGTCTCACCTCAGCAAGCAAAATGCTTTGGTTGTGATGTCATCTTCTCAAAAACTCCACAAACAAGACACCACCTGAAAGCTCATTTATTCCACTGTCACCCAGACTTATATGCCTGCCTTACTCTGAACTGCGATGGACTATCTTGTTACGTGGCATCCGTCTTATAAGATTATCCTTTACATTCACCAACAGATAGATGCTTTTATCCTCAATTATATTTTTGCAAAAACAGGGGTAATTGCATTATCTGCAATGTATTTGCTGCCCAAATTGGGCCTCGTTATTCCTTGGAAGAAATCCAGGCATTGGATCAAAGTACTGACTGTATTTTGGCACTCCAGTGGGGGAACTACTGACCATAGTTTGTTAATCCAACCATACATGGAAGAGATTCAAGCAATGGTGCAGACTGTTGCCATTAGTTTGCTTATTCAGCCATGGGGGGAGGCTACTGGAGATAGCTTGACATTCCAACAAACTACTGACAGTGCTTTGGGGGCACAGAGTACTGCTGCTGGACCACTTGCTGAAAATACCCTGGAAGAATACTAATGAGATTAATGAATTGATGACAGCCCTAATGACTATGATTGGAGGTATAGATTTTAGCTATAAATGAACTGTATTCTGCTTTCTTTATAATGTATGAAATATGATCTAAGACGCAGATATTTTAGCTACAAATAAACTGTATTTTGCTTCTCTGTAGTATGTATCTTAAGATAGATAAGGTGTTGCAGCCAAGGTATTTTTTCTGTGCTAATAAATTTAGATCAGGCTTAGACACTTATCTATAAAATAGCATAATTTGCTTAACACTTCAATATTACTTTCTCTGTGTATAGGGAGCATCCCTTGATAAGATTAAAGTCAGAGACAGACTGTAGAGACAGGTGCTGTGTTCTTAGCATAAGTTGCTTGTGAACTAAGGTCAAAACATTATTAAAACACATTAATTATGGGGCCAAGTCTTAAATTATCAGCTTGTTATGATATAAAGACTTTGAGCTGTGGATGGTACATTTGTTATGCAGAAAAGAAGCATTGCATTGCTATAATAAGCACTAATAGAGCTAAGGACCTAAGCTGAAAAGGAAAAAAAAAAAAAAAAAAACAACACTCGCTAAGACTTTTTCTATATAAGTTACCTTCAAGACACAAGGGTAAGGACTCTTTTCTTCAGATAGTCGGCTCATCATAATGGACCAGCTGCAAACAGAAAAGTACTCTCAGGGTTTTTTAATCTGAGAACTGGTTTGAGTTAAAGGTGGTAATCCAATAGCAGGTTTTCCTGATTATAGGAACAGTGTGACTTGTATGAAAAATTACTTGTATGTATTTTTATTTTTGCGTCTATTGTAAGGGAATACATTTCTATTCCCCATTCTGATTTTTTTTTTGCCTGTTAATTCCTTCTGCATGGTTGCTGTCAGTAAATTTTGATTTAATAAAAATTCATTGCTTAGAAATGGATATGGCTACTCATTTTAGAGCTTTAGAAAATAAATTAGCTTACTGCCAAACAAAAGATAGAAATTGTTATGATTACTGCTATATTGGGCACTTGGGGACACTAAAGTTAACCATAGAGGCTTATAAACATGTATTGACTTGTTCAGATCCTAATTGTCCTGTCCCAATTCACAGAGTAGTTGAACTGGTGTAAACTAAATTCAGAACCTGATGCTACTGGGGCATGTAGGATATATAATTGCCCAAGGCATGGCAATAATAGTATAGTGCCCTATGCACTATTGGCAGGGGTATATGGAAACTGCACATACCCCACTTGCATAGCTGCGCACCCATGGACAGGTGCACACCAGCCAGTATTCACTACGGCTGCCACCTGTCTGTGGCCCCCCCAGCATGCAGGACTCTGCAGGGTGGCTAGGGGCAGGGATGCGGATCAGACCAGGCATCCAGTTGGATGCCCAGACTGGGGCCCAGAGTGGATCACTTCCATGGTGGGGCGTGTGTTGGCAGCACGTCTCACAGAAGACCAATGGCCAGTGGCCAAGAGGGTGAGAGGAGGGCACTGCCATCAGCCCTCCCACAATGTGGCCCTGAAGTGGGTTGCAGGGACAGGGTGGGGGTCTGTTGACAGTATGGTGGGTGCCAGGAGGCTGCCATGCACTGCTGTGTCCTGGGTGGTGCCAGGTGGCTTTAGGGTGGTCCAGCAGCAGTGGTCCTGTTGGCAGAGTTGCCTAACCACCCTGTCTGGGCAGTGAATAGTGGTTGTGCATGGGGTGCATAGGGGGCCTATGGCAAGGTTCCCCCTGTTGTACCCAGCACCCTCCTCTGCACTCCCGAGGCCAGCACTATGTTCATTAGTGCATGACATGTAGTGCCAGCCCACCCCTTGCCTGCCCCTGGCATGTTGCTCTTCGCACAGCCAGGGGATCAAGTGCGTAGGTGCTGCATGCCCCCCCTTGGTGCATCCTGTGTGGGGGGGCATGTAGGGTGTGGCATGGCTGCATGCCCCAGATAAGCACACATAGCCACTCTGCTCCAGTAGTGCATAGGGCCCATAAATAGTGTGGTTGTTAGAGGTTTTGCACATATAAGAAAGGACCACTGTCCTTCTCCATTTTCCCATAAACATGAGTATCAAGGAGATTTTGATGAATTTAGTGTGTACTTGCACAAAGGAAAAATACTTCTAATCAGTAAACAAGATCAGGACATTATAGAGGCAGGGCATATAATAGGCTCAGAACATCATGAACTACCAACCCTATGTATAGCTAGTCCGGTGAGGTTATACACTAACATAAATCAACTACTGGCTATGTCTGCTTCTCCCAAAGGTGTTGGGAATCAGGAAACTGACTCTCATGTACACGAAGAAAGTGTAAAGAGCCATGCCCTAGAAATAGCACCAAACTCAGGCAAAACACCAGCAAAGGATTGAGGGTTGGGAAGGGAGAAGGTGTGAGGGGTCCTTGGAGTGAAGGGAGTAGGAGAAAGAGGGGATAGGAGGGGTTGGTAAGGATAGGTAAGAAGGGAGGGACCCAAACTAGTATTTTGAGATGAAGGAAGCACAGTGCAACTGGTGACATGAAGGGAGAGAGAGGATGGAAAGGGAGAAGTCAATGGAACAACAGTAAGTATGAGAGGGCGAGTTGGTAGGGCAGCAGAAAGCATTGCAAAGTTTATCCAGTCTGGCAAGGAAAAATGAGGGAGCAGTGCTGCAGATCCCATCCACAGAATCAAAAACTGGGAGACCCATTATGATGACCAGCTCTTGGTGCACTTGGGAAGAAAGGCAAGTTTAGGGCAGAGCTTTGTGTGGATGGCCTCAGTATGGGCAGAGAAGTCCAGCCTACCATCTAGCCACACACTGAGGTACTTGAAGGCAAGGACTACTTCAAGAGGGGTGCTGTCCATCGTGGAGAAGACAGGAGGAGGACAGTCTGGTCAATTTCTGGCCGGTGCCAAAGCTCTGCTCATGGACACTGTTTTTTAGTGTTGACCTGGAGTTTGTTGATGTGGAACCAGCATAGGACACTGTGTAAGTCTTGCTGAAGCAGGCCTTCCACAGACGGTGCTGAGTGGTTGGAAGTGTAGATGAGTAGTAGTAGTAGTAGTAGTAGTAAAAATTTATTTACACAGTGATAACATAATTAGGGCTATGCATGCCCTTTTCTTAAGGTGCACCTGTTTGTTAGTTACAATAGATAAATATTCACAAGTGTAACAGACATTACAAATCACTTCACAAGCATTGTACATTACAGGTAAGAAACATACTATTGATTATTAGTCATCTAAAACTATCCATTACATGCACAACAATACTTCAGTTCCCTCTGTATAGCAGTCTTAAATGTGTTTAAATTCATTTCTAAGTCCCCAAGATGTAAAGGAAATTTGTTCCAGCAAATGGCTGCTTTATATTGAAATGTCATAGCAGTAAATTTGTTTTTCACTTGTTGGTGTTACTAATTCTCTAGCCCCTTTTTTCCTCAGGCTGAGACCGTGTTTAGGTTTTTCAAGCCTCCCCACTAAGTCATGCAATATCTTATTCTTTAAAATCCTCCATACTTGTACTGCCCAAATCCATTTCCTTCTTATATCTAATGAACTCCAACCAAGAGAACTATACATAACGCAGTGGTGAGTGCTAAACTCGCATTTCAATATAAATTTGGCTAATCTGTTTAAAACTATATCTAACGTCATCAAATGCTGTTTATTTGCATAGCAATAGATATGACTTCCATGGTCCATAACCAGCAATATTAATTGGTTTACCATGGTTAAGCATACTTCCTTAGTTGTACAGTGAGACATCCGTTTTGCTGCCCCATATCTAATATTAACTTTGTTTAATAGCTTGTTAACCTGATATTCATAAGTTAAGTGTTGGTCAATGTAGACCCCCAAATATTTATAAACCTCCATTTGCATTAACATTTTCCCTTCTTTAGTTTTAATTTCAAGTTTACAATTCAGTTTGTTATGTTGGCGCGCTTGCGCAGCCAACATCTTGCGGTAGTGCAGATTTGGAGGCACGGTCACTGTTGGGTGAATGCAGGGTACGCATCAGTAGGTGTGTCCCTCATTCCCCAATCAACCTGCATGCCAGCGCCACACCATGCATACATAATGTGGTGAGCACATCTAAGGAAAGGTCCGTTGCAATGCGAGCAAAGCTCGTCACACGCAGCGGACCTCCCGACGTACTTCCCTGGCAATAGAAACATGGCGGCACACTGCCCACCAAACTGCCAACTTTGAGGGTGCCCAATCCCCCTGTTGGCTTACCTGGCCCCCAATGTATGTGCCGAAAGGGGAGCTCACTCCCTGTTGGCATAAAGAACCCCCCCATTTGTTATATGCTGAGGGGTGCCCAATCCCCTTATGGCTCTTGCCCCCAAATTTCTTGTGTGCCCGACACGGGTGCCCAATCCCACGTCGGCATAAAATAACCCCCCTTTTGTTGTGTGCTGATGGGGTGCCAAACTCTCGGCTACAGCTTCCCCCCAAAAAAGATTCCGTTGGCACGCTGGAAGCCCACCCAGCGTGCCCCTGTGAAAACAAAACGGTCCCGCGATGTTTTTTTTTTATTTTGTTCCTGTAAAAAGGAAACGGTCCTCGGCAGTCTCCCTGCCCCCTCCCACAATCCACACCCACCCACTGCGCACCTCTGCCTCCCACACCCCACCACCTCATACTTACCTCCGAGTCCAGCACGACGATCTTCGGTGGACCGGGAACACGTCTGCACTCTTCAAAACCGACCGGGAACTGAGGAAATGCTGGTAAGCTGTATAATGGAATAAATAGGGGTTTTCCAACTTTGATGCATATCTCAGACATTTTTTGGAATTTTGGCACCAAATTTTCAACATGGGGTTTTTGGGACACCTCCTCATGATTTCTGGCATTGTCATGGCGTTATTTGGTTCCAAAAGGTACTTTTGCGGTCACTGCGTGGAATCACCATTTGGGACCAAGTAATGACATGACAGTGCCACTGTTCATGGGGGCTCTCAAAAAGCCTATGTTGCAAATTTGGTGACAAAACTCCCAAAAGTGATTGTTTCACAAGCGTGCATTGCGCTGTTTCTACACACACTCATAACGTCATGAATTTGTAATGTTTTCACTCCAGATTTTCAAAATTGGCATTTTTCCACACCTCTTGATGAACAGTACAGCTGTCAGTTTACATATCCTGTCCAAAATGTGTTTTCTCACGTCTGGCGCAGAATAGTACGGTCGCTGTGCAAAATCACATTTCAGGACAATTTGAGGAAATGACGGTGACACTGTTCATGAGCAGAGGTCCTAAAATGCCTATATTGAAAATTTGGTGCTGATAGTCCATAAAATGACTGTGTTGCAAGCATGCATTGTGCAGTTTCCACGCACCCTTGTAATTTCGCAAATTTGCAATATTTCCATGCCAGATTTTCAACACTGGCATTTTTGCACACCTCCTTATGAACAGTACAGCTGTCATTTTCCACATCCTGCCCAAAATGTGTTTCCACCCCTGTGGTGCACAATGGCATGGTCGCTGTGGGAAATCAAGTTTTGGGGCAGATTAACAAAATCGCAGAGCCACTGTTCATAAGCTGAGATACCAAAATGCCTGTGTTACAAATGTGGCTACCAAACTGCAAAAAATAATTGGGTTATGGATGTGTGTTGTGCAGTTTGTATGCATGCTCATTGTTTCACCAATATTTCATATTGTCACTCCAGATTTTCAACTTTGCCATTTTTTTTATGACTCCTCATGAACAATGCAGCTGTCATTCTCCACATCCTGCCTAAAAATGTGTTTTCAACCCTCTGTCGCCAAATGCCACAGCCGCTGTGCAAAACCACCTTTCGGTTAACAAAGTGATTGTACCGCGTTTCATGAGGTGGCCTGACAAGAAGCCCATGTTGAAAATGTGGAGTGAAGCTACCACCACATGCCTACAGTGTTAGGGTTTCCAACTGTAGCACTCCACCCGGTACAGACTGACAGGCATCAGGGGTGTGACTTAGGATCATGGGATGTAATGCTAATGCCATTCCACCCCCCACCCCCACCCTGCAGCCACTGACAGGCATTGTGGTGTGCCTTGCACTGTTCAGCCACAAAGTTCACCCCATGCTCCTATACTGCACCCACGTCCGCGTATTCCCTTATGGAATGGGGTAAGTATAACGCCCAAAGACCCCAAAGTACACCACGAGACTTGTCAGTGTCTACAGGGTAGGGTGAGGTACAATGGCATGAGCGTTATAGCTGATGACCCAAAGGCACACCCCAATGCCTCTCACTCTCTACAGGGTGGGGTTGGGGTTAGCGTCACTTCAATACTTCACTGCCATTCCTATTATGTGTCTCTAGCTCTGGCACTGCCAATGCCAGCGTGACAACATTTGGCATTGACAAATGCTTGTTTTTTATTTGCTTTAGGGGGAAAAAAAAACATTGTTTGTTTTTTGTTGTTTATGACCAAATCTAATGCAGAAAAATATTCCTGCATGGCTATGAAATCCCTTTGTAATCTATCCTCCACGTCCTTAGGGTGGTCTCCTTCAGCAATCAGAACAGTGTCATCTGCGTATAAATGGACAGAAAAATTTTTTATATGGGTGGGCAAACTATTTATGTATGTGATAAATAATAGGGGACCTAATATTGATCCTTGAGGTACCCCTGGTGTAATATACAAAGGTTTTGAACTAACTCCATTTATACTAACTACCTGGGTTCTATTTGACATGGTTCATTTGCCACCCCCATATTTTTTAAGATGTCCAACAAGGTTTTGTGATTTATAAGGTCAAAAGCTTTTTGTGTCATTTGCATACATATGGATATTCAAGTCGACACAGGCAGTGGGCAGGTCATTGGGGAAGACTTAGAAGAGGATTAGATCCAAGATGCAGCCTTGTGAGACTCCAGCTAATATAGGTAGCTGAGGGGATAGGGCACCTCCTACCCATACCATCCATTGGCGGCCCATGAGGCAGGAATGCAACTATTCAACAGTGGGAGCTGAGAGGCCAGCAGAGCTTGGCTTGTTCAGGAGGAGTGGGTGGGACACCAAGTTGAAGGCATTGGCCAGATCAATTAAGGTAACTGCAGTGATGTGTCCCTGATCCATCCCAGTGAGGACTGAGTCAGTAACTCGCAGCAGTGAGGAGATGGTGGAGTGATGCTTCTGAAAACCAGACTGGTAGAAGGAGAGATAGTCGGAGGAGAGGAAGAAGTCAGCAAGCTTGGAGTAGACAAGTTTCTCCTGCAGCTTTGCCAGAGAGTGGAGGAGAGAGACAGGCCAGAAGTTGCCAGGGAAGAAAGAGTCATCTCCTTTGTACAGGGGAAGGACCTTAGAAAACTTCCAGGACTGTGGGACTGCACAGAGTGAGAAGGAGAGGTCAAGAAGGTGAGTGAGTGAAGAGGCAATGGCAGGAGCTGAGAGACAGAGGAGTTTAGGGTCCAGCTCACAGTTTAAGGAACAGAACTATGTAGTCATTTTACCAAAAAATTGTGTAACTATTAAAAAGGAGCTAGTTAAAGCTTCAGTGCCTGGAAAGTGATACAGCCATATTTTAAACAGCGAAATATGTACCACTTTTACTAAACCCTATAACTTTGCCATTTAAAGTCAGAATCTCACCAGACTTAGATCATGTGTAGTTTGAAGGGTGGGCTTTTTGATAAAATATCCACATCTCTCTAAGGGGTCAGGAAAGTGGAGTCACTGACCTGAGAAGGTAGTGTGTTCACAAAATACTGTCTGCAGTCCTGAAGCCATGCTGGCAGGCAGGGGAGGATAAATGAGGAGCCAAGAGAGGATGTGTGCTCTTAGGCAGGAGTTAGTTACTGCAGCACTTGGGACAGACCCTAGTTGGAGTTCAGATGAGAGATGTTGTGAATAAATGATTTCTAGCTCAGACAAGAGGGAAAGTGTGATTTAAAGGAGAGGAGTCATTTGTGAACAGTTTCTCCTCAGATATTTTTAGCTAAAGTTACACAGCATGCTGCAGGTTTTCACATTGAGGAAACTTGTGTAAATAGTGACTTGGAGTTTCCCTGACAGAAATTAATTACAGAAAATACTGTAGAGTGCTACAGAAGTCAGCTCTTCAGCTGGGGTACTGAAAAAGTGATTATTTTTCATTTTAAATGTGTTTATAGTGATTTATGCAACATGCCATAGTAAAGTAGCCATGTGAACAGAACAGACCAGGCCTGGAATTTTCAGGCAGTTGGTCAGTAATTTCAAACTGGGGATTCCATTGTGGCCCATGCTGCTGCAGAATTCCAGTTAAAAATCAGTTGCAATTTGTGCTAGGAGAGGAATCAACTTGCTGTCCACTCAGGGGCTGGGATTTGAGAGAAATAAAATGTTGTCTGAGTATAAAAGGAGCTGCACTGCTCATTTTAGGAGAGCTTCAGCAGGGAGGTTTGTCAGGGAGGCTGTCCTGAAGGGATGAGTTCCTGACCAGAGGGGGTCCAGCCTACAGAGACCTTCAGCCAGACAGGGCCTGGGGAACTAGCTCTCACACAGTAAGCCTAGCCTATAGGGAACAGCCTGTATCCCAGTACCAGGGTCAGTAGGGTAGTGAGAACAGGGAGAGCTAATTAAGCAATATATCACAAGAGGGTGTGGGTGATGGCAGGATTTACCCATGCCTGGTGTGTTGTTCGGTCATGAGGCCATCGGTTGAGTGAGTTAATCACACCAAAAGTGGGTAAATAGTGCCATCACTCACAGCCTTGAGTGGCATATTGCGATTATACAATGCCACCCTTTAATTTTGTGACAAAAAAAATAAAAATACTGTTTTTTTGCATTTTAAATTAATTTTAAGTAATCACTTCTGCGCTACTTCCAACTGGACTTAGTTTCCACACCAGGCTGCCACATTCCCAAAACCATTTGAGCTGCTGAAACCGCACGGTCCTCCTACCTCCCTTATAACACAAGTCAAAAAAACTCTGTCAAAACAGGCATGATGCACTTCACTATCCTCTCTCCACAAGTACTGCTATGAGCTATGTTTCCCACTACATCTGCAGCTGGTAGATTCGATATCGATAACTGTGACAAAAATCAAAAGTCCTTTTCTTTTTTTGCTGAAACAAAAATACAATTTCCACCTATTTCTACAGAATAACTAGAGAGAGATTAGAGGAATTTTATGTTTTGTTGGGCACAGTTTGTTTGAAACTCCTGCTTCAACATTATAGTGCAAGTCAGTTTGAAGGTTTACTGTTTTGGGAGGGCTCAGAGTGATTTCTGGGGGGTTTCCTTATATGGCTGACTGGTAGGTGGCACCTGTTCCTGTTGGTAGATGGCATGATTTACATGTTGTAAATCATGCCAGCCAATCAGGAATGATGATTTTTTATACCCATTGTATAATGATTACCTGCTGAAGGTGGTACCTGTTCCTGTAAGTTGTTTCAGCATGCATCCAGCAAGGTCAGCACAGCATTTTACAGCTACCAGGTTGTCTTCAAGAACCATCAACACCAGGGTTCAACTGCTATGTCCGAAGGGTCTATGATTTTATCATCTAAATTCAAGCACTCATAAGGAAAGTAGTATAGTACTTTCAGTGTATTTTATGGGACTAAGTCAAGAGGGACATTCCTTCGCCATACAGTAATTTGTGATTCTAATTTGCTACAAAAAGGACTACCATCCATCCAGCAATTAAACAGACTTTGCTCAGAGGCTAAGGAAAGATTTGAATGTGATTTTACTAGAAGTGTTTGTTATGCAAATGTGATTTTAATGCTACAGCGATTACAGTGATTGCCATAAGGTAAATGCTTAAGAGAATAGTGAATATAAAGTATAAGAGAATTTACAGTGTAAGTGAATGCTAAAGTGGTAGATACCAGGGAAGGGTATCTGGGTAAAAAGGGGAGTCGGCTGACTGAGGTGAGTATAGACCTAGTAGCCACTGCATGCCCTTAAGACACATGTAAGAGAAAGTGCAGCAACTTAGGTCCGAGGGGAGGCCTAGTGCTGGTAATATTGGTAAAAATGGAAGGATGGTGGGTACTGATATAGCATACAGACTCCAGGGTTAGCAGGTGCAGACCTGTGGGAAGAAAGAATACAGAGTTTAAGTGCAAATGCATAGAGTTTAAGTTACAGTCAATTTAAGAGGTTAATTGCAAAAGTGTTGATGCTATTTATTTTTTGCAAGCTGTGTCTATCATATTGGCAGAACGGCCCAGTAAATTTATTTTTATTTCACCTGAAAACCATGTCTGAGTCACACTTCAAAGGTATGCAATTCTCACAGTTTCTGTTGTCTCTTGTGTTAGTCTGGTACAGTGCCTTCTCTCCCACACAGATTTCAACAGTTATCTGATTGGTAAGTCAGGTGTGCATATCTGAGAGTGGTGGGTGGAAGGAGAAGTAAATGAATCTAGTAACTCATTGGCATACTAGTTACCTAGCAGTGGAACAGCCCTGGTTGCCAAGGTGTTACAAGGTGAAGCTGGTATAAATGCAAAAATGGAAAAGATTTCATAACTGGTAAAACTGGGGGCTGGCAGTATAGCCTGGAGGTTGGAGTAATGAGCTGTGAATGAGTTTGTGCACCCAGCAAACGTGGGTTTGATTCCCATGATTTCAACTTGCATACTGTGTGACTCTGAGCAAGTCATTTAACCTCCTCAGAGCTCCAGGGTCACCCCTGAAAAAGGTACTTGTGCCTAGTGGGCCATACTCAGTTACCAAAAAATTAAAAAAACAACAAACAGTTGAAGTTGAACCAGCATAACATTCTGTGGTGATTTGCATATGCAGCCCATGATGCTTTGCATTGTGTGGGCATGTGTGATTTTGTATTTTCTTTCAACAAACAGCTGGCCTATTGGTGTAGTGGTAGTGCTACTGCTCAAGATGCTGGTGACCCAAGTTCAGGAGCAGACATGAGGGTATCAGGGCTGGCCGCGGGGAAGGGGATTGAGCATCCCAGAGAACGCTTTCCTCCTCCAGGGAGGGAGGGTTCCAGGTTCCGCTGTGATACTGCCACTGGGGTGACCACAGATGGCAGTGCAGCCAGAGGTGGATTGGGAAGGAAGGGACATTGCTGACATTAATGGGTAGGATGCCTGCATAGCATACACACACCTGCCTTGATATCCCAGCACGTGACATCCCATGGAATGGGGGAGGCCAAGGGAGAAAAGACCATGACCCCGGTACCTCCATGACTGTGATGGTCCCAGTACACCTGGGTCTCCTGCCTTCCTAAGCATGTGCACACCACCTGATGGAGACATAGAAGTTCAGGGGGGTCTCCCCATACTCCGAGCCTACCTTGGGGGCAGAACCACGGTTTCATTGAAATAGGTGCCCATGGCTGGGGAGGTGGACAGGAATTGGGAGGTGAACCGGAGGTCCCAAGAAGTGGAGAGGTCAGTGTGAGGGGGCATAATCAAACAGTAAAAAAAAAAAAAAACATTCAAGAGGCTTACATGGTTAGTACTTAAATAGTACATTTTTTTTTATTTTTACTAATTATTTTACCAGATGAGACACACTAAGCTGAAAGCTTGTTTGCAGGTGCAACCTGGGAGCATGAGAAAGTTAAGTGACTTGCTCAGGGTCACACAGTATGCAAGTGGGTGCTGTGAGATTCAAACCCAGGTCTCTAGATTTGCAGCTCAGAGTCTTAAACCACTGCGCTATACTGCCTCCTACATTATTGACATCACTGTACAGCAGTGTTTTATATCTAAACCAGATCTCTGCTTTTAGTTTTGCACCAGTCATCTCCTTATTTTACTTGGCAGTAGGTGTAGAAAAGAAACAGTTTAAGAATTTTATTTACATGGCCTTATTATGCTCTGTGATATTGTGTGATATTATGAGTAGCAAGAGTGTTACAGACCAAAGTTATAGTAATATGTGGTTACATATTTTTATTTGTAAGTAATAGTTTTAAAGGAGTATTTCAAATAACATGTACAGCATCCTGATGAAGTGGTCAGTCATGGTGAACCACGAAATGTTGATGGAGTGCTATGTTGTGATTTGCTTGTAATCTGATGATTTAAAAAATAAATACTTAAAAATTCAACTAGCGAGTTGGTCACTTACTCCAAGGTGTGGGTTCAGCCTAGTTTGCCAGTTACTGTGGAGCAGATCCCTCCTGACTTCTGGTTTAACTTGCAGGTGCAGGTGGGCCACACTGGCAACTGGAAATTTTAACATAAACATGACTTGGTCTAGCATGTACATTTTATACATTTTTTAAATCTAATATAGGAGGGGATAGTTTTACTGTCACCTATAGATTATTTCTTATATCGTGGAATGTAAAAGGTCTCAGGTCTCCTGTTAAAAGAGAAAGGTTATTAACTCATTGAAAGCATTTAAGTACTGATGTGGCAGTCATACAGGGTATGCCCGAAACACAGCGAAAATTTTACAGTGAACATGTTGATGCTGACAACATCGACGGCTTGCTGTAGAAGTCCGCCCAGGACCCTGGCACTCTTTCCCCCAGTCCTACACCCCCTCCCGAATCAACTCTGCCTCAGAGTTGATAATCCCTACGTTTGAAGCCCCCCCCCCCCCGTGAACACAACTGTTTCTCCAGATGGATTTATGTCAACCGCAAATTGCGGTCTACATAAATCTGTCGCTGTAATGTCGGTCGACAAAAAAATTGTTGAACTGCCATCATAGAGCCAATGTACAGGAGATATTGTCAGAGAAGGTTGATAAATTACAGAATTGTGAATACATTGTTACTGGTGATTTTAATGTTAACTGGAGTGCTAAGTCCAGCACAGGTCATAGGGATAAACTACCTACTCTGTTTCTCACACAAATGGTCACTGGGCACCAGTACCAATTATAATACAGGCACTATGACGTTACCTGACTGGGTACTTGTTACACACCTAGACAGGGCTAAAGTAGTCAAAGTTCTGCCAGATACCCTAAGAGACCATTCCCTGGGCAATGTCTATGGGCAGTTACACAGCCCAAACCACCCTCACAGATCACAATCAGCCAGGTCCTAAAAAACAAAAACATGCCTGAATTCAAATCTCACTTGGTCCAAATTAACTGGAGCTACCTGGATGCCATTCCAGATATTGATTTGGCCCTAGAATGTTTTGTCTCGGAGTTCTTACGTTCTTGTGATAAATTGCACCTTTCAAAAAACACAAGGCAAGAGGTATACTGCCTAGATGGATCACCCTGGAACTCCTTGCCTGTATGAGAGAACAGGACAGTCTGTGGGCACTTCACCTAAAATGCTCCTGGTTGAAGGTTGAGAGGTCCTAGATCCTACCAAAATTGCCAGTTATTTCAGTTCAGCCTTTACTAACCTAAGTTCCATCATCCCCACTAAGTCTGCCCAAATACGCTGCAGAGACCTGATCCTGAAGCCTCCCAGATGCTGGGCCCTCAACTAGGCTACCCTAAATTCTATTTTAAGGCTGTGTCAATCGAGGGTACCTCAAAATATATCAGTAGGGTGCTTGGTAAAACTAGTGCTGGGAGTGACCCGCTTGATTACTTGCCCTCCCCCTTTTTTTATGTTATTTTCCTCTTACCCTCACCCCCCAGCCTGCCACTCCTTTGGGCTGCACGTGCCCCTGATACTTGCCAGTCTCACCCCTCTGCCAGATTCTGCCACCTAGCTCCTGCATTTTCCTGTGTCTGGAGGGTTCCGGCTTATCCCTGCCTAGGGGCCCCCCCTCCCCAAGGGAGAGGATCAGTAGACTCTGATCCCTCTAGAACTACAGGCATGGGGGATAGAAGTGGTGTGCCTTGGTGACTGTGGTGTGGTGGGACAAGTAGCCATCATCCGTCTGGCTTGGTCAGGTGTTTTTCCATTTTCTGACCCACCCACCCCCCACTAATGAACACAGCCGCAGCAGTGTTCTGGGGTTGGGATGTCCAACAGTGTGTGGTCACCCACACTACCAAGGACATTGCCACAAGTCCCCACCAGGAGCTGCTGTAGTAGTGGTGCAGCACATCCCCTCCCCCCCCGGAGGGCCTCAGCTCCTGACATCCAGGCTTGGGGTGCAAACCCAGATTGCCAACATGCCAGAACAATGCACCATCACTTGACACCACAGAGCTGACTTGACCTTGTTTTAGAGGAACTTTAATATCTGCTCTCTAGAATATTTAACTTTTCCCTGCATTACTTGTGGTTCCCCAAGAAGTGGAAATCCACTCTGATTACACCAGTATTCAAAAGCATTGCTCACTCTTTTCTAACCAGTTACAGTCCAATTTCTATTCTCTCCCCCTTGTTGAAGGCTCTAGATAGAATAGTCTCTGACCAAATTAGTCATGTATTTTTAAAAATACAGTGCCCACTGTTTCCAGCAGCATGGCTTCTGGAAGCTTCACAGCACCAATACTGCACTGTTGGAATACACCAACTACGTTCATGAGGCCCTTAATGATGGTGACCTGTTCAGGGCTATATACTGTATATCGACCTTACAAAAGTCTTCAACTTCATCAACCATAAACTCCTGTTCAGAAAATCCCTTGGCTTGAATCTGTCCCAGAACACAGTAGACTGGTTCCACAGTTACCTCACGAACCACACTCAACTTGTGGAGAACGATGGTTCTTTTCCTGACATTAGGGGAGTATCTATTGGTGTCCCCTAGGGCACCATATTGGGCTGAGTTCTATTAGGCATCTTCATAAACAAATTGCCCAGTGCCTGCCAGACAGCCAATGTTCTCCTCTACACCGATGACACTAAAACCCCTAACCATGATAGCCTCACTATCACTCTCTAAAGTAAGTTCAAGACTTTGGAAAGGTGGTTCTCCCAAACCAAACTGGTCCTAAACTACAAAAAAATCAAAAAACAAAGACCATGCTTTTCTCTTGCCTCCCACAGAAGAGGAACGTTTTACCCTTTGTCATCCGGAACAGCCTAGGACAAAATCTTAAACAGGTGGATATCTCTAAATACCTCAATGTAACTCTGGATGACACTTTATCATTCACTCCCCCATGTTGACATTCTGGTGACCATAGTCAATAGAAGACTGGGTGCTCTGTACTGTACCCAGAATAACCTCATTGTGGAAACTAGATGCCTTATAGTGGCCATCTCCATTCTATCATTTATAGACTATGGCCTCCCTATCTATGCAGCTGCCTATGACATGATGCTAAATGTAGTAAAACTAATCTATAATGAGGCATGTCACTTTGTACTTGGTACAGATAATCACACCCATAGTTGCACCTTCCAGTTCCTAACTAACTGGCTACCATTACCCAGCAGAATAAAGCTACAGACCTGTTTGCTAGCCAAAAAGGTGCTCCTGGGCCTAACCCCCCCCCGCCTTAACAAATTGCTTCCCCACCATTTCCAACCACTACAACACCAGGAGTATGGCAAGAAATGTCCTAGAGCCTTCTTTCCGACTTACTCAATTGGGCAAGCGGTCATTTGCTGTCAGGGCCGCAAATTGGTTAAATTAACTGCCTGATACCATGCTGAATCTTCCCAAGGTTAATTAGTTTCAAAGATAGCTGTGGTCTGCCCATGCAGTTCAATGAAACTGTAAACATTAACCTTTCAAATCAGTTTCCCTCTGTACCTGCAGAAAAGGCACAATATAGGCTACACTCAAGCAAAAAAAAAAAAAAGGGTTCAAATAGGCAAATAAGTCTTCTGAAGGAAGTTAATTTAAACTTCAGGCTTTCAGCATTCAAGAGTGGGGCACAAAACCCAGAACTTCACCTCTAAGATGAAAGGCTTCATCAGGGGGTGTGACCCCCTGATGAAGCCTCTCATCTTAGAGGCCAAGTGCTGCGTTTTGTGCCCCACTCTTGAATGCTGAAAGCCTGAAGTATAAATAAAACTAACTTCCTTCAGAAGACTTTTTTGCTTGAGTGCAGCCCCTCACCCACAAGCGCGTGGTATTTTGTGTTGCTGTATCCCTCTGTACTTACCCCATGACTGTTTTGTACAATGATCTGCTGATATTTGTATAATCTGAATGTAATTGCTACTGTCTTGTACGTTTTGGTCCTGGCTTGACTGCATTCCACTGCAACTCCTAATTAATACTTGTAATGTCTTATTTGTGACTGTGCAACTAATGTGGGACTTTTGTAAATGAGCACTTGTACTCAATGATACTTTCCAAAATGTTCAATGAATGAATAAATAAAATGATGGGTAGTACAAATATGATTAATTTTACATGCAGTGGTATTTTTTTTCCAATTATTTAACCAGGTGAGACACACTAAGCTGAAAGCTTGTTTACAGGTGCAACCTGGGAGCACAAGGAAGTTAAATGACTTGCATAGGGTCACACAGTATGCAAGTGGGGGGCTGTGGGATTCAAACGCAGGTCTCCAGATTTGTAGCTCAGAGCCTTAACCCACTAAACCATACTGCCTCCTAGTATATGGTTAGGGCTTATTGTTTATGGTATTCAGTCAGCTCAAAAAGGGGTTATTGAGCATGTTCTAAAGATGTTATGCATGTTCTATAATCAGTGAACATAACTTTCCCTCTCGTGCCGACTGCCACTGCTTCCCTGCTTCCGCTTTCACTTTCATTTACTTGCTCTGCTCCAACTGCACGCACAACGTTATGATCTCACACAAAAACCATATACTATGAAAAAATAAAATAGAGATGACCATATACAATTCATCCTGTATTTCCACTGAGACAACAGCATGGATCTCATGAGGTTCACATTTGAGGTCCATATGCTGGTATCTCTACCCCTCAGTGGAAATACAGGCTTGTTGTATAAGATCACCAATACATTATTTCTTATATCTTGGAATGTAAAAGTTCTCAGGTCTCCTGTTAGAAGAAAAAAAGGTATTAACTTATTTGAAGCACTTAATTGCTTATGTGGCACTAATACAGGAGACGTCAGAGGAGGCTGGTAGATTACAGAGGATGTGGGTTGGAAGGAAATATCTTTTGCAACTCAGGGGAATAGCTATCTTATTTAGAAGAGGAATTATGGCAAACCATAAAGTTGATAATGAAGGCAGATAACACATTTTAGAGGGTCAATTAGATGGTATAATTATCACTGAACAGTATGTAATATTTATGTTCCAAATGGGGAATTAAGTGGTTTCTTTTTGGAACTCTTTAATGAGCTAACCAAAACTAACAAGCATTTGTCAATGCCGAATGTTGCTTGCTTGTATGTGCTGTTTAGGTATTTGGAAGTGACAGTTTCATGCCTTCCTCCCAAGACATCCACTGTGTCTTTCCGTTCAGTATTCACAGAAGAGTGGGAGGGGCAAGGGCCACAGCAGTACAGCAGTTGCCAAGGGGTGAAGAGGTGGATAAAGGAGTCCTGCAGGAGCTCACTAAATTGAAGGTAGACAAAGCGATGGAACCAGATGGCATACGCCCAAGGATATTAACAGAACTGCGAAGGAGATAGCAGTACCTCTGGCAGCCATGTTCACTGAGTCATTCAACATGAGTGAATTGGAGGAGGGCACATGGTCCCTCTACACAAGTCCGGCAGCAGGGAGGAGGCAGGGAACAATAGGCCATTCAGCCTCACCTCAGTAGTGGGGAAGATCATGGAGACATTGCTTAAAGAAAGGATAGTGGGGCATCTAGATGCCATCGGAACACAGGACCATAGACAACATGGATTCACAGTGGGGACATCATGTCAGATAAATCTGGTTGATTTATTTGACTGGGTGACAAAGGAAGTAAATCAGGGTGGGGCAGCGGACAACGCTTACCTTGATTTCAGCAAAGCCTTTGACACCATCCCATATAGGAGGCTGATAAACTAGCTGGGTAGGCTGGACATGGGGAAAGGGTGGTAAACTGGGTTAGAAACTGGCTAACAGACAGGAGGCAGAGAGTGGTGGTAAATGGTATGCAGTCTAGGGAGAGGGGGCGACCAGTGGGGTGCTGCAGGGATCGGTCCTGGGGCCAGTTCTGTTCAATGTCTTCATTAGTAATATTGCAGAACATCTGAAGGGAATTTTTTCACCAAATTTTCAACATAGTTATTTTAAGACCTTTGCTCACGAACAGTGTCACTGTGATTTTCTTAATTTATCCCGTACATTGATTTCGCACACCGACTGGGCCATTGTGCGCTACATGGTCGGAAACACGTTTTGGGTGAGATGTGAAAAATGACAGCTGTACTATTTATAAGAAGGTGTGGCAAATGGCAATGTTGGAAATCTGGAGTGAAAAATATTGAAAATTCAACTTACGAAATGCGCATAGAACTGTACAACGCACGCTCGTAAAACAGTCATTTTTTGGAATTTTTTCACCAGATTTTCAACATAGCCATTTTAACACCTGAGCTCATGAACAGTGTCACTGTGATTTTCTTAATTTGTCCCATACATTGATCTTGCACACCGACTGCGCCATTGTGTGCTACATGGGCAGAAACACGTTTTGGGTGAGATGTGAAAAATGGCAGCTGATTACTCATAAGAAGGTGTGATAAAATGGCAATTTTGGAAATCTGGAGTGAAAATATTGAAAATTCGCGACCTTATGAGCGTGCGTAGGAACTGCACAACGCACGCTTATAAAACAGTCATTGTTAGGAATTTTTTCACCAAATTTTCAACATAGCCATTTAAGACCTCTGCTCATGAACAGTGTCACTGTGATTTTCTTAATTTGTCCCTACATTGATTTCAAGATTAATCGACTGCGCCATTCTGCGCTATATGGGTGGGAACACATTTTGGGTGAGATGTGGAAAATGACAGTTGTACTACTCATAAGAAGGTGTGGTAAAATGGCAATGTTGAAAATCTGGAGTGAAAATATTGAAATTTCGCGAACTTACGAGCCTGCATAGGAACTGCGCAACACATGCTTGTAAAACAGTCATTTTTTGGAATTTTGGCACCAAATTTTCAACATGGGGTTTTTGGGACCCCTTCTCATGAATGATGTCACTGTCATGGTGGTATTCAGGCCCAAAGGGTGATTTCACAGTCACTGCGCAGTCATTGCGCGAAATCAGCCTTCGGGCCTGAATAACGCCATGACAGTGACATCATTCATGAGAAGGGGTCCCAAAAACCCCATGTTGAAAATTTGGTGCAAAAATTCCCAAAAATGCCTGAGATATGCAACAAAGTTGAAACCCCCCTATCTAGCCCATTATACAGCCACCGCATTTCCTCAGTTCACAGGTCGGCTTTGAAGAGTGCAGGCGCGTTCCCCGTCCAATCAAGATCGCCGCTGGAGTTCGGAGGAAGCATGGGGTGAGGGGAGCAGGGCCGGTTTTAGGACTTTGGGGCCTCCAGCAAACCTCTATGACTGGGGCTCCACAGACAGGGGCGGGCCTCCCAGTAATCATTCTACAATCAAAAGCATATAGTTAAGAACCAGAGCTCTCACTGCTCTATTACCTCTCCACCACTTGCTGCATTAAACATCTGCATTGTCCATATAATCCAATATGCTTCCTTATTGTAAATTGTTGAGGGTTCTTAGTGTCATCATCCAGCTGAATTATGATTAAGCCTGACCACTACGCAAAGTGACCACCTCCATCGGTCAGGAACAAATATTATGGTATAAAATTGGAGGAGTTCTTAGTCTCATCATTCAGCTGAATTATGATTAAGCCTGACCATTACGGCAAAGTGACCACTCCATCGGTCAGGAAAACATTTCATCTTGCCTTTAAGACCTGATGTCCTCCTGCTTTCAGTCTTGTGGTAAACCGCACTCCAGCTTTATTATTAGAAAGTATACTTAGAATGGCAGAAAAGAGGAGATATTGCTGATGGGTGATCTGAATATGCCAGATGTCAGCAGCCACTTCTAAGAGTGGGGTTATTCTAGATGCCCTACAGGGAGCATGCCTTAGACAACTAGTATTGGAGCCCACTCAAGAGGGAGCAATCTTAGACCTGGTTATCTCAAATGGAGATGAAGAGAGGATCACAGATGTAGAAGTGGGTAGCCATCTGGGAACTAGCGACCATTGAACAGTATGGTTCACAATAAACACAGCAATAGTCAAGCCATACAAATGCAAAAGTACTGGACTTCAGGAGGGCTGACTTTGCAAACTGGGCAAGTGCCTAAGAAATGCATTAGCAAATGGGCAGGAAGGAGGGTGGAAGTGAAGAACAATGAGAATAATAAAACTGCCATCACAGAGATAATAAGCCTTTGTGTGAAGTAAATTAACAAAACAAAACAATGTAAGAAATGACTATGGTTCTCAAAGGAGTGGTGTGAAGGTTCAAGATAAAAGAAAGCATTCAGGAAGTACAAGGAATTACAGAAGGAGCAGGACAGAGAACTGTATCAGTTAAAGCAAAAGGAAGCTGGGAAGGCAGATAGAACAGCAAAGGCCCAAACTGAGGAAAGACAGGCAACTCAGTTAAGAAGGGGGATAAAACCTTCATAGGTACATCAGGAGCAAGGAAGACTAGGAGGGATAGTGATGCTTAAAGGAGGGGGTGGGCAGAGGGTGACTGAAAAGGCATAGATGCTAAACAAATATTTTGCTCAGTATTTACAAATGAAGGGGGTACCTAAAACAAACAAACAAAAAAAACACAATAGAAACACTCTGGATACAGAAGTTGATACAAGCAGATTTACAGAAGAAAGGGTTCGGAAAATTTAAAACTGAAGGTGGACAAAGCTAATGGGGTTTGCTGGGATTCATCCCAGAATTCTAAAAGAACTAAGGGTTGAACCATGACACCACTGACTACCCTCTAACAAGTCATGGGAAGATGGGGTGGTACCTGAGGACTGGAGGAGGGCTGATGCAATTCCTGTTTCACAAAAGTAGGAGCAGGGCAGAAGTGGAAACCACGACCAGTCAGTTTAACCTCAGTGATAGGGAATACACGGGGAGATACTAACAACAACAGAAATGGAATGGACCTGGGGTAGTTATATCAGATGACTTAAAAGGTGGCCAAGCAATGCGCAGAGGGCAGTAAAGAGGGCTGGGGGATACTGGGATGCACAGGGAGAGGCATCACCGTAGAAAACAGGGAGCTGTTATCCCTCTGTACAGAAACCTGGTGAGACCCCATCTGAGTACTGTGCAGTTCTGAGACCCAGTCTCCACAAGGACATAGACAAGATGTAAGCTGTCCAGAGGGCAACTAAAATGGTGCAGGGTCTGCAGCAGAAGACATATGAAGAGAGACTAAAGGAGCCTAATATGTATAGCCTCAAGGAAAGGAGGGAGAGGGGAGACACTATAGAAACGTTCAAGTACCCCTAAGGGAATCCAAGAGGGTAGCAACTTCAAAAGAGTTGTGCAAGAACAGGAGGCACAATTTGAAGATGGGGTGGCAGCTCAGAGGTAATGTAAGGAAGTATTTTTTCCACAACGAGTGTTGTGGATGCATGGAATGGCTTTCCGGAAGAGGCTGTGGAGTCAAAAAGAGTGATTGACTTCAAGCATGCATGGACAGCCATAAGGCAATTCAGAGGGTGGGGTAGAAAGAAGTAGGCTGTTGGTTAACTAGATCTGCAGCCTATCCATTAGATAGGGAAATGGGCAGACTGGGTGGGCCAAGCGGTCCTTATCTGCCATCAAATTCCATGTATGTTTCTATTGACAGTGTTCCAGCCAGCCAGTGGAGCTCACCAGTTTGAAGGTTAGTTTTCCATTCTAAGGTGTATATGGGATTTGGCAAGCTCAGCCCCAGTATGTGCAGTGAAATTATACAGGAGTTAAAGCTTCAGAGGACTCTCCGAACTTTTTGGATGAATTCGTTGATTAAGTCACTGGGATGAGACTTTTGCCAACTTTGTGCTCAATGGACAGCACTACGTAGCCTAGACAGTCTTTCTTGGCTCATTGATGACCTCAGATAAGTCTTTATCAACTTCAGTTTTGAAAACTCATGTTCTGCTGTAGCCACAGTTACTGGTACCGTCAAAATGTGCAACACCACATAGGCATTCATATAGATTTCATGTAGCTGGTTTCGAAGGAGAAAATTTAACACTTGTATAGGTGATGTATCATTCTCGACCATTCCTGCCAGGTTCCTAAGTTCATGTGCAAGTTCATGAGCATCAAAATCAGAGTGGTTACTTGTGCTGTCTGTTAATTTTTCTTTGAGAGCCTCACATTGTTTTATCAGGTCTTCTATGGAAACAGAATTTAGCATTTTTATGTTCGACAGAAATCCAAATGTTTTCGCAAACTCTGACATTTGCTGAAATCGTTCACTAAAGGACATCAGTGTGGTGTCCAGTAGTGTGTTGAAAAACTCAACCTGAAAACTGAGTTTTGGGTCCTGCACTGCATCGTCGTGTCCTTCGTAATCAAATAGTCGCTTGACCTTTCTGTGTCTTGTCTGACGGAATCCAGCTGGGACATCCAGTTCTGCAGCAATCTTTGAGCCCTGTGCCAATGCCTGTTCAAACCCACTTTCTGTACTTTTAAGTATGTCAGTAGTTGAAGCAAGCACCTTACACAGGTTGATATGTCAACGAAGCACTCTGCAATATTTTGCTTGCACGGTTCACTTCAAGCAGGACATCATACCAGATGATGAGACATACAATGAATTTGAATGAGAGGAGTTCAGCACAAAGTGACCTTTGCTCTGGCAGTATGCTGCAGCATCTTGGCTCTTACAGACTTCTGCAATGTCCTGCAAAGCACTCCTAAAGTCTTGAGCTGATAGCTAGTGCTTTTACAGACTCTATGCGCACTCCCACCGAAGTCTCACAAAGTGGCTTTGGAGTGATCTGAACATGTTTTTCAATATTTGCCAGCGCTTGTTGAGGCAGAGCAAAGATTGTAGACCATGCAAGCAACCAAAGAATGAGACAGCATGTCTTGATGAATGGGCTCCATCGCAATGATGAGGTTCAGGCAGTGGCAAGCGCGATGGCACATAAAATGCTCTGCAGTTCAGTTCTCTTATGCGCCTGCACACCAGCTCGCTTGCCTTTCATGTTGCTCCCATTATCATATCTTGCCCTGACAGTTGCTGATGTCCAGATTATGTTGCTTCAAAGTCTGAAGAAAGGAGTCAGTCAGTCTCTTCCGGTTGTGTCATTGACAGGTGTGAACCCCAAAATGTTCCTTGATGATGCATGACATTTTTGAAACATCCACATGTCGTAACAACAAGTGTCATCTGCTCTTGGTAATGTCAGGCGTATAGTCCAGGATCACGGAAAATATCTGATTCTTGTATCTGTGATGCAATGGTCCAGATAACTGCACCTGAAATTAGTTGAATAATTTCATTTTGAATGTTCTTTTCCCAAATAGTGGTCCATTATCTCCTTATTCTGAATCCGACTAATATGTTCAGCCATTAGTGGGTCAAACTTTGACAGAATTCAACCTCTGCCCAAAAAGTTTCCATTGCCTGGGGTATGAAGCATATACACTTGTGCCACGGAAAGCCATATTCCTCTCAGCCAAGTATTGAATAGTTGCTATGATACGCTCCATTACTCCACGCCAGTGTATTACTTTCTTCTATTAGCAGCTGTCTCTTTTCATCCAATGTCTGGCCGTCTTCAATCTTGTCTCCAGTTCCTTCCACTTTATCATGCTTGCTGTATAGTTCCGGTGCACGGTCATGGGGAACTTAGAGCCTTTGACATTTCTCCATGCCCGATAACCTTCAGTCCGGAGAAGATTGTTTGAGTGTCCAAATAATTTGCAGGCAAAGCAGAACAGTGCATCCTTGGAGACAGAGTACGTTAACTGGCGCGCTTTACTCTCTCACCACTGGGTGCAGTGCGAAAATACCTCTTTCTCTGAATCTCTTTTCTCATTCACTGGGAATTGACAGTATGACTTGAACAGGTCCATGCTTACAGATGACACTGCACTCATCCCAGTGTGTCTGGCCAAGTTCCAAGATCCTCAAATGAAATTTCAGAAGATCCAGCTAAATCACAGATGATGGTATCTATGCAGGTGGGCACAGTACATGACAGTGGCAGTGTATCTTGTGGTCTCTTCTGAAGGCAAACCCTGAATGATATGTTGACAGGGGTGGAAACAGTACTGGACCGTGGGCAGGTGCATTTTTGGTCTCCTCTGAAGGCTGAACTTTGGGGGTGATGGTGGGACTATGTCTCTCCACTACAGCAGCTGGAAGGAACTTGTGCTCCAGGTTCAGGTGCTCTTTTCAAGATCAGCCTGCCTCTGTGCTTTCACAGGAATGTGACGGGTAGTAAAATTTCTCAATGGCACCTTGCCGCTTTGTGTCATCATCATCTCTCTTGTAATTTTCTTCAAGAGTCCTGACAAATATGTGCGCTCATGTTTTTAAACTGAAGGTGCAAAAAGCAAATGCCATTAAATGTTTGCACCAGAATTTTCATAAAGTACAGCTTTGTACTTTCCCCATTCACTTAACTGGAAAGTTAATACATTAGGCATTTAAGTTCCGGCTTTGGGATCCAGCAATACTTGCAATGGCCTGCTCTCTGTGAAGATTGTGTGTCGCCACCCCAGGGAGTCCATGGCCACTTCCACCATTTTGCTACACTGTGAGAGTCCTGTTCTTATACCTCATGCTAGATGATCACATCTCCACCCCCCAAGCCATGAGTCTTAGCTATATCCAAATTTGGGTGGAGAGACATTGATTTTGGCTTTGACATCAACAGGTAGGCATGTTTACCAGTGGGACTGCACATGTCTGTGCATGTCTCTGTGAGTTAGACTGAATACAAACACACACACACGCACACACACACTCTGTATGTTCATGTAAATAAAAGCAAATTTTTAACAGAACTTTGCTTTTATTACCTTTAACTCACCCATACACCACAGCTTAACAAACTCAGGGGACCCACTAAGCTAGAGGAGGGTCAGAGTGGTGGCAGCTGGGTTCAGTGCAAAGAAGTGTATGCACTTTGGGTGAAGAACCCAAGAGAGAGTACTGGCTGAGGGGTTAGGCTGGGGATCACTTGGAGAGAGAAGGACCAAGGTAATGGTAATAGGACCATGGACAACACTGCCCAGTGCATGAGAGTGGCTGCAGAAGTGAACAAAATGCTGGGATGCATAGCAAGGCGTTTTCATCTACGCTGAGAGAGAGACAATTTTGTTCCCTAAACAGGTCACTGGTAAGTGCCGCACTTAGAGTACTGTGTGTGCTGTTTTGATGCTGTACCTAAAGCGCGGATATCAGGCAACTGGAGGGGTGCAAGAGGGCAACAAAGATGATGAAATGGAAGGACACAGAGTATGACAGTAGGCTGAAAGACCTGAATATGTACACCATGGAGGAGAAGGGATGGGGGGCATGATAGAGACGCTCAAGTATCTGAGGCAGGGAATCAATAAGGGAGGGTCACTAGGGGCATGTGCCAAGAATAGAGGAGGGGAAGATTTAGAAAGGAAATGAGGACACTATTTAACAGAAGGGGTGGTAGCAAAAATGGAACACCTTAGCAGAATGGGTGATAGCATGTAAATCTGTGAACAGTTTCAAAAGGGCATGGCTGGGACAGGGAACAGGGGAGGGTGGTGGTGGCAGTGAGATGACAAATGGGAGGGGGTGGGGTAGTTGCACACTCTAGCAGACTTAGCTGGACCAGGTGGTCCATTTCTGCTGGCACAGTCATAGGTGCCATCTCTACAGGCGTTGCTTTAATCATCCTACTTGGTATTTCTGGTTTGCACATTGCATGCATGAATTTTTTTGAACTGTGATGTAGTTTATGACCCGTGCGTGATCATTCATTGTTGGTACAATGCATCCATGTTCTGCTGTAGAACTTGTGGCTGAGAAGGACATAAACCCATAGAATTCTAAAATGTTATGTAAACAGCAGAGAGGGTAGATGAGAAACACCTACTGAAGTAACTAAAAAGCCTTTAGAAATGGAACAATTACAGAATTAGAAAATATACTGAAAACTGCTTCCAGTGAGCAAGATGACTTCAAATTCACGCTGTTCCCTATTAACATGTTCACCTTGTGTGTGATGCAGTATCTACCAAGTACACCCAAGCAGTTGTTAATGAGTTAAATTCCAACACTAAGCTGTCTGCATTTTACATTGTCCCACAGACAATACCAGGTGAGCACAGTAAAGAGCTGCTAATGAGCCCACAGCCACGTGCACTTTACATTTGTCCTACTAATGCCGCCTGATCTCGTGAAAGATCTGCTAATGAGTCATGACTTAGCTTAATCACACATTATGTCCCACAGCTGTGAAAGCATTCCAGGTCTGAGACCTCTAGAAAAAATGCAATTAATGCAACAAATATTTTTCTGCCTGGATTGGCACTTTAATTTGCTTTCAAACGGAGTGTGGGTCTTTGATATTCACCTCAGGGCCCTACTGGCATGTCGCCACCCAGGTAGACCACCCATCAGTTGGGTCCCTACACCAAAGTGCATCTGCCTCAAAAGGCTTAACTATATAACAGTAACCCGGCATAAGCGTAACTGAGGTGTGGGCCTCAGCCCCAGCCAATGTGCAGAGCTAGTTAAACCACAACACGAGACAGCAAGAGAACTAAAATCCTCACGCAGATTTTTTTTCACAACATTCTCCATTAGTAACACTCCTATTTGATTTACTATGGAAAAGACTTCTACAGCATGCAGTAGGCTCTAATAGGGAACAAGCAGAATTGACTGCCTTTTACACTTTTGAAAGCCTTGCAGACTTCTGACTGCAAATACTGAACAACTCCTTTAGTACAGACTCACTACACAGCTTTTAAACTTTATCTGCCACATAGACTATAGAAGCTGAGCTGAGAACCGAGTGTAAAGACAGTGTACTGTACTACCCCTTACAACGCAATAATTAAAGCCTTGCACCTTACAACATTCTTTTACATTTATGTTGGAATTACATGGGAGAGTTGCCTACATAGCTTCAAAATAAGCCCTGTAGGTAGCTTTCTTACACAGTTATTGACTTTAACCTCTGAAGCACCAATAGTTCCCAAACTCCTTAGGTGCAATTCCAATGCTGTTAGTAGCAGTAGTGCTGCTTTCTGTTGTAAGTCTACGGACATCATAATAAGGAATTTTATACTTCTACAGTACGCTCACAGTAGTGACTTAAGAGATATTTTGCCATGGACATCCATGCTCTGTCACTTACTGTGTTATTACCTCCCTTTACCCTGCATGCTAGATCTTCCAGTGCTGTATTGGGGCATTCTACAATATCTTGAGTGTACTGAGTCATTGTTGGATACAACCATAGATACATAGACACAGACAGTGTCTGCAGATAAGGCCTGCTATTGCCCACCCAGTCTGCCCATTTGAGCTTGTAAGTTCAGTTTTTGTTTTCCTAGAAGTCTGTTGCCCCTTAACCCTGACCTCCAGAATTTCCTTTATATCTATCCCATACATTCTTAAATACTGTGATTGTTTCAGCCCCCACCACTTCCTCTGGCAGTGGCAGAGTGTTCACTTGTTTTACACCAATTCGTGTGTAAGAAATTATTCCTCATGTTACCAGAGGCCAGTCAATCACCAAGTGTGGACCCTCCCTTTCAGTTCCAGGAGAGGAGAGCTGCTATTCGGATGCTCAATCCTCTCCCTGCCCTGCTCACTCCCTAATGGCCTGGGCTCATTCCTGAACCGGTCACCAGCTTCGTGAGATGTGGTGTCCAGCACCTCAACCCTCATCGCCACTAGGCCAGCCCTATATAACCATATACCACCTTTTGCTTGTTTATAATGGGTCACTACAGACAGTGTCATGGTATAGCCACTATGAGACGTCAGACCGAGGTCCCATCTGCCTGGAGTGGTGGTAGTTCAGGTGGATGTTAAAGATCCCATGGCACTTATCAAAAAGAGTAGGGGAATTTCCCTGGTGTCCTGGCCAAATTTCCCTCATTCAATAAAATACCACCAACAGCTTAATCTAGTTCAAATTCAGTTGCTTACCATCTGTATCTCCCCACCCCTGAAAAAGGGACTTCTAGGCCCAGTGGGCTTACTGGTCAACAACATTCAACCAACCAACCAATACCACTTCACAAAGCAGGATTTACAGTAATAGTAATTTTTTATAGGAGTAGGCGTGTAAACACAAACTTTCCTCCTACCCCTAGAATCGCCTGTCCAGACTTATCCCATCTCAGTACCTACCTAGCTACATAAAACAACAACAACAAAAATGCACTGCAAAACCTGGATCTCAACCTCATCTAAAGCAAGCAACTGTCTATAATGCAGTACCTCAGTTTTGGCTTTAACAGTCAGGATCAGGAGTCAGTAGCAGACATCTCATCTTCCATTCTAACTATCCTTACCTTAATTGCAGGCAGCATCAGATTCAGTATAATACACTGACAGCATCAAACAATTATTTGAAACAAATATACATACCTGTTCTAAGCAGAAAACTTGGTCTCCACTGTGGGTGTAAGTCCTCAACTCAAATCCGGCAACAGACTACAGACACACACTGGATTTGTGGTCTTCTGGCTAGTTGCTGCTGCTGCTGCTTGTTGAATGCTGAGCTTAACAATTATTTCTAAAAAGAAATAAATGATTTACAGAGATAGCACAGCAGTCAGCATTAGCAAGCAATACTGAGCACAGTGCACCGAGGGTAACGCCTGGCTCCAGCCAGCAGCAGCAGCAGCACTTACTCAGATCAGGACAGGAACTCCGGTACTCACGGGTAGCGGCTCAACAGTTGAGTGGCTGTGGCTTCAGATGCAGATAGCAGGGTCTGGTCTTCGACTGTATCTCACGGCACGGCGGCGCTTCTTCTTGCTCTCTAGTCTCCCCAAGTCTTCTCTCTCTCTCTCTCTCTCCTCGCGTAAATTGCAGTCTGCAGATTTAGTCGCTCCTCCAAGTAGCGTGAAGCGATGACAATCAGCAAGCAAGCTATTAGCTTATCTGACTACTCCCTCCAACGCCTGGAACTAAATCCAGTCCTTGTTGAATAGGACTCAAGGGATCATCTTTATGGAGCCCTCACGGACCTGAGGGGAACCAAATGTTTCAGGTCCGAGGGGAGGGGTGTACAATAGCAAGGGACTGAGTGGGAGCCTCCCTGCGATTGGCTCCAACTGCTCCCTCCACGTCACCATG
Organism: Neoceratodus forsteri; assembly: GCA_016271365.2. Lineage (NCBI taxonomy): Eukaryota > Metazoa > Chordata > Ceratodontiformes > Ceratodontidae > Neoceratodus > Neoceratodus forsteri. Next base: position 141,740,604 of record JADMNL010000027.1, read on the forward strand.
ATGTGCAGCATATGGGGAACGTGTGGAAACATGCTGCCGCTTTTATGGTCTCACAGGCTTTTCTATCACTGTGGCCAGGAGGACTCAGGACAATCAGCACAGCATGGAAGGGCGGCGCTGGCAGGAGGCAGGAGCCGAATGTACAGCACAATAATGTGGGCAGCTGTCTGAGAGATCGTGGGGTTGTTCTTAGGACAACGCTCTCACCCACAGTGACTTTAAATTGCAGCCGGTCGGATAGGCGTCGTCGTTCCTGAAAATGTAAAGAAGTTAATGGCGATATTGCAAAAGAGGAAGGAAACCAACTAACCAGCAACTTAATGTGAGTGAAAATGTTGAAAAGTAATGCTTATGCTGGCGCTGCTTTTTTTTCCGCTTGCCTTGCACTGCCACTTGTATAATCACAGTCAGCTGACAGTCAGGCTGAGGTCGTGTGAGGTCTTAGCTGGAGACAGTTGCTGCATGCATGCGGCGAGGTCGGGCGGGTGGGTGTGCCAGTGAGACGGGGCCTCCGCTGCGGGCTCATGGGTGCCTAACGCCTGGCCCTGAGGGGGAGGTGGGAGGCTAAGTGGTGGGTGCGGTTGTGGAGGGGGTTGAGATGCGCCATGACCGTTTTGTGTAGGTTTAAAAAATGACTATGGATTGCGACGCTGGTGTGTGGGCAATGATGTTGGGCTTCAGTGACGGGATTGGCACCCCGCCGTACGCTTGGGTGGCTCCCAGCGTGGCACCTATTACTGGGATTTAGCCAGCTGACGCGGATTGGGCACCCCTCGGGCTATACAGTGCGCTGAGGGGCACGCGACGGCTCATGGTGTCTGTGGGGGGAGCGCGCGTGAGCAGCCGAGTATCTTATAGGTGCTCACTGGAAGCGTAGTTCTTTCAATCAGAGGTTACTGCATTTTGGAGCGTGTCATAGACAGCTCCAAAATGCATTGGCTTACAGGGGCCACGCCTGCCAGCACACTGACTGAATTGGAGGAGGAGGAGGTGACACACCTCCGAAATCTCCGATGATGGCACTATGTTTCTTCCACATGCGAGCAAGCAACATAAAAATGACAGAGTAATATGGGGGGGGGATTAAGTAAACTTCATTACAGTTTCAAGAAATACAGAACAATACAAACTGACAACATTAACATAAAAAACAAGAACAGCGTAAAAGAAATGGAGGGTCTTTAATCTGGCAACAGATAATTACTTAGACAGGAGCAAACCTTCTCCTAAAGAAACAAATAAAAAAGCGAGGGGAATCTTAAGGGTTGGAATGGAGGATTTAGGCCTAGTAGATACTTGGCCTCCAATGCATCTGATTGGGAAGGATAATACCTTTTACTCTACCCTACATGACTCCTATAGCAGAACTGATGCACCGATGGTTTCTAAACAACTTAATAATACCATCATCAGTACTGATAGTGGGTCTTGCGTGATATCTGATCATGAACCCACTACTTTGTCTCTGATAATTGCAGCAGAAGCTGGAGGCCCTTCCAGATGGAGGTTATTTATTCTTTTTTAAGGGATACTCAGTTTTGTTAAGGGATAACCTGACTGTGGTATCATAACTAAATTTCAGTCTGGGTTTCGAAGGGGACACTTCTGATTTCTGATTTGGTCGCCAGCCCCTTCAATGAAGGTTTGGCAGTGGGTACAGTGTTTGTGGACTTGTCCAAAGCCTTTGATGTTGTTGATCACCAAATTCTTTTGAAAAGGCTGTTGTCAGATTGGAATAAAGTTAAGGGTATATCCCAAGGTTCCATGTTGGGACCTTTATTGCTTTTAATTTACATGAATATATTGCTCGATTGCCTATGTAATTCAGAAATTCGTCTCTACATGGACAACACTGTAGTAGTTGTGTCTGGTAGTGACTTCAAACAGGTTGAAAGGAAATGGAAGTTTACTCACCTAGTAAAGATGATTATAAGACCACCTTTTTACAGCATTCTGAGTCTCAACAAATAGATTCTCCAAGCTATCGCCTCATAGGCTGATGCGCAAAAAAATTCTACATTTGAAATCTGACCTGTCTACTCCCTCTTTGCTTCCATAATCCTCAGTATGAAGTCTTCCAGAGCTTAGATTAGTCCTGAAAATAAATTGCTACCAACCAAAACATAATAGTCCTATATGGGGTGCTGTAGTGAATGAACCACTTGACAGAATGATGCTTCGGTTTCCTGAAGAATTTAATGAAATCTGACTATGATATGAAGGACAAAGTCTGTTCTTTATGATATAGAGAAAATTTGAGATGTACATATAGTGCATGCAGAATACTCTTTAAAAAACTAAAAACACACAATGCAAGAGACAGTTTCTCCATCGTCTTTCCTCCTCAATGGGTGGGATGTGGAGTGCTGTAAAAAGGTGCTCCTATAATCCCCTTACTAGGTGAGTAAACTTCCATTATCTATCGCACCTTTTTACAGCACTACGAGTCTCAACAAATGGGTGATTATACAGCAGTATACAACTTCTAATGGGTGGTAGCAGGAGGAAGAGGACTGGACATGGCTTGCAAAACTTTTCAGCCAAAATCTGACTGGCTGGTTAGGCTGGTATCTAATCTATAGAATTTGGTGAAAGTATGTGGTGAAGCCAAGGTAGCCGCCTGACAAATTTCAGCTATAGATGCTGAGATGCAGTGTGCCCAGGAAGTGGCTACAGCCCTGGTAGAGTGGGTTCTAATTTGTGAGGGTTTGGGTGACTATTCTGCTTTGTAGGCCTTAGTGATTGTAGATCACAGCCACCTTGCTATGGTGTATTTGGATGCTGGTAGGCTGTTTCAGGCCTTGTGGGCTGATGAACAGTTTATCTGAATGTTTGAGTCCAGCTGTTCATTTGAGATAAGCCTTAAGGACCCAGCCTGAGTCTAGCAGGATGAGCGTATCCCTGTACGGAACCTCTTCTCCTGCATTGAATGTAGGGACTGAAATCTCTTGAGAGAAATGGAATGGAGTGGCTACCTTGAGGATAAAGGAGGATGCCATCCTGAGGATGACTTTATCCGGATAAAAGGTTGTAAAGGGCTCTCTACATGAGAGAGCTTGAATTTTACTGGTCCTCTGGGCTGAGAATATAGCCACCAGAAAAACTGTTTTCAGTGTGAGGATTGGTAAGGCTATAGTGTCCAGTGGTTCGAAGGGTGGTTTGGTCATAATGTCCAGCATCAGGTTGAGGTACCCTGGAGACATCATTGGTCTTGGGTGGTGTTTGATGTTGGTTGCAGCCTTCAAAAAATGTCTGGACCAAGGGGTGTGACCCTGGTGAGTGTCCATCAATTTCACCTCGGATTGCTCCGATTGCTGCCACTTACACTTGAAGGGATGCTGAGGCCATCCCTTTGTCTAATCTATCTTGCAAAAAATCTAGTACATGGAAAATGGAACAAGCTGTGGCTTCTAGATCTTCCCTGTGTCAGTCTTCACCATTCATTTCTGCAGGGTGATTGACTGGAGACGAGCACCTCGCGGGAGTTGTTTTTTTTGTGTAGGAGGGAGGAGCTGGCATTATCGGTGCTGTCCATGAGGCCGACACATTGCGTGGCGCTCGCAAGTTGGCCAGTAACGGCCGTTGGCTCCTCCTCCACCTCAGTTCTGCTTCTCCCACCGTAGAGACAGCACCTCGCCTGCACCTCTCATTTGCTTCTATGCCATTGTGGCCTAGTTCAACTGTTCAAGACTTCAAAGCCTAGGAGTTGCCGCTCCTCAGAGCCATCCTTCTCGATGCTGAGCTTCAATACTGACACCGTTCAACTCTGCCTCGGTTCTGCTGCCCACTTGGTGCTGTTTATTAAGTTACCGGTAAGATCCTTCTTTTTTATTAAGCGGCGGCGAGTCTTTACTGTTTTTTTTAATTTAGTCACCATTGCATCATGCCTGGTCCTTGGGACAAGAAACGTTCTTCTAAGATATTGGGCTGGCCTCCTATGAGTCAGAGTCTCTGTGGCTGGCAAATCTCTGTTACCAACCGGCATGATGTTTGCCTCACCTGCCTCGGACCCCACCATGACATGGACACCTGCAACGCCCGCTTCTCTATGGACTGCTGCATTCTGGAGCTGCACATGTTGAAGGTCGGCAAGGCTCCACCAACTTTTGGGGGGTGTCATTGCTCTTATCGGTCCAAGCATAACACCCTCGGCCCTTCCTCCTGGTCCCTTCCCAGGCCTACACGATCTGGTGAAGAAGGGCCTCCTTCTTTTCTAGCCTTGCCATGGAGGAGGTCTCTACTGTGGTGCCGGAGGTCCGGTCTGGCTCCAGTTGGGGCCGGGCCGGGAGCACTACTCTGGCAGTCACTTCTTCAGAGGTGCAGAGTCCCCCATTGTTGGGGCCCAGGGCATTCCTTGGCATGGCCCATCTGTGCCACCTCAGATCCCAGAGCTGTTCATGGCTGTGGTGATCGGGGCAACACCATGAGGGGTGCGAAGCCTGCCTGCAGCGCTGCAGGCAGGAGAGCCCCTGGGTCCACCAGTCCAGAGCTCTTCTGGATCACCTCCTCTTCAGAGCTGGATGATTCAGAGGCTGATCCAGACTGGTGGCCCTGACTCGTCGGAGTCGGAGGGTTCTCCACGGCCTAAAACTCTTGTGCCTCCCCAGATACTTCCACCTATGGCTCCAGTGACTGCGGCCTGCACCAACTCTTGAGCTGATGGTGGCTCAAAGGGGCAGGTACAGGCTGGTGGTCCCGCTGCTACAGGTGCTGTGGTCTGGGCTTTGGGAGAGGGTTCAGCTGCTGTTTCTCAGTGCCATCCTCTCTCTCAAGGTCAAGACTGACTCCCCCTCCTCTGTGACTCTCCTCGGGGAGTCTGTGGAGTAGGGGGATTCTTTGGCACAGGGTGTGAGGAAAAGGACTTCCTCAGAGTCAGCGGGGTTGAATGGATAGGGCAAGAGGCAGCAGCACCCCTTCATGGCCCTCTGGGGCCTTGGGAGGAGCCTCAGTGCTGAGCCCAGGTTCTCTCCCTTGTCTCTTGGGAGTCCTCATTGGGTGGGGCTGGGGACCGCCCTTCTGGATCCATGCGGCCCCAGTTCCCTCATAGGGAAGCTTCCCCTAAAGGGCTCAGTTCTGACCACTTTACTTTTCTCAGTAGGATGGTAACTTTGCAGACCTGCGGATTCCATGTTATGCCAGGATTGCCTGTTGGGTCTTCTAGCCCTGGAAGAGGAATGTCACATATGGTGACAGGTTCTCCTGTGACTTTGTGTCTAGCTCCTCCTCTCCCAGGCCATGTTGGTCCTTCGGGGCCTTTGACCTGGGAACAGTTCAGATCCTGGGCTGTGGACTTCCCCCAGCATGTTAGGGCTATGGATGAACAGGTCTTTTGACTGGTTCCCCCTCTGCAGCCAGAGTCTGACTCCCCAAGTTCCTCAGCCTCCTCATCTTCCTCCCCTGAGGAAGAGGAGTCTTCCGTCCACATAGCCTCTGATGCTGATCAGGCCCAGTAACAGCGCTTCCTAGTGAGGCTGGTCAGGGACTTGCATATTACTTATTTTGCCTATCTCAGTACTGAGCTTTCAATGCAAGCCTTCTTGGGTGAGTTCAGCGCCCACCATTTGGTGGTCCCTTCCTGGCCTATTCCCCTCCAGGAGGCATCGTACAGCATCTGGCAGCTTCCATATGCCACAGTTCCATCCCCTATGGACTGCTGGAGATGGTATCGCACACCCAGGGGTCACCAGGTTCTCTGCCTCATCCCACTTTGGGATTAACACGTCTGGACACCCCTACCAGGCATAGATGTCTGGTCCGCGACTGACCCTCGGATCCTGACTCTGTGGAGTTCAATCATCTGGGGTGGAGAGTTTTCTCCTCTGCGTGGATGATACTGTCCATTGTTTCTCATCAGGTGTACCATGCTGCCTATAACAGGCATCTGTGGGCAATGCTGGGCCAGGTGCTAGGATCGCTGCCCGATTCACAGGCTACCCGGCAAGCCATAGTCCTGTCTGCTATAGGTCTGGAGCTGGCAAGGCACTAGTCAAGGGCATCTTACGACGTCAATGAAGTCAATTTACGACTTGCAGGGACAGCGATCTGCGTTAGGCAAACGGCATGGCTTCACCTTTTGAGGTTGTCACCCTTGGCCCGGTGTAGGTTACTGGCCTCCTCCTCCTTCTGGGAGATCCATCTCTTTTCTTGCAGGGCAAGGTGGGAACTACAGGGGTGCCTTCCTTCCCCCAGGGGACGGGGGACCCTGCCTCACCCTGATCTGTCCCAGGTCTAACTGGTTGGTGGAGGGTCTCCCCCCCTTGTATCCCCCACAGGGGGCTAAGGGATGCTATTCTCTCAGGGAATTACTGTGCCCCCTTTGGGGGGGCTCAGTACTCAACCACTAGTAATGAATGGTGAAGATTGACATAGGGAAGATATGAAAATTAGGTACCTACCATAATTCTTGATCTTCCTGTGTATCTTCACCATTCATCACTGAATCCCACCCACCTTCCCCTCACAAGGTCTCAGTCCCTGGGCCATACCCCCTCCCTGCTCACCCTTCCTCCACGGGGATCCAGTTGGGTTTTTCCCCCTCCCTCTTTGCCTTGTGGTCTCTCCCTAGGAGACATCTGAGAGGTTCTCAGAAGATAGCTAGTAGGGCCTCTGTCTGGGCTAATGAAGGGAATTCTGGTGTGCCCTTCCTTATCCTAGGTCTGATCTCCAGGGTCAACTAACCCTTTGGGGTGCACCGACTCTTGGGTCCCCTGGATGGGGGGGTGCTGAGACTGACTGTAACTCCCTTCTGCTCCACCTTTTGTTACTTCTATTCCTCACCTATCTCCTTCCCCTTCAGGGGAGAACATGTTAATAGAAGGGATCCCCTCTCCTTCCCCCCCTCGGAACCTTGTGGGTTCTCCTGGTAAATGGTAATGGGGGATGGGTGAGGAATCCTCTTATGGGTTAGAGGCCGGGGGGGGCCTACTCCATCTCATCAGGATTCTTTTCCCTAGTTCTGCCACGGAAACTTCCCAAGTGATGGGCTGTTGCCTCCTGTAAGATCTGCTCTTGCAAGTTCTGTGTCCTGGATGGGTTTTGGTCCCTCCTCTCCCCTTAATTTCTCTCTCTCTCTCTCTCTCTCTCTCTCTTTCTCCCTCTCCGTCTCCCTCTTTCTTCTCTTCCCTTTTCTGACCTTTCTGGCCATCCAGGGACTGGGGCCTTTTTGGCCCATCCCCTTCCAGGTCCTCCTCCTCCTCTGTCCTCTGGTCAGCCTATTCCTTTTTCAGTTTACATCCTTTCCTTTTGCTGTCACTCAGGCTCTCTTGCCTCACCCTTGTTTTCCTCTGTCATCTTTTTCCTCTGTCTCTCTAGCATGCAGAACTGAGGTGGGGGAGGAGTCAACAGCTGTTACTGGCCAACTCATGAGCGCCATGCAATGCATCAGCCTTGTGGTGGGTGCCAACACCACCGACTCCTCCCTCCTACAAAAAAAAAGCTCACGCGGGGTGCTTCTCTCTGGCCAGTCACCCACCAGTGATGAATGGTGAAGATACACAGGAAGATCAAGAATGACGGTAAGTATGTAATTTTCATTTCTCTCTCACCTCACACCATGTTGAAAACACAAACCAATGTCTACCGTATGTTTTGTTGGTGGAGAGTCTCCAAGCCTTCAACATTGTATCGGCTACTGTACCTTATCAGGGACCCCCCCCAAGTTCAGCAGTCTAGACCTCTGAGTGGCCAGGGCATCAGTTTTAGTGATTGCGGATCCTCATGCCAAATGGTGCCTTGCATAAGGTCTGGATGTGGGGTTAATGTAATTGGATTGTCTATTAATATCTTTTTGATGAGAGCATACCATGTCTGCCTTGGCCAGTCTGGTGCTATCAGTAGAACCATGCAGCCTGTGTCCCAAATCTTCTGTAAAACATGGCCTATCATTGACCGTGGTGGGAACACATAGGCTTTGTGGAAGTGCCAGGGGGTGGACATGGTGTTCAACCCATGCACTCCCTTCTCCTTGTATCTTGACAGGAAGGTCAGTAGTTGTGCATTCCTCGCTGAGGCCATCAGATCTATCTGAAAGGGGCCCCAAGTTTTCTGGATCATCTGTAATACCTTGGGATTGAGCTGCCACTCTCTCGGCTGTAGAGACTGTCTGCTGAGCCAGTCTGTTTTGGTGTTGAGATTTCCAGCCAGGTGTACTGCTGTGAGACTGAACAAGTGTCTTTTTGCCCATATCATTAGTGTCTCTGTTTCTTGAGCCATTGATTTTCTTTCTGTTCCTCCCTGTTTGTTGATGTATGCCATTGCCACTCTGCTGTCTGTGTACTTTTACGTGTTGTTGCTTTATCTGTGTCTTGAAATATCTGAGAGCCACACGAATGACTCTGGCTTCCAGGATGTTGATTAGGAGGCATGTCTCTGCCTCAGACCACTTCCCTTGGCCTGACTTGTCCAAGATTGATCCTCTGCCAAGTAGGCTTGCACAAGTTTCTAGCATTCTTGAAACATGCTTTTCTTTTTGTACTTTCTCCTCCTGAGCCCTGGCAGGCGGCTACAACTCTCTCTCTGGTCCCGTCACTCTCATGCTAGGTGGCCCCTCAGTAGTTCCCCCATGGATTGCCCCCCACATTGGAGCCAGGAGGAGGTTGCCTGCTTCTCCCCCCTTTTGAAGACCTAATTCAGAATCCGGGGGACTGCTCCCAGGAGTGGCTGACCATCATTGAGCCTGCCAGGTTTGCTTTTTCCTGTTTTCACCCTGCTTCCCTCCTTGCCAATGCAAGGACATTGGCTTCGAGCCTCCTGACCCATACTGCTCTCCAGCCACCACCAGAGGGCAGTCAGTGAGCAGGACGACCAGTCACCCTCTTCCCAAGAGAGGAAAGCAGCCCTCTGGATGCTCAATTCTCTCTCCCCCTGCCGACCCCCGGCGGCCCAGGCTCGTTCTCGAACCCGGGTCACCGGCATGGCGTGAGGTATGGCATCCAGTACCTCAACCCTCAGTGTTACCGGGCCTGAAACGTGCTTTTCTAGTGTTGCCCCTTGAAGTAAGTTGTGTGGGTTTGCCCACCATTTTAGTGATCTTTTGACTGTACGTATGTTATCTAGTATGTGCTCAGCGATTGACAGCAGCTGTAAATCACTAAGTGCATACTGGATACAGTATGCGCTCATTCAGAGCTCAGTTGGCAGCTGGCCATGGTGGTGAGCTGTGGGTTGTGCCAGTCGCTAGCTCGGTTACAGGTCGGGGCGGAGCGGGGTGGTAGGACACTGCGGGGTGGGGGGTTCATTAGACCACCAGGTATAGTAAACTTTGATATAATGGGTGCTCAGGTTTTGGGCTGTCTACTAGACCACCAGGGTTATTTGATGTATTATTAGGGGAGATTGGGGCTTGAGGGAGACCACTAGACTACAGGGGATATTTTTATATTTATAAAGGGAGATCAGAGCTTGGGGGGGGCACTGGACTACTGGGGATATTTTTATAATTAACAGGAGGTTGCTAGACTACCAGGGTTATTCTTATATTTATAACAGGGGATCAGGGCGGGGGCGGGGGACCATGGTACATTGCCACAAAGTGCTCAACTCACCCAGAGGGTGAATTTTTAAGTACCCTTAGACCAACCCTGGCTGCTCTAAGGGTACTTAGAAATTTGACCTCGGGGTACATTTTAAGAATACTGATTGAGGAACTTTGGCAGCCTGCTACAGCCCATTTTGTGGCACACAGGTGGTGCAAGCCCTGTTTGGTGCAGGCAGCCAGTGGTAAATGCAGGTTGCCATTGTAACTTGTTTCCAGGGCATCGTTTGGCGCAAGGAGCAGTATAACACAGTGGTTTAAGGCTCTGAGCTGCAAGTCTGGTGACATCCAGCAGAGCAGACCTGGGTTTGAATCCCACAGCTTCCACTTTCAGACTGTGTGATCCTGAGCAAGTCACTTAACTTCCCTGTGCTCCCAGGTCACACTTGTAAAAAAGCTTTCTGGTTAAACAACTAACAAAAAAGAAAAAAGGGGCACTTTGCACCAATCATTGGGATGCAAGCCCCTTGCATTGCTCTGGGAACTTTGTGAATAAGGTCTGTTGACTCCACGGAATGGAATTTGATAGCGATTATATAATTTAGATAGATTCGTCATAGGCCTGAACTTATCAAAATAGGTTTTCACTATATACAATGTCTCATTGATAAAAGTATGTACCAACAAGAAATTATCTGGAATCCCCTCACTAGGAAGAGGGACAAGGCAGGGTTATCCACTTCCCCTTACTTTTTGTATTGGTTTTAGAATCTATGCTATGCATAGTTAGACCAGCATTTTTAGTATCAGGCTGTCCCTTTTGGTTTTGCTTTATCTCTGGGAGCTTTTATCTAGGTCTTGACACTGATTGTGGCTACCTTGAGGGTCACAATGTGTACCCATATCTGGATGATTCCCTTGATCAGGGCATCATCAGAACAGGCAGCCAGAAATTTGTTGCCTGGACTGTGAGTCTCGGAGCCGCATGGCTGGCCAGTAAACAAGGAAAAATGTCTGTCCCAGCCATCCCAGAGTTTACAATACATAGGGGCATGTTTACAGACAAATTTGCAGAGAGTTTTTCTCTCCCCATCCAGGGTAGAGAATCTCCTACAAGACGTCTGACAACTGAGACCAAAGATAATAGTGTTAGTCTTCTAATGCCATCAGATGTTAGATCTGATAATAGAAACGTAGAATTTGTCAACAGAAAAGGATTGCTTGACCCACCCAGTCTGCCCAGATGGTCCCTGCTTAGTCTGTCTCCGCAGATCCTACCTGGTCACCAGCACACCTCCTGCCTTCCTGCCTATTTACTAATATTCCCTTATGTCTATCCCTTGCATGCTGGAAGCCCCTTACTGTTTATGGCTCCACCACCTCTGCTGGCAATCTGTTCTAGGTGTCTACCACTCTTTCAGTGAAGAAGTACTTCCTCACAGTCCTCATAAACTTCCCCTTCCAGCTTCATCACGTTCCCTCTGGTGTTGGTGTTCATCCTCATTTGAAGGAGACTCCCTTCGTGTACCTTGTTCACCCCTGTGACTTACTTATAGGCTTCTATCATGTCCGCTCTTGCTTTCCTCTCTTCTAGGGTGTACATGTTGAGATCTCTCAGTCTCTCCTCATAGGGCTTTTGATGCAACCCTTGCACCATATTAGTTGCCCTCCTCTGGTCTGCCTCCACCCTCTCTATGTCCTTTCTGAGGTGTGGCCTCTAGACTTGGGTGCAGTACTCCGGCTGGGGTCTCATCAGCGACCGATACAGTGGTAACATCACCTCCTTCCTCCTGCTGGTAATACTGCTTCTTATGCATCCCAGCATCCCACTGGCCCTACACACCACTTTGTCATACTTGTCCTCAAACTTTGAGATCATCAGATATGATAATCCCCCAGGTTCCTTTCCTGCTTAGTGACTGCCAGTACCTCACCCCCCCCATCCTATACTGAGCTCCTGGGATTCCATGCCATAGGTGCATTAGTTTGCACTTTTTAGCATTGAACCCCAGCTGCCATGCCCTTGACTACTTCTCAAGTTTCTCAAGGTCACTATGCATTCTCTCCATCCCCTCCTGAGTGCCCATCTTATTACAGATTTTGGTGTCATCTGCAAAAATTATACCTTCCCTTCCAGTTCATCTGCAATGTCACTTATGCAGACATTGAAGAGGTCTGATCTCAGTACTGAGCCCTGTGACACTCCGCTTGTCACTTTACCCTCATATGCGTGCATGCCATTAACCACCACCCTCTGTTGCCTATCCATTACCAAGTTTCCTACCCAGTTTACCACTTTGGATCCCACCCCTAGGTCACTCAGCTTCTTAATCAGCCTCCTGTGTGTCCCAATGTTTTTTTTTACACTTTATTTTCCCTCCGGTCACTGATGCCTGAGATTTCCCTCAGGAGTCATCTGCTTGTCCTACCCAGCCTGAGGCTCCCCCTCACTCTAGACCCCTCTGGAACCCCAACCTGACATCCCCCATCCAACCGGGAATCCCCTGACTTGTTTCCCTCAGGGTGGACCCACCCTCCACTTACTTTAGGCACTCCTTTAATCAAGTCTAGTGGGCTGGATGCAGACCGAAGGATACTGGGATAAGGGGAAGGCGGGTATGACAGTGGGCGTGGGGAAGACGCTCCATCGTCTGCATCAGGAGCCAGGGTTCTCCTCCTTGTGTTGCATAAGCATGAAGCCCCCAGAGGTGTGGATGTGCAATGACATCCAATGTGTGCCAGGCATGCTCCCCCTTTGCTGTGACCTCCTCCCCAGCCTCACGTGACCCTGGCATGTGTGAACTTCCAGTCGGCACTCGGAGTCACTGCTTAGCTGGGAGCCATCACCCACCCCACCCCAAAGATGAGTGCTGTCATTGGATGCTTTATCCTCTCCCTCCCTGGCCAACCCTGGTGACCCAAGCTTGCTCACGACCCCGGCTGGCTGGCATGGTAAGAGGTAAGGCGCGAGACGTCTCAGTCCTGTACACCACTGGACCTGTGTGGGCCAGTGTTGAAGGCCTGGATTATGTTTGAATAGGCCATGTCCACTGCCTTCCCCTGATCTAGTTCCTGATCATCCAGTCAAAGAAATCAATCAGATTTGTCTGGCATGATCTTCCCTCTGTGACTCCTTGATGCCTTTGGTCTTATAGCCTATTAAATTTCAGATACTCTAATAACCTTCCCATTAACAGGGTTTCCATCAACTTCCCACCACTGATTGACTGGCCTATAGTTGCTAGCCTCCTTCCTGCTGCCGCTCTTATGGTACAAGACCACATCTGCTCTTCTCCAGTCATCTGGAACAATGCCTGTTTCCAGTGACCTGTTGAATATAGCCATCAGCGATGCAGTTAGCACCTCCCTGAGCTCCTTTAATACCCTTGAGTGTATCCTGTCTGGTCCCATGGCCTTGTCCACTCTCATATCTGTAAGTCCTTTTGGGACTCTTTACTCTGAAAATTTACTTGTGTCTGCCTCCGCTCTTAATGGTCCTGCTGCTCCCTTGTTGTCCACTCACCCCTCCCTCCACTGTGATGACTGAACAGAAGTACCTGTTCAGGATGTCTGCTTTTTCTTGATCCTCTTCTGTGCAGTCTCCCTCTGTCATTCTTCTTATTCTAACTATCCTTCCCCTTGGTGCACTGTCTCCCTATGTCATCCTCCTTATCCTCAATGGTGATAAGGCTTTTACAAGTGTATTTTCTGTCCAGTTGAGCCCCAGCTTCGAACAGTGTAAGTTTCCAGTTTGGCTCCCTCTTTTAGTTTGTCAGTCTCTCTCTATGTAGAAGAACCCTCAGAACCTCCTCAAGAGATCTTTTTGTCCTTCACCATAAAAGATTCTCATGGCAGATGTCAGTCTACTTAGTTGGGGTGCAGTTCTGAACCAGATTCTGGTTCATGGTGTGTAGGTGAAGAATCTTCATATATAGGCATTTTAGAAATGCAGATGGTGTTTCTTGCCCTCCAACACTTCTAGGAATTAATCAAGTTGCAAGCAGTGAAGGTACGCTCAAACGGTATACTAACATCACAGCGACGGGAATAACACCAAGACCATCACAGCGACATTTTCAGCAGTTTGCTGTGATGGTCTCCATGTATTCCAACACTGTTGTTGCTGGGGTGTTTGCCCCCCTCCCCGAACTAACTCTGACTGGAGTTAGTAATCCTTAGTCTGGGGGCTGTAGGGGGCAGAGCCCCCCACATGGAGGGTGTGGGGGGCAAAGCCCCCCACAGAAAATGCTTGTTCCCCCAGCGACAGCACACCAGTTGGCAGTGTTGTGCTGTCGCTGTGCTGACAGTTGACAAATTTCTTGTTGCCTCGGCATAGTGGAACCCACTCAAACAATGCAGTAAGGGCTGTGTATATAAACAATCAAGGAGACACAAGAAGCAAAAACATGCTCACGGAAACCGTAAGGGTGTTTCACGTGTAAGAAGAGAATCTCTTATATCTCTCTTAGCCTTTCATCTACCAGGAGTTGAAATTTGTCCAGGCAGACTGGCTCAGTCACCAGTTGGTGCATCTGAGAGAGTGGTCTCTGAACCCAGACATGTTTCTTTCCTGTGGCGCTGCTTCAGAATGCTGCAGATCGACCTCTTTACATCCAGTGAGAATGTTTTATTTTTCAGACTCTTTAGTTACTTCACCTCTCCACAGGTGGATGCAGTGGATGCACTGTCTCTATGTTGGGAATTTAAGCTAGCTTCCATGTTTCTTCCTCTATCATCACTCCTAATGGATCTGAGAAAAATTCTGGTGTCAAGAGGAACCTTCCTCATAATAGCCAGAAGGGCTAAGAAGGCCATGGTTCTCAGATCTGCTGAACTGGGTTTCAATACAAAAAAGTGCAAAATAATGCATTGGGGCACAGAAACACAGGGGAACATACCAATTGGGTGGGGAGGTACTGGCAGCCACAAATCAGGAAAGGAACCTAGGGGTAATCATTTCTGATGACCTGAATGTACAGTAGCAAAACAGTGTGATAAGGCAGTGGGGAAAGCTAGCAGGATGCTCAGGTGCATAGGAAGGGGTATTACCAACAGAAAGAAGGGGGCTGGTGTTACACCTATATAGCTCGATGGTGAGGCCTCACCTCAAGTACTGTGTCTAGTTTTGGAGGCCCCATCTTTAGAAGGACATAGATAGGGTGAAGGCAGTACAGAAGAAGGCAACCAAATTTTTGCAGGGCCTGCATCAAAAGCCCTATGAGGAAAGACTCAAGGAATTAAATATGTACTCTCTAGAGAAAAGAAAGTAAAGGGGTGACAAGATAGAAATATTCAAATACCTCATAGGTACTAATAAAGTATAGTTAAGGATAAGGGGTCATGCTATGAAGCTGGAGGAGGGGGGAGACTCAGAGAAGATGTGAGGAAGTGCTTCTTGGAAACGGTGGCAGATACCTGGGACAACCTCCCATCAGAGGTGATGGGGCTAAAACAGTAACAGGATTCAAACATCCATGGGATAGACACAAGGGGACCTTAGAAATAAGGCGGGGGGGTAAGACTGGAGATTGAGTAGGGTCTGTGATGGCACTGTAGGTAGGGAAAATAGGGCAGACTAGGCAAGTCAAGAGGTCCTTATCTGCCGACAACTTCTGTGTTTTTATGGTGAGCACCACAGGAGAGCGGTACCGATATAGCCGACATCCCCCACCCACAGCGACACCAGGGAAACGCCACAAAGAGCCCCGACGCACAGGAAACTGATGGCCAGCAACTGCTGCAGCTGCCACGAACAACACCCCGATGGACAGACCCATAAATGGCTGCAGACTGCCGCAGCAACAGCAACACCAGCAACATGGAGCAGGACATGATGGCGGCCCCCCAGCCATGGAAGACCCGACAGCCAATAGCCTGACAAGATAGGAGGTGGGTGGATGTCACCGGTAGGCACAGTGGGGATGCACTGTGGCCAGCAACATGAGCACAGACACACATACAGACACAGGGGAGGCTTCCAACGCAGCTGGATGGCAGGAAGGCACCACACATGGCACTGGTGGCTGCAGGGCCAAATGGACAGGTGCACAGAGGACAGTGTCTGCAGGGGGTGGCACAGGCAAGGTGCAATGGTCAGGTCCCCCAAACAAGCCCCCCAGGACTCACACCTGAAGGCTGATATTCAACGCCAGCCCCATCAGGTAGTCCCTGCAGCTATGGGTGCTATGGTGCACTACCAGGTCAGATATCCTCCATGCACTCTCCCTCCACTGGCGACGGGATCGCCCCATGACCTGGTCTGTCATTGTCTGCTGTAGCTTGACCTCCATCAGCCACTGTTCCCTCTGCCAGACATCCAGGAACTGCCACAGGAAGTGGTGTGCTGCACCCAACAGGGAACTAAACACCCTGTGCCAGCCCTCTATGGCATTGTTGTTTTGTGGCATCCCCTCCATGACGG
Organism: Neoceratodus forsteri; assembly: GCA_016271365.2. Classification (NCBI taxonomy): domain Eukaryota; kingdom Metazoa; phylum Chordata; order Ceratodontiformes; family Ceratodontidae; genus Neoceratodus; species Neoceratodus forsteri. The sequence continues at coordinate 141,756,497 of JADMNL010000027.1, forward strand.
AGGCATAGCAGTTCCAGACAGGGATGGGGAACAGCAGCTTGCAGCAGTGCCCACTGCGGATGGGTCTGCCCAGCCAGGTGTCCTCGAAATAGTCGAAGACAGGGGTGAGCACCTCCTTCTGCTCCCTGAAGTAGTCCCAGCCGCGGAGCTCCTCATATGTGTGGCAGACATCCTCCGGGGCACAAAGGCAAGAGCGGGCAGCATTCAGAGATGCACGCGCACACATCATCATTGCTATACCTGAATGCCAGCTCCCCATGCTGTTGGATCTGCTGGATCTGCTGCCACACGCACTGGCACAGGTGGAAAAAGCAACCTTGCACATCCATCTGTGGAAGCACTGACTGGACAGCCCTGTGTGTGGCTAGTTCAAAGTCCAGGAGCATGTGGCAGGGTCTGCACATTGGGCATATCTCTGACACCTTACTAAATGCTGCCGTGTACAATGCCACTGTCCTCCTCATTATGAGGACGAAACGGCAGGCAATACATTGGTCCCATCCACTCTGTGCAGTGTGAACAGCTGTGTAAACAGCCTGGGACAGCACTTGAAGGTGCTGTCTCCTAGCCAGATTGGGCTGCGGGCTAGGAATTTAAGGTTTCTACTAGTGCTGAACAGTAGGAACCTGTCCTTGGTGCTGGCCCCTGCCTGCTGCCCTGAGTTATACAGCAGAAAGGGCTCACCTCTGTAGGTCCTGTGGTACTCCTCCAAGATGGTGAGCTCTGCCAGCATGGGTGGGTCCACCGGTGCCCTCCTGCTACTCCTCCTCACCTGCTATGCTGACCGCTTCAGTATGGGTAATGGTGGTAGACTTCCACCCATGGCCTCGCTGACCCCTGAGCAGCATGCTGCAACTACCTGTTGGCTTCTCTCCATGGTGTACCTAGCCCTCTGTCTTACTGTGTCCCTCACCCTGTGGACACTGACAGTGGTGGTGTCCGGCACATGGTTATGGGTGCCCAACAGTGTTGGAATGCGCCCACCCCCCCATGGTGAGCGCACAGTCCCTGCATCTGTTTGCTGCATACTCACAGCACTTCCAGTAGGTGCACTCACCACGGGTCCTCTCGCACTGGAATGTATGGCCATTGACAACCAGCAGCCCGTGCCCCTTTGCACTCTCCATGTATTCGGTGGACATGTCCCCAAGTGGTTTCACGAACGGTGTGCAGCGGTGCTCTTTGTAGTCACCACCAGTGCACATACTGATGCTGTGGGGGGTGTGTCAGCCACTGTGGAGGTGTGCTGCTCTTGAGGTTGGGATTCCGGTCGACACTGTTTTTATGTCACTGTGCCGATGTCGGGCTTACTACGTGCTTCCATTTCTATGTAACCTTGCAGTTCAGGAGCCCTTTCAGCTTCCTGCTCACAGAGACCTGCTTGGATGGGGATACATGTTTCATCTGAATCTAGAGAAACTGCAGTTGGCAGCATGACTGCTGAAAGGTGTAAGCTGCAAAGCAAAACGTCTGCAGGGTCATGCCCACTGCAGCTGTAAAAAGGCCTAAAGACATTGTTATTCTACCAAGCAATTATTGATGGACTTAGACTCTACAGACAATGCTAGTGCTGTTACTCTTGACTGGTAAAAGTTTCAGATTCTTTTATAAGCAGATTGTATAATATGCTTTTTCTTGTTTGTCAGGTTAATGTTTCTGTAAATTTTTTGTGTGGATGTTTCTTATGCGAGGCATCTTAAGCCATTTTGAAAAGGGCGCCATTTAAATAAAAATGTGATTGACCTGACTGATTGATTAAAGATATAGAGAAGAAGGCATGGACAGCCATGCACAACAAGGCTGTGTTTCCATGAAGGGGTTCTAATGACATCATAGGGACCTTGACAGTGAAACTTGAGAGATCTTGGATGTCATCAGAACCCCAAGATAGAAACATAGTCTTGTTGTGCATGGTTGCCCATGTGTTATTTTGTATAGTACATGGTTTTAAATGTAAAATAAAGAAAATTCTGCTTTTTATTTTCTTACCAAGAAATCATGGATTTCATTTTTCATTATTTAACACCCCCCCCAAAAAAAAAAAACACCCTTGCTCAGCTGCTCAGAACCTACACTGCTGAGGGTTATGTTTCTGTTTTGTAAAATAATGAAACGAGAAGTTTGTGTAAGGAGGATGTATGGGTGCTGTATGAGGGGAAACGAAAGTGAAACAGCAGGTGGCACACATTTCTATTCTAATTAAAAATGTTGTACCACAGAAAGATACAGCAGCATTCTATGACCTTTGAACTGTGGGACAACAGCTTTTTAGCTAGGATGGAAAACCATGCACAGCAAAAGGTAACCATATACTGCAAGCTAATATGACCTGAGCAGGCAATTAATAGATTGGAACTAACTCATGAGTTTCAGGTCCTGCATCACTCCAGAGACGGTCTCTGTTGCCCTGCCCCAAAACAGCATTTTGATGTTGCTAAGCGGGAAACCGGCTGTAGTTTTTTTCAATATAAACTGGGAAGGTGGCGGCTATGTATAGTTAAGCTGCTTGAACTTGGTAAGGCCTTTTTCATGCTTGTGGTAGTAGAAGTATAAATGCAACACTACTCACAAACATCAAAAGTGGCCTGCAAAGTTCAGTAAACATAAGGGTATACAGTCCCCCCCCCCCATCCTAATCTGTCTGCATTGGTAAAACTGCTGTCCCATTCCCCACTTAGCATCATCAAAGTATGTTTTGGACAGGGATACCATGATCCTCTCCAGAACAGCAAGGTACCACACAATGGTGAACAGCTCTTTCCTAGGTCCATAATCAAATAACTATTGGAGAAAAGGAAAAGAATTCTGTTTATTTAGACTCTCAGGCATGAGATGCTGCTTAGATGAGGGTCTGTCTCAAGATGGTATGTTAAACTGTAAGTGCTCAACAATTTTGTTTCATATTTCAAGCAGCTATGCTGGCACTGATGTTAGCTGACTGGCCTATACTGTTACCAGGCTCGGTCCAGGCGAGTTTTTTTGATTTAACATCCAGTGAACTTTTAGGGTAACCCTTAGTTTTGTGCTTCTGCACTGAGGTCCTTGTCCTTTTTCATTTCTTTCCACCATAACTCAAAACCATTCCCATCATTTGGCTGGTTGACTATGTCCTGGACTGAGATAGAGAGACTGATGAGTTCTAACAAGGATGAAACATAGAAACTTTTTTCCATAGAGGTTTTTCTTTCTCTGATGGCAGGGATTGGCTGTTTAGCTCTTTCCCAGCTCCTTCCAGCTGGTGTCTGCTGTCCCACGGACTTACCTGGTTGGAGAGTCTTTCCACGGCTTGTCCTCTATGGTGGCACTGGAGGAGGGAGGGCTGTCCTCCACATAGAAGCATAGACTTTGATGGCAGATAAGGACTACTTGGCCAACCCAGTCTGCCCATTCCCCTAGCTATTGGATAAGCTGCAAATCCTAGTTAAACAACAGCCTACTTCTTCCTACCCCCCACCAAAATTGCCTTATGTCTGTTCCATGCATTCTTGAATTCCCCCACTGTTCTTGACACCACAACCTCCTCAGGAAGGCCGTTCCATATGTCCACCACCCTCTCCATGAAAAAATACTTCCTCACATTTCTCCTGAGCCGTCCCCCCTCCATCTTCAAATTGTGCCCCCTTGTTCTTGCACATCTCTTTTTCTGAAAGATGCTACCCTCTTGGACTTTGTTGATTCCCTTGAGGTACTTGAAAGTTTCTATCATGTCCCCTCTCTCCCTCCTTTCCTCAAGGGTATACATATTAAGCTCCTTTAATCTCTTTTCGTATGGGTTCTGGTGCAGACCCTGCACCATTTTAGTTGCCTTTCTCTGGACTTCCTCCATCCTGTCTATGTCCTTCTGGAGAAGAGGTCTCCAGAACTGGACGCAGTACTCCAGATGGGGACTCACCAACTGTCTGTACAGAGGGATAACAACTTTCTGTTTTCTACTGGTGATGCCTCTCCCCATACATCCCAGTAACCCCCCAGCCTTCCATACTGCCTTCTCACATTGCTTGCTTACCTTTAGGTCATCTGATATGACTACCCCAGGTCCCTTTCCATTGTTGTTGTTGTTGTTGTTAGTACCCCCTATTGTGTACTCTTCTCCTGGGTTTTTGTTTCCCAGGTGCATTACTTCACACTTCTTTGCATTGAATCTAAGCTGCCATAGTTTTGACCATTCCTCTAATTTAGCCAAGTCCCTTCTCATCCTTTTCACCCCACCTTGTGTATCAACCCTGTTGCAGATCTTTGTGTCATCTGCAAAGAGGCATACTTTTCCTTCCAGTCCCTCCGCATTGTCACTTATAAAGACATTAAAAAGGACCAGTCCCAGTACTGAAGCCTGTGGTACCCCGCTAGTGACCCCTCTTTCTTTGGAGTGGACTCTGTTTACTATTACCCTCTTTGTCCTGTTTTCCAGCCAGTTTTTTACCCAGTCTACCACCCTGGGACCCACTCCCAGGCTGGCTAATTTGTTTATTAATCTTTTGTGTGGGACTGTGTCAAATGCCTTGCTAAAGTTTAGGTAGGCCATGTCCACAGCCCCTCCCTGGTCTACTACTTTGGACACCCAGTAAAATAAGTGCCCTGCTGGCCTCTAGGTACTCAACGATTCTTTCTTTCAGAAGTGATTCCATCATGTTCCATAATACTGAGGCCAAAGAAACAGGTCTGTAATTTCCTGCCTCTGCTTTGCTCCCACTTTTGTAAAGAGGAATCACATCTGCCCTCCTCCAGTCCTCAGGTACCACACCATCCTCCCATGATTTGTTAAAAAGGGTACTCAGTGATGTCACTAGTTCTCCCCTTAGTTCTTTTATAATTCTGGGGTGAATCACATCAGACCCCATTGCTTTGTTCACCTTCAGTTTTAGGAGTTCATTTAGAACCCTTTCTTCTGTGAATGAACTGGTATTGACCCCCCCCCCCATCCAGAGTGCTTTTATTGATTGGATTAGGGTTCCTTCCCCTCCTCTTCTTTAGTGAATACTGAGAAGAAGTATTCATTCAGTATCCTGCTTTTTCACTGTCACCCTCTGCCCACCCAGCCTCCCCTTTATTAAGCCTCACTATCCCTCCTTGGTCTTTCTTTTGCTCATAACATACCTATAAAGGTTTTATCCCCCCCTTCTTAACTGATTGGCTATCTTTTCCTCTGTTTGGGCCTTTGCTATTCTGACTGCCTTCTTAGCTTCCTTCTGCTTTAACTAGTACAGTTCTCTGTCCTGCTCCTTCTGTGTTTCCTTAGACTTCCTGAATGCCATATTTTTCTCCCTAATCTTCCCCGCCACCTCTTTTGAGAACTATAGTGTTTTTTCCCTTCATTTTGATTTGTTTATTTGCTTCACACAAAGGCTTGTTTCCTCTGTGATGGCAGTTTTGATTTTCCCCCATTGTTCCTCCACTCCTCCTTCTTGATCATTTGCTTATGCTTTTCTGAGGCACTCTCCCATTTTGACAAAGTCAGCCCTCTTAAAGTCCATTACCCTCACTTTTGTGTGGCTTGAGTCTATGACTGTGTTTATCGTTAACCACACTGTTTGGTGGTCACTTCTTCCCAGATGGCTACCCACTTCTGAATCTGAGATCCTCTCTCTGTCCCCATTTGAGAGTACCAGGTCTAAGATTGCTCCCTCCTGAGTGGGTTCCAACACCAGCTGTCTGAGGCATGCCCCCTGTAGGGCATCTAGAATTACCCTACTCTTGGATGTGGCTGCAGCAAAGGTGCTTCAGTTAACATCTGGCATATTCAGGTCCCCCATCAACAATATCTCCCCTTTTTCTGCCATCCTAAGGATGCCTTGTATCATTTCCTTGTCCATTTCCTCCCTCTGAGGTGGGGGTCTGTATACAACCCCTGTGCAGATTGTGGTGCCATTTCTTGTCTCCAGAGTGATCCACAGTGCCTCCTCTCCTCCCTGTTTACTCTTTAGTTTTGTTGCTTTGATCCCTTCCCTTACATAAAGAGCTATTCCTCCTCCTCTTCTACCCTCTCTGTTCCTCCTGTAGATTGTGTACCCTGGTATGTTGACATCACAGTCATGATTCTTTGTGTACCATGTTTCTGTGACTGCCATGATATCCAGGTGTCCCTCTTCCATTAAGGCCACTAGTTCTGGGAGCTTGTTACCCAGACTAGGGGCATTGGTACTCATTGCCCTCTATTTTTTAATGAGCTTATCCCCTTTAGCCCCATCCCTGTCATTACTGCCTTTGTCTTTTTCTCCATTTACCCCTGTCCTTCTCCCTATCAGTTTCTCTGTCTTGGTGTTGACCTCGCTAACTACTCTGTTTTTTTGGGGGGCTGGGATTTCCCTACTCCTTTTCAGTGCCTCCCCTCTTGGCTAGTTTAAATGCTTGCCAATGAAGCATTTAAATCTATCACCTAGGATCCTGGTTCCCCTCCTGGACAGATGCGGACCATCGCACTGTATAGGCCTATATCCCTCCAGGTGGACCCCCAGTTCCCAATGAAGCCAAAACTCTGAGCACTGCACCAGTTTATCAACCACTGATTGAATCCCATGATGCAGATCACCCTAGCCTCACCCATGCCATAGACAGGCAGCACCTCCGAGAAGGTAGCTGTGTGGGCTACTTGTCTAAGGCCCCTCCCCTCCCCAACTTCACAAACTCCTCCTGTACTGCTCTGATCCCATTCCCAGCCAGGTCATTTGTTTCTAGGTGGACAGTGATGTCCAGCTCCCTCCCACATGCAGCTGCTCCTGCAATCCTGAGAATTGGCTCCCTGTCCCTCCAAGCCATGGCACCGGGCAGGCATCTTACATCCCTCTCCCTCCTCCCTCCCCAGTTCTACCCCCTAACAATTGGAGTCCCCCACCAGGAGTTGTTTCCTTCCCTTGTGGGGTCCTGTGCCAAGCCTCCTGTGGGTCTCCTTTGTAGAGGTTCCCAGCATCCTCCATGGTCTCCACTGTGGGTGCCTTCATAGAGGAACCACACTCTGCCATAATGGCATATGAATTATGGAGAGGTACAACTGGAGTGATGTGCCTCTGTTCTACCACCCTCACCATCCCTGAACCCACCATGGTCCAACTGCTCCTCTTTCTTGGCAACCTCCGAGGCAGTGGCAGTGGCCCTGGTGATCCCTGGGTGGAGAGGGGGGTTCCCCTGAATCCTGGCCAACTCAGCCTGGAGATGAGCAACCTCCTCCCTCATCCCAGAGAGGTCTCTGTAGATGGGACAACATTGCATCCTCCAGAATGTCTCCCAGAAGACTGCCGCTCCACAGCCACTGCATTGCACCACTCCCTTCATGTCTTATTTGTGGCCTCTCAACTGTTATTTTGTATGCTTACTCTTTCCTCTCTCTGTTTTACTTTTTTCTTTTTTCTCCCTACTTTCCTACTGCCTCCATGTCCTTACAGCTCCTGCTCTTCCTGTTCTGGGACAGGAAGTTCCTGTATTCCTCAGTAGTCTCCTTCTTACTTGCTCAGAGACAGACCTCCAGCAGCTAGGGGGTGAGAGAGAGCTATTCTTTTCCTTCTAGGATGGTGAGTCTTTTGTGCCTCTGTGATCACTCCCTTCCTGCTCCCAAACATGAAGTTTCTGTTGTCAGTCAAATCCAGTGCATATACAAGTGGAACTGGCTAAAGGTGGGGAGGGAGGGCTATATAGTCCCAGTAGTAGAATTCTAGCAGCTGCCTCCTTCCTCTTGCTGCTCTCTGCCAAAAGCAAACTAGATAAGTTTTAAATGCAGACACCTAGCTTTCTGCAGCCTAAGCCACACACCCCAATTTATAGCTGTCCTCTTCACCTGGCTAGCAGCACAGATAACAGTTCCCTTCCCCCAACTCAGACAAGCACACTAACTCCTGTTTTTCTGTTTCTTTTTTGTTTGTTTTTTACCCTAATTGAAGGTCCCAGTAGCAGAGTTCTAGTTCTTTAGTCCCAGTAGTAGAGTAGTAGAATTCTAGCAGCTGCCTCCTTCTTCTTGCTGCACCTATACTGGTCCAACCAAGACAAGTATCCAAGTTGGACCGGGCATCCTGGTCAGCAGCATGGGTCAGAGGTAGGTAGCAGAGCTTCATTAAGCCCCCCCGCCATCAATTTTTCTATTTTCTTCCAACCCTTCCACAATGCGTGGTTGCGTGGAAGTGGAGGGACCCATGCAGCATGCATTTGCAACCCCTCTCTTCATGTCACCTGAGCTGCACTGCCACCAGGCCTCCACCTGGTGGCAGTCTATGGCCAAGCATTTACATCACAAAAAACTTTATCAGTCTGTATCCCTCTGTCCAGTCTTAACAGGCCACAATTAAAGTCTCCACCCAATACAACAATTTTTGATGTAGAAAGGTATGGCTGAATTTCTTTTAGCAAATCCAACTGACCGGCTTTTGTCTGAGGTGCATAACAGTTAATAAAGCGGAAAATATTTTTTTTGATACAAACATCAATGAGAAACGCTCTGCCTTGGTGAATTTCAACTATTTTTAGCACCTTAACATCATGGTGAAAAAAACAAATGCCTAAACCACTGCATGGTTCCATACCAAGAGACCATAAACTGGGCCCCCATTTCCAATCAGCTACCGCTCTCAATGCTTCTGATTGTTCCTATATTTGAGTGTCTTGAAAAAAGACAATATCAAAATGAGAAGTTTCAAAACCTGAAAAAGTAGTTTTCCTTTTTTTCTCATTTTTGATACGATTAGCATTAAGGGAGGCAGCTGATAATTTTAGCTGGTCCATTTTTTAAGTAAAAAGTTCAAGAATTAGGATGGTGGCATTACAGCTTTAGATCTAGCACCCCATATCTTTTTTTAACTTTAGGGTTGTTGTTAGTGGGATCTTCACTTTCTGAGGACTGGTCCCTGATGGTGGAGGCATCTGATAGATCCTCCTTCTCTGTATTGCCCCATTGCAGGGCTTCATATTTGTTTTGTAGCTGTACAAGGGTTGAAGCAGATTTTTCTGATTTACTTTTCCCTTGTCCTTGTGTTACAAGCTGAAAGGTGGTCAAGTCTGGGGGGGGCATGTTAGAGGCATCTTCAGAGATGCTGCTCTCTTCATTGGGGAGGGGCTCCAGTCTAGTGCTGGTACTGGCTGTTTCTTTGGTGCTGTTAGGTGTGTGGGGGGAGCTGGTGTTCTTGGGTTGGGAGGTTGGGGCTTGTCCATGGTGGGGTTAGTCGATGGATGGGTCTTATCTGAATTTCGAGGTGGGGATGATCTGAACTATCTGGGGGAATTCTGGGAGCGTGGCTGTTCCTATGGATAGATGTATTTACATAAAAATTGTGTTCTGCAAAATCATCTGTGGTATTGTGAGATGCCCAGGGACAGTTTGTAAATGTATGCCCTTCATTGTCAAATAGGCTGCATTTAGGGGTAAAGGTACAGTGAATCCAAGGATGACCTAACATTCCACACATGAAACATCTGATTTTCTCGCATCCACTACTAACATGCCTAGGTAAACCACATTTATAGCATGCCCTGGATAAAACAAAATACCACAGTCTCTCCCAAGAAAAAGACTACTAGAGAGGTGCTGAACTCCTGAATCTGTCAGGTGCAATTGGATCTTACAGCAAATCACCACCGCTGGTCCCAAAAACCATCACCATCAATAATAGGGTCTGGTAACCCTGGGACTTCACAACGCTGATCTAACCAATATAAAATATCTTTTACATTTACCCCCTCATTCCTGAAAAGCACTGCAATAGTTTTCATGGTCGGTTTGGAAAGAAGAATTGCAAGAAAGGGCCCAAATTGTATCATCTTAAACGTTTGAATATTGTTGCCAAAACCTGTCAAACAAAGCAGCTGAATGAAAACTTACATTGAAACTTTGCCCCCCCCCCCCGGAGCATGAATAAATACAGTCACCTCAGAAGGGAAAACTGTAAAGACTGCTTAATTGTTTCCCTACATATGTCCTGTCTGGGGGTTCTTCAAGGCCTCCTTTATATTTAATTCTTACGGTGTGTCTTCGCTTTGCATGTTCTGGAAGTCAGTGAAATAAACTGGCAAAGCTAGATGTTTGACCCGGGTCATGGTTATTTGTGTCATTGTCATTTCTATTGTTTTTTTCCAAAGTATCTGCCATTAACATTTGACTATCAGAAATGTCATTAGTGGGTTCTTCAGGTATTTCAACATTTGCAGCTACTTCTTCCAAACCTGTATTCAAGTCCTCATGTGCAGAGGTAGTGTCCATCTCAACTGAGGATGGTAGATCTGGGTCTTCAGTGTAGTATCCATTTTCTTTTCTTGTTGGTTGCTGTTCTCCCACAAAACTTTTTTTTTCTACTGAATTGCTCATTCCTGGAATAGGTATAGAAGGGTCAGGAATCCGATTGAACCCAGCTGGCGTGTTGAAGTGCTGCCCCCAGTGTCCATATTGCATCTGGTGCAGTACAGTTTGCCTCTGGACCTGCCTCTGAAGTTGGATGTGGTACTCCAAACTGAAACACCGAAGGAGGCAGTTTCTTCCTGGTTGAGCTTTCAGGACAAGGTGCAAGTCTCTTATGTTTTTTCTTTTCTTTCTCAAGTAAGGCTTTTTTCTCACTATATTGTTCTTCAGCATTTTGTAGTAGCTCCACAAAATGTTGTTTTTCAGCAGCTAAATTGTCCTGTAAACATTGCTCAGCTTCATTGAGGTCCACAAGATCTTCTCCTTCAGTCTGTGCAGTATTAATATCCGTATTCTCTTGGCTGATCTCCACTGGTGGACCTGCAGGGACAGAGATCCAATCCCCTGCAGGTACACCAGCTGACTCCTCAGACTGACTGTCCACCATTGCAGACAAGGGTTCCCCCAACAGACAGAGTAGGGGAATTTTTATTAAATATAAAAACAGAAAACAAAACACAAAAGAGAATTTACAAGACTAATCTGTTCCTAACATTTAATACTAAACACAAACATGCTCTACAGTATAAATTAAATATTAATTTATACTTAATGATATGAGAAAACCCTTTCCACCAATTTTTGACCTTATTTGAATTATACATCTGTGTTTCTTTTAAATATACTTTCAACAATTCTTTTATAACCATTTGACAATAACCCTCATAAGAGATTTTCTTTATATATAACCCATTGGCACCTAACCAGCCATAAATAGAATCGTAAAAATCCCTCCCCCAAAAAAAAACAGTTAAAGTACTATGATCAAATGATACAAAACTGGAAGGATAAATACCTTTAACTAAAGTTTCATAATTTAAATTAGATAACCGGGAAAAATTCCATTTTTTTACAACATATCCCCACACTTTTTTTGAATAGGAACATTGTAATAAAACATGTTCCATTGTTTCTTCTTGGTTACTACATTCAAGGTATGGACAATTCCTTTCTTCTTTTGCTTTATATTTAGCATTTCCTCTAAGATTTAATTTACCACACATTATAAGCCACTGTGTTTCCCACATAAAGGCTGGAATCCTAGGATTATTAAATTGTTTTAGTATATATGAATTGTGGGCCGAAGGACAGTTTTTAAAGCTAGGTTCTGTTGGGTATGTCTGACTCAAGATGTTATTATACAATGCTTTAACGTTATTTGCAACTATCACTGCCTTAGTCATCTGCCATTTATATAGTTTTTGAACTGCTGGTCTGAAATAGACAGGAATATGAGTATGCAGGTTAAGTTTTGGGGCCAAGTGTTGCCATGTCTTAAAGTAACATCCCAAAGCCATCCCAATCCAAATACCCTCTCTACTATCTGGTCGTAATAGCCCACTTTTAATTGTTCGTGTGAAAAAAAGTGAATGAAAGAAAACAATGGGGTCTAAAATTCTGAGTCCTCCTTTCTTTTTCTCTAGGTAGGTAAAACATCTTTTGACCGGATGTAATCTATTACCCCATAACATCTGGAAGAAAATGCTGTACAGTAGGGTCTCATACTGGGTCGGTAAAGGAAATATCATGGCACCATATTGTAAGCAGGGCACTAAAAATTGTTTAAGGACATTAGAAAATTTCCACTGCCTCCATCGGGATACTTTTATTTCAACTTTTTTTAATACAATGTCCCAATTTTCATCTAGAAGGTTTTGTAAACCAAAAAAGGATTCCTAAAATACGAAGTGGTTCAGTAGTTATGGAAATATTATTTTGAGTAAAATCATTGAGATGTCCTGCACCTATAGTTAGGCATCTAGTTTTTTTCAATATTAAGTTTTGCATTTGACACTCCTGAAAATAATTTAAATTCATTGAAAAACTCTTGAAGTTGTTCAATTTGTTTAAAAAATAGGCAGACATCATCTGCACATGCTTGTACAAGTAACTGCGTTCTTTGATCCAGACCAAAAATCCCTGTCCACTTAGGAAGAATTAATAATGACTGTAAAAGAGGTTCTAAGGAAAAAATATATAATGGGGGACTTAAAGGGCAACCCTGATGAACACCAGTTTTTAGTGTGATACCTTTAGTTTGAGTACCTCTAATAAAAGGAAAAACCAAAGCAGATGTGTATAAGGACTGAATAATAGTTACAATCTGAGAGGGGATCCCAAAGTATTGTAAAACTATAAACAAGTAAGGGAGATATACTCTATCAAAGGCTTTCTCCAAATCTGCAGAGATTAAATACCCAGTCTTTCCTTCTAAAGATAAATGCTCTATTGTGTCCCTTATTACCATAATGGCAGATTGAATCCGTCTGTTCTGCAACCCACAGTATTGGTAAGGTGATATCACTTTAGCAGCATACTTTTTAAGCCTATTGTTGAGGAGCATTGTAAAAATCTTATAATCTGAATTTAAAATTGCAATGGGTCTCCAGCTTTTAATGTCACCCTTATCCCCTGATTTAAAAATATGAATTATTAATCCTTCCAAAAAGGAGGGAGGCGGATTCTTCCCTAATATGAAGGATTGATATACTAAATACAAACATTTAACTATTTCTGCTTTAAAAGTTTTATAAAATACATTTGGGAGACCATCAAGTCTTGGTGAAACTTCATTTTTTAAGGTCTGAATAACTGATTCCAGTTCATCCATGAAAAATGGCCCTAGTAGCTTAGCAGCCTCCAGTGGCAAAAAGGGGCTGGAAAAGCACATAGATATTCATAAATATCTTTTTTCAGAATGAGAGAACTAGGATATACAGATTCATAGTGAGTTTTTCTAATTTCACCTATTTCTGTTGTATTTACAATTGTTTTTCCATTAGCCACCAGATAGTCCAATTTAGTTGTTTCTCTCAATGTTCTACAAATCTCAAAGTGATCACCAATCAAAGTTTTTTGAGTACTGCTAGAGAGCATGGCTTGAAGTGTTTGTGCACTATCATATTGAAATTGCTTCATTTCTTCCTTTATGTTTCAATTTGTTTAGAATAATCTATCCGAAAGGTATAGGCAATAGATATTAACTGTTGTAACTGCTTCCTAAGTTTTAGGTATGTAAAACATTTGGTGTTTCTATTTTGGGTTCCATATTTTTTTTAAACCTCTCACTTAAATCAGATTTTGTATCCATCTGCCATTCCCCCAAATCAGAATATAAAAAAGCAACTGATAGCTGGGCTTTAAGAATGGCCAGAATAGTGATTTTAATCTGCGGATTAGTAAGAATGGAAGTGTTCAGTTTCCATCTATTTTTCCTATTGGGTGTCAAAGTCATTTGTGCCAACTAGCAGGTTAAAAGAAAATGGTCTGAAAACTCCACCAGTATTATCTGAAAGGCTCCAATCAGAACCGATGGGGATACAAACATGCAATCAATTGTGGTTTGGAATTTACCTCTTATAAAAGTGCATTGGGGCCCTGAATTATGCTTAAAACAATTGATAATGCCTGCTAATCTAACGATTGTTTCCAAAGCATTGGAATCACAATAATTTTTTTTATTCGATTGCCCTTTAGTTAACAAACTACAATTAAAATCCCCCCCCCAAAGAAAATCCTATATGAAGTCACCAGAAAGGGTTGTATAGCTTTCATACAATTCACTCTATCAGCTTTTGTTTGGGGGTTATAAGTGTTGATAAATCTACTGCCTATATTATTCCATTTGCCATCAAGAATTAATACTCTTCCTGGAATCAAATCAATTAACTTATAAAGTGAGAATTGGTAGGAATTAAACAAAATTCCCACCCCATCAGCACTATCCATGCCAAAAGACCAGTAAGAGGAGCTTCAAGGCCAATCCCTTTTAAAGGATGATACTTGCTCAATGGAAAACATCCAAGTCTCTTGCATAAAGCAAACGGACATATGTACATCATGCATATACTGAAATAAAGCCTGTCTTTTTACTGTAGTTAAAATACTATGTACATTCAAATATCCCCATTTCTGCAATCCATTTCCTAGTTTGGGGGGGGGGATAACTATTTTTTTTCTTTTTTTCCCCTTTATATTCCTCCGCAGTTAACCCTGCCAAATCTTGTATAGATTTTTGGGAATCTGAGTCACCAACATCCATTTCAGAATCCCAGCATTTCGTGAATAATGCAGCATAACAATTTTGAGTTCCTAGAGAAGCAGAAATGGGAGAAGGTTTAGTTTTTAAGTTTCTTGAGGACCTTCTAGGAGGTAAAGGTGAGAAAGGAGCTTCATCAACTGAAATTTTATCTGGGCTAGCTGGATCCACATAACATACAACATAACATGGAAGGGAACAGCCATGGGCTATTCTTTACTATCTGGCCCCCTTAGTTCCCAAAGACCTTTGTATGTATACAGGTTCCAGGAGCACAGAATAAGAAGAGTCTGCTCCTATATCTTCTTCTGTAACCTCACCAAAAATAGTCTCTGTAGTTTCAATTTTTTATTTATTTATTTTTTTATTTATTATTTTTACAGGACTCCTACCACCAGGTATCTGCCCTGGTCACGGCCCCCGGTCTTCCACCTACTGTCTGCCATGATCCCCCGGTCATCCCTGGCTTTCCTCCCAGAGGGTAGGGCCACGGAACTGGTGCCCCTTTATCCAGTCCACAGAACCATTATCTGGTTGGGGGATCCGGTGACAGAGGTCAAGGAAGCCCAGGGAGGGCTTCATAGAGGTGGAGGTTCCTTGATTTTCTTGTATTTTTACCCACTGGAGAACCAGACATGCAATGACATCAGCACACCTACGTGCAGACGTCTGCTGGCTCTCCCCCCCGTCAGCTGCACCCGCTACTGTCAGACACCCAGCCCTCTGCTGGAGGTGTCACTGTAACACCCGCATGTCCCACACCCACCCCGAAGGAAGGAGAGCTGTCGCGGGATGCTCAATCCTTTCTTCCTTCCCCCTGCCAGCCCCCGGTGGCTCGAGTCCATTCCCGAACCCGGGTCGCCGGCGTGGTGCGAGGTGTGGCGTCCAGCGCCTCAACCCTCAGTGCCACCGGGCCGGCAGTTTCAATTTTAAGAGGGACCAAAGAAGGGGGGTGGGGGGTTGGGAGTGGATACAGACCTCTCTTCCTGTTGCTGGGGAATATTAGATTCAGTAGGGACGGGGGGCAGTTTTGAAGATGCCTCCTGTGCCTGTTGTATCAGAAAATTAGGACTAATACAAGAAGCCTTGTTTTTAGCCACCCAGGGACATTTCTGAAATACATGGCCAAAACCTTCACATATGTCTCAGTTGGTGTGATTAGTGCACTGCATAGTTACATGCCCAATTTCCCCACAGTTGTTGCATCTGGGTTGATCACACACACTAGGGAGGTGTGTCTTAGAGCCACATTTATAACAGGCTCTCGGTTGGCACCCATAAAAACAAACCCCTCTATCTCTGCCTAGCAGAAAAGAATTAGGTATGTGTTCAATTCCCAAATCAGATTGCCTCAGTTTAACTTTATATTTCCATCCCCCTGTCCAAAATTGTTTTGAGTCTAGAATGGGTTCAGGTTCACTGAGAATTTCACATTTTTGTGACAACCAGTAAGTTATGTCTTCTACATGGACCCCCTCATTTCGAAACATCACAGTAACAAACTTTATTAGAGGTTTCATAAGTGGAATGACCAAAAAGGGGGTCCATGTAGGGGAAAACTTCACTTGCCCATAGCGTTCCCAGAATAAGTCTAACGCATACGAAGTTCTAAAGCTCACATCGTAATTGTCTTCTCCAGAAATATTAATAAATGCAAAAACATCTTTAGGGGAGAAATGCAGAGAGTCTTTCAACAAACATTTCCCAAGATAATATCTGTCAGGACGATCAGTCAATCCTCCTTTATAGCGGATTCATACAGCGTTCCGCTTTGGAGCAGCTTTCTCCTAGATTTAGAAAAAAGTTCAAACATTAAGGGTTTTTTATTTTCTGTAATGGGTACTTCACTGTCTACAGGAGAATCAATAAACAAAGACAGAGTTTTTTTCATTTCAGGAGTATCATCATCATTTTAATTTTAGCAGAAGATGCTGTTTTATCAGAAGACAAAGCTGTCATTAAGGGAGATTTCTGTAATCGAGTATTACTACTCTCAACAATATTGGTTTCTTTAGGTTTCCAGTCAGGTACAGAGTGCTGCAAGTTAAAAGCTGTGTCCCATATTGGGTCAAGAGTCCAAGTCCCGGATGCTGTCTTCTCCCAACTGGCCCCTAGGAGAGCTTTGTGAGGTGATCAAGTCTCACCATGAAAAAAGCCTCTTTCCCTTTAATTTGTGGAGGGTTTGTCTTAATATTCTCCGAGAGAGTTTCTCTCATCTTCACCCCAGAGTTTCCAAGCTCCAACTGGAGTTTTTGACTTTTAGTAGTCTGTGCAAAACTAAATGCAGTAACTCCTGTTTGCCATGAGGCTTCTGTTTGAAATTTTATAGGAGCAGTCTTTTCCATCGGCTTTTCCAGAGGCACAGGTGATTTAAACACAAATCCAGATAGTTTAGTCATTTGGTGCTTTTGGACCGAAGTGGAAGGTTTAACCTCCGTAGACTGTTCTAATTTTGGTGTACTCTGGTTAACTGATAGGTTCAAAGCAAGGTTATCGGTTACAGACATTGCGGCAGTGATTTCAGGCCTATGAGCATTTTTACTGCTAGCCTTCACAAATTCCACTTTGCCTTGCAGTATATTTAAAATGGGTGATACATGAATCACTGACTCACCCTTAGTCAGCAGGCTTTCAGCTTTCTCTGCATCATCTTCTTTGCTATCAGGCCTGTCCATCGGCTTGTCAAAGGAAGCAGCTAATGATTTAGCAGGTAGCAGGATTGAATGCTGTGAAGGTTCTTTCTGATGTAAAGTATTTTATCCAGCTTGGACACCAGTAATTGAAGCATCTTTCTTTGTTTTAAATAAAATATCAACAGAATCCGGATGCTCATTTGATATTCCAAAATCATCTGTAGAATTAAAGGTCTCATGAAAGATTTCTTCTAAATCCATCTCCAGGCTTTCGGCCTGAATAGCCTCTGTAGATTGAACTGTGGGAGAGGAAGCCTTCTCTCCCACCAAGCAAACGTCCTCCTCCTCTGGAGTCTCTCCCAAAGTGGCCATCATGCAGTCAGACAGCCAGTCCACCTACAGGAGAGTAGGGGAATTTCCCCGGTGCCCTGGCCAAATTTCCCTCCATTCACTAACAAATTCTGATCAGTGCCAAAATGTCTGTGGAGAGCTTTTGGGATGCCTTTAGCCATTATTTCTAATGAATTTGCACAATACAGATCTGCTGAGAGGTAGTTTCAATGTAGTCTTCCTTTTACACATTTTTACAATGTGCTTTCCTGGAATATGTCTGTTGATTGCTATATATTTAGCCTTGATAGTTCACAGAAGACATGACATCTTATTTTCAGTGGGGCTGTACATCTACACAATATTATGCTGCATTGAGTAAAATCAAAACACACTGGAAACAATATTTTACATCTGGACTAGGCTACCCTGAATAAATACATTATAAAAATTGTAAAATCAAGATCCCACTGAAAACAAGATATTGCATCTAATCTGGGACATCCTGAGTGAATACAGTGCAAAAATGTGTCGATGAAGATCCCTATGACAATGAGATGTAGAATCTCCCCAGCACTATCCAGGATACAAAATATAGGATAAGAAATATTTAAAGGAAATCTACTGTAAATTGAACTTCACTATGTTCACTGACATAAACAAACAGTTTATTTATTGTTTTAATAACATTAGATTGCAGTATTTATTTTTAATGTTGTGGCCATGAGGATGGTGTGTACAGTGTGTGTGTGTGTGTGTGTGTGTGTGTTTGCTGTAGCGCAATATATTTTTTTCCCCAAAAAGCATAGCAAAACAATGCCTGCTGATTGCTTTATATTTATCCTGGAATGGATAGTTCACATAAGACCAGGCACATGTCTGAGACAGTGTTTATCAAATAGTGTCTTAAGAAGTTAAACAAATAGTGTAAATCTTTTTTGGAGATTCCTTATTGAAAAAGTGTGCCATTTATGAGGTATGAGATTTGATCGGATGCAGGCATTCAGAACGGTCGCACACTGATGAGCTCCACTGCGTCCTTGCCGCTCCGCCGCTCCTTATACAGTGAATACATTGAGCTTTAATGCTTTTAATGCCTTCAGCTTAATTTTATCTAATTCTCAGTCCAATTATACCCAGTTGGCTTATCTCCGTGGGAGATACAATTTGTCAGCGCCAGCACACTTCCAACTTCCTCATTAAGTATGGTTTGAATCCCGCCATAGTCCTCAGGCCACTGAATGTATCTCTGAGGTGAATAGAACAGCATTTGACAGGTTGGTGCTTGATTTACAAGAAGAAAAGGGGAAAAAATAAAAGGGAAAAAAAAGAGACTTATTTTGTGGCCAGAAGCAAGGAAAATTGAAGCAACAGCTCTCTTGACCATTAAGATTTTACTATGCTAAGTCAGGTGCTACATTTTTAAGTACTTCTTAAACTGAACCAAATTAAGTTTCACTATACATCCTTCAGACATCTGCTGACATTATGGAAGTGGATGGTATAAATATGGATTTCAGTAATGATTTATCCTCACAGCCCAGTACATCTATTGCGCATCTAAGTCACAATAAAAAATCCTCCAAAAGAATATCTGAGGTTAGCGCAGACAGCGATGATGGTACTGAAGCCAGTGATCAGTCCAAACCATTAACCACCGAACACTTTGAACAGCTAACGTCTAAGATGGATACCATAAATATAAGTATTTTGGACATGTCCAATAACATCAAACAGTTGAGGCGAGATACAGATGAACACAAAGTTCACATTACTGATGCTGAGGCACAAATTAGCAGTGTAGAAGACAGATTAGAAAAAGAAATCAGAGAAAATATTTCGAGTATCAAGAAAATAACTAAACTAGCGAGCAAAGTGGAGGACTTGAAGGGTAGAAACCACAGAAACAATTTACATATATTTGGCATCAAAGAAGGACTGGAAGGAAGTGATCCCTTAGCTTTTATTAATAAACTCTTGATATCTATTGCTAGTCCCCCTTCTGGTTGTGCCAGATATGTACTTGAAAGAGCTCATAGATCTCTTAAACCCTCCCCTGGTCCCAATGGCAGACCTAGATCTTCTGTTTTTAAATTCTTGTACTTCCAACATAAAGTTCATGTACAAAGGCTGCTCCATGACAAAACAACAATCGCTTACGAAGGATGCAAAATCAAAGTCTTCAATGACCTGCCTCCTGATGTAATTAAACAGAGAGACACTTTCTTTCCTATCAAAAAGCAATTTCGAGAGGCTAATTTGAAATATTTATTTATTTAGCTTTTGTTTACCGGGTAAGTACACTAGACAAGTAGTATGCCTATTTTCAGGAATGACCTGGGAGAGCACAAAACATACAGCATACATACATGGCAACATTGGAGAAACTGCATGATACAGTAAAAAACAGCTATAATAATGCTTGTATAAGGGCAGAGATACTGCCACACATAGTACAAATTGTTATATGGCGTGTTATACCCAACTTTGTTAAGAATATGGTCACCGGAGGGCGTCAAAGATTATAATGGTTATGAAGCTGCCAAAATTGGTCTCAGAAAGGATTTTCCAAACATTTTCTCAAAGTTTAACTTTTGAGAACTCAATGCAGCTTTCAAAATATTTATTTAACTTTCATTGCCACCATTGTACTTCGGGGGGGGGGGTGACCTGGTGCAGCCCTAATACCTTTTTTATTATCTAGATACCAATTACACCAGGTTACACAAACTGGGGCATCTGGGGAGGAGGTATTTTACCTCATTGCTGGTGTTGTTGTCTTAGGAAAATCTGGGTATGCCTCCAATGGACTGCTTCTCGTTTTTTAATGGTTGGAAGGTCTGACGCGTGTCTCTTCTCTGTAAAATAGTTATTTCCTTAAAAGCTACAGATCACATGGGGAAGAGTGTTGTTTTAGATTAGTTAACCTTTAACCCAACGCAGGGGATGGAGGTCAGCTTGCATGCTGTGTTTAGGGTACTGTCATTTAATTTAATGCATACACTCATTTTTCTCATGTAATGGCTAATGGAGGTAAAGACTCATATGCTGCTGAGAAGTCTCAAAATATGGAAAGGGTGAGTGACTTATGCCTTTTATGATCAAGAGTAACAAGTTTAGCAATCTGTGCTATCACTTTGGTGTTGTCGGGGGTTTTGAAGATTATATTTGTGCTGGGGTTGGTATCTCCTCGCCTTAGATGCTTCACAACATTATGTGTCTTTTTATTTAAACACTGGGGTTTCTTGGGGGGGGAGGGATAAATGGTGTTTTTCTTTTTGGTATCTGGGTTACTACCTGGCTGATCCTTTCCCCTTTTCTTTCTTTTTTAAGACATATGTCTCGGAGATCATATTATACAGCATTGTTCCAACCAAATTTTTTCACTTTCTGCCATCTTTGCTGGCTCAGAACCTTGGTAGCGGTTGATGTCTCAAATGAGAGTCTTCATACCATGAGCTGCCTGAACGAAACCCCAGAGTGACTTGTGCATCTGAACTAAGCATGCTCTCTGGATCTCTGCACTGTGTAAGTTGGAACTGTGCAAATTGATTTCTTTTTCTCCCCCCCTTTTTTTTTTTACATAACTAATTTGCCTTAAAAAGCTTCAAGAACTTTACAGGAACTTGCAATGTCGGAACTAATAAGATTTCAGCAGGGTTAAGCACTGGATGTCCTGTGTGATAATTTTACTGTTCCTGGTATTAACTGGCTTCTCTCTTCATAGCGCCTGGTTTAAGAGAAGTTCTGGTTCACCTACTGGCATGATGACCCACTGAGGAGATGAATTCTCTTGAAGATGAGAGGTACTTTTTTCAATTTTGGCACACAATCTCAAATTTATGAACCTGCCTGGTTGCTCATTTTTCAACCCTGTGTGCACCAATTAACTATATATTTCTCAATGATTTGGGATTTAACATGTTTAGCAGAATGTGGTATAATTAGATAATGCCTCTGTTGAACTTGCTCTGTTGTAAGATACTAGGATTTGTTATAAATGATATACTCACTATGAATCCAGATTAATTATTATAAAGATTAGCTAACTAAGAGGGGAATTTTTTAGCGACCGGACTGCAGTTTGATGTGTACATATGGGGTGGGATATTCAGACATGCGCCAGAAGCAGGCGCAAGGGCAGCGCAGCACAGGTACACTGCGCAGGTGTGCAACCAATGTGATATTCAAAGGCTGAGCACCAAGACAAGTGACAGCGTAAGATGACTGAATATCGCAGGGGTGCGCCATAGCACAACAAGGGTTGGGCCAGGGAGCAAGTCAGCAGGTGCCATCGCGCAACCATGGTTGTGCAATGGAGCAAGGCAGGAAGCACAGGAGCACAGCATGGGCAGGGCAAGGGACAGAGATGCATGGGCCATAGCACAGGGCACCTGGCACAGTGTGGAGCAGGCCACAAGAGCAGGACACACTGCCACCACAGGGCAGGGGATGACCGTAGGGGGGCAAAGCAGGCGAACGGCCGCATGCCCTGACCATGCAATGCACTGTAGTGCATGGAGGTGGTGTGACACCTAGGGCCACTGGCAGGCAGCCGTGGGCAACACCCACAGGATGGCACGGGACATGGCACCTGGACCAAAGCAGACATCACACAAGTCGACAGCACACAACACACGGACACACAGCCAGGCATGGAACAAACGCACGGCACAGGGCACACACACACACAAGCCACTGTGCGCAGACCACCTGACACAAAGCCCAGGCAACTGAAAATATACCACACAGCCACCATGCACACCACTGCAGCATGGCGCCAGAGCCAACTGCAAAGCAGACACAGACACGGATGGCTACCAAAACAGAAATGTATTAAAAGCAACCACCAACAACAACAAACTATTTACAGGTGAACTAGGATGGGGGCAGGGAACGGGGAGTCCACAATCTGGAATGTAGGCTGGGGAAGGGGGGTGGGGAGACAGAGGACATGGTAGGCTGCCTACAATGGAGGAATGGGAGGGGTGTCAGTGGAAGGGAGGGTGATGCAGACCAATGGACCCCTCCGAAGGTCCACGACTACCGGCACCTCTGCCGCCTTCTCCTCTGTGGCTGGAACAGTGCCTGTCATATGATGTGGGTCAGTGCAAGTGTGGCTGTGGTGACCCTCAAGATCTGTTTCAGCAGCCTGGTATGAGCATCCACCAGATGGGCACCTAGGACAAAGGAGGGGACATGGATGAGTGCACACCCACATGACCATACCCCACCCACCATGCGCAGTGGACAGTGGTGGCATGCACCCTGTATGGGGCACACAGCTGACCACAGCATACGTGCCCACATGAGCCACCATCCCGACCATCCATAGCCACGCACAGCACTGCACACCACCACCAACCATGCGCAGCATGCCACAGCCATGGCAGCCAAGTGAAAGGCCATTGTGTGGGGCTCTCAGTGGCCTTTCTGTGAACCAGATGCACCCACAGCCCACCCACAGTGGCCACACACACATGCCCAGGGCACAGCATGCTGCAACAGACCATGCTGGTGAAGCACGGCATCTACTGGCCATGTGCATGGGGGGCTGTGGCCCACCCCTACCCCACACAACAACATCCACCACCAAAGTGCCTACCTGCAAGCTGCGGCCCAACTGGCACCAGGCCACCTGCACCTCCCAGCTGGACAGCATCCCTCCACTGTGTGACACCACCAGCCTACTGCTGTCTAGCAGCGGCACCTACCATCTGGGCTCTGCGCTGATCTTCAGGGCCCAGTAGGGAGACAGTGAGAGACAGACATCAGCACCGGGCAGCAACACATGGCCCCCCCAGCACAGTATACCCTATAACCCAGCGTAGTGGCAATGCAGTGACACAGCACACCTACGGTGCGCTGCCATGGCCAGCAGCATTCCCAGCCACAGCCCCCCACCCACAGCAACCCACACAACACCAGCATGGCATGGCAGGGATATGTGCACTCACCTGGCCTTGGCACAGTGCCCCTCCAGATGCATGCCTGCAGTGTCCTGAGACAGTCCAGGTCCCTCATCCACAGGTCCTCATGCCTGATCCCCACTATGGCATGATCCTGTGGCCTCCTTGAGCCCCTCTGCCACCCCCTGCCACACCTCAGTGTATGGCTGGTCCAGGGGTACCTGCCCATAAAGGGCACCAATATGTGGTTCCACCAATGCCACCAGGTTGACCAATTCCACCTGGATCCAATTTGGTGCTCTAGGCATGCTCCTGTGAGGCAAGGCTGTATCCAGAACTGCAGAAGCATAATGGCGCTGGTGAGCGCATGAGATGCATGTGCAATGGATGCGCGACACACCTGGCGTTGCGTTGCCATCCCTGATCGTGCATCGGCAGGGTATGCACACTATGGCTGGGGCAATGCGGCACAGTCCAACCTGTCTGGTGGGAGTGCAGCCTCCCCAGCGACATCGTGTACACAGCAGCCGGAGGGGCAGCGGTGGCAGCAGGATGGTGCAGAGGATGGACCGGGTGCAGTGTTCGCCGCCAGTGCACTGCAGACAGTACAGACCCATGAGGCCCCCACTGTGCAGCCCCCACCTGCATGGGGGACTGTACCGTGGGGCCGCACAACCCCCGTGGGTTGGCATGATGCCCAAGCCCCCCAGGGCGCCGACCCGCTTGATGAGCACACCCGTTTGCTCAGGGCATCCATGGAGCAACAGATGCAGGTTGTGGCAGGGGTGTGTGCACTCCGCACTGAGCTGCACCAGTCCGCAGGGAGGTGTGACCAGGACTTTCAGCAGCTCCTGGCCGAGGACACACGCATGTGGGAGGACATGACTGCAGGCCTGGATCAGTTCACTGCTGCAGTCACAGCTGGTCTGGCACCACTGGCCACCCTGTGCAGGGCCGTCCACAGCAGTCACCAAAGAGTGCATTCTCCACCCCTCAGTCCTGGCGTCGTGCGACCCCAGCATTGTCATCACTGGGATCAGCTGTGGGCATCCCAGGCATGCCTGGAGCGGGCCTGTTCGGGGGCCTGCAGACGCCTGCTAGGGACTGGTTGCATTCTCACAGTAACATGCCTGGGGGTACATCTGTGACACCCCCTGTGGCCGCTGCACAGCCTGCATCTGCTAGGCAGCCTAGGTGGGGCCATCCACATGTCCATGGTGTCCGTGCACCTGCGCTGCTGACATGATCCGCCGCCCTCCCTGTCTACTGCCTGCCACAGCCCTGTATGCATGGAGGTGTGGTATGTGTGTGTATGTACCTGGGCCATGACATCCAAGTCCGCACATCATGCCCACCTTGTGCACACCTTCCCGGCTGCTGGCCACGGTGGCATGTGCATGATGATGCCATCACAGCACTGGCCGCCACAGTGCACTGGTGTTCAGCATCTGACACACACCCGTTGGCGGCCTCGGGGTGTGCATGTGTGTGTGCCCATGTGTCTGTGCCTGTGTGGGTGTGGGTGTGTGGGGCTGTGTGAGTGGGGTCCACTGTTCTGTCAGGGGTGCTTCCACGGTGACCTGTCCCATGTCCATC
Source organism: Neoceratodus forsteri (assembly GCA_016271365.2). NCBI lineage: Eukaryota > Metazoa > Chordata > Ceratodontiformes > Ceratodontidae > Neoceratodus > Neoceratodus forsteri. The sequence continues at coordinate 141,781,373 of JADMNL010000027.1, forward strand.
GACGCCCCCCTCCGGCCATGTCTGTTGTGGGGCCCTGCCAGCCCTACCTATTTACCGTGCCCCGGTCTCTGGGACATGTGTGTGGATCTGTTCACCTACCTGCATGCACCATAGTGATTCTCTGCAATGGTGTCCCTGTGCCGCTGGGCCATCCTGCGCAGCTGGGGTTCCCGTCGTCTGAGGGGGGATGCCCACCACTGTTGGCCCTGGTGTCTGCGTCGTCCCCACTGCTGTTCCCCTCTTCAACCTTGACAGCTATCCCATGGTCAGTGGCCATGTAATGTAGCACACAGCAGGCCAGGAATAGGCCACAGGCCTTCGAGGAGCTGTACTGTAGGGAACCGCCGGATCTGTGCAGGCAACAGAAATGTGCCTTCAGCAGTCCAAACACATGCTTGATGATGTTCCATGTGCTGGCATGTGCCTCGCTGTATCTCTGCTGTGCTGGGGTTGACAGGTGCCGGTATGGCGTAAGCAGCCAGGGCCTGAGTGGGTATCTGCTGTCACCTGTGGGGGAACATGTTGGGTTAGCACATTGGTCAGTGTGGCTGCCCCTGTCCTACACAGCTGAACCCTCTACACCCCATGCATAGCATCTCCCCCCCACGCCCTGCCCTGTTGCACAGGGCTGCCCTTTCCTGCTGCATACTCACCTACTAGGTGGCCGGTGGGGATGTCACCACTCTCAAACCTGTGGCACAGTGCAGACTGGTGCCAGATGAAGGCATCGTGTGCTCCCCAGGGTGTGTGGCACAGACATTGACTATGTGCCCCTTGGCATCACACACCGCCTGGCAGTTGATACTTGGGTAGCCCTTCCTGTTGATGTAGGCCACCCCCTCTGGCCCTGATGGTGTGTGGATACCTATGTGGGTGCAGTCAATGGGCCCTAGCATGCTAGGCATACATGCTACCCTATGGAACTCCTGCATGTTTTCTGTATGCTCCGTCTATGTGCTGGGTAAGTGGATGAATTCCACAGCATGTGGCAGCAGTGCATTGAGGAATTGTGTGAGAAGCTGTGACGTGGCCAACTTGGTTATGCCTGTGGTGTCCCCTGTTGGTCTCTGGAAGGTGCCTGTGGTGAGCAGGGACATCATGGCCGTGACCTTGGTCTCCACTGACAGGGCGCGGCTCCGTCTTGTGGGTGCCTGCATCCCGCCACTGCACAGCTCACAGAGCTACCTCAGAATCACCCAGTTCAGGCGGTACTGGCCCACAAGCTCAGTGTCGCTGTACTGTTCGAAGGTGGCACCTGTTTCAGGCGTACTGCCACCGGGCTCTTCCATGGCCACGCTGCTCAGCTGCCTGCTTCCTCACACCCCTCGTTACCGCCTCCATCTGGAATATTGCACTAGCCATGGCCCAGCCTGTCCAACCCCCCCTGCAGCTGTCTTCCTGGGCTTCCCCAGCTTTATGCTGCTGCTTGGGCCCCTGCACTGGGTGCACTTCTGTGCTGGGGACCCACACGCATGGTCTGGCCTGTTCACAGGCTCAGTCTGGATCATACACCCTGTCCCATTGCCCGTTGCACCTCCTGCCTCTGTGACTGTCCTGCACCCTTGCTGCTGTCCTGCCTGGCCAATGGCCCTCATCCTGTCACTGTCTCACACTGTCTCTGTCCCTCACTCAGCCTCTCTCTCACTCTCTCTCTCTCCCTCTCTCACCCCTGCTCCCCTGGGTGCAAGCCACTGTCCTCTGCTTGCTCCATCCTTTTATAGGCTCAACTTTGCTCCGCGCATGTCCCTGTTGCGCCGCACTTGCACCATTGGCCTGCTGTTGAATATCACACTGCGCTGTTTATTCATGGCTATGCCCCCTGCACTTGTGCTTGCATTCATTAGGGTTGTGCATTGGTGCACTGCGATTTGCACTGCACATTGTCACCTGCTGGATATCGCTCTTTGGCGCATATCCACTGTTGCGCTGGTGCATCTCACTTGCACCTTGCGCAACCGCTTTGAATATCCCACCCATACTGTAAGTGTATCAAAACAAAACAACATGAATGAGCTTACATGGGGTTAAACTATCTATTGCCCATACTGGATTTAATCTAATTGAACCCTCTGGGGTCATTATTTGGTACATCTGGAGAAAGGGGCCGGGGGTTCCTTTCACTTTTATTATCTCTGGCAAAACTATTTTAGCCAGCATTATAGTGCCTCTTATTTCAATACCCCTATTGAATAATTTAGGTTTTAGGTACTATGGATACTTTCTGGAACATTTATATATTCAATTATTCAAGATGTTAAGAGTATTACATTACAAAACTTGATAAGCTGAATGTTTTAATGGTTGAATTTTTTATTCTTGTTTTTAAATAATATATTAAATCACTGTGTTCATACCATAAGTAATATCGAATAAGTTATTAATGATGTGTAGTAGTGGAGGGTGGGGAGACAGGGGACTCCTTGGTTAAGTGATGGTTGCCGATACCGCATTCGGGAACAGACTAGGGAATGGGATGGGTTGGGGGATCTGTCTCAAGATATTTGTAAGAGCAATTTGTCTACTTCTCTTGAACTACCCATTTTTTCCTTTTTTACTTCTTCACTTCTATGCCTTATTAAGAAACATACTATCACTAATGTCCTAATGTCCTTATGTGTTCCTTCTCTTTTTGTGGGATGGGTACTGGGAATCTTACAAATTATTTTTTTTTTCAAAAATGGACAGTAAACAGAATTTTAATCTCATTTCATGGAATGTTAGAGGCCTAAATCACAAAATAAAAAGATACACAGTATTAAGGCATCTCAAGAAACTCAAACCTTCAATAGTTTTTTTTTTTTTTTACAGGAGACTCACTTGCATGGGGAATATAGTAAACTGATGCAAAGGGAGTGGGTAGGACAGATATATATAGTGCAGGAATTAACTCTAAAAAGGCTGGAGTGCTCATACTCTTTAAAAGGGGACTGAACTTTCATATGGAGGTGGCCATTACTGATCCTGAGGGTCATTATATTATTGTAAGTGGGAAACTGGACATGGAAGACATTACCTTAGCGAATGTCTATGGACCAACAAACAACTGACATGAGATATTCACTAAACTGAACTCCAAACTGCTTTCTGTTTTGGGAATACAATATTCATAGAAGGGGATACCAATAGCATGTTAGTCCCACTACTGGATAGATTCAATTCCAGATATAGAACCAATAAATCAGACAGAGATCTTGGTAATCAGATTTCCAATCTGGGTCTCATAGATGCTTGGACAGTTTTTCATCCTGAAGAGAAATCTTACACTTTTTGATCAGAGTTTTGTCACTCCGGGTCCAGAATAGATCAAATCTATGTACCTGGCCAGCCTGGTGGCGCTGAGGGTTGAGGTGCTGGATGCCACACCTCATGCTGTTCAGCAGGGGAGGACTGGTATTGAGCATCCGTAGACTGCTCTCCCAGTCCTGGGGTGGGTTGGGGGAATCCTGCCGTGCTGTGACAGCTCCTGGGGATGCTCAGGTGCACTACAAGTGCTGGCAATCTGGAGGGGGAACTTGGCGGATGTCAGCACACTGTGCTCAGATGTCATTGCACATCCACATTCCAGGGGACCAACTGGAGGAAAATGGCTGGGTGCGACCATGCAGCTTGATGGCCATGCTCCAAGCTGCCTATAGGCCTTTGGTGGAATCCTGTCAGGGAGGGTCCAGGGCTGTTCTGGCTGGCTGAGGCAGAGGGGGAGCCCTCCAGCAGGATGGCAAGATGGCTGTCCCGGATCTTTCTGGGTGCACTCTGAGCTACCCAGTTCTCCAGGAGGGTGGAGCCAATGGTTGGATGCCCCAAGCCGGTAATGTGCCACAGCAAGTGGCAAAAAGCATTACATAAAAAAGATCTATGTACCTGAATCTATAGTAGACAAAATAACTAATACAGAAATTCTGGAACAGGTCATCTCATATCATTCACCAGTAATGCTCTCTCTTTTCTGAATGTAATCTAATAACAGTGTCAAAGTGATGGAGAATTAATAATTTTTTGTTAGAAGGCAAAGGTTATCTTGATAGAGTAGAAAAATAAATTTCAAACTTCTGGGCTGATAACAATCTGGCAGATACTTCATGGGCAAATACATAAGAATGCTTTAAAAGCTGTTTAAGGGGATTCCTTATTAGTAGCTCCTCAGCTATTAAAAAAGAAAAGCAAAGTAGAAAAGAACAACTTTTAATTAAAATTAAAGAAGTAGAAAAAGTTTTGTTATCAGATGAATCTGTAAACAATTGGTCTGTTTGGTCCAGATATAAATCAGAATACTATGAACTAATTAGAGGGGAAGCAGAGTTTGCCATTAGGAGATCTAAGCTCAATTGTAACATGGCATAAAAAAGAAAAACAAAATGAAGCACTCAGATAGGTGCAAACACACCATGTGGTACAGTAGAAACCATGGTCTAATACCATACTAGATCATGGTTTGTATTGTAATACCTTGGCAATCCACTACAGGTAAGAAGCAGTATACAAGTGAAAGAACTATGCAAATAGCTTGCATTATGTAGTTGTCCCAAGTTGTATTTACAAAGAATTTTCCTGGCACAGGATTTTTAACTTTTTCAAGACTGTTCTATATTGTAACTACAACAGAAGTTCATGAGTTACTAAAGATTGTACAGTTAAACTCCACATACACTGTTAATTATGCTGCAGCAATATTTCTGTACATGTGAAAGTTACATACTGTTACCATCCCTTCTGATCTACTGCTTTCTAAGCAACTGTGGGTGCAATGCATTGTGGATGACTGAATAACATTATCTGGCCTGGCCTTTTCTTGGTGAATACACAGTGGTAAAGATAAGCACGCAGCTTCTATAACTGAAAGCAAAAATAACAGACACTGAGATAAACAAAGCAAAATTAAAGAGAGAGGATACTTCTGTGGGTGAAAAGAAAAATAAACTGAGAGAAACAAAAACAAATCAAAGAAACAGACTAACAGTAGTAGTCAAAACAAGTATTTGAAAGATGAAAGCAGTAAACGTTATGTTGTTCTATGTCCTGCTGAGTTAGGTAGTTTAGAGGGAAAAAAAGTGAAAATAATATTCCACAAAATAGTAGTTGTTCAATAAAGTGTTTTCAGATTGGCTTAGTTCAGTACATTTGGAGAAAAGGTGCTTGTGCTACTAGGATTGTGTGACAGCCACCTATTGGTCTGCAAAGGAACTGGAGAAAGAAAACTGAAATGTACCATAGCACACTCCCATCATGCAGTGCAGCCCATATCTTCTAATACATAGAGAGGAAAATCAAAGCACCTAGAATAGAAAGTGAATTGCAAGGTTTTGAAAAGTTGTGAAATATGTTTTGATGTTAGAAAGCTTAAAGCTTGTAATGAAAGTTATTTTAACAAAAGTGAAATAGTAGCCACGATATTTCCAATAGGTGTGTTCCAATTGTTTTCAAGTATATAGACATCATGTTTAATAGCTCAATTTATAGTATTCTGAAAGTAAATCAGTGTGATTGTACTCATTTATTCAAAGACTATTAGTCATACACTCATTGCCGTGTTACAAAGCGGATTAAGCCACTCAAAAGGATGGGTCTACAGTGGAATTAATCCATGGTTGGTTGGTTGGACCCACTCGGCCTTCGGCCTCGTGGTCCAACCCCCCCTCAACCATGGATTAATACCACAGTAGACCCATGCTTTCTCATGGCTTAATCCTTACTTATATTGATTCAGGGCCTAGGGCTACTAAGATACTGGCTATAAGACTTAAGCAAAATAAAGGGAATACTAGAATAAATAAAATCAGAGAAATAGAAAGGGGATTCCTTGTTAACAGCTCTGGCTAAAATTAATAAAGAATTTAACAACTTCTATAAAAAATTATATCATAGCAACCACTACCCTTCTTTGGAGGACTTATCCAAATTTTGGCAGGGTATACCATTGCCTGAAGTACTTGACAGTGACAAACGGTTATTAGCCAGTCCTCTCACAGAGGAAGAAATGAGAGCAGATGGACGGAAGGTCAGAGAAGGGGAGATAGGGGAGCTAAACATGTGGCTCAAGGGCTGGTGCCAGGAAAAAGGACACAGATTTGTAGGGAACTGGCAACAGTTCTGGGAGCGAAAGTTCTTTAAATTTGATGGACTGCATCTGACTAAAGAGGGAGTCAGTGCATTGGGGCAGAAGTTTGACGTCTTTGCAGAATATTTAAACTAGCAAATGGGGAGAGGGTGCAGCACCCCATCGTCGAATGGGAAGAACACCTCCCCTCAGCTAGTGGTCAAACAGGAATTCAGCATGTTTGCCGTTCATTTACATCACCAGGTAAGAAAAAGGTTTGTCTCCCCATACGACGCAGGGGTAATGCCAAACTTCACCCAACAACTAACACACCAAAATCTGGCCAATGGAAAATCATGTACATTAAATGCTCACAGCCTGGGAAATAAGATCCCAGACCTGCAGGCAATAATGTCAGAGGCTAAACTGGACATAGTAGCAATTAGTGAGATGTGGTTTACCAGTAACCACACTTGGGAGACTTCAGTACCTGGCTATGTATTGTTCAGAAGAGACCGAGGTGCAAAAAGGGGGGGAGGCCCTGTATGTTAATGAAAATATCAAAGCTACAGAAATTCAGAATACACATAAGGAGCCAGAAGAACTGTGGGTCACCCTGGAAACAGGAAATGGGACAGCCATAAGAACTGGGGTTGTCTACAGGCCCCCAGACCAGAGGGAGGACATAGACACATTACTGTTAGAAGATATACAAAACATGACAGCTAAAGGGGAGGTTCTGATAATAGGAGACTTCAACATGCGGATACAGATTGGTCAATACCAGCAGGAACATCTGCCAGAACTAGACTCATAGTGGATTCCTGCAGGAGGAGGGCCTCAAACAACTGGTACAGCAACCCACAAGAGACAGGGCTATCCTAGATCTAGTACTGACTAACAAAGAAGGGATCACAGATCTCCAGGTAGAAGGTCACCTGGGGCCAGTGACCATCACATGGTATGGTTCAATTTGGCTACTACATCTAAATCATCCCATTCCAAGGCAAAAATATGGGACTTTAGAGGAGCTGACTTTGATAAGATGGCCAACAGAGTTAAGCTAGCCCTGGCAAAAGAAACACAGGTGAGGGGGTACAGGCAAAGTGGGCAAGCATTAAGGATGCAATACTTGAAGCAACATCCCATTGTGTTAGACAGAAAAGGAAGTGCAAAAGAAGAAGGAAACCACTTTGGTTCTCAAATACAGTAGCAGAAAATGTCAGAGCCAAAAGGCTGGTCTTCAGGAAATATAAGGGAACACAGCGGGATGAAGGGAGGCATACCAAACTGCCCTAAGGGAAGCAGGTAAGGCAGTAAGGCAGGCAAAGTCCCAAACTGAGGAAACACTAGCACGAACAGTAAAAGAAGGTGACAAGACTTTCTATAGATACATTAGTGAAAGGAGAAAGTCCAGAGGGGCTGAAGCTTAATGGAGAAAAGGGAGCATGTGAGGAGGAGGACCTGTAAAGGCATCTATCCTAAATAGATACTTTGCTCAGTATTTACTGAAGAGAAGGTAGGGCAGGGCCCACAGCTCAGCATCATGGACACAGGGGAGGGAGGTGAGCACTACCTTCAAAAAGAAAGGGTCCTACAAAAAGCTTGCTAAGCTCAGGGTGGATAAGGCAATGGGACCTGATGGCATACATCCCAGAGTGCTTAAGGAGCTAAAGGAGGAACTAGCAGAGCATTAGCAGAATTGTTTAGTGAGTCTCTGAGCACAGGAGAGGTCCCAGAAGACTGGAGAAGGGCTCATGTGATCCCGCTCCACAAGAGTGGTAGCAGGGAGGAGGCGGGAACTACAGACCGGTCAGTCTTACCTCAGTAGTGGGCAAGATTATGGAGGCACTCCTTAAGGAAAGGATAGTGCAACACCTGGAATCCATAGGGGCACAAGATCCAAGACAGCATGGGTTTACAAAAGGAAGGTCCTGTCAAACTAATCTCATAGATTTCTTTGACTGGGTAACCAGAGTGGTGGACCAAGGGGGAGCAGCTGATGTCGCCTACCTTGACTTCAGCAAAGCTTTTGACACTGTTCCTTATAGAAGATTGATAAATAAGCTGGGTAGACTCGGGGTGGGTCAGAAGTTGGTCAACTGGGTGGCAAACTGGTTGATGGGCAGAAAACAGAGAGTGGTGGTAAATGGTATACAGTCAGAAGAGATGCAAGTCACAAGTGGGGTACCTCAGGGATCAGTCCTGGGGCCAGTCCTCTTCAACATCTTCATTAGTGACCTTGCAGATGGACTAGAGGGTAAGGCTTGTCTGCTTGCAGATGACACCAAGATCTGCAACAGAGTAGGTGATCCAGATGGGGTGGGCAGAATGAGAAGAGATCTGGATAAACTAGCAGAATGGTCAGAAGAGTGGCAACTGGATTTAATGCAAAGAAGTGCAAAATCATGCACATAGGGAAGAGAAACTCTGAAGCTACCTATAGGCTGGGAGGGAGTTGCTAGCAGTCACAAAGGAAGAAAAGAGACTTGGGCATCATCATCACTGATGACCTAAAATCATCAAGCAGACCTCTAAAGCAGTAGGTAAGGCTAGGGGGTGTTAGGGTGTATTAGTAGGAGTATCACAAGTCGTAAGAGGAGATAATAATCCTTTGTACAAGACACTGGTTAGGCCCCATCTGGAGTACTGCGTGCAGTATGGAGGCCACACCTTCACAAGACATTAACTAAATTGAGGCAGTCCAGAGAAGGGCAACCAAAATGGTGCAGGGACTGCATCAGAAGACATATGAGGACAGATTAACGAGCTCAATATGTATACCCTTGAGCAAAGGAGGAGAGAGGTGATATGATTGAGGCATTCAAACACCTTAAGGGCATAAACAAGGTGAAAGAGTCTAACATGTTTAAATATAAGAAAAATAGCAGGACCAAGAGGACACAGCATGAGATTAGAGGAGGCCGATTAAGGAGAATGTGAGAAATTCTTTTCACAGAAAGGGTGGTGGATGCATGGAATGGCTTACCACAAGAAGTGGTGACTATGAATACAGTGCAGGGCTTCAAACAGGCATGGGATAGGCATAAGGGAGCAATACAAATGACTATGAATAGATAGACCACTGACAGAGCAAAGGCCGATGGCACATTTATAAGGCAGAAAAAGAAATGGGCAGACTGGATGGGCCTTGCGGTCCTTATCTGCCGTCAACTTCTATGTTTCTATGTTTCTATGTTTCTATGTTTCTATGTTTCTATATCAACTATAAAGTCCATCAAGAAAAACAAAGCCCCTGGTCCAGATGGATTTTCGTCTAACTTTTTTCATACGTTTAATGAAATAATTTCTCCAATATTGCTCAAAGTATATGAGGAAGCTTGGGTTAGGGGTGATTTACCTCCTAACATGATGAGGAGCTTAATCACACTCATCCTTAAAGTAGGGAAAGACCCAGATGAATGCAAAAATTACAGACCAATATCATTGATTAACACGGATGTCAAAATATTGTCTAAAATTCTGACAGACAGGCTAGAAAAGTTACACCTCTGTTAGTAGATCTAGGCAAACAGGTTTTATAAAAGGTAGAATTGCAGCAGACAATTCAAGGAAGATTTTTCACTTTATTCAAATGGCTAATAATTCTAAGGTAGCTGCAGGTCTTCTCTCATTAGATGCCGAGAAGGCATTTGATACAGTTTTTTGGCCACATATATTTACTACTTTGACATTATATAGTTTTCCAGAGGGTTTTTCTAAGTGGGTTCAGATATTGTACCACAACTTGTCAGCTTCAGTGATAACAAATGGATTGATTTCCCCAAACTTTCCACTTGCAAGGGGTACTGGACAGGGCTGCCCCCTCTCCCCATTACTTTTTGATCTTACTTTAGACCTACTGGTTAGGAAACTTTCCCAAGACAATACCATTGAAGATATTTCCATTATGACAAAAATATCTAATATCATTGTATGCTGATGATGTCCTTATATCTATACAACCCTCCAAAAAATCTATTCCTAAAATATTAGCTATAATTGGAGAATTCTGAAATGTTTCCAGTTATAAGTTAAATAAAGAAAAATCCAGTTTTCTACCGCTAAATAGATACTGCAACAAGCATGACATTATTCATTTGGGTATGGGATAGGAAAATGAAGGTATAGATTATCATGGAATTAAAATATTCAGATCAATAGATAAAATGATCAATAATAATCTAAAGATCCTTAAGACAAATGTTTCTAATTCTTTGGCTAAATGGAATTGTTTACCTCTGGGTTTCTGGGGAAGAATAGAAGCCATTAAAATATTTTGCCAAGGGTCTTATTTCTGTTTCAAATGATCCCATTTTGTATTCCTAAAAAGTGGTTTACAGAACTACAAAGTAGCATTACCAAGTTTATTTGGCCTTACAAGAGGTGCAGAATGGCTCACAGTAAGTTATCCAGGCTTAAAAGTAAGGGAGGCATCAAATTCCCAGACTTGTATCTTTATTATCTCTCCTGTAGAATCTCACAGTCTGTTAGATGGTTTACACTTTCGGAGAATTAGGGTGACATTCCTGAATGGTTGCAGATTGAAAGAGATCTAGCCAAGAAACAGGACATTAATGTAGCTGCTCGTACTATTTTCAAAACCTAAGAACATTTTATATAATAAAATTTTGGGGGGCAACAGACTTCTACATGTAGGACAGCAACTTCTTCACATGGATATTAAATACTCAGTCTCATAACCCTTATGGGAGAATCCTAATATACTAATTAACAATAAAGTAATCAGACTCCAAGACTGGCAGTTAGGTAGAATTTGTACCATCAAAGATTTGATAGTAAATACCAAACTTAAATATTTTACTGAAGTTAGCTGAAGCTATGATTTATCTTCACTCAACCTAGATAGATTTATGGCTATGGCTAATTCCATTCTCAACCTTTTCAATAATGATCTACAAAAAATAGATTTAAATGAAAATACTAAATCCTTTTTTGGCACACTCACGGTTAAGACCTTCCATCTCTGGCTATTATCGTTTATTGGCTGATACAGTTAGAGGTACTGGCACAGATAATATTAGGTGGTGGTCTTATATTCTGGAGAAGGATGTACAAAATTGGGATTGGTCAAAGATTTGGACCATGTCTCTGAAGACCTTTAAAACTGTAAACTTGGAGCTTATTCAATTTAAAAACATTCATAACCTATACCACACCCCCTTGCACTTCTACAAAATGGGACTACAGGCCTCTGCTACCTGTGAGAAATGTAAGGTTGGCAATGCTGATTTGTTCCATGTATTTGGGGATTGTAGCAAAGTCAAAACCTTGTGGGAAGGAATAGATCATAGGTTCAGAAATGTAGAATGGCTTAAAGACAGATTCACAACTAAAACTTGTCTCATAGGTCATTTTGATAAACAGCAATCCTGGTCCAAGGAACAAAGATTTGCTATTCATCTTATCTCCTCATCTGTTAAAAATGTTATGCTTCGTTATTGGATAGGAAACGAGGTTCCATCCATCACAGAGTGGAGAAATGAATGTTTGGAAATCCTTCATCTGGAAAAACAAGCTCATTTTATGGTTGGACAGGGTGATAGTTTTAATTCTAAATGGGGTAGGATTTACAAAATCTTTGCTCTAGGTTAAAACACTTAAGCCACCCATCTCTATTCATTTTTCACTGATTTTCTGCTTCTTTTTTCCCCTTTCTGATCTTTCTCTTTTCTTCTTTCTTTCTACTTTCACAAAGCTCAATTATTTCTATTTTTAGATTTATCAGGGGCTTTTGTTATTAACCATTAAATCAGAAAAGAAAACAAGGGGAAGGATACATAGAGTTTACAGTGAAACTTCAAAAAATAAGGTAAATGGTCAAACTTTCTTTCTGTTAATCCCATGTTGATGATCTATAGTATAATCCTGTTACTAAGGTTATAATTGTTTAATTGCAATAATTCTAAGTTCGTATTTTTGTAATATTCCAAATGATTAACTTTAATAGGAGTGATGTTGTGTGTTGTTTTTAGCTTCTTTATTTACTATGACATTGACTGTATGTATGTCTTTATTATTTAAATACAATAACATTTTATTTTTTTATTTTTTTTATTATATTTTTCACACACATACATACAGGAGTACATATAAGGATTTGTATTATACATATTACAGGTAGGCTAAAATAGGATAGACTTTTTGTTATTTATCATTTGCTAGTGATGATAATCATAGCTTGGTATTAGACCCTTATTCATTTTTCTGGAGTTATTTAGTCATATTCAAGTATATATATACCAGTTCCCATTGAAGTTAATCCCTATGAGGGAACTAAATGCAAGATAAGAAAAATTCAAATCAAGGACTTCTTAAGGCAGATCTCATGGACAAAAGTTAGGGTCAATAAATGTTATATAGTTTACCCACTTTTGCCATTTCAGTGCTGAAATTGTCTTGCCTCCCCTATGTTCAATATTGAAGGACTCTATGTATTTCAGACATTATTTGTTGCCATTCTTGAATACAATAACATTTTATTGATACAATGTATGAGGTATGAATCTTTCTTGATAAACATCCCCAACACTAGCTAGTAGTTAGAAAATGTTTAAATGCTAAGTATTTAAATGTGCAAGTTGTTGCATATTGAAGAGGGTAAACAAATCTCCAGTTCAATAGGCAACCAATATTTAATAAGCAGTTTTAGTTTCCTAATGTCCATCTGATAAGCAGCTTGGAGTTATGTCTGCAACATTCTAAACAGAAAGAAGGGAGTATTTTAGTTCAACTGGCATAATGTTTTGTAGATGTGGAAAGATACATTGAAAACCTCCAAAAATGTGTTCCACGATACTCCATTTTTCCAGCTATAGACAGCAAGATGGCTGTAGGTTTTGTCCACAACCATAAAATACCAACAACAGCTTGATCTGATTCAAGGTCAGTTGGCATTCATCTGTATCCCCTTCCCCTGGGTCATACCTGAAAATAAACAGAATTTGTCTAGTGCACTTACCCAGTCAATAAAAACAAACTAAATAAATAAATAAATTATGGTAGATGGTAGTATTTTGGAATTACATAAATGATTGTAACATAGTGGCCTGCACTACAAAGCAGTAACCTAAAGCAATCCCAAAAACTGTGATGATAAGCCAAATGAAAATATTTTGTAAACATGCCTTACTGTATAATCTCTCTGGGGTAGAATGAAGTTGTATTGAACTGTGACTCACAATCAAAGAAGCAGTGACTTACTCCACTGAATCCTTCCTTGGGGTAGTAGATAAACATGCCCCAAAATTTAAGATGAAATGAAAGTCAAAAATAGACACTGCTCCCTTGCTCAAAAAAGATTTAAAACCTCAGGAGAAGAGATCAGCTGTGGACCACTGCATGAAAACCTAAATTAGACATTGACAGGTTGGCATTTAGACAACTAAGGAATAAATATATCAGTTTGATTAGAAATGCAAAAGCAAGTCATTATCTAAACCTAACTGAAGGGAAAACAAGCATTTGTCAATGCCGAACGTTCACTTGCAGGTATTTGCAGTATTGGTACTGGTACTAGCTTCAGAGGAGAGAGCAGGTAGTAGTAGTAAAAGTGGCAGGTGTCGAATGGTGGAAGCTGGACCATAAATGGTCCCAGGACTGATCCCTGAGGTACTCCATTGGTCACCCCATCTACCTGGAATGGATCCCATTACCACCACTCTCTGCCTCCTGTCCATCAGCCAGTTTCTAACCCAGTTTATCAGCTTGTGCCCTGTGGCCAGACTACCCATCTTGTTAATCTGCCTTGTACATTGGATGTTGTTGAAGGCTTTGCTGAAATCAAGGTAGGTGACGTTGACCATCCCTCCCTGATTTACTTCCTGAATGAGGCATTAGGGTTTGAAACCCCCACTCTCACCCTGCAGAGACTGACAGGCATTGGGGTGTGCCTTTGGGTCATCAGCCATAACGCTCACGCCTTTCCATTCCCACCTCCACCCTGCAGACACTGACAGTCATTGCAGTGTGCCTTGGGGTCTTCGGCCCTAATGCTCAGCCCATTCCATAATGAAATAAGCTGAGATGGATGCAGTATAGGAGAATGGGGTGAATGGTAAGGGCTGAAGACCCCAAGGCACACCCTGATGCCTGTCACTGGCTGCAGGATGGGGGTGGGGGTGGAAACCCTAACACCTCAGGTGTTTGTTGGTATTTTCACTCTAAATTTTCAACATGGGCTTTTTGGGACCCTACCTCATGAACAGTGGCACTATTGTTACATTACTCGATCCCGAAAGGTGATTTCATGCAGCGACTGTGACATTTAGTGCTACAGGTGCAAAAACACATTTCAGACAGGATGTGAAAAAATGACAGCTATACTGTTCATGAAGTGGTGTGAAAAACTGGCAATGCTGAATATCTGGAATGAAAATATAAACATCTGCCAAAGTTACGTGCATACATAGTGGAATTTCAATGACTGCACATAACTCAGGCATTTATGGGTATTTATGTACCAAATTTTCTACATGGTTTTATTAGAACCCCACCTCATGAACAGTGACACTGTAATTTTGTTAATCTAGCCCAAAAGTTGATTTCACACAGCAACAGTGCAATTCTGCACCACAGGTGTAAAATCATGTTTCGGGCAGCATGTGAAAAATGACAGCTATACTGTTCATGAGGAGATATGAAAAAATGGCACCGTGGAAAATCTGGAGTGAAAATATTAAAAATTGGTGAAGTTACAAGCGTGCATAGAAACTGCACAATGCACACTCATAATGCAGTCATTTTGGGGATTTTTTTCACCTAATTTTCAACATGGGCTTTTTGGGACCTCCCCTCACGAACACTTGTTAATCAGTCCCAAAAGGTGATTCCACGCAGTGACTGTGAAATCACCTTTCAGGACTGAGTAACAAAATGACAGTGTCAGTGTTCATGAGGTGGGGTCCCAAAAAGATTATGTTGAAAATGGCTGAGATATCAACATAAGTTGAAACCCCCATTTAAAACAGCCATTATACAGCACTTACCTTCATTCTTCAGTTCGCAGTTCAGCTTTGAAGAGTGCAGACATGTCCTGGTCTAAAGAAGATGACACCCGCTGACCTCTGTAGGTATGTATTGGGTAAGGGGTAAAGGGAAGGTGGGTGGACAGTGGGAGGGCCAGGATGGGGAAGGGGGATGGGGAGATGATGAGGGACTGTTTTCTTTTTTTCAAGTATAAAAAGAAATAAAAACAAAAAAAAGTTGGGGGACCATTTTCTTTTTTGCAGGGTAAACATAGCACAGACTTTGACAGCAGATAAGGATCACTTGGCACACCCAGTCTGGCCATTTCTAAAGGGGGTATAAATATTGGGATACTGGGAGTGAGCTCCCCAGTATCCCAGAGTAGTGGGGTTGCAGATATAGGTACACTGAGAATGGGTTTCCCAGTGTTCCTCAATGACGGCGCTAGGTTCTTTTAATTGCCCGACATGGGGACTGGGCACCCCGATGTCGGCTTTAACAGAAAGCCACACCATGGCTAATGTTGAGGCAGGGGTTGGGGGCACAGAAGTGAGCACTGGGAGAGAAAGCCACACCACTGCTAACAGTAAAGCTTTTAGGGTGGGGGGTCACAGGAATGAAGACAGGCCATAACTCCAGCCACGTGCATTAGTGTGCACTCTAATGTGCATGGCTGGAGTTTGCGCTACAGAAAGAAATGAAGCGCTCTCATTGGAGCGGTTCATTTCTTGGAAGTCCAGCCATGCCACGTCAGCAAAGCTGAACAGTTGTCATGACCAGAATGCTTGGTCATTGGTGTGCACTGCCAAACCCATTGCAGTTTCAGCTGTAACTGGCTTGACAGTGACACACCTCTCATTTCCTGCATTGTCCCAAGATGTTCCTTGTGCAATGCGCAAGTGAACGAAAAAAAAGAGACCATGCAAACATTGTGGAAGATATATAAAGCTCTCATTGGTAAACCAGACCCCTCTTCATTCCTACAGGAAATCACAGTAAATGATTTAGAAATCCTCAATAAGTAAAAATGATAGATGACTTGCATCATCATCATTTTCTCTCTGCTGGCGCTGTTTCTGACCAATTTGAGAGCAGCCATTACCCTCCAAGTATTGTTTCTGCCTGAGAGTTGCAAGAATTACCCACATTTCTATTTTAAAAGCAAAAAAAAAGCTGGACTTGACACTACAGATCCTGGTTCTTAAAGCTTGGTAGATCCATCATTATGCCCTACATGATTTATTAACTCAGTCTGTCACTAAAAACCAATGCACCAAAGTTTGCTCAACTGATTCCCTTACACAAAACTGGTGAGAAGCAAACACTGGATAGTTATTACCTCATCTCAAATCTCTACATTTTGCTAAATTTCTCAAATGGCTAGTGAATGATCAGCTGCATAACTACATGGGTACACATAATATTTTGGATACATCACAGTCTGGTTTCTGTGTTAGACATTGCGCTCTGTCTGCCCTTGCAAAGGTCTCAGATGATATCAAGATAGCCTTAGATCATAAGCACATTTGTGGTGCACCGTTCCCTAATCTAAGTAAAGCTTTTGACTCTGTAGATCCTAATGTACTGGGAATAGTGATGCTTGGATGGCCCTTTTAACTATCCTAATGGGATCTCCTGGATAGTACAATGAGATGAAAGGCAGCTAACAGGACCGGTCTGTGCTACTGCAAATCCATGTAGTCAAATTATCCATTAAGCGGAGCACAAGACCAGCCAAAACAACTCAGTCTTGAATCATCTAAGCTACAGGTGAGAGCTGCATTCAGCAGGAGGGCATCTACATGGTGTTGTAATTGCTGCTGTGGGATGACTGAGCTGTGAAAGGGACTGCTTTACTAAAACTGCTGCCTGAAAGAACTGTTTTGCCATTCAATCTGCCTACTATTACAACTGTTGCCATATTCTGATTGCTGCTTTGTTGAGGGGCTGCTGCAATGCACCATCATGATTGTTAGCAGCTGGGGGGGTCTGTCCAGATCAAAAGCCCCGCACCACAAGGAGACTTTTTAACAACTCAGCCTTGAATCATCTAAGCTGCAGGTGAGAGCTGCATTCAGCAGGAGGGCATCCATAAGGTGTTGTAATTGCTGCTGTGGGACGACTGAGCTGTGAAGGGGACTGCTTCATTAAAACTGTTGCCTGAAAGAACTGTTTTGCCATTCAATCTGCCTACTATTACAACTGTTGCCATATTCTGATTGCTGCTTTGTTGAGGGGGTGCGGCGGCGCACCATCACGATTGTTAGCAGCTGGGGGGTGGGGGCATCTGTTCAGATTAAAAGCCCAGCGCCGCAAGGCGCGAGCGCCGTGGAGCGAGTGACGTGAGTGGTGCGAGTGCCACTCATGCACAGAAAAAGTGATAGTTAGTTAGAAGGAAGGGGCTGGTGTATAGCGTTAGGTAAAATATTAATTTTGGGTTTTAATTTTTATGAACCTGTGGTAAATGCTTGATGGTGTTTTAATTAGGGTAAAATGTTATATATAAGGAAAATGTTTTTTAGATTATTTATATTTAGTATTGTACTGATGGGTTGGGGTTCTTGGGTTTTGGGAGATGGAGGTTATGATTGGAAAGGACATAAAGCCCTACAGGAACATGCTTTGTACAGATCGAACACATTAAGTGTCAGTAAATTTCATATAGTTAGATACATTATTGTTGGGGTGCATTTATGGCCAAATAGCTTTAATAATGCCCTATATAAGGTGTATTATTTCTTGAGTAGTGCAAACCCTGAAAGGATAATAAAATTAGATATGATAAGTTGGTTAATTAAAATTTTGAGGGGGACTTACTATAAAAGTAATTTTACTAGAATTATTAAGGCACTTTTAATTATGTGTTTAATGTTGTGTGGAGATATACATCCAAACCCAGGACCCCTGGACTTACAGCAAGCCTTCATACATATTATGAATCAGGACTTTGGGGAAATGGCAATGAAAGATTCGAAAATTAATCAAAATGGCGTTTCTTATATTAAACAAGGATTGGGACTAATACATTTAAATGCAAGGAGTATGATCAAAAAATGGATTTGATTGGCCCGTGGATGCTTGATCATGACCCTGAGATCGTGATAATTTCTGAAACTTGGTTAAATCATAAAATAGAGGATAGCCATTTAAATATACAAGGATATAATATATGGTGAAGTGATAGGAATAAAAAAGGGGGGGGTGACTTTTGATTTATGGGAAATCTAATTTAATTTTGACTCAATTGGAAGTGAAAAAAGATATGGGGAGGGTTGGAGGTATTGGCCTTAGAGTTAAAAATGCCCTATTTAAAGAAAATGTTGATTGTTGGGATATATTGTCCCCCCCAAGATAAAAGCCCAGGTTGTTAACTGTTTACAGAAGTGGTTGTTTAATTACAAAGATAGCCATGAAATATTGATAGCAGGAGATTTCAACTTTAATTGGCAAAATATAAATGAATCACATCCTTTGATTGATTTGCAGAATAATTTGGGTTTAATTCAGCTAATCAAAGAGCCTACAAGAATTAACATGGTATCAGTTTCTAATTCCTCAATTTTGGATTTGATTTTTACTAATGTTGTTGATAATATTATTGATAGTGGGGTTCTACCAGATGCAATATCAGACCATCAATTTGTATTTTGCAATAAGGCTTATTCTGCAAAATCAGTAGAGAAAAGGAAAGTTAGTTGGCGTAGTTTTAGGGATTTTCATTATATTGAGTTCATGTTGGATTTGGGTGCTATTGATTGGGAGCGCATGTATTTAATCCCTTCGGTGGATGACCTATGGAGATATTTTTTGGGAGAGTTTATGAAAATTTGTAATGAACATGCCCCAATTAAAACCAGAATTATGAAGCAAAATTCTAAGTTATGGTACTCAAAAGAGCTTAGAAAGTTAAAACTATTAAGGGATAAGGCATGGTTTTTGGCTAAAAGAAAGGGGAGTAAACAGGATTGGGATAGATACAAAATGTTAAGGAATAAATATGTTAAAGAAGTCCGGAGGAAAAAACAATGTCATATACCCATTTTTTGGATAAAAACACTTCAAAAAATCCTAAAGATTTTTTGAAAAACAATAAATACTTTAGTTAAGGGTCATGGTTTTGATTAAATAAAAGTATTAAATATGGATGGGCAAGTGACACCAATATCACAGAATGTGTTGGATCGACAGAACGCAAAATTGATGGTAGCCCCTGGATCGTTTAGGCCTTATTGCTCTTCTGGAGTTAGTAATCAAACCCACTTAGAGGTCAATGGATCTGATAATTTATTGGTATTCGAAGAAATAACAGTTGAGTCAGTGAAAAGTGAATTATTAAAGTTAAATACTGCCAAGGCTAGTGGTTTGGATAATGTTTCACCTAAATTATTAAAATATGCGGCTCAAATTATAGCTTATCCCTTAACGTACTTATTTAATACATCTTTAACTACAGGTGTATATCCATTGGCTTGGAAACAATCCAAGGTTATACCTATTTTTAAGGGAGGAAGTAGAATAGATATGGATAATTATAGACCCATTTCTCTTTTGTCTCATGTATCTAAAGTATTCGAAAAATTGGTGGCAGTACAATTGAAGAAATATTTGGATTCTACTAGGTTAATGAACGACATGCAGTCTGGTTTTTGTAAATTATATAGTACAACTTCAGCACTTGCTAAAGTGGTGGGGGATGTGCAGGTAGCCCTGGACGGGAGGACACTAGTTGGGGTCATTTTTGTGGACTTATCCAAGGCTTTTGATTCTTTGGACCACGGTGTCCTCCTGTCCAGGGCTGCATCTATGGGGGTGGTGGGTTTGAGTGGAAAATGGCTGGAATCATATCTGCTGAATAGGAGTCAAAAGATGTTATTAGGGGGTCAGGAATCAGGTTTTTTGCCTGTTGGGTCGGGGTTCCCCCAGGGCTCCATCCTAGGGCCCTTGTTGTTCAACATATATATAAATGGACTGTCTTTTCCAGATTCAGAAATAAAGTATCATCTTTATGCCGATGATACTATTATTTACACCTCACATGAATCCATTAAGGTGATTCAAAAAAGGCTCCAGTTAGCCTTTGATGATCTGCAAACTTTTTTAAAAGATAGCAGGTTGACTCTGAATATGAAGAAAACACAGCCCATGTTGATACATCGGAAAAGCGAACGGTTGGGAGACATGGTCCTGGGATTGGTTGCCTTTGGGGGGCCCCGATCCAGCAGACAAATATGTATAAATGTTTGGGTCTTTGGATTGATAGTTCATTAAGTTGGAATATACATATTGAAAAATTAATAAAGAACTTAAATAAAAGAATAGATGCTCTTTATAGGGTTCGATCATTAATGAGTAAGGAGGTAAGGGAAAATGTGGTAAATACAATGGTTATCCCCATGACTGATTATGGGGATATATTTTATTCTTGTGGGAGAAAGCAGGATTTAAGGAAGTTGGAAGTAAGTTATAATAACCTGGCCAGATTTATATTGGGGGGTTCCTAGATTAACTCATAGATGTGTACTTTATGATCAATTGAAATGGTTAACACTTTATGAATGTAGTAATGAACATGTGCTAGCCTTTATTTATAAAGGATTGCAGGGGAAGCATCCACAGTATGTGGTAGAAAATCTGATATATAGGGATAAATTGGCTTCACTGAGAAATTGTAAAGCACCTAGTTTGAAATTGCCTAATTGTAATTTACAGATAGGATGACAATCTTTGTACTATAGAGGAACCATGAGTTGGAATGCAATCCCTAAATCTTTGTTTATGTCTAATGTGAAAAAATCATTGGCCTCTGATTCAACACTGGTATCGTACCAGTTCTTGACAAAAAAGGCAATGTTGTGATATATAAGGGTTATTTATATTCTAGGAGGTTATTATTTATTATTTATATTGTGTAATTTAAGATGTATGTATGTACTTGTGTATTGTATGGAAAAATTAGTATTGTCTGTGTTGTAACATTTTCCTTTTTATTGTATATTAATGTCGGGACCGCGTTGAAAATGAGCTATGCTCAATCGAGATTATCCTTTATTCATTTTTCTTATGAATAAAAACATTTTACTACTACTACTACTAAAAACAAAAAGACCTAAAACCAGGTCTCAGTAAAAAAACTACTTTTATTGTACAAAAAAGCTAAAACATGCAACAGGCGATAGTAGCACCCCCTTCACCAATGTTTCACGTAGCTCTTATGCTTTTTCAGGGCGGGGCTATGAGTATAGGGTATGTCCATTTATAAAGTGCATAATTAAAGAGACATACATCTCAATTTCTTCAGTTTCCCATATCTTCACAGCCAAACGTGAACAAATGTAACCCAAATTTAAAAAAAAAATTGAAAGAGAGATATTTTCTTATATGTACACATATATCTCACACATATATCTCACTAATCTTCCTAAAATATCCAAATCTAGAACATACAAACAGCTCATATATTATAGGAACATCGCCTGTTGCATGTTTTCACTTTTTTGTATAACGAAAGCAGTTTTTCTACTGAGATCTGGTTTTAGGTTTTTTGTTTTGGCTGGTCTTGTGCTCTGCTTAATGGATAATCTCCTGGATAGTCCATCTCTCCAGATCTGGATCCAAGACCCTACTGACCCCATTCAGATTTTGAATCCAAAGTCAGATAATGAGATCTGAGGTTGGATAGTGGAATCTGAGGTAGGATCTCTGCTTTGGGTCACTTGGATCCTGGATAGTCCTATTGAATAGCAGATAACCAGTTGGATCCTAGGTGATAGGATACAATAGTCTGATATCAATCGCCATGTTTACATGCACTCAGTAATCTGATTCAAATTGGAATACTGAGAAATCTGATTACCGAATCAGATTATGCAGATCTATGTAAATGGAGAATTCTCATTTGAATCAGATTTCTTGAGTTAGTAGAAATCTGATTCACATACCTGGGTTTTCTTGTTCAAATCTTGTTCAAATTGGATTACTGGAGCATGCAAACAGATCTGGTATCATTTTCACATTAACAAATATTACTTTCTGAAGTTTTAACCGGCAAAACCTGCAAGAACAATTAAAGGCTGGTGGGGGGTGATGATAGGTTTGTTAGGTGATTGAGTGTACTAGATGGATGTGTATGTACATGAAAATGTTCTAGAATTTTAAAGTGCATAAAAGAGAAACAGAACTTTTTTTTAAAGAAAATATGTATTTTACATACAGTTATTTTTTGTTTTGAAAGTTGCAGTGCATGTTAGGATAAACATTTTTACTTTTACCTTTTTATTCCAGTTTAAATTGACCCTTGCCTCCTGTCTTGTATGATATCCTTATTTTCAAATGTTGTCTTCTTAGCCATTTGTTTGTCATAAAAGAAGTTCCTTTGGACTAGGTTTACAGCAGTATTTTCAGAAGTGCAGTGCCTGTTCTTTAGCATGCTAGTTCTCCATTTTAGACACAAGAAAACAGTGCTTGAGGAAAACATATGAACATACGAAGAAGCCAGCAGAAGGCCATTTGGTCTATAAAGACTGCTTGTATTGCAGGGTCCACAGCTTGAGCTATTGTCCCTGCCCCCTCCCCACTACTCCCATCCTCTCCACCCATGATCCTTACCTTCCCTCTATGCCTATCCCAGCCTTTCTTAAAGCTGCCCACTGCCTTCAATGAGATGACCTCTTCTAGCAGTGCATTCCAAGAGTCCACCACCCTCTCTGCGTAGAAGTGCTTCCTGACTTCCCTCCTAAACCTCCCACCCTCCAGCTTAAGACTGTATCCCCTTGTGTTATGGTTGCCATTTTATCAATCTTATTTACTGTATCTCTTTCAAGTACTTCAAGGTTCAAATCATGTCCCATCCCTCTTTCCTGTATCCAGGGAATACATGTTCAGTGCTCTCAGCCTCTCCTTGCATGCCTTACCCTGCTGACCCACTATCATCTCTGTAGCCCTACTCTGGGCCTTCTCCAGCAAGTCAAAGTCCTTTTGAGGTGTAGGCACCAGTACTGAACTCCATACTCTAGATTCGGCCTTACCAGTGAGCTGTACAAGGGCAGTATAACTTCCTCCCTCCAACTACTGAACCCCCTAAATATGAATCACAGCATATTGTTTGCCTTTGATGCTGCTTTTTTCCACTGTGTGGAGTGCTTCAGGTCACTAGTGATCATCACTCCCAGGTCCTTTGCCTCCTCCTCCTCCTCTGATGCAGATAATGGGACTCCACCCAGGTAGTACTCTGTTCTGGGATTCTTGGTTCCGATATGCATAACTTTGCATTTCTTGTCATTGAAGCCAAGCTGCCAGATTCTGGACCACTTCCCCAGCTTTTCCAGATCTTCCTGTAGGTCCTGTATCCCTGCAGCTGTGTCCACTCTCCCTTGGTGTCATCCTCATATAGGCACATTTGTCATGAATGCCATCTTCAATGTCATTGATGAAGACATTAAACAACACTGGCCCCAGCACTGAGCCCTGCAGAACCCCACTGGTTACCTCTCTGGTGCCAGATAACTCTCCCCCAAAACCACCCTCTAGGTTCTGTCCATCAGCCAGTTTTCCATCCATCTAGCCATCTTTTGCCCAATCCCAAGATCCACCAACTTTCTGATCAACCTTTTGTGGAGCACAGACTCAAAAGCCTTGCTGAAATCGAGATAGAAGATGTCTATCGCTTGGCCCCTGTCTACTGTCTTAGTGACGCAGTCAAAGAAGTCAATCAGATTTGTTTGGCACAATCTCCTCCCAGTGAACCCATGCTGT
Organism: Neoceratodus forsteri; assembly: GCA_016271365.2. Taxonomy (NCBI): domain Eukaryota; kingdom Metazoa; phylum Chordata; order Ceratodontiformes; family Ceratodontidae; genus Neoceratodus; species Neoceratodus forsteri. Next base: position 141,805,143 of record JADMNL010000027.1, read on the forward strand.
CTTGCATCCTGGAGATCATGCTCCTTTAGATTATCCACTAACCTTTCCTTTAGTATGGTCTCCTTGAGCTTGTCCACAATGGAGATCAGACTGGCTGGTCTGTAACTCCCTGGGTCATCCTTGGGACTCCTTTTGTGGAGGGACACTGTGTGTGTTGATCTCCAGTCCTGTGGTACCACACCTGACTCTAGTGAACTATTAAATAGGTCTGCCAGTGGCTCTGCCCGCTCCTTTGCCAGTTCCTTTAGTACCCTTGGATGTACTCTGTCCAGGCCTGGTGATTTGTCTATCTTCAATGCCAGCAGCCCCTCCCTCACTCTATCCTTCTCTGTCACTACATCTGTGTTTCCTTCCCCCCGCTTCTCTTTTCCCTCCTGAAGGCACTGGTCCATTTTTCTCCCTGGTGAAGATGGAACAGAAGTATTCATTTAGTATCTCTGCTTTTCCACCATTATCCCCCACCCACTCAGCCCCTTTCTTAAGCCTAACAATCCCTTCCTTCTTGTACCTTTTCTCTCTTATATAGAAAAAGGAATTTGAATTTTACACACGCCCTTGGTGTTGGATGCCTAGATAAACAGGACTCCCTGAGGAAGCTCCAGTGAGTGAAGCGCTGGAGTATTGCACCTCTGTGAGGGCACGCTGTTTCATTTGCTTCATATTGTGTTTGCTGACCTGAATGGACTGACATTTGCCAGTAATAAACCTTCATTTGTTGAATTCATCAAGCATTTGCTAATTTATGCCTTTGAATCTTATGGGCTGTTGTTTGCAATTTCCATGGTAGTACGTACATGCGCGTATGTGAAGGTGCACACTGGTTACCGGCTCAGCCCCTTCTTCCCCACCCCTGGCTATCACCACCACCCCCACCTGCCTACGCTTCCCACTGGACCTCCACCTGGTGGGAGCAAAACTACTGGGGGTGTGGGCAACCACCAATGGGAGGGAAGAGCTGCCTTGTGGCTGCTTGATTCTGCTCCGTCCCCCCCCCCATGCTGGCTCCTCAATGACCAGAGGTCATTCCTGAACCAGGGTCACTGGCATAGCGCGAGGTAAGCTGTCCAGTGCCTCAGCTGTCAGCGCCACTGGGCTGGCTTCATAAACCGTTTATTTAAATCAGCTTCTCTTGGGGAGATAATTGGTAAAACTGCTGCAAACCTCCACTCCTGCAAGTATGACAACACCAGTGTTCACTCACCACTAACATCACAGAACCTGCCTTACTATTAAGGTCACTCATCTGTTGCCAGCAACTGTGAGTTGGATGTTGGGGTCAAACAGGGGGGTGGGGGTGAAAGTTACTAAAATTTATGTAACACTAGGTTGTGTATTTGAGAAATAATGGGTGTCTCTGGGAGTCACAGGTTTCCAGTTCTTGGGTGACACAGTTGATTATGCAGCAGAATTGAATTCAGAGTGGCATGGGTTCAAATTCCAGATATGGCACTTTATTGGTTCTCATTTCTTTTATTAATTCATGTACAGTATATACATGTCACACCCTTGCTGAAAAATGTCAGAGTCACCTATGGAAGCAGACCATTGTAACCTCCGCCAAGGTCTGATTCTTCTGGCTCCTAGCCTTTGGAGTTCCCATTCTATGTCTGGAAGGTTGTGGCCTCCCACCTACAACTGGGAACATTGTGGGGATGATATCTTGAAGTTGGATAATTGATGAGCATATAGCTGTAAGGTAGTCTCCACACTCAAGTATCTACCCCACCACTACCCCCATCCCAGTATATGCCAAGAACCACCACAGACCCCAGGTTATGCCCATGACCACTATCATGCTTCAGTTTTTGCTCTGCAAATTGCCTTACCCTTGTTTTCAACTCACAGCTACTACACTCCAGTACAAATCCGTAATCAGCTCACACCCTGAAGCAGACTCAGTACTACTCTTCATTGAAATGGGGATTAGTTCAGGAACTGATGATGGGTATTTGGTAGCTGTGTAGCAACTACTGTGGTGTAATGATGATGGTGGTGGGGCGGATACTGGTATATGGGTGATTTACACAGATACTGTAGTGTGGTATAATTGTGTGACAGCTATAAGGACAAAGGGTAGTTTCTGATCAGGTACCCTTGTGTAGGGTTATTAATGGGCAGAAATAATGGTGTGTAGGCTGTGGATAATACATTGATGGGTAATTGTAGGGCAGATATAGTGGTGTGGTGTAGTTGTTAGAATAATATTGAATAATTTTGAAGCTGATATCAGAGTGTGGGTACTTGTGGGGCAGATGTGATTTGGGATGGATACTGTACTAGAATGTGGTCTACTAGTTTAGAACAGATGCTGGTGTAACCCCCCGTTACCCGGGGTTACTAGAATCCCAGTAAGACCTAGTGGTAGGCAAGGAAGGCAGCTTGTGAAACTCCAGTTAAATGGATTTCACACTGTCTCACTCTGTTCTCAGTCTCAGCTGAGACTGAGGGATGACATCACCATAGAACTCTCTCATCTGCATGAGCCATACTGGAATGCTGCAGTTGGAAGTTAGGATAGAATGTTGGGGATTTTGAACGGAGTCTGTGTGCAGTCTTGGTGAGAGATAGCAGCACAGCAGTCTGTGTGCAGGCTCTCAGAGCTTTAAGCTCTGTTTTAGAGCTACTGTTAAGAAGGTATGTGTTTCCAACGTAAGAGGGACACAGAAACCAATTGCTGAAGTGGTGGAGACTGCTGTCATTGGTCCAAGTGCCCCCTCCTTGGGGGGAAGGGTTTGCCTGTCTTCCAGGGGCAACCCTCCTGGTTCTGGCTAAGGGAAGAAGCTGCCTATTTCAAGCTGTGTTGCAGCACCAGAAGTTCTGAGAGAGAAATTCCTGTGGAGGAATCACCTGTGGGGCACCTGCAACCAAAGGGTGAGTTCTTTCTGACAGAGGGCCAATGTTTTCACTTGAACTGTTGGAACGTGGGGATTGGACTACTTAATCTGTAGGAGGTCTAGTGTAATAGACATTGCCGGTTAACTCAAGTAGGTTCAAGTCCAGCGCAAAGAGTGAAGTAAAGTGGGGATTGGACTGCTTAATCAGTGGGGCTCCTAGAGCGATGGGCTATGCCAATTAAAAGTATGTTCAAGTCCAGCACAAAGGGAAAGCAAGACAAGTACAAGAAATGTGACATACATTTAGCCATAATCTACATTGCCAAGCTTTACAGTATGAAGTGTTTACTGTCCAGAGAAATGGCCGGGTATGAATTGTGGGAGCGAGAGGTGGGAGACCCACCATCAGTAGTAACCAAATTCACCCCTACGGATTTACTCTGTGGCACCTTTACTTTCTCTCAGGTACTTGGCCAGTGCCTGAGGAAAGTACCCAGACATGGGATTAAAAGGAAGTTTCCCTGATAGAGCTGAGGTGCTCTTAGGTAGTTTAAGGAGCCACCAGAAAATGTTTCCATGACATATGGAAGGTGTCCAAGTGGCCGGCAAGGGAGCCAAGCCAGGGAAAACCCAGAACAGTGTACAGGTTCGGACTGTGTACCCAAAGCAGCGTGCAAGTCTGGGCTGTGTGCCCGGTGGGTTCAGAGCCTGAGGGCTGAAGTGTTGAAGAAGTGTTCTTGATTCTTTTAATCTGCATTACCAGGAATACAGCCCTGTAGGGGTCCATCTATGCTTTGTTTATTCTGTTTGGATGTGAATAAAAGCCACACTTTAGAATCCCATTTCTGGTATTGGATATTACAGTTATTGCTTCCTGTGTTCAGAGTTACTTGGGTGCCTCTGTGCAGAGTAGCCAAACCTAGCCTTTGTGCCGAGTGACCTATTCCTCCCTGAACCCAGTCCCCACCTGGTACTACTCTCATATTCAAACAGCATACCACTTATCATTTGCAGAATGAAGGGTTGGGGGTCTTACACTGGGGTAGGGGCAGTTGTTAAATATATGGGTAAGGGGAAGTTGCTGGGCAGATACCATGGTGTGGGGTAGTTGTGGGGCAGATACAGTGTTAAGTAATAGTGACAGGGTATATACTAAGGTTTGGGGTAGTTGTAGGGCACGATGCTTGGTAAGTTTATGAGTGTTCTGAGATTAGGGTAGTTTTGGAGTAGATATTAGGTTATAGGATTTTTGCAGTGCAGACAACTGGGTAGCTGCATGAGTGTTACTAATGGGGTAACTGTGGGGCAGATATTGTGCTGTGGAGTAGTTACAGAGAAGAATATTGGGTTACAGTAAGTGTGGTACTTGACTGGGGTAGTTGTGGGATAGATACAGTAATGTGGGGTAGTTGCAGGACAAAATATTGGGTAGCTGTGAGAGTGTTACTACACTGGGGTAGTTCTAGTACATATATTGTTGAATGGGGTAGTTGAAGGACAGAATAGTGGGTTACTGTGAGTGTATTACTAGTGGTAAGGTAGTTGTGGGACACATATTGGGTAATAGGGTATTTCCGGGCCAGAATATTGGGTAGCTGCAAAAGTGTTACTAGAGTGGGGGTAGTTGTGGGGGCAGATATGGAATGTGTGATAGTTACAGGACACACTATTAGGCTCCTGTGAGAGTGATACTACTGTGGGGCAGTTATTAAACAAATATTTTGGCTTGGGGTGGTTGCAGGGCAGAATGGTGTATAGCTTTGAGTGTGTTAGTAGAGTGGGGTAGTTGTAGAACAGATATTGTGGAGTGGCATAGTTGCACAGCACAATGGGTAGCTGCATAAGTGTTACTAGAGTGGGGCAGCTGTGGGGCAAATATTGAGGTGTGGTGTAGCTGCAGGGCAGAGTATTAGATTGCATAGGGTAGCTCTAGGGGAAATATTGTAAAGGAGGTAGCTGCAGGGCAAGATATTAGGTAGTTCTAAGAGTGTTTCTACAGTGGGGGTAGTTGTGAGACTGATATTTGAGAGTGAGTCATTGCCAGGTATAATATTGGGTGGCTGTGAGCATGTTATTAGAGTGGGGTAGCTTGGGGCAGATATTGTGATGTCAGGTAGTCACAGGCCATAATATTAGGTAGCTGTGACACTGACAATATTAATACAGTGGGCAGTTCTCGGGTGAGTATTGTGGTGTGGGAAAGTTGAAGGCAGAATACATGTACCTGCATTAGTGTTGCTAAAGTGAGGGTAGTTGTTCAGCAGATACTGGGGTGGTGTAGCTGCAGGGCAGAATGTTGGGAGCTTCAAGAGTTTTACTAGAGTGGGAGCAGTTATGGAGCAGATATTGGGGTGAGGGAGTTACTGAGCACAATACTGGGTAGTTATTAGAGGGATACTAGAGTGGGGGTTGTTGTGAGCAAGATATTGGGATAGTGGTAGTTATAGGGCAGAATACTGGGTAGTCACTATGAGAGAGATATTGGAGTGAGGGTAGTTGTGAGCCTGATACTGGGGTGGGATAACTGCAGGTCAGAATACTGAGTAGCTAGCCATGAGATATTACTAAAGTGGGGGTACCTATGTGGTAGAGCTTGGGGTTTGAGGTAGTTAAGGTCAAATATTCTTACTTTTTTTGTGGCTAAGATTTATTTTTTCAGTTTCGGTCAACAGAAATGAAATAAAAGTAAAATAAATAAAAGTTAACTGCATACTGCAGACAAAACAGTAATGTTACAAATGGACCCCAGGTAAAAGAAACCAGATTCCTCTCAAACATGTAAACAAGTACTCCAAATCAGATTACTAAGGGAGCCAGCATGTAAACAGCACCACAGAAAACTCAATCAGATTTTTAGGGAATCTGATTCCTTCAGAAATCTGATTATTGCCTGACATGTAAACATGATGAATGATATCCAGTGCCATTCAGTATCTGAGGAAATTGATGATATCCAGTTCAATCCAGAATCAAATCCGAGATCCTAGTAATAACGTAGTCTTCCTTTAAGAGCTGCATATTTAAATGCCATACTGAGTCCCTTTGGAGATTTTGGTTTAGCATGACAGCGACCCAGGCCACAGCATGATCCAATATAACAATTGGTTCTATGGCAGAGTCATTAAGACCATGTATAAGAGAACGGCTGAGTAAAATATAGTTCAGCCGGGACCAGGTGGAGTGCACCATAGAGTGAAATGAGTAAGCACGGGTCTTGGGATTTAGCAGGCGCCAGGGGTCGCACAGTCCAGCAGAGTCAAGAAATTCAGCAAAAGCCCTCTGGACTTTGGAAGGGGACTTGGACAGGGAATTAGATCTATCTAAATCCTGTGTGGGTGGTAGGTTCCAATCCCCCCCGAGAATTAAGGGAAGTGCAGAAAACTTTTGTAATTCGTTCAGTAAATCCTGAAAAAATTTAGAATTTCCCCCCACAGGCCCATACACACTCCCAATGACTAATTCAGTGCAATCCAATAATCCTTGAACTAATACATATCTCCCTTGAGGATCAGCAATTATTATTTTGGGTTGAAAGGCGATTGACTTGTGAATTAATATGGCAGTGCCACCACTGGCGGATGAAGTACCGGAAGCAAAAACTTGCCCAATCTCCAATCTGCGCAAGCCCACCGCTTCCACAGGGAGAAGATGGGTTTCCTGAATGAATGAGATATGGGCGTGCAGTAATGATAAGTGTTTTAAGACCTGGATTCTTTTGTTAAGGTCACAAGCCCCTCTTACATTCCAGGTTATAAACTTTTTCAGGCCATTAGCCATTGAAGTCTATAACACCCCTTACATAGCCAGTCCATTGTAATGTGAAAGTGCACCACTAATCCCTCCCCCAACCAATACTGCATGTAAACTATAGGATTGGTGTTCCCACAAGACCCCAAAAAAAACCTTGAGCATAAATCCGCCCATGAAGACAATTGTAAGGTGAGGGAAGACCCCCTCATTAATAATGGAAAACAGCGGAACACCAAGGTTATCTAGTACCCCCCCATAATCCCAATCCCCTTATAACTATTTACAAATATCCCTCTACCCAGCTTTGAAATCAATAGAAAAGCTTTGTTACTCCTGAATGGTAGAGAGCCCACAAGTACCTTATTATAACTACCCTCTATAATTCTATCTAGGCATACAAGACTAAAGTTAGCAGAGACATGCAATGGATAAACCGCCAACACTAATTTGGGCAGTAGTGCGAACCAACACAACAAACCAAAAATGATCCCCATAGTGTCAAATGATGTAAAGCAAAAAGCGAGAGTAATTAGGGTACATCCCCCCATACTCCAGGACGTGTGGTGGGTTACTCTCAAGCCAATGCCTTCTCCCTTCCGCCCCCCCATACACCTCAAAGAAAAGGTATTGAAATTAGTTTAAATTCAGGCAGAGATACCCTATCGATATATGAACACCAAGCACCCTTCATAAACAAGCCGTATTCCTGTTAAATGCAAAAGAGAAGCAAAGTCAGCACCAAACACTGTAAAAGAGATAACAAAGAGAAAGAGATAAGTGTAAAATAAACGAGACTGCAGAGAGAGCTAATTGTGAGCATTGAGACAGGCATACAGAAGAGAGCAATTAGAAAGTAAAAAAGACATGAACGAAGAATGTAGGAAGGAGGAGAGGAATCCTATAGAGAAAGGTATCGAGAAGAGACAGACACTTTGTGCTGAAATTAGGCATAGTTATCGCTCTGAATATAAGAGAACCAGAAATATAGTATGACAGAGAGACAGCCAGAAGAGAGAGAGAGAGAAAGAATTAATGGTGAGCAGAGAGGTAGATAAAAGGCAGTATTTCCAGAATTATTTGCATAAAGCAACATAGGAACATCGCCAGGAAGAGTAAATAAGGCAAGCAGTTCCTTAAATATGTGGCTGTTCCCCGGGGGAACCAGATTGGTAACGGGCCAAGCCACCCCATGAAAACAATCCCCACTGGAAACGGATAGTTGCATAAAAAATGGTCCGTGGGGAAATGGTGCCTCGATGCAGCATGGGTTCTTCCAGGCCTACAGGCCACTGCTCGCCTCCCTCTTAGGCCGTCGCCGTCTTCTCCACAGCGGGAAAAACTTCCCCACACAAGGATATCCCCTGGACCAGACACTTCAATGGTAAGCCAGCTGAAAAGAGATTTAGACAGTCAGAAATAAAATGTTCCTTGGTAACATGAGAGCAGGACTACAGTCCTAGGTTTTAAATAATGAAGGCAGCTTCTTGCATAGATCAGCTTGGGCCTGTTCAGCAGAATCAAAGGAAAGCCATACTCCATCCACCAAGACCTGCAAACGAGCTGGGTATGCCATACGAAACTTAATGCTGGCAGCTATCAACTTGCTGACTGTTGAATGAAAGGAAGCTCTCTTCCGCCGAGTTTCAAGGGGTAGATCCTGAGTAATCCTTAGTCGCTGGCCCTCCCAGTGTATAGATTGTAATTCTCTGACTTTCACCAAAATATGTTGCTTTTCCAGGTAGTTAAGGAATCGAATAATCATCGGATGAGGGGAGGCAGTCTCCTCTGGCTTTGGGCGTAAAGACCTGTACGCCCTTTCGATTAAATAAGTAGGATTATGTGGGGAAGGGCCCACGATCTTAGAGAAGAATTTCTGCATAAACGAAATTGCAGAGGGACCTTCAGCCCCTTCTGGAAGCCCAAAGATCAGGATGTTGTTCCTCCTACTGCGCCCCTCTAGATCTTCAGTTTTAAGTTGTAATTTAGTGATTTGTTGCCTGAGTTTTGTAATCTCTGGTTCAGTCCTGTCTCTCCAGGCCTCTAAAGAGTAGGTTTGTGTCTCAGTATCTGCCGTTCGAATTCTGAGGTCCGCCATCTCAATACGGATATTTTTGAGATCAGTGGCAATATCTTGAAAAGTCTCTTTAAATGATTGCAGCTCTTGCAAAAAGCACTCTTCTGAGAGTGGCACAGATGCTGACAGTGCACCCAGTTGCTTGGCAGAAGATTGCTGGAGAGGTTTTACTTTTTTTTTGCCTGTTTATCGGGTGAGACCGGGGGTGTATGTCTGGGCAAGGCCGTCTTCATTTCGGCCTCCATCGCAGCGTGTTAAAGTAGTAAAGACACCAAAAATACAGCCATAAAGCTCCGTTGGATAAACAGGAATGAAAATGTTGAGGCAATCCCCAATAGTTTAAGCCAGAAAACACCCGATTATAATGGATTTTCAGATGGGTGAGCGGGAGCCGAGGGAAACAGCAGCTAGCAAGCCCAAACCATCACGTGATCTCCCACCTGCCCTGGAGGTTGTTATCTTCAGTTTCGAGGGGTGCAGGGGGGCAAAGTCCCCTCACAAAACAGAACTGTTTTCTGGGACAGCACTTTGGTGCTACATGTCCTGGGAGCCACAATGCCTGGCGCCGTAATGCCAGATGGCGTATTGCCTTCACCCATGTTGGCAGTGACAAAATGGCTGTTGCGCCAATATGGGTGAACCGTATGTGCCACCCCTCAGTTACTATAGCTCATAATGATCTGCAACTTTTATAAAAAAAAAAAACTACTTCTAATCAGACTGCTTTTAAATTTAAAAAAAGCTAAAGTTATGTTATTCAAGCCTTTGATAACCGATGATCTCTATACTACGGATTTTGCCAACAGCAGTTACCAGCAATAAGCTGGAACTGGTCCATACATACAGGTACCTTGGGTTCTGACTGGACAGCAAACTTAGTTTCGGAATCCTTATAGAAGAACTCTGTAAAAAGCTAAGGCTCTGCTCAGGGTTCCCCTTTTGAACTAGAAGCTGCTTTTCCCAATGAGAGAGACAGAAATAAGCTGAGGCCAGTATCCTACCACTCAGACTATGAAGACTTTTTTTTATGAGGGCACTGCTGGTACATGGACATAGAAAAGTGATGGATGAAAAAAGACCAGAACAGTCCTTTCTAGTCTTTCCGAAGATTTCCTACTTTGGAGATACTTTAGTCTGCATCATTGCTCCCAGTCACCTTCCACCGCCACTCCCATCTAATAACGCTCTTCATGTATTCCATTTCTGCTCAAATTCTGTTGTTATACATGCTTCTATATGCCTCCATGACCTATTGTCAGGATGTCTGCTCCACCCACCCACAACCCTTTCCATGAAGTAATACTTCTTAATGTCTTTTTGGGCCCTCCTCCCTTCAGCTTGATGATGTATTCCCTGGTGGATGCAGAGTTTCCTACTTTGAACTGATTTTCTGTGTCCACTCTGTTGAACTGTTTCATAAAGTTGAAAATAATCTATTATGCACCCTTCTCTCTTTTCTGCGGTGAATACATGTTGAGACTTGTCAGACTCTCGTCATATGCTGTGCTCTGCTGACAGTGTATCATCTTCATAGCCCTTCATTGTAACTGTCTCCAGTCTAGTCCTGTCCTTCCTTAGGTGCAGGCCCCAAAATTGGAGCCAGTATTCCAGATAAGGAGTATTCCATTTTCTAAAGCACATTGCTTCCTTGCAACCAAGGACCCACCACTGCAGCCATGCTGCCTTGAATTGGACATCTCTAGGGACAAGGAGACTAGAACATCTTTATCTGTGGACCTATATGGCCATAAGTCACACCCTTAAGTCTTGGTCATGCTAAAGTAAGAGAAGTTCCTCACACAGTATCCTATAAATATTCAGGCATTGCACCAATTTTGGAACATCGTCCTTTAGGTGCAATTGCCCCTCATCCTGGAATAAACTCCAGATATCGCTTTCATTGTCAGACGTCAGAGGTTACACTATCCATGCTAAACTGCTGCTGTGTAAATACATGTAAACAATGTCTTGTCTCTCTTTTGATTATCCAGATCAAAAAATGAGAATAACTCCAAACTCAAAGTAATTGTAATGGATCTATTTGAACAACTTCTTAGCATCTCCATAGAGAACAAAGAAGCTATATTGGTCACTAGAGTGGGCACTGACCCAGACTGTGACCAAATACAGTAGAATGTCTAAGTTTGTACAAACAAATTACGGAAAACATAGGGCTTCTGGATGCTTTAGGTCTCTATGTTCCAGTTATTACCGAAATGAACAGCCCTGCCATAGAAGCACCTGTAGTTGGTGACAGTCATCCTGTCTGTCTGGGAGGCCACTCTGTTGATCAAAACAGTGCCACAGTTTATAACATATCCCCTTCAAATATCTATAATGCCTTGGAAAACTGGGAGAAGTGACTATTGAATACCTGTTCCTCTGGCCAGCTAAGTAATTTTAATGAATCTTTTTCATTTATATCATAGCATATTGTAGGTCTTTTGACTAAATTTGCCAATGGAGAATGGATAGAGTTCATCAATAAGTTTACTATAATTCGCCTTCAAAAAACCTGGCACACAAAAGATATTGATTTAGCATTGAATGGATTCAGTACTTATTGTGTTCCATGCAAGAGAGTTGCAAAAACAGAGAGGTTTGCTGGAGGGTTACTTATTTGGATCAAGATTGATAATGCCATAAAAGTGGATATACTAATTTCTAATACTAATTTTCAGGCATTTATGATCCAAATTGATAAAAAAGCTTTCTGTCTTGTTAATTCATATGTCCCACCAACTAGCTCCAAATCCCACTTTGTTGAAATCTAGGATGTTCTAGAGGATATAATCCATAAAAGATTGGCCAGTACGGCCTGTGAAGAAACCGTGCTATGCGGGGACTTCAACGCCCAAATAGGTGGTTGCGATGGTTATGCAGATAATGATCTCCATAACTGGTGACAAGAAAAATCCTATAACTTTCCCAGAACATCAGTGGACCTGAAATTTAATAAAACAAGACATAGATTAAAACCCCCACCCTGTAGAGACCAACAGGCATTGGGGTGTGCCTTTGGGTCATCAGCTATAACGCTCATACCATTGTACCTCACCCTACCCTGTGGACACTTACAAGTGTTGTGGTGTGCTTTGGGGTCTTTGGGCATTATATTTACCCCATTCCATAAGGAAAAATACTGGGGTGGGTGCAGTATAGGAGACTGGGGTGAACTTTGTGGCCGAACAGTGCAAGGCACACCACAATGCCTGTCACTGGCTGCAGGGTGGGGTGGGTTGGAATGGCATGAGCATTACAGCCAATGATCCCAAGTCACATCCCTGACAACTGTCAGTCTCAACAGGGTGGAGTGCTACAGTTGGAAACCCTAACACCATAGGCGTGTGTTGGTATTTTCACTCCAAATGTTCAGCATGGGCTTTTTGTGAGTCCACCTCATGAAAAGCGGCACAATCAGTTTGTTAGCCGAAAGGTGGTTTTGCACAGTGGCTATGCCATTTGGCAACACAGGGATGAAAACATTTTTTGGGCAGGATGTGGAAAATGACAACTGTATTGTTCATGAGGAGGCGTAAAAAATGGCAATGCTGAAAATCTGGAGTGAAAATATGAAAAATTGGTGAAGTCATGAACATGCATAGAAACTGCACAACACACGTCCGTAACCCAATTATATTTGGGAGTTTGTTAGCCACATTTTTAACACAGGCATTTTGGGACCTCCCTTCGTGAACAGCGGTGCTATGATTTTGTTAATCTGTCCCAAAACTTGATTTCCACAGTGACCATGCCATTGTGCACCACAGGTGTGGAAACAAATTTTGGGCAGGATGTGAAAATGACAGCTGTACTGTTCATATGGAGGTGTGAAAAAATGCCAGTGTTGAAAATCTGGCATGGAAATATTGCAAATTTGAGAAGTTACAAGGGTGCGTGGAAACTGCACAACGCACGCTTGTAACACAATCATTTTATGGACTTTCAGCACCAAATTCTCAACATAGGCATTTTAGGACCTCTGCTCATGAACAGCATCACCGTCATTTCCTCAAACTGTCCTGAAAACTGATTTCGCACAGCGACTGCGCTACTCTGTGCTGGACATGCGAAAACACATTTTGGCCAGGGTATGTAAGATAACAGCTATACTGTTCATCAGGAGGTATAGAAAAATGGCAATTTTGAAAATCTGGAGTGAAAATATTAAAAATTTACGAAGTTACGAGTGTGCATGGAGACAGCGCAGAGCACGCTCATAAAACAGCCATTTGGGGAATTTTTTTCACCAAATTTTTAACATAAGCTTTTGAGAGCACCCCTCATGAATATGGCACTGTTACGAAAAGAGTTTGTCTCAAAGGTGATTCTGCGAGTGACCGTAAAATCACCTTTCGGAACTGAATAACGCCATGACAGTGACTGAATTCATGAGGAGGGGTCCCAATAACCCCATGTTGAAAATTTGGTGCAAAAATTTCAAAAAATGCCTGAGATATGCACCAAAGTTGAAAAAACCCTATTTATGCCATTGTACAGCTTACTGGCATTTCTTCAGTTCGTGGTCGGCTTTGAAAAGTGCAGACGTGTTCCCAGTCCACCAAAGATCGTCGTGCTGAACTCCAGAGGTAAGTATGGGGGGGCAGGGTACGCAGAGGGTGGACGCAGGTTGTAGGAGGGGGCAGGGAGACGGTGAGGGACAGTTTCCTTTTTTCACAGGGTTTAAAGGAAAAAAAACAAACATTGCGGGACGGTTTTTATTTTTCAGGGGATTTGGCATGCTGGGTTGGGCTCCCAGTGTGCCAGCTAAGTGTTTTGAGGGGGGATGCTGTAGCTGACGGGGGATTAGTCACCCCCGTCGGCACACAACGAAAGTAGGGGGGCCAAGAGCCCAAGGGGGTTGGGCACCCCCTCAGCACATAACTAATGGGGGGGTTCATTATGCCCATGGGGAGTGGGCTCCCCATCGAAATATACATTGGGGCAGGACATTCCAACAAGGGATTGGGACCAAAGTCGGCATTATGCCACCATGTTAACTTTTTTTCACCACCAGGGAAAGCACGTTGAGAGGTCTGCTGCGTATGATGAGCTTTGCTCGCATTGCAGTGGACCTTTCCTTAGATGTGCTTGCCACATTATGTATGGATGGTGTGGCGCTGGCATGCAGGCTTATTGGGGAATGAGGGACGCACCTACTGATGCGTGTCCTGCATTCACCTAACAGCGACCGCCTCCAAATCTGCTACTACGGCAATATGTTTGCTGCGCATGCGCAAGCCAACATAAAAAGAACTAAATCATTTGATCAGGACCACTAAAAATAAAAAACAAAAAGTGAGTATAAACTGCTAAATAAAGCTAGAGGGAAATTACAAGCAATTTTTAAAATTTAAGCAAAAAGAGTTTCAGTTAAAACACTGGGATTAAATGTTGACTATAATCAATAACAATGATTGCCAATCCTATTGGATTTTGGTAGCCAAACGAACTAACATTCTCAAATATGAAATTGATTCTTACATTACTCTGGACATGTGGACTGCACATTATACAAAAATGTTTTATGCGCCAGAGTTAGTTCCTGTATCAGATTTATTGGAAATAGATATGTCACGTTTTAATCCCATTACAATTTCCGAAGTCTATCACACAATTGCTGTTCTGAAGAGGAATAAGGCTTCTGGCCCTAATTCGATACTGGCCGAAGTTTTTCTTACTGCTCCTTTGCATTGGGCTAATATACTTACTAACATATTAACATACTAAAATACTAAAAGCCGGCAGAATAGGCTTAATGGTCTGTCATGTCTGCTTAGTTGACAGCCACCTAATGGGGGCTCGCTTTCCTGCCCCCCCAGCCCCAGAGAGGGTCTTCTTTGGCTTTCGTTTCCCCTTGTACCTGTCCCACCCATTCTTGAAGCCCTTCATTGTGCCCTCCTTCACCAGACTCCTGGGCAGCGCATTCCATGGCTCCACCACACTCTTAGTGAAATAATGTCTCCTACGTTCCCCACTGTAATTTCCCCCCTCCAGCTTCCACTTGTGCACCCTGGTTGTTCCTCCCTTCTTTATCCTAAACATCTCCTTGGCTCTGCTCTTGTTTATTTCTTTTATATATTTGAAGAACCCAATCATGTCCCCCCGTCTCACCTCTCCTCCAGTGTGTACAGCCGGAGCTCTTCCAGTCTCTCCTCATAGGGTCTCCCCCCCCATGCCCTGAATCATACTGGTCACCCGCCTCTGAACCCTCTCCAGCAATGCTATGTCCTTCTTAAGGTGAGATCTCCAGAACTACACACAGTATTCGAGATGCAGCCTGACCAAGGCATTATACAGAGGGGGATCACCTCCCTCTTCCTGGACATAATCCCCCTGGCTATGCAGCCCAGCATCCTGTTTGCTTTTGCTGTGGTTCTTCTGCAGTTTTCAGTGCTATTCATTTTGATGTCTACCACCACCCCTAGATCCCTCTCACCCGATGTGGCTTGCAGTGTGGTCCCTCCAAGTGTGTATACATGGCCTGGGTTTCTGACCCCCAGATGCAGCACCTTACATTTCCCTGCATTAAACTTCAATCCCCACCTCCTTGACCACCCCTCCAGGGTATCCATGTACCCCTAGACTGTCTCTCTTGCTTTGTCCCCATCTGCCAGTGCTCCCAGTTTTGAGTAATCTGCAAAGAGACTCATCCTACTCCTAATCCCCTTCCCCATATCCGAGATATAGGCATTGAACAGGAGTGGCCCCGATACCGAACCTTGGGGGACCCCACTGATGACCTTCCTGGAGGAGGAGGAGGCTATCCCACCAACCACTACCCTCTGTATTCGCCCCGTAAGCCAATTTTCTACCCATCTGAGCAACTGCCGTCCCACCCCCATCCCTCCCAGCTTTGTTAGCAGACCATTATGAGGTACCGAATCAAACACCATCCTGAAATCCAGATATAGGATGTCCACCTGCCTATGTCAGTCCAGGGCCCCTGTTACCCAGTCATAACACTCCAAGAGGTTGGTCTGACACAATCTCCCCAGGACCAAACCGTACTATTTGTCATCCAGGTGCCCCAACCTTTCCAGCTGCCCCCAAGCCTCTCCTTGATAATGCCTTCCATTACTTTGCCTACCACAGACGTTAGGCTGACAGGCCTATAATTCCCCATCTTCTCTCTAGACCCCCCCCTTTGTGGATAGGCACCACATGAGCTACCCTCTGTTCTTGAGGCACCCATCCTGTCTGCAGAGAGGTGTTAAAGAGTGCAGCCAGTAGAGCTGCCAGCTCATCCGCCAGTTCCTTCAAAACCCTCGGATGCAGCCTAACTGGCCTTACCTTGTTCTTTAATCACTGCAGCAGCAGGCTTAAATTTCTGACCTCATGGAAGGGTGCTATAATTATCTCAATCTACAAAAAGGGTGACAAAACTGACCCATTCATGTATAGGCCTATTTTATTACTTGTTAGAAAATTGGCTTTTTAGTTGGAGGCATCTGATTGGCTGTTACCCATTCCATAGGGGTAATTTAACTTTCAATAGATGCCCGCCAAATAAAAAGTCCCATTCCAAACCTGCCTGATGCCCAGCCAGATATCCGTGTGCCCAGCCTGCTTCATTATTGGCTGAATTAGTGGGCACATAATTTCAAACTACCACCATTTTTTTTACTCGCTTAGCGAGACAGAGACTGAGAGAGAGACCCCCACAAACTCAATGCGCTACCAAGCAGTCATATCAAAAAACTAAAAATTACAGCACTGTACATCATTTACAACAAAGAAAAACCAACTTTTTTTTTATTTATATACTTCACAGACCGAGCGTGGAGCATGACAGCTCCCAAAGGCAGTCCTTCTCAACTGCACTATGCCCCCACCACAGTCCTGTGTCTACTGCAAAACCAGCCACACTGTCTGCAACTGCTGATCAAATGCCAGAAGTACCTCCTTACCGCATCCTTTGGCTTTCTCGGTACCAGAGCGTTCATGTCTTCTGGCCGTCCTGCCCAATCCCGTCAAGAGCAACACGATGTCCAATCCCTACTTCAGTTCTCCTCAACTCCCAGTACAATAGCACTGCTGCAAATGAAAAAACATACCCTGAAACGAAACCAACAACAACTTCGGAATACTAGCAAGTGTGCTCGTGGCGGGGAGGAGGGGGGATTCACAATCAACGCGATCGTGATGGAAGGGTAAAATAGTAAAAATATTGAACAAATGAATAAACATGGGCTGAAATGTGGGCAGAAATAATTCTGTAATGCAGGGAAGTTCGGTGACAAGTTCAGTGGCTGGGGTCACTCGGAGAAGCTGTTTCCCTTTCTTGCTTAAGTCCCTAATTGCCGTTGCTCCTTTCTAGCTAACAGCAACTTAAAAAAAAAAAAAAGAAACAATCAGAAAGAAATGTGCTGGGGGGGGGGTGCACCAGGTAAAACTACCTACAGCCTCCAAAATATCAAAACCCTGCGGCTTAAAAAATGAAACAAACCACATTTTAAAGTAGGAGGAGGAACTATTTTATGACAAAACTTATTTTATACTAAATTTTTAGGGCCAATGTTTTAGTTTATTTATTTTTTACAGTGCCAATTTTCTAAGTGCAATAATACCCTCCAGGGTGGGCGGTATTGTGCTATACCGGACCTTCCAGGGGCTATAAGGCCCTCCACCTGCGGCGTTGGGCCTCATTATGCCCCGGGCGGTCCGGTATATCACAATACCACCCACCCTGTTGCGTATTATTGCTTACATAATCTTGGGAAAATATTTGCCAAACTAATATTTACAAGACTTACAGAACAAATCTCACAACTTGGTGGTCTTTATGAAAACCAAGCTGGGTTTCATGCCAGTTATAGCACAGCAGATAACTGTTTAATTATCAGACATCTTTATGAGCAATATGTAACATTGCAAAAACAAAAACTTTATGCTGTATTTATTGATTTCAGCTCAGCTTTTGATGCTATTTTCTGCAGCTTATTATGGAACGTTATGAAGGAATGGGGTATTTCACATGAAATTATTGTCATTATTAGGTCATTATGTAAGGATTAAGCCACGAGAAAGCATGGGTCTACTGTGGTATTAATCCATGGTTGGGGGGGGTTGGACCACGAGGCCAAAGGCCGAGTGGATCCAACCAACCAACTATGGATTAATTCCACTGTAGACCCATCCTTTCGAGTGGCTTAATCCACTTGTAACATGGCAATGAGTGTATGACTAATAGTATTTGAATAAATGAGTACAATCATACTGATTTACTTTCAGAATACTATAAATTGAGCTATTAAACATGATGTACATATACTTGAAAACAATTGGAACACACCTATTGGAAATATCGTGGCTACTATTTCACTTTTGTTAAAATAACTTTCATTACAAGCTTTAAGCTTTCTAACAACAAAACATATTTTACAACTTTTCAAAACCTTGCAATTCACTTTCTATTCTAGGTGCTTTGATTTTCCTCTCTATGTATTAGAAGATATGGGCTGCACTGCATGATGGGAGTGTGCTATGGTACATTTCAGTTTTCTTTCTCCAGTTCCTTTGCAGACCAATAGGTAGCTGTCACACAATCCTAGTAGCACAAGCATCTTTTCTCCAAATGTACTGAACTAAGCCAATCTGAAAAACACTTCAGGGTTTTACATAATTGATTAGCAGTTTTTTTTTCTTGGGACAATACTAACTGTACAGAAAGTATTTACATAGGTTTTCTAGAAGTGTTATGTTTGTTAAACACAATGAGGCAAGTGCTATGCATTTTCACAATGTTTTAGCACTTTTATGAGCAAAACGCTAATCAATTTTTAGAGTTAGATAAAACCCTGCACTTTATTGAACAACTACTATTTTGCGGAATATTATTTTCACTTTTTTTCCCTCTAAACTACCTAATTCAGCAGGACATAGAACAACATAACGTTCACTGCTTTCATCTTTCAAATACTTGTTTTGACTACTACTGTTAGTCTGTTTCTTTGATTTCTTTTTGTTTCTCTCAATTTATTTTTCTTTTCACCCACAGAAGTATCCTCTCTCTTTAATTTTGCTTTGTTTATCTCAGTGTCTGTTATTTTTGCTTTCAGTTATAGAAGCTGCATGCTTATCTTTACCACTGTGTATTCACCAAGAAAAGGCCAGGCCAGATAATGTTATTCAGTCATCCACAATGCATTGCACCCACAGTTGCTTAGAAAGCAGTAGATCAGAAGGGATGGTAACAGTATGTAACTGTTCACTTCTACAGAAATATTGCTGCAGCATAATTAACAGTATATGTGGAGTTTAACTGTACAATCTTTAGTAACTCATGAACTTCTGTTGTAGTTACAATATAGCACAGTCTTGAAAAAGTCAAAAATCCTGTGCCAGGAAAATTCTTCGTAAATACAACTTGGGACAACTACACACTGCAAGCTATTTGCATATTTCTTTCACTTGTATACTGCTTCTTACCTGTAGTGGATTGCCAAGGTATTACAATACAAACCATGATCTAGTACGGTATTAGACAATTGGTTTCTACTGTACCACATGGTGTGTTTGCACCTATCTGAGTGCTTCATTTTGTTTTTCTTTTTTATGCCATGTTACAAATACAGATACTTACTTGGGCACAGATAAAACTAGGTGCAAAAGGTCAACTCTCTTCTAGTTTTCTAACAAATACAGGCATAAGGCAAGGGTGCATACTTGCCTCCTTACTTTTTTGTATTTACATCAACAAGTTACTATTATGGCTTGAACAATCTAGGTCTGACTCTCCAAACATTTTCTCCAGGAATTGTGCTGCACTTGCCTACACAAATGACCTGGTATTATTTTCACTTACTCAATCTGGTCTACAAGCTAAGTTAGATATTTTGAATTCTTATGCTACTGAATATAAACTAAAAATGAATGAGCTTAAAAGTCAGGTTTTGGTATTTGGCACAAATCCTGTTAATAAAAGTTGGCGGAGGATTGGGGTTAAAAAATTAAAGACCACGAAAAGTTATACTTATTTGGGCCTGCAGCTTTCAGCTGATGGTAGATGGACAAAACACGTCAATTCTCTAAAAATTTAACTCAGACAAACTGCCAGCTCACTTACTCTATTTAAAAGACAATCTGGTGGCAAGACTATTAAACCACTTATCATTGCATCCAAATCAAAATATAATGCTCAAGCACTGTACAATGGTGAAATCTTGGATACAGACAATTAATATCCTTTATAGGTTCCTTTGAATAAACTATTTAAATCAAGCTTGGGATTAAGTTATTCTATCCTGGCACCTATGGTTAGGGCAGAACTGGAGGTTCCCAGTTTAAAGGCACTCAGCTTCCTGGACTAAAAGTCTCCACCACTCATTCACACTAATGGGACTACACTGGAGGTGCTAGGACCCTGCAGGAGCCAAAAATCTTCAGGAGGGCCAGCACCGGGATAGTGCCGCGAGACTAGCTTGTGCTGTATAACCTACCTCGGTGTCGACCCTCTAATTGCTTCAGTTCCTTTTTTCCCCACCGTCGAGTGCACTTAGGTGATGACATCACTCACCCGCTGGGAGTCAAGTCTTCGTCTATACAACAGCAGCTATAGCTGTTCAGCATTCGATTAACTTACCATTTTTATGTTTGCTTGCACGCATGTGCAAGAAACATAGTGCCATCATTGGAGTTTTCGGAGGTGTGTCACCCTCTCTTCCAATTCAGTCAGTGTGTTGGCAGGCGAGGCCCCTGTCTGCCAATGCATGCTGGAGCTGTCTATGACAAGCTCCAAAATGCAGTGGTGTATAGTTGAAAGGGGGAGCTACACGTCAGTGAGCAGCGATAAGATATCGCCTGCTCATGCGCAGCTCCCCCTACACACACACACACACAGAAACGCACGCATACCGCGTGCTCCCCACGCACACTCTATAGCCAACGGGGTGCCTAACTCTCGCCGGGCTGTGCTGCACCCCCACCCAAAGTTTTCCAATGCCACGCTGGGTGCCCACCCCAGCATGGCAACTCAATGGTAGCTGACGGGGTGCCCAATCCCCGCCGGCTTCACTGTCTCCCCGAGTACAGGGTGCCACGCTGGGAGCCCACCCCTGCGTGGCAACAATGCCATGGCCGACGGGGTGCCCAATCCCCGTCAGCTCCATGCCCCCAGCCATCCTTCTGCCATGCTGAGCCCACCCGAGCGTGCAAACGCCCCGCCGTGTTCTTTTTTTACACCTGTAAATTAAAAACGGTCCCACGGCGCTTCTCCCTGCCCCCACAACCCGCACTCAACCACTGCGCACTACCTCCCACACTCCTCACCCCATACTTACCTCCAGAGTCTGGTGCGCCGATCTTGTGGACCGGAACATGTCTGCATTCTTCAAAGCTGACCGCGAACTGAGGAAATGCCGTAAGCTGTATAATGGGATAGATAGGGTTTTTTCAACTTTGTTGCATATCTCAGGCATTTTGTGGAACTTTTGCACCAAATTTTCAACATGGGGTTTTTGGGACCCCTTCTCATGAATGCTGTCACTGTCATGGCGTTATTCGGGCCCGAAGGGTGATTTCGCAGTCACTGCGCAAAATCACCTTTCGGGACCGACTAACGAAATGACACTGCCAGTGTTCATAAGGTGGGCTCTCAAGAAGCCTAATTTGGAAATTTGGTGGAAAAATTCAAAAAAAGACTGTTTTACGAGCGTGCGTTGCGCAGTTCCTACGTATGCTCGTAAGTTCACGAATTTTCAATATTTTCACTCCAGATTTTCAACATTGCCATTTTACCACACCTTCTTATGAGTAGTACAGCTATCATTCTTCACATCTCACCCAAAATGTGTTTCGGCCCATGTAGCACACAATGGCGCAGTCGGTGTGCGAAACCAGTGTACGGGACAAATTAAGAAAACCACAGTGACACTGTTCATGAGCAGAGGTCTTAAAATGGCTATGTTGAAAATTTGGTGAAAAAATTCTTAAAAAATATTGTTTTACTAGTGTGCGTTGCGCAGTTCCTACACACGCTCGTAAGTTCGTGAATTTTTGATATTTTCACTCCAGATTTTCAACATTGCCATTTTACCACACCTTCTTATGAGTAGTACAGCTGTCATTTTTCACATCTCACCCAAAGCGTGTTTCCGCCCATGTAGCGCACAATGGTGCAGTCGTGTGCAAAGTCAATGTACGGGACAAGTTAAGAAAATCACAGTGACACTATTCATGAGCAGAGGTCTTAAAATGGCTATGTTAAAATTTGGTGAAAAATTCTAAAAATGACTGTTTCATGGCGTCGTTGTACAGTTCCTACACACGTAAGTTCGTGAGTTTTCAATATTTTCACTCCAGATTTTGACATTGCCATTTTACTACACCTTCTTATGAGCAGTACAGCTGTCATTTTTCACATCTCACCCAAAATGTGTTTCCGACTTATGCAGCACACAATGGCGCAGTTGATGTGCAAAATCAATGTATGGGACACATTAAGAAAATCACAGTGACACTATTCATGAGCAGAGGTCTTAAAATGGCTATGTTGAAAATTTGGTGAAAAAATTCCTAAAAATGACTGTTTTATGAACGTGTGTTGCACAGTTCCTATGCATGCTCATAAGTTTGCGAATTTAATATTCTCATTAGATTTTCAACATTGCCATTTTATTACACTTCCTTATGAACAGTACAGCTGCCATTTTTCATATGCCACCTAAATGTATTACATGTAGCTTACAATGGTGCTGTTGAAAAGTAAAGCAATGTTTGGGACAGATTAAGAAAATCACAGTTACACTGTTCATGAGCAGAGGTCTTAAAATGGCTATGTTGAAAATTTGGTAACAAAGTCCATAAAATGACTGTGTTACGAGTGAGCATTGCACAGTTTCCACATACCCTCGTAAGTTCATGACTTTGTAATATTTTAAGTCCAGATTTTCACCAGTGGCATTTTTCCACACTTCCTTATTTACAGTACAGCTGTCATTTTTCACAACATAGCCGAAGTGTGTTTTCACATTTTCAGCACAGAGATGCGTGGTCGCTGTGGGAAATCATTGTTCGGGACAGATAAAGAAAATCACAGTGACACTGTTCATGATCGGAGGCACCAAAATGCCTGAGTTGACAATCTGCTGTAAAAATCCCCAACCTAATTATATTAGGGGTGTGCGTTGCACAGTTTCTATGCACGATCTTGACTTCACCATTTTTTTAAATATTTTTACTGCAGATTTGCAACATTGCCATTTTTTACACCTCCCCATGAACAGTACAGCTGTCATTTTTTACATCCTGTTCGGAATGTTTTTGCACCTGTGGTGCTAAATGCCGTAGTCGCTGTGCATAAGCAGCTTTCGGCTAACAAACTGATATTTCCTCTGTACATGAGGTGGGGTCACAAAAAAACCATGTTGAACATTTGGAGTGAAAAATCCAATGAATGCCTGAGGTATTAGGGTTTCCAACCATAACGCCCAACCCTGTAGAGAATGACAGGCATCAGGGGTGTGACTTGGGATTCTTGCCTGTAATGCTCATACCATTCCACATCCTGCAGCCAGTGAGAGGCATCGAGGTATGCCTTGGACTCTTCGACCCCAAAGTTCACCCCATTCTCCTATATCGCACCCATCTCACCGTATTTCCTAATGGAATGGGGTGCGCATAAGGGCCAAAGACCCCAAGAAACACCGTGACACTTGTCAGTGTCTGCAGGGTGGGGTGTGGTGAAATAGCGTGGCCGTTATGCCTGACGACCCAAAGGCACACCCCAATGCCTGTCACTCTCTGCAGGGTGGTGGTGGGGTTGGCTTCAGTTCAGTACTTCACTGCCATTCCTATTACACAGCTCTGTAACTTCTACACTACCACTGCCAATGCCAGCAAGCAAACATTTGGCATTGACAAATGCTTGTTAGTGTTCTTTCTTATTTTAAAAAAAAAGAAGAAGAATAGGAAGAAATTCTCAGCCTGCCATCAATGGAGTCAACCTTAGATGGTAGCGGTGATGGTATGGAGACTTCGTTTGAAAGCTGTTATGGCAGTGTGACTGTGTCCGGTCTGCCGCCCTTTGTGGAGAGGGGGTACGACCATGGGCAGTCCTGTGCTCGGTGGGGAGGACAGTTCTCCCAAAGCACAAAAGTAGCAGGCCCATTCCTGACCTTGATAGGGGGCCTGGCTCCACTTGACCTTGAGCTCTTCTTCCTCCTGTTGGTGGAAGAAAAAACGGTACCACCCAAGGTCACCCTCTGGTATGTCTGCACAGGGATTGTTGGTGGTAGAGAGCAGTAGGCCTGACCTGACTTCAGTGGGGTCCTCTGTGACACCATTCTTAATGACTATGGTCTTAGACACAGGATCCCGTCTCTGTTCTCGATGGGGCTCCAGTAAGCAGTTTCATCACTGGGCTGCTCTTTTAGAGCAGTGAATATGATGTCTGCCTGGCTGACCTGGCCAGTGGACCTGGTTCTGGGGCCTTCAGGCCTTGGAGCCACTGGGCCATGGCCAGGTCAGTCGAGCCAGGTTGTGTGCGTGGTTCCGTCTCCGGTGCCAGTGCCATCAACACTGACTCCACGTGCCTACCCCCTCACCTTTTTTCCTGCAGAGTCTGGCATGGGTACTGCTTTCCTTCCCCCCTTTTCTTCAGATCTAGGGCCAGTAGTGGTGCTGCTGCTGCAAGTGGTACTGGTGCCGTACATGGTGCTGTGTCGTGTGTGGTGCCAGCACTGTGGGTGGTGCCTGTGCCAGGGATGGTACTGAATTCCTCAACACTGATCAGGGTGGCAGCATCTCCCATGACTCCAGGCCTAGATCTGCCTTTTGGAGGTTCTTCTGGGGTAGAAGTGGATCTTTATCAGTCTCACTCTGTCCTGCTTTTGTCGAAGACACAGCGGATGACCATTTAATGGACAGGAATGCAAGCCTTCTGGGTACCAGGTGATAACAGTGCACACTAATCAGTGCAGAGCAGGGGCATGTTACAGGTAGCACATAGGGGAGTAGAGCAACAGGGGAATATCAGCGACGTGATACTATTGCTATCCCTGTCACTCACCAGGAAGGAGGAAATGTATTTAGGCACTGCTGCTCGGTCAAGCTGCTCCCATGGTGAAGTGGCTAGAGCACCTGACCTTGTATTGTGTGGGTTGGGGGAATCATGGTTTAATTCCCTGGTAGGGAATCTCTTAGAGTTCATTTTTTGTTTCTGGCCCCCGTGTCCACACCCCATCTGAGTTGATTATATTAGTTCCAGGGGGTGTGGGGAGTGCTGGGGCAAAGCTCCCCACATAACAAAAGAACAGCTGCCTTTGGTTGCCGCACGCTGTTTCCTTCCACGTGGTGGTGGTCATATGCGTGGTATCATCTGTGACATTATGACCCCGTGCCAGCCTTCTGTACTGGTGGAGCCTGTGATGGAAGATCTTTCTTTCCAGTCTTTCCTTAGGGATATGGGGTCCACCATAACATTTCAGACTTCATCTGTGGACCAAAACAGACTTCTACATCTGGAGTTACTACATTCCTCAGTATGAGTACATCTTATGGAACACACTCAAATCAATGGTCGAGATCCTCCTTACTGTTTTAACTTCTGGTTAGGGCAGAACTTGGTGTTCCCAGTTCAAAGGCACTCTTCCTTGCTAGGAAAATAAACTACTGGATTTAAATATTACATTTAGATTCAAATAGATTGCCACATCTCTGTCTAAAAGAAAAATATGGTTGGACAAATTTGGGTTTTCACCAGTCTAGCTGGCTTCAGAAAGTTTTACAGATCTTACAGGAAACTGACCTTGAATTTTCGGAACGTTATGTTTACAGAGGGTTATCGATCAGTCTGAAATACCAGACATTTGTTACTCGTAGGTTGATCAATTACTATAAATTACCAGACCTACTGTATATTTAATGTCTAGGGTACATATCTCATCATGGATAATACATACTGACACTTTACATTATTATAGATACTATCCAGATGTACTCTCAGACCATAGTCAAAGAAAACTATATACCAAATGTAGGCTGGAGGTGTTTCCTAGTAATATTCTTACAGCTAAATACAGTAAGAATTCTACTCCCCAGGCTTGATTTTGTTCCTGTACCCACAAGTTTCTGGAATATGTACGTCATGTTATCTTTACATGTCCTTGGTATAACAACCCTAGAGCCCACTGGCTTGTTCCTTTATTGGACTCTATTCAGACCAAAGATCATAATATATTATTAAAGGTGTTTTTCACTACAAATGATGTAATTATAATTAAGGCAGTAGCAGGCTATCTAGAAGCAATTTCTAGAATGAAGATTAAATACAAATAATACACTTCAAATACTCTAACTAGTAAATAGTTACACTAATGAAGTCTATAACTCTTTTGTGCTTAAGATGGAATTTAACTTGTATGTACTTCTCAGTGAATGATGTCTGATGTGGGCCTTTTATGTGTTTGTTTTCTTATATATGTATATTGTGGTATTTATCACTACATATGTTTTATTTATCATTTTATGCAACATATATTTATCTGTAAATTATTATATCTGACTTTTGAAAACTGAGTGCTCTTGTTTGGTTTGTATTTCCATCTTGTAAAGGTCAAATGCCCAGTCAATAAAACTCAAACTAACTACATGTAAACACAACTAAATCTGTCCTAAGTGCTCATGATTGTATAGCAGTACAGCAAACCATCTACTATGATTCCTTCTGTATGTATGGTACAAGCTCGCCCTGATGCGATAATATTTAGAGAGGTCCACCAATACAAATGTAACTACCCCTGCACCTGAAATGTAGGTGCCTTACCATCAGAGGAGTCCAGAATTATGCAAATATCAAAATATAATCCAGCAGTCAAAAAACTACCGACCTTGTAAAATTCTTGAAACCAGGTCCCACAGACTTCCTGGTTATAAGTGCCACCCAC
Source organism: Neoceratodus forsteri (assembly GCA_016271365.2). Classification (NCBI taxonomy): domain Eukaryota; kingdom Metazoa; phylum Chordata; order Ceratodontiformes; family Ceratodontidae; genus Neoceratodus; species Neoceratodus forsteri. The sequence goes on from JADMNL010000027.1 coordinate 141,831,686, forward strand.
GCTCCACCCCCTCGCTCACTAACATGATGACGAGATGTCAGTGAGAGTCTGAGGGTGCACTTCATCATAATAAATGGGCAGTGGCTTTTCTATCAATTTTTTATATTACTATGGCCACTTGACAATGAAACTTGGGCACTGGTCGACTAACAAGCCTTGTTAGTCGACCAGTGTCCACGTTTCATTATCAAGTGGCCATAATAATATAAAAAACTGATGAAAAAGCCACCACCCTTTGATTATAATGGAGAGCACCTCCGTACTCTCACTGGCATCTTGTCGTCATGTTGGTGAATGTGGGGGCTAAGAGTGGGTGGCACTTTTAACCGGGAAGTCTGTGGGACCCGGTTTCAAGAATTTTACAAGGTCGATAGTTTTTTGACTGCTGGATTATATTTTGATATTTGCACAATTCTGGATTCCTGTGCAGTAAGGCAACTATATTTCAGGTGTATGGGCTTTCATTGGTAAATCTCTGTAATGCTGTAAAATTTGCACTTTTATTCTGTTGTTTTCATTATTGCAACTTGTAATTGCATTCTCCAGGGCATCCTTTGAAAATAACTTTAACTCAATGGATTTTACATGATAAAACAATAATAAACAAAACTACTGTACAGAATGGGCCTAGCTTACAGCAGTTGCATTTCAAGCTATTATATGTACTGTTTATAAACATAATTTCAAAAAGGCATTTTGAATAGCCTATTTGTTAAAGATTTAGCTGTTCCTGTTGAGTTAAAGAAGTAGTGTGTTGCTAGAAATTAATACTAATTTTTGAAAATCTTGGGGGCTGTAATACCAAGTGAGGCAAAATATGTCCCCCTACAAATGATGAAGCAACAAGGAGGGAGGGCCTAAGGGGAGGAAGCTCACCAGTGCAGGGGTGCAAGAAGAAAGAGGTGGGGGACAAGGCAGATGACGGGGGGTAAATCAAGAGTTCAAGAAAAGAGGAGCAAGGAAGACAGGCAAGGGAGAGGGTAACAAGGAAAAAGGTGTTCTGGAAAGCTACAGGGAGCAGCACAGGTAGGACGGGGTAGAAAATGGGAAGGCAAGCAAGGAGGGAATAATCTACGAAATGCCAAGTGCACCACTGCAAGGAGAACAGGAAATAAAAATTCCAGACCTGGAGGCCATCATGGAGGAGAATAGCCTAGATCTAATGGCCATAACAGAGTCATGGTGCACGGCCATCTCTGGAATATGGCCATACCAGGCTACTCTCTGTTCAGGAGAGACAGGGAAAAGAGGAGGGGTGTACTATATGTGAGGAGGGGAATCAGGTTAATGGAAATACAGGGGCTTCTGGAGGAAAAGAAAGGGCTGGAGGTGCTGCAGGTCACCATGGAGACAGGAGTTGGGGCTGATCTCTGTACAGGAGTTGGGGCTGATCTCTGTACAGGCATTGTACACAGACCTCCAGCACAGGGAGAAGAGTTTGATAAGGTACTTGGGAAAGACAGCATTGTGATGGCCAATAAGGGGGAGGTACTGCTAGTTAAGTTGGGGAATTCAATCTACCAGATATGAACTGGAGCTTTCCAGCTGCAGACTTGTCAAGGAGCGGTGCCATCCTTGACTCCCTACAAGGGGCTTTTCTCAGACAGCTAGTCAATGAACCTACTAGGTATGGGGCAGTGCCAGATCTGGTGCTTACTAACAGGAACAGCATTGTAGATGTCACATTGGGCAGTCCTTCAGGTACCAGTGATCACCGTTCAGTGTGGTTTAACATCAAGAAGGGAACACAGGCAAACCACATGAGTAGGAGGGTCCTGGACTTTAGGTAGGCAGATTTAAAGAAATGGGAGATTACCTCAGAAATTACCTGTTGGGGGGATTGCAAAGGAGGGGTGGAGGAACAGTGGGGTAAAACAAGAGAGGGAATTATTAAGGCCTTTGTGTAAAGGAAGTGAGTGAAAGAAAATGGAAAAAGTGACCATTATGTTCTCTAGGGAAGTGACCATGATGGTGAGGGAAAAAAGTGTGGCATTCAGAAGGTATAAGGAAATGCAGGGGGAGGAAGGCAAGGAGGGGTACCAGGTAAAACAGAGGGAAGCAGGTAAGGCAGGCAGGGGGGCAAAGGCACAGACAGAGGAAAGGATAGCCAAAGGGGCAGTAAATGGGGATAAAGCTTTCTTCAGGTACATAAATGACAATAGAAAAGCATGAGGAGGGTTAATGAGGATAAGGAGGATGGCAGAGGGAGACCAGGAAAAAGCAGAAATCCTGAACAGGTACTTCTGCTAGGTGTTCCCAGTGGAGGGAGCGGAGGACGGAGCACCAGACAGCAATAGGAACAAGGTGAGGGGAGTGGACTCAAGTCCATTTTCAGATTAAGGAGTCCTGAAGGAACTTGCAGCTCTGAAAGTGGACAAGGCTATGGGACCAGACAGGATACATCCAAGGGTACTAAAAGAAGTCGGTGAGGTGCTGGCTGCTCTGCTGATGGCCTTATTCAACAGCTCACTAAAATTGGGTGTGGGTCCGGGGGACTGGAGAAACATAGAAATATAGAATTTGATGGCAGATAAGGACTGCTTGGCCCACCTAGTCTGCCCATTTCCCTACCTAATGGGTAAGCAGCAGATCCTAGTTAACCAAAAGCCTCCTTCCTCCTACCCCCTCACTAGAATTGCCTTATGTCTGTCCCATGCATTCTTGAATTCCCCCACTGTTTTTGACTCCACAACCTCCTCAGGAAGGCTGTTCCATGCATCCACAACCCTCTCCATAAAAAAAATACTTCCTCACATTACCTCTGAGCCGTCTCCCCTCTATCTTCAAAGTGTGCTCCCTTGTTCTTGTGCATCTCTTTTTCTGAAAGATGCTACCCTCTTGGACTTTGTTGATTCCCTTGAGGTACTTGAAAATTTCTATCATGCCCCCCTCTCTCTCCTTTTCTTAAGGGTATACAAATTAAGTAAATAAGTAAGTAAAAATGTATTTATATAAGGCGCCCTTCCTGAGCTCGGGGTGCCTTTACAATACTTCATACAATTACAATATATTTAAAATCAATAAAACTGATAACACAGACAATAAAAACCATTCAGTAAGTCTCCGAAAATGCCTGGTTAAACAAGTACGTTTTTAAGGATTTTTTAAATCCTTCCATGGTCAGGCTATCTCATATCTGACGAGGTAGAGAACTGCACTGGGTAGGTGCCGTGAAGACAAGATCTTCCTACAGATGTTTTCAGGGATACCCTGGGAATCCCTAGCAATCCCTCATCAGAGGATCGGAGTGAGAGGGAGGGGCAGTAAGAAAATAGGAGCTCTTTCAGATAGTGAGGTCTCTTTCTCCATTAGTCTCCCTTCGTATGCCTTCTGATGCAGACCCTGCACCATTTTGGTTGCCCTCCTCTGGACAACCTCCATCCTGTCTATGTCTTTGTGGAGATGGGGTCTCCACAACTGCATGCAGTACTCCAGATTGGGTCCCACCAACTGTCTGTACAAAGGAATAACAACTTCCAGTTTTCTACTGGTGATGCCTCTCCCTATGCATACCAGTATCCCCCAGCCCTCCTTACTGCCTTCTCACATTGCTTGCCCACCTTTAGGTCATCTGATATAACTATCGCCAGGTCCCTTTCCATTTTTGTTGTTGTCAGTTTCTCACCCCCATTGCATACTCTTCTCCTGGGTTTTTGTGTCTCAGGTGCATTACTTTGCACTTCTTTGCATTGAATCTAAGCTGCCATACATTTGACCATTCCTCCGACCTTGCTAAGTCCCTTCTCATCCTTTCCACCCCACCTTGTGTATCAACCCTGTTGCAGATCTTTGTGTCATCTGTGAAGAGACATGCTTTTCCTTCCAGTCCCTCTGCTATGTCACTTATAAAGACATTAAAAAGGACCAGACCCAGTACTGAACTCTGTGGTACCCCACTAGTAACCCCCCTTTCTTCACTGTGGACTCCGTTTACTATTACCCTCAGCATCCTGTTGTCCAGCCAATGTTTTACCCAGGCTACCACCCTGGGACCCACTCCCAGGCTGGTTCATTTGTTTATTAATCTTTTGTGTGGGACTGTGTCAAATGCCTTGCTAAAGTCTAGGTAGGCCATGTCCACAGCCCCTCCCTGGTCTACTACTTTGGTCACCCAGTAAAAGAAATCAATTAGATTCATCTGACATGACCTTCCCACTGTGAATCCATGCTGCCTTGGGTCCTGTGCCCCACTGGCCTCTAGGCACTCAACAATTCTTTCCTTTAGAAGCAATGCCATTATTTTTCCTACCACTGAGGTCAAACTGACAGGTCTATAGTTTCTTGCCCCTGTCTTGCTCCCACTTTTGTGAAGGGGAATCACATCCGCCCTCCTCCAGTCCTCAGGTACCACATTATCCTCCCATAATTTGTTAAAAAGAGTAGTCAATGGTGTTACTAGATCTCCCCTTAGTTCTTTTAGAATTCTGGGGTGAATACCATCAGGCCCGATTGCTTTGTCCACCTTCAGTTTTAGGAGTTCTTTCAGAACCCTTTTTCCTGTGAAAGGACTGATATTGACCCCCTATTCAGAGTGTTTCTATTGACTGGATTAGGTATCTCCCCCTCCGTTTCCTTTGTGAATACTGAGCAGAAGTATTCGTTCAGCATCCCTGCTTTTCCACTGTTCCTCTCTGCTCACCCACCCTCCCTCTTCTTTATTCAGCCTCAGTATCCCTTCCTTTGTCTTTCTTCACTCCCTAATGTACCTATGAAAGGTTTTATCCCAGTTTTTAACTGAGTTGGCTGTCTTTTCCTTGGTTTGGGTCTTCACTATTCTGATTGCCTTCCCCGCTTCCTTCTGCTTTAACTGGTACAGTTCTCTATCCTGCTCCTTCTGTTTCCTATGCTTCCTGAATGCTATCTTTTTCTCCCTAACCTTCCCCGCCACCTGTTTTGAGAACCATTGTGTTTTTTTCTTTTTTTGATTTGTTTATTTGCTTCACACAAAGGCTTGTTGTCTCATGATGGCAGTTTTGATGTTTCCCCATTGTTGCTCCACCCCTCCTTCTTGCCTATTTGCTAGTGCTTTTCTAAGGCACTCTGCCATTTTGACAAAATCAGCCCCCCTGAAGTCCAGTACCTTCACTTTTGAATGACTTGACTCTACAGCTGAGTTTATCGTGAACCACACTGTTTGGTGGTCACTTGTTCCCAGATGGCTACCCACTTCTAGATATGAGATCCTCTCTCTGTCCCCATTTGAGAGTACCAGGTCTAAGATTGCTCCCTCCTGAGTGGGTTCCAACACTTGCTGTCTGAGGCATGCCCCCGTAAGACATCAAGAATGGCCCTGCTCTTGGATGTAGCTGCAGCAAAGGTGCTCCAGATAACATCTGGCATATTCAGGTCCCCCATCACCAATATCTCCCCTTTCTCTGCCATCCTAAAGATGCTTTCTATCATTTCCTTGTCCATTTTCTCCCCCTGGGACGGGGGTCTGTATACAACTCCTGTGCGGATTGTGGTGCCATTTCCAGTCTCCATGGTGACCCACAGTGCCTCCTCTCCTCCCTGTTTACCCTTTAGTTCCATTGCTTTGATCTCTTCCCTTACATGGAGAGTTACTCATCCTCCTCCTCTTCTACCCTCCCTGTCCCTCCTGTAAACTGTATACCCTGGCATGTTGACATCCCAGTCATGGTTCTCTGTGTACCATGTTTCTGTGACTGCCATGATATCCAGGCATCCCTCTTCTATCAAGGCCACCAGTTCAGGGAGCTTGTTACCCAGACTATGGGCATTGGTACTCATTAACCTCCATGTTTTGATGGCCTTACCTCTTTTAGCCCCATCCCTGTCCTTACTGCCTTTGACTTTTTCTCCATTTACCCATGCCCTTCTCCCTTTCGACTTCCCTATCTTGGTGTTTACCTCACTAACTACCCTGATTTTTTTTGGGGGGGGGGCTAGGATTTCCCAACTCTTTTTCAGTGCCTCCCCCCTTGGCTAGTTTAAATGCTTGCCAATGAAGCATTTAAACCTATCACCTAGGATCCTGGTTCCCTTCCTGGACAGATGCAGACCATTGTGCCAGTATAGACCTGCATCCCTCCAGGTGGACCCCCAGTCCCCAATGAAGCCAAAACCCTGAGTTCTGCACCATTTTTTCAACCACTGATTGAATTCCATGGTGCAGAGCACCCTAGCATCATCCATACCGTAGATAGGCAGCACCTCCAGGAAGGTTACCATGTGTGCTACTTGTCTAATCCTATCCTAACCCAGGCCCCATCTCGCCCAGCCCTAGGCTCTTGCACCACGGGCTTAGAATAGCTACAATGAGCATTTGCTGCTTACCCAAAAAGACAGCAGGTCTCCATTGCTGGATAATGCAACATCAGCCAGATGTGCTAGCCCTTACAGAAACCTGGCTCTCCAAAAAAACACCTGACTCCTTGGTCGCCTTCCCTGGCTTCACCCTTCACAGAGCCGACAGAGTGGGCAAACGGGGTGGGGGTATGCTGTGTATGTCCGTGACTCCATGATTTGCCATGTCCTTCCAACACCTCCATTAGACCATGGTGCCCAAGTCTTATAGTTAAAACATACTCCAGATCCCTCCAGAGCCCCTGTAACTCTTACTGTTGCATATGTCCCCCCAAGAAACCAAGCTCCTGCTATACAATCCCTTGCTTACTACATCTCTGCCCCCCCCCCCAAAATGGAACACATCATAGTTGGAGAATTTAATGTGAACTGGCTTGCCATTTCAGCTTCCCAGACCAAGGACACCTTTGCTGCACTGGACCTGACCCAGCTGGTCAGCCAACCTACCAGGATGAACCCCACTAACAGCTCTAGCACCCTGTTTGACCTTCTCCTCACCAACCGTCCCCACAGAATCTCTGACCTGGTGGTCCCAAAGCAATCACTCACCCATTCTCTTTTCCTGGTTGTGCCTTCGGCAGAAGCCCAAACCAAACTATATTGCCCGGTGTCGTCTCCAACCCGGAGGCCTCACAAAACTAAGAAAATACTTAACTCAATGGAATTGGTCCCCCATCTCCGGGGCCCCAACTATAGATGGAGCCCTTGATTATTTCACCTGTTCTTTTAATAAAGCATGTGACATCTATGCCCCACTAGCAAAAGTGCAATCCAAGAAACGTAATGCCACCTTGGTCACACCTGTACTGCTCCAACAGCTAAAGCACAGAGATGATCTCTGACATAAAGCAGTCACATCTGGCAAGCAGGCGGACAGGCAAGCCTATAAAGTAGCTTGTAACAGATGCACTTGGGTCATAAAACAGGCCAGACTGGGCTACTGCAAAATGACCCATGCCTCCTCCTGGGGGAATGCTCGGTTGTTCTGGGACAATATCAAGGAACTCAATGGCAAATCCCGGCTCCCCCCTCCCTACTAACTGTCAATAATGTCCCTACCAGTGACCCGCTGGCCATCGCCAACTGCCTCAACTCATCATTCTCTGACCTTAGTGCAGTACTCCCAACTAACTTCTTTGACCCCACTCCTGCAACCCCACCTCCTAACACCCAGCATACTCCCTCCCTTCTCAGGGTGATCTCTACGAATGAGGCAAGGCCTTATTTCATTAAAGCACTCAGTGGCTCTTGCTATTGCAAAGATTCTTTTGATATGAGAATCCTATATCTAGTGCTAGATGCAGTTCTCTCCCCACTGACTGACCTCATTAACCGCTCCCTAAGTCTGGGGCAGTTCTCGGCAGCCTGGAAGACTGCCACAGTCACCCCAATACTGAAGGGTGGTGACAGCACCTCCCCCAATAACTACTGTACCATATCCATTCTCCCACCACTTTTGAAAGCGCTTGAAAAAAATTATAGCCACCCAACTCACTGGGTACCTGCTTGCTCATAACCTACTTTGCAGGGAGCAGCATGGCTTCAAATCTGGGCACAGTACAATTACGGCTCTCACTGAGTTCTCTAATTTTATTCACTCTGCCCTGGAGAGAAAACACCTAGCTGGAGCTGTCTTCATCGACCTATCAATGGCCTTTGATACAGTCTCCAACCCCTTACTCTTAAGTATACTCCGCCACATACGTCTGTCCCAAGGACCCATCTCCTGGTTTACCAGTTACCTCACAGCTAGATCACAATGTGTCAAAATAAACAACACCCTCTCAACCACCCTGCCAGTCCACTCTGGGGTTCCCCAGGGCTCCATCCTCAGCCCTCTATTATTCAGCATCTACCTTAATACCTTGCCAATTCCTGCTCCGGCAAGCTACTACTCTATGTGGATGACATGGTTCTTTTTGCCTCGCACCCAGATCCCACTGTATTGCAGTCCTCCCTCCAACATGCATTTAACCAGACTGAAAACTGGTTCATAGACCAAACACTTGTGGTCAATGTAAAAAAGACAAAGACCATGGTCTTTGCCCACTGACAGAATAAGGACAAGAATGTGCAGCTAACAATTCTCTCCCACTCTCTCCTTCCTCTAGAACAGGTCCATACATATAAATACCTGGGCCTTACATTTGATTCCAGTCTCTCCTTCCATTCACACATTGACACTCTATCATCAGCTATAAATGTCCATATAGGCCTATTGTATCGGCACAAGGATTGCCTACCTCCAGAAGCCCTTAATCTGGCTGTCACCACCTCAGTCCTCTCCCTAGTTGACTATGGGCTCATTATCTACTCAGCTGCTGTCCACACAGCCCTTAACAAAATCCTCCTGGCCATAAACAAGGTGTGCAGAATCCTCTCTGGGGCGGACAAGCGTACCCATACTTGTACCCTATATGCCCTGATAAATCTCCTCACCCTGGATGAAAGGCTATTTTATCAAACTTGTCTCCTCACAAAGAAAATACACCTGGGGCTCACCCCCTTGGGGGTTTCTGCCTCTCTCTCCTATCCTCTCACACCTTGGTGAACACCCACACTGCCAACCAACAGGTGTGGTCCATCCCGAAGGTTAGAACCTCCTTAGCCCAAAGGTCATTCCCACACAGACCCCCAGTCTGGTACAACGAATTCCCCTCTGACGTCTCCTCCATCTCCAAATTAGGACCTTTCAAGTCAGCCCTCAAAGAGCACATTCTCGCTTCACGGTGCTGCCAATGTACCAGCTAGTGCCAGGTCATCTATCTATCATCTTACGGGACCACCCCGCCACTGAGCTCCTATCGATAAGGCTACCAAACATTACCTATTAACAATGTCTCCATTGGCTGAACTCACAAGATATCTGTCTAATTCTCTACTTCGCTGTAAATATTAAACCTGTTACTCCCTCCCTCTATCAGCAAACTTTTTGTACTCTTGAAAGCTGTAAAATACAGCTCTCGGTAACACGTTCAATGCAATGTATAGCTGATCTTGATTTTGCAATATTGTATAATGAAAGAACTGTAATCTTTAGCTGCCACTCTATGTCTATATGTATTAAGTGTTTGTATTTGTTTTTTCTGATGTGGAGCCTTTGTGAATGAGCCCCTGACTCAAAGGTTGTAATCCTAAAGTCTGTTAAATAAATAAAATAAATAAAACTCCACAACCTCCTCCTGCACTGCTCTGATCCCTTTCCCAGCCAGGTCATTTGTCCCTAGGTGGACAATGACATCCAGTTCCCTCCCCATGCAGCTGCTCCCATTATCCTGAGGATTCACTCCCTATCCCTCCCAGCCATGGTGCCAGGCAGGCACCTTACCTCCCTCTTCTCTCTCTCCTCCAGTTCTACCCTCTTAACAATGGAGTCCCCCACCAGGAGTTGTTTCCTTCCCCTGTGGGCTCCCATGCCACCCTCCTATGGGTCTCCTTTCTGGAGGTTCCCAGCACCCTCCTTGGTCTCCACTGTGGGTGCCTCCATAGAGGAACCACACTCTGCCAGGATGGTATATGAATTGTGGAGAGGTACAACTGGAGGGATATGCCTCTGTTCCACCAGACTCACCCTCGCTGAGCCCACTGTGGTCCAACCGCTCCTCTTTCTTGGCAACCTCTGAGGCAGTGGCGGTGGCCCTGGTGGTCCCTGGGTGGAAAAGGAGGTCCCCCAAATCCTGGCCAACTCAACCTGGAGATGAGCAATTGCCTCCCTGAGCCCAGAGAGATGTCTGCAGATGAGACAACACCGCATCCTCCAGAACGTCTCTGGGAAGACTGCTGCTCTACAGCCACTGCGCTGCACCACTCCCATCATGTCTTAGTTGTGGCCCCTTAACTGTTATTTTGCATAATTACTATTTCCTCTCTCTCTTTATTTTATGTATTTATTTATTGTTTTTATACAATTTTTTTTTCTCCCTACTTTCCTACTGCCTCCGTGCCCTTAAAGTGCCTGATCTTCCTGTTCTGGGAAAAGAAGTTCCTATATTCCTCAGTAGTCTCCTTCTTACTTGCTCAAAGTCAGACCTCCAGCAGCTGGGTGGGGGTGGGTAGATGGAGAGCTACTCTTTTCCTTCTAGGATGGTGAGTCCTTTGTGCCTCTGTGATCACTCCCTTCCTGCTCCCAAACAGGAAGTTCCTGTTGTCAGTTAAATCCTGTGCCTGTAAAAGTACAGGAGGAGATCAGACATGGTTCCCTCTACATACGCATGGCAGCAGAGACTAGCAAGCACAGGCCAGTGACCCTCACCTCAGTGGTAGGGAAATTAACAGAAACCCTGTTAAAGGAAGGGTTGATAGAGTATATTCAACCCAATGGGCTACAAGACCAAAGACAGCATGAATTCACATGGGGGAAGTCATGCCAGATGAACTTGATTGATTTATTTGACTTGGTGACCAGGGAAATAGATAATGGGTGGACATGGCCTATCTAGACTTTAGCAAGGCCTTCAACTCTGTGCCACACAGGAGACTGATGAAGAAATTGTGCAGCCTAGGGGTAAGATCCAAAGTGGTAAATTTGGTTGGAAACTGGTTTAGAAACTGGTTAATGGATAGGTGACAGAGCGTGGTGGTTAACGGCACTTATTTATATATTTATTTATTTATTTACGAGTTTAACCAGGAAGGCATACTGAGCAATGTTGCTCGATTCCAGATGCGACCTGGTGGTCAAGACCCAAGACAATAGAACAGACACTAGTTACATAGTTAGTATAGGCTGTGGGTTGGCCAGCAGCCGTACAGATATTGGCAGTTACATACAGACATTGGGAAAAATTGAATACATGGTACAAAATAGATAGATACATGCATCAGCGCAGAGCACCTTTCAAATTAATTTGGCTTTAGCTATAGCAAGTGCATTTGGAGGAGAAGTGGGTGCTGAGTAAGCAGTTGCGATGGTTGGGGTTGGGAGAGTGTCTTATGTCAGCTGGCAGGGTGTTCCATAACTGTGGGATCCGGTATTTGAAAGCGTCCTGACCTTTGGCCGTGCACATAAAGGGGATGAGGAGGAGCCTGGGGTCAGAGCATCTGAGGGAGTAAGCGGGTGGGGGTTGTTGGGAGAGGGTGGAGGTCAGGTAGGGGGGTAGGGAGTGGGACCAGAATTTTGCAGCGAACCTCACGCTATGTGTTACTCTGCAGTCTTGGAGAGACGGCAGGGACAGCAGGGCTAGGGAGTTATATAAGGTGCAGTGGTGGGTTGTGTGTGGGCAGTTGAGGATAAAGCCACAAAAAGAGTGGAACAGGGTGTTCAGGGTGGCCAAGGCAGAAGAGGGAGCGGTAGTGTAGACTATATTGCCGTAGTCGAGTACTGGGAGTATCATTTTTTGGACAATAGCGTTCTGGGCAGGAGAAGGGAGGCAGCTTTTGTTCCTATATAGGGCACCAAGTTTAAGGAGAAGTTTCTTGTGTATGGAGTCAATATGGGTTGCAAAGTCACTCTAAGGGTGGAAGAGTGATCAACAGGGTGCCACAGGGCTCAGTACTGGGGCTGGTCCTCTTTAAAGGAAAACAGTCATCACAAAGGGCACCCACACTCAAGTGTGGAGCTGGTTCCAGTGTGCACTTTGTGTGCAAAATCATTCTGGTTTGCTTACTGTTTAGTGTAATATAGCGGATTGTATCAGACTAATTTTACTTGCTTGTAGGCTGACATCTGTTCCTACAAATCCCAGAATCCCCTGCAGCTGACATCAGAACAGCAGGCAGAGTTGGGAGATTCAATAGCCTACAGTGAATGTTAGAGTTTATATCAGCTCTTATCTTTTGTTTGCTGGTCCCACTGACCCCTTTGGGCTAAGTACAGTGACACTCTTCCACGCTACATTAGGGAGGCCCCATCGGTCGAGTGTTTTAAGAGTGGTCTCAAGGCCCATTTAATTTAATTGGCCTTCCCAGATGAGGTGATTTAACCAGCTTTTAGATTTTATTTTAACTGTATCTACTGTTTTAATGTTTTTTACAGATACGTAATAATTTTCTTGTATTGTGTTTTGGTTTTATTTTACCTACCTTTTTGTGTGTTAGCACCCAGAGCCTCTGAGATTTGGCACCCTACAAATAAACTTTGCCTTACTGAGCCCCTGGAAAAAAGCAGAACTGGAAAACATCTTATTGGAGATTATAAAAGCTCTAACATACACTACAGACTATTGACTCTCTCACTGCTGCCTACTGCTTTGGCACTGCTCTGAATTGGACTCCGAAGCACCTCCATGGTGACTGACAGCGGCCAGAGCCACACACCGGCCACACCTCCAGATCTCCTGGCTCCTCAAGCAGCCAGCGCTGGTAGCACCAAGGACAAGGCACTGCCCAGAATTGGGCTCCGAAGCACCTCCATGGTGACCGACAGCGGCCAGAGCCACACACTGGTCGCACCTCTAGCCCGCCCAGCTCCTCGAGCAGCTAGCACCGGCAGCACCAAGGACAAGATACGGCTTTCATTAAACTGCATTGTGCCTTTCCAATTGGCTGCAGAGCATCTTGAGGCAGCCACTATTGGCTGCATGTACTGAAGCTTCTGCTCTGATTGGCCTGCACTGAATCCAGCTCTTTAGCCCTCCTGGACTGAAACTCTTAGCTCTGTACGGCCATTTCTTTCTTCAGTAATTTTACCTGCACTTTTACTTCAGTGGGATTTTTGGCCTTCACCCTCACCTCCTCATCATCCCTTCTTTATTAAATACACCTTCTCCCCACCCTTTGCTTGTTAGGGGTTTTCCAATTGACAGGCTCTATAGGCTGTCAGGGGCCCTCTGACTGGTGTATACTTTTGGCTGAACTCCTCAGCTGCTTGACTCTTCTGTTTCTCACAGGCCATCTATGTAAGGTCCCTCCGCACTATAATGAAGTGTACTATTCTCCTCCTCTGCCACTTAGCTGCCGTATCCATCTTAATTTTTAACTGTAGCACCCCCCTCAAGCGAACTCCTAAATCAGACAAGAACTGGTGTCACATTACTCTCCCCTTTACCCTAATCTGGCCTGCAACTATACTTATGGCACAGCACTTTTTTCCAACCATTTCCCACCTCTGTCACCTATATTCTTCATACAGCATTCCCTCTCCTTCAATACCCGGGTGCTCCTTCTTGCATCTTTGTGGTGCCTTAGACCTCAACCTGCTGAGTCCTTGACTCTTTCTTCCCACATTCACTGGAAGGGGCAGGCTAGGATATTGAAATCGTTATTGAATGCTATTAAAAAGATCTTACTGATCCTCTTACTTTGCTCGAGAGACATTGAGCTCAACCCTGGTCCCCCTTCCCCTATTTCTGCTCCCTCAGTAATGGCAAATCTATAAGGGTTGAAAATCCTCCATGTTAATGTCTGTAGCTTTACAAAGAAGCTGGACTAGATTTAAACCTGGGTGAACCACTCCTCCCCAGATATACTTGTTATTACTGAGTCCTGGCTTAAACCTTCCACTCAGGATACTGAAATAAATTTCCCTTCTTGTAAAGTCTGCAGAATGGACAGACAGGCCAGAGGGGGCGGAGTTGCTATCTACCTACAGGATAAGTACAGTACCTCTGTTATTAACTCCAACTCTGAGCCTAAAGAATTTGAGAGCCTTTCCATCAAGACACAACTCTCCCTTTCCCATTCACTTAAAGGAAAACTACACCCAAAACTTTAAAAAATATATGTTGTGCAGAGTGTTTTAATTTGTATGTGAAGTTCTAGTGTTTCCTTCCCTCTGACTGGTATAAGGAGTTTTTCCCAAATTAGCCTGTTAGCTTTATGCTAGTTTTACGACCCCTGGGGATCTTCATACCTGATATCATAATTGTATTTCTTGTTCCCACAGTGCATCTTGTCTCATGTGACTGTAATGTAAGAGAGACCCAACATTAAGTACACACATGCCAAACAAACTAAATATCTTGGAAGCTTTACAAGCTGCACAAAAATTACCAGCAGCAAAGTTTTTCAGGACAGTAAAACTTTTAGGATGAGGGTGGTCACCAAACTGAATTCTACAGATTTTAAAATATAGCCATCTCTATTGTTGTGAACTGATTGTAATGCAATGCTTTCTGCTGGATTTATGGGCTCTGCTACATCACCATCACATGAAACAAGGTGCATTGTAGGACAAAGAAATGCAATAAAGCTATTTGATATGGAGATCTCCAGGGGTCGTAAAACTACCCTAAAGCTAGCAGGCTAATTTAGGAGAAACTCCTAATACCAGTCAGAGGGAAGGAAACACTAGAACTTCACATACAAATTAAAACACTCTGCACAGCACATATTTTTTTTCAAGTTTTGGGTGTAGTTTTCCTTTAAAGTAATAGTGTGCTACAGGCCCTCATTGGCTGGTCTAAAGATCCTACATCATCTGAGCACCTTGCTTGACACTTCATCTCCAGAGGTCATAGTTGTGGGTCACCTAAACCTTGATTGGTTCTCCGCCTGCTCTAAACCCCTTAAGGCCTTGTGTGATGCCTTCGGGCTCCATCTACTTATTATGGAACCTACTCAACCAAACACAAAAAACCCGGCCAACAGCTCACTACTTGATATCATACTAGTAAACAAACCACAACTGTTCTCCCATGTGGGTGTCTTCTTTAATGATCTCAGTGATCACTGCATTATTGGATGCGTAAGGTCCCTACCAAAGTCTGTCTCATCCTCCAGATGCATCTTCAGAAGGTGCCGCTGGAACCTTGACATTTCTGCTTTCCTTACTGACTTGCAATATGCAAATTGGCAAGAATTCTATCTTGCCCCATCTGTTAATGAAGCCTATAATGTATTCCATAAGATTCTCACAGACACAATCAACTGGGATGCTCCACTTGTGAAAATCAGAACAAAGAAAATTTCCTGCCCATGGTTTTCAACCAGCCTTAAGTCAGCTCTTCTACATAGGGATGCCATGTGGAAAAAGGCACTAAAGACTAAGCTTCCTGCTGACTGGACTTCCTTCGGAGCAGCCAGAAATCAGTGCACAATGCATGCGAGAGCTGTTAAGTACAATTACTATAATAACAAATGAGACGCATCTACTCATTGCTCTTCCACATTTTGGAAGAGCCTTAAGGAGGTTGAGGGTCATAGGGCTTCCAACTTCCTCCCCTCCAAAATTTCCTTCAGCAATGTCACGTACACAGATAAACATGAAATACTGAATTTGTTAAACAACCACTTTGACACAGCTGGCCTGGCCTTCAACCCTTCCCCTGCCAACAGTCTGTGAAACTAGCTATGTGCACAGGGCAAGACCTACTCTGCCCCCTCAATGGCTGTACCTTCCTTCTCCTTCAGCCTGATCTCTCTGAAGCAGGTAAAAGACTGGTTTATTAAGTTAGATACTAGAATAAGTGCTGGTACAGACCTCATTGACCTGTACTTTCTAAAAACTAGCTCCCATATTCTAGCTGTCCCCATAACTCACATCTTCAGTTTGTCCCTCACGTAGAGTACCCTTCCTGAGATCTGGAAAAGTGCCCACGTCATCCCCCATTCAAATCAGGGGATCCTGCCTACCTTAATAATTATAGGCTCATCTCTTTGCTTCCTACCCTGTCCAAAATACAGGAAAAGTTAGCCTACCGACAGATCAGAGACCATCTAGACTCTCACAACCTACTCACCCCTATACAGTCAGGCTTCAGACCTCAACATAGCACGGTCTCCGCACTTGCAAAAGTTACTAACGACTGGTTGAATGCCCTGGACAGCAAACTCTATGTGGGTCTTTGTTCCTGGATTTAAGCAAGGCATTCGACATGGTGGACCATGCTTTTCTCCTGGACATCCTTTGTAACATTGGACTTGAGTATGCTTTTCTTAAATGGTTTGACAGCTACCTTATTGGCCGTTCACAGCAAGTCAAAAACCCTTCCAAGAGGCATACCTCAAGGCTCTATCCTGGGCCCCCTCCTTTTCTCAATTTATATCAATAACATACACACTGGCATCCAATTAGCTGATATTCACCTATTCGCTGACAATACCTTCTTACACATCTCCAGACCTTCTGCTGACAAAACATGTTCTGACCTCCAACTTGAGATCAACCTCCTTCAGAAAAACCTATTGCAACTAATACTACTTCTTAATGCTTAAAAAATGAAGGCTATGCTCTTTTCTCACCTTTTTCTAAGACTTCCTCCATAACCTTGGTGGGTACACAAACTCCAATTACCATTCTCCTCAATGAACCCCTTGAATTTGTACATAAATTCAGATACCTGGGGATGTGGATCAACCACAAATTGACCTTTTTTGACCACACAGAAGAACTAACCAAAAAACTCAAGCAAAGACTTGGCATATTCTTCCACATTAAGCACTTGCTAACGTTGGAAGCAAGAACTAGAATCATACAATCTACTCTCCTCCCACTACAGGGGGACCTGGAGGCTCTGGAAAGATGGTCTAGAAAGTGGAAGCTGAGGTTCAGTGCAGGGAAATGCAAGGTACTGCACCTGGGGGCCAGAAACCCGGGCCAAGTGTACACCCGGGGGGGGGGGAATGCTACAAGTCTCGATGGCTGAGAGGGACCTGGGGGTGGTGGTGGATGTCAAGATGAACAACTCAGAGACTTATAGGAGGGCAGCAGCCAAGGCCAACAGGATGCTGGGATGCATCACTAGGGGATCACATCCAGAAGGAGGAAGTGATACTCCTCTGTATAACTGCTTGGTGAGGCGCACCCTTAGTACTGCATGCAGTTTGGAGGCCACTTAAAGAGGGACATTAAACTCCTGGAGAGAGTCCAGGGGGCAACCAAATGATTTGGGGCTTGGGGACAGGACCTATGAGGAGAGGCTCTGAGGAGCTAAATATGTACACATTGGAAGAGAGAAGGACCGGGGACATGATAGAGGTCTTCAGGTACATGAAGGGGGTAAATAGGGGAGGAACAGTCAGGGTGCTTCGAAGGAAGGAGGAGGGGGCCACTAGAGGGCATGGGTGGAAGCTGGAGGGGGGAAAATTCAGGGGAGAAAGGAGGAGGTGCTACTTCACTGAGAGGGTGGTGGAGCCATGGAATGCACTGCCTAGGTGTCTGGTGGAGGCAGAGACGGTGGAGGAGTTCAAGAGGGGATGGGACAGGTACAGGGGAAGGGTTCTGGAAGCAAAATCCAATGCAGCAAGAATATCCGGAACTGGGAAGGGAGAAGCCAGGGAAGGCGAGGGGGGAAGCAAGGTCAGCTCCCAGGGTGGGGGCTGACCAAACGAGCAGACGCGAAAGACTGTTAGGCCTATTCTGCTGGCATTTTAGTATGTTCGTACTTGACTATGGGGATATTCTTTACAGACAAGGGACTAGCACAGCTTTAAAAAAGCTGGACATCCTATACTATCATGCCCTAAAATTCATTTCAGGAGCACACTATGTTATTCACCACTGTACCTTATGTGCCCTAGTCAGCTGGACCTCCCTCAGCCTAAGACGCTACAGAAATGCAACAAATTGGACATGCTGTACTATTACTAAGAAACTGCCTCCATACATCTCTGACTGCTTTCCCATTTGCTCTCATGGTATCTATATGCTAAGAAGCTCCTCCTATATCTCCCTAGTTATTCCTAAAGTTAAAACTTGGTTCAGCAAATCTTCCTTAAGCTATTCCCTTCCCTCCTTGTGGAACATGCTACAGAAAACCCTACAAATATCCAGTCCACTTACCTTGGCTACCTTCAAAACATTAGTTGCTAGTGCTGCCACAGAAATGTATAACTGTGTTTCCTAAAACTATGTTGCTAACCTCCTTCCCCGTCTCTTCACCTCTACTTCTTTTCCCCCTACAACTGTTCTTCCTCCGCTTTTGTCATTCTTTCATCTCCTCCCATGTACATGCTCCTTCTGTCTAACTCTTGCCCTGGGCATATTCTATTATAATCTATTATTATCTGTTCCACATGGTTGACCTTGCTATCCTGGCAGACACCTTGTCATACCTGGTTGTTTGCTTTCAATGCTTTGTTCTTAAATGAATCTTCACTGTATAAACCCGACCTGTACACTAATATAAATGTTATGCTGTCTTATAGTGTATGAACTGACCTATACATTTTATCAAATGCTATGCTGTTTTTCGTTTTGAAAATTTTTATTTTATTATGCTGTATACCCTACTTGTCCCAATGTTTTACTGTTGTTAACTTTGTAACTACTTCCAGGTTCATCTTGTAAATGAGTTCTTGTCAATGATGTTTCACCTGGCTAAATAAAGATTGATTGATTGATTGCTCTGATGTCAGCTGCAGGGGGATTCTGTGATTTGTAGGAACAGAAGATGTCAGCCTACAAGTAAGCAAAATTAGCCTGATACAATGTATTATACTATGATAACCAGAAAGGAAACCAAAATGTTTTTGCACATAAAGTGCACATTGGGATCAGCCCCACACCTGAGTGTGGTCCCTTTGTGATGACTGTTTACCTTTAATGTCTTCATAAGTGACATGGCAGATGAAGTGTAAGGGAAGGTATGCCTTTTTGCAGATGATACCAAAATCTACAAAATGGTGGGCACTCAGTAGGGGGGGGACAATGTGTAGGGATCTTTAGAAAGTCAGGAGTGGTGAAAAACATGACAGCTGGGTATCAATGCCAAAAATTGCAAAATAATGCACCTAGGGCATAGGAACCCAGGAACAGAATATAAGATGGCAGGGCAGTGTGACAAAGCCACCAATAGCTTGTTCTAGTTCAAGGTCAGTTGGCATTCATCTGTATCCCTGTCCCCCCAGGTCGTGCCCAAAGAATTTGTCTAGTGCACTTACCCAGTCAACAAAAAACTGAATAAAATAAATAAATAGTCCGATGCTGGGATGCATTGGGAGAGGTGGATTTTTTGTTGTTCCTATAGATTTTTATGGTTTTTCTCCTGTTCCCGTGCCCCGGGTGTGCGGGCGCATGTGGAGGCATGCGCACGCCACGCCTTGAGACACCCACCAACTACACTGCCTCCCCCTCTCACCTACGCTACCTACTAGACCTCCACCCAGAGGGAGCAAAACTATGGGGGGGTGACAACCACCCCGGGAGAGGAGAGCTACCTTTCAGCTGCTCAGTCCTGCTGCCTCCCTCCCCCCCCCCCTTCCATGCCAGCTCTCTGATGACCCAAGGTTGTTCCCAGACTTGGGTTGCCAGCGTAGTGTGAGGTAAGGCTTCCAGCACCTCAACCCTCAGTACCACTAGGCCAGCTCAGAGAGAGGTGTATAGCACGACAAGGGAGGAGTATTGCCACTGTATCACTCTCTTGTGAGACCACACCTGAAGTATTGTGTCTAGTACTGGAGGCCACACCTTAGAAAATACATAGACAAAGTGAAGGCAGTCCAGAAGAGGACAACTAAAATGGTCCAGGGGTTGTACTAAAAACCCTATTAGGAGAGACTGAGGGATCTCTTCACATACACCCTGGAAGAGAGAAGAGTGAGAGGGGACATGATAGAGGCCTACAAGTAAATTACAGGGGTGGATAGGATGCAGGAGGGAAGGGGAGTCTCTTTCAAAGGAGGAGGAACACCAGGATCAGAAGGCAGGTGATGAAGCTGGAGGGAGGGAAGGTAAAGAGGGATGTGAGGAAGTACTACTTCACAAAAAGAGTGGTAGAAACCTGAAATAAACTGTCAGTGGACGTGGTGGAGGTGAAAACAGTAGGAGACTTCAACTATACATTGGGTAGACATAGAAAAATATTAATAAATAGGTAGAGGAGAGGGATGGATGGTCACCGGAGACCAGTTAAGGTCTGTGGAGGACTAGGCAGGGACCGTCTGGGCAGACTAGGTGGGCTAAGTAGTCCTTTTCTGCCAATAAATTCTATGTTTCTATGAAAGTGGTGAATTATTACTTATTTCATCCAAAGTATTTTTTCTTTTCTTAATTAGATTTTCTACTTGAGAATATTTGGTGTGATGTGTGGGACAGTACTCTATCTTTTTTTTTAAATTATCTGTTTATTTCTTTTTCCTGTTTTCTCCCCCACCCTCACATCCTTGGTGGAGCATGTGCATGTGGTGGCATGTGCATGTCACGTACAATGGGACGCCCACCTTACCAGTCGCCCATAGCTGCCTGTGCCACCACCGGACCTCCACCTGGTGATGGTGGGACTGTGGATGGGCAGTCTTCCCTTCCGGGAGAGAAGAGCAGCCACGAGGCTGCTCAGTCCTTCTCCCACATTCCCCCCCATGACTGGCACCCCAATAACCAGAGGTCATTTCCAAACCCGGGTCACTGGCGTAGCACGAGGAAAGGCGTCCAGTGCCTCAACCCTCAGCACCACTGGGCCGGCTAGACAGTACTCTATCTGGAGACTGACATACTCATCAGTCCTGTGGCCTCACCAACTATGACATCGCAACTGCCCATGAAGAGCCAATCACCTGCTGCCATATTGGGCAGGAAGCACTTCTTCACAGAGAGAGTGGTGGACACTTGTAATGTCCTGCTGGAAGAGGTCTTCTCATTGAAGACAGTGGGCAGCTTTAAGAGAGGCTGGGATAGGAATGGGGGAAGGTAAGGATCATGGATAGGGAGGATGTGAGGAGTGAGGAGGGAGGGCAGGGACATATGCTCAAGCTGTGGACCCTGCAATATGAGAAGACTTGACAGACCAAATGGCCTTCTTCTGCTGGCTTCTTCGTATGCTTGTATGTTCGTATACCAGGCTATACTCTGTTTAGGAAGGACAGGTTGGGTAAGCAGAGGGGAGGAGTAGCTCTTTATGTAAGGGATGGCATAAAGCAACTGAAATACAGGGAATACAGGGAGGAACAGATGCACTGTGGATCACCATAGAACTGGGAAATGGAGCCACTATTCACACTGGGGTGATCTACAAACCTCCAGCATATGGTGAGCAGATGGACAGGTTCTGCTGAATACTGTGTCCAGTTCTGGAGGCCTCATCTACATATGGACATAGATAGGGATGGGTGGAAGTGGTTCAGAGGAGGGCAACCAAAATGGTGCAGGGACTACATCGCAAACCTTATGAGGCCAGGCTGAGGGAATTAAATATGTACTCCCTGGAGGAGAGGAGGGAGAGGGGGGATATGACTGAGACATTTAAGTACGTCACAGGGAATTAGTAAGGAGAACAGCCAACTTTACAACAAAGCCAACTCTAAGCAACTCTGGGGGGGGCACTAAACTCCTTACTGGGCAAAGTCAGGACATCTGACCAGATCACCCTCCTTACTGATGGAAAATCATCAAATGACTCAAAGTGCATGGCTACTTTGCATAACCCTTTTTTTGGTGATATTGACAAATACAAGACTCCTCTCTCCCAATCCCATTCAGCCCAGTGCTCCCAACATCCTCCCACAAGCACCATTAACAGCCACCCCAACTTTCTATTTCAAAGCACTCTCCCCTGCTGACATGGTCAAACATATTATTTAGAATAACCCAAAACTCAGAATTGGCAAGGACAGCCTTGACTACCATATCCTCAAACTAGTCATTAAAGACATTACTATCCTCCTCACCAGTATCTTTAATGTCTCACCCCACAGATTCTTCAGCATCTATTGACAGATGCAGAATGCCAACTGGGTTGAGCTGCCCCGGAGAGGAGGAGGAGTCAATGTAAATAATAATAAGCTTTATTTATAAAGCATCTTTCCCAAGATCAAAGCGTTGAACAAATTCCTGTAAAACACATATAGATAAAACAACATATACAAATTATTACATAAAATCAATAAATCAAATCAGACATTCCAATATATAAATCAGCAGCAGCAATATTAATGAGAAATGTTTTATCAGCTGGGACTGTCAGGGAAAGCTAACTTAAATAAGTGTGTTTTGAGAGCTGACTTAAAACTCTGGACGGTCAGGCACTCCCTAACCTGACGAGATAGAGAATTCCACAGAGTAGGGGCCGCATATAAAAAAGGAACTGGCCCCAGATGTCTTCAAATGCACCCTGGAAATCTCTAGCAATCCCTCATTGGTGGATTGAAGTGGTCAGGAGGGGGGCAGTAGGGGCAAAGGAGATCTTTCAGGTAGCAGGGTCCTTGCTATTTTAGGGCTTTGTAGGTCAGCAAGCTGACCTTGAAGGTGATCCGCCACTGTACAGGCAGCCGGTGCAGTCCATGGAGCACAGGTGTAATGTGATTGGCCCTAGAAGTACCAGTCACTAACCTGGCCACCGCATTCTGCACTAGCTGAAAGTAGCAGATATCAGCCCCCAGTAGCCATAGGTACAGGGCATTGCAGTAGTCAAGTCGGGTGGTCATGAAGACATGGACCAGGGTGGAAAGATCATTGGGAGGAACCAGATGTTTCACCTGGGCGATATTCCTCAGATGGTAAAATGAGATCGTGACAACAGCCGACACCTGAGATTTCAGAGTCAGCTCATTGTCAAAAAATAACGCTCAGGTTATGCACCTGATGTGAGGTGGTCAGCTGAGCATCCACCGAGCCGAAGCCCAGATGACTGCCCAGCTCACACACCTGCCAATTGATGATCTGGGTCCACCACCAGCACCTCAGTCTTATCTAGATTCAGCTTCAGCCAGCTGGCACTCATCCAGTTCTGGATCTCGGAGAGACAGTTATTAAATATTGAGACTGCATCCTCCTGCCTGGGCACAAAGGACCGGTACAGTTGAGTATCATCTGTACAGCAGTAAAAACTCAAACCATACCACCTAACAATGTCTCCCAATGGCAGCATATACATTGCGAACAACATGGGTGATAAAATGGAGCCCTGCAGCACCCCGCAGGATAGAGGGAGAGTGGCAAAGGAATAAATCCCAGTGACGACTCTCTGAGTTCTACCTTTCAGAAAAGATCTAAACCTTCTGAGGACTGTACCAGACAGTCCACAGATGAACCACAGGCACTACAATAGCACACCATGGTCCACAGTGTCAAATGCTGCAGAGAGATCAAGGAGGACCAAGATGGAATGAGTCTTCCAATTCCTCGCTATTAGGAGATCATTGAGTACCCAGACAAGGGCCGTCTCAGTACTATATCTCTTCCTAAATCCAGACTGGAGAGAATCATAAACATTGTGGGTGGTGCGATGGTCATCCAGCTGCAGCACAGATACATTGACCGGTCAGAAGAGAGAGAGAGAGTGGGGCGTGCTGCCTACAGTCAGCCTGAAGGATCTCAGAACTTTTTCTCTGCTGACTAGGCAACACCGCCCCAGAACTCTCTCTCTCTCTCTTCTGAACCTTTGGAGACCTTCTTGTGAGGTGTTTTCTTCATTTTAGTGCTGCCTTTACTTTTGTGAGGTACTGTTTTTACTTTTAAACAGCTTCTCGGCCATTCCCACTTGGCCCTAGGAACTCCAGACTTTTTCACATTTTCTTGTGCTTGAGCGCCGTTTCTGAGGTAAACGTTACCATGTTTGTGGAGAAATCCACAGTTTTCTTATTTTCCTTGGTAGTTTTCAGTGATAAGTGTGTTTTTTCCATGGTTTTACTGTTTTTTTTGTAATTTTAAGGCAAGGTTTAGCAGCATTTTCCCATGGTTTTTACCCTTACCTAGGGACCACTGTACATTTATCTAAAGATACCTGATAATTTAGAGGGTTTCTTTGTCTTATCTTTAAGGGAAACCTCTCTGTGTTGGGCAGTTGGCTTCTGAGGTATGGAGGTGGTTACTGTCATTCGAAACCACTATTGTCTCTAAAAAAATGAAATAAAATAGTTAACTAGATATATATTTATAATTTGTTCTCTGGCCAAGCACAAATTAGCTTGGCTATCCAGTGTGCCTCCTCTCCTCTAAAAGTGCTGAGGAGGGTTCCTCAAGTCAACACAAAAATAGAGAGAAGTCCTCTAAGGACCATAATGTAAATAAGTCTGATAAAAGTAAGAATTCTAGCCAAGCCACAAAAAGACAGAATTAGCAGCGTTCTGATACAGTCCCTGCAAAAAAAGCAAAGAAAGATAAACATACCACTGCCCTTCCCTCTGGAAGGCAAAGGGAGAAATTGATGGTTAATAGAGATATGTTTGGCATGTATATCAGATTTTACAATCTATGGACAATTTTTTCTCGGCTTCTTTGGGGCCTGGTACACCTCTCCATGACACTGGGTATACCCAGGGATTTTGTTAATAAAGCAGAGGATGATGATGAATTTCCACAGGGTCACCCCTTAGACCCAGATGGTCACCCCAGTGGTGATTTGCCTGATGATAATGATGAAGTGTCTTCCTATTTTACATTTGTTAAACAGATGGTGGACATCCTGGAACTTTCCCTCCAGAACGACACCAAACAAGAGATAGAGGAAACATAGAAACATAGACTTTGATGGCAAATAAGGACCGCTTGGCCCATCCAGTCTGCCCATGTCCCTACCTATTGGATAAGCTGCAAATCTTAGTTAACCAACAGCCTACTTCTTCCCAACCCCCCACCAGAATTGCCTTATGTCTGTCCCATGCATTCTTGAATTCCCCCACTGTTTTTGGCCCCATGACCTCCTTAGGAAGGCTGTTCCATGCACCCATTACCCTCTCCATGAAAAAATACTTCTTCACATTGCCCTTGAGCCGTCCCCTCTATCTTAAAATTGTGCCCCCTTGTTCTTGTGTAACCCCTTTGTTACCCAGGGTTACTAGAATCCCAGTAAGACCTAGTGGTAGGCAGGGAAGGCAGCTTGTGAAACTCCAGTTAAATGGGTTTCACACTGTCTCACTCTGTCCTCAGTCACAGCTGAGACTTGAGAGATGACATCACTTTAGAACTGTCGTAGCTGCATGAGCCACATTTGGAATCTTCAGCTCAGAGAGTGAGTTTAGAACTTTGGGAATTTCAAAGTCAGTCTTCAGTTTGTCCTTAAGCAAACAGTGAGGAAATCAGTGAGTTGTCTGTTTGCCTCCACACAGAAGGAAGTGTTCCTGAGTTTCACCTTTTTAAAGTGATGGAGACCGCTCCCCCGGTCTCAGTGCCCTCTCCCTCGGGGGGGGGGTAGGAAGAGTTCTCTGTGGGTTCCAGGGGCAGTCCCCTTCTCCCACCCTGGGAAGAAAGCTGCCTGTTTTAAGTTCAGTCTGTTCATGTATAACAGCAAAGGTTACAGTACTTCGCCTGTGAAGCACCTGCAATGAATGGGTGAGTGTTTGGCTCCATTGGAAGGGGCAAACATCTTGTTTTCTTTCGTTGGATTTCAAGTAAATGTGGACTGCTATTTGGGAGGTCTATGTCAACTAGGACAAACAAATAGAGCAGTCAACTGTTTAAAGTGTTAATGGATTTAAAGTTCACTGTAGAGGGGGTGCTTGAGGTCATCCACCGTTCAATCTACATTTTAAAGTCCAAAGTTTTCTGTGTGTCCAGAGAAATGGCCGGGTATGGGATGTGGGAGCTGGAGGTGGGAAAACCCCCCATCTTTAGTAACAAGGTTCACCTCTGTGGATTTCTTCTGTGTTTTTGCTACTTGCCTCATGCACTTGGCCAGTGATGGGTGGGTACCCAGACGGGTCTCAACTTGAAAATCTCTAGGAGTCACAGACTCTAAGTGGTGTGGGAGCCACAGGATGGGAAAATTACCCTTGTTGGATGGGAGTCTCCTTGTTTGATGGGAGTTTCAATTGGAAGTACGAAAACAAATCTCTCTAGGAGTCGCAGACTTCAAGTGGTGTGGGGAGCCACAGTTTGGGGGTCTCCTTGTTTGATGGGATGTCTTTCCAAGTAAAGTTTGGGTTCATTCGCCAGGTGAACTGTCAGACGAGTGGCCGGCAGGGGAGCCGGGCCAGTCGGGCTATGTATTCAATGCGCATGCAAAGTCCGGGCTGAGTGCCTGGTGGGTCCAAAGCCAGACAACTGTAGTAATGTGTTCATTCCTCAAATGGACCGCTGTGTTTTAACCTCTAATCTGCACATACAATAACGTAGCCCTTTGGGGGACCATGCAATGCTTTGTTTATGTTCAGTTAGTTAATAAATAAAGCCACACTGAAAAATCCCAATTCTGGTTCTGGACATTACAGTTATTGCTTCCTGTAGTTGGATTTACTTGGGTGCCCCTGTGCAGAGTAGCCAAACCTAGGTCTCTTGTGCCAGGTAACCTCATCCTTCCCCGAACCCGCACACACATATGTGTTACACTTGTAAATCTTTTTTTCTGAAAGATGCTACCCTCTAGGACTTTGTTGATTCCCTTGAGACCCTTGAAAGTTTTTATCATGTCCCCCGTCTCCTTCCTTCCTCAAGGGTATACATATTAAGCTCCTTTAGTCTCTCTTCATATGGCTTCTGGTGCAGACCCTGCACCATTTTAGTTGCCCTCCTCTGGACTGCCTCCATCCTGTCTATGTCCTTGTGGAGATGGGGTCTCCAGAACTGCACCCAGTACTCCAGATGGGATTTCATCAACTGTCTGTACAGAGGGGAAACAACTTCATGTTTTCTACTGGTGATGCCTCTTCTTATACATCCCAGTATCCCCCCAGCCCTCCTTACCGCCTTCTCCCAATGCTTGCTTACCTTTAAGTCATCTGATATGATTACCCCCAGGTCCCAATCCATTTTTGTTGTTGTTAGTACCTCCCACCCCACTGTGTACACTTCCTCTGGATTTTTGTTTCCCAGGTACATTACTTGGCACTTCTTTGTATTGAATCTAAGCTGCCATAGTTTTGATCATCCCTCCAACCTTTCCAAGTCCCTTCTTATCCTTTCCACCCCCCCTTGTGCATCAACCCTGTAGCAGATGTTTGTGTCATCTGCAAAGAGGCATACTTTTCCTTTTAGTCCCTCCACAATGTCACCTATAAATACATTGAAAAAGGATTGGACCCAGCACTGAACCCTGCGGTACCCCGCTAGTAACTCCCCTTTCTTCAGAGTGTACTCCGTCTACTATTACCCTCTGTGTTCTATTGTCCAGCCAATTTTTTACCAGGCTACCATCCTGGAACCTATTCCCAGACTGCTAAATTTGTTTGTTAATATTTTGTGTGGGACTGTGTCAAATGCCTTGCTAAAGTCTAGGTAGGCCATGTCCGTAGCCCCTCCCTGGTCTACTACTTTGGTCACCTAGTCAAAGAAATCTATTAGGTTCATCTGACATGACCTTCCCACTGTGAATCCATACTGCCTTGGGTCCTGTGCCCCGCTGGACTCTAGGTACTCAGCAATTATTTCTTTCAGAAGTGATTCCATCATTTTCCCTACCACTGCGGTCAAACTGACAGGTCTATAATTTCCTGCCTCTGCTTTGCTTCCACTTTTGGGAAAGATAATCACAACCACCTTCCTCCAGTTCTTAGGTACCACAATATCCCCCATGATTTGTTAAAAAGGATAGTCAGTGGTGTCACTAGTTCTCCCCTTAGTTCTTTTAGAATTCTGGGGTAAATCCCATCAGGGCCCATTGCTTTGTTCACCTTCAGTTTTAGGAGTTCTTTCACAACCCTTTCTTCTATAAATGGACTGGTATCGACCCCCATATCCAGAGTGCTTCTATTGATTGGATTAGGTACCTCCCCTCCTCTTCCTTTGTGAATACTGAGCAGAAGTATTCGTTCAGTATCCCTGCTTTTTCACTGTCGCCTCTGCCCACCCACCCTCCCTATATTAGCCCTCACTATCCCTTTCTTGTTTTTCTTCACTCCCTAATGTACCCATAAAAGGTTTTATCTCCTTCTTAACTGAGTTGGCTATCTTTTCCTCAGGTTGGGCCTTTGCTATTCCGACTGCCTTCCCCACTTTCTTCTGCTTTAACTGGTACAGTTCTCTGTCCTGCTCCTTCTGTGTTTCCTTATAATACCTGAATGCTCTTTTTCTACCTAACTTCCCCGCCACCTCTTTTGAGAACCATAGTGTTTGTTTTTCCTTTGTTTTGATTTATGTGCTTCACACAAAGGCTTGTTGCCTCTGTGATGGCAGTTTTGATGTTTCCCATTGTTCTTACTAACATACTAACATACTAAAATGCCAGCAGAATAGGCCTAATGGTCTTTCGTGTCTGCCCATTTGGTCAGCCCCCACCCTGGGTGCTGACCTTGCTGTCCCCCTCGCCTTCTCTGGCTTCTCCCTTCTCAGTTCCAGATATTCTTGCTGCATTGGGTTTTGCTTCCAGAACCCTTCCCCTGTACCTGTCCCACCCCCTCTTGAACCCCTCCACCATCTCTGCCTCCACCAGCCCCCTAGGCAGTGCATTCTAAGGCTCCACCACCCTCTCAGTGAAGTAGCACCTCCTCCTTTCTCCTCTGAATCTTTCCCCCTCCAGCTTCCACCCATGCCCTCTAGTGGCCCCCTCCTCCTTCCTTCGAAGCACCCTGACTGTTCCTCCCCTATTTACCCCCTTCATGTACCAGAAGACCTCTATCATGTCCCCCCGATCCCTTCTCTCTTCCAATGTGTACATATTTAGTGCTTCGAGCCTCTCCTCATAGGTCCTGTCCCCCAAGCCCCAAATCATTTTGGTTGCCCTCCTCTGGATCCTCTCCAGGAGTTTAATGTCCCTCTTTAAGTGTGGCCTCCAAAACTGCATGCAGTACTCAAGGTGTGGCCTCACCAAGCAGTTATACAGAGGGAGTATCACTTCCCTCCTTCTGGAGGTGATCCCCCTAGCGATGCATCCCAGCATCCTGTTGGCCTTGGCTGCTGCCCTCCTACAAGTCTCTGAGTTGTTCATCTTGACATCCACCACCAGCAGCCCCAGGTCCCTCTCAGCCATCGAGACTTGTAGCATTTCCCCCCCAAGGGTGTACACTTGGCCCGGGTTTCTGGCCCTCAGGTGGAGTACCTTGCATTTCCCTGAATTGAACCTCAGCTTCCACTTTCTAGACCATCTTTCCAGAGCCTCCAGGTCCCCCTGTAGGGCCACCCTCCCCATCTCCCCATCCACCACCGCCCCCAGAAAATACTGCATCCCTCCCCAGCTCCGAACCCTGCACCATTCCCACTGTAGCCAGCCAACCTCACCACTCCACCAAGGTGCCAGCTCTTCCACCCCTTCTTCTTGCCTGTTTGCTAGTGCTTTTCTGAGACACTTTCCCATTTTACCAAAGTCAGCCTTCCTAAAGTCCAGTACCCTCTCTTTTGTATGGATTTTCTCTATGGCTATGTTTATCGAGAACCACATTGTTTGGTAGTCATGTGTTCCCAGATGGTTACCCACTTCTAAATTTGAGATCCTCTCTCCAACACCATTTGAGAGTACCAGGTCTAAGACTGCTCCCTCCCGAGTGGGATCAAACACTAGCTGTCTGAGGCATGCCCCCGTAGGGCATCGAGAATGACCCTGCTCCTGGATGTGGTTGCAGCAGAGGTGCTCCAGTTAACATCTGGCATATTCAGGTCCCCGTTAAAAAATATCTCCCCTTTTTCTGCCATCCTAAGGATGCCTTCTATCATTTCCTTGTCCATTATCCCTCCCTGAGATGGGGGTCTGTATACAACACCCGTGCAGATTGTGGTGCCATTTCCTGTCTCCAGGGTGACTCACAGTGCCTCCGCTCCTCCCTGTTTACCCTTTAGTTCTGTTGCTTTGATCCCTTCCCTTATGCAGAAAGCTACTCCTTCTACCCTCCCTGTCCCTTCTGTAGATTGTGTAACCTGGTGTGTTGACATCCCAGTCATGGTCCTCTGTGTACCATGTTTCTGTGATGCCACGATATCTAGGCGTCCTTCCTCCATCAAAGCCACTTGTTCAAGGAGCTTGTTACCAAGACTACGAGTGTTGATACTCATTGCCCTCCATTTTTTGATGGCCTTACCCCTTTTAGATTCATCCATGTCCTTACTGCCTTTGCCTGTTTCTCCATTTACCCCCACCCTTCTCCCTTTTGACTTCTCTATCTTGGTGTTTACCTCACTAACTACCTTGTTTTTTTGGGGGGAGGCTGGGATTTCCCTGCTCCTTTTCAGTGTCTGCCCCCTTGCCTAGTTTAAATGCTTGTGTAACCCCCCTGCAAATGGGGGTTCCCAAAAGTCTTCCAGGAGCTTGCCTGAATGCTCCAAGTCTGGGTGGTGTTTGGTGTCTGAGCTGTTTAAATGTGGTTCCAAGTGAGTGCTATTTGAGCCTCCACATACTGTCTCTTTAAGAGCTGTCTGCTTGCAGACTTAACTAGTTTGTATGGGGGGACTGTGTATTTAATGCTCGAATCCCGCCTGAGCTGCTGCCAATTCACTCCGTTTCTGCCGTCACTACATGTGCTGAGGGAGCCTTGTTGATAGATATAACTGTTTGCCAGAAATCATTTAGAGTGACTGAGAAAGTGTAGTTTGTCTAACCTGTCTTCATTTCAGCACAAACTGTTTCAGTCTAGCTCTTTCATTTTGGTCCTGAATTGCTGACTTGGACCAATCAGGATGATAGGGAGACCTTAAGATGGAGCCTGTGGACGAATCGGAATTTGAACTCTCAATTTTGAGCCAGCCACAAGGGGATTGTATGGGCAGTGACTCTGGGAAATGTAGTTTTGACCTTGGAGTCTTTTTTTCACCAACAGAGGGAGTCTTATTGTGAGTGACAGCCGAACCAGCCAACAGAATGGTGTGGAGCTGAAGGAAATGCCCTGCTCTGTTACTGGAAAGCTCAGATTAGTTGTGACAGTGAAGAGAGAAGGAGCTCTGTGCTTCTGCGCTGTATAGTTTTGTGCAGGAAGCACGTGTGAGGCCCTGAGTTTCGGCCTGCAGCCGTTATGAGAGCCAGTTTGGACTGAATCCAAGTTGTGAGGAGAAAGAAGCACCAGAAGTGTGGAAACCAGGCTCACCCTGTAGAAGACTGTAGAAATTGCTGAATCGCGCTCGGTCTGACAGGAACTGAAGCTGCTGTGTGTGCTCCCGGGTATTTTGCAGTAAATGCGATCGGGATTGAGAAGCAGCCTGCCTGGTGTAGTACTTTCCTTTTACATATGAATGTGTGTAGTGCTTGTGGGGAATCGCTATTTCCAGTCCCCTGTGCTGTGTGCTGTGTATTGAAGCTGGAAGCAAACCCCAGCTTGTCTCGGACTAAATCTGTTTGCTATAAACTGCAGTGTGGTCCAGTCACAAGTCTCCATGCTCTGTTGTTTCTGACAGTCCAGAGAACATCCACCATCTGGTTCTCAGCTTGGGTATTGTGAGTACAAATCAGGGTATTCCCCTGCAGCCTGTTTTCAAACACAAGTGTGTCATCTAATTCTTGTTGTTTCACTACTTCATGGACTGAGCCATCCGGCTCCGGTTTACAATTGGGTGTTGTGCATATATTTTCTTCTACAGGGCCCCTATCCATCAGCACCTGCCGGTCAACCCCAGGCAATGGACCTGGCTAGCCCCCCATAACCTGGGTACCCAGAGTGTGACTTTTCAGACCCTGTATGTGTGCACAGTACTGTGATTTAATGCCACCAATTAACCTGATTTCCCACTCCTGTGTTACTGTCCCCTAAATAAATCAGTTTTTTAGTTGTTATACTATATACTGTCTGTGGTGTTGGTACTTATGGAAACAGTATTATATTTTGCTGTGTATGTTGTTTAACCTTATTTTACAGGGGGTCCTCAGAGACGTGCTGCAGAATCAGTCTCGAGGGTAAGTGGTGCTTTATGAGTTAACAGTGTGTATACGTGGGGTATTGGGGCTGTAACTCCTGTTTACTGTGTGAGCCACTAGAGGGAACCAAAGGGGGCACAGTGTTCCAGAGGGCTGTGATTAAGCTAGTCTAACCACTACAAACCCTGACCTCTGGGTGGAGGCACCAGCCATGAAACCTAGGCCTCTCAACCTGTCAGTAGTCAAGCAGGCAGGGGAAGTAGCCCTTGGGATAACACCACCTGGGGGTTACATCTTGGAGGCACCACTGGGATTTCGTGTCCTCTAGTGGCCACATTTATGAACCGCTGTAAAAAAAATTAAATGGGTACCCCGACAGAAGTGGCTGTACACCGGTTGGTGGAGTGGTGTACTGGGGAGGAGATCGACCCCCAAAATGCTATGCTTATCCTGGACATCCCCCTGGGTATCAATACAGACACTGTACAGAGAGTACTTTCTAAGGTGGAAGGTTTACAAAACCCTGTGGTGGTGGGTCGACATGCTGATTTGCTCACCCATACTTTCATGGCCTTAGTAGAGTATAAGGACCCCATAGATAGCTCCAAAGTGCCACAGACTATTACCCCAGAGGGAGCCCTCACTGCCTGGAGAGTGATAACTAAGGACAGTAAAGACCCGGGGGGAATGACCCCCCCACTATCTGAAAGTTTTGAGGAGAAATTTGCTAAATTGTTGCTGGAGGAGGGGAAAACTGTGGAGAATTTAAAGAAACTATTATTGCCACCTGGGGGCGTTCCTTTCCCAATACCATCTCCCCCTCCAGCACCCGTTATTGCCCCTCCTTCTGTGCCAGTGCTAGCCCCTATGTTTGTACCTGCCATTAGTCATGACTCTTACCGCAAGTTCAAAGTATTCTCTGACATCCGCCCTACTCCAAATGGGGAGGTCGATCTGGAAACCTGGATAGACTCTGCTACCCTTGCAGTACAAAACTGGCAATGCTCTGAGGCAGAAAAAAGGGCTTGCCATGGGGAGAGCCTCCAGGGACCTGCCCAACATACTTTTCGCTCCCTGAGGGTCTCTGACCCTGATGCCAAAACCCAAGAGTACCTAATTGCCCTTGAAAATGTGTTTGGGGGCACCACTAGTGTTGAGGCCCTGAAATGGAAGCTTAAAGATGTTAGACAACAGCCGGAGGAATTGTTATTTGCCTATATGTTTCGATCAGAGGGAATCTTGCAAACCATTTTTCGAAAGGGGGGTTGGACCTCTAGTGAAGTGGACTGGGTAAGACTGGATCATATACTCTCCTCTGCCTGGCACTCTAGCTGGGTGTTGTTCAAATTGCAATTGCATCAAAGGAAATCTAGTCCCTTGCCTTTCCATGTGTTGATGAAAGAGGTACGAGAAGTTGAGGAGGAGGAAGGTTTTTCAGAGCCCTGTGCAGTCGTAGCTGCTACATCCCCTGCTCCAGGTGCGGGGTCAGATGCTGATGGTCTGGAATCACCAAAATCACATGACAGAACCCGAGACCCAAATGTCAGCCAAGGGGGGCCCAGCCAGAGAGGGATGGCTACCAATGTTCTGCCATGGGATGAACTGCTGAGGGAGTTCAGGGAAGCACTAAATAGTCTCTTTATGAAGGCCTCTCCTACGAGTACAGGCCCCAACTCTTACTCGACTGCATCCGCTATGGGGGTGGGGGTGCCCCTCCCAGACATCTCCTCCTGACAGCAGCTCAAAGCTTGATATCTTGACTATGGAAGTGGGGGAACTGAAGAGAATTCTCCAAATGTCCAACCCACCACCGGCTGAGGTGGCACCAAGGTTTTCTATTGATAGTACCAATGCCACAGCCTCCAGTGTGATGCCTCGGTCACCCCAAACTTCAGCAGACATATTTTGCCATAATTGTGGGAAGGATGGGCACATGAAGAGGGAATGCCAGTCTTGGAAAGACTTAGAGAGAGAGTGGTGAGCCGCCTACAAGGAGAGCTTTGGAGCACAAAACAGTGGTTAAGAGGTGCACGAAATGACCGCAGTGAAGGTCCCAAAAATGCTAACTCACATCCTTCTGTGGCTAGATCATCTACCCAGGCCCTTGCTACTGCCTCTCCAGACTGGTCCAGAATAGTGGGCACTTCAATGGAAGCTACAGTAAAAGTGAATGCTGTGCCCACCAGAGCTGTGTTGGCCAGTGGCTCCCAAGTGACAATTATGTTCCAAGATTGGTATCAGAAGCATTTGTCAGACATACCCTTACAACCATTGGAAGGACTGCATGTATGGGGGTTAAGTAAGAAGGCCTACCCCTACTCCGGGTATATCCGAATTTGGCTATCTTTCCCTACCTCCATGGCTGGAGTGGTAGAGCAAGTAGAGACCCTGGCCTTAGTGTGTCCCCCTACTGGACTGTATGATGGGATTCCTCTACTAATTGGGACAAATGCACATATGTTTGGATGGTTGGTGCAGTTGTGTTATGAGAAACAGGGGTCAAGGACTGGTAGAGCTTTGAGAATTCTGGCCTTGATCAAGAAGGCCTATGAGGCCCAGAGAGATAGTGAAGGAGTGGACTCAGAGGAACTGGTTGGAATTGTCTGGAAGAAGGATCCTGAGTCTCTGATCCTGGCGCAAAATGCCCAGTGTACCTTACAGGGGGAAGTCTGTATCAGAAAGGATGTCAAGAATAAAATCCTCATGTCATACTGGATGCACCAGGCGATGGGAAATTGCCGGAAGAGCTGCTGGTCAAGCAAGTATTTTGCCTGCCAGAGCCCATGCTTATGCCAGACGGATAATGGTCCAAGTTCATAATGTGTCTGATAGAGAGATTTGAGTAAATAGAGGTTGCACCCTGGCTAATGTACATTGTGCAGATATGGCAGTGCTACCCAGTAACAAGTGTTCGGGGGAAAATGACAGAGTGACGCCCGACTTGTTTGATTTTGGTGACTCCCCGCTGCCAGTCGAATGGAAGATGAGAATCAGTAGAAAGCTTTCCCAGAGAGACCAGGTGTTTTCTTTCAAACAATGGGATGTAGGGTGTGTGCAAGGAGCTGAGCACCACATCCGGCTGCATGATGAAAGGCCATTTTGTGAAAGGTCTCAACGCCTGGCACCTGCTGACATAGATGATGTGAGATGGCATCTGCAAGAGATGCTTGCTGCTGGTGTAATACAAGAATCCAGAAGCCCATATGCTCCACCTATCGTGGTAGTGAGGAAAAAGAATGGGACAGTAAGGATGTGTGTGGATTATCGCACCTTGAACCAGCGGACTATTCCTGATCAGTACACAATACCCCTCATTCAGGATGCCTTAGACTGCCTGAATGGTAGTAAGTGGTTCTCAGTGTTGGATCTTTGCAGTGGGTACTACCAGATCCCGATGGCCACAGAAGACCATGAAAAGACGGCCTTTATCTGTCCGCTTGGTTTCTATGAATTCATGAGGATGCCTCAAGGGATTTCAGGTGCTCCAGCCACTTTTCAATGACTGATGGAGTATGCGTTGGGGGACATGAACTTGTTAGAGTGCCTGGTATACCTAGATGATGTTATTGTGTTTGGACCGACTGGAAGACTTTGGCCTAAACTATCCATTGATAAATGTCAGTTCTTCCAAACCTCTATAAAGTATGTGGGACACATAGTACCCACCGAGGGAATAGAAACAGACCCGAGTAAAGTTGAAGCCTTGACCACCTGGCCACAGCCCCACAATCTAAAAGAACTGCAAAGATTCCTGGGATTCTGTGGTTACTATCGCCCGTTCATCAAGGACTATTCAAGAGTGATTTGTCATTTACTTAATCTTACACAAGATTACCCTCCTACTAACAAAAAATATAAGAGGTTGGGTTATTCTGAGCCTGAGAGAGTGTATTTCTGTACTAATGAAGTATTTGGAGCCAGATGGACACCTGAGTGTGAAGCTGCTTTTCATGAGATTATATATCAACTTACCCACGCTCCTATCCTTGCCTATGCAGATCCAGCGAAGCCCAATGTCTTGCACTCTGATGCTAGCCTGCAAGGCTTGGGGGCTGTATTGTACCAAGAGCACGAGAATGGCCTGAGACCAGTGACCTTTTTCAGTAGAAGCCTGACCCCATCCGAAAAGAACTATCCTGTACATAAGTAGAGTTCCTAGCTTTGAAGTGGGCCACTGTTGACCAGTTCCACGAGTACTTGTATGGGGCTAAGATACTAGTAAAAACTGACAATAATCCTTTGACCTATGTGCAGACTTCAGCTAAGTTGGATGCCACTGGCCATAGGTGGCTGTCTGCATTATCTACATAAGACTATGCAGTTGAATACAGAGCAGGCCTGAATCACATAGATGCTGATGCTCTCTCCTGGAGGCATGTTCCCCAGAATGAGTGGGTCAGACTGTCAGAACCTGATATTCGAGCACTCTGCCAGGAGTTTGACAGGGAGGAACAAATGTCCACAGACGCAGTGGACTATATGGTGGATTGTTTGGGACCCTCTGAGAATTGCATACCTGCTGCTTATTGCCACTTTTCTGCAATAGATATTGGTGCACTGCCTCAGCTGGACAATGACAGTATTCAACGGGCTCAATCCCAAGATCCCATGATCAAATCAGCATTAGAAGCCCTCTACACAGGGAAAGATGCGTCCAAATTACCCTCCACTGATTTAAGAACTGCATTGTTATACAAGGAAGGCTCTAAGTTGAAACTGAGCAATAGACTGTTACACAGAGAAACAGTAGACAGAGGGGGACAAATAGACAAACAACAACTAGTGCTGCCCACTGCCTTTTGAGACTCAGTATTGAGGTCCTTACACAACCACATGGGGCATCTTGGTATAGACAGAACACTTGACTTGGTGAGATCCAGATTCCATTGGCCTAAGATGGGGGCTGATGTTGAGCAACACATTCAAACTTGTAGTTGCTGTTTACAGAGGAAAGCTTTGCCCCAGAGGGCTGCCCCCCCCTTGTTAACATCACCACCAGTGCCTCCATGGAGCTGGTCTGTATTGATTTTCTGAGTTTGGAGTGCGATCAAAGAAATATTAGCAATGTGCTGGTGATTACTGACCATTTTACAAGATACGTCCAAGCTTTCCCCACCAAGGACCAGAAGGCATCCACTGTGGCCAAAGTACTTGTAGAAAACTTTTTTGTTCACTATGGCCCATGGGGCTCCACAAAGAATCCATTCTGATCAAGGGAAGGACTTTGAGAGTCGTTTGATCAAAGAGATGCTTTCTCTGTGGGGGGTGCGAAAGTCCAGAACCACCTCTTACCACCCTCAGGGGGACCCACAGCCTGAACGTTTCAACCGCACTCAGTTAGATATGCTGGGTACCCTCCACCCAAAGGACAAGCCTAGATGAAGCCAACAAATTAGCACCCTGGAACATGCCTATAACTGCACCAAAAGTGATGCCACTGGGTTCTCCCCCTATCACCTGATGTTTGGAAGAGAAGCCCGACTACCGGTAGATGTTTGTTTTGTCGTTTCTCCTGATGAGGTTTGAACTGATAACCATTTACAGTATGTGCAAAAGTTAAAGGCCCAGCAAAATCATGCATACCAACTGGCTCAAACCATGGCTGCCAAAAGAAATCTGGCCAACAAAGAAAGGTATGATAAAAAGGTGAAAGCACAGGAACCCCAGGAGGGGGATCGGGTATTGCTAAGAAATCTGGGACTGCATGGCAAACATAAGATTGCTGACAGATGGCACCATCTCCCTCACATTGTAGTGGGCAAACTAGATGATCTGCCTGTGTACAAAGTAAGGCCTGAGAATAATTCAAAAGATGTGAAACGATGCATAGAAATCATTTACTGCCCATTGGACAAATCTTGATTGAGCCTGAGCCCCAGAAAATGCCCCTCTGGACCAGTGACTGAGCTGCTGCTAGCAAAAATCAAGAAAGCCTGCACCTACAGAAGCTGAGTTAAAGTGTTCCCTCAAGTCCCAGTTGAACATGACTGTCAGTCCATGTCAGAGGAAAGTGAGTGTGGCTTTGAATACTACCCTTCTTACGAACTGAGTCAATTGTTTCGGGGCAATCCCCTAGTCAATCCTGGAGATGAAGCTGGGCCTTCTGGACTGTCTAAGCCCCCAGCTTTGTCCCTGGAGCCAATGCTCCCAGAAAGTAAAGTGCAAAGCATCAAGTCAGATGATATGGAATCACTGTGTATGGTTGAACAGTTTGAGTTTTCAGAGGAGGAAAATGATGGACTGGGGCAAACTGGTGATATACCAGAACAAGAAGAGTGTGTTGAGTGCCCTGATAGTTCACTGCCAGTGTCAGGAACTCCCCATGTGAGCCAAGTGTTGTGACACCTGAAATTGCAACTACTGGAGCTGACAGCGCCCCAAGTTCTAACCTTGCTACCCTGAAAGAAACCCCCCTGGCAAGTAAAGACACTGCTGAAAGTGAGGCTAAAAGTGCAGAGACTGTAACAGCTCCCCCTAGAAAGACTGGGCGAGCTGTAAAGCCTGTGGTGCACCTCAGCTATGATTCTCCTGGGAGGCCTGTAGGCTTGCCTCTCAATGTTGTCCATAAAGGAGTGTATGTGTCCCCGAGCTCATTGCCCAAACTGAGCATAAGTGCTACCTCCAAGTTAATTGTGTTGCCCTCTAGGTATGGTGCCCCTGCCCCATCCAGCCCCAAGGTAGCTGATAGGGAAGGGCCCCCTCTCTTCAGGCTTCATGTATAGGAGGTAATAACCTGAGTTATGGTACAATGTGTGTATAATACTGTGTAAAAAGCGATTTACTGAAAAGTTTCAGAAATGTGTTTCTGGTAAGGTGATATGTTGACTGATGATTATATGTATAAGCCTAATGTGATATTGATGTAAATGTATATGGTTGTATTGAAATTTATGGGGGTACTTACTTGACGCAGACACCAAGTTTTTCCAGGCCAGGAAGAGTGTAACCTCCCTGCAAAAGGGGGTTCCCAAAAGTCTTCCAGGAGCTTGCCTAAATGCTCAAGCCTGGGTGGTGTTCGTGTCTGAGCTGCTTAACTGTGGTTGCAAGTGAGTGCTATTTGAGCCTCCACGTACTGTCTCTTTAAGAGCTGTCTGCTTGCAGACTTAATTAGTTTGTATGGGGGGGACTCTGTATTTAATGCTCGAATCCCACCCGAGCTGCTGCCAATTTGCTCCGTTTCTGCTGTCGCTACATGTGTAGAGGGAGCCTTGTTGAAAGATATAACTGTTTGTCAGAAATCATTTAGAGTGACTGAGAAAATGTAGTTTGTCTAACCTATCTTCATTTCAGCACGAATTGTTTCAGTGTAGCTCTTTCATTTTGGTCCTGAATTGCTGACTTGGACCAATCAGGACGATAGGGAGACCTTAAGATGGAGCCTGTGGACGAATCGGAACTTGGACTCTCAATTCTGAGCCAGCCACAAGGGGATTGTATGTGCAGTGACTCTGGGAAATGTAGTTTTGACCTTGGTGCCTTTTTTCACCAACAGAGGGAGTCTTATTGTGAGTGACAGCCGAACCAGCCAACAGAATGGTGTGGAGCTGAAGGGAATGCCTTGCTCTGTTACTGGAAAGCTCAGATCAGTTGTGACAGTGAAGAGAGAAGGAGCTCTGTGCTTCTGCAGTATATAGTTTCGCATGGGAAGCACGTGTGAGGCCCTGAGTTTCGGCCTGTAGCTGTTGTGAGTGCCAGTTTGGACTGAATCCAAGTTGTGAGGAGAAAGAAGCACCAGAAGTGTGGAAACCAGGCTTACCCTGTAAAATACTGGAGAAATTGTTGAATCGCGCTCGGTCTGTCAGGAACTGAAGCTGCTGTGTGTGCTCCCGGGTATTTTGCAGTAAGTGCGATCGGGATCGAGGAGCAGCCTGCCTGGTATAGTACTTTCCTTTTACATATGAATGTGCATAGTGCTTGTGGGAATCGCTATTTCCAATTCCCTGTGCTGTGTGCTGTGTGTTGAAGCTGGAAGCAAACCCCAGCTTGTCTCGGACTAAATCCATTTGCTATAAACTGCAGTGTGGTCCAATCACAAGGACCTTGTCTCCATGCCCTGTTGTTTCTGACAATCCAGAGAACATCCACCATCTGGTTCTCAGCTTGGGTATTGTGAGTATAAATCAGGGTACTCTCCTGCAGCCTGTTTTCAATCACAAGTGTGTCATCTAATTCTTGTTGTTTTACTGCTTCATAGACTGAGCCATCCAGCTCTGGATTACAATTGGGTGTAGTGCATATATTTTCTTCTACAGGGCCCTGTTCATCAGCACCTGCCGGCCAACCTCGGGCAACAGACCTGGCTAGCTCCCCCCAACCTGGGTACCCAGAGTGTGACTTTTCAGACCCTGTATGTGTGCCCAGTACTGTGATTTAATGCTACAAATTAACCTGATTTCCCCCTCCTGTGTTACTGTCCCCTAAATAAATCAGATTTGTTGTTGTTATACTATATACTGTCTGTGGTGTTGGTACTTATGGAAACAGTATTGTATTTTGCTGTGTATGTTGTTTAACCTTATTTTACAGGGGGTCCTCAGAGACATGCTGCAGAATCAGTCTCGAGGGTAAGTGGTGCTTTATGAGTGAACAGTATATATACATGGGGTATTGGGGCTGTAACTCCTGTGTATTATGTGAGCCACTAGAGGGAACCAAAGGGGGTCACAGTGTACCAGAGGGCTGTGATCAAGCTAGTCTAACCACTACAAACCCTGACCTCTGGGTGGAGGCACCAGCCATAAAACCTAAGCCCCTCAATCTGTCAGTAGTCAAGCAGGCAGGGGTAGTAGCCCTTGGGATAGCGCCACCTGGGGGTTATACTTGCCAATGAAGCATTTAAACTTATCACCTAGGATCTTGGTTCCCCTCCTGGACAGAAGCAGACCATTGCATTGGATTAGGCCTGTATCCCTCCAGGTGGACCCCCCAGTACCCAATGAAGCCAAATCCTGAGCTCTGCACCAGTTTCTCAACAATTGATTGAATCCCATGGTGCAGAGCAACCCAGCCTCATCCATGCCATAGACAGGCAACACTTCTGAGAAGGTTACCATGCATGCTACTTGTCTAAGGCCCCTCCCAATTCCACAAATTCCTCCTGCACTGCTCTGATCTCATTCTCAGCCAGGTAATTGGTCCCTAGGTGGACAATGACATCCAGCTCCCTCCCATAGGAAGACTATGTAGATATGGTGGGTCCTCCTCCTTCAAAGAAGTTGATTTTGCCCATTCATAATGCATTAAAGAGAGCAACTTTTCAAATTCTGGAAACCCCCTACATTTGCCTCAGGGGTGGACAGAAAGATTGAGAGGAAATACCAGCTTGGTAAACAAACTGCTGACTTTCTCTACACACATCCAGACCACAAAGGGGTGGTCCATTCGGCAGCTTGTGACAAAGCTAACATGCCGCTGTCTGCTCAGCCTCCAGAAACAGAGTCAAAAAAATGTGGATTCCGTTGGAGACACTATGCTCAGGGATGTCACAGAAACTGTTAAACTGGCCATAGAAGCTACTAAGTACCAGTTCCACTTGGCCATGGATAATAATTACACAGCCTTGAGGGTCATGGCTCAGGCCTTTGCTCTTAGGCGGTTTGTTCAGTTAAGGACTACTAATGTCACACAGGACACTCAATCACAGGCTACAGACTTTCCTTCTGAGTAGAATTCCCTTTTTGGAGAGCAAACTGAGGCTTACGTGAAAAGGATAGATGAGTACAAAACTACTTACAAGACTAACTCAGTCAAAGAGAAGCCCTCTACTTTCCAGAAACTGCAAAGTAAGGGGGGTAGGGGCAGGGGTTATTTCACTAAGGTATTTTATCCCATGCCAATGCCTTTGGATTTTTCCCAGATGAGAGGTTTCATCAGGGGCAGAGAAAGGAGAGGCCAGAAGAGACTGAGCTCCACTGCTACCCTCACTACTCAAACCAAGCAACAGTCCTCCTGACTGCTTTCTGGTCACCTCCCCTCCCCTCTCCTAGTAAGGGGCAAACTCTCCCACTACCTCCATCATTGGCAGCTCATTACCACAGACAGTTGGTTGCTGGAGGTGGTGAGTAAGGGCCTGTCTCTTCAGTTCAAACAATTTCCCTCCCTTCAAGGCCCCAAGCTTTTAAAACCACTAACCCCAACAGAAAAACTGCTGTTGGAGATAGAGGTAAAAAAAAACCTTTTGGAGGCCAAAGCTATGGAAAGAGTGCCCTTCCCCCAGTGGGGAAAAGGTCTGTATTCCAGGTACTTCCTTACTCTGAAGAAAAATGTGGAGTGGCAACCTATTCTGGACCTAAGGTATCTGAACAAGCACCTGCTAAAACAAAAGTTCAAAATGGTAACCTTAAATCAGGTCATCCAGTCTCTAAAGAAAGGAGGCTGGCTAGTCTCCCTAGATCTGAAGGACACCTATTTTCATATCCCAGTCAGGCGGTTCCACAGCAAATTTCTCAGATTCTGGCTGCCTTCAGGCCATACCAGTTTGCAGCCATGCCATTCAGACTCACATCCTCTCCCAGGGTCTTCACAAAGTGCCTGGCAGTGTTGTGGCACATCTCAGAAGACAGGGGATTTCTGTCTTTCCCTACCTGAACAATTGGCTAATCATGGCTAACTCATCAGATGCAGTCTCAGAAACCCTGAACTAGACAAAACACACCCTGCAGTCTCTAGGATTCATTATCAACAATGAGAAATTCCATTTTCATCCTGCCCAAGTGCTGCAATTCATAGGGGCAGAGCTCAACACACTACAGGGGAAGGCTTTCCTTCCTTCTGACAGAATTCAGAATTTCCTCAGTGTGGTAAATTCCTTCACCTTGGGCTAGCCAAGGCCATCCAGACACTTTCTCAGGCTACTCGGTCACATGGACTCAATGAGTGCAGTAGTCCCAGGTGCTAGATTCCAGATGAGGAACATTTTCAATATCACCTCAGGTCTCATTGATCCCAGAAAAAGAATTCCTTTTCAAAGCTATTGCCAGTCTCAAAAACCTTACTTCAGGCTTTAGACTGGTGGAAGGAAGCAGAAAACCTCAGAAAAGGGGTTTCTTTCCAGATTCAACAACCTCCTTAAGGTCCTCACAATGGATGCCTCCCTTCTAGTTTGGGGTGCCCACCTAGGAGACCAGTCCATGAGTAGCACATGGACTCCCAGAGAGTTCTCATACCATATCAATCTCCTGGAACTCAGAGCAGTGTTCTTGGCCATCAAGGCCCTTGCCCTACAGCTCAGAGGACATGCTGTTCAGATAAGAACAGACAACACCACTGCCATGTTCTATATCAACAAGCAAGGGGGCACAAGGTCCACCAAACTCTGCAAAGAGGTAATGAGAATTTGGTCCTTGGCATACTCCCTGGACATGTTCCTGTTGGCCATTCATCTTCTGGGCAAGGACACCACTTTAGCAGATGCTCTAAGCTGCATCAGTTACGGCCACCACGGGTAGATCCTGAACAAGCATTTCCTTGCCACAGCTTTCAGAAGGCGGGAAGGGGGGGTCCAGATCTGGATCTACAGTATTTGTGTCCAGCCTCAACCATCAGCTTCCTCAGTACTGTTGCAGTCCCCCAGCACTGGGGACCACCCCAGTAGATGCTCTAACACTGAACTGGGTTGGGAGGTTTCTGTACACTTTTCTTACCTTCCCTCTGATTTACAGGACCCTTCTCAAGCTCAGGGATCAGCCAGCCAATGTGATTCTGGTGGCCCCAGACTGGGCGAGGCAGCCCTGGTATTCCCTGCTACTTGCCCTGTTTGTCAGGAAGCCCATCAGACTGCCAGTAACCCACAGTCTCCTGACACTTCCCCAGACAGGGGTAGCATACCCCAACATTCAGTCTCTTCACCTCAAGTCCTGGTAATTAAGGAGTTAAGAGTTCCCTGAAGCCCAGTATTCTGAGCAGGTCCTGAGAATCCTGAGAATGGCTAAAAAAAACTAGCACTAGGAAGACATGCTTCCAAGTGGAAGAGGTTTTCACTTTGGTAAGAATAAAGACATAGACCCTTTACAGGTTTCTCCTCCTATCCTCCTGGACTATCTGGTTCATCTTCAGACGGAAGACCTTAAGGCTTCCATCCCTGAAAGTGCATCTGTCAGTCATTTAGGCTTATCTTTTCACTGGAAAGGAGAAATCTGTCATTTCGTAGCCCATTTTTATAAAGTTTTTCAAAGGCCTTCTACACCTTCAGCCTTCACTGAGGGAACCAGTCCCTCCTTGGGACTTGAACCTCTGCATTGCCCAGCTCATGGAACCTACCTTCGAGTCCATGGCTACTGCTCACCTGAAGTATGTCACTTGGAAGACTGTATTCGTGGTTGCCATTATTTCTGCCAGAAGGATTTTGGAGCTGCAGGCTCTGTGCACTGAGCCTAACTAAAAAATTGCCCACAATGACAAAGTGGTACTTAGGACGAACAGAAAATGTTTGCCCAAGGTGGTCTCTGAGTTCCATCTCAACCAGTCTATCACCCTGCCTGTCTTTTTTTTACAGACATTTCCACTCCAGGTGAGCGCAAGTTGCACAGCTTGGATGTGACAAGGACCGTGACCTGCTACCTAGAGCATACTAAGCAGTTCAGAGAGTCCCATACTCAGCTTTTTCTCACCTGTGGTGAGGTAAGCAGAGGAAGACTGGCTACCAAGAGGGCCATTTCCCTTTGGATTGTCTCTTGTATCCAATTTTGTTGTAATAATGTTGTTTCTTGCAAGGAATTCTTCAGCATTATTGATACTCCCACCCATCCTTTCCTGCAAAACCTGACTTGGGATGGTTCTGCTTTTTTGTCTTAGCCAAATTTGTCTAGTTCCATTGTTACTCTGTATTGAGTTTTTTCACAGTGGTGGTTTGGATTTTGCAGTTTTCACATTTCTGTGTTTTTTACGGGGCACAGTTTTTGCCCTTTTCCAGAGTCAAAATAGTTCTGAGGTCCTTCAGGCTGACTGCAGGCAGCATTCCCCCCCCCTCTCTCTCTCTTCTCTCTCTCTCTGTCTCTCTCTTCTGATTGGCCAATGTATCTGCTCGTTTACATTAACTCCACCTCTCCACTGCAGCTCAACCCAGCTGGCATTCTGCATCTGTCAATAATGCCGAAGAATTCCTTGGAAGAAACAACATTACTATGGTGAGTAATTTTTTCTTTTCGCTATGTACTGGCACCTTCCCTGCAGCATGGAAAATCACCT
Organism: Neoceratodus forsteri; assembly: GCA_016271365.2. NCBI lineage: Eukaryota > Metazoa > Chordata > Ceratodontiformes > Ceratodontidae > Neoceratodus > Neoceratodus forsteri. The sequence goes on from JADMNL010000027.1 coordinate 141,876,655, forward strand.
CTATCAGGCCTCTGCATGAAGGAGATCCTAAACAGGAGGCAGTATAGCGCAGTGGTCTAAGGCTCTGAGCTGCAAATCTGGTGACATCCAGCAGACCAGACCTGGGTTTGAATCCCACAGCTTCCACTTGCATACTGTGTGACCCTGAGCAAGTCACTTAACCTCCTTGTGCTCCCAGGTCGCTCCTGTAAAAAAGCTTTCATCTTAGTGTGCTATACCTGGTTAAACAACTAAATAAAAAAAAAAACAGGAGATCAATAACCATCTCCCTTCTAACCCCCCCATCAAAATCATGGAGAAAATAGTCTATGCACAAATCACTGAGCAAGTAAATAAATATGACATCCTCAACATTGTTTTAGGGCAAAACACAATACTGAAAATGCCCTCGTGAGGTTCCCCAATGATGTTTTTGAGGGCATGGATGATGGACTATACACTGGCTCTGTTTTCATGAACTTAACCAAGGCCTTCGACTTGATGGACCACAACCTGCTCCTAGCGACCCTTTCCCAAATAAACTTCTCCACAAACACAGTAAACTGGATTGGAAGTTTCCACAGGTACCACAAAACAATTATTGAAGGCCAATCCTCACCTAAATGCCTCATTAAATATGGGGTCCCTCAGGGTCAATCTTTGGGGCCCCTTCTATTTTTTCTTTTTATTAACAATATTCCCTCAGTATATTCATATACAGAAATCCTCCTCTACGTGGATGACGCCTTCCTACACTGTAATGATGGTAACCCTACCACCCTCCTCTCCAAACTCCAGAAGGATTTCTACAGTCTCCACACTTGGTTTACCCCCTGCATAATGGTCCTAAACTCCAAAAAACAAAATGTCTGATTTTCTCAGGCAACTGGAAACCCTCAAATTTTGTCTTCACACTCTTGGACAATGATGACATTGCAATTGAGCGGGTCCTTGAATTCAAATACTTCGGTCCAACACTTGATGAGCACCTCTCTTTCAGGCCGCACATAACCCGGTTGAGTAGCAAAATACACCAAAGACTTGGACTCCTTTACAGGATCTGTCAGTTTCTCATCCCTGAGACTAGAACCCGGCTTCCCTCCAGTGTACTCCTCCCTCTAATTGACTACGGGTCCCTTATTTTTTCACCCTCACCAAACTCTATCAATTTCTCTAAGCTAAAAGCAGCCTATACAAACATAACCAGATTAGTTACCCGGCTCCCTTGTCGCACCCACAGCTGTACTCTTTTATGAATCCATCAAATGGTTCACGATGGAAGACAGGTTTGCCTGGAAGACACAAATGTTCATGTACAAAATTCTCAGAAACCTCCTCCCTCCCAGTGTCTCTTCTCTCTTCATTAGGTCTGATCCCGCTTGTCCTACCAGGAGCTCCTCCTCCTCCCTCTTTAGGGTCCCATTTTTCAACACCTCCCTGGGTCAGACAGCGCTCTCTTTCAAGGGCCCCACACTTTTCAACACCCTTCCGCCCAACCTTGCGATTTGCTCCTCCATCGAATCCTTTAAGGTTAATCTGAAAAAGCACTTACTCAATAAATTCCCTTGCAACTGTTTCTAGCTACTCCTTTCCTGGATATCTACCACTCCCCTCCCCACTCTGTTTAACTCACCTCCCTTACTTTAATCCCTCCTCTTCCCGTCTTTCACCTCATCCCCTCTGTTTAGCTCGACCCCTTACCTCAATCTCTGCTGTCTTTAATTTCTTCCTGTCTTTCACCTCATCCCCTTCCTGTCAGACTCTGTTATTCTGCACACATGTACAGCGAGGTTATCACTTACTCGGTGTTGTTCTTAGATATACAATGTCCAAATGTTTGTTTGACTGGATCTCTGTATGCTTATCATGCTACTGCCTGGTACTTATGTAATGTAACTAGTGGACATCTGTAAAAATTTCATTTTTCTGTAATGATGTATATACCCATCTATGTTATAAATTTATTTCTGTAAAACTGTATTCCCTGTATTTTGTATTTATCCACCATTGTTTTGTTGCAACTGGAAGCTTGTGATAATGGACATCTTGCCCACATGCCTTTCTAGTATAAAATAAAAATGAAATGAAGAGAGCCCACTTGTGAGGGAGCAACAGTGGACCTTGTACTCACCAATGGGGACAGAGTTGCAAACGTCAAAGTGGGTGACCACCTGAGGACCAGTGATTACTGAACGGTGTGGTTCAATATAAGAACAGTGGCGGAGTCGAATCACATGAAGATAAGGGTCCTGAACTTCAGAAGGGATGACTTTACAAAGATGGAGAAATGCCTCAGGGATGCCCTGGTGAGGGTGAGGGGGGACTTGGGTGGAGTAGAGGAACAGTGGGCGAAACTAAGAGGAGCTATAGTGAAGGCGACAAACCTCTGCATTAGGCAAGTAATCAAGAGCAAGAGGAAAAAAAGACTGCTAAGGTTCTCAAAGGAGGTGGCGGGGAAAGTAAGGGCAAAAAAGTTAGCATTCAGGAGGTATAAGGAGACTCAGAGGGAGGAGGAGAGGGAAGTGTATCAGGTGAAGCAGAAGGAGGCAGGGAAAGCAGTCAGGTGCAAAAGGCCCAAATGGAGGACAAAATAGCCCAAGCAGTGAAGAAGGGGACCAGGCATTTTTTAGGTACATAAGCAAAAGGAGAAATGCCAAGGGTGGGATTGTAAGACTAAGAAAGGAAGGAGAGAGTGTGTGGAGGGAGACCAGGACAAAGCAGACATCCTAAACAAATATTTTTGCTCAGTATTCACAGAAGAAGGGGAAGGAGAAGGACCACAGATAGGCGACAGGACTGTGTGAGTGTGAGAGGCTAATAAGTACTGTGTTAAGGGTACTGTGTATGGTGCTGTAATTGGGGGGCCTGCTTTTTTTTTTACACCCCCTCTGTCCTTGGATCCACCCGCCGTCCCCATGCCCAGGCTTGCCCCCTGGGAGGGGCCACCGGGGGGGGCTCCCTTCCCAAAGGACACTTTTAGCAAGCCCCGGCTTACAGCTGCTTGCTCCCTCATGCAGTGATGTCCAGCATCCACCCTGTCCCCCCCAACAAGACGGCGCCAGTCTCAGCAGTACCCCAGCCTCCGCCAGGGGTCCATAGAGTGCCAGACACTCTTCCCCTTCCTCCTCCTGGAGAAGGAGAGCAGTCCCCAGGATGTTCTATCCTTCTCTCCTGGCCAGCCCTCCAACACTCAGGTCCATTCTTGAACCCGGGGGCTTGCTTTAAAGTCATGGGGGCCTTTTGGGTATGTGAATTAGGTTTTGTGAATTAGGAAAGACACAAGAACTAAGGCCTCTGAGAAAAACCCTATATAGGGTAGGTTAACAAAAGAAATAAAAAGAGACAAAAAGAACATGCAGACAGGCTAGAATGCGAGGAGTGGTGCAGTGTAGTGCCTGTGGAGAAGCTGTCTTCTGGGACACCTTTTGGAGGCTGTGCTGCTGCCCTATATGCGTGGACCTCTCTGGGCTGAGGGAGGAAGTTGCCAGACTCAAGGCCTAGCTGGCTTGAGTTTGGATGACCTTCTGGCCCACCCAATGTCCATCTAGTCCACCACCACCACCACTACTACCTCGGAGGTTGCCCAGAAGGAGGAATGACTGGATGACAGAGGGTTCAGGGAGGATTAGGGTGGTGGAGCATAGACACATTCTGAAACCATTTCCACTACAAAACTCCTATGGTGCCCTGAAAGAGTAGAAATGTCTCACTAAGACACCCGCAGAAGTGGCTGGAGGAGGTGCTGGGGTCCTCCCCAACGGAGAACACATGGGGGCAGGAGACCCCAGAGGAGGAGGAGGAAGCAAATTCTTGTGGGTGACTCCATTGTTAGGGGGATAGAGTTGGGAGCAAGTAGTGAGGATGAGGAGGGGGAGATTTGGTGTCTTGCCAGTGCCACGGGATGCAGGGATGGAAAGAAGATCCAAATGATTGCTGGGGCAGCAGGAAGGGAAGCAGAGCTAGACATCATTGTCCATCTGGGGATGAATGACCTGGCAGTGATAAGCCAGCCATGGTGTAGGAAGAGTTTAAGGAGTTAAGGATTTGGTGATGGTCTTAGGCAGGTGGCATGATCGTGATCTTCTTGGAAGCGCCACCATCTATGATAAGGGGGACGACAGGCTTCTCCATGCCAGGATCTTCAATGCCTGTTTGGGAAAGTGTTGTGGAGAGGAAGGTTTTGGGTTCACTGGGGACAGGGGCCCCACGTGGAGGGATGGGGTCTGTACAGGGGCGATGGCCTGTATCCATCCATGAGAGGGACTGCAATCCTTAGTGAAAGGTTTATATGCTATGTTGGCAAGCTTTTAAACTAGTCGAGGAGGGAGGTGGAATAAGACTAGGAGACAGAAACTGCCCCCCACAAGTTCCTGAGGCTAACTTTGGAATTTCAGAGGGAGTAAAACCCCAGAAGGAATCAAATGAAAATATAATCCAAGAAGTAGAGGAAAAGTTTGAAGCTGAAAAAAAGAGGGAGCATAATAAGGTATATTCCAAATTACAACAAATAAATAAATATAAAAAACAAAGGTGAGCAAAGGGCAAAAAGGAGAGAAAGTGATAACAGCCCCTGGAGAGCCTCGTGTGCCAACGCTTTCTGGGCAGCAAAACTGCAAACTTAGAGGCCACCATGGCAGAAGCTGACCTGAACTTAGTAGCTATTACAGAAACCTGGTTCAATGAAAACCAGAACTGGGATATGGCTATACCAGAATATAATCTGTTTAGTAAAGACGGGGTAGAAAGAAAAGGTGGAGCTGTGGCCCTTTACGTAAAAAGCAACATAAAGGCTACAGAAATACAGGACGGAGTTAGGCAGAAGTGCTGTTCGTAGGACCCTGAAAAAGAAGGAAGGGTGTTCTTCACACGGGATGGTCTACAGGCTCCAATACGGGGGATGGATATGAATGTTGGAATCAATCCATAAGATGGCTAGCAAGGGAGAGGTGTTAACAGTGGGAGACTTCAATCTGCTGGATGTGGATTGGAGCCTCCCCGCTGCAGCAATGACCAGGAGTAGGGACATCCTGAACTCCCTGCAAGAGGCATTTCTCAAGCAACTGGTTAAGGAACCCATTCAGGTGGGAGCAGTGCTGGACCTAGTTCTGACAAATGGGGACAGCATTGCTGATGTCACAGTACGGGATCACCTGGGGACCAATGATCACTGGATAGTGTGGTTTAATGCAAGAACAGGGCCAGAATCAAGGCAGATGAGGATGAGGGTCCTGGCTTCAAGAGGAATGATTTTAAGAAAATGGGAGAATGCCTCGGGCATGCCTTAGCAGGGATAGGGAAACTAGGGAGAGTAGAAGAACAGTGGGCTAAAATAAGAGAGGGAACTGTTAAAGCTACTAAGCTCTGTGTCAAGCAGGTGAGCAAGGGTAAGAGGAAAAAGAGACCACTATGGTTCTCTAAAGAGGTAGCAAAAAAAGTAAGAAGAAAAAAAACTAGCCTTCAGAAAATACAAAAGAACACAGAAGGAGGAGGATAGGGATAGTTACCAGAAGAAATAAAGGGAGGCAGGGAAGGCAGTTGGGAGCACAAAAGTGAAAATATAGCCAAATAAGTGAAAATGGGGGATGAAACATTTTTAGATACATTAGTCAAAAGAGGAAGTCCAAGGGAGGTATAACAGGACTGAAAGGGGAACTGGGGGTTTCTGTAGTAGAGGACCACCCAAAAACAGACATATTGAACAAATACTGTTCAGTATTCAGGAAGGAGGGGGTAGGAAATGGGCTTTTGTTACAAGACAAGGGCACAAAGGGTCGAGAGGTAGACACTAGCCCTTTCACATTGAAAAGAGTCCTAAGGGAGTTGTCAAAGTTAAATGTAAGCAAGGCAATGGGTCCAGACACGTTGAAGCCCTGATTGCTGAGGGAGCTCAGGGAGGAGCTGGCTGCACCCCTGACAGCCCTGTTCAACTTGTCACTAGAAACAGAGGAGATATTGGAGGACTGGAGGAGGGCAGATGTAGTCCCACTTCACAAAAGTGGAAATAGGGAGGAGGCAGGAAATTACAGGCCGGACAACCTGACTTCGATAGTGGGCAAAGTAATGGAATCACTACTGAAGGAAAGGGTTGGAGAATACCTTGTTACCAGTGGTCTACAGGATCCAAGGCAACATGGATTCACAGGGGGGAGGTCCTGCCATATAAACTTGATCGAGTTCTTTGACTGGGTAACAAAGCAAGTGGACCAGGGAGGGGCAGTTGGCATGGTCTATCTGGATTTCAGCAAGGCCTTCAACACCGTTACACAGAGAAGGCTGGTAAACAAACTGAGTAGCCTAGGAGGAGGTCCTAAAATAGTAAAATGGGTGGAGAGTGGCTTAGTAGTAGGAGACAAAGAGTGGTGGTAAACGGGGTACACTCTAGTGAAGGCAAGGTGACTAGCAGGGTGCCACAGGGGGCAGTATTAGGTCTGGTACTTTTTCAATGTCTTTATTAGTGACATTGCAGAAGAACTGGAGGGGAAGGTATGTTTATTTGCGGATGACACAAAAATCTGCAACAGAATAGACACACTGGTGGGGGTGTTGAAAGAATGAGGGAGGATATAAAGAAGTCAGAAGAATGTTCACAAGTTTGGCAGCTAAGATTCAATGCAAAAAAGTGCAAAATCATGCACTTAGGGCACAAAAACCTGGGGGCAATGTACAAACTCGTTGGGAAGTATTAACATTCACAAAACAGAAAAGTGACGTGGGGATTATCATTTCTGATGACCTGAAGGTAGTTAAACGGTTTGACAAGGCAGTGGGAAAGGTTAGTGGTATGCTCAGATGTGCTGGGAGTGGTATCACCAGCAGAAAGAGGGAGGTAATAATACCCCTGTATAGACTACTGGTGAGAGCCCACCTCAAGTACTATGTACAATTCTGGAGGCCCCATCTTCGAAAGGACACAGATAGGGTGAAGGCGGTGCAATGGAGGGCAACCAAAATGGTGTGGGCCTGCATCAGAAGCCCTATGAAAAAAGGCTTAAAGAATTAAATATGTACTTCCTAAAAGAAAGATGGAAATGGGGGATATAATAAAGACATTTTCAAATATCTCACAGGAGTAAACAAGGTACAGGAAGGGAGCATTTTCCAAAGAGAAATACACTCAAGGACAAGGTCACAATATGAAGGTGGGGCCTCAGAGGCAAGTAAGTAAGTAAGGAAAATTTATTTATAAGCACTTTTCAAAAACCAAAGCACTGTACAACAATAACATTAAATAATAAACAAAATATTAATAATAAAATCAATCTTTAAACGCTTTTAAAAACAAAAAGGTTTTTAGCTCAGATTTAAAACTCTTGACTCAGAGGAAACATGAGGAAGTACTTCTTTATGGAGAGGGTCATGGACACTTGGAACAGCCTCCCAGTAGAAGTGGTGGGGGCTAGAATGGTCACAGGATTTAAGAAAGCATAGGATAGACACAAGGGGCTCTTAGAAGCAAGAGGGGGTTGTAAGCTGGAGTCCAAGTAGGGTCTCCATTGGTACTATAGGTAGGGAACGTAGGGTAGACTAGGTGGGCCAAGTGGTCCTTATCTGCCGACAACTTCTGTGTTTCTGTGAGGTGGACACCAGTCCATTTACATAGGAGAGAGTCCTGAAGGAACTTGCAAACGTGAAAGTGGACAAGGCAATGGGGTCAGATGGGATACATCCAAGGATACTGAAGTAGCTTAGAGAGGTGCTGGCTGCACCACTGATAGTCCTGTTCAACCTCTTGCTGGAGACAGAAGTAATTCTGGAGGACTGGAGGAGGGCAGATTCAGTCCCACTGCACAAAATTGGTAGCAGGGAGAAGGCTGGCAACTACGAGCCCATTAGCCTGACTTTGGTGGTGGGGAAATTAATGGAATCACTACAGAAGGAGAAGATTATGGACTACCTTGAATCCTGCGACTTACAGGATCCAAGGCAGCATGGCTTCACTGGGGGCAGGTTATATCAAACGAATCTGATAAATTTCTTTGACTGGGTGACCAGGGAGTTAGATCAGGGTGGAGTGGTGGATATGGCCTACCTAGATTTCAGTAAGGCCTTCAATACTGTTCCACATAGGACACTCATTCACAAGCTGGGCAGCCTGGGAGTAAGTCCTAAGGTGGTAAAATGGGTAAGAAACTGGTTGAGGGATAGGCAACAGAGGGTGGTGGTAAATAAAGTTCACTCCAAGGAGGGGAGGGTGACCAGTGGGATGCCACAAGGATCAGTACTGGGCCCGGTCCTCTTTAATGTCTTTATTAACAACATTGCAGAGGGGTTAGAAGGGAAGGTATGGCTTTTTGCAGATGACACTAAGATCTGCAACAGGGTTGACACTCTGGGGTGAGTGGGGTGAAAATAATGAAGAGGGATCCAAGTGAGCTTTGGGAGTGATCAAGAGTGTGGCAACTAAGATTCTATGCAAAAAAGTGCTAAATCATGCACTTGGGCACAGAAACCCAGGGGTGGAGTGTATGATGGAGGTGTGGTACTGACGACCACCAAAGAAGAAAAGGACCTGGTGGTAATCATATCTGATGACATAAAAGTGGCCAAACAGTGTGACAAGGCAGTGGGGAGAGCCAGTGGGATATTGGGGTGCATAGGGAGGGGTATCACAAGCAGAACGAAGGAGGTGGTGATACCACTGTACAACTCATTGGTGAAACCTCATCTAGAGTACTGTGTTCAGTTCTGGAGTCCACATCTCTGAAAGGACATAGACAGACTAGAGGTGGTGCAGAGGAGGGCAACTAAAATGGTGCAGGGTATGCACCAAAAGCCCTATGAGGAGAGACTAAAGGACCTCAATATGTATACCCTGGAGGAAAGGAGGGAGAGGAGATATGATAGAGACTTTCAAATACTTTAAGGGAATAAATAAGGTACAGGAGGGAAGCATTTTTCAGAGCAAAAGCTGTTCAAGAACAAGGGGTCATGCAATGAAGCTGGAGAGGGGTAGATGCAGGGGAAATGTGAGAAAGTACTTGCAATGCCCCCTCCAAATAAAGCTTACCTTTAATGCCTCCCATTGGCCGCTGGCGTCCCATGTTTCCCCCATTAACTCCACCACCCGGCCCGAGTCCATTTTTGTCCCCCTTGGCCCCCAAAGCAGTCTGGTGCTGTATTTTAGCCCATATTGGGCTCAAAAACCAAATTGCGATCTGCCGTTGCTTTCTTTAGCACTCCGCTACTAGGTGGTGATCGAACATGTGCAGTGTGCACCTTTGATCTGCCAACCGCTTGTTGCAGTCAAAACCAAAAGGTGTGTCACAGCCCATGTGCCCCTCCTGACCTAAATGGGGACTGGTGACCTCAGGGAGGCAAATGAGAAGCCTCAGGATGTAATAAATAAAAAGTTAGAACTGGGGCATATTTTGAGGGGTTATGAATATTAATGAGCCCTCATACATATTAATAAGGAGCTGCCTGCCACCTAGGGGCACAGTATTTCGGCGGCAGTGACAGCAAAAATAATGTGAATAAATGTTAAAGAGTAGGATTGTTTAAGAGGGCACAGTTGGGGCTATATGACTGTGGAGTTTATATAAATAAAAAGTAATTCATCCACCTATTTGGGTGCTTACCTTATATCCGTTCTCCCATTTGATCCTGCCTCCTATAGAGCCTCCTGGCTGCCTGCCATTTTTTCCCAGGTGTGTCCACACTTCACCACCATGTAGCCCGAGTCCTTGTTGTGCCTTTTGCCCCACAAAACAGCCCCTGTGTAAATCCTACCCCAGCTCAGGCTCCAAAACTTAAACCGCGGCTCCCCGCTGCTCTCTTTGGCACTCCGTTGCCGTAGGGATCGCGCATGTGCAAAGCTGTGCCTTTGATCTCCTGACTGCTCAGTTTGCAGTCCAGCGGGAGAAGTGGTTGGCAGCCCCAGTCCCTGCATTAGGTAGAGTGGGGACCAGTGACCTAAATAAGGACCAAGAGAGCCCTCTTTTCATTTTAAATAAAAAGATCCACAAAGCACTATTGAGCGGGGTTCATGGATATTATTGAGCAGAGCCCTGATCCTTATAAATATTAATGAGGGTTCTGTATACCCTTGGGGAATTGTATGTTTCGGCGACTGTCGCAAAGAAACAAGAATTTGTAAATAAATATAATAATGTAGCTGCTAACTATGGACACTAAGGGGATATTGTGAATGGGGAAAAGTTTGTGTAACCCCCCTACGAATGGGGGTCACTAAAAAGCCTTCTTTGGGTGAGCCTAAATGCTCTCCACTGGGCTGGTGTCCTGTATTTCAGACGATTTAAAAAAATAATTGAGTGAGAGTGCCTAATGCCTCCATGTACTGTTGCTTTAATAGCTGCCAAACTGCAGTATAATTACTTTGAAATGGGGGGTCTGTGTGTTTCCCTGCTCGAGTCCTGCTTGGGCCACTGAGCAAATTGCTCCATTTCTGCAGTGGCTATATGCGCAGAGGGAGCTCTTTCAGAAAATGTCATTGTTTGCTTGTAACCTGTTAAAATAATAATGAAAATGCAGTTTGTTCTAACCTGCTTGCTTGTAGCCAGGACTGTGCAGAGTAGCTCCCTCATGTTGGTTCTGAACTGCTGAATTGGACCAATCAGTGGGGATCCTTAAATGGAGCCTGCTCTGGGCAAATCAGAACTTGGACTCTCCTCTGGAGCCAGCCACAATGGGACTGTTTGGCAGATGCCTCTGGGAATTGTAGTTTGGACTTTGGCACCTTTTTTGCACCAACAGGGGGACTCTGATTGTGAGTGACAGCCAAACCAGCCAACTGAACTGGGAGGAGCTCAAAGGAAATGCCCTGCTCTGTCTACTGGAAAGATCAGATCAGTTTGGGCTGTGAAGAGACAGGGAGCTGTGTGCTTCTTCGGTGTGTAGTTTTAGCACGGGAATCGCATGTAAGGCCCTAAGTTTTGGTCTGCAGCTTGTGCAAGACCTGTTCAGACTGAATCCGACCTGTGAAAAGAATCAAGGAGATCTGAAGAGCAGAAACCAGGCTTACCCTGTAGAAGACTGGAGAAATTGCTGAATTGCGCTCGGTCTGTCAGGAACTGAATCTGCTGTGTGTTCTACCAGGTATTGTGCAGTAATTGCGATCGGGATCGAGAAGTAGCCTGCCTGGTATAGTACTTTCCTTTTACATATAAATGTGTGTAGTGCTTGTGGGGAATCGCGTCTCAAATCCCCTGTACAGTGAACAGAGTACATGAAGCTGGAAGTAAATTCCAGCTTAATCCAGACTACATCCATTTGCTCTAAACTGCAGTGGGGTCCAGTCACAAAGAACTTGTCCACATGGTCTGCTCCTCCTAGCAATCCCGGACAATCTGCCTTCCATCCAGTTCCCAGCACTGAGTTGTGAGTACAAAGCAGGGTAGTTCCCTGCCATCTGTTTGTCAAATTGCAAGTGTGTCATCTAATTGTTGCTTTTTTCATTTCTTCACGAACTGGGCCCTCTGGATCTGGATTACAATTGGGTATTGTGCAAGTGTTTTTCCATCACAGGGCCCCAACCAGCTGCACCGATCCTGGCTAGCCCCCCCTCCCCCCATCCAGGGTACCCAGCGAAAGTGACAATTTGGAACTCTGAATATGCGCACAGTACTGTGATTATTAATGTGTTTAACCTAATTAACCTGATTTCCCCCTTCCTTGTTACAGCTCCTTAAATAAATCAGATCTGTTTGTTTCAGCAAAGTTACCCTGACTGAGGTATTCATTTATGTTAAAGTATTGTACTGTGACTTTTGCACTGTATCATTTTGTTTTACAGGGGGGTCCCCAGAGTCTAGTCGACAGAGCCAGTCCTGGGGGTAAATGTATATTGTGAAGATATTTCTGATGCACTGTGTGGGCCACTAGTGGGAAGAAAGGGGGGTTACAGTGTCCCAGAGGGCTGTGACCAAGTTAGGTTAACTACTGCAAACCCTGACCTCTGGGTGGAGGCACCCACCATTGGACTTAGGCCCCTCAACCTGTTAGAAGTTAAGCAGGCAGGGGTAGTAGCCCTTAGGATAGCACCACCTAGGGGTTACATTTGAAATAAATACTTAATCCTGGCTGCACCAGTAACATTGGGACTCAGACAGACAGCCTGCCTGCTGCAAAAAAGGGAAGTTAAATATTGGCAGCAGCGACAGGCTCAGGACTGAGGCAATATACTTAAAGGAGAGGTACTGGCCAGAGTGCTCGAGCCACTGGTGCATATATTGTGGCTCGAGTACCCCGCTCCCCCCCAGAGTCCCAGTATGTGATTTATAATATAATTACCTGATTGCTCGTAAAATTAAATTCTCCCGGGGGTGCAGCCAGCATACTGGGAACCGGAGCGCTGCCCCCTGGGAGATCATGCTGGCAAATACCAGGATACGATGATGTGGTTTTGCCTCTTCCTCCCCATTTCCTATATGTATGGAGTTATTAAAATCTCCATTTTCAATATGCCAGGTGTTATTTTTACAAAAGGTACATACATGCCATGTGGGTGCATGCAAAAGTGAATGTCTCATAGAGTTAAAAAAAAAGAATGTGCATAAATTTTGTTCTCATAGTTTCTAATCCCAAGCATTTCACAGCATCACACCCTTGGTACATATGACTGCACCTTGTAAAGAGCTGCTAATCACTCCATGCCATCTTGAATGCTGACTAGATAATCAAAAAAGAATGTCTCACAGAGATACAAAACAAGGAGTTTATTTCAGTTTGGTTTTCAAAGTCTGTAATGCCAAATATTTCACAGCCTCCACCCCCTTGAGTACATATAACTGCACCTTGTAAATAGCTACTAATCACAGCACATCATCTGGAATGCAGACTGAGATTATCAAAAGGGAACATCTCACAAAAGGCGCTTTTACACTGCCAGTTGTGTAACAGAGTGACTGTCACAGAACTAGTTTACCGTTTCATCCATTGCTGTGCAAATTACATTCCTTCTGATTCAAAGCAAACGCTCACCCGAACCGCATTCCATGGTTGGCGTGGTTCATCCTGATATCTTCCGTTGCATCCTGCAGTGTGAAAAGGCCATTCTAGCAGCCGAGTGTCCCATGCACTAGCTCTCACGTACTGTAAGATAATGCTCCAATACAAACTGTAGGACAGGGTGTGCCGACATGTTACTGTGCGTGTAAACTGATGGCACAAAGGAAACAGACTGCAATGGTGCTACACAGGTAATGATCCTTCCGGCAGAGAAACCTGTGTGTAAAAGCACCTAAAGATTAAAAAAAAAGTCTGTAAGTTTTGTTCTCATGCTGTGATGCCAAGGGTTCAACAGCATGAAACCCACTGCTGGGATTACTCTCACATGGTTGCCAGTGTAGGCAGTACACAGTGGCTGGTACAGAGAGTGGGATGCTGGTGTGCGTAGGAGATGTTACACCTGCAATAAGGTAATGGTGGTAGTGGTGGAGGGTGTTCCACTGTGCAGAGCACTGTTGCGCCCTCTCCCGGAGTGCTATGTTCACTATGTACAAGGTGCAGTTACATGTACCGGTGGTGTGACGCTATGAAATACTTGGCAATATATACTTTGACAACAAAACTTTAGCTGCTAATCACACCATATCCTCTGAAATGCAGACTGAGACTATCAGAAGGGAACATCTCACAAAGATAAAAAAGTCTATTAGTTTTGTCCTCATTCTGTGATGTCACTTGTTCAACATCACAAGACCCACTGCTTGTATTACATTGACATGGGTGCCAGTGTGGGCAGTACACAGTGGCTGGTACAGCGAGTGGGATGCTGGTGGGTATAGGGAGATGTTTCACCTGCGATGGGGGGGGAACTATACCACTGTGCAGAGCACAGTTGTGCCCTCGCCAGGGGGGTGCTATGTCCACTATGTACAAGGTGCAGTTACATGTACCGAGGGTGTGCGGCCATGAAATGCTTGGCATTACAGACTCTGAGAACAAAACTTTAGCTGCTAATCACACCATGTCATCTAGAATGTAGACTGAGATTATCAGAAGGGAACATCTCACAAAGATAAAAAAAAAGTCTATAGGTTTTGTTCTCATGCTGTGATGCCAAGCATTAAACCACACAAAACCCACTGCTTTGATTACACTCACATGGTTGCCAGTGTAGGCCGTACACAGTAGCTGGTACAGTGAGTGGGATGCTGGTGTGTATAGGGAAATGTTTCAACTGCAATAAAGTGATGTGTTGGCGGTGGGGGTGTTTCATTGTGCAGAGCACTGTTGTGCCCTCATCCGGAGTGCTATGTCCACTATGCACAAGGTGCAGTTATATGTACCGGTGGTGTGACGCTGTGAAATGCTTGGCACTGGAGACTTAGACATCAAAAATTTAGCTGCTAATCACACCATATCCTCCGAAATGCAGACTGAGATTATCAGAAGGGAACATCTCACAAAGATAATAAAAAAAAAGTCTATTAGTTTTGTCTTCATTCTGTGATGTCACGCGTTCAACATCATAAGACCCACTGCTTGTATTACATTGACATGGGTGCCAGCGTAGGCAGTACACAGTGGCCGGTACAGCGAGTGGAATGTTGGTGGGCACAGAGATGTTTCACCTACAGTGGGGGGGGGGGGACTATGCCACTGTGCAGAGCACAGTTGTGCCCTCGTCCGGGGTGTTATGTTCACTATGTACAAGGTGCAGTTACATGTACCGAGGGTGTGCAGCCATGAAATGCTTGGCATTACAGACTCTGAGAACAAAACTTTAGCTGCTAATCACACCATGTCATCTAGAATGCAGACTGAGATTATCAGAAGGGAACATCTCACAAAGATAAAAAAAAAAAAAAGTCTATAGGTTTTGTTCTCATACTGTGATGCCAAGCATTAAACCACACAAAACCCACTGCTTGTATTACACTCACATGGTTGCCAGTGTAGGCCGTACATAGTGGCTGGTACAGCGAGTGGGATGCTGGTGTGCATAGGGAAATGTTTCAACTGCAATAAGGTGATGTGGTGGTGGTGGGGGTATTTCATTGTGCAGAGCACTGTTGTGCCCTTGCCTGGAGTGCAATGTCCACTATGCACAAGGTGCAGTTATATGTACTGGTGGTGTGATGCTGTGAAGTGCTTGGCACTGGAGACTCTGACAACAGAACATTAGCTGCTAATCACACCATGTCATCTGGAATGCAGACTGAGGTCATCAGAAGGGAACATCTCACAAAGATAATAAAAAAAAAAAAAAAAAAGTCTATTAGTTTTGTCCTCATTCTGTGATGTCATGCGTTCAACATCATAAGACCCACTGCTTATATTACACTGACATGGGTGCCAGTGTAGACAGTACACAGGTGGCCGGTACAGCGAGTGGGATGCTGGTGGGCATAGGGAGATGTTTCACCTGCGATAAGGGGGGGGACTATGCCACTGTGCAGAGCACAGTTGTACCCTCACCCCGGTGCTATGTCCACTATGTACAAGGTGCAGTTATATGTACCGAGGGTATATTATATGTACTGAGGGTATATTATATGTACTGAGGGTATATTATACGTACTGAGGGTATGAGACCATGAAATGCTTGGCATTACAGACTCTGAGAACAAAACTTTAGCTGCTAATCACACCATGTCATCTAGAATTCAGACTGAGATTATCAGAAGTTAACATCTCACAAAGAAAAAAAAAAGCCTATAGGTTTTGTTCTTATGCTGTGATGCCAAGCATTAAACCACACAAAACCCACTGCTTCGATTACACTCACATGGTTGCCAGTGTGGGCAGTATACAGTGGCTGGTACAGCTAGCATTACAGACTCTGAGAACAAAACATTAGATGCTGGTGTGTACAGGGAGATGTTTCAACTGCAGTAAGGTGATGTGGTGCTGGGGTATTCTACTGTGCAGAGCACTGTTGTGCCCTTGTCCGGAGCGCTATGTCCATTATGTGAAACCTCAACTTGGGATGCATGAAATCAAATTTAGGCAGCCCAGCTGGAGGACAACAAACACAGTAATTGGTCTGCTGGGTAGATGCAGGAGGAACTCAATCTATATTTCTGGTTCAGAGTAGAGGCAGTGGACACGATTAACATTCAACCTTTAGGGTCCTGCCACATGAGAATGTACTTTTTTCTTATACAGTGGTGCATAATTGGAACAATATCACAAAGCAGATGTTCAGTACCAAGATTTGGAATTCACAAATGCATTTCATGGACATAGGGAAACCACAGGTGGAGTTTCAAAAGACTGCACCTGCCACAGGTTGCCATGTGCTATGGTCGCGTCTGGCAGGCTGGTGACACTTGGTCCTTACCTGGCCGATCACGTCAGGAGGGGATATGAGTATGATGGTGGATGAAGTACAGTGTGTTGAAGCCTCCCCATGCATTTGACATACATCATGAAACCATATAGAGGGGCCAAGGAGACGCAGCATGCTGTCAGCAAACACTGTCGGTGGCAGCCAATTAAATTAGTGTATAGGGTTCACACTGCATAAGTCTTGCAGCACATCTCTTCTGTTTATTTATATTGTTGCACAGTACAGTTGAGGTGTTCCAGATACTGGGGACTGTGATGGTGTTTTTCTTGCAAACAGTAAAGTATCACAGGTGGGGGGATTCGACCATGTATTGGCTCTGCAACGTGAATGATGCTTGCACATAGCATCAAAAGCTACTGAAAAATAATGGCCAGAGGGTGATTGTGCATGTCAGTATTGTGGCCATACTGGATGGGGTGGCATTGTGCATGTTAGTATTGTGGCCATACTGAATGGGGTGGCAGGCTATTCCCATCAAGCCATCTTTATGGCCTGTTACAGGAAGTAGGTGTCAAAGGACACACATTGGTTAGCTACAATAACGTTGTTGCCCATACTCAAAATACATCTACAGCTGCGTGTCCTACTTTCTGTCTTATACTCCTGCTTGGGTTGTGGTATAAGTAATTAGAAAAGTAAAGTATAAGTAATTGGGATTAGGCACCCAGTTCCTGTGTCGGTGTGCCTTATAGTGGTGAACCATAACAACAGAAACAGAATGATAAAACCATATCACACAGAAACAGACGGATACCATATCAGCTGAATACACAAGTTTATGGGGGGGGGGGGGGGGGTAGAATGACTGTTCTTCAGAGATCTGGTCACTATCAGAGGCCACACAGATTAACCACTGGAAGATCATATGAACTGAATCTGATTAGATCCTGGAGGCTCACTATCCACTGGATAACCAGAGTATAGCTTAGCCTTCAACACCATATAACATAATGATAATAATAATAATAATAATTTTATTTGTATAGCACCTTTCAATATATCAAGGTGCTGAACAATTTTAAAAACAGTTCAAAACACTACATAAAAACAGAACATGTACATAAAAATCAACATACCAACAAAATAGAATATTTATAATAAAATCCAAACATTAATAAATAACTTAATTATCTAAAAAAGCCATATTCCACAGATAAGTTTTCAGATCTCTTTTAAAAAGCTCCACGGAGGTGCACTGCGTAACCGACATGGTAGAGTTCCCAAAGAGTGGGTGCAGCATCACGAAAATGCTCTGCTGCGGAAGATTTTAAACTCACTTGGGATCTCTAACAACCCATGTCGGCCAAGCGGAGTAATCGGTCAGGGCAGTAAGGAACCAGGAGGTCTTTCAGATAGGCTGGACCCTGGTCGTGAAGGCTTTAAAAGTCAGTAAAATGACTTTAAGGTGATCCGCCACCGCACAGGAAGCCAGTGCAGTTCGCGCCTTGCGGGAGTGATATGACAGGACCTACTTGTCCGTGACACCTGGGCTGCCGCTGTGCTTGGCACCAGCTGGTAGGCGATGGATTTCAACCCCAGAAAGCCCAAAGTACAGGGCGTTGCAATAGTCCAAGCGTGAGGATACAAAAGCGTGAACCAGAGTAGGCAGGGAGTCGGACGGAACAAGGTGCCTAACCCTGGCAATATTCCTAAGATGATAAAAGGAAATCTTGACAACGGCTGACACCTGAGCTTTAAGAGTCAGCCTGTCATCAAGAATTCAGACTGAGATTATCAGAAGTTAACATCTCACAAAGAAAAAAAAAAGCCTATAGGTTTTGTTCTTATGCTGTGATGCCAAGCATTAAACCACACAAAACCCACTGCTTCGATTACACTCACATGGTTGCCAGTGTGGGCAGTATACAGTGGCTGGTACAGCTAGCATTGCAGACTCTGAGAACAAAACATTAGATGCTGGTGTGTACAGGGAGATGTTTCAACTGCAGTAAGGTGATGTGGTGCTGGGGTATTCTACTGTGCAGAGCACTGTTGTGCCCTTGTCCGGAGCGCTATGTCCATTATGTGAAACCTCAACTTGGGATGCATGGAAATCAAATTTAGGCAGCCCAGCTGGAGGACAACAAACACAGTAATTGGTCTGCTGGGTAGATGCAGGAGGAACTCAATCTATATTTCCTGGTTCAGAGTAGAGGGGCAGTGGACACGCATTAACATTCAATCCCCTTTAGGGTCCTGCCACATGAGAATGTACTTTTTTTCTTATACAGTGGTGCATAATTGGAACAATATCACAAAGCAGATGTTCAGTACCAAGATTTGGAATTCACAAATGCATTTCATGGACATAGGGAAACCACAGGTGGAGTTTCAAAAGACTGCACCTGCCACAGGTTGCCATGTGCTATGGTCGCGTCTGGCAGGCTGGTGACACTTGGTCCTTACCTGGCCGATCACGTCAGGAGGGGATATGAGTATGATGGTGGACGAAGTACAGTGTGTTGAAGCCTCCCCATGCATTTGACATACATCATGAAACCATATAGAGGGGCCAAGGAGACGCAGCATGCTGTCAGCAAACACTGTCGGTGGCAGCCAATTAAATTAGTGTATAGGTTCACACTGCATAAGTCTTGCAGCACATCTCTTCTGTTTATTTATATTGTTGCACAGTACAGTTGAGGTGTTCCAGATACTGGGGACTGTGATGGTGTTTTTCTTGCAAACAGTAAAGTATCACAGGTGGGGGGATTCGACCATGTATTGGCTCTGCAACGTGAATGATGCTTGCACATAGCATCAAAAGCTACTGAAAAATAATGGCCAGAGGGTGATTGTGCATGTCAGTATTGTGGTCATACTGGATGGGGTGGCATTGTGCATGTTAGTATTGTGGCCATACTGAATGGGGTGGCAGGCTATTCCCATCAAGCCATCTTTATGGCCTGTTACAGGAAGTAGGTGTCAAAGGACACACATTGGTTAGCTACAATAACGTTGTTGCCCATACTCAAAATACATCTACAGCTGTGTCCTACTTTCTGTCTTATACTCCTGCTTGGTTGTGGTATAAGTAATTAGAAAAGTAAAGTATAAGTAATTGATTAGGCACCCAGTTCCTGTGTCGGTGTGCCTTATAGTGGTGAACCATAACAACAGAAACAGAATGATAAACCATATCACACAGAAACAGACGGATACCATATCAGCTGAATACACAAGTTTATGGGGGTAGAATGACTGTTCTTCAGAGATCTGGTCACTATCAGAGGCCACACAGATTAACCACTGGAAGATCATATGAACTGAATCTGATTAGATCCTGAGGCTCACTATCCACTGGATAACCAGAGTATAGCTTAGCCTTCAACACCATATAACATAATGATAATAATAATAATAATAATTTTATTTGTATAGCACCTTTCAATATATCAAGGTGCTGAACAATTTTAAAAACAGTTCAAAACACTACATAAAACAGAACATGTACATAAAATCAACATACCAACAAAATAGAATATTTATAATAAAATCCAAACATTAATAAATAACTTAATTATCTAAAAAGCCATATTCCACAGATAAGTTTCAGATCTCTCTTAAAAGCTCCACGGAGGTGCACTGCGTAACCGACATGGTAGAAGTTCCAAAGAGTGGGTGCAGCATGCGAAAATGCTCTGCTGCCGGAAGATTTTAAACTCACTCTTGGGATCTCTAACAACCCCATGTCGGCCGAGCGGAGTAATCGGTCAGGGCAGTAAGGAACCAGGAGGTCTTTCAGATAGGCTGGACCCTGGTCGTGAAGGGCTTTAAAAGTCAGTAAAATGACTTTAAAGGTGATCCGCCACCGCACAGGAAGCCAGTGCAGTTCGCGCAGCACGGGAGTGATATGACAGGACCTACTTGTCCCAGTCAATACCTGGGCTGCAGCGTTCTGCACCAGCTGTAGGCGATGGATTTCAACCCCAGAAAGCCCAAAGTACAGGGCGTTGCAATAGTCCAAGCGTGAGGATACAAAAGCGTGAACCAGAGTAGGCAGGGAGTCGGACGGAACAAGGTGCCTAACCCTGGCAATATTCCTAAGATGATAAAAAGGAAATCTTGACAACGGCTGACACCTGAGCTTTAAGAGTCAGCCTGTCATCAAGAATAAACCCAAGGCTACGCACCCGTTCTGAGGACGGCAGAGATACTCCACCAAGGACAATTCCAGATGGTGCACCTATACCCGGCCTCACCATCTGACCTCCTGGGTCCACTACCAGCACCTCTGTTTTCTCCGAGTTCAACTTTAGC
Source organism: Neoceratodus forsteri (assembly GCA_016271365.2). NCBI lineage: Eukaryota > Metazoa > Chordata > Ceratodontiformes > Ceratodontidae > Neoceratodus > Neoceratodus forsteri. Next base: position 141,897,149 of record JADMNL010000027.1, read on the forward strand.
CAACTAGAATCCATCCAGTCTTGGATCTCCCCCAGACAGTTGTTAAACACCGAGAGAGTTCCATCCTGGTCGGGTGCAAAAAGACAGATAGAGCTGGGTATCATCAGCATAGCAGTGAAACCTCAGCCCATATCGTCTAATGATACCTCCGAGGGGCAGCATATACACTGCAAACAACATGGGTGACAGCACGGATCCCTGAGGCACTCCACACAACAAAGAAATTGGGTCAGAGGAAAAATTCCTCGACACAACTCTCTGCGATCTCCCGGTAAGGAATGATGTGAACCATTGCAATACGGTTCCAGATATTCCACAGATTTGCCCCAGGCGAGCTAACAACACCATGTGGTCCACAGTGTCAAAGGCTGCAGAGAGATCAAGAAGAACAAGAATGGAACGCCTCTTCTGATCCTCGCCATCAGAAGATCATTTAACACCGAACCAGCCGTCTCGGTGCTGTGTCTTTACGGAAGCCCGACTGGAAGGATTCGTGAGACATTATGGATGGTTAAATGGTCATCCAGTTGAACTGCTACGACCTTTCCCAATAACCTTCAATAAAGGGAGGTTAGAGATAGCCGATAATTAGAAAACAGTCCGGGTCCAAGGAAGCTTTCTTCAAAAGAGGAGTCACCACTGCCTCTTTCAAGGAGCAGGGGAACTCGCCTAATTCCAAGGAGCACCAGACTATTTGCGCCAGGACCGGACCGATGATATCAAAACAACCCAAAATGAGGGGAGTCGGACCGGGATCCAAACCACAACTTGTGGGACGCATAGAATGGATGATCCTCATAATGTCCACGAACTCAGGTCGTTGAAAGGAACTCCAGGAGAAATGAGGTACTGTCATCTCATGCTGTCCAAGAGCATCACCCATAGAGGTTACCGGACCCAGGTTCACTCTGATGTCGGCCACTTTAGTTGCAAGCATAGAGCGAGCTCATCGCACTCTGCTTGCGAAAAAGCTCAACATGCAGGCAGGCTGGCTGTACAGTCTGTTCATACCGGAACAGCTGAGCCAGTCGATTCTGAGCAACTGCAATCTCCCTGGACAGGAATTCTGCCTTCTTATGGGTGATTGCAGATTGATAGCTAACATAATGTTCCATCAATCTAGAGTGGTCGGCATCCAGGGCGGACCTGCGCCAGCGACGCTCTAACCTTCGCCCCTGTCTCCGCATCTCCCTCAAGGTCCCATCAAACCATAGGGCTCCGGGGCAAAGGAATAGGGGGCGCTCACGAACAGGAGCAATAGAATCCAGAGCCGTCGTGATGGCCTTATTATAGGCCAGTACCAATGCTTCTGGGCTATTGCTCACCGAACCGAAGGATGACAGGTCAAGGACCGCCGCTCGACCTTGTGGAGTAACATTCCGTAATGGGCGGTACCGACCATCTCCACAGGGCTGATCTTCTCAGGGGTGCAAAATTGAACCTCACGATGTGGTGATCAGACCAGGCGACTGGTTCCACCCCATGTCGGATACGCCGATCCCTAGAAGGAAGACTAAGTCTAAAGAGTGTCCAGATTTTGCGTGGCAGTGAAACCACCTGTGTGAGGCCCAAAGAAGACATCAATTGGAGGAAGTCATTCCAAAATTTGAGAGTTCATCGTCGACCCAGGCGTTGAAATCACCCAGAACCATCAATCTGGGTGACTCAAATGACATGTCGACGAGGAAGTCTGCTACTTCCTGTAAGAAAGCGTCTCCCATCTCCGGGTGGACGGTAGATGAGAACGATTCGAACGCCTACACCTGCTACGACTGTGCACTCAAAAGACCCAGCCTCACCTACTACCACATTCGTGAGACCCAATTCAGTCTTAAAACAGACTGCAACCCCCCCGCCCCTGCGGTCCAATCTCGGCCGGTGTATCACCGAGTACCCGGCCGGAATCGTGGCCTCCAAAATAGGGCCAGAGTTTTCATCCAGCCAGGTCTCGGTGATGCAAGCCAAGTCAGCCGAACCAACAAGATCGGCAATAATAGCGGTCTTATTCCTAATAGACCTGGCATTGCATAACACCGTCCGAGTTGGACAAACTTCGGGGGTTGTCAAGCCCATCTGCCCACTGATTTCAGTAGTGCCCTTGGATATGGATACCAGACAAGGAAAACCTCGATCTGGATTCCATTTCGCCCCATGGCGCCTTCTGGACCTGACTACACCGATACGATGAACCCGCTGGTTCATCCACCCCTGTTCGACAACCCCCCCCCCACGAACAATACCCAGCGCTCTACAGCGCTGGTAGGTGTCAAAATGAAGAGGAGGAGTGACAAAGGGGCGAAGGGCGCGAAGCGAGGAGGATGAATAGTGCACCACCGTGGAGGCTAAAGGCCAGCACATGTTGCTACTTAGATAAAATAAACCAAAACCAAGACAAACTATTTAACAATCGCCAACAAAAACATAAATATAACCTTAAGGAAAAGAAAAAGTCTACACCTGAACTATTACCCACCCTCCCGGATTGCTCTCACCGCCAGGAAGAAGAGGGTGAGGCACTCTCACTGCCTAGCCCTCATGGGATATAGCAACAGAGGACAAAGAAACTAAAACTCCTCCCAAGTTCTCTCACAACAGGGAGGGTGGTGTTATTTGTTCCTTCCCTCACAGGAAAGAGACAAAATAAATCAAAAACTAAATAAACATAAAAAGCTGAAGGACACGAAGACCTCTCACCACCAGTGTCCAAAAGCCATAATCATCAATCACTCAAAACAAAAACAAAACAGAACAAAAACAAAAACAAGGTTCCTTAAAATTAATATATCCGTAACAGGCAGGAGACAGTTAAGTATGGCGCAGAAAAAGTCAAGGAATTTTGCCGAGGTAGTTCAGGAATCCATAAAATTTGGTCCAGAAGAAGTCAGCTCGACTCGTGCCCCATTTTATCTTTAAAGGAGTCCAAGCTACCCTTACCAAAGAATCATGAAAAGTACCATAGGAGGCTGAATTAACAAGATGGGTATTATGGGCACGGGAGACAAGTTTGTGAACTTGGTTAGCAGACATGTGACAGAGGATGGTGGTAAATGGGTACAATCTTTCCAGTGGTGGGTGAGCAGCAATCCTCTGTAGGTGCTGATCGAGGCTGTCCTCAAGGAAAGGCTGGTGCAATTTCTTTAGGATAATGAACTACAGAATGACAGGCAGCACGGGTTTGTCTCTGGCAGATCCTGCCAGACAAACTTGGTTTACTTTTTCGACTGTGTTACAAGGGCACTGAACAGAGGCTGTTACAAGGGCACTGGACAGAGGCATTACGGTGGATGTACTCTACCTGGCTTTTACCAAGACCTATGATTCAGTGCCATACGGTAGGCTGACAGGCAAGTTTAATGGGCTGGGAGTAAGGAAGAAGTTAGTCAGATGGGTTCAAAACTGGCTGCAAGATCAAAAGCAGAAAGTAGTAGTGGTGGTGGTGGGCCAGGCATCCTAGCCCGGGGCAGTGACAATTGGTGTCCCACAGGGCTCAGTACTGGGACAGTCCTGTTTAACATTTTCATTGCAGACATTGCAGTAGAGATCAAGAGCAGCAGCAGATTCATCGCACATGGCACCAAGATCTGTGCTGAGGTGGATGGGGGGAGGCAAAGTACTTCAGGAAGACCTGGAAAAACTGGAGGAATGATCGCACAACTTGTAGCTTGGGATTACCTCTAGGAGTACTGAGGTCATACTGCCCCTTTACAGCTCCCTGGTGAGGCCATCCCCAGAGTACTACATGTAATTCTGGCACCCCTACTTAAAAAGAGACATCAAACTGCTGGAGGCGGTACTGCGCAGAGCAACAAAGATGATCCTGGGGTTGGGGGATAGAACTTATGAGGAGAGACTGAGAGAACTCAATATGTATACCCTGGAGAACAGAAGAGAGAGAGAGAGAGAGAGGGATATGACTGCGACCTTCAGGTACCTGACAGGGATGAACAGAGTGGGCACTAGGTAACCAGTGATAAGGGCACTCGCTATTGAGAGCTCAGAAAAAGGGCAACTCAATAATGGCACCTTATCAAAGGGCTACTGAATGGATGGGGGTGAGCGACTGTAGGTATAGCAACATTCTGTCACTATATATACATGCGTGCATGAGGGGAGTGAGCAGGGCAGAAGGGGAGGAGGAGGGTATCCTGTGAGGTGGGCGCGAGGAAGGGTGCCGCCTGTAATGGCGACTCCTTCCCAGCGCATTCCTCACGGGCGATGGGAGGGTAGGGCGACCAGATGAGGGGGTGGGTGAACTGGGTGACAGGATGTGGGTATGTGTATGTGTGCATGGGGGGAAGTGAGCACAGCGAGCGTGGGCTGGGAGGGGTCAGAGGGGCTGTAGTGGGTGGCGCTGCAGTGGATGGTCAAGCTGTGTCGTGGCGTCGGGGGTTGGCTAGTGGTTGGGGTGGGTGAGGTACCGGGTTCGGGTCCAGACGCTGGAATGATTTTATTGCGCCTGGCCCAAACCTTTATTTTTTTAATGCTTTCACCCCCAACCCGACATGCACCCCTCTGGAGTTGAGAATCCTTAAGTAGGGGGGTGAGGGAGGCAAAGGCCCCCCCACAGAAAGCATTAAAAAAACTCTCCTGGCACCGTTGTCCTGAGGCGATGGGGTGTCAGAGTACCAAAAATGTTTTTGGCACTCTGACTGTGCAATAACGGTGATCACCTTTAGGCATTCACCGTTATCACATAGACCCGGTAGGGATGGTTTGTGTGCCGTGTTGCGCCAATGGGCTGCCGAACTGCCACATGGTGTGGTGCGTGGGTCGCAGTCTTCTGCTGCAAGGGTGTCAGGTTCAGGTCCAGGCGCGGATACATTTTGTTGCGCCCAGACATATTTTCCTTTTATTTGCACCCCCCCAACATGAATCCCCCAGAGCTGAGAATCCTTTAGTAGGGAGGTGCGTGTGGCACAGCACCCAACATAAATGTAAAGAGTGTAAGTCCTCTGTGCCCTTTTGTCATGTGCCGGGGTGTACATCGGTAAAACTGATTTTCACTGATGTACAGTCACTGTCGATCGCCGTTAGTACATAGAACCTGAGTACTAGATGTTTGTGCAATCATAAGGGCAGAAGGGGAACTAGAGGACACTCTCTGAAGTTGGAGGGGGGCAGATTCAGGAGGGAAATGAGGAGGCACTATTTCACCAAAAAGGTGGTAGCAGTGTGGAACTCACTGCCAGAGGAAAATAACCACCTCCTTGGCCCTGCAAATAATCACCTCCTCCATCTCCTGTGGCTCCTCAAATTCTTGGCACTTACATGTATTCCCCTAGCACATCTCTTCTTCTTTCCATCTTGGGATTATTCTACCAGCTCCCTCCTGTTTGTTTAACTACATCTATTTCCACCCCTCACCGACCCTTCCTTTGTTTTTCCCCCTCCCATAAACCTTCGGTTGTTGTTCCCTCACTTACTCTACCTGGTATCCCTCATCTTATTGTAACATTGTGACCTTTGTCTGAATAATCCCACGTCTTGAGGGAATCCTTTATATATACAGTCAATTATCAACCCGGATAGTGTTCACCATATGTACTCCCCAGCCCTGATCATATTTGTTTCTCTGTGACTGTCTTTTATTTGCTCATTGTGTGTACACTGCTTATCTGGTAATTTTGCTGTCGTTGGATATATAGCCTACTTGACCAGGACCATCTTGCAAATTAACTTGCTCAAGGATGATTTTGCCTGGTTAAATAAAGTTTGATTGATTAATTGAAGTCATATTGCTGCAGACAGCGGGCAGCTTCAAAAGAGGGTGGGACAGATTCAAAGGGATAGTACAAACAGGGAGGGGGCAGGGAGTGGGTAGACAGGAAATCGTGGAAGGGGTTAGCTGCAGTCTAACAGACTAATATGTTGCATAGTCGAGCAGACTAGATAGACCATAAGGCCTTTTTCTCCTGGCAAATTCGTATGTTACTGTGGTCATATGATCACAACTGGTACCAGTATTGTTCAATCAGTTGAATTTTGACATTTTGGTGGCTCTGCCTGGAAGAAAATGTCTGCCAGTTTGCCAATGACACCAAGGTCTGAAAAACGGTTGATACTCCAGTGGCATGCTGTGGTGCATAGGCAGGGGGTATCACTACCTGGAGGCAGGAGGTGGTGTTGCCACTGTATCAAACATTGTTAATGCCTCGCCAGGAGTACTGTGCGTAGTTCTGGAGGCCACACCAATACAAGGCACTAAACCAGGTGGAGACTAGACAGAGACATGCCACAGAGACGGCCGTGGGCGTGCACCTCAAAACACAAGGTGAGAGTCTGAGGGACCTCATTATGTACTCACTGGAGGAGAGGAGGGAGCATGGTGTCATGACTGCAACTTTCAAGTACCTCGAGTGCATAAACAATGTTCAGTTCGGGCGACCATTTCCAATGTTGAAAATGTACTGGAACAAGGGATACATTGGAAGTGGTGCCAGTTACAGTTCGTTTTGCACTTTGACAGCACCACTTGTCCCTGGTGCACAATACATGTACAGCTGAGTATAATTGGTATAGCAGTGAAAACTCAGACTGTGCTGTCTACTGATTCTACCGAAATGCAGCATATGCACCGAGAACATCATCGGTGACATGATTGAGCCATGAAAGACTGCACAGGTTAGAGACAAATGTGAAGTGCGAATGTTCACCATCTCTACCCTCTACCTCCTACCAAAGCCGAAGGACTCAAACCAGTGTGACACACACACAGAGACATGCATGCAGACACTCAGACACACACATGGGCATGCATATAAGCAGGCAGACACACAGATAAATCAACACACACACTAACATGCAAGCACATACACAAAGACACATGCACAGACATGCATGCAGACACGCACACATGTGTACACCCACAGACATATGTAAGCACAGAAATACTCGCAGGCATGCATGCAAACAGGCAGACACACAGACAAATCAACACACACATGCAGACACACACACGGAGGCATGCACACGCCCACATGCAGGACACAGCAGGTGCCCACATTCACACACATGCGCGTGCATGCAAACACACATGTGGCAATGCGCCCATGTTTCTAAAAAGAATGTACTGTGTTCTATGGACCATGGTCATTTACGTGAGCAACAACAGACTGTATTGATCTCAGCACAAGCTGTAGCTGTGCCACAATATTAGCAGTCACTTTGAAGCATTTCTGTCAAACATTGGTACCATATAACAGTCAGTCATAGGCTGCTGATCCTTACTCATGCATGTACTACAGCTACAGAAAAACAGATAAGGACCCAGACTGTACTTCTTGCAGGTACATTACCCCCGACGCACCAAGTAGTGCAGTATATTTTGCAATTCATTGTAGTAATCACATGCCTGTCATGTCTACAATCCCACAGGCTGAGTTGATGAACCTGAAGCATAGAAGACAGCTGAAACATGATGCGTGTCCCACCATTTTCCCACATAATCAATCTACACTGAAGAACCAAAGAATAATGACAGAGTGTCAATTGTTTGCACGACAACATCACAAGGTAAGATCAGAATGCTTCTGTCATGTTGTTTGTTAAAGGGAACCGTCCATGTCCCATCTGTCACGACCTCCGTGTGAGGCGTGGCACATTAGCAAATGAATAAATATCACCCTAATTTCCACTTACTGCTTAATATTATATCTGAATTTGCATCTGATTGATCCTGAACACTACACGACGGCATGTTACATTTGAGATGCCTCCCCTGTGCACCCACCAGCACCTGTGGCTGTACCCATGATGATGTTTCAGCCTGTGCTCTGCCTGGTCACCTCCATATGCTTACTACAGTGCTGGACTTTTAAACAGCCCCAGTTTGTATCCTATGTACTCCTGTGAAATACAGATAACTGGTACAGACTGTTGCCATGCCTGATCTTGGTGTAGCACAGACACATGTAGGCTGCAAACCATTGAGCTACCATAATACAGATTATATATGTTGTGGTAGCATAAAATAGCAATGGTTTGTAGTTTTCGTATGTGCATGCTACACCAAGACAAGGTACTGACTGACAGGCATGCTAACAGTTTGTACCTGGCATCTGTATTTCACTGGGGTACGTAGGCACCAGACCAGAGCTGTTTAAATCACTGGCACCATAACAGGCCCATGTAGGTGCCCTGGCTGTCCCCACTCCCCCTCTTACATGTCATCAAGGGGACAGCAGCTGCTGCTTGTGGGCATGCCTGGGATGCATCTTGAATCAAAAGTGATGGTGTTGAGGGGACCTGATCAACCTGATATGCATTCAACTAAAATGTTATGCAGGCACTGTAAAACTGAATACTATTTATCCATTTGCTAAATGGGCCCAGCGTCATAAAGAGATTGGGTACGATGGGATGTGGACATTTCCCTTTATGAATACTACCATGGACAGTGGGCCAAACAAATGATTGATTGTGCTTCCTTCTATTCTTTCTTATCAAACAGGTTGTGGAACAACTGCTTTCATCTCACGTGGAAACAGGAGTGACAATGAACAGCAACATCACAATTGAAGGATCCGAGGGCAGCGTTGACTTAGCTAGTGACCACGTCAATTGCTGTCGGCAGTGTAGTAATAAAAAAAGTATATGTGACTATGGGGACACAAACAGAAGAAAGCATAGTTACCACACGAAGCATGCAGACAGAGCACAAAATCATTTCACAGGCTGGCACACAAACAAGTGACAAATTCGACAAAGATCAAGGTATTCAATGGCCAGAACAAGAATTCAATTTCTATGGTTCTGCAGTGAAAACAGCACATGACCATACATATGCCACTGCACCCTTAGTCGTTGAAGATATCATGGGAATCACAACACCAGTCTCTACATCCATGCCTTCTGCATGTCAGCATGTTCACTCTTCATCCGAGTGCAGTAGTGTCGAAGCTGTTGATAAGGAAGAGGATTGTGTGTATACAGATACCAATGATTAACACGATCCAGATAGCGATTATGTGCCCAAGTCTGACGCAGATGATTCTTGCTCTTCAGACTCTGATGCTGAAGATATGGATAATACACACACTGTGGACAAATGTTTGGTTTATGTGGCCAATCTTAAAGGGCTTTTTAAAATCTGCTTTGTTTGTTGTGGCGATGCCGACAGTCGAACAATTCATTATCGAGGTACAAATGATGAGAGTGTCACTTCAGTGCCAGAATGGCCACTGTGCTGACTGGTAGTCAGCGAACATTGCATTGAATGCCGGCAGGCAATCTCGAAGTTGCTGCATCACTTCTTTTCAGTGATAATACGTACGGCTGGGTCCAGTACTCACAGAGCTACTACAGCTGCAATTCATGATCCACCAGACATACAATCAAATCCAGAAGAACTACCTATTCCCAACATTCAGCACAGAGTGGAACACACAGTAGTCACAGATTACTGAAGAATTAAAATCACAGAAAAATGTGACATTATGTGGAGATGGTCGTTGTGATTCCCCTGGATTCTGTGCAAAGCACTGCACATATAGTCTCATGGAGCAACAGACTGGGAAAATTGTTGATTTCAATCTCGTGCAGGTTACGGAGGTGGCTAATTCGACCACTATGGAGAAAGAAGGATCTATTTGATGCATTGTCTGCTCGAGAAACACATCCCAATAGAGATGATTGCCACAGATAGACATACCCAGATCACTTCCATAATGAATAAAAAGTACACACCCGACCATAGCATTGATCACCAGTTTGATGTATAGCACCTAGCAAAGTGGATCAAGAAGCAGTTATTTTTAAAAGCTAAAAAAAAAGGGGAGTGTGCTGAGTTGGGACCATGGATAACTGTCATCTCTAACCACTTGTGCAGGGCTTGTGCAGCAAGCAAAGGTGATGCATTGCTGCTTCGTGAGATGGTGACCTCAATTGTACAGCACATTGTGGGCAAACACAAGTGGACCGGCAACAGACTATTCCACTGGTGTGCTCATGAAAAATTTACTGCTGAGGAAATGGCAAGAAAACAGTAGATAAGGCCTACGGCACCTGGATACGCTGCGGTGAAATCAATGGCATTTAACAAACACTTCTTGAAAGACCTTGGAAAGGTGACATTTTGTCACACTGATGAGCTTGAGGTGTTCCACTTGTTACTACTAAAATACTGTCCAAAGAGACAACACTTCACCTATGATGAAATGCTTGTGAGGCAGCAGCTTGCCATTATGGACCACAATGAGAATGTTGGACGTCTGGAAGCTGTGACTGCTGCGGGTCATAGGAGATTCCGTATCATTTACCCAAAGATGAAGAAACAGTGGGTGGCGAAACCACCGAGAACAAAGAAAATGCATGAGACACCAAAGAGAATGATCAAAGCTGTGCTGGACAGCAGAAAAAATCAAGAAACATCAACAGCACTGGCAGAACGGAACCTTCCACAGAATATCGCACGGACTGAGAGACCACTGCAGGGCCAGGTTGTTGAAATGCACCGCTCATGTTTCAAGAGATAAGTACCACTCCCACACAGTAGGACGTAAAACCACACACAACCACTTGATCAAACACACACACACACTTTCATGTACAGACATGTACATGCATGGATACACATACAGGCACCAAGAGCAACACAAAGTGGCCATGAAAAAGGGAATCAGCTGATCCTACATGGCACAACAGAGCGTGACCTTGCAAAGGCACAAGTACACAGCATGTAACCATGTCGGTAATTGGCATTAATCAAATAATGGACTGTGTGTCAGGATGGATTCTCTAGTGCAGATGCTGTGGGGGAGGCATGTGGTGTGTCCATTGGGGCTTATAATGATGTCACGCATGTCATATGGATATTTATGCCTCGTACTACTGCTGGTGGACAATGTCGGTGATGCGACAATAAGACCTGCCAGTAATAGATGAAACATAGAATATATAACAGGCATATATATGTCATTCTGTGCATACTCAAATGTGTTACTACCATGTTATTTTTCTTTTTACCAGGTACAGTATTTACATCTACAACCAGCTACATATGGTAGTTGAGAAATCAAGTTTGCCTTTGAGAAGGGGCAACAGCAGCAAAACATGGCCAAATGTCATTTTCTGTATAATTCTAGGGCCCATACCTCTCAACCTCTTGTCTCATAAGTCAGGGACATGGATGAAACTCCAATATCTGTGCTTACAACAACCCTCAGCTGTTCCAGTGATGACGCGTCCCACAGTGAACATCCTGGGCTCAGTCATAACATTGCTATTGTACGGCAATTTCAAAGAGCTCAGTGTAGGTCACTCATTGTGTCCATGACGTACCAATACCAGGGTACCTGTCAGTCAGTGACTGGCCTCATAATCGCCCTGAGACACATGAGCTGCACAGCAGAGCTATTTTAATGTACAACAGTAATATTAATTGGTATTGTGGCACCTTCAAATAGTTATGGTATGGAGTCTATCTATGTCTGTGCTATTACGAGGCTAGGCACCATCTAACAGGCACCCTGGCAGTATCTGCCTGGTATTAGCATCTCACGCACATACCAAGTATAGAAAACAGGTCACAATAGTAATCTTATCCACAAATCATTGACACAATTTAAAAAATAGCAATGCTCACACAGAAAGCTGATGTAATAAGGGTAGTACTGTAAGATGCATTTTGTAATGAACAACAAGTCTGAAACTGTAATGTTTGACGTTAGTTGGTGTTGTCAAGCTCCAATGTGCAGATATATAAACACACATTTCTCGAGGGACCAAGTAAAAGTCTGATTTAAAAACATGTAAATTCACGATAATCAGGTCTAGTCGAGAGGTATGCTAGGGGCAGCAGTTGTTGATGTTAATGGTGGTTGGATAACAGAGTACTGACATACATGATTAAATAATGACTTTTTTCCCCCACAGGTGTGGTCTCATCCATGAATTGTTCCCCTAGGTCATGAAATGTAGAGCGCTACTGAGACGATTCCACACTATCCAGCTGCGGACATATACATGTATCGTGATAGTGATGGCGCTACAGTCATTAAGGCATATGTGCCTGGGGTACTGTGGCTTATTGGAAATGCTAAGGAGAGTGCACTGTAGAAAGATACTCAAAGAAGACTTGGTTTGCTGGCCAAGGCACCTAGCTTCACCTGAGCTCTTTCCTTCTAAGATTGCTTGAAAGGACAGAGTAGAGAACCTTACCAGAGCAAGGGAAATGGATTAAGACTTCTTTTGGCTAAGCAGGTTTACTGTGTGTTGTTATTTTTATTTTGTACTCACAGGGATTGCTACTGTTTGTTGCTAACATTTCATTGCTTTATTTTTCTCTGATTCAAATTGTTGTTGCTGGTATACCTTCTTCTGCATTATTACAAGGTGTGCATACAGGTGTTGCTAACATATTACTGCTGTAATCTTCTGATTCAAATTGTCTTTTGCAAGGTATATCTTCTGTTACTGCTTTATTTTTCTCTGTAGCAAAGTGTTTCATACAGGGTATATCTTCTCTGAAATTATTACAGGTGGTGCTTACATTTTTGTGACTTTTTATCATTGGGCTAAGCAAAATTACTGTTTGACATTGTTTTATTTTATTCTTTTTTTGTTGAAAAGGTTTGTTGATTCAGAGGTGTTTCAGTCTCCTTCTCACATTGAAGGAGCTAATTGCTTTCCTCCCACAGCTCTTCCAGAGGATTATGTGTGTATCTGGGGGTGGGGGGGTGGGGTGGAGCTGGCAAACGGTCAGTAATTTCCAACAGAAAGAAGGGTTAAAAGGTCAGGTTAGTTGATACCTTGCAGGTAGAAGACTTGGTTTGCTGGCCAAGGCACCCAGCTTCACCTGAGCTCTTTCCTTCTAAGATTGCTTGAAAGGACAGAGTAGAGAACCTTACCAGAGCAAGGGAAACAGATTAAGACTTCTTTTGGCTAAGCAGATTTACTGTGTGTTGTTATTTTTATTTTGTACTCACAAGGATTGCTACTGTTTGTTTCTAATATTTCATTGCTTTATTTTTCTCTGATTCAAATTGTTGTTGCTGGTATACCTTCTTCTGCATTATTACAAGGTGTGCCTACAGGTGTGTGCTAACAGATTACTTCTGTAATCTTCTGTTTCAAATTGTCTTTTGCAAGGTGTATCTTCTGTTACTGCTTTATTTTTCTCTGTAGCAAAGTGTTTCTTACAGGGTATATCTTCTCTGAAATTATTACAGGTGGTGCTTTACAGGTTTTACAGTTTTATCTAACATTAGGATAAGCTTTCAGGGTTACTGCATTTGTTGTTGCCTGATTGTTTCTGCTCTTACCTCATTGTTCTTTCATCTGTGGTTCTTCTTTTTCGGCAGGGGAAGGGCCCAGCTACCCACCCCCATCCCCAACCACCCCACACTACACTCCTTTTATAGGGTACCACAGTTATAACATTTCCTGTGGCAAAGCAGGAAGGGGTGGATCAGTGGGGCATCCACAAGGTGAGTTCATTTACAGTGGCACTAGTAATTTGACTTGTTATAACAAGTTATACGAAAACAAAACACAAAATCAAACCATTACTTGCATTTTCTTCCTTCTAATTACTCTGACCAGGTTATAAACCCAGCAACTTATCTGGAATAGATATCATTAACTGCAGGTACTGCGGAACACTTTTCAGAAGGACAGTCTTACAGGATTTAGGCCACTGTCCTACATGCTGGGGCATTGGAGATCTTAGGGCTCAGCTCCGGGCAGCATGGGCAGAGATTGCGTGCCTCAAATTTCATATTCAAGAGGAAATACATTATAAGAACCACCCGCCATTTCCCCAACATCCAACAGAAGAACCTCAACCGCAGAGGGTAGTTGATCCAGGAGGTTGGCAGGTGGTTAGGAGGGGCAAATTGGGTGCCCCATCACTCTTTGCTCTCCAACATATTACCTGCAAAAACCATATAAACACTACAAACAGGTATCTGCCTCTATCTCCGAAATCAAACAAAGGGGGCAGAGGACACTGCAGAGCAGGACACTGCAGCACAGGAGCTAGCACAACAAAACTCGCCCAAATCAGGAACCAAAATAAAAAAAGCAAAAAGGAAATCCAAAAAACTTCTGATCATAGGAGACTCCATGATTCAGGGAGCTGATACCCATCTCCAGCCAAGGGTAATGGTCAGATATCTCCCAGGTACATCAGCGTGGAGAGACACTGACTGCATTGCTAAAATTGTTCAAAAAGCAGCAGAAAACATTGATGTCCTGGTACACATAGGGACTAATGATCTCGCCAGCTGGTCAGTTGTGGAGACCAAGGGAACACCTGACCAGGCTGGGTGACAAACTATCATCCATTTCATCTGACACCTCCTTCACTGAGATCCTGCCAGTCTGGGAGAGGGGGGCAGATGGACAGAAGGTCAGAGAAGGGGAGATAGGGGAGCTCAACATGTGGCTCAAGAGCTGGTGCCAGGAAAAATGACACAGATTTGTAGGGAACTTGCAACAGTTCTGGAAGCGAAAGTTCTTTAAATTTGATGACACTGCATCTGACTAAGGAGGGAGTCAGTGCATTGGGGCAGAAGTTTGACGTCTTTGCAGAATATAAACCAGCAAATGGGGAGAGGGGTGCAGCACCCCATACGTCGAATGGGAAGAACACCCTTCCCCCCTCAGCTAGTGGTCAGACAGGGATTCAGCATGTTTGCAGTTCATTTGCATCGCCAGGTAAGAAAAAAGGTCCGTCTCCCCATACGATGCACAGGGGAAATGCCAGACCTCACCCAACAACTAACACACTGAAATCTGGCCAATGGAAAATCATGTACACAAATGCTCACAGCCTGAGAAATAAGATCTCAGACCTGCAGGCAATAATGTCAGAGGCTAAACTGGACATAGTAGCAATTAGTGCGACGTGGTTTACCAGTAACCACACTTGGGAGACTTCAGTACCTGGCTATGTACTGTTCAGAAGAGACTGAGATGCAAAAAAGGGGGGGTGGAGTAACCCTGTATGTCATTGAAAATATCAAAGCTACAGAAATTCAGAATACACATAAGGAGCAAGAAGAACTGTGGGTCACCCTGGAAACAGGAAATGTGACAGCCATAAGAACTGGGGTTGTCTACAGGCCCCCAGACCAGGAGGAGGACATAGACACATTACTGTTAGAAGATATACAAAACATGACAGCTAAAGGGGAGGTTCTGATAATGGGAGACTTCAACATGCTGGATACAGATTGGTCAATACCAGCAGGAACATCTGCCAGAACTAGACACATGGTGAGTTCCCTGCAGGGGGAGGGCCTCAAACAACTGGTACAACAACCCACAGGAGACAGGGCTATCCTAGATCTAGTACTGACTAACAGGGAAGGGATCACAGATCTCCAGGTAGAAGGTCACCTGCAGGCCAGTGACCGTCACATGGTATGGTTCAATTTGGCCACTACATCTAAATCATCCCATTCCAAGGCAAAAATATGGGACTTTAGAGGAGCTGACTTTGATAAGATGGCCAACAGAGTTAAGCTAGCCCTGGCAAAAAGAAACACAGGTGAGGGGGTACAGGCAAAGTGGGCAAGCATTAAGGATGCAATACTTGAAGCAACATCCCATTGTGTTAGACAGAAAAGGAAGTTCAAAAGAAGAAGAAAACTCCCTGGTTCTCAAATACAGTAGCAGAAAAGGTCAGAGCCAAAAGGCTGGCCTTCAGAAATATAAGGGAACACAGAGGGATGAAGATAGGAGCATACCAAACTGCCCTAAGGAAGCAGGGAAGGCAGTAAGGAGGGCAAAGTCCAAAACTGAGGAAAAACTAGCACGAACAGTAAAAGAAGGTGACAAGACTTTCTATAGATACATTAGTGAAAGGAGAAAGTCCAGAGGGGATATTGCTAAACTCAAAGGAGAAAAGGGGGCATGTGAGGAAGAGGACCCTGTAAAAGCATCTATCCTAAACAGATACTTTTGCTCAGTATTTACTGAAGAGAAGGTAGGGCAGGGACCACAGCTCAGCACCATGGACACAGGGGGGAGGGAGGTGAGCACTACTCCCTTCACAAAAGAAAGTGTCCTACAAGAGCTCGCTAAGCTCAGGGTGGACAAGGCAATGGGACCAGATGGCATACATCCCAGGGTAATTAAGGAGCTAAGGGTGGAACTAGCAGAGCCATTAGCAGAACTGTTTAGTGAATCTCTGAGCACAGGAGAGGTCCCAGAAGACTGGAGAAGGGCTCATGTGCTCCCGCTCCACAAGAGGGGTAGCAGGAAGGAGGCAGGGAAGTACAGACCAGTCAGTCTTACCTCAGTAGTGGGCAAGATTATGGAGACACTCCTTAAGGTGAGGATTGTGCAACACCTGAAATCCATAGGGGCACAGGATCCAAGACAGCATGGGTTTACAAAAGGAAGGTCCTGTCAAACTAATCTCATAGATTTCTTTGACTGGGTAACCAGAGTGGTGGACCAAGGGGGAGCAGTTGATGTCGCCTACCTTGACTTCAGCAAAGCTTTCAACACTGTTCCACATAGAAGATTGATAAATAAGCTGGGTAGGCTCAGGGTGGGTCAGAAGTGGGTCAACTGGGTGGCAAACTGGTTGGCGGGCAGAAAACAGAGAGTGGTGGTGAATGGTACACAGTCAGAAGAGATGCAAGTCACAAGTGGGGTACCTCAGGGATCAGTCCTGGGGCCAGTTCTGTTCAGTATCTTCATTAGTGACATTGCAGATGGGCTAGAGGGTAAGGCTTGTCTGTTTGCAGATGACACCAAGATCTGCAACAGAGTAGATGATCCAGATGGGTGGGCAGAATGAGAAGAGATCTGGATAAACTAGTAAAATGGTCGGAAGAGTGGCAACTGGGATTTAATGCAAGAAGTGCAAGATCATGCACATAGGGAAGAGAAACCCTGAAGCCACCTATAGGCTTGAGGGGAGTTGCTGGCAGTCACAAAGGAAGAAAGAGACTTGGGCATCATCATCACTGATGACCTGAAATCATCCAAGCAGACCTCTAAAGCAGTAGGTAAGGCTAGGGGATGTTAGGGTGTATTAGCAGGAGTATCAAAGTCGTGAAGAGGGAGGTAATAATCCTCTTACAAGACACTGGTTAGGCCCCATCTGGAGTACTGCATGGTACTGAGGCCACACTTCACAAGGACATTAACTCAAATTGAGGCAGTCCAGAGAAGGGCAACAAATGGTGCAGGGACTGCATCAGAAGACATATGAGGACAGATTAACGGAGCTCAATATGTATACCCTTGAGCAAAGGAGGGAGAGAGGTGATATAATCGAAACATTCAAACACCTTAAGGGCATTAACAAGGTGAAAGAGTCTAACTTGTTTAAATGTAAGAAAAATAGCAGGACAAGAGGACACAGCATGATATTAGAGTGAGGCCAATTAAGGGGGAATGTGAGGAAATTCTTTTTCACAGAAAAAGTGGTGGATTCATGGAATGGTCTACCTCAGGAAGTGGTGGCTATGAATACAGTGCAGGGCTTCAAGCAGGCATGCAATAGGCATAAGGGAGCACTACACGTGAGTATGAATAGATAGGCCACTGACAGAGCAAAGGCCAATGGCACATTTATAAGGTAGAAAAAGAAATGGGCAGACTGGATGGGCCTTGCGGTCTTTTTCTGCCGTCAACCTCTATGTTTCTATGTACAGTAAATGATGACCTCTTGGCACACCATACCTTCCCATTTCACTACCTTTTGTATAGTATGCACATCCTACTTTTCCAACAGTATATTTCCTCTGCCCTGCACACCAGAACTGCCTCTTGTCAGTCGCATGCCTTATGGAATTCATTCATGTGTTTTTATACCCCCCCCACCTCCTGAAGACCATTCCATGTGCACAATCCACTCTGCGTGAAAAAATACTTCCTCGCAGTGCCCAGAATACATTGCCCCTCTACCAGAACATTTCACCACTTTTGTTCTTGCCTATGTCTTTTGCATACAGAAGGAATCCTATCGGATTTTGCATAATCAATTAACGTACATGACAGTTTCAGTCATGTCACACCTCTAACTAGTTTCCTCGATGATATACAGATTAGGATAATCCCGATGCACCCTTATTGCCACTGCTTTGATCCCTTCCCTTATGTGCAGATCTGTTCATCCTCCTCTTACCCTCCATAACCCTCCAGAAACATGCAGCGAATGCCGGCATGCTGACTTCACAGTAATGCTTCTCTATTTTGCCTGTTAGTGCCATCCCTGTTGTAACTGCCCTTGCCCTTATCGCCAATTACCCATTTTCCATCTACCTATAGATCTAGATCTTAGCAATGTAGATTATGTTAGTTAGTTCAGTCTTCCTTACATAGATGCATAGATACATAGACACTGTCAGCAGATAAGGGTCAATGGGCCACCCAGTTTTCCCATTTAAGCTTGTAAGTTCACTTTATGTTTTTCTAAAAGTCTGTTGCCCCTTACCCCTGACCTCCAGAATTCCCTTATGTCTGTATGATGCATTCTTAAATCCTGTGATTGTTTTAGCCTCCACCACTTCCTCTGGCAGGGTGTTCCACTTGTCCACCACCATTTCTGTGAAGAAATTCTTCCTCATGTTTACTCTGAATCGCCCTCCCCCCAATTTGATCCCATGCTCTCTAGTCCTGGAACATCTTTTTTGCTGGAAAATAGTGTATTCCTGCACCCGGTTCCTCCCTGTAAGGTACTTGTATGTCTCTATCATATCCACTGTCTCCCGCCTCTCCTCCAGGGAGTACATATTCAAGTCCTTCAGCCTGTCCTCATAGGACTTGTGATGCAATCCCAGTGCCATCTTTGTTGCCCTCCTCTGAATCTTCTCTACCCTGTCTATGTCCTTACATAGGTATGGTCTCCAGAACTGTACACTGTACTCCAGGTGGGGCCTCATTATTGTCCGAATTATGACCTCCCTTTTCCTGCTGGTGATACCCTGCCTATGAATCACAGCATCCTATTTGCTTTACCTGCTGCCTTGTTGCACTGTTCCCCTACCTTGAGGTCATCAGAGATGATAACCCCAAGGTCCCTTTCCTGCTTGGTGCATGCTATATCCTCACCCCCCAACTGATATGTTGTTCCAGGGTTTTTGTGCCCCATATGCATTATCTTGCACTTCTGTACATTGAATTTCAATAGCCAAACTCTTGACCATTCTTCAATGTTCTGCAGGTCCCTCCTCATTCTGTCTATACAGGAGGGGGAGGACAGGGAGGTGAAGTGCCTACCAGGTGCCACGGCATGGAGGGATGGAAGGAAGATCCTGGGGATCACTGGGAAGGCAAGACGGGAGGGTGAGCTGGATGTCATTATCCACCTAGGTACTAATGACCTGGCAAATGGGAGCCAAAGGAAGTTCAGGAAGAGTTTAGGAATCGGGAGGGTCTCACAAGTAGCTACTTCTGTCACTTTCTCAGAAGTACTCCTGTGAGAGGCAAGGAGAGCATAGAATGCATGCACCAGGAACTTTAACTCATGGTTGAAGAACTGGTGCTGTGAGGAAGGGTTTGGATTCATTGGTGACTGGGTACCAACCTGGAGGATGGAGGTTTGTTCAAGCCTGATGGCCTGCATCCATCCTGGAGGAATCCAAGCACTCAATGATAAGTTTAAATTTACATTGACAAGCATTTAAACTAGCAAGGGGGGGCAGGCCAGCAAGGAGGGTACCTACTTGCTCACCCCCCACAGCTAGCAGTGGAACCAGTGAACCAGAGGAGTGGCTATCTCTGCAAAGCAGTGTGCAAAAGATGGAGATTAGTGCCCAAGAGGTGGATAGGCAGAAAAGGGGCAAAATTCAGCAGAAGGGCAGACAGCAAGGAGAACCAGGGATAAAGGACAACCAAGGAAGGGGCTGGAGTAGAACAGTGAAACAGTCTAGGGAGGTCAAATCATGGAAAGCCATGTGTGCAAATGCCAGGAGCCTTAGCAACAAGATGGAAGATCTGGAGGCTGTCATGGTGCAGTCAGACCTGGACATTGTGGCCATCACTGAAACCTGGTGTAATGATAACCATGACTGGGAGATGGCCACCTGGCTACAACATATTCAGAAGAGACAGAACAGGCAGGAAGGAGGAGGAGGCACTGTAGAAAAATGACATAAGGGCCACAGAGATCCAGGAGAAACAAAATGGGGGAGAGATATTGTGGGTTAAGCTGGAAAGGAAAATGGGGCCAGCCATCCGCACAGGTGTGGTCTATAGACCACCAGCCCAGGAGGAAGAAACAGATAGGGAGCTGATGCTAGCCATCCAAGGGATGGCAGATAAGGGTGAGGTAGTACTGGTTGGAGACTTCAATATTCCAGATGTGGACTGGAGCATCCCAACAGCAGCTTCAACTAGGAGCAGATTTATCCTGGACTCCCTTCAGTGTGCCTTCCTCAAGCAACTGGTCATGGAACCAACTCGGCAGAAGGCAATACTGGGCCTTGTGCTCTCAAACAGGGACAGTGTGATGGGGGTAACAGTGGGGGAGCACCTGGGGAACAGTGACCACCAGTCAGTTTGAAATCACAGAAAGAGCAGAACCAAACCAGACAAAAACACGTATCCTGAATTTTAGGGGGGCAGACTTTGGGAAAATGGGGAGATACTTGAAAGAGGCATTAAGGGGAATGGGACAGGAATCAGGGGTTGAGGAACAGTGGGCAGTATTTAAAATGGGGATTACAAGAACAACAGAATTATGCATTAAGCAGGTTAGCAAGAGGAAAAGGAAGAGAGACCATTATGGTTTTCAAAGAGGTAGCAAAAGAAAGTGAAAGCCAAAAAGATTGCATTCAGGCAATACAAAAAGACACAGGCAGAAGGGATAGGGAGAAGTACCAGGAGAAGCAAAGGGAGGCAAGGAGGTCAGTAAGGGAAGTCAAAGCTCAGACAGAAGAACACATTGCAAAATCAGTGGGTAGAGGGACAAACCTTTTACAGGTACATAAGTGAAAAAAAAGACAAAGGGAGGATAGTGAGACTGAAGGTGGAGGATGGGGCTGCGTGGAGATGAAAACAGTAAAAGCTGACATACTGAACAGGTATTTCTGCTCAGTCTTTTGAAGAAGAGGAGGGTAATGGGTCTGAAGGGAGTACAAGGGTGAGAATGGTGCAGAAATGGACACAAGTCCCTTTACACGTGAAGGATCCCTGAAGGAACTGGAAGTAATAAGAGCTGATAAAGCAATGGGGCCAGATGGGGTGCACCCCAGGGTCCTTAAAGAACTAAGAGAGGTGGTGGCTGAACCTCTGGCTATCCTGTTTAGCTGATCACTGGAAACAGGGGAGGTACCCAAAGACTGGAGGACAGCAGATGTAGTCCCCTTATACAAAAGTGGGAACAAAGAGCAAGCAGGGAACTACAGAATAGTCAGCCTCACCTCGGTAGTGGGGAAGATCATGGAAGCACTACTGAAGGAGAGATTGGTGGAACATCTGGTTGTCAATGGACTACAGGACCCAAGGCAGCATGGTTTCACCAGGGGGAGGTCATGTCAGACCAACCTCATTGAATTTTTTGACTGGGTGACTAGGGAGGTGGATCAGGGGAGGGCAGTGGACATGGCCTATCTGGACTTCAGCAAGGCCTTTGACACTGTGCCACATAGAGGACTATTACACAAACTGGGAATATGGGTGTGGGCAGGACAGTAGTGTGGTGGGTAGGTAACTGGCTGGGTGGCAGGACACAGAGGGTGGTGGTAAATGGCTGTCACTCCACAGAGGAAGAGTGACCAGTGGGGTACCACAGGATCAGTGCTGGGACCGTACTATTCAACATCTTCATCAGTGACATTGCACAGGACCTAGAAGGCAGAATTTCACTGTTCGCTGATGACACAAAGCTCTGTAACAGAGTAGACACACCAGAGGGTGTAGACAGAATGAGAAGGGACCTGCAGAAACTTGAAGAATGGTCAGGGTTTGGCAGTTGAAATTCAATGCAAGGAAGTGCAAGATAATGCATATGGGCACAAAACCCTGGCACAATATATCAGTTGGGGGTGAGGATATAGCATGCACCAAGCAGGAAAGGATCTTGGAGATATCATCTCTGATGACCTCAAGGTAGGGAAACAGTGTGACAAGGCAGCAGGTAAAGCAAATAGGATGCTGGGATGTATAGGCAGGGCATCACCAGCAGGAAGCCGGTAGGTCATAATTCCGCTATACAAGACACTAGTGAGGCCCCACCTGAGTACAGTGTACAGTTCTGGAGACCATACCTACGTAAGGACATAGACAGGGTAGAAAAGGTTCAGAGGAGGGCAACAAAGATGGTGCATGGATTGCATCACAAGTCCTATGAAGACAGGTTGAAGGAACTGAACATGTACTCCCTGGAGGAGAGGAGGGAGAGAGGGGATATGATAGAGACATACAAGTATCTTACAGGGAGGAATAGAGTGCAGGAATACACTATTTTTAAGTGAAAAAGATGTTCCAGGACTAGAGGGCATGGGATGAAGTTGGAGGGAGGATGATTCAGAGTAAACATGAGGAAGAATTTCTTCACAGAACGGGTGGTGGACAAGTGGAACACCCTGCCAGAGGAAGTAGTGGGGGCTGAAAAAATCACGGTATTTAAGAATGCATGGGATAGACATAAAGGAATTCTGGAGGTCAGGGGTAAGGGGCAACAGACTTCTAGGAAAACATAAACTGAACTTACAAGTTCAAATGGGCAGACTGGGTGGGCCATAGGCCCTTATCTGCCGACACTGTCTATGTATCTATGTATCTACCCTGTGGCATGTCCACTGTCTCACAGTGCTTTGTGACATCAGCAGACAGGGAAATTCTGCCTTCTAGGTCATGTGCAATGTCGCTGATCCAGCACTGATCCCTGTGGTGCCCCACTGGTCACTCTTCCCTCTGTGGAGTGACAGCCATTTACCCCCACCCTTTGTGTCCTTACGCCTTGTCTATTACCTACCCACCACACTACTGTCCTGCCCACTGCCATATTCCCCAGTTTGTTTACTAGCCTTCTGTGTTCACAGTGTCAAATGCCTTGCTGAAGTACAGGTAGGTCATGTCCACTGCCCTCCCTGATCCTCCTCCCTTGTCACCCAGTCAAAAAACTCAATGAGGTTGGTCTGGCATGACCTCCCCAGTGAAACCATGCTTCCTTGAGTGCTGTAGTCCATTGGCAACCCAATGTTCCACCAATCTCTCTTTGTGCAGTGCTACCATCATCATCATCATCATTTTATTTGTTCATCCATTACATAACAGTTTGGACATTACAAAGTTAAAATAGATTACAACAGTTAAAAACAGCAGGTACAGAGATTATAAAAGAATAAAATATAAGTAACTCAAACTTTTACCACTGTAATATAGTTGTGCAATAAAGTAAGATATTATGGGCTAATAATTTTCTTATGATTCTTTTTTTTAAATGAATAACAGATACAATGAATTTAGCAATCATTATGGCATCCTCTAGGGTCATAGGGTGCAACAGAATAAAGACCGGATCATAATATAAATTCATGTATTTTGTCAGGAACTGTTTAAGATGGGACTCTCTTAGATGATAGTCAGAGGGCATTGTATTATTATGTGCTCCATTGTTTCATGGAAACCCCTATTGCATCTGCAGAATTGCTCTGTTTTAAGTTCGCTGTTTTCACCCTGATTAAAATAAATATATTTAGATGTCAAAATTCCAAACCTAGCCCAGGTAATTGCTTTACATAAACTTTGGGGTGAGGGTAACAACATATAGATTTCAATCCCTGAATAAATCTTATTTTTACTAAACCAGATTGCCTGTTTTTGACTTTTAACTAACTCCATTTGTTCTTTTTGGGCTAAACTAAAAATATATTTTTTAATTTTGTTTTTATATTGGATATAAATCAAAATACCCTTATTAAAATATTTCCACAGATGATAACTATTGATATTTGTAAGAATAGTGGTCAACCTTTTTAACCATAGGGAGTGGAAGCTTTCAGTATTCCAGTGACTTTTTTTCTAATAGACAAAGATAGGTGATACCACCCATACAGTTGTTTTTATTATTATTTTTTTATTTATTAGCCTCAGCCAATATGAAACTATTCTTAGATTTATTTGATCTTTTATTGGAATCCTACCTAACTCAGAGCGCACTATTGAATTAGAGGTAGAAAGAGGAACCTGTAGTATAGCCTTGTAATTGCATGATAAGGGAAATTCTAAATGGGAATGTTCTTTGGTACCCCAGATCTCCACCCCATATGAAAGCAGTGAGATAATTTTTGCTTCTCCAGCTCTAATAGCAGGCAATACAGTAGACCCTCCAAACTTAGAGTTAAAACAGAGTAATCCCTTCACAATTAGTTTTGCCCTGTCTACCTGTTTTTGGATATATACATTCCACAGACCATTTGATGTGAATGTGACTCCCAGATGAACATATGACTTCACCACTTCTATTAGCTGTTTCTCAATATAAATTCTAGGAGCCACTGATTGATTACCAAAAAACATTATTTTGGTTTTATTTAAATTAATTCCTAGGTGATAATAGTTACATTTTACTTTAAGTTGATCCATTTTTCTTCGAAGTCCCGTGTTTGAAAGAGAAAGTATCACCAAACTGTCTGCATAGGCCAGTATAGGAACAGGAACATTATTAACTTTAGGAGAGTCTAATGGTAATGATTCATCAAATGAAAGCAGAGAGTCTATATAAACGTTGAATAACAATGATGCTAGTAAGCACCCCTGTTTGACTCCTTTGTTGGTTTTAAAGTAATCTGTAATATCGCCACTGTTATCAAATTTCACTGATGTGTACGTATTTGAGTGAAGTAGTACAATAGGACTTAATAATTCTAAGGGTAAACCTTTATTATAAAGAATTTCCCATAAAATTTCTCTTATCATGGAATCGAATGCCACAGAAAAGTCCACAAACAATGCATGAAGCTTCATTTTCCTATATACCTTATATTTCTCAATTAAATGAGTTAAAATATATATATATATATATATATATATATATATATATATATATATATATATATATATATATATAATCCAAAGTTGAACATCCCTGACTAAACCCTGATTGAAAATTGGATAATGGATTATATTTTCCAACCCAGGTCTGTAGTTTATCTAGAAGTATTCTAGAGAATAGTTTACCACTTATATCTAGGAGACTTATAGGGTGATAATTTGAAGGGGACTGATAAGATCCTTTTTTATGTAGAGGGACTATAATGTCCCTGTTCATGATGGCGGGATGTACCTTTCTCTAAAACAGAGATTAAAGAAATTTGTAAAAAGGGGTACCCAGTAATTCTTGTGATTTTTATATATCTCACCTGGAATAAGATCTGGACCAGGGGCTTTGTTACTGGTTAATTTAAATACAGCATCTTCAACTTCCTTAAAGGAAACTATTAATGGTTGGTATTCAGCCAATAGGATCCTAGATGAGATTTGATGTAAACTATGTACCTGGGAGTCTGTAGTGAATAGTTTTTTAAAATAAGTGATCCATGTATCTTGCGGAATATATACTGATAAAGAGCAATGGTCATTTCTTTCTCCCTTAGAGACCATTAGCCAAAATGCCTTTGTATTGTTAGATCTTACTTTGAGAAACAGCTCTTGCAGCAGGTTACACCACTAGGACTGAAGCTGGCAGGTGCCAGGACCCCACAGAAATTTTCTAGCTAGCATTATTCAGCGGGGACCGCCTCCGATGTCGGTTCTGCCCCCGATGTCGGGCGTAGTACATAAGGAGGTGGTCCCCCATAATCCTCAGTTCTTTTCGTGCCATCGACTCACCAGCATCGGCCTCTCGGTCTCCTTCCTAGTGCACGATGACTACAGAACTTTCGAATAACTTTTGAATTATTTTTCTCTGCACAACTGATGTCCTCTCCAACTCCATCTCTTGAGGGTCACCTTTCTAAGTGTGCCTGCGGCAAACAGATCCCCTTCAAGGATCCCCATTCATCCTGTGTGTGTTGCCTAGGCCCGGATCATGACACCAAGGCCTGCACCTTTTGCCAGGGTTTTAATAGCCACACCAGGATCCGCCATCAGAAAGCACTTCAGGCATTTCTTCTTGAGGAAAAGCTTAAAAGTATGGACCAGGAACCTTCCTCCAGGGGAGAATCTTCATCCAAATCCCACAAACACCGGGACAAGCACCAGGAAAAGGTGAGGTCTAGGTCCCCGACTCGGGCCTCGGACTCCCACAGCTCCGGCTCCAGATCGGACCACTCTCCCTCCAGGGCTTGGTCGCAACCTCCCCCGGTTAAGGTCAGGTCTTCCAGTGGTTCTTCCTCGCTCCAGCCTCTCAAGACTTCAAGGCCCTAAGCTTCATCAACTCCCTCCAAGGCCTCTTCGAAGTCGGGTGAGTGCCACAAGTCTTCTTCATCCACCCTTCACTGGGACACCAACTCCAGGTCAGTCTCCCAACTGCCCAGAGGTCCTGATCCGGCACCAAGAAAAACCAAGGACCTGCCGTCCCTAAAACGGACGTTGGACTTGACGTCGGCTCACCACTCAACGTCGGCCAAACACTCCAAATTGGCTCAGCGGTCACAGGAGCCGATGACACCGGCTAGACACCCATCACCAGCCAGGCATTTGCCAGGTCTGAAGATGTCGGCCAGGGGACTGAAGTCGGCTACCCTGGAGCGGAAGACTGCACCCCCGTCACCGTCGACACTGGTCGTAGGGATTCCACAGAGGAGGACAGCCCACAGCCTGAAGACCAGGAGGGTGACACCGAGGATGCCAGGCTCCCATGGGAACCCTCCCTGGATCAGAAGACCCCTGGGGACCCGACGCCCGACCCCGGTGACAGACCACCGGTGCCAGGCCCGTCATTGGGTATGAACATTGCAGAGGTAAAGGAGCTCTTTACCTTTTGGTGGGACACCATCAAGAAGTATGTGGTCCCTGCCTGTCCTCCTGCTACTATTCCTACTCCTACTCCTACTCCTACTCCTCCTACCCCCTCACCGTCTACGCCCCCTCCTCCACCTAAGGGGCCAGTAGGACAACCTCCATCCCACAAGGAGCAAACTCCACCTCCTAGGGGCAGATCTACTGACAGGAGAAGGCCTCCCTCCAGATCCCCTTCAGGGTCACCCAGCCCCAAACAACCCAGACAACACTGGTACACTCCGTCGGGGGAGGATTCAAGATCGGATACTTCGGAATACTCCAGATCTCCTTCTCCACTCAGCATCTCTTCCCCTGACCCACATGACCTCCCCAGGTCTCCACCGGATGATCCCTCTTTTGCTGAGATTATGAGGCACATCCAGGACCACATGGGGTGGGATGCTGAGGACCTTGACCCCGAACAACAACGCCTTGCCCGCTACCTTCGGCAAAAAGACCCAAAGCCTGTGGTAGTGCCACCCTTGGTGGACACCTTCACGGATGTCACCAAGGCTGCGTGGAAACATCCACACTCAACTCCTGCAGTGCCGAAGAAGGCTGACCACCTGTACAAGGCTCCTAGAGAGGACCAGTATTTGGCGAAGCAACCTCTGGCAGATTCCCTGGTCATCACTGCTTCACATGACTGGTCTCAAAGACCCCAGCATGTGGAGCACTCAGCCACCGGACCAGGAATCCAAGCAATTGGATGCCCTGGGGAGGCACCCGTACGTGGCTGCTACTTGCGCCACCAGGTCCCTGAACTACCTTACCCATATGGTTCAGTTCCAGAATGCCCTGTGGAAACAGGGCCAGGACCTGATTGAAAAACTTCCCGATGGCAATCAGAAAGCGGAGCTCCTAAACCTCCTCCGCACCGGGTCAGATGTGGGGACCCAAGTGCTTAGAGCCACATATGGCTCTGCAGACTCTTCGGCCAGAGCTGCAGCTTCAGGCATCTGTCTCCAGAGACACTCCTGGCTCCATGTCTCCGGCTTTACCCTGGACGTACAGAAAAATATTCTAGACGTCCCATTTAACGGCGAGGTGCTTTTTGGTGAATCCTCGGAGAAGGTTATCACCACGCTCCAAGACGCAGGGAAGGCAGTCCAATCTGTACAGGACATGTACAAGTCTAGGTCTAGTTCCTTTCATAGGAACCAGAGCCGTTTTTGCGGCTGGCTACAAAGGCAGCAGCAACGTTCTGGCCAGCAGCAGAGGGGCACTTTTTCACACAAGGCCCAGGCCAAATCATCCCCATGCAGAGACTAACGTTACTCAAAGTCAGCCCAGCCTGCGGGGACAAACGCTGCCACAGCATGACTCCTTCCTGGCCCCCGCCCCTCCTCAGGATCAACGGGCAAAGAAAGTCGGGGGTCACATCGCACGCCACCTTTCAGAGTGGCAATCGATCACCACCGACAGGTGGGTTCTACAGTTGGTCAAGAAAGGCCATTGCATAGAGTTTATAGACAACCTACCTACAAGACCTCCCCTGCTTTCCCGTTATTCGGGTCAGCGTGCCCTGCTCATACAGCAGGAGGTGCTCGCGCTTCTGGAAAAAGAAGCTATAGAGCACGTACCAGGGAACCAGAGAGGACTAGGGTATTATTCTCACTTCTTCCTGGTTCCAAAGAAAACAGGGGACCTCTATCCAATACTGGACCTCAGCGACCTCAATCTTTCGGTCGCATACAAACGCTTCTGCATGGTGACCCTCCTGGGTCTGATTCCCATGCTGAAGCAGGGCGCGTTTCTTGCGTCCTTAGACATGCAGGATGCCTACCAGCATATTCCTATTGCTCAGGTGCACAGGTGGTTCCTGCACTTCGAGTTTCAGGGCCGCCATTATCAGTTCCGAGCTCTTCCCTTCGGGCTGTCATTGGCACCTCGGGTCTTCACGAAGTGCATGGCGGTCATAGCCGAGTCTCTGAGGAGACAGGGCCACTACATGTTCCCCTACCTGGATGATTGGCTTCTCATGGCGCCCTCATGGGAGGCCCTGATGTCCGCCATTCACTGCATTCACTGCAGTCTTGAGACCTTGGGCATTCTCATCAATTACGAGAAGTCACGCCTGGTTCCATCCCAGACGCTGCAATTTATTGGAGCAGTTCTGGACACCATCCAAGGGAAAGCTTTCCTTCCCCTGGACAGAGCGGAACACATCAGATCCCTCATCAGGGACTTGCTGGCAAAGAAGACCGTCCCAGCCAGACTGGTCCTTCGCCTGCTCAGACACATGGCTGCAGCCATTGCAACAGTCCCACTAGCCCATCTCCACATGCGGGTAACCCAGTGGATGTTACTGGTACAATGAGACCAAAAGCAAGACCATCTGCAGCATCCAATCCGAATCACGAAGACTGTAATTCAAAATTGGCAATGGTGGCTGCATTCAGGGAACCTCTTAGCAGAAGTCCCCTTCACAGTGCTGTCCCCAACTGTGACACTCTCCACAGATGCCTCAGGGCTTGGTTGGGGAGCACACCTCGACGGTGTCCGGTCTCAGAGCCTGTGGACAGCCCAAGAGTCTCATCTTCACATAAGTGTACTGGAAATGAGGGCAGTTCTTTACGCCCTGCAGGCCTTCCAGTCAGAGATTCCACTGGGTACACTTCTGTTACAAACAGACAATTCCGCGGTGATGTATTACCTCAACAAACAAGGAGGCACCCACTCCTTCCCGCTTTGCAGGGAGGCCATGAGAGTGTGGGATTGGGTCTTGCAACACGGCGCAAACCTTATTGCAGTTCATGTTCCGGGAGTGGACAACGTCATCACAGACAGCCTGAGTTGCTCTCAGGCCAGAGTCCATGAGTGGGAACTACTCCAGGAGGTGGCAGATGATCTGTTTCGCAGATGGGGTACTCCAGAGATAGACCTCTTCGCGTCCCCATACAACGCAAAACTGCCCAAATTTTGCTCGCTAGATCCAGGGCCTGGTGTTTTCTGGTGAGACGCATTGTCCCTCTCCTCGGTGGGCAGATTCCTCTATGCCTTTCCTCCTTTTCTGTTGATCCAGAGAGTTCTTCTAAAACTTCGCAGGGAGCAAGCAACGCTCATACTGATCGCACCCTTTTGGCCCAGACAGATATGGTTCCCTCTCTTGCATCAGCTATCCCGGGAACCTCCAGTGCCTTTGCCAATTAGCTCCCATTTGCTGTCTCAGGAGGCAGGTTCCTTAGTCCATCTGGACCTACGTTCCCTGAACCTGCATGCTTGGCTCCTAGAGACATAGCCATGATGCGATATGGGGTCTTGCAAGAGGTGGCAGACGTTCTTACTGCCGCTAGGAAACCAGCTACCCATGTGACCTACGCCATGAAGTGGTGCAGGTTCTGCTTATGGGTTCAAGCGTGCGGCCTTTTGCCTTTGGACTGTCCTGAAAAGCTGGTACTGGACTACCTGCTGTCCCTTTTCAACTCTGGCCTGGCTTACTCCTCAATTAAAGTACACCTTTGTGCCATTTCAGCCTACCACGTCCCCGTAGGCCAATGCACTGTGGCCCAACTGGACATGACACGTGCCTTTTTCAGGGGCATCCTCCACCTTAGGCCCCCGATTAAGGATCCAATCCCACCATGGGATTTACCCTTCATCCTGGAGCAGCTCACGCTGCCACCCTTTGAACCAGCCACGGATTGCGAGCTACGTTTTCTCTCTTGGAAAACGTCATTTTTAGTTGCAGTTACTTTAGCCAGAAGGATTTCTGAAATGCACGCACTTATGTGCAAAGAGCCTTATTTGGTTTTCCACCAGGACAGGGTATCCCTAAGGACTAATCCTAAATTTCTGCCTAAGGTGGTCTCAGCTCTCAACCTTAATCAGGACATCGATCTACCAGTGTATTTTCTGAAATACTCTAACCAAGGAGAAGCCCTTCTGCACACTCTTGATGTGCATAGGTGCCTTAGATACTACCTGACCAGAACCAAACAACACCAAAAGTCGGACCAACTTTTCGTCTCCTTTGCCCATAGGATGAAGGGAGGTCCTGTCTCGAAGCAGTCGCTGTCCAGGTGGCTTATCCAGTGCATTACGTTCTGTTAACAGAAGCGTAGCAAACCCTTACCAGGCGTGGTTAAGGGTCATTCCACCAGAGGGGTGGCTACCTCCTTTGCAGCCTTAAGGAATGTGTCCACCTCAGCTATTTGTGCTGCAGCTACTTGGAGCTCCATGCACACTTTTATCAGGCATTACAGCCTAGACATTGCAACGAGGTGAACAGCAGGGTTCGGTCTAGCAGTCCTTCAAGGACTTCTGTCCTAGGCTTGAGGTATCTCGAGGATTTCTACCTTTCCTCCTCCCGATGGTATGTGATTGCCATTATTGCTTGGGAATCAGTCCTAATGGTGTAACCTGCTGCAAGAGCTGTTTCTTGAAGTAAGATAGTACAGTTACGTAAGAACTTACCGTAACAGTAGATCTTCGAGAACAGCTCTTGCAGCAGGTACTTTCCTTCCCACCATCCCCGCTGGAGGTAGGTCGTAGTCAAAGCATTCTTCTCCTAGGATAGGGCATGTTTTGACGCCTTGTTTTGCCACCTGATGGCGGATCCTCGGTCTCCTCTTCTGATGTCATCCAGTGGCCGGGAGTCTCCGGAGGAAGAACTGAGGATTATGGGGGACCGTCTCCTTATGTACTATGCCCGACGTTGGGGGGTGGGACTGACATCGAAGGCGGTCCCCGCTGAAAACTGCTAGCTAGAAAATTTCCATGGGGTCCTGGTGCCTGCCGGCTTCAGTCCTAATGGTGTAACCTGCTGCAAGAGCTGTTCTCGAAGATCTACTGTTACGGTAAGTTCTTACGTAACTGTACTTTCTTATAATATCGTACATTTTTACCCATTGATGTTGCTTGAATTCCAACTGTTTATTTTCAAGAAACTTGTGATTCAATTTCCTAACTTCTTTTAAATAAACAAAGTTCTCTCTGGAGGGAAATTTCTTGGTATATCTAATAATTTTCATTAAATTCTGTTTTCCTTTTTTTACAATGATTGTCAAACCAAGTATTTAAGTTTGTTGAATTCATGGTTAAATTGTATATTTTAGACTTAATTGTTTGATAGGCAATCTCCAGCAATTCATATAAATTCTGAGGGGAGCAAGAATTACATGCTAAAGAGAATAACTTGGCCATCTGGGGATAGTACATCAGATCTAACACCCTTGATGTATTAATTGCACATAGTGATAATTTTAATCGGCCTCTAGGTTCTAGCTGGATTTGATTATCTTTTATTACATTTTTTTTTTATCTGCTCCAGATTGTCCCTCAAAACCGAGTGTAACAATATCAGCTATCAGGGCTGCATGGTCACTTTCAGGTCTCATCAGGACCACAAGGGAGTGAAAATGTTCATAACTGTCAGGAAAGATAAGCAGATAGTCAATAACATTCTTTCCTAATGATGAAAAATAAGTAGAGTTCCCAATTAAGTCTCCCTTAATTCTACCATTAAGAATTAGAAAGTGATTACTATTAATAAATTCAACAAGTTTCTTCCCAGCACAGTTAAAGACAGTATCAGTGGAATTTTTTATTCCTAGAGCACCCAGATAAACTACAGACTGAAGCAAAGATAGGTTGTCAGTATTAACAATTCAGGCATTAAGACTCCACCCAATAGAATTATATCAGTTGGATGTTTTAGTATTAATCGGTCTAATTTGATGTCCGATGATTCGATGGATCAAACATCATTATTGGTTAGAGAGTGGTAATTGGGGGGATATAGATATTTGCTATAAGAAATACATAGTTATCCCATTTTACAACATGTAACAACATTTCATCATTTAGAACAATATGGTCCAAAACCAAAAGGCCCTTTCGTATCATCATGAATGTGGACAATCCCCCTCTAGGTCTACCATTCTTCCTTACTTTTTTTGCAGGAACAAAATACGATTCATACCTGTTTAATAATGTTAATTCCATAGCCCAAGTTTCCTGGAAGAATAATATTTCAGATTTTTGGCAGAACTTCCGCCAATCAGGGTCTATAAATTTTGTGGAAAGACCTGCTATATTCCAGGATAAGAATTTCAAATTTTCAATTAATTAATCAGTGCTAGATGTTATTGAGTCATCTAGTATGGTATCCAAATGTATATGACCTAAATTAACTAGTCAGGGGCTAGGTTCAGGCATACCATTCTGATAAAAATTTGCTGATCCATCAATAAAATCAACTATACATAATGGAGCACAATCCAATTTAGTCAGGTTTTGCATTATAATAAAGTAAATATTTAGATTTATTACTATATCAATTTCTCTCATTGGTTTCTGGAAAAACTCAATACTGATTTAAAATCTAGAGGGGAGACAGCAGTATTTAAACAAAAACTCAATAATTTACTAATATATGATTTCAACAGCATGGAATTTTCACCCTGCAAATGCACTACTCCAAATATAGAAAGAGTTTTCAAAACTATCTTTTCAAAATTCCAATTCAAAATAGATATAATGTCATTTATAATGTTGATAGATGGAGTAGAGATTATTTTGGCTTCACCATGGACATGCTTCCAGATTGTAGTCCAATTTACTGGGGAAGATATCAGAATATCCAATCTATCTAGCTCTCTTTGTTTTGCCCATATTTTTTTGTACTAATCATGTCAGATAATAGTACAATGACAGGATTAGTTTCCACCATTTTATCTCTAAAAACATGCATGATTGCATTTAATGCCTCAGGTATAACTAACTCACTTCTGAATAGGTACTTAATGAGTTCAGTAAGTGATTCAAAGGTTTCACATGACTTCAGGAAGATATTTTCGAATTTGAAAACCACCTCACCTCCATTGATAACTAAGGGATTTTGGTGATTTTTAGGACAGTTTTATCTCTAACTAGGGGAAGAGGTGCTTGATTAGCCAAAAATTTTGAGACTTCCTTAGTATTACATGTCCTTTTCTGCCTGGCATTTGTAGAAGTAGTCACTTCAAATGAGTCTGTATAGGGAGATTCTACCTTCGCTTTTGAGACTTTTTTCAAGGTTGAATTATTTGGGGCAGACTCTATTAAAAGGTTCCTTACTGGATCCTTATGTAAATTAGGGGAATTAGGGATATCAGGCTCTACAGGCTCATTAGACTCAATAGTTATCCCAACCATTTTCTTTAATTTACGATTACATTTTCTTGATAATTTTCCATTCTCCATTTTTTGAGTTGTACCATTTTCAGAATGTTTCTTCGTATTTATACCCTTTTTATGCTAATTTTTTTTTGGGGGAAGGGGGACTGGGGATGTGAATTGATGAAAAAGATAAATGGTGGAGGGTTTTCCGCTCCTAAAGTGCTTTCTCCAGATCGTCAATTCTCTGTGAGAGTTTGCCCTGAGTTTCAACATGCAGATTAGTAAGATCTCTCATATAATGTTTTAATTCATTGAAGGCTTCAAGCAGGACTATACTGGCCATGATTGGATGGGCTAGAGCTTTAATTGTGTAGTTAGAGATAGTGTCCGGGCATTGCGCCAATATTTCTGGTGGAATATTTATTTTCTCAACTTCCTGATCTAATCTTCCAAAAACTTTATCAGGGGATCCTGCAAGGATGGATTGATTACCAATAGGTGGGTTGGAATGTGGGTTAAAGTGTGGAGAAGTGGGAGTAACATTGTTAATTGTTATAATACTAGAGTTAGGTGGGCTAAAAAGATTTAGCCTGGTAGGATGCAGTGAAATGAGATCCCCCTCTGATGACAATCTCTTATCCATATCTAGATCTTTCTCTTGCATGTTTATACTACATTCCCCTTTTTCATTCAGATTATTATTAGATTTTACTTTTGGAAAATGAAAATAATCAGTAATTTTCCCTTGTCTATGGTGATTAAAGTATTTAGAATGTTTAAGGTAATTAGGGGAGGAGGAGATAGGTGAAAAAGGGACAGATTCTCTTGTTCTACTGTTGGTCTCCAACGTTTTACAGGACTCATAATTAATTAACCCTGATTCTGTTCATTCGTAGAAATCAGTTTCTAAAACTGAATTAGA
The DNA here is from genome assembly GCA_016271365.2 of Neoceratodus forsteri. Classification (NCBI taxonomy): domain Eukaryota; kingdom Metazoa; phylum Chordata; order Ceratodontiformes; family Ceratodontidae; genus Neoceratodus; species Neoceratodus forsteri. The sequence continues at coordinate 141,932,022 of JADMNL010000027.1, forward strand.
GTGGTTGGGGGGAGAGGGATCTCCCCTTTTTTTGCTCTTCTGGGTTCTGAAGGGACAAAGAGTAAGACAAACACTGAGAATGGTTCAGGGAGGTCTCTTAGTAAGTCAGGGCATTAGACATAACATTAGATGCAACATTAATAGATTTATTATGATTTGAATAATCATTATTAGTTTGTTGTCTATAGTCGTATTTTACTTTTTCTCTTATTAATGATATAGTGTTTTGAGTTTCTTCTTTAGGTGTAGAAGCAGAGGGCAAGGTTAAGAGCGACAGGTCTTGTGTATATACACAACCATTTTTAGAACTGATTTTGAGTGCTTTCAGGGAGGAGGATTTATTTTCCTTAAGTAAAACTCTTCCACTCTTAGTGTACATATTTATACTGACAAAATCTGATTTTTTTAGCGTTATAACTATTTAGTAATCCTATAACTGCTAGACTTTCTATATTAATAACAGTACAAACAGTGCAAGCAGTACAAAATACAGATACAGATGTAGCAATATTCAACCACAAATGAAGTCCAACACAAAGTCCAGCACAAAAAGGAAGAAGTTCTTGACCATACCCAGCAAGAAAGTCCAGAGTCTGGGCTCCTCTGAGGCTCCTCAGGAGTGAAAATCCAAAATCTATATAACCCCCCAGAAGATGTTGGTATTCTAAAAGGCTAGTTTGTATATTCTTTCCACGATCTTAGGTACGTTGAATTCCTTTTTCATACCTCTTTGAACTCAGTATAGAGAGTAAACAAAGAGCAGGTACTGGAGATAATACAATCCAAAACAAAATGGTAAACGTTCCACAGTACTTGATGTTTTAAATGACAAGAGCGCTATTCAGTATTATAAGCTTGATGTTCCAAACAGTCAAAAGTAGAAAGAGGCAGGGAAGAATATTGTAGGCAGAGCAAAACCGTCAATATAAAATTGGACAGTAATCCATGTCACATCACTCTATATAAAAAGACAGCAGATCCGTTCAGTATTTCAGGTAATGATGTCATGGACGAGGCTGTGAAAGTTAACACGCCAATGCACTAAAAAAAATGTATATATATTTTAATACCCAACGGACATTTAAAATGGTAATTATAAAAGAGGGAAGAGAAAAAAAAAGGGGAAGGCAATGGGTCAGGCCTATAGATTTGATAAATCACCTACGATCTAAATCAATCTAAACCAAAAAAACAGTAATACCAAGAAGGACGGTTAACTGACTACAGAAATTAAATGCTGTTGAATTGACAGAGAGATTTTAAAATAAGACAGTGCACAAAAAATTTTTTTACAAATTTAATTTGTCATTTATACTAAATGCTTATTCATGAAAGTTGATCCTACATAAAAGAGGTATAATACATGAGTTCTTTTGAATCTTATTACCTCAGCAGTGTGTAGTGTCCCAAATGCAAGGGCCAAAAATGCTTAGCCCATCTGTTTTAACGAGTACGATGATCAACCTTCGCTAGCCAGTAACTTGGTTTGCAAATAGACTGCTGACAGCTCAGAATATACAGGTTATAAAAGAATATAATATGTATAAAAGGCTGATTTTATTTTAATTGATTCTTCTCATGGAGCCTCTGAAACTATGACGTGCATCTCCTTGAACTTAAAGGAGAAAGCAACGCATGCGCTTTAATATTCAGAGAGACTCAACAAGGGAATCCAATTGGTTAAGGGGATCACGTGGTTTGAAGGACCTCGTGAAATTTCAAAGAACTATGAATATATATAAAAATATAAAACAGTACAAGCAATAAAAGCAGGAAAAGCAGTAAAAAACAATAGCACATTTCAAGAGAGAGTAAAACTCTCAAAGCTGGGTCCATACATAATCGTAAGCAAACAAACAACCCAAAAATAAATACGTCCCATGAATACCAGACAAACGAATAGTTTGTCCGATTTTCTTTATCAGCTTTCTTTTACTTCTTCTCAGAACGAAATCAGAATTCCATCAGTGCAGCACCACAGAAGCATATAGAGTCGAGTTCACTCTCCACAGCACCGGTCCAAACGGTGTTTCCCAGATCCCTCACTCTCGCTCACACATCATCATTAGAGCAATCAGCATGGAAACCAAAAGGCTGGGGAACAAAAGGAGAAAACAGAGAGGAAACAGACCCAACTGGGTTTCACAATAAGATATTCGGGTAAGATCGCATAGCATTAGCGTGACATAGATGGCATACCTTTCCAAATTATAAAACGAGTGAGCGGTCCTGCTATCAGTGACTACTCCTCAATCACTGACTTGCATAGTTTCACCCAGCCATTGTAGCACCGCAGTAGCAAATCTAATTGATATTCATGCTCATGGGACATCAGCAGCAGAGCCGAGTGGCTAGCAGTTGCTTGTAGTTGAATTCTTTGGTGGCAGGTTAGCTACTCCCCATGGGGCTAGACTCAGAGGCACAGGAGAATGAATGAGCAGCATCAACATCAGCAGCAGCATGCCAAAACACAGACCAAACAAATGTTACAGCCCTATGGATTGATTTCCAAATCTCTCTAGTGCTACCATGGTCTTCCCCACTACCGAGTTCAGGTTGACTGGTCTGTAGTTCCCCACTTCCTCTTTGTTCCCACTTTTGTATAAGGAGATTACATCTGCTGTCCCCCAGTCTTTAGGTACCTCACCTGTTTCCAGTGATTGGCTAAACAGGATTGCCAGAGATTCAGCCACCACCTCACTTAGTTCATTCATTGTTGGTTGGTGGCACGGGTGTTGGTGGGGGTGTTGCCACAGTAGAAAAGCATGGTTGTTGGATTGTGGATGTGGTGTACGCAGAAACAACTTCTGGACCCCGTTTGGGCTCTCCATCATTGCTATATGCAATATGTCTGCATCACAGCCACAGACCCACCATTGTACAAAGTGTGTGATAATAAGTATGTCAGGTTCTTGCTGTCCAAGAAGTGGATAACAATTCATGGTAGAGAAGGAATTGTCCTTGTTTTTTTCCCAAAGGGTTTTACAGTTTTTTTTTCCTTCTCCAGCGAGACCATGACAGGGGGTTAATAAGTTGGGCAGTGTCTCACAGTCCAAATAGTGGATATCGCCTTGGGGTAGAGAAGGAATTTTCCTGTTTTTTTTCTCTGTAAAGGTTTTCCCAGGTTTTTTGCCTTCTCTAGTGAGACCATGATAGGGAATTGAAAAGTTGCAGTATAATCATGCAATCTGCTGAGGTGTGGGACGTAGTTGTCAAGAACTGTGATAGGATGGCCTGTGTGATGGTGTGTAGTGGCAGTTGCTAATGTGCCCTTGCTAAGTTCCATCAAGATCACCATGAGGAACACATCTGTGTCTACACAGAGCACATTTCAGTCCATTAACACCATGGACACCATGTAACCTGACCACTCGGCACCCATGTGAAACCTGCTGCAGGATCACTGTATTAGAGCAAGTGACCTGACAGCTGCTTTCCAACGTGCACCTCTTGATTACCTGCAGTGGTGTCTACTGTGTCAATGGTCAGAGATGTTCTATGTGGTAACATTACTATGTGCCTTGTGGCGACTCCAGCACAACACAAAAGTCAACGTACCCAGTGGTGCACAGCACATCAATGTCCATTCACACAGTACTCACAATGGAAGATAGTCAAGTTGCGCCCACGAGCTTTCAAATGTGCGCGTCTAGATTGACTGCAAAGGTGTCGGCTGTTTCAATGGACCCCTGTCTTCCATGTGCCTACCATACAATGTGCCTTGCAGTGACTCCAGTTCCACATGAGTCAACATGCATAATAGCAACCAGCACATCCATGTCCATTAACACAGCAGAGGCCATAAGCGCGAGTCAATCTTTGGTCTGGTAAGTGCCAAGGCATGTTTGTTTCTGATGTTCATGGCTTGGCATGCTGGAATGGCTACCACTGTGTAAATGGACACATATCTGATGGGTGTCAATGCTCACGTGTTCATGGAGGTTTGTGCGATGAACCAGCTCCTGGACACATTAGCAACCACCAGATCTCCTACAGCGGAATCAATATCACCTGACTTGTCAACCATGGTCCACCCTCAAAGCGCACAACAGCAATACTTGCAATGCTTGAGATGTTAGTCAATAAATACATAGCTCTGTCCATTTAAACTATGGCAACTGTTGTGTGTCTCAATTTATTGTACTGTAACCATGGTCAATGTAACCCAGGATGGAACTGCAATACAACACACTGCTTTCTAAGTAATGTTTTATTATGTAATCAAGATGCTGCTCTCAATAGATGTACACAGGTGAGCACATTGATAAAAGCAGCAAGAGTTGCTCATCTCTGCATTACAATGGTCACACAAAGAGTGCCAAGTGGCCATGTTGTGGGACATCTTGTATGCACAGTCACCCAAATGATGTCCTGTGCAGTGAACAGCAATGCACATTCAGTCGCTGTACTTGGCTACCTCATATTTTAAAGCTGCTATTGGGCACATATATGTATTGTCAATGTGACAATGAGGTACAATAACTGGCAGAAAGAATGTCCATCTGTGAGTGGCGCTTGAATCAAACAGATAAACTCGTACTCTTAACTGCCCGTGTTCTCAGTAGGTGTCGGAAAGCAGCAGGTATTGCGCCCAGCCATTGTGGAACAGTAGATGTTTTAAAAATCTTGGTACTAGTGAGACACACATGGTATGAGCCATTGTAAAGGGCATGTTTTGTTCATTATTGTACGTGTGAGATACGGTAGCAATGCATACACAGCTCAAATCAAATGACAGCTGTTGACTAAAAACTCGTTTAGGCCCCAAGGTTAAACTCGAGGTTAAAAACAGTTAATGAAAACAATGAAACTGTTTATGAAAATAAATATCAAGGCATGCTTCACACCCGCCTGTGTCACAACAGTATATGTAGGAACCTAGCAAACCCATATTCAGATGCCTCTGTTCGGCATAAGCTTCCACCACCGCACCAACTTCTTTTGTGACATGCAGGGTTACTGTCCCATGCCACAAAATGATGAGATTTTTGCCGTGCAGCTTGAACGCACACAGAGTAACTGTTTGACTGTTCATGATCAGGTTATAGGTCTCATTCCTACAATGTGTGAAGTCAAACAAATTGGCCATGAATGAATAATAGAAAGGCAGTCCATTGGTACTGATGTCTAGAAATCCTACATATTGTCCTGACTCTTTGGGATACTGGTGTTGTATGGCCCACACGACACAAGATGGTATTACATGCTGAACACATTTACCAAGCTTCTGGTGGATCCAGTAACCTGAACTGTGTATAGGCCACCCATCTGTAGGATCTGCAAAGCATAATAAAAATAAACAGTCACTGTGGTGTCTAAAGTAAGAGGTCAATACGTCAGACTTTGACTTGTATTCTGGATTCAAATCACAGAGGCTATTGATACCAAAAGAATTGGACCTAATGGCATTCACCATAGGGTGTTCAATAAGCTGGCGGAGATCATGAAGTGGACACTAGTTGACCTGTTCAATACCTTCTTGTACAAGGGATACATACCATAGGAATGGAGGATGACACATGCAGTACCCATCCAGACAAGAGTCCCAAAGGATGAACCAGGCAAATACAGGTACTAGGATATTCAAGAAGAAAGGAGCTAAAAGGAAAGGGGGGTCAGGCGATCTATGTGAGGGAGAGGATAAGGTGTATAAGGGCGGAGCAGTCAGTGTGAGCAGTGATGTTTAGGTTACAACAGGAATCTGTGCTGCTACTGGTGCTGTTTGGAATAGTTATACCTGACATCTCTCACATGGAATCCGTGGTAAGTTCACAGACAATAACAAGATGGGAGTTGTGGTAGATGACATTGAAGGGTGGAAGGGGCTGCAGTAGGGCATGACCAGGCTGCAGGAGTGGAAGGAAACATGGCAGCTGGGGTTCAATGCCAAGAAGTGCAAGGTGCTGCACATTGGAGCAAGGAACCAGGGGAAGGATAATCACTTGGGTGGGGTACAGTATAGTAGTATGGTATTAACGTAGAGGAGATGAACCAAGGTGTAATAATAACAGGGAACATGAACAACTCTGTTCTCCTCAGCACAGGAAGGTGGCAGCAAAAGTCAACAAAATGCTAGCATTTATATTAAGGGGAATCTCCTCCAGAAGAAGGGTACTTATTAAGCCCTGTACAGGTCATTGACCAGGCACAACCAGGAGTATGGTGTACAGTACTGGCACCCGTGGTTGAAGAAGGAGTAAATTTCAGAAGGCAAATACAGAGACATTTTTCCATGCAAAAGGTAGTGAACAAGTGGAACACTTAGCCAGAAGAAGTAGTGTCATGCAAGACAGTGGGCAGTTTTAAGAGGGGATGGGACAGGGTGAGGGGGATGGAAACTGTGCTGAGTGGAGTGGCCGGAGTGGCGGCCGCAAGCTGATGGGGTAGCTGCACATCCGAGCAGACTCTATAGAACATGAGGCCTGTTTCTACTGGCATGTTTGTATGTTCATAATTGTATGCATCATACAATGGCAAGAGGTGTGCCGCGAGATGCAGAGGATCAACTCTCTCAACAATCATCCCTAATAATCGGAAAATGTAGATTGGTCAATAATTAGCCACAGCATCCTTGTTTAGGGATAGTTTTCTGCATAAGGTGCTTCACAAGAGCCTCCTTCAAAGCCCCATGGAAGAACACCTCTTAAAGTGTACACCAGACTATCACTGCGAAAACTGCCCAATTTGTTGCTACCAGTTACACTGTGAAACATATTTTACTAGTGTCCTCTTCACTGCAAGCTGGCCACAACTTCCAGATGACCTGAATCATCACCACAGCAAACAGAGCTGGCAGAAGGTACACTCAGACAGTGGTAGTGCATCTGTTTGCACCATGACAATCAATGGGTGGCTCATCTTGTCATACTGGGGTGATCCCAGCATGACTGTAGGAGACCCTGTCTGAGAAGCACAGAGCAAACTCTGTACATGACAGGGTTGTTAATGATTTTTCCAGCTGCAGACAGACTGCAGACAGATTGGACTTAACAATCCATCTATGGCACAAAATATGTGCCCTGCTGCGTCCTCCACCATCAGCGCTCCTGCTGAAACCCACCTAGTATTCATCTCTTTGAGAGCCCCATCACTATGGGGGTTGTATGTGTGCAGAATGGTGACCCCACATACTACATATGTGCTATGTGTCACGTTGAGCAACAGTCAGTATTGGACAAACCTATTCACAACAGGGTCATCGAATACATCATGGTGTACATCGTGGAGACGTAGAAGAATCGCCCACAGGGTATCTTGCAAAAGGCACACATTTTTGAAGCATTCAATATGTGTCACACAGTTCAAATCTGCAGAATAAATAAGTGCAGTGTAGTAACAATATTGTACCATTAATAAAGAGATGAAAAATCAACTAATGCATGCATTAGTAAGGTCATAGACGAACGTTAAAGTAAAGTATGCAAATTGGTTGTATGAAATGGTCACACATAAACAAAAGGAGTGCTTCAACCACCAACAGCTCTACAGATGATTACATTGTAACCGACACTTGAACAGATGACTATGACAGAGCGGTTACCACGCTTATTTAGATTAGTGACACACAGACGGTGCATAATGTGGGCATGGGGTACTACCTATTTCAATTGCCTATGTGGGCTTCCTGCAGCGCCTGCATGTCAACCTGAGTGGCCCAACCAATGGGAGGGTGGCAAGTGGACTGCTGGTAGGCAGGGTACACGGAGGGGTGAGCCCAAAAAGATTACCCACCAAGACAACAGGGGAGGAGTCAGGGTATAGGCACGGGGGGAGGATGGGGGAAACCCAGGGTAAGGCAAGGAAGGATACAGGCTGGAAGGTGGTCACTCTAAATGTTGGGAGCCTAGGTAATAAGTCAGCTGAATTACAGGCTCTCCTAGCAGTGAGGAGGGAGGACATTGCAGCCATCACCAAAATGTAGGCTGCCCAGTACCAGGACTGGAATATGATGAGCCAAGAGTACAAAATATTCAGGAAGGATAGGGCTAAAGGGAAGGAGGGTGGGGCTTGGCAATCTATGTACGACCACCCCAAGGTACTCAGGGGCTGGCAGAGATCCTGGTGAGGCCACTGACTGTCCTATTCAATACCTCCCTGGACACAGGATGCATGGCACAGGACTGGAGGGTAGCCCATGTGGTGCCCATTCACAAATGTGACCCCAGGGATGCACGGTGCAACTAAACGCAAGTGAGCCTCACATCAATTTTGGGGTGAAGCTCATGGAGACAATCATAAAGGAGCATCTGGTGACCTTCTTGGAGGACAGTGGTCTACAGGACAGTCATCAACATGGGTTTGTCTCCAGAAAATCCTGCTGGACAAATCTAATTGAGTATTATGACTGGGTTACCAGGGAACTGGACAGGGGCCACGCGGTGGATGTCCTGTATTTAGACTTCAGCAAGGCCTTTGATTCTGTGCCACATGGGAGGCTGGGGTGGGTGGGAGCTGGAATACATAGGGGTGGGAACAAAGATGGTAAATTGGATAATCAACTTGCTGAATGTAAGGCAGCAGAGGGTGGTGGTGATGGTGGGGGGGGATCTCTCATCACCAAGGGATGTGATGAGTGGGTGCCACAGGGATCAGTGTTGGGACCAGTGTTGTTTCAGATATTCATAGGTGATATCTCACATGAGGTCTGGAGTAGGATCAGTCTGTTCGTGGATGATACGGAGATTGGAGTTGTGGTAGATGACATTGAAGGTTGTAAATGGGCTGCAGGAGGACATGACCTGAACAAACTACCAGAGTGGTCGGTAACGTGACAGCTGGGGTTCAATGCCAAGAAGTGCCAGGTACTGCACTTCAGAGCAAGGAACCAGGGGAGGAGCTATCGGCTGGTAGGGGTCCAGCTTGAAGTAATGAGGAAGAAAAGGATATGGAGTTAATTATTACGAGCAGCATGAACAACTCGGTTCAGTGCAGGAAGGCAGTGGCAAAGGCCAGTAGGATGTTAGGGTGCCTAGGGAGAGGAATCTTATCCAGGAATAGGGATGTGATCCTCACCCCCTGTACAGGACTCTGGTCAGGCATCACCTGGAGTACTGCATGCAGTACTGGCGCTTGTTCCTGAAGACAGGCGTCAAGTTGCTGGAGGTGGTACAGCGTAGGGAGACAAAGATGATCCAGGGATTTGAGAGGAGGTCCCATGAAGAGAGATTGGCAGAGCTAACATGTATTCCGTGGAGGAGAGGATGGATGGGGGAAATGATTGACACATTTAAATCCCTCAACTGGGTAAATAAGTTAACACAGAAGTGATTTTCTAGCTTAGAAGAGGAAGGGAGGGAGACGAGAGGGCACCAGTTGAGGCTGAGGGAGAACATTCAGGATGGAAATCAGGAGGCATTTATTCACGGAAAGGGTGGTGGACAGGTGTAATGCTCTGCCCAAGGGGGTGGTGTCCTGTGGAATGGTGGGTGGCTTTAAGAGGGGTTGGGATAGGGTGAGGGGGGGGTATAATGAAGAGAGATGGGGAGGGAGGGGCAACTGCAAGTTGAGGGCCTAGCTTCACAACCTAGCAGATGCAATGGACCGTATGGCCTGCTTCTGCTAGCGTTTTTGTGTGTTTGTAATATGGATGATCACCCAATGCCATTACTAGACATGTTGAATGCTGACTTATGCGTCATCCAGACCCCAAACACCACCCATCACTCCACCCATCCATCAATAACAAAGCCAGGCTAGCACAAAGGAAGCTGCTTGATGTACAACACAGGCAGAACAAGTTACTCATCCACATCCCAGGCCATGGCCGTCATCAAAACTAGCCTCTGGATCTAATTCACAGCAATGCATAAATAGCCTGCCTGGTGTAGATGAGGGATGCAGCACTCAACGACATACCACATGGATGCCAAACCACATGCTGTGCAGGCTACACTGGTTCTGAAATCACCAGGCCAATGTAGGTGGGCTAAGAGGGGGAATAGGATCAGGATTCAGCAACCACTACAGCTATCATCACCTGTGACGGATGCTAGCTGACCACCAGAGTGCCACTCGTGTCTAGTGGTGGTACGGCGGGCAGCACAGATGGGTTTGTGGAGGCAAAGCATCTACACAGTTGTCCACATGACAGCGGCAGGTTGTGGAAGCAAATGTGGAAAATGTGGAGAAAGCTAATGAAATGTTATGTAAGGAAAAAAGAGGCAATTTACAATTTGGTAATAAGTGGTAATTGGGTGGGGTGGTGCACTAAGTAATACTCCACAATGCTACATGCATGTCCGTGCCACATAGTATAATAACACCATACATCATGCAGTGTGTCTTGATCACTGGTTGGTAACACTTCAAATGAAGTCATATGGCCACAAAGAAGGCACTGAAATAAGGGACACTACACGCAAGAATTGAACAGAATGGGATCAACAAGTCCGTTTACAATTGTGATACATGTTGAGAGCATATAGTGTGTGATTTGCTACTGTGGCTCAAAAGCAATGGGTGCCAGTTGTGGCTAAACAAGAATGGTTTGCTGCAAGGGCAGCTGGCGGTCGTGAACTATAGCCATAGGTTGGAGGGGCAACAAGTTTGCCGGTGAGTTCAATGAAATGTGACTTACCTCCACGCTTGTCAGAGAAAACCTCCATCTCATGACAGCAAATACTCTCTCTGTCAGAAGGTATTGGTTCACATTGTCCACAACAGCACCAGTACATAGCTCCAGCATGAATATCCACTCGCTCATCCTCTGAATTAGAGGACGATGTGCTTCCACTGTAGTGTTCGCCATTGTAGTCTGCCACAGCTCGCTCTGGTTCAGACATGTAAGGTTGAATCCCACCCGTTGATGAATTGTATGGGAAGTACTCATCATAATCCTATTTGGAAGACATCTGCCTGGTAAATAGAATAATGAAACAGTTTATGACCAGTTTAATCTATGGTTATGACCAGTTTAATCTGTGGTGTGAGCAGTGGTGCAAGTAGTAGTGTTTTCGGGTCAGTAAGCAAAAGTACCCTCAAAAAAAGCTGTTTTAAAGTATTTCTTTGCTGCAGTGGGATATGAAACTGTTTAGTTAGTCTGACAGTGGTACGCTTCCTATATCCTGTACAGTGCTGTGATCATACGGGCAAATAAGGAGAACATAACTAACACTACTGCTGTTCTGCTGTGACTGACTAGAATCCCTGCTGGAGAGCCACGGTGCATCATATTCCTTCCACATGCAATCTGCAGGCAGTAGCTTGTTTCACAGTTGCTTTGCATGAGCAAAGATAGTGATATATGGAGGGTTATGGACATGGTGTCGACACTGTGGAGGCACATTACAGATACCATCTCTTACAGGTCTGGCAGCCATGCTCAATGAGTCCCTCAACAAAGGGAATGGTCACAGAGTACTGGAAGAGGGAACATCTATTGGTAGCAGAGAGGAGGCAGGAAACTAGTGGTTGGTTATACTTTTTTTTAGGAGTGTGGGAAGTTCATGTCACAACCAGAATCCAGAGGTGCCCAGTATGCAGGGCAGCATGGCTTGACAGTGGGACACATGTGTTTCTAACTAATTGGATCGATTTACAACAACTGGGTAATGAGGCGAGTAAATCAGTGACCGACGTGGCACATCTCCTACCTCGAGTAGAGCAAGGCTTCAACACCATCCCACATAACAGTGTGGTTAACAAGAGAAGGGACAGCTGGCCCAGTGGTGCTGAGGATTGAGGTGCAGGACACCACACCTTGAGCCACGCCGGTGACCTGGATTTGGGAATGAGCCTGGGCAGTTGGGAATTGGAAGGGAAGGGAAGGGATTGAGCATACAGTGGACCGCTCTCCCTTTACCTGGGGAGTTCAGAAGGAAGTGCCACTCTTTGGCAGCCCCAAGCATTGGGCAGGAGCAGCACCAGAAGATGGCAGCGCTCACGGAGTGTGGGGAGTAGGAACTGTGGCAGGCATCGGCATGCTGTGCCACCTGATGTCATTGCACATCCAAGTTCTGAGGGGGAAACAAACATGGAAAAACAACCTCAGAACAAGGAGGTGACGAGGGCTCAAGGGGATGGCTCCCACATCAACAATGCCAGGCCATCTCATTGATAGCAGGGCCACTCCCTCCCACTGAACAGACCCTCTAATCACAGATAGGGTGCAAAGGTAGGAGAGGCAGGCCTTCCCCTGGGGGGGTGATCCAGGGGTCTGGAATGTCCAGATGGGGTGCAGAGATAGAGGGGAGAAGCTTCAGGGGTGCAGGAGAGGAGCCATGTAGACAGGGTACCTCAGAGAGATGCACTGGCCTGTGAGTGACAGATAAATAGAATTGGAAAAAAAAAAACAAGATCCCACCATAGTACACTGGGTCAAATACTGGTAAACAGACAGGTGATAGAGAGTGGTGCTAAAGGGATCCTGTAGAGGGAGAGGAGTATGAATGGCTGGTGGCTAAGGAATGAGACCTTGAAGCAATCCTGGTCAGTGTCTTCATAAGTGGCATTGCCGAAAGGGATGGAGGGAAAGGTCTTGCTGTTTGCGATTAACAAGATCTGAAACTGTGTGGATATGCCATGTGCAGTATAGAGAGAGAGTGACAAGGGACTCTAGGAAGATGGAATTATAATCTGATGTGTGATGTTCTTTTTGAAGAAGTGCAGGATAATGCAGATGGGAAGAGGGAACCCTGGGGATAGACAAATGATGGGGGTCGGGGTGAATGAGCATCTGCAAGGAAGAGAAAGGCATTGGGCATTAGCTTTTCACTGAACCTGCAGGTGTCCAAGCAGGATGCAAAGGTTATACTACAATACCTCAATACATACTCGATGTAGGAGAGGAGGGATAGGGAGACATGAGATAAACACTGAAGTTCTTAAAAAGGGGAATAAATTATGTACAAGGGGAGACATCACCTGGAATAAAGCTTAGTTTCATGGTTAAACAATTTATCCTTTCACCATATCCCACCTGGCTCTACTGTCATGTCTGCATAAACATAGTGGTCCCACATTGGCACTCATATAAATGTTGTTGTAGGCCCTGCGCCGTACTTGGTGCCCTTATTTGAATTGTCTCCTCCAAGTGTATGTCCTTCTGGAATTGCAGGATCTGGATGTACTGGACAATTTTACAACAACTATGACACACAACAGATATATACAGTGACATAACCACTTTTTCTGCTGCTGGTGAGAGTGCTCCCTTTGCAACACAGCATGCAACTTGCTCTCAGTAAAATGATGATAAACTGTTTGACAGAATTTAGCTCATCTGCTGTTATCACAACCAAATCCTCAACAACCAAGTATCAGTTTCTAGTGTGCACACTAACATTCACTTCTGAACATTTTCCATATCATACTTGTGATGCACCACAACACATGGCGTGGCTACGTGATGTGTGGATGGGGGGCCCCGTGGAAGTCAGTATCCACAGTTCTTCTGTGTGGAAGATTATAGACGGCTGTGCAGAAACCAGGCTAGAAACATACCACCGCAAACTATGACCAACACGCCACACTACCTGCCAGAGACACTGTAGTGCTTTGGTAGTGTAGACAACATAAGCAGGTACTTTATTTTTTTTCCAATTGTTTAACCAGGAGTGGCAGACTAAGCTGAAGCTTGTTTACAGGTGCGACCTGGGAGCACAGGGAAGTGAAGTGACTTGCTCAGGGTCACACAGTATGCAAGTGGTGGCTGTGGGATTCAACCCAGGTCTTCAGATTTTCAGCTGATGGTTATATTTTATATTTATTTTATTTATGGTTATATTTATGCGTGCAAATACGCAGACCCCAGGCTGGGTGGCAACCGGGGGGCAGAGAAGTAAGCCAGCAATTACAGTGCAGCCAGCAGCTGGTGAACCTGCCCACTCCAAATGCAAAAAGCACAACATACAAATAACATTCAGTAATTGCTAAATTGTGACATGACAGCTGCTCAAACAGTCAACTATGGCAACATAAAAGCTATATACAGTGGTGCTTTGATGGGTCACTGGATGACGCATCTCACCCTGTATTATTCAACCTGATTACAGAATATTCCCTAATGGCGTGTATCGATCGTCGTCCTGTCAACATCTATTTTGCTGCCTTCTATGATGCTGCGCAAGGCTCACTGCACTGAAAGTACTCCATTTACAAATCGGGGACAAACACAGCAATGGGATGAGGAGGCATCACAGTGTTAGGCAAATACATGGAGATGGTCGCGAAAGCGATCTGACCATGGTGATCGCAGACTGCTCTGTGCAAAAGCTTGCAAGTCACCTTGAGTAAGCCAGCATCAAACAAACCGGCAGCCTCAGATATCATTATGGGCAAATGAAATTATTGTAGCGTGACTAAGCCGGTCGTGGTTCACCGCAAACTGCAGTAACATAAAAATAATTACTTGGACATACTGTTGGGCTGGTATTATAGCTAAAGCAGTGAAAAAGACTGACGCCTATTTTTCCAAAGAGCACAGTACATGAAACCACACAGCATGACAAAGGGTTGCAAAGTGAGTCGCAGACAGAAGAGCATGCATGTACACTGCAACCAGCATTTTAGGATCATGACAAGCTTGTGCAGGCTATTTTGAACATAACTCAAATCCAAGTGGAGGAACAACAGGGGAAGGAATCCCTCAACGGTCAGTACCCGCACAAGGCTCGCTCCACACACATTATTATCACACAGAAAATAAACTTGCTAGCACTCCCTGAAAAGACCACTATGCGGTGACAAGAATCTCGAATGCAACACTTCTGACCATTGAATAAAGCAGCAAACCTTTTGAATGAAGGACTGTGACTCAAATGCGGACACCAGCTAAACTCAAACAACAGAAGCCTCAACTTATGTAGTTGGCTTCCCCGCATCGCACGTCACTTTCGGTTTAGAGGGGGGTCAATGCCAGTCACCAGAGGTTGCAGGCAGCACAAAATAGAGGAGGGACATGAAAAATGAGTAAAGATTGAAAATATCAGGTAATCCAGTTATTTGTCTGTGTACCTCACTGCGAGTGAACTAGCACGGCACCACTCCTAGCGCTGCTACTATTGGCAGCATGTGGATGTTTCCCTTTAAAGGAAAGCTTAATGGGGCAGTGAAGCCCTAAAGAACTGTTTGAAACTGCTTGTTTGTCTGCACCCTGCATCTGATCCACTCTTAGAGAGGGTGGACCCTTATTAGTTAAGTGACCGAGATTGGTCCAGTTAATGTATAAATGTGTTTGAATTGCAAGTTATATTGAAAAAACCTGAGTGAGCTAATGCTGAATTACAAGTTGAATTGAAAGAGCCCAGTGAGCTATTGTGAAACTGTTATTGCCAAGAGCATGGTTTGCTTCAAAAGAAATATAAATGTGCTAGAAGAAAAAGTGAAAATATGTCCTCAGTTTGGATGGTTTTCTAAAGGAATAAATGTGCTGAGTGTGAACTTGAGATATAAATTTGCTAGAAGAAGTAAAAGAATAATCCTTGGATTGGACAAATGCTCTAAATAAATAAATAAATGTGCTGGATGCAAACTTAAAGGATATAGATGTGCTAGGTAAAGTAAAAGGATGTCCTTGGATTGGACAAAGGTTCTAAATGGATAAATGTGCTGGATGTAATCTGGAGAAATATAAATGTGATAAATGTAATCTAAGGCCCTGGACACACTACAGAACTGTTTTTGAAAACCGTTTTTAAAACCAGTTTAGCTAAACCATTTCAGTGCAGACACACTGCTCAGTAACCATTTTTGATAACGGTTTAGGCCCTGTACACATCAGGCTAGTTAAAACGTTTTAAGGTGCTTAAAATGTTTTAACTAGCGCCCGTCCGCATTTAAGCACGGTTTCAAAGCGTGTTAAGAAACACTGTTTAAACCCTGCTGCAAGCTAGTCTCAAGTCCGTTTTTAAAAATGGTTTGAAGGAGGAAAGCGTGTTACCTTGTGGTGTGGGCAGGCGTGTGATTTTCAGTCTATTACAGTGCCAACATAACCGTGCTACAATCGCGGAGGATTACCGGGTTTAAAAACGTTACTCACTGCTGATGCAGACGGGAGTTTACCATGTTACAATTGAGTTCAAACTCGGTGAACAATAATGTGGACGGCTGCTGTGGTGAGTTTGAAAACGTTTTGAAACAGTTATTTAAAACAGTACAAAACTTCAGTTGTAATGTGTACAGGGCCTTAGTGTGGCCACACTGCTAGTGTTAAACCTGTTCTCCTTGTAACTATTTTGTGTTAAGTCCAACACACAGAACTATGCATGCCTGGACACACTGCAGCTAGAACTGTTTTAGTTAAACCATTACAGCTTAAAACACTTTTACTCCTGGACAGACCTGTGAGTAAAACCATGCTAGCTCCAAAACATTTTTAAAAATGGTTTTAAGACTAGGTATCTAGCAGGGTTTAAAAACACTTTTGTTAAAATGTTTTAAGGGGCTTGTAGTCCGTCTGCAAACAGTGCTAGGGGGATTTAAATTGTTTTAAGGCACTTAAACCATTTTAAGTTTCCCAGTGTGTCCAGGACCTAACCGGTCTGGTTACACTGCAAGTGTTTTTCAGCCCAGAAGAGGACCCCAGTCTTCAAAAGTTAAAGTGTTGTTTCCATTGTCAAGCCTTAAAATCTCTGCAGTCAGTTTAGGCGGTACTTGGCTGTTGGCTTGCCTGCAGTTTAACCTCCAGGGATTGTGCTCGCTTGATAAAAGCACCTAATTTCAACCTGCTTACAGAAAAGCCTTCTGTGAGTAAATGCAGGGCCTCCCCTGCACCATCTAAAGAGATTGTATGTAACCCCCTTGTCACCCGGGGTTACTAGAATCCCACTTAGATCTAGTGGCAGGCAGGGAAAGGCAGCTTGTGAGACACCAGTTAAATGAGTTTCACACTGTCTCACTTTGTCCTCAGTCTCAGCTGAGCTGGAGGGATGACATCACTATAGGATTCTCGCAGCAGTATAAGCCACAGTGGAATGCTGCAGCCGGGAGTTAGGTTAGAATGTTGGGGATTTCAAAGCTAGTCTTGGGCAGTCTTCAGCCAGACTCAAAAGAAGCAGGAGGTGTGCTGCAGTTGGCAGCTCCTCAGAGCCTAGCTCTGTCATAGAGCTACTTCAGAAACAGGGTAGTGTGTTCTCACCCTAGAGAAGAACACTGAAGATACCAGCAGAAGTGGTAAAAACTGCTCCCCGAGTTGTTCCAGTGTCTCATCCCTGGAGGGATGGGGGTGGACACCAGCATCTCAGGGGCAACCCCCTGGCCCTGCTGGGAATGGGAAAAGCTGCCTGATAAGAGTTTGTTCTGAGTTACCAGAGAATTTTGTGTTTTTCTCTGAGAGAAGCCCTGGGGCACCTGCGAACTATGGTGAGTCTGCTCTGACATAGAGCCCATGTTTTCACCAAGACAATTGTGTAAAAATATCTGCTTACTGTGGGGTCAGGAAAGGACTAGCCAAGTACAGTACTTTTGAGATATGTCTATGGCTTGAAATGCATCTAACCAGTGGGGGTCTACAGGGATGGACATAGCCACGTACAGTATGTTGCAAGTCAGGACACCAGTTACTTAGAGAGTAGAATGTTAAATGTGATATACATTTTGAGATAGCATCTACAACCAGAGAATTAAAAGAAAGGAGTTGATTCCAAATTAATGGCCGGGTATGGATTTGGGAACAAGAGGTAGGAGACCCCCAAGTTGGAGTAACCAGGTTTACCTCTACGGATTCACTTTGGGCACCTATAGCTTTCTTCCAGGCACTTGGCCAGTGCCTGCAGAAAGTACCCAGACATGGGATTAAGGATGACATTTTTCCTTTAGTACTAGAAAGTGCTCGAGGGTGGTTGAGGGAGCCACCACCAAAAATCCATGACATATGGAAAAGTGTACTAGTGCTGGCCGAGATGCCATGCCAGGGAATTCAAGAGTGAGAGTACTAGATCAGGCATGTGAGCTCAGATGTGTTCAGAATCTGAGGGTTGTTGTGTGATGAAGAAGATGTGTTCTGACCTTTATAGATCTGCATATCCAGTGAGTGTAGCCCTGTGGGGGGCCATCTTGCTTTGTATTCTTGTGTTGAAGTGAATCAAAGCCACTCTTTAGAATCCCACTCCTGGTTTGGATATTTTCAGTTATTGCTTCCTGTGTCTGGAACTACTTGGGTGTCCCTGACCAGAAGTGCAAACCTTGCCCTGATGCCGAGCGAATGTTTTCTCCCCGAACCCAGGCTAGCCCAGGTAGTGGGTTACAAAATGGAGGCACCACACACCTGTCTTACAAAATGGAGGCACTGCGGGGATTTGGTTTGAATCTTGGGAGAGAACAGGAAAGAATTGCTTGGATTAGGGCAAGCATTTTGGCTGTCTGGCAGTAGGTAGCCCAAAAGGTGGAAGCATTGCCACCCAAATGTGCCACTGTATGCTGCTGTTCATGTGCTGTTGTAATTGAGCAGTAAAGCCCGAGGGTGTATGCCCCTTGTCCTGCATCAAAGTTATAATGTTTGCCAGCTTTTTAGTTATGTGTGACAAGAAAAGTGTGGAAAACTATGGGAAACAGAGATTTGTGCCCTAGAAGTTGGAAGTGCTTGGTGTATGGACAGAGCGAGTCGCTGAGTGAAATGCCATGAAAGATGGTCGAAATGGTGCTCCTGCCAAGGAGTCACAGTTGAAAAAAAAAAAAAAGTGTGGTTTGCAGTTTAAATTTTGCCTGCTCGATGATCGCCGTAAAGGAGAAGAGCACGAGAAGAAAGAGGCTCATTTGCATGGGGTCGAGTGATTGGTGAGACTTCAATCAGTCCCACCCCCAAGCCAGCTCTAGAGTGACTGCACAGTGTTTGAGAGGGAGAGAGAGAGAGTAGTATGTGAACTGGTTTGCCAGAAGGAGCATCGTAGTGACTGAAAACGTTATAAAAGTGATAAAATCTGACTTTTCCATTTTAAAATTGGGCTCAACACGAATTTTGATCGTATGGGAAAACAGCGAGGTGTTCGGAGGGACAATCAGCAGGACTGCCAGCCTGCTTCCTTCCAGAGGCCTTCAAGACTGGCTGTACACTGAATTTTTCCATCGCAATAACAAGCTACTGATTAAGTGAGTACCAACCTAAGAAACCACTCAAACTGTGCGATTTTAACTAAAGCCAGCTGAATCTGTGTGTAGCAGTGTGATCGTTGTGCAAAGAAGGACTGCGTCAAGTTAATCAAGTTAAGCAGGAATTCTAAGCATTAGACTGTGAGCATAATTGTGAGTTCAGCAACAGTATGATTTTCACAGCAAAGTGAGAGACTGTGGGTTGTATGAAAGATGCAACGAAAATTCAGGCAATCCTGTGCAATGAAATACTGTGGCTTTAGGGACTTTTAAGCAAGAACAATGAGTTACAGCAAATGAAAAAGTCCAGTAAAAATCATATAAATGTGCTGAGAAAACAGGCAGTGCAGTTTAAGCAGTTTGAGTGAACTTTATCAGTAGAGCGTGTAAATCGGATGCCAGTGGCTTGAGTCAGAAACAGAACATTGATGTGCAGGAGTGCTGCCGTCGCCATTACAGGGTGGGGTAGTAAAGTAAACACAGCAGTAAGGGGAGCCATTTTGTAAAAGTTTTTCCAACAGAGTGGGACTTGAGATAACAGTGAGTTTTGTTTTCCTCTGCAGTCATGGTTTCGGGATCAGCCCGCTACCCGGATCATGCCTGGGGTATTAATAGTAGAAGAAGTTAACAGATTAAAAGATACTGAGAGATGTTACTACAGGGGACGTTTGCCTCCTCATGTGGTGATTCCTGGATATCCAGTAAGAGTGTGCATAATGTGCTTAAAGGCTGGAAGGGACGTCTTCATGGTTTCTCACTGTTCTGGGTGCCTAGAGAGACATGGCCTAACCAAAGCACCCAAGATTTGTTTGGCTCCCACATGGACAAAGCTTCAAGAATCTGGCATTGGCAGCACACAGCACCAGCTAAAGACTGTTGGAGGAAGCTCAGCAGAGTGTGGCATGAAGCAAGAGGGTGTAGATCTACAGGCAGAGCAAAGTACTGATGTATTCGAGTCTAGGTCGCAGAGAGACAGTGCAGAGGGAGCATCAACAGATCCATGGAGAGAGGAGCCGAGCCCTAGTCTCATCAGAGAAGATGAGATGACAGAGACTCTTGAATGGGAGGTGTCGACCTTAGCACCCAGCGAAGAGTGGATAGTCTCAGGACTGAGGATGACTGCTTACTCCTGGGCTCAGATCCTCAGCGAGGAAGAAGATGAGGGGGAACCTATGTGGCCTTATGAAGAAGGTGAGGGTCCACAGCCTCAGGCTCTTGCCTCAGAGGAGCAGAAAGAAGGAGAGATTGGTGACTCCACAGCCCTGTCCAGACAAGGAGGAGTCAAAGATACATTTTACATTGCATTAAGTATGTGTAGCTGGCAGAACCAGGACTGGCCACACCCAAGCCATGACAGAGGTCTCAAGTTGACCAAGTGTAGTAAAGTGGAAAGACTGGTTCGTAGGAAGGTAAATGAGATCTATGGGATATCCTTTCCTACCTTTCCTCAGAGAGTCTGGGAGGAGATCGAAAAAAAACAGGAAATCCTGGATAGTGGAAGAGGCCACAAAACATGTGCACCCCGGTGCAAGTCGGTATGTCCGAGACAGAGTGTTCAAAGAAAAATGTAATCAATGGAAAGCGGGCAAAACACTATTCATAGACACTGTTCGGATCGTGGATGGAGAGGGACATGAAACCTTTTTCAGTGTGAATTATGAGCACCCAGATGGGGTAATAATTCTTGCACCTGACCCATTGTGTTACTTCCCTTAATGCAGGCCATTTCCTGTGAATGTGCCCATGTCTACCAAGTGGAAAGCAGAGCAGTGGTAGCCAGTGCTGCCATCCAGCCGTTGCTGTACCTATGTTGTTCCACCAGACTGGCATTCCAGGAACCAGGTGCCCCAGATTTGTCAGCCTTGCAGTATACTGGCTTTCCAGATTCCATCGCCTGACCTTCCAGATGACTTCATATCCAGAGAGGACACCAGCCCAGCTGTATCCTGATTCATCGCCTGGGATTTTGGATGACTTCAGACCAGCTGTTTCCTGTCCTGTTCCAAAGTTCCATCTCCTAGATGTCATCAACCCAGCAGTTTCCAGATGTGCCATCCTGTCGTTTTCCAGAAGATGTCTGCTCAGCTGTATCTGAAGAATGCTGCCAGGGAGAGTCTTCGGCTGGAAATCAAAGTGTCATATTGATTTCATTCTTCAAGGGACTGGTAAGTCCAGACTTTTCTATTTTTATGACATTGCAGTACACACCCTACACCTAGCAGACTTCAGACTGTTTGAACTGTCTTCAAAGGCTCTCCCCTTCGGGATTACAGTCCTACCAGAACTGTGCTTCACCGGGCTCCGGCCCAGGAGAGACTCTTTCTTGGACTTGCCTTCGGGCACTGTTGTCACTAGATGGGACTTTTAAGGCACTCCATCCCCAAAAATGTGTATTGTAAATAATGTCATTGTTTTTCTACTGTTTCTACTGTTTTTCTACTATTCTAAAAAAATATTTTTGGGATTCTCCAGTGTTTTGATGGTAGGGGTTACATAGTACTGTGTTTGCAGATTAGGGGTTGTTTTGTCTTTTTTCTTGCAGGTAGTCCTAAAAAAAACAAGAAAAGAAGACCAAAAAAAAAAAAAAGACAAGAAGAGGAGGAGGGGCTCATAGGAGTCCTTCATGTGCTTTAAAGTAGTAGTGTTTAAAGTGCAGTGTTGTTGTTTACTGTGTTTAACTTTTCCTTCCACAGGTATGGTAGTGGGGGAGTGTGAAAAAAAATGCTTAGAGTGTAGTATTAGCTCCTTTGTGTGTTGGTTGCAGGTGTCCAGGGTCAGGGGGAGGTTCCCCTGTGTTTTTGGGTAAATTTTGGGTTTTTGTCAGATAGGTTTTCCTTAGAAGGTTGGGGGATAGACAGGCTGTGGTTCTGACCTGCAGTAGGGGCCGCAGTACTGATCTATTAGGGCTAAGCTCTGGGCAATTCTACCAGGGCCACTAGGTAACCATAGCAAGATCATAGAGTAGAGGCTGATGCATCAGTCAATGGCCTCTGGGCCCTTAGCGTTGCCTGCCTGTGCCTAGCACATGGTAGGAGAGGGCCTGATCACCCCTCTCCATAGGTAGCACAGAGGGTGGGATGGCCTGGGCTGGGTAAGCAATGACTGTGGACAGTCATTTTCCTGGCCAAGGGTGGATGTAACCCTCTTGTCACCCGGGGTTACTAGAATCTCACTTAGATCTAGTGGCAGGCAGGAAAAGGCAGCTTGTGAGATGCCAGTTAAATGGGTTTCACACTGTCTCACTCTGTCCTCAGTCTCAGCCGAGCTTGATGGATGACATCACTATAGAATTCTCGCAGCAGCATAAGCCACAGTAAAATGCTGCAGCCAGGAGTTAGATTAGAATGTTGGGGATTTCAAAGTTAGTCTTGGGCAGTCTTCAGCCAGACTCAAGAGAAGCAAGAGGTGTGCTACAGTTGGCAGCCCCTCAGAGCCTAGCTCTGTCATAGAGCTACTTCAGAAACAGGGTAGTGTGTTCTCACCCTAGAGAAGAACATTGAAGATACCAGCAGAAGTGATAGAGACCACTCCCCAAGTTGTTCCAGTGCCCCATCCCTGGAGGGATGGGGGTGGACACCAGCATTTCAGGGGCAACCCCCTGGCCCTGTTGGGAATGAGAAAAGCTGCCTGACAAGAGTTTGTTCTGAGTTACCAGAGAATTTTGTGTTTTCCTCTGAGAGAAGCCCTGGGGCACCTGTGAACCATGGTGAGTCTGCTCTGACATAGAGCCCATGTTTTCACCAAGACAATTGTGTAAAAGTATCTGCCTACTGTGGGATCAGGAAAGGACTAGCCAAATACAGTACTTTTGAGATATGTGTATGGCTTGAAATGCATCTAACCAGTGGGGGTCTACAGGGATGGACATAGCCACTTACAGTATGTTGCAAGTCAGGACACCAGTTACTAAGAGAGTGGGATTTTAAATGTGATATACATTTTGAGATAGAATCTACAACCAGAGAATTCAAAAAAAGGAGTTGATTCCAAATTAATGGCCGTGTATGGATTTGGGAACAAGAGGTAGGACACCCCTCCATCTGGAGTAACCAGGTTTACCTCTACGGATTCACTTTAGGCACCTATAGCTTTCTTTCAGGCACTTGGCCAGTGCCTGCAGAAAGTACCCAGACATGGGATTAAGGATAAAATTTTCCCTTTAGAGCTAGAAAGTGCTCAAGGGTGGTTGAGGGAGCCACCACCAAAAATCCATGACATATAAAACAAGCATTTGTCAATGCCGAATGTTGCTTGCTTCTATGTGCTGTTTAGGTATTTGGAAGTCATTGGAGTGTAAATATTGAAAATTTGCGAACACGAGCGCATGTGAACCGCGCAACGCACCGTAAAAACAGTCATTTTAGGATTTTTTTTTCACCAAATTTCTAACATAGCCATTTTAAGACCTCTGGTCATGAACAGTGTCACTGTGATTTTGTTAATGTGTCCCATACATTGAGTTTGCATTAATCGACTGCCCATTGTGCTACATGGGCGAAACACGTTTTGGGCAGGATGTGAAAATGACAGCTGTACTGCTCATAAGGAGGTGTGGTAAAATGGCAATGTTGAAAATCTGAGGGAAATATTGAAAATCGCAAACCTATGAGCTGCTATGCGGGAACTGTGCAACGACACTGTGAAACAGTCATTTTAGAATTTTCATCAATTTTCAACATTGCCATTTTAAGATCTCTGCTCATGAACAGTGACACTGTGATTTTCAATAATGTCCCATACACTGAGTTTGCACAACGACCGCGCCCATTGCGCTATCATGGAAACACATTTTGGGTGAGATGTGAAAATGACAGCTGTACTACTCATAAGAAGGTGTGGAAAAATGGCAATGTTGAAAATCTGGAGTGGAAATATTGAAAATTCGCAAACCTACAAGCGTGCGTAAGAACTGCGCAATGCACGCTCGTAAAACAGTCATTTTTAGGAATTTTTTCACCAAATTTTCAACATAGCCATTTTAAGACCTCTGCTCATGAACAGTGTCACTGTGATTTTCTTAATTTGTCCATACATTGATTTCGCACACCGACTGCGCTATTCTGCGCTACATGGGCAGAAACACATTTTGGGTGAGATGTGAAAAATGACAGCTGTACTACTCATAAGAAGGTGTGGTAAAATGGCAATGTTGAAAATCTGGAGTGAAAATATTGAAATTGAACCACAGACCTGTGTAGGAACTGCAGATACTGCGCTCATAAAAACAGTCATTTTTGAATTTCACCTGTCACGGCGGGGAGTCTCGGCCTAAGGGTGATTTCACAGTCACTGCACAGTCACTGCGCGAAATCACCCTCCGGGCCCGAATAACGCCATGACAGTGACATCATTCATGAGAAGGGGTCCCAAAAACCCCATGTTGAAAATTTGGTGCAAAAATTCCCAAAAATGGCTGAGATATGCAATAAAGTTGAAACCCCCCTATCTAGCCCATTATACAGCTTACCGGCATTTCCTCAGTTCGCGGTCGGCTTTGAAGAGTGCAGACGTGTTCCCGGTCCACCGAAGATCGTCGCGCCGGAGTCCGGAGGTAAGTATGGGGTGAGGGGGGTGTGGGGAGGCTGGGTGCGCGGTGGGTGGGTGCGGGTTGTGGGGGTCGGGAGATGCACCACAGGACCGCTTTTGTCTTACAGGTAAAAAAAAAAAAAAAAAAAAGCCGTGGATTGATTGCCACGCTGGGTGGGCTCCAGCGTGGCACCAACTACTGGGGAGACGACGCGAGCTCAGCTGACGGGATTAAATTCTGCCGGCTATATAGTGCGTGGTAGGCGACGCCTCAGTGGTGGGGAGCTGGCGCGTGAGCAGCTTCTTTATCGCTGCTCACTCAAGCGTAGCTCCCCCTTTCAACTGTATGCCACTGCATTTTGGAGTGTGTCATAGACAGCTCCAAAATGCATTGGCTTACAGGGGCCGCGCCTGCCAGCACACTGCCTGAATTGGAGGAGGAGGTGACACACCTCCGAAATCTCCGATGATGGCACTATGTTTCTTGCACATGCGTGCAAGCAACATAAAAATGTACTAGTGTTGGCCGAGATGCCATGCCAGGGAATCAAAGAGTGAGAGTACCAGATCGGGCATGTGAGCCCAGATGTGTTCAGAACCTGAGGGTTGTTGTGTGATGAAGAAGATGTGTTCTGACCTCTATAGATCTGCATATCCAGTGAGTGTAGCCCCGTGAGGGTCCATCTTGCTTTGTATTCTTGTGTTGAAGTGAATAAAAAAACACATTTTTGAATCCCACTCCTGGTTTGGACATTTTCAGTTATTGCTTCCTGTGTTCAGAATTACTTGGGTGCCCCTGACCAGAAGTGCAAACCTAGCCCTGATGCTGAGCAAATGTTTTCTCCCCGAACACAGGCTAGCCCAGGTAGTGGGTTACAAAATCGAGGCACCGCACACCTGGCTTACATGTAAATAGTTCTAAAGGTTTGATCTTTCAAATATAATCCTTAATCTTCTTAACTAGCCGGCCAACATACAGCTACAGCATCCTTCAGGCCTGCATCATTTATGGACTATGGTTACTGGGTACCCAGGTTAAGGTTGGGATTGCGGGGTCTCATACCAAAGATGGGGACTGGTACCAGTGCGAGTAATAATGATAACTGTGTTATCTGATTTATTGCAGCCAGTTAGATAGCCAGGGCTCTGACTATCACAGAGGCTGGTGGGTTAATGTGATTGATCTGTGCTTTACAATGCAAACTGTTTAATTTTAATCCAACCCAAACCAATTGAACCTAATGTAACTGCTGTATACAGCATAACCTCTATTCCTTTTTTCACTCATCCTAACCCTCCCCATGTAAATAAACTTGTCGTTGTTTTGCAGATACTTGTGTCACAAGTATATTATTAGCATCCAGTCATTAAAGGGTAAAATGTATGAAATGTGGGGTTATGAATATTGGGTCATGTCTGGGGTGGTTTTATGCTAATGTGGATGATACAGCATCCCAGAGGGTTGTACCAGGTTAAAGCTAACCCACTTAAAGCTATAGTCTGGGTGGAGGCACTGTGCACAATGTATTATCTTGGGTAAGAACCAGTTTAAAGTTAGTCTTAGGAACACAGGCTCCTCAACCTTGTTGCAGCGAGGCAAGTCACCGGTAGTAGCCCCAGGAGTAGCGCCGCCAAGGGGTTACATATTCAATTTGTCTGCACCAGAACTTTATCTGTGGGACACTGAATAGACTGCTTAAAACTGTATCTTACAGCCACCATGTTTGCAGCCATTAACCAATCAATTGCCAGGATTTACAATAGAGACTTTAGGGACAATGCCAAAGACCTTTGGTGGGGGGGGGGGAGAGGTACAAATTTAGGTGCCCAAATACATGCCAATTATGATGCTTAGACTGTTTTAGACAGCTTGGGCAGCCAATCAAATTGCTGGAACTTTGCTATTTAAACTGAGTTCAGTCTGGAGAGATGAGCTGGAGCTTCCAGAAGGAAGGCGGCTCTGCTTGCAGCTCGGGGATTGTGGGGAGAGGCCTGCTTTGCCTCTTCTAAACCTAATGCTTACTTAAGTGTGGGACTGCCAAGTCTGCAGAACAACTAGAAATTCTCCAGAAGAGAGCAAAAGAAATAATTGCCCCATAACTGAAACTCCATACTGAAGTTTGGTCAGATCTTGAAAGATCCTCAATTTGCATTACAGTGAGTAACTGCTTTTGCCTCAGAGACTTTGGCCTAAATCGCAAGCCTGGGGTCAAAAGAACTGCCTCCAAACTGTGTGCTAAAAGAGAGAGACATGAACTTTTATTTGCCAGCTTACAATTCCAGGACTTCAGATTGCAAGCGGGTAAGCTGTGCAGCCTTTGCTGGAACTGCACCAAAGCTGAGTCCGTGATGCTTACAAATTTGTCAGAGAGACTGTTGCTGCCTGTGAGAACCCAGCTGTCAGACGACCAGAGAAGGGAGCCAGCTCCTGTGGAGAAGATCATCGTGGGTTGCAGCTACCCTTGGGAGGGATGCCCAGACATGGGGGTGAGTCATGATAGCCCCAGTGCCTGTATCCTGGTTCTTGCCGAAAGGGACAAAATCCTGCAGCCTGCAGCTACATGCCAGAGAGCCGAATCCTGCCTTGAGGGGCTTCATCCTGGAGATCAACCCAGTTCTTGAGGTCCCAGGTTCAGTGAGTATAACAGGGTTTTACCCTGCAACATCAATTAAAAGTGTTTTGCCATCTGATTTGCCTATCAGTTTCATGCTGTTGTTTAGACTGCTTTTGCAGGTCATCAGGCCTGGGGATTACAATTTCTGGGTTTCCAAAAAAGTGATCTTCCCTGTGTCAGTCTTCACCATTCATCACTATTAGGTGTATGCCAGAGCGCAGCACACTGTGGGAGATTTTTTTTTTTTTTGCTAGGGGGAGGAGCCAGCATCGATGGAGCTGACCATGAGGCCGACGCACTGCATGGCGCTTGCGGGTTAGCCAATAATGGCCATCGGCTCTTCCTCCACCTCAGTTCTGCTTCTCCCACCATTCAAGACAGCACCTTGGCTGCAGCTCAGTAAAGTTACTGGATCAGTGGCCTAATTTTTGGCACAGCACTGCACCTTCAGTTCTCCGGGGCTGCATTCAAAGCCGTCGACGTCACCTCAGCCAAACTTCAAAGCCTCAGTTCTGCTGTTGCAGTTACTTGGCACTGTTTGTGGAAATTCGGTAAGAGCATTCCTTTTATATTTTAAATGGCACCGAGTCTTATCCGTTTATTGTTTTAGTTTACCGTTCACATCATGCCAGGTTCAGGGAACAAGAAGCGTTCTTCCAAAGTGGGCCGGCCTGCTATGCGTCAGTGTCCCTGTGACTGGCAGTTTTCCATGACAGATGGGCATGATGTCTGCCTCACCTGCCTTGGACCTCAGTATGACATGGACAACTGCGATGCCTGCTTCTTGTTGGACTGCTGCACTCTTCAGTACCGCGCATTTAAAGTTGGCAGGGCTCCGCCGACTTTCAGGGGTTGGCGTCACTCATGAGGATCCAAGCATAGCTCACTTCACCCTTCCTCCGGATCCGCTCATGGGTCTATATGGTCTAGTGAGGAGGTGGCCTCCTCCTTGAACCTTGAAATGGAGGAGGCCTCCTCTGTGGTACCAGAGGGCCAGTCTGATTCCTCCTGGAGCCAGGCCAGGAGCACCGCATTGGCAGTCACCTCCTCGAAGGTGTAGGCTCCCCCAGTGTCAGGGCCCATGGTTGCTGGGTCTGGCATAGGATGTTCCTCAGCACCACCCACTGGCACCATCTCGGATCCTAGAGCCGTTCAAGGCTCTGGTGATCAATATGGTACCATGAGGGGCACTGGCCCCACCTGCAGCGCCGAGGGTGGGAGAGCCTCCTGGGTCACCAGCCTGGAGGTCTTTTGGATCTCCTCCTCTCTGGAGCCAGAACGATCAGGAGGTTGACCTGGACTGGTGACCTGACTCCTCAGAATCAGTGGGCTCTCCATGGCCCAGGACCATTGTGACTTCCCAGGTGCCCCTTCCCTGGTGACTGCAGTTGGTGCATGCTCCCATGCCAAGGGCAGCACCAGGAGCAGGGTGCAGGATAGTGGTCCTGGAGCTGAGGGAGTGGTGGTCCAGGTATTAGGGGTGGGGTCGGCTGCCATCCCTGGTGCTGTCCCCTCTCCTGATACTAGGACCGGAACCCCCTCTTCTATGGCTTTCCTTGGAGAGCCCATGGAATTTTATTTATTTATTTATTTATTTGTACATCAGTTGACAACCTTTGAGCCAGAGGCTCATTTCCAAAGGTACCTCATTACATCGAGGACAGACAGAACAAATTTAGGTTACAGCATAAGTCATTGACTTAGGGTTATACAGAATGGTTTCATAACATTTATACAATTTAGTAATAATTACAGTAAATGGCTCAGTCCATGAAGAAGTGAAACAACAACAATTAGATGATACACTTGTAATTGATAGCAGGCTGCAGGGGAAAACCCTGATTTGAACTCACAATACCCAAGCTGAGAACCGGATGGTGGATGTTCTTCTGGATTGCCAGAAACAACAGGGCATGGAGAGAAGGTCCTTGTAACTGGACTCCACTGCAGTTGATAGCAAACGGGTTGAGCACATGCTGGTAAATAACAGAGGCAGGATGCAATGGGGAGAAGTTGGGGAGTGGAGTGCCACCCAGTGGGCATTGTCAAATGTGGAGTGGTCGGACCACATTTAGAGACAGGAGCAGCTACGGGTGTTAAAAAGTTGGCTCCGAAGGGCGGTTTTGAAGTTGGAGATTGTCGGGGCATTGGAGATGGGAGCAGGGAGAGAGTTAAACCAGGATGGGGCTCTGTAGCACAAGAACCTCTGACCTTGGGTGGTCCTGGATCTAGGGACCAGTAGAGTGGTCTTGTTGGAGGTTCGGGTTGCGATAGTGGGGTGGGTGTGGTGGATGGAGGCTGTCACCCCAGGAGGAGAGAGCCCGAGTACAGTTTTTTTTGTGAGGAGGCAGGTTTGATAGCGAAGCCGTTCATCTAGGTTAAGTAGTTTTGCCTCGTCATAGAGTTGACAAGTATGTGTGAGCCTGGGGGCACCAGTAATCAGCCTGCATGCCTTATTTAGGGTGAGACGAATTTTGTTGAGGGCGGTTGTGTCAGCAGCACCATAGACTGGCAGGCCATGGTCTACAAGGGACAGTACTGAAGACATAACCACAAGTTGGAGAGCATTTTGGGGAGGCAGTTTTTGTAGCGGTAGATGATGCCAAGCCGTGTATTAGTGGTGGATGCTAGGGCATCAATGTGGGTGTGGTAGGTGAGGGCTGAATCGAAAGTAATCCCAAGGTATTTGTAGGAGCAGACTTGTTCAAGCGGTTGTTTGGTACTAGGGAGGATAGGGAGTGGAAAGTTACAGGCCTTGTTTTGGGGGTGGGCAAAAAGCATTGTTTTTTTTGTTTTTTTTTGAGATTAATGACGAGTCTGTGCTCTTTAAACCAGGCTTCGGCGTCATTGTAGGATTGTTGTAGGGTGTCCTGGAGGGAGATGGGATTGCACTGGATGGCAAAAATGACAGCATCGTCTGCATACATAAGAATTTTGCCAGAGCATGCACTGGGCAGGGTGTTTAGATAGAGTGAATAGAGTAGGGGGTCTAGGATGGAGCCCTGGGGTACCCCTGAGCAGATGGGATGAGTTTCAGAGAATGTCCCATTGAGCTTTACACATTGGGAGTGAGCAGATAGATAGCTTGTGAACCAGGCGAGAGGGCCAGCAGAGAAATCAGTGTGGCAGAGGGCATCCAGCAGAAAAGGGTGGGAGACAGTGTCGAAGGCCTTTGAGAGGTCAATGAACACTGCACCAGCTAGGGAGTTGGCATCCAGGGAGGAGTGTAGAAAATTGGAGAACTCAACTAGTACAGTGCTAGTGCTGTTACCAGCACAGAAACCGTGCTGTTCTGGGCACAAGATGTTATGCTTAGTCAGATATTCAGTGATTTGAATGGCCACCATTTTTTCAAGGGCTTTAGGGGGGATGGAGATTGGTCGGTAATTCCTGGCAGAGGACCTGTCGCCCCCTTTATGAATGGGTGTGACTATGGCTGTTTTCCATGCAGTGGGGAATTGCCCCAGGCAGAGGGATCGGTTAAGTAGGCTGGTGAGTAGGGTAAGGACTTCATCCAGCACCAGCTGGAGAATACTGGGGTCCAGGGAGTCACTGCCGGGACTATTGCTATTTACTGCTTTAATTAGGAGAGGTCTAGCTTCCTGGGCAGATACCTCATGTCGGTGGAAGCTGGGGCGTTGGAGGACAGGGAGAGGTATGGTGGGGGGAGGGTCAAAGAAATTACTGGGGAGGACAGAGCTAAGGTCAGTAAAGGAGGTGTTAAGGCAGTTAGCAATGCAGGCAGGGTCGGTGAAGGTAGAGCCATCAGTAGTGAGCTGGGATGGGGAGGGGAGCGTGACTTCCCATTTAGCTGTTTAACATTGTCCCAGAAAGTCCGGGCACACCCCCAGGAGGAGGTGAAGGTGGCCTGGTAATGGTCGGCCTTGGCTTTACAGACAGCCCATGTGCACCTGTTCCGAGCAGCATTATAGGCCTGTCTATCAGCCATCTGGCCCATTTCATTGTGGCAAGGTGCCAGAGGTTATCCCTGTTTCTGAGTATTTGTAGTAGGGCAGGGGTAACCCAGGGTGCATTACATTTTTTGAATCAAATTCTGGTGAGGGGTGCAAAGAGGTCACAGGCCTTGTTAAAGGTTTGGGAGAAAAAGGTGAGGGCAGTGTCTATGTTGGGTGCATGATGAATGGGGGACCAATTAATCTGGGCGAGAAACTGTTTGAGTTTTTCAGCCCACCAGGTCGGAGGCACCTGGAGTGTGATCAGGCTATGGGTTTGGGGTAGAGGCCCCAAAGAAATGAGATAGTGGAGTGGTCACTTAGGGAGTCAGGAGGACCTGGATGTTATGGATTTTTTGGGGGCGGTTGGTGATAATTACATCCAAAAGGGTACTAGTTCCTCTCTTTGGGTTTACTCTAGTGGGCTGGGAGATGAGTTGTGTCAGGTCTAGGGCAGCGAAAGAATCTCGGGTAGTGGAAGAGGAGGCGCTGAGCCAGTTCACGTTAAGGTCCCCCACTAGGATTTGTTCCGCCTTGTGGTGGAGGGTGGCAAGATATTCTGTTATAGATATCAGTGCCGGGTTCTGGTTCTTTGGGGGTACGGAGGCAGTGGTGAGATATAGAGGGCCCCTGGAGGGGTCAGGAGTCAGTTTGAGGGTAAGGGCCTGGGCCCCATTTACAAGAACAGGGGCAGGGAGCCCTTGTCCGATGATTGTGTCCCTGGTATAGATTGCACAGCCACCCCTGCATTTGCCTACTTGGTCCTCCTGGTATAGGGTATAGCCTGGGAGGGAGACAAAGGAGTCAGGAGTGGATTTGGACAGCCAGATTTCAACCAGGGCTATAATGTCTGGTCGATGTAACATGGCCCAGCACTGGAAGGCATAACATTTTTTTAGTAGGCTGCATATGTTCATGGAGGCTATGCGGAGACCAGTGGACCCAGCAGGTGAGCTAGAGGGGGCAGCGCCTGGGTTTGGATGTACATTACCAGATAAGAGTAGTAGAAAGACCAAGGCTCTGACTGGGGGTGGTAGTATGTCAACTTCCGGGGGGGGTACGCTGGGATGGGGAGGAGACCATAGGGGAACAAGGAATGGGCAGGGTTTGAAGGGTCAGGAGGGCGAGGATGAGTTGCAACCATGGAGAGCCAGGGTAGGCAGCGGGGGGGCATTCAGGGGGTGGGTGCCATGGGCCTGGGTTCATGGTCAGTGTAGGGTGGGATTGGACTAAGTCAGGGAGAGTTGGGAGTGCTGGTACAAGTGGGCCAGGGGAGATGTCTGGCTGATGGGATGTGGGTACTAACATGTAAATGAGGGGGAGACATTTGAGGAGGAGGTGTACAAACATAGTGTCTAAGGTAGCAGCCGGGCAGAAAAGGTTCGAGTATCTTGGCTGCCCCTCAGAAAGCGTGGATACCACTTTGGAGTAGTGGTAGTGTCACAGACTCTGGTGGACAGGGTACAAGGTTTGAGACCCTGGTAGGGCAGTCAAACTAGGACCTGGGTGAGAGTGGGGATCCAGGTGCTGGGGACTCAGAGCAGGCTGGGTTTGGACCAAAATTCAGGGTGGAAATAGTGACTCCTAGTGGTCACTGAGGGTTAGTGGCAGGCTGGGTTTGGGTATGGTGGTAGGGCAGGGGGTCAATATGTAGGGCTAGCTAGGAGTCTGGGTGTGAGAGTGGGGTGTGGGCGGAGTGCAGAAATGAGTGTAGGGAGAGAAGTAGCATATGTAGGTAGAGGGGTTCCAGGAAAGTAGGAGGAGGAGGGAAAATCAGGTGGAGAGACCGAGATGTATAGTAAGAGGGTCCCTCTAGTGGCTTGCAGGTATAACCTACAAATGGAAAAGTGGGGACTTAGTAATAGTAAAATGACAGACAGAAAGTGATGTGACAGGGCAGCGCCTGCAAAAGGAAATGGGGTGGGTGGGGCGGTCGGCCAGCGGCGCAGTGTGTTGGCAGGCTATTACCCAGCAAGTGCTGTACTGGAAGTAGTGTATTACCTCTAAGGCACCCACGTAGGTCTTGCTTCAGGAGGGAGCTCTGTGTGTGGGCTGGGTATCTTGCCGGTGAATTGGGTGGGTCCAAGGCATAGGGTGTGAGGAAGAGGTCTTCCTCAGAGTCAGTGGGGTTGGGGGGTTGAGGGCCTCGGGCAAGGGGCTGCGGGGCTCTTCTGCAGCCCCTTTGGGGCTCGAGGAGGAGACACAGGGCTGAGCCCAAGTTCTCTCCCTCATCCCCTTCGAGAGAGCCCTTGCTGGGTGAGTTGGGGTCCACCCTTCTGGACACATGTGGCCCTCATCCCCTCATAGGGATGCTTCCCCTACAAGGCTCAGTCTGGACCACTTTGGGCTGGTTGAGCAGCTGTTGATGGAGCAGACCTATGGATCCCCTTGTCATCCGGATCGCCAACTAGATCTCCTAGCATTGGCTGAGGCACTCACTGGCCATGAAGAGTTTCTCCCCCTCTATGTCCAGACCCCTTTTCTCCCAGGCCATATGGGTCCTCCGAGGCCCTTGACCTGGGAATAATTCAGATCTCAAGCTGCAAAATTCCCACATTACGTTAGAGCTATGGATGAGCAGGTCTTTCATCTGTCTTCCTCACTTCAGCTGGAGTCTGACTCATCAGGATCCTCGGCCTCCTTGTCTTCCTCCATTAAAGGAGAGGAGACCTCCATCCACCTGTCCTCGACACTGATCAGACAGAGTATCAGCACTTCCTCACGAGGCTGGTCAAGGACCTGCATATTTCCCATATCGCTAGATGCAATACCGAGCTTATGACATGGGCTTTCTTAGGCGAGTACAGTGCAGACCACTTGGTGGTCCCTTTCTGGCCTATTCCCTTCCAGGAGGCGATGTACAGCACCAGCAGCTTCCATCTGCCCCAGCTTCAGCCCCTTTGGACTACCAGTATCGGTATTGCATACCCCAGGGGTTTCCAGGTTTATTGCCTCATCCCTCTATGGCACTGATGCGGTTGGACACCCCAACCAGACATAGACGCCCGGTCCGCGACCGGCCCCCAGATCCAGACTCTGTGGAGTTCGACAGCCTGGGGTGGAGAGTTTTCTCCTCGGTGTGGGTGATTCTGTGCATTGCATCTCATCAGGTGCACTACGCTGCCCATAACAGGCACCCGTGGGCGATGCTGTGGTCAGGTACTGGCATCATTGCCTGATTCTGAGGTAACCAGGCAGACCATAGCCCTCTCCATGATAAGCTTGGAGCTAGCAAGGCACCAAGCAAGGACATCTTATGATGCCATTGAGGTCGCTTCATGGCTAGTGGGGACAGTGATCTGCATCAGGCGGATTCTATGACTTCGCCTAACGCTGTTATCACCCCAGGCCCAGCGTAGGGTGACTGCCTCCATGTTCTGGGGGACCCGGCTTTTCTCCCACAGGGCAAGGTGGGCTCTTCAGGGGTGCCTTCCTTCCCCCAGGGAACGGGGGACCCCGCCTCGACCTGACCAGTCTCAGGCTTAGCTGGTCTGCAGTGGGTCTCCTCCTCCTGTGTTTTCCCCCACAGGAGGCTGAGGGACGTTCATTCCTCAGGGAAGTGCTGAACCCCCTCCGGGGGGCTCAGTACTCACCCAAGCAGTGATGAATGGTGAAGATTGCTACAGGGAAGATATGAAAATTATATACCCACTGTAATTCTTGATCTTCCAGTGTATCTTCACCATTAATCACTGAATCCCACCCACCTTCCCCTCAGTAGGCCTCAGTCCCTGGGCAGTTCCTCCTCCCTGCTTGCCCTCCTCCTCCTCCTCCTCGTGGAATCAGTAGGGATTTTCCTGTTGCAACCTCAGGGCCCCTTCTCGCTCATAGGAGGTGGGGGAGGGAACCCAGTTGGGAGGAGGGACAGTAGGGCCTCCTAACCAACAAATCTTGTGTGGGGACTCCTGTTGGGCTCCTCTTTTTCTTCTGTCCTTGGAGGATCCCATGGTGCTGATCCACCTCTCTTTTGAGGTGTTTTGGCTCCTTTAGCAGGTCCCCTGGGATGGGGGAAGGGAATGGGACCAACAGGGACTCCCCTTTTTTTTCCCTTTCCCTCTCTATCTCCTTACTTCTACTCCTTCAATCTCCCTCCTCCTTGGGGAGGGAGATGTTTTGAATAAGTGGAGTTCTCACTCTCCCCCAAACTCTGTGGGTTCTTCTTTGGAAGTTATAGGTGGGGGTGGGGGGTCTACAGACCAGGGGCAATTTCCACCTGGTTTGGGGGAGTAGAGGGAGGGACCTTCTCCACTCCTAGATCACGTTGACTGTTTTGGGAAGATTATAACTTCAGGTTGCAACTCTCGCCAACTATCTCTGGTTAGCTGGCTGCCTACCTGTGGGGGCACTTCCCGGTCTATCAAGTATTCTGAGCTGAACAAACCATGTCGGTGGATAGGTCCCTCCTTCCCTTCTCTCTTTACCCCTTCTTTCTCTCTCTCTCTGTCTCTCTCTCTTTTTTTCTCTTATTCGTCTTTCTTTCCTGTTTTTGGCTGTCCAGGGATTGGGGCCTTATAGCCCATGTTCTTCCAGAACCTCCTCCTCTTCTGTCCTTTGGCCGGCCTATTCCTTTTTCGGGTTATATCTTTTTTTCTCACTGTCCTTCAGGCTCCCTTGCCCCACCCTCATTTTCTCTATCCTCTTTTTTTCCCTCTGTCCCTTTGGCATGTAGAACTGAGGCGGAGGAAAAGCCGACGGCTGTTATTGGCTAGCCTATGAGGGCCACACAGTGTGTCAGCCTCGTGGGCAGCACCTTTGGTGCTGGCTCCTCCCCCTAGCAAAAAAGAAAAAAGCTCCCATGAGGAGCTGCACTCCGGCATACACCCAACAGTGATGAATGGTGATTCTACCCCGGAAGATCAAGAATTACGGTAGGTACGTAATTTTCATTTTTTGATTGCTACAGCCAAATAGAAAAAGAGAGCTTTAACCATTTCTTTATTTAAGGGCCCCAACCAGCTGCAATGCTGGCCAACCCATGGCAAAGCTTCAGGCCTACTACCTATTCCACTCTGGGTACCCAGCACCTGGTTAAACTGAATAAATCAGGGACAGATTTAATGCTTGATAGTTATTATCTGCTTACCAACAGTACTACAGCAATTGTTAAGCTAAATTCACACCCCTCCCTTGTTCAGGTTCCCTTAATAAACCAGATTTATGGTTTGATGTTAATTCGGGCTGTGAGCATATTATTATTCAGTGTCCAGTTACTGAGTCATTCAAGGAGTACAGTGATAAGTGCTGTGTTATTGTTAAAACTGTTCTTTAACTGGGGTATAGGGTATATGCAAGAGTTCCAGACCCTGTTGGTAAGTGTGGTCACCATGAGCATATTATTAGCACTATCTCTTAAAAACTCATTTGTTCCCATAGACACCATGTGGCATCGGAACCATCCATTGCTGGATCCAACCCAAAATGGCCACCAGGAGCAATAAGTTAAATGTAAGTTGAATGTAAAGTGAGGTGGTTTGGAAAACTGCAAGCATTGGCCCACCAGCTGGGGTTGTGGGTAGGTATAGCTTCCCAGAGGGCTGTACTAGTTTGGTAATTTACCCGCTTAATTATTACTCCGGGTGGAGGTACCATAATTCGAACCCAGACCCCTAAACCTGCAGTCAGAGAAGCAGGCAGGGGTAGTAGCCCCTAGTATAATGGCACCAGGGTTACGTACTTCTTCACTGAAAGGGTGGTGGATGAATGGAACAGCCTCCCATCGAAGGATAGTGGGGGCAAAAACGGTAATGGAATTCAAAAATGCATGGGATAGGCATAAGGGAACCTTAGTGGTTAGGAAAGGGGGGATAAAGCGGGAGATCAGGTAGGGTCTGTGGTATTACAGTAGGCAGGGAAAATGGGCAGACTAGGTGGGCCATGCATGTACCAAAAGACAATTATCTACAGTTATAGTTGGAAATGGGCAAAGTTCTCAAACTACACTCTGTGTAGTCTAAAGGGCAAAGTTAAAAAAACATTATTAAGTTCACTTTACAAATGGTAAAGTCAGCATAGAAATTCTATGTGGACTTTGCCCTTGGCAAAGGGTCAGCTCCACTTCACTGGCACTTCACTGACAAAGTGGTTATGTGAAGCATATCTGATATTAAAAAAAAAGTGAAATCCTTCCCCCAACCTCATGGCACTGTATTGCTCCCCCCGTCACCCCATGGCCAAAGTAAAAAAGACATACCCCTTCCCTCAAGACACTTTTCACTCAGCATCCCCTCCTTCCCCTACAGTACCGATAATAATATCCACCTTCCCCAATCTACCTAGTTCAACAACACCTCTTCCTGCTTCTCCAAGGTGTGCTGACTTTCAAACCAAAAGATGAAATTTGGATGTGGAGATGGCAACTGACACAGCCCTCCACACACCATGGACCAGCTGCCATCTGAATAAATGAGAGTGAAATCATGCTCATAGTACTTGAACCCATGATTGCTTTCATTCATTCATTCATTCAGACAGTGGCAAGCTGAGGTGGTGTGCTGAGGGTTGCACAGGTTGCCTTTTCTATAGCCAAATTGAATCTTTTTTTTAAGTTTGTGCATCTGGGGGAAGGAGGAGGAACTGTTAGGGTGCTAGGAGAGTTAGGGGATTTTTTTTTATTATTGGGACCATGGAGGTGTAGGAGGGAGGCTGGGTGCTAAGTGGGTTGGGGAATGGTGGGGTGAAAACGTTATTACTTGAGCCATGGGTTTTAGGGAAGGGAGGTGAGAGATGGGGTGCTAAGTGGGTTTGGGGGAAGGGTGTATTTTTTATATCTTGAGTTGGAGAGGGGAGAGGAGGGTGGAAGATATAGTATTATAAAAATGTGGGATGGAAGCCATTAATCTTTTTTGTGTATATTCACCCGCATTGTTCTCTGTGTTTGTTGCTGGGCATTGCAGGTGAGTTAAAGTAAAATGTTTCCTGCTCCAACCTTCACAAAGGGTGCTGTTTGACACTTTGCCACACCTATGCCAGCAAAGTTTTATTTTATACTATCTCCAGCTATAGTGATAAATAGGGCCACCATTTCTGGAACCT
Source organism: Neoceratodus forsteri (assembly GCA_016271365.2). NCBI lineage: Eukaryota > Metazoa > Chordata > Ceratodontiformes > Ceratodontidae > Neoceratodus > Neoceratodus forsteri. Next base: position 141,970,171 of record JADMNL010000027.1, read on the forward strand.
TATGATATCAAGCAGGGGAAACTTTACTTAACTACGTGGTAGTGCAGCTTTAGCGTGTATGACATCATATGATTCCATAAAATGGTGGCAGTGTAGTATCAACATGGGGCAGACTTACTCAAGGACATCTCTGGATTGCTGTTAGCTACAGGTAAGCTCAATACTTCACTGGTTATATCTGTAAACATATTGATTTGTTTTCTGTATTACCACCCTGGTAGAATAATTTCACATAAATAAGTACTGTATCATAATGTAAAGAGCTTTTCATAGGCTTTCAAACTATGAGAGACAGTGGCCTGATTTCATGAATGTACTTCCTGTGCTGACACTACGTAACTTGCCTTAACTAATCAATATGCCATTGAACAACATGGAATATTGCTGAATGGGGCTGGATAAGGTATAGCAAAGTGATGTGACCGCTGGTGGTAATGTTCATGACTACATTCCATTTTGTTCACAAATGTTCCCCTTTAAAGGTAGACAGATTTAAAACTGCTTTCCATCACCTGTTTTTTTTACGTTTTGTTCACCCCACTTCTTCTCATGTGGGCTTTGTATAGGGGAATTCCATCAACTGAACTATCTCATCTGATGCCCATCAAGATAATCGTGCTGTCTGGGTGTTGTCAGGGTTGCAACCACTGATTCAGGGCCCTACTTTACTCCTTCTGAGATGTCTGCATCACTTCTCTCCTGGCAGAATAGCATGCACCAGGAGATTCTAGTCCCCCTCCTGGCCCAAGTGTGTTGGATTAAGTCCCCTCTGCTGGTTGGAAGCCAAAGGAGAGAGCTTTGCAGGTCAGAGGATGGAGCACAGAGGGCAGCTTGTCCCTCTTTGGCATTGGCTGTTTTGTACTCCTATTCCAGCTTAAACCCTTCCTACCCTCCCTACCAATCCTGATGTGCCAGAAAGCTGTCTGATTCAACCAATGTGGTTCCATACAGCAACCAAGATCTGGCCTCTGTGTTAAGCCCTGGGAACACCAGGGGCCGATCTTAGAATGGTGCAGAGCACCCTTTCTAACCACCAGGTAGAGAATATCTCTTGGGGCAACTAATCCACCTCTGCTGGCCCAATGTAACAACCCAGTCTAAGTGTGTGAACCCATGTCAGTGGCAAGGAGCATCTGTCATCACTGTGTTAAGAGAAGGCCTTCATATCAGCTTTATCATTACCTGCCATCTCTGTCACCTTGCTTCTGTAATAAATGTGGCCTGCTACTATTTCCTGCGTCTTCAGTCTTTGGGTTTGCACCACCATTTTTCTAACCACAGGGCTTAAAGTGTGCAGAAAAAACAGCAGGTCTTAAGGGGCCAGTGGGCCATGATTATGGACACTGGATGGATCATTTTGCTGAGGCCCTGTTTTACAACAAAGCATGTCAGAATATACATTTTCCTCATAGTGATGGCCATTTTTGCTTTCATTTAAAAAACAAAAAAATAAACAGAGAACTCAAGGCACAAACCATGAAGACACTGCAGTACATGGAGGGGCAAAAGAACAGCGATGGACAGGAAGGAAAGGAACTTTAAAGAAATATATAAATGAAACAGACAGTATGCTATACTTCCACAAACGGACCCCACTTGCAGTAAGGGGCAAGAAACACAGTGATGATTCTCTTGACTTGAGACCTCCCCCCTCCCCCACCACCAATTCACTCAATTTTTTACCTTATCTGAGACTTTGTCAGACTTGGCACACTTTTTAAGTTCTGACAGCCCACTCGCATGCATATGGTAGCTTGCTTTAGAATAGCGGTGGGCTATATCCCACTGTTCACTGTACCTGATCAACACCACAAACACCTGAATATATGAACTTTCTGCAGCAGTGCCTGCAAACTACAGCACACACCCCTGCTGCTTGGAAAATTTCAAAATGTTATCAGTATTGACTGAATCTACTTTCACTAGCCTCTCTGTCTGTATGTCTGTATGTCTGTCTGTCTGTCTCTCTCTGATTCATTACAGACCCATGACAAGTATCACTTGATAGTATTCTTAGTTTAACAAGCCACCACACAAAGGAGTCCAGATATGACATCCGCGGTTTGATTCATGCCAAGACGCCTACTATATAAACTGTAACAAGGTGGACGTTTTCCTGTAATACAGTTTGTGCTCTCCAGTCCCTGAAACACTTCAAAGAAGCTCTCTGGCAGTTAGCTCTGCTCTTTCCTGTAAGAGGTCCTTTGTTGTTTTTTCTTATCAAAGTAACCTTTTCTTCCTGTAATAAAATACTTGCATCCTTTTTCTAGTAGTGCACCATAATGGTGAGGAAATCAGGGAGACTTCTTATCAGCCCCTCCTTTCTGCAACACCACATCAGGAGGGGCTTGCCCCACCCTCAGAGCACTAACCCTCACATTTCCAACCAAGTTAGAGGAAATCCTCAAATATTAGTCACATAGGAATGCCCTCATGATAATGGATTTTCTACATGAAAAATTAATTTCCAATCTGGAACTCAAAATTCCCCTTCCAAAAATGAGTCTTTTTGGGTGCCTTACAGTATATTACTACTGGCATGGCACATTTTTAAATAAACCTGTAAGGGATAATGGTAGCACCACCAACTTAGTTTTTTTTGTGGAGGGGGGATGAAGAGTTACCATTTATAATTAGTAAATATCAAAGTTATTTCAGGAGTGTTTGGTCAGATGGATTGAAACTGGCCCAAGTGGTGAAAAATCAGGACCACTATCAGGCCAGCTAGTGCAGTGGCAAGTAGCCTGCTTCCTACTCTGGTGATCCAAGCAAAGGTTGCTTAGGGGACAGGGACTGCTGTGGATTTTGATGTGTGTCTACACACAACTGCACAAGCACACACTGCATCACTGCTTGCTGGCAGTCCCCTGGAGAGAAACTAGGTGGACCCTCCCCCCCATGGCATGATGGTGACTGGCCTCTCACAGGCCCCACAGCATTGACCAGGCTCCCACCTCCCAGACTGGATCTTGCTTTCACCAGGGAAAGCACACTCCATGGAGGGCCCCGCAGTGGGGGTTGGGGCCAAGCCACTGGGAAAGTTAGGTGGGGTGAAAACATGCGATGGTGGGTGACAGGGCTCAGTGGGCTGGTCAGAATGGGGCTGTCTGGCAGACTGGAAGTGACAAATAATAGATTTAAAAAAATCAGCAGCACTGTCCAGCCCAGTAGAATTGGGCAATAGTGCTACTGCTTGTCATGCTGGTTACTTGGGTTTGGGAAAGGACTTGGGTGGCTTGAGGGCTGGCCAAGAGAGGGAGGATTAAGCATCCCACGGATGGCTCTTCTTCCTTTGGGATGGGGATCGTTGTGACCCACTACTTGCCATCCATGTTGGGTAGCAGCACTGTGAAGACACACATTCAGGGGGAGCTCTGCCATTGGATGCTGCACACCTTCATGCACACACCCCTGTGACATTGCATGATTGGCAGCCCACAGGGTGGAAGAACACTGGCAGAGGACATCCTAATTGTGGTGTGATGATGCCCTCATAGGTCCCGCACCACTGACTATGCATCTCTGCTTCTGGATTGTGTTCTGGAGGGGTTAGGGCTGCCCGTCCAGCCCTGCCACAGGGGTATCAATAAGGGCTAATCCATTTGGGGATTTTCACAGAGATAAGCCCTAGGGATGGTGGGTGACAGGACTGGAGGGACCAGTCAGAAGAGGGGAGCAGTTGGAGGCGGCAGTCATAAACAGAAGGGAAAAAATCAGCACCACACACTCAGGAACTCTAACAAGATCTCGAGAGACTAAAAGTCTGTGCAAACTAAAATAAAATGTAAAAAAAAAATTGTTTTTATAGATATTTTATACTCCTTACTTGATCTACTCACAGACTTCCTTCCACCTACTCCAGTGTTCAACCATTGACACCTCTAGAGGGGGGGAACTATGTCAAAAGAGTGAAAAAAAGTCATGAACACAATAAGAGTGCATGAACACGGCACCAACAACAATAGGGAGTAGGAACAACAGCGACATGCCAAACTGGAGAAGAACTGCCGTAGGAGAACAGCACTTGGGGGGATCGGGAGGGAATATTTATTAAACTAACTCCTGAGGGTGGGAACCAACTGGGGAGTGGGAGAAAGTCAGGAGCAGATTAAATATTGTCACTCCGGGGTGGGGGAGGATGCAACTCACGGAGCGGGAGAAAGTCAGGGCAGATTAAATATACTCACTCTGGGGGATGCAACTAGGGAGGAGTTATTACAACTTGGGGACAAAAGCAGGGAGGCGGGCGCACTTTTCATGAAAAAAAAAAAACAATGAAGTGCAGTATCAAACCTAGGTCTGCTGGATGTAGGAAGAGCATACTCAAGCGGTGACTGTAACCTCTAAGCTACACTGCCAGCACAGGTTTGCAGCACACACTGGCCAACCTACATCACAGAACTACATAAATGCCTACATCGCTGAAATAACCATCACTATAAAGACCACTTAGCTAACATGGCATTAGCTGTTTTTCATGTGCTAATATTTGCTCAAATTCATTTGCCATTTTCATGGAACACCCTAGAGAGGTTGTTTCTAGGCCCAGGTCAGTGTTAACCTACTCCCCTTAGGTTTTAGCCATGCTGCTGGCTATGTACAGGCCCCAGTTCCCAGATTACATCCTCCTATCCCATAAGTATCATCACAGCTGTACTGTCCCTGTGATCACCTAGGTGGCAGAATTGCAGGAAGCTGCCCTGCCTGCCCTTCCTCCCTCCCTCTTTACCTCCCCAGGGGTGGAGAGCAAGCTGTGGGACACTGAATCCTCCTCCTATCTGCCTTCCGAATCTCTTGGCCCCGGGTGCGACCCCAATTCCTTTGCTTTACAATTGGTAACCGTGCTGCTGCACTGCTGTGTTGGCTATTTAACATATTTTTTTATTCTTTAAGTTTTTTCTCCGTCCTACAAAGCATTTTTATCTTACTTTGAATCTTTCATACAGAGTATCAGGACATTCTTAACAGCGTAATTATGTGGCAAAACAAAAGCAGAAAATAAGTTGATTAAAATGTTTTACAATTAATACAGTATCCTGAAATAATAGTAAACATCACAACAGTTAAAAAACAGACTGCCCCAGTGAATACAGTAGTACCCCATTTATCTGACTTCCCTGGGGGACGTCTGTTCAGTCTGGATAATCGGGAGGTTGGATAATCGAGAGCCCACCATGCTGTGAGAATGGCTGTTTTGCAGCACGTCTTTGTAATAATGCTAAAAATGGTAGTACTGCATTTTTTTATTTAGCAGCTGTCTCCACGGTGAGGAAAACTGTCTCAGTTTGTCCTTGGCAGGTATAATGTTGGAGACTGTATATTCAAGCAATTTATCCCTCCAGGGTGTGGGTATTGCGCCTCGTGACCGAACCACACCAGTCGTGTTAAGTCCTCCAGTATACCCATGCCCTGGAGGGATAAATTGATATTATGCAATGGCAAATGGTGCTTATTTAATGTTTTTTAACTGACTGAGGTCCGTACAGTTCGAAAGAGGATATATATTTTTTTTAATTTACCACGGTGTCTTACCGAAGCAGCGACAGGAAAAATGGCTGTGGGTTCCTTTGACATGAAAGAGTCCTATCGATACATTGACTGTCACGAGATAAAGCTGGCCGGTACTTTTCAAGGGGGTACACTGGAGGATTTACAACGCTGGGAAAGGTACCAGCCAACCAATCGGGTTGCGGGACTTGGCTGATTCAATTTACCACATTGTATAATTGCCGACTCCAAACTCCACGGCCAGTGCAACCACTTTCTTCCCAATTCTCAGGTCTTTCCACTGTGCAGAGTTTCTGCCCCAGGGTCAGCACAGCATGTTTCCTCTTGCCTGCCATTACAAATGATAAGATTGTGTAGGAAACTGCAACATTCAGTAACTGGCTCCGACAAGTCTAAATAGTAACCAGACAGCTGTAGTAGCTTACTGTGATCACCTGTTAATTGGTGCTAGTGAAGCACTGATCACTGTAGCAACTATCAATGGAAGCAGCTATGGGACATGCCATGGGGTTTGTTAGATAGGGAGATTCAGTAAACCGGGGTCAGATAAATGGGGTTGGTCTGTACTTTAACAACTATTGTACAGTGGAAATAAAAAAATTCTGCATCCTGATTGGTCAGCTAAGGTCTTTACCCGTGGGTAAATATAACAACCTACAGCTGAGGAAGGACATTTATAAAAAAATAAGCATGGTTAAATACATTTTAAATGTATTTTATACATGGGTTCATTGCATAATTACAGTAAGGCACTCCAGGATGTAGGTAATTGGGGATAACCCAATTCTAGTGTGGTTAAGTCACTCAACTGCATTTTGTGACACACCACATAAGACGTGGGTAAATCCCCAATAGTCAAATATGCTGTGAAAATGTACACATTTGAAATTATTCACTCAGCTCACACAGGACTCAAGCATAAACGTGACAAATGTGACACAAATTAGAAGTAGTACAGATCAAAGAGAAGAAAGTCCTTGAATTTATGTAAAATGGCTAGAATTATTAAAAGAGATCATTATTTGGAAAGCAATTTTCTACTGCTACCTGGGGAAAAGCTGTCTTTTTAAAGAACTTTGACAAAAAAAAGCAGTAGACAAGCTTTTTTCTAAGAGTGGTATTTATAAAAAAATATATATCTTCACTGAGTTTTCAAAGTTAACATCTCAGACAAGATATAATGAGAGAAACACGGCATACAAGTTAAGAGCAAGGGACAACACACAGTCTGTGAGAAATGACTGTGATACTGTAACAACAGATTGTCATACATAGAATAATGGATAGGGAACTGCACATCAAGGCTGTATTTCCATTGAGGTGGCTGATGACATCATGGACCTTGAGACTGACGCTCAAGAGGTCCCTATGATGTCATCAATCCCTGAGATAGAAACACAGCCTTATCTGTAGACAGTTTCAAATCTGTTATTTTATATAGTACTGTATATGGGTTTCTGTTTAAAGAAAGAAACATGTTTTTTTTGTTGTTTAATCATGTGTTAACATTCCCTGCCATTTTCTCACTGCTGTGCCCACTGCCCCACATGCTCACCTTGTTGCTAGAAGGTAGGATTTCAGCAGAAATCCTTTCTGGAAGCACACTATAATTAAAAAGCTCAACAAAAGAGATGCTGAAGTGAAAGTTCATCCAGTATTAGGCATTGACATTCACCACGATCACTCGGACATAGAACGTAAAAGTTGTTATAGTATAGTAGTGACGTAGCTACTGTACTAAAACAACTTTTTTTTGACTTTTGAACTGTCCTACAACAGCCTTCTGCAGTACAATGAAATTTATCTACAACAAGGGACACCCATATACTATAAAGGGATAGCACAACCACTGGGAAAAAAGTGCACACAGCATAGGAGTCTCATGGTATCCACAAGGGACTTGGATAGGAAGTTGGGAATTGAAAAAAAAATTTTTGGATCCTTTTGCATTTGCAACAAGTTGCTTGAATATATGCATAAACCTGGTGATCATACTTTCGTAAGACACTAGAGAGTATGTTATGTCAGCATGCTGCCGTAGTCTAACCCATATGCCCAATAGCAATAGACTCCTGCAATCATAATACTGGCACTGGGATAACATTTAATCATGACATTATTAAAGTTGGTATTTGTATAAACTATCACTTGTCTTATAATGCAGCAAAGTAACAGCATTGCATTTGTTAAAGCCATGGATTGTTGTATGTTTATACAATTTATACAATAAACATTTTAGAGGGGCACATTCATGGGACCATGTCCATTGCAGATTGAATGCCCATGAAAAGCTCTTGTACTGGGGTTACCTGTCACTGGTAGCAGCCTAGTGATATCAATGACTATGTCTGGTCAACACATATAGCTAATCAATAAACAAAAGGAAATAGGATTGGATAACAGTATAGTGAGATGGGTAGCCAATTTGCCGCATGGAAGGAAACGGAGGGTTAGAGTAAACAGATACATTTGGGACTGGGGAAAAGTGTCCAGTGGGGTACTGCAGGAGTCAGTGTTAGGTCCCACACTATTTAGTATTTATCTGGGGAATATGCAGTATACTGAGGCTGGATGGATGGCCAGGTTCGCCGATGATACCAAAACAGTGTGTGAGGTGGAAACTTGGGAAGGAATAGGAAATTTGCAAAGGGAATCAGACTCCTTAAGTAATTAGCCACAGAAGGGCAAGATGCAGTTTAACCCAGAAAAATGTACAAGTTATACATTTTGGAAAAAGAAACGAACTGTCCAAATATAAGTCAAATGGAAAAATTCTGAGGGAAAGTGAACATGAAAGGAATCTGGGGTGCTGATTTCTAATAATTTAAAGAATGATGCTCTATGTGATAGTGTTATTAAAAGGGAAATAGACTACTAACCTGTACAAGAAGGAACTTTGTGAGCAGGGATAGGAAAGTGAGGGTACCACTGCATATATCTTTGGTAAGGCCCCACTTGGACTACAATGTGTTTGTTCTGGTGTCTGTATAGAAAGGCAAATGTGGCTAGACTGGAGGTAGTCCAGTTGAGGGCAACCAGGATGATTTAAGCCGTCAGAGGGATGGATTATTAAAACAGACTGAAAGAACTGAAGTTATTTTAATTGGAGAGAAGGAGAATATGAGGGGACATGATCCTTGTATATAAACAATCGGGGACAGAGACTTATTTGAACGTTTATGCATTCACAAGAAGGGTTGTGACACAAACTTAAGAGGACACAAATAGCAGCTGAAAGGGAAGTTCTGCAGGACAGAAAGGGAGGGCAATTGTTCACCCAAAGGGTGGTTGAAGCGTGGAAGAGATTACCAAACAAGGTGGTAGATAGTAACTCTCTACACAGCTTTAAAAATAAGTTATTAACCTCAACTACTGAACTGGTGGCAGACAAACTTGAGGGGTCTTGGACTATACTTTGTCCATAAATACTATGATAGGTTACTGTGATAATTATGATATGATATTGGCACTACATTACTACCATCTTTATAAACTTGGGATTACTGATGATTAAGCTGTTGCTAACCACATTGTAGTCAGGTGCAACTTGACTGTCAGTAACATCAGAAGGTTCTAAAAACGGTGGCAATATAGTAACAATATGGGCTAGACATAAGCATCGACATCTCTGGACTACTGCCAGATACAGAGGAGTCCAATACCTCATTTAAAGGAGCTTTTCATGGGCTTTCAAATTATGATGGGCACAGTTCATTAGTGCTCCTCTTGGGTCTACTTGGAATTCTTGTAATCGCTCTGGCCAACTCTCCCTATTCCGACGCTGGGTGCCAGAAACGCAGGTGTCCAACATTGGGATTTTTCCCCACGGCAAAGTTTGTTTTATGTTTTGGGGGACTGTACCCCCCCCCCCCACACTGCCCCTACTTTAAGATTCCAACTTCACAATGGGCAAATGCTGATGTCAGGCACCCGTGTTTTGGGCACCCGGTGTCGGGATAGTGAGAGTTGTGCAGAGTGGTTATGGGATGTTAAATAGTTACCCTCCCCTTTAATATAAAAATAAGGAAAATGTAGTAGATAAAGAGGCATGGCTCCATAGGCAGTATTTGCCCTTTTGTGGGTGCCACACTCCAGATCCTGAGGTCCCTTCTGCCTGTCTGTCCTGGTTTCCCAGGTGGACTATTTTACCTAACAGGCTTGCCCAGTTCCAATTTGTCTCAGCCCCCCCCCCCCGCCACCTTCCAGCTTTCACTTCATACTTCCCAAAGCATTTACTCAAACCCTTATACTGCTTGGTTTAATGGCTTTGCTTGAGGAACCACAGGAGGGAGAGGAGCAAGATGGCAGCGTTGCTAAACTGTTTTCAGCAGGAGCTTTGAACAGAGCTGAAAATCCTGTAATCCTGTCTCCATTTTGAAAATCCCTTATTCGTATTACAGAAGAGTTCAATTTGGTAACATTTGACATCAATGACTACCTATTTATTTAGTCCGGTGTCCAAAAGTTTATTTTTGCTAGCCAAATAGATTAGTTGAGAATTAGGGTTTTTAGTCATAGTGAGGGTTGGGGAAAGTCAGGACATTTTCAGAGGTCAGATTTTTTGTTTTCCAGACAGGTTGAGTGCTAGAAATTCCTGCTGTAAGAAGGAAGAAGCTCCTGGGAGGGTGAAGAATTCTGAAGAGGCATGGAGGGAACCACTGGTATGCGGATGACATTTTTGGCAGAGACGAGTGTGCCGTAGGACTGTGTGACTGTACTGAACTTGCCACTCTGGTTGCCATAGCAGTGAAGATTTACTGAGGCTGGCTTTGTCTGGGGGGCTGGAGGGTTTCTCCAGCGTTCGATCTGCTGGCATTCCAAGAACTGTTTCGAGGATTGCTGCCTGAAGAAAACCCATGGTGTGGCAGTGCGGGCCCCTTCTTATTAAATCCAGATGCCGGTTCGACTGTGGCTCAAACTGCTATGGACTTTATTGATGGGTGAAGTCTGAAACCTGAAGGAGATCTGTCCAGACTGCCTTCAGCGCTGGTGATAGAAGCGTTGAGGAGTGAAGTTGGACCTTGAAGCCTGGAGTCCTCTCCATTATTGCCTCGATTCTGTAATCCCAGCACAAGTGAGAGTTCTGCTGCAGCTGGCCTGTGATATCTAAAGCCTATCCCTCCTGGGAGACAGTCTTTCCTTAAACTCTGTTTCAGCGGATATAGCTCTAGCAAGATCTTGGGACTGCCAAACAGCTTGGTGAGAGACAGCTGTTTTCAGGGGAACTGAAAGAACTGGTTTCTTAGGAAGCTGTATATCACTGAACTTTACATTTTGCTGTAGTCTGTCAAAATCTTTGGACTCCCCCCCTGGAAAGGGGTATTATATCCTCAGTTAGCACTTATTTCCTCTCCTGGACTGCAAAAACGATTGTGTTATTTGGGTGGGTGGTCTGTGGGTGTTAACTTTTGGGTTTAGATAGAGTGTGACTGGTGAGTATCTGTGTAGGGAATTTACCATATTATTGTATGACTGATGTGTGAGTGAGTAGTTAGGATTGCAATCATTATACATTTGTTTATTTTGCTTTGTCTTATTAGTCATTAGCTGGGTCAGTTACTTAAGATTTTATTTTAATTTTAGATATTTATTTAGTTATGTGCAGGAGTCTAGGGCCCCTCTGGATCAGCTACCCGGTAGCACTGATGCATGACCTCTGCCCCTTCTGTGACCCCCCTCCCTGCTGCCGCTATAAGGCATTGTGGGGAGGTGGGTATTGCTAGGGGCCAGTGGGGTTGGTGGCAGGGCACTGGGAGCTCAACGGAGGTGAGAGGGATTGGGGTGGCGCAGAATAGGAGGTGCCCTAGGATGAAATGGAGCCTTGAAAGAAGCCCAACATGTTTGGCTTCCATTCCAAGGGTTCCCACTGAACTGCGTGGGCAGGCAGCTAGAGGCCCTACAGCCTAAACTGATCCCCTCCAGGCAGTATTGTGCAGTGGCAGTTCAATGAGGAACAAGACTGCAATTATGTTGGACTTGGTTTCCTCAATCAACCTGACGTGCATCACAGAGACTTGGTTGGGAGATGATGAGGGGCCAGTTTTAGAGACATCAGTCCCGGCTGGGTACTCCGTGGTACAGCGCCTAAGGAGGCATCGCAGGGGCACGGGTGTAGCCATCTGTTTTAGATATGACCTGAACTTCTTCATACATCCAGTGGGTTCTATCAGGTCATTTGGATTTGTGGTGGTACATGGGGGTCCAGGTGTGGCCTGCAGAATTCTTCTTGTTTACCACCTTCCGGGGTAGGGGAGAGAATTCCTGTAGGAGGTGGTGGACTTCATCATTGACAGGGTGTTGGAATCTCCCAGATGGATTATTCTGGGTGAATGCAATGTCTGGACCAACAATGAATCCTTACAGTTTGGCTCTTACCTCCTCCAGCTGATGACATCGTTGGGCCTGGCACAAGCAGTTGCCTCTGCAACCCACCATCACGGCCACACTTTGGACCTGATATTCTCACTGGGTCTTGAGGTCACTGACCTCAAGATTGATTGGTTTGTTTGGTCTGATTGTGGTACGGTGAAGTTCTTGTTTGGGGCTCCCCCTGATGGTCCCTCCCCGTTGAGATAATCAGCTACTGCCCTTTAAGGGGATTGTCCCCGGAGGGACTGATGGCAGTGGTTGATTTTTCCGGTATTAGTGCTGTTAGCGCGGTAGGTTTGGGTGAATTGGTGGCAGCCTATACTAGAGCTGTCTCCAAGGTGCTCAATGCTATTGCAAGAATCCATATATGACCTAGGTCCTCTCACCTGAGATCCCCATGGTTTGATGGGGCTCTCAGGGTGATGAAGATGATGAAGACCATGGGTCGGAGGTTGGAGCATTGCTGGCAGAAGACCCAGCTAAAGGAGGATAGACTGACTTTGAGAAATCACTACGGTGACTATCAAAGGGCACTCAACCATAAGAAGGCAGAGTTCCTGTCCAGGGAGATTGTGGCAGGAAGGAATAGACCAGCTCAACTCTTTCGGATTGTGGACAGGCTGCTCCATCCTGTCTACAGCTGAAAAAAGCTTTTTCAGCAACTTTGTGCGAAGAGTTTGTCTGTTCTTCTCTGACTGGGTGTTCTCCATTCAGGTCGGAATCTCGCCAGTGGGTTTGGATCAGTCCTGCAGGGTGGGGTCTGGATGGAGCAGTGGCGCTCCTATTGCCTGGGCAGAGTGTTAGCTGGTGGGGGTGGCTGAGGTCTGCAAGGTGATTTCAAAGCTGATGCCCACTTGTTATGAACTGGGCCCTGGCCAGATGCGTTTCCTAGTGGGATGCATTCAGGTCATTGGTCCAGTGTTCACTGGGATAGTTGGGTGCTCACTTTCAGAGGCAGTCTTCCCCAATGCCTTGAAGGAGGCGCTGGTGAAGCCCCTTCTGAAAAAAACATCTCTCAACCCCGATGTCCTAGCGAATTATAGACCAATCTCCAACCTCCCATTTTTAGGGAAGGTTGTAGAGAAGATAGTGGCTCTGCAGCTCGAGGAACACATGGATGCCTGTGACATCTATGAGAAATTCCAGTCTGGGTTTAGGGTGAGGCACAGCACTGAGATGGCACTGGTCTGGGTCCATGATGACCTCCTCATGGCCAGAGATCAAGGAGAGAAGTCAATTCTTGTTCTCCTTGATCTGTCATCTGCATTTAATCCCGTGGACCACATCATGTTGCTGGATCACCTTAGAGAGTGGTGTGGACTCACTGGTGTTGTCATCAACTGGTTTGAGTCCTTTCTCTGAAGTAGAAGGCAGAGGGTGGTGATCGGGAACTTCCTTTCCTCCTCCCTCCTCCCTCTGACCTGTGGAGTCCCTCAGGGTTCAATTCTGTCACTGATGCTGTTCTCGGTATACATGCTGCCTTTGGGGAATGATCATTAGACAGTGCAATTTGAGTTTTTACTGTTATGCAGATGATATTCAACTGTACAGGTCTTTTGTACCAGGGACAAACAGTGCTGTCAAAGTGCTGAATAAATGCCTAGCTGAGATCCAGGGCTGGATGCACTTTAACTGGCTGAGGCTTAACCCTGACAAGATTAAGGTTCTAGTGATTGAGCCCGGTCACGGGTGGATTGGGATACCTCTGGGATGAAAACAGGCTTAGTTCTGGGATCAACACCATTGATGGTGTCCTCTAAGGTGAGAAATCTGGGCGTGATCCTTGATGACAGGCTTACCTTTGAGGTGCAGGTGTAGGCTGTTGTCAAAAATAGTTTCTACCAGCTGAGAAACATTGCTCAGATTAAATCCCTTATTCTGCCTGAGGACTTGCTGTCACTGCCTTTGTAACATCAAGGCTTGCCTACTGCAATGCTCCATACCTCAGGTTCAGTGGGGAGAACCTCCATTGGCTGCAGATATTGTAGAATGCAGTGGCCAGGCTGCTGATAGGATTACCCAGATTCTGTCATGTGACCATGGTCCTACAGGATCTGCACTGGCTGCCAGTCAGGTGGCGGGTTCTCTTCAAGGTGGGCTTGCTCACCTATAAGGTCCTATATGGACTGGGCCCTGGATACCTGTCAGACCTCCTTACTCCTGCCATTCTGACTCACTCCCTCCTTTCCTCCACCCAGGACAACCCTGGTGGTTCCGAGGACCGGGCTGAAAACCCCGGGTGATTGCTCATTCTGGGTGGCTGGTGCAGTCCTCTGGAATTCGCTCCCAAGATCTTTGAGGGAGGCCTCTATGGTGAAACCATTCAGGAGGCGCCTAAAGACCCATTTATTTAAAGAAACTTATCCTGCTGATGTCTTTTAATCATGTCTGAAGTTTAAAAAAAAATTGTATAGCCTATTCTGAGCTTTATTATGACCCTGTAAACTGTTTTTTGTATGGCACCCAGAATCTCCAGGATTGGGCGCCTAAAAAAATAAATTTTACTTACAGACGTAAATTAAATAAAATTATTTTTCTGCTATCATTATTTTGTAGTATCAGTTTGTGTGTTTGCTAGAATGTTTACCTCCATGCTCCACATCTCCTAGGGTCACTGATTTTCTGTTTTCAAAAATGGGCAATTCCATTTTACAAAATCTTAAAATCATGTTTTTTTTTTCAATTTTTCCCCCAAAAGTGGATGCAAATCAGCATGTTTTGGACTACAAATGTAGTGCAGGATGGGATATTTACACAAATTTGGCACCAACTGTGATTGTAAATGTATTACAAACCATTTTTTATATGAAAAAAATGACTCTTAATGGTGTTTGAAAATGGCAGATTCCATTTTAAATCATGTTTTTTCTGTTTTCATGGGTAAAGGATGGTCCGAATCTCCAGTGCCTGGATGTGAATGCTAGCCCCAATCACACTGTGATGAGTCCTAAAGTGCTTGTTGGGGATGCTATCAATATTTCTTGTGTTTGCATTAAACAAAAGGGTTCATATATGCAGTCTCCAGTGCAGGACAAAGTGAAAAGACCGCCTAGAATATGAATGGGGCAAGCTAACTGATTAACTTAACCACCTGTAAACTGGTTAAATTTGGGGGCCAGTCTCTCAAGGAGAAGGTCAAACAGGGGTGTTGCACAAGAAAAGTGGGATAAACCAATCCAGAGAATCCTGGGCATTAAAAACAGTTTAATTTGGGGATTTTTATGCTCCTATGTCATTTAGGCTGGGAATCAGAGCAGTGTTATTTTTTTTTTTAAATTAGTATTTTTTTATAATTTTTAAACATACACCAAATGACATAGCACAGTTATCCGATTAACATGAATACACATACAGGCAAGAATACAAACACAGGAAATACAGTGACATGTCCCCAGCCCTTATAACCCACCCCAAAATGTCTACCTCCCCTCCACCACCCTAGAACAGTCCCTCTACCCTCACCCCAACCCTCCCCACCTTGGCATGGATATATATTCACCCTACACTCTTCTAAAAGCAGAAGTATGACAAGAAAACACTTTGGATTGACGCCATGGATAGAAAATGACCATCCACTGCTGTAAGAACAAATCAAACCTCAAAAATCATTGAGCCAAATGAACTCCAGCTTGTAACATTTAGACAGCATGCATCCCGGCCCATATCTTTTTATATCTGGAATCAGAGCAGTGTTATGCGTATGTGTGTTTGTTGTCATATCTTGCACCCAAGAGAAAGTCCTGTTCCCAATGTGCTTTGTGTTCCTCTTTGGAATATAATCTTTTTTTTTTAAACTTTCTTAATTTAAAAATAAGATTTTCCATTTTTTAACACATAACTTTACAGACACAAACCAACAGAGATAATGTAACCAACAAACAAACAATCAATGCCACTGAATATATTACTTTATATGTTGAAGTATTTTCTGGTAAATAATTAATAAGAAGAGGGTTTCACTGCATGTATAAGTGTAACCCCTAGGTGGCGCTATCCCAAGGGCTACTACCCCTACCTGCTTGGCAAGTAGCAGGTTAAGGGGCCTGAGTTCTGAAACGGGTGCCTCCACCCGGAGGTAAGGGTTGGTAGTGGTCAAGCTAACCTGGGCACAGCCCTCCGGGACACTGTAACCCCCCTCTTTCCCCTCTAGTGGCCTGAACACTGTACAATAATCACTTTCACAATACCCCTGGTACACCACACAAGTACCCACACTGTTTGCACTTACCACCAGGGCTGGTTCCTCTGGCTCAACCCTGGGGACCCCCTGTAAATCAAGGTTATGCACAGCAAATAGCAACAGTACAGTACTTTGAGCACAAACTGGAACCACAGTCAGATTACATGCAGAAAAAGTTAGATCTGATTTATTCAGGGGACTTGAACAAGGAAGGGGCAAAATTAGGTTAATTAGCTTAAAGGTTATATCAATCAAGCAGTTATGCATGCACTTCAAGTCCCCCCACACAGTCACATCTCTGGGTACCCAGGTGGAGAAGAGATGGGCTAGCCAGGACTGTTGCCCAGGGTTGCAGCTGGTTGGGGCCCTGTGATGGAAAACACAACATGCACAGTACACAATATTTGTAATCCGGAGCCAGAGGGCTCAGTTCGTAAAGGAAACGAAACAACAAGACAATCAGATGACACAATCAGATTAAGCTGTTGTTGCAGAGAGCTGCACTGGTATTTACTCAAGATACTCAAGACTGGACACAGGCTAGACGAAAATCGAGACTGCAGGTGATTGATCTGGAATGCCAGGAGAAGCAGGGCCCACACGAGTCGCAGAGGCATCATTCCTGTTCAAGCGTGGAGCAGGGGGCTGATCCCCAGGCAGGTCTCTCGTCGATGGCTTCTCTGTGCAGTGGGTAGTCTAGCTGGGACAGTCTGGCAAGGCCCAGACCGCATGGAAACAAATTCGGATGTAGTCCATTTTGAGCTGGATACAGCTTCCAGCAAGCAGAACACAGTTCACACAGTGGGGAACTAACTCACAACCCACTAGCAGCTCATAGCACATTTACATGTATGGGAGTTCTATTGTACCAGGTAAAGCGCTCCCTGGTCACAATCGCAAAGTGTCTGCACACACCAGGAGCTTAGGGGTAGCTGGAACTACTGACAGGCTGATCGCATTCAACAAAATCTTTGGTCTTCTTCAGGTTGAGCCTGGCCCACTTCAGTAGCTTACTTTAGTCACACAAACTTGGATTTAGTCTAAAATAATTCTCTTCTCTCCCTCTCAGGAGCAGCTGGCAGACATGCAAGCCAAAAATTCAGCCCTTTCACAGTTTTCCCATGTGAATCCACTCAGGATTGCTGCCCAAAATACACTTGAGCTCTTCTCATTTCACTTCCCAGCTCATAACTAACTGAAAACTGCCAGCAGCCTGGGACTTCCCCAAGATCCAAAAAGGTTCGGTTGACTGATTTGGCTGTCAGTCAAAGCAAGAGCTCCCCCTTCAGTTGCAAAAAAGGCACAAAAAGCCCCAAACTACAATTCCTACAGATTTTGACTTCAGACAGCTCCTGTAGTCCGGCTACATTTTTAGGTCTCACCAGAACTTATTGGTCCAATTTGCAGTCCAGGACCAAGATAGTAGAGACAAACAAAACAGTCCTTGTTACAAAGAAAGCAGGCTAGACAAACTACATTATCATTATCACTCTAAATGATTTTCAGCAAATAGTTACATCTTTCAACAGAGCTACCTCTCAGATTACTTATGCTGCAATCAGGCAGCTCTTAAAGAAACAGTACACAGAGGCTATACAGGCTCTAGTAATCACATTTAAACTGCTAAAACGCAGGACACCAACCTGGCAGTGAGCATTTAGGTAAGCTCAAGGAAGACTTTTTGGGAACCCCCATTTGTAGGGGGGGTTACATAAGTATTAACAGATTCTGTAGCCTAACTGTAGATTGACTTAAGGGACTATGATGGTTATAGTCCCTGTAAGGGTTGTGTCAGTTTCTATACGTCACATAGCCACTACCTGATGATGCCTTTCCTAGTATGTTACTTACCATTTAGGGGATGAAGTCAAGTCTTTTTAAGGCCATGTACAAAACCCATCTCCGTCACATCAGCTCATAAATGAGCTTGAGTTTTATTCAGAACTGCAGTCAGAGCCTCCATTCTATAGACTGTAATCATTAAATCATGCCAATGCTGTATTGTAATGTTATGTTTAGTGAGCCATTTTTATGTTTGCTTGCACGTATGTGCAAGAAACATAGTGCCACTATATGAGTTTTCGGAGGTGTGCCTCCCCCAATCCCAAATCCCCTGCTCCCTTTTGCAGGCACGGCTCCACTGCGCCAATGAATGTCTGAGTTGTCTATGTTCAGATTCAGTTGAAAGCGGAAAACCGCTGCAATCAGCAGTTGTAACGTGTAGGCAATTTGCATACTGTCGTCGGCAGGTAATTTACATTCTGCTGTTGGCAGAATGCAAACTGCCTACACTCAGTACTGCATCCTGAACGGAGCTGTCATAGACAGCTCCCTTGAAGTTCCCCCTCCCCAAACACTCAAGTAGCATGCTGGGAGCCCACCCCAGCGTGCTCATGCGTTCCCCCCACCGCACACAGTATGGCTGACAGTGTGCCCAATCCCCCGTCGACTCCACGCCCTCCCCACAGACTTCTGGGTGCTATGCTAGGAGCCCACCTCAGTGTGGCAAAAGTAAGCATGGTGACAGGGGTGCCCAATCCCCTGTCGGCTCCACTCAACAACTCCCCCTCCCGAAAAAAATCCCACAGATTTCCAGTTGCCACGCTGGGAGCCCACCCCAGCATGGCACATGTCTTTATGGCCAACGGGGGTGCCCAATCCCCCATCAGCTCCACTGACCCCCCCAAAAAAACTTTCAGCTGCCACGCTGGGAGCCCACCCCAGCATGGCACAAGTCCCGTGTCATCTTCCTAGAAAGACCTGAAAACAAAAAAACGGTCCCTCGTTAATTATCTAGCCCCCACCCCAACCCGCACCCACCCTCTGTGCATCCACCTCCCACACCCTCTGACCCCATACTTACCTCCGGATCCCAAGCGCGAAGATCTTCGGTGGACCGGGAACACGTCTGCACTCTTCAAAGCTGACCGCAAACTGAAGAAATGCCGGTAAGCTGTATAATGGCATAAATGGGTTTTGTTTTAACTTTGGTGCATATCTTGGCCATATTTGGGAATTTTTTCACCAAATTTTCAACATGGGTTTTTTGGGACCCCTCCTCATGAATTCTGTCACTGTCATGGCGTTAATCAGCCTCAAAAGGTGATTTTGTGGTCACTGCGCAGAACCACCTTTCAGGACTGATTTATGAAATGACGGTGTCACAGTTCATGTGGTAGGACCCCACAAACCCTATGTTGAAATCTGGTGGAAACATTCCCAAAAATGACTTATTTACGAGCGTGATTTGTGCAGTCCCTATGCACGCACGTAAGTTCACAAATTTTTCATATTTTCACTCCAGATTTTCAAAATTGCCATTTTACCACACCTCCTTATGAGCAGTACAGCTGTCATATTTCACATCTCACCCAAAATGTGTTTCCCTGCATGGAGCGCACAATGGTGCAGTCGGTGTGTGAAATCAATGTTCGGGACAGATTAAGAAAATCACAGTGACACTGTTCATGAGCAGAGGTCTTAAAATGGCTATGTTAAAAATTTGGTAACAAAAGTCCATAAAATGACTGTGTTACGAGTGAGCTTTGCGCAGTTTCCACGCACCTTCGTAAGTTCATGAATTTGTAATATTTTCAGTCCAGATTTTTACCACTGGCATTTTTCCACGCTTCCTTATGAACAGCACAGCTGTCATTTTTCACACCCTGGCCGAAATGTGTTTTCACACTTCCAGTGCAGAAATACGTGGTCGCTGTGGGAAATCACTGTTCGGGACAGATTAAGAAAATCACAGTGACACTGTTCATGAGCGGAGGTCCCCAAATGCCTGCATTGACAATCCGCTGTAAAATATCCCCAAACTAATTACATTATGGGTGTGCATTGCGCAGCTTCTACGCACGCTCATGACTTCACTTTTTCTGCAGGGTGGTGGTGGGATTGGCTTCAGTTCAATACTTCACTGCCATTCCTATTATGCATCTCTCTAACTCTTACACTACCAATGCCAATGCCAGCAAGCAAAAATTCAGCATGGACAAATGCTTGTTTGGGAATGGCTTTCTGGGCTGTGAGACAAATAATCTTAAGTAATTTCCCAGAGAGAGGATCCTTGTAATTTTTCAGGACATACAGGAAAAAATAAAGTGTGGGTGTGAGGTCAAGTCAGGCCCAAATACTGAATGAAAAGTTCTCTGCAGTTCCCGAAAGAAGGAGAGCAGAGCAGGGCAACCCCACATTATATGCACTAAGGCTGCAGGTGAGGCCCCACACCTGTGCCAGCAGAATGAAGATCTATCTTGTTGAACTTTTACCAATGTGGCTGGGGTCCTAAAATATCTAATAAACATCTTCCAAGAAAATTCTTTCCAACTTACTGCAGAAATACCCCACTGGATCTTCCTTAAAGCTCTGTCGTATAGATCATCCAGGATAGGTACCCCTAGGTCTCTTGTGCAAGCCTGTCTGACTGTTTGTGGGGAATCCCATTGCTGATCAAGGAGGGCACTATACAAGCGAGAGATGATATGAGTAGACAATGCCCTGCCTTCTACTGCCATTCTGATTAACTCTGCTATTTGTGGCGGGGAGTCATCTCCCCAATTGTTCAGGGAAAGAGATTGTATGTAGTCTCTTGTTTTGAAGCAACAGAATCTATCCTGCCATCTAATTCCATACGTTTCCACCAGGTCCTGAAATGCTAAGATTTCCTTGTCTTTAATAAAGCGCCATATCAGGTGTAAACCTTTCTCCACCCACTGCCAGTAACCCTTGTCCAGTCTTGTCGGCTCAAACGTCTGCAGATATGGGACTGTGGAAAGGCAGATTCGCCACCTCCCAAATCTCCTACTGCCTAGTACGCCATACCAGGCCTGCAACCGTGTATGAGTTTCTCCCCCTGTGGGGGGCGTAGACATCTTTTTTTGTTAGAAGTAATTTATGTAGGTTTACCAAGCCCTCCTCTTCAAGTTCTAAAGATTTCCATTTCACCAAATGTTAATATAATCTTTGAGGTGAGAATTTTAGCTTCAGTCTATTGCAGTTTATTATTTTTTTGATCTTCCAGGAACCACTCTTCACCATTCAAGTCACACTAATGGGTCTATACAGAAGGCACTAGGACCCCGTGGGAGCCAGAATTTTCAGAAGGGCTGCCGCCAAGGCAAGCTGTGCACATGCACGGCACTCTGAGAGTGGCTTGCGGCACCAGGCTTTCCTCCGCACCAGCCCTCAACCACCTCAGTTCCTTTTTTCCCCGCCATTGAGTGCACTTTGGTGACGACATCGCTTGGCCACTGAGAGTCAGATTTTCATGTCTATATGACAGTCACATTCAGTTCTTCTTAGTTTTTAGTTTTTAAAGCTAGAGTTTATTATTTTTGTCTCGGTTTAGTCATTTTATGTAAATATTTTTGTCAGTTTTCTCTCATCCCTACCGAGTCTATGTTCAACGACTGTGCAGAATGATGGCAGGGAGCCTTTCAGGCAGGCTGCTCTGGCAGCAGGGCCATGTCCGGGTAATTTCCTGTTGGGGAAGGGTTCTGACCATGGGCAGTCCTGTGCTTCGCAGGAAGGAGAGTCCTCATAAGCACAAATGGGCAGGCCTGTTCTCCATTCCGGTTGGGTTCTTGGTACCATTTAGCCTCAAGTTCTTCCTCTTGTGTTCAGAAGGGGAAGAAACTGTACCATTCAAGGTCACCCTCTTGGAGGTCTGCTATGAGACCCCTGGTCTCCTGGGGATGTGGGCCCTCGTTGGTGCCATCTGCATCACCGGAGGCCTCTGGTACTGGGATACTGAGGTCTCAGGGCCGGAGTCCACCTCTTTCCTTAAGTGAGGACCCCAGTGGGCAGTTCCCCCCGGGCAGCTCTTTGGAACAGTGGGTGCCACATCAGGCTTGGCTGTCTCTGCTTGCAGATCTGGTCCCTGGCCCTTCAGGGTTGGTGGCACTGGACCCACAGCCAGGGCCCTCAAGCCAGGTAGAGCATTTAGTTCCAGCAACAGCCTTCTGCCCTTGCTTGTCACCATGCCACCGACTCCTGTTCCACTGGCTGCATGCCTACCTTGTGTCACTTGGTGGGACCTGCTGGGTACCACTGTCAGTCACTTTGTGGCTGGCTGGGTCACTGGTGCTGGGTTTGGTTCTGGCATCATTGCTGGGTTTGTACTTTTGAAGCCTGACGTGGCACTGCTTCTAGTGCTGGTCCTGGTGCCAGGTTGACACCATGTCAGCATCATGTCAACACAATGCCGCTGCCAGGTTGCCGGGATCTCCTGGTGCAAGATTCAGCCCTTTCTAGCCTTGGGACCTGGCCTGGTGCTGTTTCCAGTGCTGGTCCTAGTGCCAGGTCATTACTTGTCAGTGCTGGGTCAGCTCTGAAGGTTCCCAGTGCCCGGGATCTCATAGCGCTGCATTCAGTCCATTTCTGGTGCTGTCCTTGCAATACTGGCCCCAGCACTGTGTGTAACATTGTGTTGGCTCCACGTGTCTGACGTCATGTTTGAGGCCGTGTCTGGCACCATGTCTGGTGCTGTGTCCTGTGCTGCGTCTGGCACCATGTTTGGTGCCATGTCCAGCACCATGCTCTAGTGCTATGTCTAGCTTCCCATCTGGCACTCAGTGAACCCCTGAGATTCTCTGTTTAGAGGCCCCTCCTTTCGTCCCTCCCTCCAGTGAGGATATAGATTAGGATGAGTCTGGCACCCACTTCATCTTTTCTGAGGGTGGCAATGATGACTACTTAGCCTGAACTCTTCAGACTCAAGTCCTACTGTTGTGTTTCACGACATACTTCTTGCAGTTTGCTAGCTCTAGGGGCATTTTTCTCTTTATGTCAATTCCCTTTGGAGCTTGCTTAGTCCCTGGCACAGATTTTTTTTTTAAAAAGGACTCTGCTGACTGCCATATACAGAAATTAATCCAAGCAGTCACCAGTTCTCGTTATTTCATCCAGGATTGGTTAGCTCCCTGGATATGCAGGCTTCAAGGTCCTACCCTTTGTGCTCTCCTCAATGCCTCAAGTCTTTGCAAGGTGCCTTACACTACTCACAGTGCACCTGAGAAAATTAGGACTGCAGACTGGACAGTTGACTGATAGCCAGTTCATCTGGCCACAAAGCAGAACAAGCAGTGGCCACGGTCTTTCAGTTCCTTCCCTCCTTCGGAGTTCTGCTGAATCTACAAGTCTCATCTCTGACTACTCACAGCAGCTGCTGTTCATAGGAGCTCTTCTGGATATGATCAAGGCCCAGCCTTCCCTCCGGAGGGCAGAATGCAGGTGACCCTTCAGATAGCAGGCTACATTGTGGAGCAGAAATCTGTTTCAGCCCACTCCATGAAGCACGTGCTTTTTGATACCAGGTGATCAAGTCCCTGGTTCCATCACTCCCATGGTGGTCAGTGGAGGACAATCTCCTCCAAGGTTTCCTTTCTCCCAACTAGAATATTGGGTGACTCTCACTACAGACGCCTCCCTGTTGGGGTAGGTAGCCCACTGTCAGGGCTCCAAACACAAGGTGTCTGGAACCCATCAGAGTCTCATCTCCATGTCAGTGTGTTGAAGATCCAGTCTGTTTTTACATGTCCTGTGAGTTCTAGTGGAGCTTGTCAGTTACAAAACAGTCCTCTTCCAGACAGATGACAGTCTGTAATGTATTACATGAGCAAACAATGACAAACACACTCTTACCTTGTCTGCAGAGAAGCTATGACAGTGTGGGAAGGGGGCCTGGACCAGAGAATCCTATTACAGGCCATTTATATGGCAGGAGTCTATAACATTCTGGCAGGCAAGCTCAGCTGAACAGAAGCCCATCCTCATGAATGACTTTGTGAGAGCGCTGTTCAATGAATGGACACCCCAGATGTGGACCCTTTTGCATATTCCCACTTAATGCCAAACTTCCTAGATTCTATTCCAGAAGGCCAGGACATGGTATTTCCTGTCTGGATACATTTAAACTTCAACGGCAAAATCTTTTCCTGTATGCATTCCCTCCAATCCCCCAGTGCAGAGGGTATTGTTTGAGCTGGAGGCACACGGGGCAAGACAATTCTGATCGCACCCTGCCGGCCTCGACAGATATGGTTTCCTCAGTGATCAGACTATCAGTCAGTAAACTGAGGATCCTTCTACTCAGGCTGGATCCCCTGAAAGCATGTGGGCATGCCAGGTGGCTCATTTATCATTAATCGTGCTTAAGTCGTAAAATGGCAGTGATATATTCCATACTGATCATGATATTCCATATGGGTTTTCCACTCTTGGGCTGTGGGTACCACCCCAGAAAGCCAGTAAACAGTAATACCCTTATGGCCACTGAACATTAACTCTAATTTCCATACCCCATATTTTACTTAATTCTGCAGAAATCCGGGTGCAGTATGGCAACATTTGGTGGCAACTCCAAAAAATATTGTTACAGTATATTTGTCTCCATACTTTGTATCACAATGCAGTTGTCTCCACATTTTCTGTCACAATACATTTACAGTATCTTCACACTTTATATCACAAAGCATTTGTCCCCACACTTTCTGTGTCACAGTGCATTTATCTTTTCATTTTTTATCACAATGCATTTGCCCCTGCACTTTTTTTGTCACATAGAAACATCGAATTTGACGGCAGATAAGGACCGCTTGGCCAACCCAGTCTGCCCATTTTCCTACCTAATGGATAAGCTGCATATTCTAGTTAATCAACAGCTTACTTCCTCCTACCTCCACTAGAATTGCCTTATGTCTGTCCCATGCATTCTTGAATTCTCCCACTGTTCCTGACGCCACAACCTCCTCCTCTAACATTACCTCTGAGCCATCTCCCCTCTGTCTTCAAATTGTGCCCCCTTGTTCTTGCACATCTCTTTCTCTGAAAGATACTACCCTTTTGTACTTTGTTAATTCCTTTGAGATACTTGAAAGTTTCTATTATGTCCCCCAACTCCCTCCTTTCCTCAAGGGTATACATATTAAGCTGCTTTAGTCTCTCCTCGTATGTCTTCTGATGCAGACCTTGCACCACTTTGGTTGCGCTCCTCTGAACAGCCTCCGCTCTGTCTGTGTCTTTGCAGAGATAGGGTCTCCAGAATTGCATGCAGTACTCTAGATGGGGTCTCACCAACTGTCTGTACAGAGGGATAACAACTTCCTGCTTTCTACTGTTGATGCCTCTCTCTCTATCCATTCCAGTATCCCCCCAGCCTTCCTTACTGCCTTCTCACATTGCTTGCCCACCTTTAGGTCATCTGATATAATTACTCTTAGGTCTTTTTCGATTTTTGTTGTTATTATCTCACCTCCCATTGTGTACTCTTCCCCCGGGTTTTTGTTTCCCAGTTGCATTACCTTGCACTTCTTTGCATTGAATATGAGCTGCCATATATTTGACCATTCCTCCAACCTTGCAAAGTCACTTTTCATCCTTTCTACCCACCTTGTGTATCAACCCTGTTGCAAATCTTTGCGTCATCTACAAAGAAACGTACTTTTCCTTCCAGGTGCTCTCCAATGTCACCTATAAAGACTTTAAAGAGGACCAGTCCCAGTACCAAACCCTGTGGTACCCCACTAGTTACCCTCCTTTCTTCACTGTGGACTCCGTTTACTATTACCCTTTGTGTCCTGTTGTCCAGCCAGTTTGTTATCCAGGCTACCGCCTTGAGACCCACTCCAAGGCTGGCTAACTTGTATATTAATCTTTTGTGTAAGACTGTGTCAAATGCCTTGCTAAAATCTAGGTAGGCCATATCCACAGTCCCTCCCTGGTCTACTACTTTGGTCACCCAGTCAAAGAAATCGATTAGGTTCATCTGACATGACCTTGCTGCTGTGAAACCATGCTGCCTTGGGTCCTGTGCCCCACTGGTCTCAAGATACTCAACAGTTCTTTCCTTCAGAAGTGATTCCATTATTTTCCTTACCACTGAGGTCAAACTAACTGGTCTGTAGTTTCTTGCGTCTGCTGTGCTCCCACTTTTGTTAAGTGGAATCACATCTGCCCTCCTCCAGTCCCCAGGTACCACCCCATCCTCCCATGATTTGTTAAAGAGAGTAGTCAGTGGCATTACTAGTTCTACCCTTAGTTCTTTTAGAATTCTGGGGTGAATCCCATCAGGCCCCATTGCTTTGTCCACCCTCGGTTTCAAGAGTTCTTTCAAAACCCTTTCTTCTGTGAATGGACTGGTATCAACCCCCCTATTCAGAGTGTTTCTCTTGTTTGGTTTAGGTACCTCCCCCTCCTCTTCCTTTGTGAATACTGAGCAGAAATATTCGTTCAGTATCCCTGCTTTTTCACTGTCACCCTCTGCCCACATTCCCTCCCTTTTATTAAGTCTCTATCCCTCCCTTGGCCTTTCTTCGCTCCCTAATAAATACCTATAAAAGCTTTTATCCTCCTTCTTAACAGAGTTGGCTATCTTTTCCTCAGTTTGTGCCTTTGCTATTCTGACTGCCTTCCCTGCCTCCTTCTGCTTTAACTGATAAAGTTCTCTGTCCTGCACCTTCTGTGTTTCCTTATATTTCCTGAATGCTATCCTTTTCTCCTTAACCGTCCCTGCCACCATCACCTATTGAGAACCATAGTGGTTTTTTTCTTCGTTTTGTTTTATTGATTTGCTTCACACAAAGGCTTGTTTCCTCTGTGATGGCTGTTTTGATTATTCCCCATTGTTCCTCCACCCCTCCTTCTTGCCCGTTTGCTAGTGCTTTTCTGAGGCACTCTCTCATTTCCCCAAAGGCAGCCCTCTTAAAGTCCAATACTCTTGTTTTTGTATGGCTTGACTCTATTGCTGGGTTTATTGTGAACCACATTATTTGGTGGTCACTTGTTCCCAGATGGTTACCCACTTCTAAATCTGAGATCCTTTCTCCTTCCCAATTTGAGAGTACCAGGTCTAAGATTGCTCCCTCCTGAGTGGGTTCCAACACTAGCTGTCTGAGGCATGCCCCCTCTAGGGCATCAAGAATGACCCTGCTCTTGGATGTGCCTGCAGCAAAGGTACTCCAGTTAACATCTGGCATATTCAGGTCCCCCATCAACAATATCTTCCCTTTTTCTGCAATTTTAAGGATACCTTCTATCATTTCCTTGTCCATTTTCTCCCCCTGAGATGGGGGTCTGTACACAACCCCCATATGGATTGTGGTGCCATTTCCTGTCTCCAGGGTGACCCATAGTGACTCATCAACTTCCTGTTTACTCTTTAGTTCTGTTGCTTTAATCCCTTCCCTTCCCTTATACAGAGAGCTACTCCTCCTCCTCTTTTACCCACTCTGTCCCTTCTGTAGATTGTGTATCCTGGTATGTTGACATCCCAGTCATGGTTCTCTGTGTACCATGTTTCAGTGACTGCCACAATATCCAGGCATCCCTCTTCCATCAAGGCCACTAGTTCAGGGAGTTTGTTACACAGACTGTGGGCATTGGTACTCATCGCCTTTAATTTTTTGATGGCCTTACCCCTTTTAGCCCCATCCCTGTCCTTACTGCCTTTTTCTGCATTTACCCCGTCCTGCTTCTTACTGACTTCTCTACCTTGGTGTTTACCTCTCTAACTACTGTGTTTTGTGGGGGGAGGCTGGGATTTCCCTGCTCTTTTTCAGTGCCTCCCCCTTGGCTAGTTTAAATGCTTGCCACTGAAGCATTTAAACCTGTCACCTAGGATCATGGTTCCCTTCCTGGACAGATGCAGACCATCACACCAGTATAGGCCTGCATCCCTCCAGGTGGCTCTCCAGTCCGCAATGAAGCCAAAACCCTGAGCGCCACATCAGTTTTTCAACCATTCATTGAATCCTATGGTGCAGAATGCCCTATCATCATCCTTGCCACAGACAGGCAGTACCTCTGAGAAGGTTACTGTACATGCTACTTGTCTAAGGCCCCTCCCCAACTCTACAAATTCCTCTTGCACTGCTCTGATCCCATTCACAGCCAGGTCATTTGTCCCTAGGTTGACAATGACATCCAGCTCCCTCCCTTGTGCAGCTGCTCCCATGATTCTGAGGATTCACTTCCTGTCCCTCCTAGCCGTGGCACCTGGCAGGCACCTTACCTCCCTATCCCCTTCCTCCCCCACTTCTACCCCCTAATGATTGAGTCCCCCACCAGGAGTTGTTTCCTTCCCTTGGGGGGTCTCTTGCCACCCTCCTGTGGGTCTTCTTTGTGGAGGTTCCAGGCATCCTCCTTGGTCTCCACTGCAGATGCCTCCATAGAGGAACCACTCTTCACCAGAACAGCATATGAATTGTGGAGCGGTACAACTGGAGGGATGCACCTCTGTTCCACCACCCTCTCCCTCTCTGAGCCCACCTTGGTCCAACTGCTTCTCTTTCTTGGCAACCTCTGAGCTAGCAGTGGTGGCCCTGGTGGTCCCTGGGTGGGAGAAGAGGTTTCACGAATCCTAGCTAGGTCAGCTTGGAGACGGGCAACCTCCTCCCTCAGACCAGAGAGGTGCCTGCAAACAGGGCAGCATTGTAGCCTCCGGAATGTCTCCCAGAACACTGCTGCCCCACAGTCATTGCACTGCACCACTCCCATCTTGACTTATTTTGTGTCCCCTCTCCAGTTGCTTTGTATACTTACTGTCTCCTCCCTCTGTGTATTTTTATACCTACTTTCCTACTGCATAGGTGCCCTTACAATTCTCACCCTTCCTGTTCAGGGACAGGAACTTCCTGTAGTCTTCAGTGGTCTCCTTCTTCTGTGCTTGGATTCAGACCTCCAGCAGCCAGGGGGAGAAAGAGCTATTTTTTTAGGTTCCTTCAAGGTTGATGAAACTAATGTGTCTCACTGATCCTTCCCTATCTACTGCCAAACAGGAAGTTCCTGTTGTCAGTCAAATCCAGTGGCTATAAAAGTAGAACTGGCTTAGGGTGGGAGGGCGGAGGGGTGGGAAGGAGGGCAATTAGTAAGAAAACTGTAGTTCTAGACAGCTACTTGCTCTGAAAGCAAATTCTCCTCTGTCAAAAACTACAGCAGGAAGCTATAATTGGAGACACCTGCTTTTGTACTCCTAAGCTCCTAAACCACCCCCCCAATTAGCTTCACCCTCTGTCTCAGTAAATTGAGCTGATACATCCCCTTCCTCAAACAGAGAAACACACAGTGATTTTCTTCTTTTTTTACTTAAATGATACATGAGACCCCCCTGCTTCTAATAAAATATTTGTTTGCTTAATCCAAACAGGCACTGGCTCCTGCTGAGATAGAAGTGATTTATCTGTAAGAAAACTGTAGTTCTAGACTGCTACTTGCTCTGAAAGCAAATTCTCCTCTGTCAAAAACTACAGTAGGAAGCTGTAACTGGATACACCTGCTTTTGTACTCCTAAACTCCTAAACTCCTAAACCACACCCAAAATTAGCTTCATCCTCTCACTCAGTAAATTAAGCTGATACATCTCCCTTCCTCAAGCAGAGAAACACACAGTGATTTTCTTCCTTTTTTTACTTACATGAGACCTCCTGCTTCTAATAAAGTATCCGTTTGCTTAATCCAAACAGGCACTGACTCCTGCTGAGATAGAAGTGATTTATCAGTAAGAAAACTGTAGTTCTAGACTGCTACTTGCTCTGAAAGCAAATTCTCCTCTGTCAAAAACTACAGCAGGAAGCTGTAATTGGAGACACCTGCTTTTGTACTCCTCAGCTCCTAAGCCACACCCCCAATTAGCTTCACTCTCTGACTCAGTAAATTAAGCTGATACAGCCCCCTTCCTCAAACAGAGAAACACACAGTGATTTTCTTCTTTTTTTCTGTTAGCTTGCAGGCATGTGCAAGAAACATAGTGCCATCATCCGAGTTTTCAGAGGTGTGGCACCCGTCTTCCAATTCAGTCAGTATGTTTGCAGCCATGGCCACAGTTCTCCAGTGAATGCTGCAGCTGTCTATAACAGCAGTTGAAAATGCAGTGCCGTATAGTTGAAAGGGAGAGCTCTCCTTCAGTGAGTAGCGCTCCCCTCACATGCATGCATGCATGCATATTGCATGCTCATGAGCTCCCCTGCCACACACATACTGTATGGTCAATTGGGGTGCCCAATCCCCTGTTAGCTCCACATGCCCACCCAAAAAAGGCTTTCCAGGTGCCATGCTGGAAGCCCACCCCAGCATGGCAAAAATTGTTATGGCTGACTGGGTGCCCAATCCCCATCATCTCCAGGCCCCCAGACAGCCTTCCAGCTGCCACACTGGGGAGCCCACCCCAGTGTGGCACAAGTCCATAATGACAGGTGCCCAATATCCCCATCGACTCCAGGGCCCCAACAGCCTTCCAGCTGCCATGCTGGTGCCCACCCCAGCATGGCAAATGTCCAACATCATCTTCATAAAAAAACTGTAAACAAAAAAAAATTCCTCAGGCGGTCTCCCTGCCCACCACACCCACACACTGCACACCCTGCTTTCCAAACCCCTACCTCACCCCATCTTACCTCTGGAAGCTCGGTGCGACAATCTTAAGTTGACCGGGAACACGTCTGCACTCTTCAAAGCTGACCGCGAACAGAAGAAATGCTGGTAAGCTGTACAAAGCAATAAATAGTTTTTTTTTCAACTTTAATGCATAACTCAGGCATTTTTTGGAATTTTGGCACCAAATTTTCAACATGGATTTTTGGAACCCCTCCTCATGAATTCTTGAACTGTCATGGTGTTAATCAGGCCCGATGGGTGATTTCGCAATCACTGCATGAAATCACCTTTCAGGATCAATTAACAAAACAACAGTGCCAGTGTTCATAAGGTGGGCTCTCAAAAAGCCTATGTTGCAAATTTGGTGAAAAAATTCCTAAAAATGACTATTTTATGAGCGTGCGTTGTGCAGTTCCTATGCACTCTCATAAGTTCGTGAATTTTTAATATTTGCAATCCAGATTTTCAACATTGCCACTTTACCACACCTCCTTATGAGCAGTACACCTGTCATTTTTCACATCTCGCCCAAAATGTTTTGCCGCTCATGTAGCGCACAATGGCGCAGTCGGTGTGCAAAATCAATGTATGGGACACATTAAGAAAATCACAGTTACACTGTTCATGAGCAGAGGTCTTAAAATGCTATGTTGAAAATTTGGTGAAAAAATTCCTAAAAATGACTGTTTTACGAGCATGCGTTGCACAGTTCCTTCGCACGCTCTCAGGTTTGCGAATTTTTTATATTTGCATGCCAGATTTTCAGCATTGCCATTTTATTACACTTCCTTATGAGCAGTATAGCTGCCATTTTTTCACATCTAGCCCAAAATGTATTTCCGGACATGTAGCGCACAATGGTGCAGTCGGTGTGCGAAAGCAATGTTTGGGACAGATTAAGAAAATCACAGTGACACTGTTCATGAGCAGAGGTCTTAAAATGGCTATGTTGAAAAATTGGTGACAAAAGTCCATAAAATGACTGTTTTACGAGTGAGCATTGCGCAGTTTCCATGCACCTTTGTAAGTTCATGAATTTGTAATATTTTCAGTCCAGATTTTCACCAGTGGCATTTTTCCACACTTCCTTATGAACAGTACAGCTGTCATTTTTCACAACATGGCCAAAATGTGTTTTCACACTTTCAGCGTAGAAATACGTGGTCGCTGTGGGAAATCATTGTTCGGGACAGATAAAGAAAATCACAGTGACACTGTTCATGATCAGAGGTCCTAAAATGCCAGTGTTGACAATCTGCTGTAAAAAATCCCCAAACTAATTACATTTCTATGCACACTTGTGACTGCACCAGTTTTTTTAAATATTTTCACTGCAGATTTTCAACATTGCCATTTTTTACAACTCCCCATGAACAGTACAGCTGTCATTTTTCACATCCTGTTTGGAATGTGTTTTTGAACCTGTGGTGCTAAATGCCGTAGTCACTGTGCAAAAGCAGCTTTCGGCTAACAAACTGATATTGCCACTGTTCATGAGGTGGGGGGGGGTCACAAAAAAAACATGTTGAAAATTTAGAGTGAAAATACCAATGAATGCCTGAGGCATTAGGGTTTCCGACCAGAACGCCCCACCCTGTAGAGAATTACATGCATCAGGGGTGTGACTTGGGATTCTTGCCTGTAATGCTCATACCATTCCACACCCTGCAGCCAGTGAGAGGCATCGAGGTGTACCTTGGACTCTTCAGCCCTAAAGTTCACCCCATTCTCCTATACTGCACCCATCTCACTGTATTTCCTGATGGAATGGGGTGTGCATAAGGGCCAACGACCCCAAGGCACACCGTGACACTTGTTGGTGTCTGCAGGGTAGGGTGTGATGAAATGGCGTGGCCGTTATGCCTGATGGCCCAAAGACACACCCCAATGCCTATCAGTCTCTGCAGGGTGGTGGTGGGGTTGGCTTCAGTTCAATACTTCACTGCCATTCCTATTATGCAGCTCTGTAACTCCTACACTACCAATGCCAATGCCAGCAAGCAAACATTCGGCATTGACAAATACTTGTTTTACTTAAATGAGACCCCCCTGCTTCTAATAAAGTATCGGTTTGCTTAATACAAACAGGCACTGACTCCTGCTGAGATAGGATTGATTTATCAGTAAGAAAACTGTAGTTCTAGACTGCTACATGCTCTGAAAGCAAATTCTCCTCTGTCAAAAACTACAGCAGGAAGCTGTAATTGGAGACACCTGCTTTTGTACTCCTAAGCTCCTAAGCCACACCCCCAATTAGCTTCACCCTCTGACTCAGTCAATTAAGCTGATACAGCCCCCTTCCTCAAACAGAGAAACACACAATGATTTTCTTCTTTTTTTTACTTAAATGAGACCCCCCCTGCTTCTAATAAAGTATATATTTGCTTAATCCAAACAGGCACTGACTCCTGCTGACATAGAAGTGATTTATCAGTAAGAAAACTGTAGTTCTAGACTGCTACTTGCTCTGAAAGCAAATTCTCCTCTGTCAGAAAGTACAGCAGCAATACACACAATACACAGTTGTCACAATACATTTATCTCCACAATTTATAACACATTGCATTTGTCCCCGCACTTTCTATGTCAAAATAGATTTATCTATATACTTATCACAATGTATTTGTCCCTGAACTTTTTTTGTCACGGTACATTTATCTATACACTTTATTTATTTATTTTATTTATTGAATGTTGTTGTCCGAGTAAGCCCACTGAGACTAAAAGTCCCTTTTTCAAGGGCGACCCGGGGGTGGGGATACAGATGGTAACCAACTGAAATTGAATCAGATTAAGCTGTTGGTGGTATTTCTAGTGAATGGAGGATATTTGGGCAGGACACCAGGGAAATTCCCCTATTCTGCCTGCAGGGGTGCTGTCACTTCCTGTGGACAGGATGGAGGGACCCATTTTTGAGCCGGACAGAGGGGAGGAGGAAGTGTTGATGTAGCAGGAGAGATGGCCTCTTCTCCTGTCCATTCAACTTTAGAGGCTGTTGAGAGAGCTGTGCTTCAGCAAGAATTTCAGTTATCTGATTTGGAAGGGGAAGATAAAGACCAGCAAGATAGCAACACTAATATGGAAATTGTTTTGGACAATGAAACGGGTACTAACTTAATGTATCTTACTAGTACTCATAATGACACAGAAAAACTTCAACAATTGCAAGATGAAGAGATGCATTATTTGAGATTGAAATGGGACTTACAACAGAAGCTCTGTATTGCTCAGCAAACACACGGAGACAAAGTGAGAGCTGCTGCTTCTTTTGACAAGCATCTGCCTTCTCACACAGCTGATTCTATGATGACTCACTCATGTCTGATGCCTGCTTCAGGAGCAGAGAGCCCACTAATTAGTTCGGTAGCTGGCATTGCTATTGGTGGAGCCACCGAGTGCTGAGAGCTGCATGGGACTATTCTTTTCCTATTAGCCCAACCCATGGAGAGAAAACATCTAAGAATGACAGCAAAGCAACTACCGCATCGAGCGGATGATGCAGAAACATGTCAGACTAAACAAACATCTATTGCTGCTCAGGTAACTGATCCCTAATGATGTACCAGGTAATTTATTATACTTGTTGGCTGATGATTTGTCACTACCATTACAACTATTATATGAACATTGCCTAAACTTGAATTATGTGCCTGATTTGTGGAAGGCAGCTTACATTATTCCTATTTATAAAAAAGGTCCTAGAAATCTTTGTGAAAACTATAGACCTATCAGTCTAACTTCATCAAAATGTGTAAAGTTTTGGAAAGCCTAATTAAGGATTTGCTTACTTCTATCCTTCATGAAATTGACCTAGAACAACATGGTTTTAAAAAGGGTAGAAGTTGCTTGACCAATATGCTGTGCTTTTTTGAGGATGTTAGCCTTCAGTTGGATAATAGACTTGCATATGATGTGGTATATTTAGATTTCAGTAAGGCTTTTGATCTCCTTCCTCACTGGGCCTTATTGAAGAAATTATATCTGTTAAATATCAATCCAACACTGGTCAAATGGATAGCTAATTGGTTAAATAAGTGCACACAGAAGGTTCTAATAAATGGGCAACTTTCATGACTAGGTTGTATTACAAGTGGCGTACCCCAGGGGTCTGTTTTGGGCCCTTGCCTTTTTCATCTATTTATAATGGCAATCTCTAAAGGTTGTTTTTCAAATATCATCAAATACGCAGATGACATTAAGACTGGGGGACCATGCAATAATTCTGACCAAATAAAATCAATACGGAATGATTTGGACAATATTTCTTTATGGATCTCTCATTGGGGTAAGAAATGAAATCATGTAAAATGCAAGACATTGCATTTTGGGGCTCATAACCCCAAACATGTGTACGCTTTAGATACTAAGGCACTGGTCAGTTCAGAGATAAAAAAGGATCTGGGGGTTATTGTATCTAATAATTTTCTTCTGGATTTACAGATTAATGCAGTTATACGTAAGGCAAACAGTGTTATCTGGGCTATTAAGCGGAACTTTAAATCAAGGGAGCAAGAAGTGCTAATGCCACTTTATAGAGTTTATGTTCGTCCACATTTGAATTTTTCATCTCAGTTTTGGTGTCCCTATAGGAAACAGGATATTGTAAAACTGAAAAAAATACAAAGGGGATTTGCTAAATTGGTCAAGGGATTGAAAGATGTGCCATATGAATACAGACTTCATTCACTTAATCTGATGTCATTATTCACCAGAAGATTAAGAGGAAATCTCCTCCTGATGTATGACATTATTAATCATCCTCAATTATTGGTAAATATGGGGTTCTCATTTAAAGTAGATATGTTTAATCTCGGAGGTCACCTGTTGCAGATACAGCAGAAATGTTACAATCATTTGGCACGGAAGTATTTTTATACATTACGCGTTGTTAAAACTTGGAATACATTGCCAATTGAAGACATTGTTAGCAGTACTAAAGTAACTTTTAAGAATCGGTTGGATAAATATATTCTGTCACATCCTTCCTTAAATTATTATTAATAAATAGGAGCAATTAGGAGCCTCACCGCTCCCTAGCTTCTGATCTGTCTTAGTATGAATCTTAGTATTAATGTGTTTACCTCGAATAAACCCGCGGGGTCTTTTGAAAATCAATTAAATGAAATTCTCCTCAAAGATGAATGGTCTCCTGAACAAGCCTTACAGAATGCAGGGTGGCAACACATTCCTGAGGGGCAGTGGATTCCTGATGCTAGTGACCCTTTGGTACAGAAATATAATGAGGACTTTGCCCACGTAGATGCTGATAAAGTAAAGGACAGGACGGTGACTGATCTTACAGATGGCAAACCTGAGCGGGATGAGCCCCCTGCAGTACCTCCACAGCCTATTGAACTGAATTCTGCCCCCTTAGAAGCACCTTTGCAAGAGCAGCAACAGAATGTGGGCCCTTCAGATAGTATATTGCAAAATCCTGACTGGCAGGTTGGCTCCCATGTTCAGACGAGCAGACTTATTTAAAAATACAGGGGAACCAGCCCTGAGGAGAAACACTGTAAGGCTCATATATAAAGGAGGGCTTAAAGATCCCCCTGACCGAGTATACATTGCTAAAACATTATTGAAAGGCTCATTAAAGTTTTTTTCCTCAGAAATATTCACCTTGATAAATATTGGAAACTCCAATTATGATATTAGTTTTGAATATGTCACTAGTCTGGACAGGTTTTGGAATCAATACCAGAAACTGAAAAAATCTCCTTTATGGTTGCCTTTTCTTGCTGTACCCCCAGTGAAACCTGCAATTAAATTCATCACTGTAATGTTGAAGAATGAAGGGGGTTAATGTTGAAGATATTTTATTTTGCTTGTGTCAAAGATGTGAAGTGCTTGATAGGCCCACCCCCATTTTAGACAGTGAAAACATCTGGAATGGGGGTTGGAAAATCTAGGTGAAACTTGGGCCTGTTCATCTTCCTAACTTTTTCTTTTTAGGAAAAGACAGGGGGATCCCTCTTCTATGTAGGCCAGCCCAAGGCCTGTTTCAAATGTGGGGCCCATAACCATTTGAGTTCAGCTTGTGACACTATTAAATGCAACCATTGTTTTGAATATGGACATCTAGCTGCCAATTGTTTAAATCTTTTTAAGTGCAACCTTTGTGAAAAGACAGGGCATGCTTATGGTAGGTGTTCATGGGCTTCCCATAATAGAGAGGACTGCCCCTCCCATGCAGGGCTCATAAACATAGCCCAGCAAGCACAGGACAAAAAGGCAGCCAAGCAGCAAGAAGCTGAGGATGGGACCTTGGAGGCTACTGAAATAGGTGAGCTAAACCCTCAGCCCTCTACTAGCACCACAGTTACTCATCCCCTCAAACAGCAGGATCAAATGGAGCTAGGAGCTGAGGAAGAACAACTAGTGGTTGAAATTCTTGATTCCCAGAATAAGGATATGCCACCCTCTCCTCCTTCTCCCCCTTCTAAGACCCAATTCTTCCAAATTGTTAGCACTAAGACGAGATCTAGGTCTAGAACTATAGGGAAAGCTGAGCCCCCAGAAGGGAAGGAAATTAAGAAAGGGAAAAATGAAGCTCCCCATTGGAAATCTGGCAACAGATTTGCTCCCTTACCTGTAGATAAACACTGAGGGGGACTCAGATGATGAGGATTCTGATACCCCCTCTCTGGCCTCCCCTACAACAGAAGATACTGGGGGGGGGGAGAGACTCTATTGCAAAATGAACCAGAAACAGGAAAAGTTCTAAATCATTTTAGAAACTACTCTCCTGTGTTAATGGCCCCCTTGTATTGCTGTCATACTTCTTTCTTATTTAAAATATATATGACTTCTCTAACCATTTCTACTATAAAAGTAAATAGTATATATATAAAAAAAAAACAGTAGTGGTATTTTATTCCTTAAGTCAGATCCCTTGTGACATCGGGTGTGTTCAGGGCACGAGATTAAAAAACGCCCTGGAACTAGCTCAAGCCTCTAATAGCTGGACTTATGGCTCTTCCTTTTGGTCAATAGGAGAGGAGTGTTGTGATGGGGTTGGGATACTTTTCCCACAGCAGGTATATCTGTATCTAGGTTAGTGGATATTTCTCCTGGTAGAGCCCTTTTACTGGATTTTAGTTATGGTCATGAATGTTTTAGACTAATTACAGTCTATGCTCCTCGAACAAAAGCACAGAGAGTTTCTCTTTTAAGGGAAATCCAGCCTTTTCTGCATGCATCTAAAATAGTTCTTTGGGCTGGTGATTTCAATTGTGGTTTGGATCAAACCGATAGAGGGTTAAACATGGAAAAATAGCTTTGTGACACTACGGCCTTAAAAATTTTTATTTCCTTGGCAGGTTTAATAGAGTCTTTTAAGTCTCGAAATGCCACTGGAGGACATACATTTTTAAGGGGGATACCTCCACACAAACTAACTTTAGTTTTGTTTCAAAACATTTGAATATAGATAGGGTAAGGACAGTGGCAATGGAATTTTCAGATCACAGGTCTGTTGCCACTACCATTAGTTGGGGTAATACACCAAGATGTGAAAAAAATGCTTGGTGACTTAATGATTCCCCATTAGATTACCCTAGTGTTAAACAGGCATGGCTAGCTGACTGGAAGGCTAGGTTATCAGTTTGAGCATGTTACGACGATTTGCTGAGTTGGTGGGAAGATCTTAAAAACTCATGGAGAACCCTTTTTCAGCAGAAATCCAACTATAGAATAAAACAGGAGTATTTGCAGTATTTACATTTGCAACACCAAATATAAACTCTGATCTCTTTTTCTGAGACTCAGAAAAGAGATTATAGTCCCCAAATTAGAACTCTGAAAGAATAAATGAAGATCCTACAATATGACAGGGCAAAAATCCTGGCACAAGAAGCAAGATTTAGTGCTAACGTAAACAAATTCTTGTCAGATCCACCACGGCTGCATAATGAAGTTTGTGAAGAAAATGGGCAGACTAGTTTTACCTATCTGAGAAGCACTTAATTACTAATTGCTTTTTGTGCATCCAATTTGTCTCTGTCAAGCTGGATTCAGATATTTATTGATGCTAAAAGATGAGGCAGATGCCAACCCAAAGTGAAAACAGACCTCCCCTGTTAGCGGTATGGCAAAAGACAAGTCCACCAGAATCTTTTTGTCTAGTTTCTTTTCCCTGAGCAGGCCTAGCAGGCAATCAGATTCACTTAATGCAGCAGCAAGGACAGGGAAGGGGAGCCCCACAGCCGCTGTCAGAGCACGGCGACTCCTTGTCCCCTCCTTGAGATTCAGTCCAAAGCTCCGTTGATCACTCTCCTCCCCACCCGCGGCACGGGCTCAGCTCCGGGGTCACGATGAGGTGGAGGATGGGTAACGAGAAACTCGGGCTCTCCAGAATGTGACAGTTCATTTTCTGCCCCTGTTGCACCAACCATAACTGAACGCAGGAGGTTTCCTGTCCCGGTCTCTCAGTCATGATATCCCCTGTCGCCGGGCTCAAACTCAACGTCCTGCACAGCTTGTCAATCCTTTCCGGCAGTGGCTCCCCTGCCGTCACCCCCTCCAACATCAGGGTGAGCTCTTGGGTCTCCTGGTGGGATGCACAATCCCTGTCTTCCTCAGAGCTGCCAGAGATCCTCGTCAGGACTGCACTTGTCCCCTCCGGCTGCAGGTTTAATAAACTCTGCTGCTGCAGTGCCACACAGAAATTAATAGAAACATTCCTCAAACAACACAGGGGGAGGAAAGAGCAGCTATGTTGCCTACACAGACCCCTGGAGAAGAAAATGCTACTATGGACACAAATTTTGCATTACCTACAGAGACCCCAGGAGGAGAAAATGCTATTATGGACCAAACTCCTGTTCGGTCTGATGACAACTCAGGGAGGGAGAAGAGCAAGATCAAGCTAGGCAATAGAATGACACCTTTGTCACTAGGTCAAAAAATGGAGTATCAGGCTGAGAATAATGACCCTGAGGACACTGATGGGGAACCAGGTCATACAAGGCCCAGGTTTACAATGGCTGACTTATTTAAAAAATGTTCAGAACCATTAGGAGCTCGGGTGTGTCTGGCATAGCACTAACCTCTTTTAAAGTTTGAGTGTGTGTGAATTTTGTCTCTGTGCTATAAAAAAATACAAAAACACCATAAAAATGTATTCTGTATCTCCCTCTTTCTCTATCAGCATGCGCTATCTCTTTCAGCAGGCAAGGAATTGTGGACAGGTGGAGGACCTGCATAGGAATGGTGGTTGTAAACAGCACATTGTACAGCAGTAAGAGGGTTATATACCCTAGTGAGCCCAAAAGTTGTCTACAGAAGTACTAGAGCAGTGCATAAAAGGGATTTTTAGATCATTTTACATATATTTTTGACAAACATGAAACCAATGGTCCCAACCTATGGCACTTCTAGTTCACAGGAATAAAGTGCCAATGACCAGTAAACATCAGTGGGCATGGGCCACATACCACATAGTGGGGACAAGCACACATTCATGTAATTGTCTGTGTCAGTATGTGCAGACCAGGAAGCCATGTAACTCTGCTCCAAGTAAGTGCAAACAACCGGCATACTAAATATAAATGAGGGGTAGCAAACTGGCAAACTTTGACAGGGGAGGTGGGGATTTACTGCAAAAATCTGTTATATGATAACCAAAATGGATAAAACAAATGAGGAACAGGTTGAACATTTTGCTGCTGTCAGAGCACAAAGACTCCTCGTCCCTTCCCCGAGATTCATTCCAAAGCTCCGTTGATCGCTCTCCACCCCTGCCGCGGCACGGGCTCAGCTCCCGGCTCACGATGAGGCGGGGGATGGGTACTGAGAAACTTGGGCTCTCCGGAATGCGACAGTTCATTTTCTGCCCCTGTTGCACCAACCATAACTGAACGCAGGAGGTGTCCTGTCCCGGTCTTTCTGTCATGATGTCCCCTGTCGCCGGGCTCAAACTCGAGGTCCTGCACAGCTTGTTTATCCCCTCTGGCTGCAGCTCCCCTGCCGTCACCCCCTCCAACATCAGGGTGAGCTCTTGGGTCTCCTGACAGGATGAACAATCCCTGTCTTCCTCAGAGCTGCCAGAGATCCTCGTCAGGACTGCACTCATCCCCTCCGGCTGCAGGTTTAATAAACTCTGCTGCTGCAGTGCCGGGGCTGTACCTGACTGCTGTTAAGGGAAGGGGACAGAAATGGCAGGGATGCAGAAATGAAAAAAAAAAAAAGTCCATAGGAAAAAAAAAATGCCCACAGTGATATAGTGCAGTGCTGCAGTCCATAGGGACAACATGGGTGGATTGTTTCTTGGGGGAGGATCAGGCGGAGGAAAAACAGTTCCACGGACGGAAAACATGACATCAGCCCTTTTCTACATGCAAAACGTCTGCAGGGCTCTGCCCATGCAGCCATAAAAAGGGTCTTTAGACCCCTTTAAAGGATGTAAAGATAGAGTGGACCATAGGATAATTACAGGGCTTAGATACCCCAATGGTAGACTTAGTACAGCCCCATTAGGCATGCTGGCACTAGTGGAACACTATGTGGAAACTGCCTATAGTTCCAGTCCGGATCTGGGTGACATGATGTCAGTTATTTCCTTGGGCACATAGATCTGCCTCACTTCAGACCTCCCTAGGGCCAGAGCTAATGAAGGATATAACTGTGGAGGAGGTACAACAATCCATTAAAAACCTTAAGTCTGATTTGGCACCAGGTACAGATGGATTTGGGGCAGGGTTGTATAAAACCTTCTCCATTCACCTTGCTCCTGCTCTAGTTATTCTATTTAATTATATGTTATCACTAGGATGACTTGCCCCTTCTATGAATGAAGCATTATTGATTTTATTATTCAAAAAAGGGGATAGAGAGCTTTTGGAAAACTGGAAGCCCCTGAGCCTTCTGAATACTGATTAAAAAATTTTAAGCAAAATTTTATTGGCACTTATCAATCTAGTGGTACATACCTTATTTCACCCAGAACAGATTTATGCAGTACCTGCTAGGAGGCAACATGATAATTTACTTTATTTAAGAGAATTATTTCAATTAGGAGATAGGTCTATAGTGCAAAGATATGTTCTTAGTCTAGATCAAGAGAAAGCGTTCGATCGCATAGCTCACTCCTTTTTATTTCATACACTTAGGGCATATGGTATTCCAGAGAGGTTTATTGCTTGGATTAAAATCCTATATGCAGATGCCACCTTAATTATTAAGGTAAATGGGTGGAAGGGGAGAAAAATGCAAGTTAATGGGGAGGGGGTCCAGCAGGGATGTCCGTTAAGCCCTATATTATATGTCTTTGGGATAGACTTCTTGCTAAGATATGTGAAGAGCCAGCAGAGTATATTAAGAATTCAGCCTCTGCCTCATTTAGCATCAAATGAGATTTTGGCTTATGCAGATGATGTTGTACTTCTAAGCCCCCCAAACACAACAGAATCATCTCTCTCTCTACTAATTTTAAGTATATGCTTCAGTGTCAGGGATATGTATAAACTATGGTAAAAGTAAAGGAATTACATTAGGTAGCACCCCACTTCCAGCCTCTAGCTATTTTGCATGGTTTAGTATTACACAAACTACTATTAAAATTTTAGGTATAGATTTTGGGAATGGGGAGTCAGCAAAACAAAATTGGGAGATGGCCGTACAACAGGCAAGATGACTGGCTGCTGACTGGAAAGGGAAGCAAATCTTTAAAAAAAAAGAGAGTGGTATTAATTAATTCCCTCCTAATCTGTTTTTTTTTTATTTATGTTTTCCCTCCAGCCCAGTCAGTAGCCACGGCCTTGCTTAGCATCTTTTTTCAGGCTTTTTGGGGCAGCAAATTAAATCCCATCAAGAGAGAATTTACCTATAGACCCATTATAGAGGGAGGGGTCAAGATGGTAAACCCAGTAGCTTTCTTTTATAGTTTAGTCATTATGTAAAATATAGGTATAGCTTTGCAACCTGGGGACAAACTTTGGAAACTGCTAGTACTGGAATGGCTGAATCCTAACATCCCTTTCTGGGCAGACAATAAGGTTTGCCTGTTACGCAGGGTCTCCCACTTGCCACCACTGGGGTTAGAACTTGAAGGGTGTCTCCCACTAAAGTCCTAACACAAGATAGGAAGAAACTGTATTCAGATATTTGACTGGCTGAACTAAAAGAGGTAGTTTCTTTCCCAGATTGTCCTGAAAATCACACAAATCAAGTGCTGCAGTTTCTAAAAAAGAAGAGACTCCCTGCCTTTGTACGGGATATGTTATGGATAAGTAATTATGGGAGGCTAGCAGTTAAAAACAATAATAAGCATAAGGTTTTGGCAGAAAGATATTGCCCCAGAGTATCCTGTTGTCAGACACTTGAGACTCAAATACAGTTGTTTTTAGAATGTACCTATGCAGCATCTTTCTGGGATCAGTTGGCAACAACATGGATTGACCTCTGTCCAAACAGCTCTCTTATGCTAATATAATGTACGGTTCTTCTGTGAACAGGTGGGGAAAATATAATTTTGAAACCATATATATATATATAGTTCTAGCAGTTATTAAATATTTTCTTTGGCAATTGAGATGTGTTTTGGTTACACGACAAAGAGAAATTTCCCATTTGGAGGTCATACATAATATCTGGACTGCAATTCAGAATATTAGACACAAGGATTTAAATAGGTTTCCAAGGGAAAAGCATGATCTGTTATAGGTTAATATTGATACATGGGATCCAGGTTAAATCATTTGACATTGGTGATGAATTATTTATGCTCCTACATTGAGTCACTAAATTTGACACAGCTAATACAGGAACCTACTCGCCTGAATAACAAAACTAAAAACCATTCCCTTCTGGACCTAGTCCTCACGTCGCATCCCCACAGGGTCAAGGCCGCCGGCCTCTTACCTGATATACTAAGTGACCACCATCCCGTATACATGGTGCGCAAAATACACAGGCAAAAACTACCACACAAAATCCTCCTAACCCGTACCTACTCCTCTCTTGACACTCTACCTCTTCATCATGATCTCGCCAACGCTGACTGATCACCACTTGCCGTTTGCTCTTCAATTAATGCTGCACTCCAACTGTTCAGTGATAAGTTCCTTCACGTTTGGAATCAACATGACCCCCTGCGTGAAACCAGAGTCCGAGGAAACCACCTACCCTGGGTAACCCCTGAGCTCCTGTCCTGTCAAAGAGCCCAGGACACTGCTTGGCATAAACACAAGGTAACCAACTGCCCCAGGGATCTCCAACGATACAGGGAGCTACAAAACAAGTGTACCAAAGCTATTTGGCTGGCCAAAACTGAGCACTGCCAGGCTACCTTCCAAGCTAACACAAACAAACCTACTAAATTCTAGAAAGTTGTTCAGTCCCTCTTTTCCCCTTCCACCAAGCCCCCACTCCTACCCTTAGGCAAAATCTCAGTCATCTCAGAACCTATGACTGTCACAGAATGCTTTAATTCCCATTTCACGTCCTGTGCCACAGTGCTCCAAGTGGCCCCCTGATGCCCATGCAGCTTTTCGGTTGCCTCCCCCTCTTGGTTGACACCTGCCCACCTGCTCTCACCTCATCTCTCCTTGCAGCCCTTTTCTCATCACCTAGCCCCCCTCTCCTTTGACACCCACCCACCTCTCATCATCCCTGGCTACTTCCCCCCTGCTCTCTGCTACTTTAATGACTACCTGCCCCCCTATCTCTCTCTGCTCCCTCACCTGCTACCCACTTCTCTGCTTCCCCTTCCTCTACTCCCTCAGGTCCCTCTTCCTCTACCCCCCTTTTTCTTCACCCACATCTCCTCTGCTGCTGCCTTACAAGCCCTTCTGTCCATTAACCCTGCCAAAGGCTCCTCTCCCGATGGCCTGGACCCTAAGCTACTCTCTCTGTCTGCTCCTGCTACCACCTATTCTATCTCCCTCTTGCTAAAC
Organism: Neoceratodus forsteri; assembly: GCA_016271365.2. Lineage (NCBI taxonomy): Eukaryota > Metazoa > Chordata > Ceratodontiformes > Ceratodontidae > Neoceratodus > Neoceratodus forsteri. Next base: position 142,014,496 of record JADMNL010000027.1, read on the forward strand.
CTCTCCTTTGTCTCTTCCACTGTCCCTACAGCTTGGACACATGCTACAGTTCTACCCCTCCCTAAAGGGGTGATGCCTCCTCCCCCCTAGCAACTACCACCCTATCTCTCTCTCTCTCCTTCCTACACTGGCTAAGCTCCAGGAACACATAGTACTTAAACAACTCTCCTCCTATCTTACTGACTCCTCCTTTCTCACTCCATTCCAATCTGGCTTTAGAAAACACCACTCTACCACCACTTCCCTGTTACGGCTAACTGACTCTATCTCTACGGGCATGGACAATGGCCTCATAACCTCTGCTATTTTTATTGACCTGGCCAAGGCCTTCGATACGGTCTCCCATCCTATATTCCTGTCCTGCCTCAGGTCAGCCGGTCTCTCCTCTAATGCCACTGATTGGTTCAAGTCTTATCTGTCAGGCAGGTCACAATCTGTCCATATGGCCAATGCCATATTCCCACCCCTCCCCATTACCACAGGAGTCCCTCAGAGATCTGTACTTGGGCCACTCCTTTTTTCAATCTTCCCCAATGATCTTTCTCTGTCTTGCATATCGACTAACATACACATGTATGCCGACGACACTGTACAGTTCACAACAGGCAAATCGGTCCCTAATGTCACTGCCAGCCTTCAGCTGGATTTCAACAATGTACAGCGCTGGCTTAGTGAGCACCACCTCTTCCTAAACTCAAAGAAAACAGTCTCTATGACTTTTGGTACTAGGCAGAGGTTGGTAATACTCCCCTCCTTACCCAATTTTTACACTATTGATGGGACTGTATTAGAAGACACCTCCTCCTTCTGCTACCTCGGAGTTTGGCTGGACAGGAACCTAAACTTCTCCATCCACATCGATGCCATTCAAAAGAAACTCCAGCCTAAGCTAGGGGCCCTCTATCACAACAGAGGAAGTATCCCACTTCTGGCTAGGTGTGAATTGGTACTTAAAATGATACTGCCAATATTCGACTACTGTGACATAGTTTACAGTGCTGCCCCTCAAACCTCCTTATCCAGGTTGGAGCCTCTCTTTAACTCCTTCTGCTGGTTTGCCTTGGATGCCCCTACTCTGACCCACCACTGTACACTCCACCGCTCTCTAAATTTTTCCTCCCTTGCCGACACTAGAACCCTGCACGCTGCCAAATTTACCTCAAAATTCTGGCTAGGTTTTCTCCCCCTTACCTCTCCACCTCCTTATCTGCCCCTCACCCCTCCAAATGCACCCTCAGATCTGATGACTCACATTCTCTGAATATACCATACAGAAGCACTACGTCAGGCCAAATGGCATTCTCCCATTGCCTACCTATACTCTAGAATAAACTACTGACCCAAATCTGCCACTCCTCTTCAGTCTGTTCTCTCTCTACATCCCTAACAAACTACCTAGTGACGAACTGCATCTGCACCTAGCCCCTCTGGGCACCTGTCCCAGTTGCTGGTCTATACCTTCTCCTTCCTCCAGCTGGACTAAATATGTCTCCCCTATCCTAACCCCTCCTGCAACCTAGCACTTTCTGTTACCTCTCCTGTACCACCCCCCTTCCTTAGTCTCTAATTACTGCCCTTCCTGCCAGACTCCCTCTATGTATTCTAGTCTAGAAATGTTAATTACTAATGATGGTTGTAATCTCGTACTGTCTGTCTATATACAGTTAAGCTATTACCTGATTTATGTATACTGTATGTATTATGTAAGTTCCCCTTCCCCACTCCCCAGGACGTACCGTGAGACGAGCATTTGCTGCTCCGTGTAATTTTCCTGGTGAAACATTTCAATAAATAAATATGCCTATTTATGTATTCTGTTTTCTTCATTTTTGTAATTTTCTTTTCTTTATATAAGTGCCTTATGCTTTAAGTTTTTGATGGACATTTGTTGATATTGTTGTATTGTAGCCCTCGCCTTAATAAAAAATTCCCTTACTCTTTTCGAGAAGTACCATGGGATCTTTTTTCTTTGCCCCATCACCACGGATGCTGCTATCTTCTGGGGTATTCTCTGCTCACTCTGTCTGCCTCCGGTACCTCTCAGGGTATTGCCAGATCTGCCCCCCATGCTGCCTCAGCCTACCCCCCCATGGCGGGGAGGAGGGGGATCCTGGGATGTCCCCCTCCAGTCTGTTAGTGTGTGTCGGTCAGTCTGGATGGTCCCTGAGACCCAGGTTATGGTGTCTGGGAGCTTGGATCCCCATCTATGCTGGCATCTGCAAGGTCCTTTTTCTGTGTTTCTGGTGCCATTCATTCAGGAAGAAGGCACGCAAAGGGGGCCAAGGGGCGGAGCACGTTGTGACATGCAGACTCTCCTGCTCCCGGCTTATGTCCTCGCCTCTCACTGGCTGTCCCAGCTGCATCACTACCCGTGGTCATCCAGGTGGTAGTAGAGTAGCAGGACAGACAACCCTCCCCTCCCAGGGAAGGACAGCGGCCAATGGGCACTCGATCCTAATCCCCCCAGCCGGCCCTCCAGCTGCCCGAGTCTGTTCCTGAACCCAGGTTGCTGGTACCGTGAGTGGTAAATCTACTGCTGTGCCAGTGGGCCGACTGCCATGGGATCTTTGACGTCCACCAGAACAGCCAGACAGGACCTCGGTTTAAAGTCTTATCAGAAAGACGGCACTTCAGGAGTGCAGCACCCCCCTCATGCTGCACTACAGTGTCAGTATTGGGATATTAACCCAAGTGCCTGGTACAGGGATAGAACCCACAGCCTTCTGATCTACTGGCCTCAGAGGCGAGTGTGCTACCTGCTGAGCCACTGGCACATATCACAATGAATGTGTTCCTACACTTTCTATGCCACAATACATTTATGTATACATTTTATATCACAATGCATTTTTCCCCATACTTTCTTTTTTTGATTTTGTAACTTCATCTTTATTGAAAAGTTCAAGTATACAGCGTTTCAAGTTATATCAACATAATAGATGTTGGGAACAGCAGTACATAAACCATTCATTTCCAATGATTATTACCATTTCTATAGAAATGGAAAAAAAGACAAGGTAATAACTAGCAGCCCATTTAATACAATTAATTAAACTGAGGAATAAGGCAGAAAAGAGAATAAATAGAACCAAAAGAGAATAAACAGACCCACAATATAACACAATTGCAGTGTTGAATTTATAGTTGCTTGTCTCCTTAGGCATTTCTTTTTTTTCCAATTATTTAACCAGGAGTAGCACACTAAGCTGAAAGCTTGTTTACAGGTGTGACCTGGGAGCACAGGGAAGTTAAGTGACTTGTTCAGGATCACACAGTATGCAAGTGGGGGCTGTGGGATTCAAACCCAGATCTCCAGATTTGCAGCTCACAGCCTTAAACCACTGCGCTATACTGCCTCCCATTTCATTAGAATAAGTCATAATAGTTGCACTAAATACTGCGTATCATATATTTTTTTTTGATTGAAAAGACAGTGTACAGGTCCCTGCTGAATCTGTATTCCTGACTGGAGTCCTAAAATGATCTTTAAGTCAAATGTTTAATGCACTTCAATTTACACATTCACTGTATCTCCTGCAATGTTATTTAGCTGTCTATAGTTTTGTTCAGTTCTTGCCACCAAGCTATGTGTACCTCATGCTCCCTAACAGCAGGTCAGCATTTACATGTGAGGGGGAAGGCTGTCAGCAAACTGGCTTCATATTCTTGTCAGGAGTTTAATTCAGGTGGTGATTTCAGCAGTATGTTAGTGTATTGCACTTTCTAGTCACCACACGCATTGAAAGATCAGGGTGTTTATGCAATTTTATTTTTGAACAAGAGTGACATGTTGTCACTGATTGTACTATTGTGTTTCGATTATCTGTATGGTATAGCAGCATTGCATGTTGAGAAAGAGGCAGAGTCATATCCAAGCAGTAGACTGACACCAACAGATAAGAAAAACAGAGTTCCCTCTGTCTACATTTTAGCGGCTTTTTCACTCCGCCTCAGCATGGACCCCTCTGCCTATCACCCAAAATTAATTGGTTAGAAGCTGCATTATCTGATCACTGCTCTTCTCACTCTCCTTTGCTCATTGACACTGTCAGTATCTTTTATATTTCATTATGTATTTTTCCTTTTTTTCTATTGTCAGCTAGATGAAATAAAGAAAAGTACAGACTAAGCTATCTATCTCCCTGAGGAGGTTAGTTTTACACTTATTATCTATACTTGCATCGTTGCCTGCAAGAGTATGAAAATAATTGGATGCACAACAATTGGAAAGTGTTTCAGTACTTCAGATTTCTTCCTATTCCTCTTGTCTTGATTTTTTGTGTGTGTTTGAGTTTTACTAATGAGACTGTATTACACTGGTGCTATATAACATTGATCTTTTTTCATTCCCCCCACCACACACGCACACTGTAGGCAATTTGTTACAAGATATGTCCCCTACTCACTGTGAATCTCTCACTTTGCTTTTACTAGAGTTTCTCAGACCCCTACCCCCTTGCTGTTTCTATCAGGAAAAAAAAATCAGAGAAAGAGCGGTGCATGTCCAACTTGAATCTCTGATTGCACAAGTAGGAAAAAAAAATATCTGGGAAAATGAAAACAGAGACAGCTGCAGTGGCACTATGACATTTCCCCTATTCTGTGTGGCTTTTGTAGTTTTGTAGTCATTTATTTATATTATCTTAAACTACTTACAGTACCTATATACTGTAAATATCTTATTTGCAAATTCACCCTCCGATACCTCCCCCCCACATGAATGTCAGTGTCAGTGGCTCAGCAGGTAGCACACTCACCTCTGAGGCCGGGAGATCAGAGGGCTGTGGGTTCAATTCCCACATCTGGCACTTGAGTTAATATCCCAGTACTGACACTGTAGTGCAGCATGAGAGGGGTGCTGCACTTCTGAGGTGCTGTCTTTCAGATGAGATGTTAAACCAAGGTCCCATCTGCCTGGATTGGTGGTAGTTCAGGTGGATGTTAAAGATCCCATGGCACTTATCAAAAAGAGTAGGGGGGGTTTATTGAAATTCACATACTACATACAAGAATGAAATCACAATGATAAACATAAACAAATGAAACTTAACATCCTTCTTTCTTCAAGAGGTAAATGCAAAAGCCCTTCATTTATATTTTATAAAAATTTGAAAACCTTTCCACCACCGGTAAACCTTATCACCTGAGTAATGCAATAAATCAGAATGATAAACATAATTCATTGCCTGTGCCACCAGGTGACTATACACCGAATAAGGCATCATTTTCTGGGAAAGCACCCACTGGTATCGGGCTTTCCATAAATAAATCCGTAAACAGCATAAAAATATAAGATATGTTTCTAAATGTAAATCTACTTTCTCCTTAGGAAGAAGACCCAATGCCAGAGTATCATAATCTAAATTCAGTAACCAATCCATGCACCATTTAGTTTTGAGAAAGGACCAAAGCGGTTTTGAATAAGAGCAAGTAAGTAGAAAATGAGTCATAGTTTCCTCTAAATTAGTACATGTTATATATGGACAATTCCTGTCTGCCAGATTTTTATGCTTGGCATTACCTCTAACATTTAGCCTACCATATACAGTAAGCCATAATACTTCCCACATTGTAGCAGGTACTCGTTTATTAGTGAACTGTTTCAAAACATGCCCATTAAGAGCAGGAGGACAATCCTTAAAACTTGGCTCAATAGAGTATAATTGAGATAGTAACTGATTATAAAAATCTTTCCTACTATTATGCAAAATTCATGCTCAGGAAATTTTCCATTTAAATAACTTCTGAGCAGCGGGTCGAAAATATTCAGGTAAACGTAACCTTGTATGAAGCTTTGGTGTTGTCTTGTGCCACACAGCTAAATAACGCTCGAGCACCTGCTTTACCATACCCATAACTCCAACTGTTGTAGTAGAAATACCATACCAAACCGTAAGGTAAATAAACAGAGAATGAAAAAAAAATATAGGTTCAACCATACCTAGTCCCTCTTGTGCCTTACTTAGATAGGTATATCAACGCTTAACTGGATTAAGCCGATTCCCCCAAAGCATTTGAAAAAATATCCCATACATAGTTGTTTCTAAGGAGGAAGGAAGAGGAAAAATATATGCCACATATTGCAAATGAGGGACTATAAAACATTTCAAGATTTGAATTCTTTTAAGTTTTGATAATTCCCAAAATTGCCATCTCCTAACCTTATTCTGGGCTTTAGATAACGCTAATTCCCAATTGTCTAGGGGTAAATTAGTTGCTCGAAAAATAATGTCCAAAATCACTATGACTTATTTGTAAAAGTGATCTCCGATATATGACAGGAGGGAGCATCCCAAGGGCTTATCATTAACCCCTTACATTTAGAAAAATTAAGTTTTGAATTAGATACCACAGCGCATTTTTGCAATTCCTTCAAAAAAAGGGGGATTTGATTATAATGTGAAAAGAAACCACAGATGTCATCTGCATAGGCCAACACTGAAAGGTTAGCAAGTTAACACCACTCTGGTAATCCGTTCCATCTGGTCACCCTGGTCAAACATCGCAATGAGGATCAATGGAAAAAAGATATAACAAAGGGCTGAGAGGGCAACCCTGCCTAACTCCTGTAGGAATAACAAAACCATCCATTATTTGACCTCTCAATAAAACCTTGGCAAAAACATGGGAGTATAACAACTGTATATTCCTGATTAGTGACACTGGTACGCCATATTTAGCAAGTGTTGAGAAAAGAAAGAACCTATCAACCCGATTGAATGCTTTCTCCTGGTCTAGAGAAAGTATATATCCTCTATTACCCTGCATAAGCAACATTTCAATAAAATCTCTACTTATAATAAGAGCATCTTGTATTTTCTTTCCTGGAATACCAGAAAATTGTTGTGCTGAAAGTACAAAGGAAGCATAATTTTTGAGTCTGGAGTTAAGAATATGGGCAAAATTTTATAATCGGAATTCAACAGAATAATTGGTCTCCAATTTGAAATGTCAGCTCTATTCCCAGTTTTATACAAATAAACCAATAATCCTTCAGAAAAAATGTTAGGGATCTTATTATGTTCAAAAAAGAACAAATACATGGTATGCAAAACAACAGAAAGCTCTGAAATAAATACTTTGTAAAATTGATTTGGCAAGCCATCCAGGCCCGGTGAAGTACCTGTTTAAAGATTTTTAATTGCCTCTGTAACTTCTGCCAAAGTAATATGTTTAAGCAATAACAATGCTTCATCAGGACATACAGGAACTTCAATACTACTTAAGTAATCTGCAATTTTCCCTTCAGAAGGAGCCTCCATGGGTCCCAAGGAGCAATAGTGATTTTTTGATTAGACCTTCTATCTCTGAAACAGCTTCTATCTTATAACCAGGGCCCCTGGTGTTCTGCGGCGCATTTTCTGATTTCTGTGGCATGATTTATTCATTTCTCTGGCAGAATGCAGTCCTGTCATTGGCTAAATATGATGTGTTGTCATCGATGACATCATATGCTGAGCATAGAGGAGGGGTTTCAGGATAAACGAGGTGGGAAAGAAAGCCTGACACTTTGGAAAAACAGTATATTTATATGAAAATTCACCAAAAATGATGAATTCTGTGGCAATATATATATTCTGCGGCATGATGCAAATTCTGTGGCAAATTCCGCAACCGCAGAACTGCAGAATTCCAGGGGCCTTGCTTATAACCACCTGAATCCTGCAAATATTCAAGTGTCATATCAGTATGAATTTTTTTACAGGCCTCATATGGATCCCCTATAGGTGACTTCTGGGTTCCGCTAGAAAGCATTGCATATATTGTAGAGGCTCTATCATACTGATAGGTTAGCATGTCCTTTTTTAATTTGTTTATTTGTGATGAATAGTCATAATTGATGAAATATGATATAGTATATAAATGCTGTAACTGATTCTGGAGGGAAAGATATTTCAAAAAACTTATTATTTCCTAAACCCTTACTATGATTGCTAAACCAGTGTTGTAGATCCCATTTGGTATCCACCCACCAATCTCCAGGATCATTATATAAACATAATACAGACAATCTAGTGGATAATAAAGCTGCAATACCCTTTCGAACCTTCGGAGATGCAAGCGAGGAAGAATTCAATTTCCATCTACTTTTGACTTTGGATTTAAAAACCATAACAGGAATAGTAAATTTTAATAATAAATGGTCAGAAAATTCAATAGAAATAATACAAAAGTGACCCCTAGGCAAATTCTGGGAAAGAAATAAATGGTCAGTGGTGGTTCTGTAAATACCCCTAATTTATGTAAAACGTGAACCTGCATTATATATACTGCAATCAACCAAGCCTGCTGTTTTAATTATGGCTGATAACATATTGGAATCACAATAAACTTTCTTTCTTTTCCCCCATCCACCTGTTCCCTAACTATGTCACAATTAAAATCTCCTCCTAAAATAATCATATATGAGGAGACCAGGTATGGTTGAACTGTTTTCAGAAGAGACACCCTATCCGCCTTAGTCTGAGGCCCATATACATTAATGAAACGGAAAGCCATCGACTTCCATTTCCCATCTAACAAAAATAAATGACCTGGAATCAGATCCACTAATGTCACTAGAGACAAATCATATGAACCAAAAAGAATACCCACCCCATCTGCATAGTCTGGACCAAAAGACCAATAAGATGGTCCCCAAATCCAGTCTCTTTTAAATAACATCAACTGCTCTCTGGAACACATCCATGTTTCTTGCAGAAAAAAAATATCATAACAATTATTATGAATACATGAAAAAACAGCCTGCCTTTTTACCACATTTAGAATACTGTGAATGTTTAAGGACCCAATGGAAAGAGAACCCATAAGCTGTCAAAACAAAAAAAGGCCTTCATACTTATTTTTTCAGTTTTTCCTTTTTTTTATTCTTATAATCCCCTTGTTCTATTCTGATAGAAGGCTGGCTACTTCCCATTGATTGGGAATCCACATCTCCTTGTTCCATATCGGAATCCCCATCTGGCAAAAACAAAGCAGCATAAGTATTGTCATCCTCACTTATAACAGGGTTATTCAGTATGACTGGAGGTTTCTACCTATTGTTCCTAGAAGAACGTCTTCTAGCCACAGGTTGAAAAGCAGTACCGTTAGTCAAATCGTACCCAGGGGCATTTGGCTCATCATAACAAACAGGTGTTAAAAGAGGATTTTTAATAGGATTCCGCTTATTAGAAGTTTGTTGTGTTTGCTGGTTGGATTCAGGAATAACTAAAGGGAGAGGGGGTTCTTCAGGTCAGTTGCTTTATCCTGCAAGGTTACAGTACCGGGAGGAAGAACCAGGGGGATTGTATCAGCCTTGGCCGAGACCGAGTCTTGTGCTTGCTGAATAAGGAGCTCTAGACTGGCACAAGAAGCTTTATTCTTTGCAGCCCAAGGACATTCACCAAAAACATGGCCACAATCTTCACATAAATCACACCTAGTTAGATTAGCATGTTGCATTGCTATGTGCCCTATTTCTCCACAGTTATCACAGCGCGCCTGGTCACAGGTACTGGATAAATGAGTTTTTGTACCACATTTATAACATGCCCTAGGCTGTCCTGCATAAAAACAGACTCCCCTATCTCTCCCTAACATAAAAGAATTAGGGATGTGCTCCATTCCCGCATCAGTTACTCATAGCTTAACCTTATATTTCCACCCCCCTGTCCAAAAAGATTCAGAGTCCAACAGTGCTTCAGGACTACTCAAAATCTCACATTTCTGTGACAATCAAAATGTAATGTCATCCACATGGACCCCCTCATTTCTAAACATGACCGTTACAAACTTAACCAAAGGCTTAGTCAAAGGTATAACTAAGAAGGGGGTCCATGTGGGTGAGAATTTAACCTTTGCATAGCACTCCCAAAATAAGTCCAAAGCATATGCCGTTCTAAAACTGACATCATAATTGTCCTCCTCCGATATATTAGTCTGGGCAAACACTTCTCTTGGAGAAAAGTGCAAAGACTCCTTCAATAAAGTTTGTCTGACATAGGCCAGGTCCGGCCTGTTCTCTAAGCCACCCTTGTAGTGGATACGGACAGCATTCCACCTAGGTGCAGCTTCTTTTTTCACTCTGGAGAACAAATCTGATAACAAAGATTTCTGGCCAAGTATAGAATCCTGTATCTCTGTATTATGGCCACTAGGAGCACCTCCCTCTATAGGTGTTTTCCCCTCTGAGACAACCAACAAACCTGAATCTGTCTGGGCCGTGGAACCAGGAGAACTATTATTGTCCATTTTAGTGTTCTGTATATCCTTCATCTGAGATAATAAATTAATATCTGTAGCCATGATGTCAAAAGGTTTCCACTCAGGAAATACTTGAGAGAACTTTAAGGTGGAATCCCAATCAGGATCAGGAAGCCAATTTCCTTTTGCGGTTTTTAGGCACCCTGCCCCTTGCAAAGCCTTTTGAGGAGTCCAGGTAACGTCTGCAGTAGGCAACAACAACGGGGTAGCAGGCTGTAAAGGTGTATGTGCGTTAATTACTGGACGTTGTTCTGGAGGCATGAGAGACTGCTCTGTAGAATGGCTAGAAAGGGTTTGAAGGGAGGTCTTATCCCTGTGATTAGTAACAAAGGAAAAGGTAGTAGCCCCAGTCTGTACTCCTGGACAAGTTTGATAAATAATTTCACTGCTTTTACAGGCTAGAGGATCGCTAACCAAAGCCTTAGCAGGGAACTGAAAAACAAAGCCAGAGTCTTTCATTAGAGTTGAAGAATTCGGAGTGGCAACAGCTGACTGCACCTTCATCTGAGTGCAAGAGCTGACTCCTGCTATGCGGCTATCACCCTCGGGCTAGATTCTGCCAGCAGGGGAAAGTAAGACTTTAATACTGGGCTTTCGGAACACACCTGCCTCGGTGTTCTGACTGCCAGCCCGCAGAGTAGACTGTAAAGTTTTGTCTGCAGAAAACAAACAGGGCTGTTGGCACATACTAGCTGTGCTAGAACTGCCAGCCCTGAGACCAACTTATGAAGCATTTTCATTAGTAGCAGCCAACTCACCAAACTCTGGCACACCCTCTGAACTCGCAATGCCTCCCAAAGGCAGAACAGGGATCTCCGCCTTCCGAACGTCCAAATCAACATTCTCGCACTTCCCCCATTGCATAGAGAGTGCATCAGTAGCCTTTAGGCAAGCTACCACATTATTCCCAGTCATATCCAAAGCAGAGGATGCAACCTTGCAAGAAGCCATGTCTAAATCAGTATCCAGCACAGATAAATCTTGCGTAGAGAGAAAAATATCACTCATATCGCCATCTAACTCTGTAACTTGTTGCACCACAAATTCAGCCTCTTGCCTGATGAGAATAGGAGAGGAGGCTCGCTCTCCTATCTCCACAGCATCCTGTCAGTCCAGCAACTCACTCCAAGTGGCCATCTTGACAGCCAAAAGTTCCCCCTACTGACGAGAGTAGGGGAATTTCCCCGGTGTCCTGGCCAAATTTCCCTCATTCACTAAAAATACCACCAACAGCTTAATCTGGTTCAAGGCCAGTTGGCATTCATCTGTATCCCCCTCCCCCGGGTCATGCCTGAAAATAGGCAGGATTTGTCTAGTGCACTTACCCGGTCAACAAAAACAAAATAAATAAATGTGTTGTAACACAAACTGCAGAGTATGCTCATTGCTCATCTGTCTCCCACTTTCTTTTTGACTCTTACTGGCTTTTTGGGGAGAGGTTTAGAAAGTCAGGAGAAGTACTTTATCTATCTCTCCTTGACCCCCTTTCTCTTGATTTGTATCCCCAACAGTAACAGTAGGTAAATTATAAAATAGTTGAAAAAAATGAGATATCTAGTGTAGATCCTTGACTGTTATTTCTCATACTTGTCTTAAATGGTTTGCAGTCCATTATTATAGCTTTTTGGACTATAATATAGTAGAGATATCTTTTATTTCATATATCTACAGGTATGCTTACCATCACAAAACCCATCAAACTCCAAACCCCTTTACTTGAATAGCTTGGGATGCAAGCTGTGTCCTACTTTTGCTGCTCATCTCTAAATGTCTCGCTGTTCTTCTCCCTCAGTTTATCTGTCCTCCTTTTATTTTATGATATATAAAAAGGGAACAGACAGCTCTAAAACTGTCTCTTACTCATTTTGTCTAATTTTGCATCTCTGTCAGCTAATGTATGATTAAAAATTGAAAAATCAGTCCGCTTTTCTGTAATGCATTATTTCTGGTATTGCTCGTAGACACACAGTATGCAAATGGATTTCATGGGAATCAAAGCCATGGTTGTTGTATGTACAAAGCTCATTCTTAACCTCTAGTCTATGCTGGCAGCCCTTTTTGTCAGCAGAATCGATGATAGTTTGAAAGTGTAATAATCACAACAATCTTTCTTCACACTGAATGCAATTCAAGCTTTGTGAATGAGTGATATATTTTTGTTTCATTCTTCATGACTTTAGCAATGCAAGAAGAACCATACAGTCCGAGAGTGAACGTATGCTGAGGAGAAATATAGGTTCTATGAAATGAGAATATTGCTGCTGAGCATTGTGTATCTGAACATTTGGTACACCTCTCTATCACTATCCTTCTCCAACTGCATAGCGAGAAGCATAATAAAATAAAATGTGTGAACACTGCCAAAACGTGGATTGCCGTGATAGTCTCCTTTTCACATGCATCTCACTTCTGCTGTTGAAATACAATATACAGTATAATATATTGTCAGTCTAAATGTGCATTGGCGTTCTTGTCTGTGTGTTGTGCATGGGGGGGGGCGCTGGAAACGGAATGTTTAAAATTGCAGCCCCCAAATCACACATACATACACACACCCACTCCACTGCCACTCAGGATATAGCTGGTGTGCTGCATTCAAGCTTCACTTGCTGTTAGTGTCTCTCATCACATTTTGTTTTTTGCATCTAGTGAAAAAAAAAAACAGTAGAGATAGCATGGTATCTGTCTCTCAGCATCTCTAACTGACTCAGCTTCTTCCTGATCATACATATGCATACCTGAAAGTTTGTTTGTTTTAGAGTTACTGAGTTTCACTTGTTTTACTGTAATACATTTTCAATACCTAATATGAATGTGCAATGTATGTATCCATGCGTGAGTGTGTACATACGTTTGTTTATACCTGTGACTGAGAATCCTAACTTGCCAGTCATTTTACTTCACTCCCCATCCATCAGCACCCCACTCAACAGACACATACATACTCCGACTCATTTAGACTGACAAGATAATACAGTCTGACAGCAGAAATGTGGAGATTTCGTACGGGCACAAAATAGCAACAGTCTACCTTTTCAACATGATATTTATTCAAGGTGAATGAAAGTGGGAGAAAGAGAGATATACTGTACAGTATATGTATGTTTAGTTTGTATTCTTGCTGCAGTACAATCATAGAAAGATAGTGAGAGAGCGAGAGAGACCCCTTTTTATGTTTAATTGTTGCAGCAATGCAGGTATATAGAGTGACAACGAGAGAAAAACACCTTATACTGAGGTACAGGACTTTTATTATATGAACACCATAGCAACAATCCTCTGTGCATCAGATCACTCTGTCTTATCTATCTATGTTAGTATTACTGTAAACAAAATAAGAAAAAAAAATTATGCTCACCCAGTTCAACATTATGCATAACATATACTATACACATGCCAGATTACATACAATAAGCAAACTTGCATCTCCACTTTGTCCTCAGTGTGGGGAACCACCAGGATCCTTATACCATTTGTTATGGAGCTGCCTGAGGACCCAACCATTTTGGAACATTATTAAGTGTATTTTAGATCCCATTCTGGGCTCAGAGTCATTATTTACCCCGGAATGCTGTCTCCTAACCTTATCCCCCCATCCCAGTATGCCTAGAATTATGAAGGCCCACCTTGCCTTGGTGACCGCCATGGCAAAACTAGTCATGTTAAGGCACTGGAAAGAGAATTCAGTACCCTCAGTACTAGAATGGTATCGAGAAACTTTGTTTGCCATTCAACTAGAGAAACATATTACCAGGATGCACCATAGACTATCCTCCTTCCAGTCTACATGGGAGCCCCTTTTGGCTCTGTTATCCCTTTGGAGTCCCTAAATGTCTAAACCTTAAACTGCCTGTTTTTCTCCCAGTGTTTGATGTGCAGGCTTTGGTGGTGGAGTTAGGGGGGAGGGAGGGGGGAGGGGAGGGGTTTGTGTTTTATGTTGTGTATTTCCTCTTGTCTGTATATTTTATGTTTGTTTTATCTTGTTGAATGTATTAGCAGCCCTTGGTTGTAGCAATGTACTATTCATTAGTATATGCTGCATAAAACTAATAAAGTATATTGAATCAAAAAAAAAAAAGAAAAATGATACAGGTCTCACGCACCCTGTTAGCTTGAATTGCTAACATTGTTGAACAGTGTATTGGTGTAATGGTCATACTTTGAAGATCTTCCGACTTTTGCTGTTAAAAGTAATGTATTATATTGACAACCTGAATGTGCATGTGTGAGGAGGGTTGCTAGATGGATGGAAATTGGGGTTGAAAACAGGGGTCTCACCCAAGAACACACACAGTAACACACACATTTCTCATTGATATCATACACATACACAGCCATACAAACACACAGGTGCACACACACACACACACACACACTCTTTCTCTATCTCCCTCCATTCTTCAGCAGAATAATTTTCTTTTTCCATAATTTACATATCCTTCACACATTGAACATACAGTAGACTGATGTAGACAAGTAACAGATCGCAACTTTTTTTTGTAACTGGCAGAACAACATTGATATGCACACACATGCACATACATATGCACATCAATAGCCACATATGGAGTACAACAAAGTCAGTGCAGTATAGAACGGTGACAATACATTTATTAGGCATGCAAGCGAACAGAGTGTAACTAGTGGATGAATTGTAAGGCTCTGGATGAAGGAGGGTTGGTGTTGAGGTGGTGATACAGGAGAAAGCATTTATTCCTGATCGATTCTTTTGTTCTATATACAGGGATGTAGGGTGAAACAAAGTATTGCAAGACATTTTACAGAAGTATAGAATTTTTTTTCATTTATTTATTTCAGCTTCAGATTAATACCTTTGAACCGAAGATTAGTTTACAAAGGTTCCATGTCAGACAATAATACATCACATTACATAAATTACAGGTAAACAGTGGCATATATGAAACAACAAAGACAGTGGTTACAGAAACAGTAAATGGTTCCATGATAACAGTAGGGAAGTGCAAAGTACAACAACACTACAATAATACAGTTAAAAACTTAGGTAGGGGCAGAGTACAGTCAAGGGTCGGAAGAAATCCCAGGCTAATGTGTTTAGTAAGGTGGGAGTATATGCTGCCAGAGTTGGCTTTGTCAGGGGGTGTAAAAGGGGTGTGTGGAACAAAAGGGCTGGGAAGAGTAGACTGGAGGGAAGGGGTGAGAGTGGGAGGGCAGGACATGGCAGCGGAGAGGGAGGAGGAGTTGGCTAGGGGTAGAGCTGGGACTAGGCCAGGGTATGGAGAGCAACAGCAGGCATTTTCACTAAGGGTTGAGCAGAGACAGGGCCAGGATTATGCAGAGCAACAGAAGACATTTATGCTGGCAAGGTGGGTATGGAGCCCAGTTTTGAACTGGCTAATCTTGCCACAGTCGAGTAGGGCAGTAGGCAGGTCTTTGAACCATCCCGGTAAGACAGGGAATGTTGAGTGAGAGTAGTGCCTTTAAAGGCACCACTAGACACCCTTATTTGCTCTTCTGGTGTTGACGGTGGGTTGTGTGGTTATAAATACACTGGAGGTGGACTCAGGTGTAAGCCTTAGCAATTATGTTTTTTAACCAACAGACATGTCTGGTATTGGGCTCTGAGATGGAGGGGGAGCTACCTGATCTCATGATACAGAGCACAAGTATGTGTCAGAAAGTTGGCCCCAAGGACCAGTTGGCAGGCTTTGTTAAGGAGGGGTTTTGACCCTCTTTAACGCAGTATCGGAATCAGCCCCACAAACCACAAGTCCATAATCAGTGGTAGATAATACCGAGCTGCATGTGTCCAGTTTCAGAGCCTCAAGTGGTATTGAATGTCTGTGGTGATAGGGAGCACCCAACTTTGCATTTGCAGATCTAACGACCTTTTCAATATGCAATGAGAAGTTGAGTATGCCATCCAGGTGTACACCTAGGTACTTAAATGTGCCAACCTGCTCAAGAATATCCCCTCTGTGGCTACATACCAGCAGCGGGCCATACTTCATCTTGTTGTGTGGCACAGTGAAGACCATACTCTTGACCTTTTTATAGTTGAGCATTAGTTTATTCTGAGTGAACCATAATTCCAGCCTATGGAAGTTGGCTTGAAGTTCTGATGTGATAGAGGGCAATTCTCTGCCATCATCTGCATAGAGCACCATGTGTGCTGGGCAGGTGGATGGTAGGGAATTAATGAAAAGGCTGAATAGAAGTGGTTCAAGTATTGAGATGTGGGGGACTCCAAGGCTCAACTCCTTTGGCTCTGAGAGTTTGCCACTTATTCTAACACATTGCATCCTGTGGGAGAGGTACAGTAGCTGTCGAACCAGGCCACAATGCTTGGGGACAGGCCTGTTGATAGGAAACAATTTAGTAGAAGTTGATGGTTAATGGTATCAAATGCCTTAGTGAGGTCTATAAAGATAGACCCCACTGCTATACCATTGTCAAATTCATCGTAGAGCTGTGTGGTGTAATCAACCAAGGCAGTTAGGGTGGAGTGCTTTTTGCAAAATCCATGTTGTTGTATGCATAGTAGATCGTATTTTTCCAAGAACTCTTGTGAGTTGATCAGAAACCACACATTCCAGGGCTTTGGAAAGGGGTGGTAATATGGAAATGGGCCTATAGTTAGACAGGATAGGTCTGTCACCACTTTTAAAGATGGGGGTGATGAGTGCTGCCTTCCATTTGTCTGGGAACACTCCCCATCTTAAAGAGGCACTGAAGACTTTGGTGAGTGGATCAACAATTTCATTTAAGGTTAAGCCTATCATCTTCATATCAGTTAGGTCACTCCCCATCGTAGTCTTACCAAAGACACGCTTGACATATTTTATGGTCTCAGTCCTGGTAATCTGCCTTAAGTAGAATGGAGGAGATCCACTATGTGATGAGGAATGTGGAGTCAGACCATGGGGCTGACCAGGCAGCGAGGAGGTGAGGTAGTCACTAGGCAGCACTGAGCTAAAGTCAGTGAAGGCAGAGTTAAACATGTTTGCAATATTGCTGGGCTCTTGAAGTGTTTCTGTCATTGTAATAATCAGGTCAGGTGGTGCCTTGGAGGTCCTACCTGTAAGGTATTTCATGGAGTTCTAGAACTTCCTTCCTTGGCCCCAGCTCCTGTTTAGAAGATCATTATAGTAGGAGGCACTGGCCAAACAAATGTGTTTCATGCACTTATTTCTGGCTGCCTTGTAGGCAATGAGGTCAGCCTGCTTCCCACTAGCCTTGGCCTTGTGCCATAGGTTGTCTCTATGATGCATGAGCTCAAGCGAGGGAGCCTGTGAGCCAAGGGTTAGCAGACTCTCTTACTTTTTTGGTCTTGTGAGGGGTGAAGATGTCACAGTCATTTGTAAAGATCATACAGAAGTAGTCTAGGGCTTGGTTTCCATCCTTAGCACTTTCAAGCGGGGACCAGTTGGTCAATCTCAGGTACTGTTTGAAGGTTTCCAACAGCCCAGTTCTCAGTGAGCAGTTTCTAGAGAGTTGGGGAGGGCACTTAGTGAACTTATTTGTCCAAGTCACATAACAGGGGGATGGTCACTGAGTGATTCAAGTAAGACTGATACCTCAGAGATATGTTCTGGCAAGGTGGAGAGGAGCCTATCAATTAGGGTACTTGTGCCCATCCAGTAGTTATGTCTGGTGGCTTGGGTTATGATCTGTGTGAGGTAGAGGCCTGATATTTGATCTCTGACCACAGAAGCATCCTGAGATTGTCAGTTAATGTTGAAGTTTCTGACTACGACCTGCTCCCAATTTTGCCTGAGCTGTGCTTGGTTGTTAATGAACTGCTCAAGGGCAGCGACGTGCTTACCAGTGGGTATATAAATCATTGAGAGCACTAGTACCTTATTTTGTTGGCCTATAAAGAGCTTGATGTTTAGAATTTGTGACTCCTTAGTGTGCAGGCTACTAGGCAACACTTGACCTCTAATGTCGTTCCGAAGGTAGACCAAACAGCCATCATCCTACGTGGCCAGTCTGTCCTGGTGGAATGTAGTGTAGCCATCCAGGGCTACAGCAGGGTTAGCAACCTTAGGTGAGAGCCAGGTCTCTGTAATTGTGATGACATTGGGTTTAAGTAGTTCGACCCAAGCCTGGAATTGCGATAGTTTGGGTAGGAGACTCCCTATATTCAAAGAGACCATACTGAGGTGCCTAAGCCTTGTGGTGATGCCTGCATCAGGAGGTCCAGCGTTGGAGTGCATGTTTCTAGATAGTAAAAGCAGTGATAAGATCAGCTTTCTAAGGAAGCATGACCTAAACACCCTTGTATAACTGGTATGTTTTGACTTAGAGCGCTTAAGGTCATAGGTGGTATTTGCAGAGGTACGACACTATAACAAGGCAGCTATAGGTATTTTTAGGGATGCCTGAAGTAAGTAGAGTTGAGGTGGGATTTTAAAGGCTAATGCCAGGTAGTGGTCTCTGAATGTCCCCCTAGTGGTACATACAGTGAAGCCCACTAGGATGAAGCACAGTGTCACAGGTTTACTGCATGGCAAAAGGGATTAACTCCCATTGAAATTGCATTGTTTGTTACAGTAACTTTACTGCAGAATTCTGCAGTGCTGCACTTCATCCTGGTGGGCTTCACTGTATCTCAAGCTTGCGGGTGCCCGAGAGGTTTGACAGGAGCAGTGGTGGAGTTGTGCTATCCTTTCCATCTTCCACCCCAGCCCAGAGGGCACATGAAATTAATAATGCCAGTTTGAAATGTGCCAGCATACTGGGTGATAATATGCACAGCTACTAAGCAGGTAGGAATGGCAGGCTTGGTTTCACAGTAACTGCACTGGAGGGTGCTTTCTTCACAGCAAACAGAACACTGACCTGCAAGGGGTGCAGGAGTACAGATTTGTATGACCCTTTAAGAGACAGAGTAAGCTTGTTCCCTTAGGGGCATGCAAGAGTGGAGGGGGATATACTATGTTATCTGAAAACTCAATATCTTGTTGCTCAGGATACTGAGTCCAGATGCCTGAAATCCACAGACCCGACGGCAGCACTTGCCCAACATAATGTCGGGGAACATGGCAACCTATGCCGTGTGTTACAATGCAGGGGCTGCACCCCCGCACCCCTCATAACTAAAATATCTAACTCCAAGGGGGAGCAGACCCCAGAGTAAACTATTAAGCAGTTACAGGAATGCAGTGCGTAAAATGACATGACTTGGACCAGAACCCGGGTCACACACAGCATGCTGGCTGACCTATTGTTGGTTTACCCCTCCACACCACCGGAGCAGCTTAGCCAGCAGTCCCATCCAGCAACCATTTCCTGTACTGTGGAAGGAGTACTGTAGCATTCCATCACATCCGCTACCTTACCCCATTGGGAGGAATACTGTCAGGTTAATTATCATTGGAATTCCTCATCTATCGGGCAATGCTGGCCGAGGTACTGGATGTTGGGATAGTGAGCTTCAGGATACCATAAGTATACCATGGGGAGGAGGTGGGGGGGTCACAAGATCAAGAAAAGTACATTTAAAGAGTGCCGAGGTGGGGGAAGATGGGCGGGAGAAAATTCATGAGAATAATTTTAGCAAAGCAGGAGCCTGTGGGAGATGCACAGAGCAAAAGGATTCCCCGATTATAGTAGTGGCAGGCTAGCTGAGTGAGCCATGGAGCAAAGAATACTGCAGGAGAGAATCAAGAACCAGTGTAAACGTGCAGGAGAGGCACCAGATTCAAAGTCCAGAGGAGTTGTCAGCAGAGAGGTACTGGTACCTATGACAGAGGTGGGCAGGCAGGAGTGCTTCTCTGAGCCACAATTGTGGTTCGATTTAGATTGATGGCCCAATCAAGGGCAGCCAGCACCTGGGAGAAGAGGGACAGAAGAGAGGATTAAGTGGGGGAGCTAAATTAGGGGGTGGGGAGATCGAACAAAAGAAGGAGGCAGACAGGTGGTGGGGGATGAGTGAATGGGAGGTGAGAGTTGAAAGGAGGAAAAACAAAGGAAAAAAAAGGGCTTAGAGCAGGAATCAGAGAGAGAGGGCAGAGGCAAAATCAGTTTACATATTTTAAACCAGTACAAACAGCTAACTGGCTTTAAGAACCACACTAAATAAATAGACTTTCCAAAATTCCCAAAAAAATCATGAGAATAATTTTAGCGAAGCAGGAGCTAGTGGGAGATGCACAGAGCAAAAGGATTCTCTGATCATAGTGGTGGCAGGCTAGATGAATGCGTCCCGGAGCAAAGAATACCACAGGGGAGAATCAGGCACTAGTGTAAACATGCAGGAGAGGCACCAGATTTAAAGTGCAGAGGAGCTGTTAATGGAGAGGTGCTGGTATCTGCGGCAGAGGCAGGCAGGAGCACTTCTCCATGCCGCGGTTGCGGTTTGATTCAGATTGATGGCCTGATCAAGGGCAGCCAGTGCCTATGGGAAGAGGGACAGAGGAGAGGATTAAGTGGGGGAGCTAAATCGTGGGGTGGGAAGAGCGAACAAAAGAAGGAGGAAGACAGGTGGTGGGGGGGAACAGTGATTGGGAGGTGAGAGTTGAAAGGAGAAAAAAAAGGGGCTTAGAGTAGGAGTCAGAGAGAGAGGGCAGAGGCAAAATCAATTTACACTTTCTAAACCAGTACAAACATCTAATTGGCTTTATGAGCCACTCTAATTAAAAAGACATTCCACAATTCCACAATTGTTTATTTGTTATTTGGACTCCTCAAAGTGTACTCCTTGTGGTGATATATTTCCCTGGACTATCTTTTATATTATTTATTTAGTGACTTTGGAGTTTGGATTGGTTTTATTCAGGGGTGTTTTAGTGTTATTGGGTCTTAGTATGTGTAGGAGGCCTGTCCCCACGGTTGTGCACTATTCGTCCTCTGCCCTTCATGCCCTCAGCCCTTTCTCCCCCTTCCATTACAGCCATCGACATACCAGTGCTGTAGAGCACTGGGTATTGTTCATAGGGGAAGGAGGGGAGTTGTGGGGTGTGAACAGTGGAGGATGAATGAGTGGGACCATCATATTGGGTTAGTGGAAACCAGAAGATGCCCTGGGGCAAAATGGAATCTGGAACATGGTCCTTCCTGTCTGGTTTCCATACCCATGGGCACCACCAATTTTGGTGGGCAAGTAGCCCAAGCAGCTCCTGAGGCCCGTCCTACCTGAGCGGTGTTGTGTAACGCCAGATCCATTAAGAATAAGACCGCAGTTATTGCAGACCTTGTTGGGTCAATGGATCTGGCGTGCATTACCGAGACATGGCTGGATGAAAATGCAGGTCCCATTTTAGAGGCCACTATTATGGCCAGGTACTCGGTATTACACCGCCCGAGGTTGGACCATATGGGGGGGGAGTTGTGGTCTGTTTCAAGACCGAACTGGGCCTCACTAGTGTACCAGTTGAGGCTGAGTCATTTGAGTATACTGTAGTGGCAGGTGTGGGTTGTAGGATCGCCCTCATCTACCATCCACCAGGTGATGAGAAGCGGTTCCTGCAGGAA
This sequence comes from Neoceratodus forsteri, assembly GCA_016271365.2. Lineage (NCBI taxonomy): Eukaryota > Metazoa > Chordata > Ceratodontiformes > Ceratodontidae > Neoceratodus > Neoceratodus forsteri. The sequence goes on from JADMNL010000027.1 coordinate 142,036,198, forward strand.
GTAGCAGACATCGTCATCGACATGGCGTTTGAGTTGCCCAGGCTGAAGGTCCTGGGTGACTTCAATGCCTGGATCGATGACGAACTCTCTCAATTTGGGCAATACTTTCTCCAATTGATGACACCTTTGGGCCTTACACAAGTTCTTACTTCTTCCACTCATAAAGATGGTCACGCCCTTGACTTAGTTTTCTTCCTGTGGATCAAAGCCTTCGATTTGGGGGTGGAACCTGTCAGATGGTCCGATCGTTACACCGTGGGGTTCAGTTTTTGTGCCCCCCCCTTTGTAGGCCTACCCCTGTGGAGATGGTCAGGTGCCATCTTTTGCGAGATGTAAGCTCTGAGGGCCTTGCAGTGTTGCTTGACCTATTGGAGCGTTCAGGAGTGAGCAATGACCCAGGTGCTTTGGTTTTGGCCTATAATAAAGCCATTTCCTTGGCTCTGTATATCATTGCTCCTGTCTGAGTTCATCCTCTCCCCCTTCACCCTCGGTCCCCATGGCTTGATGGGACTTTGAGGGAGATGTGGCGACAAGGATGAAGATTAGAGCATTGCTGGCAGAGATCCGGCCTTAATGCTGACCATCTTAGACTGATGGAACATTATCAAGTCTATCATTCAGCAATCTCCCGTAAGAAGGCAGAGTTCCTGTCTGGGGGAGATTGTGGCTGCTCAGAGCCGACCAGCTCAAGTCTTTCGAACTGTAGACAGACTGTGCAACCCAGCCTGCCTGCAGGTTTGAAGAGCTTTTTTACAAGTAGAGTGTGAAGAGCTTGCTCGCTTATTTGCTGCTAAGGTGGCCAACATCAGAGCAGCACTCCAACCTGCATCCTCTATGGGAGAAGCTATAGATCGGTGCCCAGTCACTGTCTCTAGGCTCTCCTGGAGTTTCTTTGACCGGCCGGAGTTCATTGATGTCATGCAGATTATCCAGGGTATGCACCCTACATGCTGTAGTTTCGGTCCTAGCCCAACTTCCCTGATAAAGGGTTGTTGTGGTACTATCAGCCCAGTCCTAGCATGGATAGTTTGGTGCTCCTTAGAGACAGGTGAGTTTCCTAGCTCCCTGAAGGAGGCGGTGGTGACGCCCCTCCTGAAGAAGACTTCTCTGGACCCAGACTGCCATCCCAACTACAGACCGATCTTTAACCTTCCCTTTGTGGGATAGGTGATTGAGAAAGTAGTAGCCATACAATTGGAGAACCATTTGACCATCCATGACATTTATGAACCATGACAGTCTGGTTTCTGAAAGAAGCATAGTACCGAGACTGCGCTGGTTCAGGTGCTCAATGATCTCTTGATGGCAAGAGATCGAAAGTGGCGTTCTATCTTGGTCCTTCTCAATCTCTCTTCAGCGTTTGACACTGTGGACCATGGGATACTTCTTGAACGCCTGAGGTTCATCTGTGGCCTGTCTAGTACAGTCCTCAGATGGTTTAGATCTTTCCTCACTGGCAGAACTCAGAGGGTGGTGTTGGGGATTAATTCCTCAGGCCCAGTCTCTCTGTCATGTGAGGTTCCTCAGGGTTTGGTGTTGTCCCCCATGTTGTTCGCAGTGTATATGCTGCCCCTTGGAGACATTGTAAGAAAGTAAGGGCTGAGGTTTCACTGCTATGCTGATGATACCCAGCTCTACCTATCTTTCGCACCCAACCAGGACAGAGCTCTCTCGGTATTTAACAACTGCCTCACTGAAATCCAGAACTGTATGAATTCTAGCTGGCTGAAGTTGAACTTGGAGAAGACAGAGGTGATGGTTGTGGACCCGTTGCCGGATAGAGGGGATGGGAGCTGGCTTGCCCTCAGGACATTTTCTGGGTGGCTTCCAGCTGCCTACCTCTGAATGGGTGTGGAGCCTGGGGGTGATTTTTGATGATGGGCTGACACTGCAGTCGCAGGTGTCGGCAGTCATCAAATCATCCTTTTACCATCTAAGGAACGTCTCCAGGATTAAGCACCTAGTTCCATCCGGTGACCTGACTAAGTTGGTCCGCGCCTTTGTGACCTTGCACCTTGATTATTGCAATTCTCTATATCTAGGGCTTTCAGGGGTTGATATCCACCACTTGCAGCTTGTACAGAACGTGGTGGCCCGGTTATTGACCGGTACTTCTTGTACCTGTCATATTTCTCCGGTGCTGCGTGAACTGCACTGGCTGCCAATACAGTGGCGGATCACCTTTAAAGTCGGTCTTCTGACATATGAAGCCCTACGCAGACTGGGCCTGGACTACTTGTAAGAGCTTCTGGTACCCTACTGCCCTAGGCGATCACTCCGCTCGGTGGTCAAGGGGTTGCTAGAGATTCCAAGGGTTTCTTTAAAATCTTCAGGAGCCCGTGCTTTTATGTTCATGGCCCTAACTCTCTGGAATTCTCAACCCCCACCCACTTCAGGAGTGCACATCTGTGGAGGTATTTAAACAGACGTTAAAGACCCATTTATGGTTAATAACATATCCCTGATGCTGATTTTATTGTATTTTATGAATTTCAGTATTTATTGTATTTGTGTTTATCTTATTGTTTTTATGTAAAATTTTGCTGTTAAGGCACCTTAATTTTAGAAAGGCACGTTAAAAATAAAGAATTATTATTATTATTTTAATTCAAAAAAAAATTAGGATAATTTTAACGAAGCAGGAGCTAGTGGGAGATGCACAGAGCAAAGGATTCCCTTATTATAGTAGTGGCAGGCTAGCTGAGTGAGCCACGGAGCAAAGAATACTGCAGGGAAGACTCAGGCACCAGTGTAAACATGCAAGAGAGATGCCAGATTCAAAGTCCAGAGGAGTTGTGAGCAGAGAGGTGCTGGTACCTGTGGCAGAGGCAGGCAGGCAGGAGGGCTTCTTCGAGCTGTGGTTGCAGTTTGATTCAGATTGATGGCCCAATCAAGGGCAGCCAGCGCCTATGGCAGAGGCAGACAGGGAGGCAGGCAGGAGTTCTTCTCCAATCCATGGTTGCAGTTTGATTCAGATTGATGACCCGATCAAGGGCAGCAGAGCCTGTGGCAGAGGTGGTCAGGCGGGCAGGTAAGAACGCTTCTCCGAGCTGTGGTTGCAATTCAATTCAGATTGATGGTCCGATCAAGGGCAGCCAGTGCCTGTGGCAGAATGTCTGTAACTAGATTCTAGTCGATTTACAGTAGAGATACTATGGCATAAATATATGCATCTGAATTTAGACAGTGCAATACTACCAAACTTCATACCTACAGTACATAAATATGGAGAGAGATCATATAAGAGCTGGCTTCATAACTCTGTTTCATTATTTCTTGGTTTCTGTTTCATGGTTATGGACTAGATTAGTGGTTACATCAATGAGTCAGCATTGATCACTCTCACTGTCCAACTTTTAAACCTACTGCACTACATTGATGGTGTGGATGGGGACGGGGGAAGGGGAATTGCCTATAACTGAATCCCAGATTCAATGCACATTTGCATTTCCATGACAGCAATAAATCTTGCCAACTCTAAAGGTCATTATTAATGATGACTGGGTATAAGTTGCTCCCATTATACAAGCGTCCATCACAATAATTACAATTGAATTACCGATCTCTGTACACACCTTGAAGAAGTTCAGAAATGTGTTATGTACCATTTATCAGACTTTTGACAGAGAAGATTGTTTGTGTATGTGTGGTATAATATGTATAACATTGTTTCACCGGGCACGGGGTCGCCGCATGGCACTATCGCGCTGCGCGATTAATGCCATGAGGCATCATGTCTTTGTTCTGTGCCCCCCAACCCCCCCACTAAAGATTCTCAACTCTGGGGGGGGGGGTCCAACTCACCGAGCGCACAGGTCTGGGTTTTGCCATAATGCTTTACACTATTAAGCATACGACATTATGACCGGTACAGTTTCTCCTGTACAGTATAATACTGTATAATAAATCATTTTCAGTACATAATTTCTTTCCTTGCAAAATGTTGTGCCACATTTTAAAGGCAATTGAACATGACTGCAGACTTCTGTGGCACAACAGCATTCTGAAATCTCTAAAGACTGCACAAGTCAATTTCATTCTGAAAGAAAAAGAACAACCATGTACATATTTCATATAACACTATTTACTACAAAAAATATAGTCTGCGTGACTTTTAACACAACAAATGTGCTTTGCCGTCTCAGGGTTCTGATTCCCCCTGACATCTGGAGCTTTGCTTTTGAGGTCAGAGGGAATCAGAACTCATCTGTGGCAGAACACACCGGCTGTGATTAGTTGCCCATCTGGTATTCTCTATACATTGTGCAGTGGAACATTGTTCTGTATAGAGTTTCTGCTACAAAGTGTGCACTAGGCTGGTGGTGATATCGATGAAAATACAATATCACAAACTTGAAATGGGTACTCACCACAGTCTGACACATGCCAGGCTGGCAGTTTACAGGCGGTGTTTGCCCATATCCCAGTGCCTTTTTTGTGCACAATAAATATGTCTTTTTAATTAAATAAAGTGGAGCAATTTGGTGTCCTTTCAATTGAGGTGTTGCGTGTTTAATTCCAAGTTTGTGATTCTGTATAGAGTTTTATACCTTTCTAAATGATGTACCACATGACCAAGGTACTGGAACGTGATTGTATTGTTTTGTGTAACAACAGCATTCTAAAATCTATAAAACCTGTACTAGTCCGCTTCTTTCTGAAAGAGACATGATCACAAACAAATATTTCACATAATGCTATACACTATGAAACATACATGATGAGTAACTTCATGCATAGCCAATGTTGATTGCCACCTCATGATTCAGATTCACTCAGACCTCTCGAGCATTGTTCTCGTAGTCTGATTGAATCAGAGCCTCTGTTGCACAACAAACTGATTGTTGTAGATGCTCATTCAGTATCCGCTATATAGTATTTTGTAGCACATTGTTCAGTATAGAAGTCCATCCCTTTCTAAACAATGTTGCTCCACAGTTCAAAGGTAATTGTATGTGCTTGTACCCTTATGTGCTACAACAGCATTCTAAAACCTTTAAAGCATGCACAAGTCAGCTCCATTCTGAATGAGAAATAACCACAATGCACACATTCCACATAAGGATCTATGCCATGAAAAACACAGGAAAATCGGCTTTATGCATAACCAGTGTTTTCCGCCACTTTAGGGTTCTGATTCATTCAGACCACTCAAGTTTCTGTCTTGATGCCAGAATGAAACAGAACTCCTCTGTGGCAGAACACACTGGTTGTGCATAGTTTCCCATCCAGTGTTCTCTATATAGAATATTGCAGAATCTTTTTGTACGTGGATATCCATGACTACAGTAGGATAGTTATGCTGCAGTAATGATATCACTGTGTTGTTGAGCTGAGGTGGTCATGTCACTACTGCTGCACAACGGTTTAAAATGTTGCCGCTCAGCTGTGTTTCTCGTTCCAATTGAGATTGATTTTTTTTCCTTTGTACATGACCTAACAGCAGAATACGCAGTAATTTTGCTCAAGTCCCCGACCCTCAATTGCCTTTCCCAAATACTGGGTATTTAAATGAAGTGGAGTGCCTGGGATGGGCAAGGATACCCATACACTGTAAAAGAAAATGTATGGGCATTCATATACAGACAAACCCGTGTCTTCACCGCAAGTTTTTTAATGCTACCAGTGCTAACTTCTTAAGTTTTGCTGTCGAGGTTCCTGGTTGCCTTAAAAACCACTAGATTCAGATACAGTCTTGTTGTGTATTGCTGCCCATACATTATCCTCTACATTCACTTCATTTTAAAAATATAATTCTAACTTTTTTCATTCTATTGCATGATACTATTTATAACTATTACCAAAAATGTTCACTAAACTGCATAAAATTATATCACTGTTGATTATTTAAAACTTTGATGATTCTACTAAATACTGTACAATTATATATAGAATAAAGTATGGGTCAGTGTATGTAATGAGAAGTTTACACACACACAAGGGGTTAGATGCTACATAAACCCTGAGAGCAAAACTCAAGGGGTTTATTAAAAGCATCTAACCCCAATCATATGTGTAAACGTTGAGTTTACACACACCGACCCATATTTTATTTTATACAATTGCTGGGTTTGCTTTTTTTGCCACAGCAATTATATAAAATGAATGGAGGTTCCTGTGCATCCCTGACTTGATTAGATTTCAGCATGTGGTCCTTGACTCACGGTGTCTTTTTCTATTTATTTAAAACCTTTTTTCGATCGACAGTAAAAACAAGTTTTCTTTCACCTTGTAGATTTTCTGTTTAAAAATTGCACCTACAGCCGAGTCCTAGTGGCAGTGCAATCTTCTGGGGAAAAGCCATGTGGCCAGTGATCTGAAGGGAAAAGCTGCAGCGGGGCATGCGCAGAGCAAGAGAAACTGTGTGCTTGTTTGGCGTTATAAACACTCCTTTATAACAACAAATTACGCCATGGTTTCCCTACGGGAAAAGGCAAAGGCAGGTATTATAAAACAGTTAACGATGTATTTATTGCAACAATGTCCATTGCCTTATAAATCACAGTAATTTAATTTATTGACTTATTTCAACAAAACAATCTATGATCATTATTACATACTATAGTAGTTTAGTTTTATAAAATGTTTCCTTTTATTTTCTGTTAAAATGAACAATATTGTATTACTATATTTAGCACATCATATTTACATATTTATTTATTTATTTGTTGCCTGTGTAGGTGCACTAATCAAAGGATCATTTTTAGGCACAAATCAGACCACGAAGATAGCACAGGAATACAGTGAAATTCACAGCATCGCGATACATTGACAAGGAGAAAATTATACATAGAGTTTTAAATATCCAAAGCTAATCATATAATACAAAAATATCCTCATGACACAATATTAGTATTCCAGTTTATTACCTATGCCATGGCAAGACTACAAACTTCTAAACATGTATTACATAAGATAGTAGAGGGGTCAAGCCTGGGAGGTTGGTGGAACAGTGGATAGAGTGAATGGCAGATGATGAGACCAGTTCTACTACAATGTCCAATGAGCAGGATCTTGGGTGAAAGGGAGATGAGGCTGGTGTGGGGTGGGGTGAGTACTATTTGGCACACATAGCGGTTCCACTGTGGATGGCTTGAGTATGATGCAGGGGAGGGCTGTGTGTTCGAAGTGCCCTCATGACACAAGTCGATGAGGTGTGCAATGTAGGGACAACACTGCATCATTTCTTTTGAAGGGCTTGTAGCAGATACAGGGGAGGGCTGTTTGCTTTGAGTGCCCTTATGACTCAAACTGCTGATTTCTGCACTGTAGTGATGGCTGTGTGTCATTTTTGTGTGGACTTGTGTCAGATGCAGTGTGTGGCTGTTTGATCTGAGTGCCCTCATGACACAAGCCACTGAGTTAAGCAATGTAGGGATGACTGTGTGTCCTTGCTGTGGAGGGCTTGTGGCAGATGCAGGGGCGAGCAGTGTGTTACAAGTGCCCATCATGACTCAAGCTAATGAGTTCTGTACCATATAGATGGATATATGTCTTTGCTATGGAGGGATTGTGGCAGATTGCAGGGGAGGGCTGTGTGCTCCAAGTGCCAGCATGACTCAAGCCGCTGAGTTAAGAAATGTGGGAATGGCTGTGTGTCTTTGATGTGGGTGTCTTCTGTCAGATACCTTGGATGGCTGCATGCTCTGAGTGCCTTCACTATCAAAGCTGCTGAGTACAGCAATTTAGAGACAGCTGTGGAGACAGAAACTGGATACAGGTAAGTGAAACCTGACATGTGAGTCTGAGAGGGAAACAGTGAAGGGGGATGGCAGCTATAAAACGGGATACTGGGAGTCAGAGTGAGAAAATTGAAACAGCTGCAACAATAATAATAGCCCTGAGACTAGTGTCTAAATCAAGTGAGCTCAGGCAGCTGTAAGACTGCAGGGTGGAATATGATATAAATAATGAAGGCTACAGAGCCCCCCCAATTTTTTTAATAATATCAGTTCATACATGCAGTCATGATATTGTCAGTGTCAGTGGCTCAGCAGGTAGCACACTTGCCTCTGAGGCCAGGAGATCAGTAGGCTGTGGGTTCTATCCCCACACCAGGCACTTGGGTTAATATCCCAATACTGACACTGTAGTGCAGCATGGGGGGGGGGTGCTGCACTCCTGAAGTGCCTTATCTCAGATGAGACGTTAAACTGAGGTCCCATCTGCCTGTTCAGGTGGATGTTAAAGATCCGATGGCACTTCTCGAAAAGAGCAGGGGAGTTTTTGTTGAAAATACATCAAAAGAAAAACCAAAAAAAACCACATACATTTTGTTTTATACAACCATAATTATAAAAGAAAATCAACCAACCAATACATCACCATTATAATATTGCTCACAATCCCCCTTATTTATATTTAATAAAAATCTGGAATCCTTTCCACCATTTGAATACTTTCCCAGCAGTCCCAAAGTGTTTATCTTTCATATGGACAGATTTCATTGCCTCCATTATAAGTACAAAAAATGTTTCATATGACATAAATTTTTTTTGTAGTACCCACTGGCATCTAGCCTGCCACAAATAATATTTTAGACAACAAAAGAACACAACTAACGTACCCCAATCATAAGAACCAATAAGGTGAGAAAAAAACCAAAAACCAAGGCCTGATAATTGAGATTTTGTAGCCATGGAAGCTGTAGCTTAGTGCTTAAAAAAACCCATAACCCTGAAGCATAGGAACACTTGAATAAATAATGATCCATAGTTTCCTCCTTTGACTGACACAGCATATATGGACAATATCTTTCGCCAGTCATTTTATGCTTAGCATTCCCCTTGACATATAACCTGCCATAGACTGACAGCCATAGCACCTCCCACATTTGAGAAGGAATCCTATGATAATTAAGTTGTTTAAGAACAAATTCAGTACAAAAAGAAGGGCAATTAACAAATGCAGGTTCACTTGGATACAATTTTCCCAGGAAAAAGAAATATAATCCACCCATTATGTTATTTTTAATGCACTGAAAAGAAAGGGACCATTTAAACAACTTCTGAGCACAAAGTTTAAAAAACCCTGGGATATATATACTTTTGGGAATCCGTGGTGTAAGGGGTGCCCTCCAAACTCAAAAAAAGGTTTAAAGTTATTCATTACCCATAACTGCTGAGTCAATAACGGCAAGGAGGGGTCAAAATTAAAGTTCTGAGCAAGAAAAAGCCCATAAAAAAACTAAGAGGATCCACCATGCCCAACCCCCCCTTTAGAAATAGGGAGATAGGTATAGCAACGTTTAATGGGGTTAAGCCTACTCCCCCAAAGCACTGAAAAAAAACATGCATACAAATGTGTTTCCAGGGCTAACGGAGGAGGATATACCAAGGCTATATCTAACAGCCCAGGAATAATACATTTTTTAATAACAAAAATCCTTTTTATTTTGGATAACCTCCATCCCTTCCACCTTTGAACTTTTCCTTCTGCCTTTTTCAATTCAATTTCCCAATTATCCACGGGGAGATTTTGAGCTCCAAAAATTACTCCCAAGATTTTACACGGTAAGGAGGAAAACACAATATCAGATACCGTAAACTGATTTTGATCTACAGGCCCTAAAAGCAACCCTCTAGATTTCTTTGTATTAATTTTTGAGTTGGAAACCTTCCCATATTTAGCAATACAACTTAGGACAATAGGAATTTGAACCAATGCAGTCAGAAAAATACAAATATCATCTGCATAGGCTTGAACAATCACCTTATCAGAAGGCAAATTCCCAGAAATACCTGGTAATCCATCCATCTGATCTAACATTTTAAGTAATGGGTCCAAAGAAAATGCATATAATAAAGGGCTCAAAGGGCAGCCCTGTCATACCCCAAAGTTAACTGAAACTGGGAGGGAATAATGACCCTTAATGACAGGATATATTACAACATTTTTATACATTAATTTAATCCAATGGACAAAATCATAAGGTAAACCGTATTTCTCTAATACTATAAATAAATAGGAACGAGATACCCTGTCAAAGGCCTTATTTTGGTCTGGGGACAGGATGCAATGCCAATTGGGAGACCTATTGGAGAAATCTATTATTTCTCTAATAATAGTAAGTGCAGACAAAATTTTCCTATTTGGAATGCTGCAAAACTGAAGAGGATATAACAACTCAGCTGACACTGATCTCAACCGTCTATTTAATATTTGGGAAAGTATCTTGAAATCTGAGTTCAAAATGGTTATAGGTCTCCACTTACATAAAAGAGTTCTATCACCACCCTTAAAAATAAATATCAACAATCCTGCCAAAAACTGCACAGGTAAACAATGAACACCGTGTAGAAAGGAAAACACCTTCTCAAGACAGGGAGCTAAAATCTCACCAAATTGTTTAAATAATTCATAAGACAATCCATCCAACCCCAGAGAAACTCCACCCTTTAAGGAAGAAAACACTTCCAAAATCTCTTGCTGAGATATAGAATCAGCTAATTTATACACTTCCTGACCAAATGGGGGAGATATAGTAAAATCCTGAAAAAACTGGTGAACATCACAACTTTGGATCTTAGGCCCTTCCTGTTCCTTTATATAATCCTGAATAATAAAAAATAAATCATCCTGGGAGGTTTTAAATTTCCCATCCTTATTTTGTAACACCTCTAATCCTAAAGAGCTCCTTTTATCCTTAAAGGCCTCAAAGGGGTCCCCTAATGGTGTTCTTTGAGTGCCAAAGGAAAGCTCAGAACGTAAAGTCTGTGCTCTATCATACTGACAATCCCTCATAGCAGACTTAGTAAGGGAGATTTGGGCAGAACAATCATCTCTAGAAGTATTAGCCACTGAAAACAACCCCTGAAGTTTCTTCCTGAGGGTTAAATATCGTAAAAATCGTGCAGTAACTCGCTGTTTTCCAAAGTTTTGGAAGAATTTCCTGATATCATCTTTTGTATCCACCCACCAGTCCCATAAATCCTCATATAAAACCATAACAGATACTCGGGCAGCCAATAGAGAGGATATACCTTTTACAACCCCTGGGTCCTGCAAAACAGAAGTATTTAGTTTCCATCGTGGTTTATTTATAGGTTTGTGTAGGGGGTCACTAAAGGAAAGAGTGATGAACAAATGGTCAGAGAATTCAGTAATATGAGTTTTATGGACCGGAAGGGAGAAATTCCTTGAAAAAAAAAGATAATCTATGGTAAATATCAAGGACCCCTTTCTAAAGGTGTAATTCAACCCCTTATCCTGATAACTCCTCCCATTCCTTAAACCTGCTAAGTTAATAACCCTCTCTAAAGCTATAGTGTCACAATACTTTTTCTTCCCTGCTTTACCCCTACTAAACCCAGAAATTTCACAATTAAAGTCTCCCACCCAAAATAATATAACTAGAGGTAGCCAAAAAAGGGGAGCGGGCTCTACATCTTGCCACCCTACCCGCCTTTGTCTGTGGCCCATAGACTATTATAAAGCAAAAATCAGCCTGATTCCATAATCCATCAATGATAAGTAGTCTCCCCGGTATAAGATCCACCAATTTTTTGAGAGTAAAATTAAAAGAACCAAAAAGAATCCCCACACCGTCAGCTCTGTCTAATCCAAAGGACCAATAGGATGGTCCCCAGATCCATTCAGATTTTAAGGACCAACACTGGTCTGAAGTATAGACCCATGTTTCCTGTAAAAAACAAATATCGAGGCCTGACTGATGAAAAAATTAAAAAAGAGCAGTTCTTTTGCAGTTATTCAAAAGACTGCTGCAATTTAGAGATCCAACATTAAGGGGAATCATAAACATTTAGGTTTTCTTCCTCTTTTTTTTTCTTCTTCCCTTTATAATCTGTAGAAGTTTTACTCCCATAGGATTGTGATAAGGGGGTACCAGTATCCATGTCAGAATCCTGTAACAGTATCTAAAATAGCATAAGAATTTTCCATTTCAAAATTAGGAATGTCCACTGAAGTCGGGGGATGTTTTTTGGGGGAGGGCCGGGGATAAGGGTTTAGAACTTCTAGTAACTCTTTTCTCCGCAGGGTTAGAACTAAGAGGTTTAGTTTTTACAGGGTCATGATAACAAACTGGTGTAAACTCTTGCACATTAACGGGGTCAGGAGGACCACACCCTGCTTTAGAAATAACAACAGGATCAGACCCCAAGACCTCTCTCTCTTCCTCTACCCCTTCAACCTTTGTGATCTTAGTGTGAAGACCTTTTTTCTGATTTTTAGAAAGGGCTTCATCCTGAGCTTTTTGTATTATTAACTCAGGGCTACTAACAGAGGCTTTGTTAGAAGCCGCCCATGGACAGTTCCTGTACCCATGACTTGACTCTTCACATAAGTCACATTTTACTAGGTTAGTACACTGAAAATTACCATGTCCAAGTTCCCCGCATATCTCACATCTGGTGGTGTCACAGGAACTAGAAAGATGTGTCCTATTCCCACATTTATAGCATGCCCGAGGCTGCCCAGCATAGAAACATACCCCCCTATCTCTCCCTAAAGAGAAGGAATTAGGAATGTGTTTAATTTCATTGTTAACTTGTAGTTTCACCTTATACCTCCAACTACCATTCCAAAATTATTCAGAGTCTAAGACAGCCTCAGGACTACTTAACACCTTGCATTTCTGAGAGAGCCAAAAGGAAATATCATCAATGTGAACCCCTTCATTTCTGAACATTAGAGTCACATATTTGATTAATGATGGAGTAAGGGGAGTAACGACAAAGGGAGACCATAATGGGGAAAATTTCAACTGGTTATATCGTTGCCAAAATAAATCCAGCAGAAAGACAGATCTAAAGCTGACGTCATAATTGTCCTCCCCAGAGATATTAATGAAGGCAAACACATCTTTAGGTGAAAACTGCAGAGATTCTTTTAGAAGAAGTTTCCCCATACACACGGTCAGGCCGATCTACTAATCCCTTTATAGCGTATGCGGACAGCATTTCTTCGAGGGGCTGAGTCTTTACGGGATTGTGAAAAAAGATCTGAGAGAAAAGGTCTAATGGGGGGGGGTCCACAGAAGGATCGTTGAGAATTATTTCATCTGCTATGACCGTAGTTCCTACTTTCTCCGGTATAGATGGGAAAGAATCAGTTAATTTATCAGTTCCAGGTTGCAGTATCTGAGGCTCAGATAAATTCTGGAGTGCAGGAGACCATTCTGAGGGGAGAGGAGAGAAGACAAGGGAGAAACTGACGACCAATCTGGGTGTGGAATCCATGTTCCTGAGGGGTTTAGTTTCCATCCAGAATCTAATAGCGCTTTCTCTGGAGCCCATTCTTTATTTTCAGTTACATTTTTAGCAGGTAGGGAAAATGCTTGCTGAATTAATCTAGAAGTAGAGACCTTCTGAGAGAGTTTATTTTTATTTACAGCCTGCTGTATGTGATTCATAGGCAAGTTCTGATTTGCTGCTGTTAAGGCAGCTCTTTTATTTTTTATTATATCTGGGGAAACCTTATTTCTGTTTGTAAAGGAAAAGGATGTAGCTTGCGCTTGGCTAGAGGCATCCGTTTGATATACAGGTTCCTCTTGTAAAATACATACAGCATTTTGCAGTTTTGACTCTTCCATTATTGAGGAACTGGAGCCAATGGTAAAAAGTTTTGTTTGTTTGTTGCTAGGCAATGCGCTAGCACCAGGAATATTTTGAAAGCTTAAAACTGTAGTACAAAAAGACTGACCTTGCAGTGTTTTAACAGAAGTTCCATAATTTGCAGCTTCACTACCAGGACTCGGCTCTTGGCACTCGCAAAAACCAGCGATTATGCTGCCAGCCGAAATTCCTCCGGACAAACCCTTGTTCTGTAAAGGTTGTAAGGTTTGTAAGCTGGAAGGGTTCTCATTCACCTGTGCGGTGTCGCAGACTGAAGTAACTGTGTCCTCCACAATGACAGGCTTGTCAATTGAAAACGATGTAGATTCACTTGAAAGAAAACTTTCCCCAGCTCCCTCGTTGACAATAGAAGGTATCGGAGACACAGATAATTCGTGTGGTAAGGAGCTCACTTCTATCATAGATATAGCCATATGTTTATCCATACGATCCTTTGTAACAGCAGCATTATCATGATTAAAACCAAATGTTCCCATTTGTACTGCGGGACATAAAGCCTCTTCATTTTCGAGCCCCGAGGAGGAGGCTCGCTCCCCTGGCTCACATACGTCTTCACCCTCCAGCGAACTCTGCAGAGTGGCCATAACGATGGCCAGCAGCTCTACCTACTGTCCTCAGAGTAGGGGAATTTCCCCGGTGCCCTGGCCAAATTTCCTCCATTCATGAAAAATACCACCAACAGCTTAATCTGGTTCAAGGTCAGTTGGCATTCATCTGTATCCCCTTCCCCGGGTCATGCCTGAAAATAGGCAGGATTTGTCTAATGCACTTACCCGGTCAACAAAAACTAAATAAATAAATAAAAATATTGGATTCTACTGAACCTATAATAGTTAATATCAGTGCATAAATGCAGTTGCAATGCTTGAGAGTACTAAGGCTAAAACGGTTAATAATAGCAGTTCTGACATGCAGTGAACAGCGGGGGCTACTTAACCCAAAACAGTGAAAATAGCAGCTTTTAAAATACTGTAGAAACAACAGATGATACTGAGGACAAACCATTTACTGATATCGTTTCCTAAATGCAGTTGTAATATCGGAAGATCCTTGGTCCAAAAATGGATAGTAACAGCAGTTCATAAATGCAGTTGTAACAGGTGGGGGCTATTGCATCCAACACAGTGAAAATAGCATATTTCATGATATTGTATAAGCAGCAGATACTACTGAGCCCAAAATGGTTAATAATAGCAGATCATAAATAAAATGATAACAGCGGAGGCTACTGAGACCAAAACAGTGAAAATAGCTATTTCTGAATGTGGCAGAAACAGTGGAGGTGACTGAGTCCAATGACAGATAATAACAGTAGGGTGAGGGATATTATGTCAGCTGTCAATTAGCTGTTATTAATACATACGAACATACAAACATATGAAGAAGCCAGCAGAAGAAGGCCATTTGGTCTATCAAATCTGCTCATATTGCAGGGTCCACAGCTTGAGCTACTGTCACTGCCCTCCCTCCCCACTCCTCCCATCCTCCCTATCTATGATCCTTACCTTCCCCCATGCCTATCCCAGCCTCTCTTAAAGCTTCCCACTGTCTTCAACTAGATGACCTTTAATAAATAGTGATCTAGAGGGAATGCTGCTTTAAATAATGGGAAGATAAAAACTAATAATCATGCCATGAAGCTGGAGGGTGGTACATGATCTTCTGTTAAAAGTTCAGGTCAGGGGTAATTCCACCAGATATCAAGAGTTTTCTGATTGTAGCAGTAGGTAGGAAAAATGGGCATGTTAGGTTGACCAAAAACTGCTTATCTGTTGTTAAAACGTGTTTTTGTATATTTCTATTGTCAGCATAACTAAACTCAAGACATGTATTACATCAGCTTGAAGAGTATTTTTTGTGATTTTTTTCAGTGCAATGGAAGAGGCACGTAGTGAACATTCAGTAAACAGTGATTCAATTGGGGAGAGTGATCATTCATCAGAATTCTCTAACTTATTCAGTGATGACATCACGTTTCCTTCTCCTGAGACACAAACATTTGGAACTGCTCCCTGTCAGTTTGAACCCTCTGATTCTGAAGCTGAAGATCATGATGGCCCCATCGAGGTAGCAGAGAATGAACAGGCTGTTAGAAAGGAAATGTTAACTGGAATGTTGAAGTGGTTAATGGCCTGTGGTTATGTTAAATATAAAATACTGCATTTCAGTAACAGTATCAACAATGCCACACCATTAAAACTCATTGGCCATGTTGGTGAGCTGGACAGGTTGCTCTCCTTTTAGGCACAGTATGGCAGTGTTCATTCCTGGCTGCAAGACTGCATCAGAATGTACACTGGCATGTTTTCATCCATGAATCTGAACTCTCTCTGTCTCTCTCTCCACAATTTAACCTTTGACTTATTGATAGAGTACCTCCTGAGATGGAGAGAAAGAGAAACACATTAAGAGTGGTTAAACAGATGGTTCAAGATTTAAACCTACAGGATCCATTTAGATATTCATTCCCAACTCTGAAGAAATATTCCCGTTATTCCAAAACACATAAGACTTTCTCAAGGATTGATTATGTTTTGATTTCTCAAGAACTGTGTAAAGAATTGCAACATATCTCTTATGAGCCAGTAGCCTTGTTCAGACTAGGGTATTTAAAACAGTTTAAGCAACTTAAACCATTTTAAAGTGCCCTAGCACGGTTTGCGTTCGCACTTAACACGCATTGTAATCCGTTTTTTAAAACCGTGTTTAAACCCTGATAAGACCTAGGCTTAAACACGGTTTTAAAACCATTTCAGAAGTTAACTTGGATTTACCTATAGTGCGGACGCTCAAGAAACTGATTCCCGAAATGAAGCTGGATGTCCCACATCTTAAATTTGCCAGGTAATTCGTGCAGAGGTAGTAGTGGATGCTATAAACCATTTTTAATAATGGTTTACAACATGCTGGCAGCAGTTCGGACAATAGAACATGGATACTACAGCACAGTAATTAATTCATTTAAAAAAAATGGTTTCCCTTACCGTGCTGTAGTGTGAAAACAGCCAATAAAGGTATCAGACCATGCTCCAGTGGCATTGGAAATATGTCTTAGAGGTCAGGGGGTCAGAGACAGTGGTCAAGGCTCAAGGAGGTTTGATAGCTCTCTCTGGTTTTCCCCAGGCTTTAAAGAAAGACTCCAGGAGGAAATATCCTGCTTTTGGATGCTTTTGGATGCATAATGTAAAACAAGATTTAAGCATCCCAACTATTTGGGATGCAATGAAAGCATATTTACGAGGGTGGATAATGTCTCAGGTAGGGATTAGAAAAAATAAATATAACTCACAGTTAGAAAATGTAAAGAAGAACTAGCTTCAGTTGATGCAGAACATATGAGTTTGGGGACTGAACAATCTGAACTAAAACGCTTCTTAGCTAAAGACAGGGTAGAGAAGATCATTCAGGAAAAAGCAGATAAAGAAATGTACAAGGCCAGGGCCAAATGCTACTTTTATGGAGACCTACCAGGTAAGGTGCTGTCCTATCAGCTTTAGTGTGAAAAGAATAGGAACAAAATGCAGACTATAACTAGGGAAGATGGAATGCTGTCCTCTCTAGAGAAAGATATAAATTTAATTTTTCAATCATTTTATGAAAAATTGTACACACCTGAGATTGATGCAGATATAGTTCAAACTACAAATTACATATTGAGTCTGAACTTACCCAAAGTTTCAGAACAAGAATTAGATTATTTGAATAAAGAAATCACCACTAAAGAGGTAACGTCAGTTAATCGAGACCTATCTAATGGCAAAAGTCCAGGCCCAGATGGCCTGCCTTTTGAGATTTACAAAAATCTCTCCAATATTTTGTCACCGCTATTGGTGGACCTCTTTGGAACTTTTTTGAAGGAAGACAAAATACCTCAATCATTTAATGAAGCAGACATCATCTTATTACTTAAAAAAGAAAAACCTCCTGAACACTGCGGATCATATAGACCCACATCCCTTTTAAATAGCGATTATAAAATATTCATAATAATTCCTGCAGTAAGGCTGTCTAAAATCATTCCTGGTCCAGTACATCATGACCAGGTAGGTTTTATTGAGGGCAGAAGATTACAACATAACACCTGTAAGGCCTTTGATATAACACAGGCTTGCTCGGAAACGGACAGTGCACTCCTGTCATTGGATGCAGAAAAGGCCTTTGACAGGGTGCAGTGGCTGTTCCTTATTAGGTTTTTAAAAGGGCTTGGTATTGAAGGCAGTTTTGCAAACTGATTGCAACTGATACATACTAATCCCCAAGCTAGAGCCAGAACCAACTCAAGGCTGTCCCCTTCTTCCATTTACTAAGGAGGACAAGACAGGGGTGTCCCCTTCCCCCTTGATATTTGCACTCTTTTTGGAACCTTTAGCTACTAAAGTTAGGTTGCAAGCTCACCAGGTGGGCATATAATTGGGGATTGGTTATGTTACAGTCGTGCTTTATGCAGATGATATATTACTTTCTTTAAGTAACCTTCATATATCCTACCCTATAGTGAGTGATATTGTAGAAGAATTCAGTTGTCTTTCAGGATATGAGGTCAATTGGGGAGAAAGTTAATTATTGTATCTAGGAAACTCCTCAAACTTATTTGTTCCAGTATTAAAGGACATTAAAAAAAACAAGATTAAATACTTGGGGGTTACTCTGGCTCAAGATCTAAACAAAGTCTTTCAGCTCAGTTATGACCCTATAATGCACAGGGTCAAATTGGACTTGGAAAAATGGCAGCATCTCTCACTAGTATTATTAGGAAGAATTAACATACTGAAAATGAATGTTGTACCCAGATTTTTGTTTCTGTTTGAATCAATCCCTATAATTCTCAAAAAACAATTTTTGTGGAACTGGATAAAATGCTAAGGAGGTTTTTGTGGCAGGGGGGACAGCCTCAAGTGGTTTTGCATATACTCTACTAGAGTAAGGAAAAGGGGGGATGGGATGTCCCAACTTCTGGTTATGCTATCTAGCAGCCCAGCTAGAGATAGCATATTACTGGTTCTGTTATCCAAGAACAAGACAATGGCGAGTATTTGTATAGAGAAAGATAAATGTAAAGGTCTTGCTCTTTCTAATTCCCATGCATTATAGGGGGCTAGAGATATAAGACTGGATCCTGACATTTTGGATACCACTAATGCTTATGCTTCGAGACTGTTTAATCTACTGGATGCCTTATCTAAAATGACTCCGATTTATAATAATAAAAGTTTTTTACCTTCTGTGGTGGACAATACTTTAAAAAAAAATAGTATTTTGATAATCATATTCAAACTATTGGGGATTTTTTTGATGGAGTCAATTTTATGCTGTTTGAGCAATTCCAGGAAGATGGCAGTTTATGCAGGTAAAAAATTTTATTTATAAAAAGAACCATAACTCTTTTAGTCTCCTAATCTCCCCTCTGAAGGAATGTTTTTTTAAAACCTAGAGTCAAATAAACATTTTATAGCTGGCCCAGTGGCACTGAGGGTTGAGGTGCTGGATGCCACACCTCGTGGCATGCCAGCGACCCGGGGTTCAGGAGCAAGCTAGGACTGTCGAGGGCTGGTGAGGATGGGGAAGGATCGAGCGTTCCATGGACTGCTCTCCTTCCCCAGGGAGGGGGGTTTCCACCAGCCGATGCACTGGTGACCTCTGGCAGTGGCTGGAGGCACTGCAGGGCATGGACTCAGACAACAAGGGGATTGGGCTGTGGCAGACATCTTTCTGGCATGCACGGGAGCATGCACGAAACGAGCAGGACATCATTGCATGTCTGAGCCCAGGGGATAAAACTCAAGAAATACCCCTACCCCGGGAGACGATGGAACCTCCAGTGGACTGGTCCCATATGTCCAACATTGGCCAGCAACTCCGACTTCATCCTGGGGATCTCGGGCCTCTCCTAGGGGGTCAGGAGAGCCAAGATCCTGAACCCGATTACGCGGTCAGAGGTAGCGGTTCAGACGGGCGGTTAGGAGTACCAGCGCTGAGTGAGGATTCCTGAGAGATGCCCCATCAGGTAGGAGAACAAACAGATTCTACAAAAAAAAATAAACATTTTATTTCAAAGCTATATGAAAGTTTGCTGGACAAACTTTCATTCCCTCTTACAGCAGTTAGGTCTGCTTGGGAAAGGGACCTTAAAGTCCCAGTCCCAGAAACTACCTGGTCTGATGTCATTAATTTGGATAACACCATGGTTAGGAATAATAGATTGCTACAGATATATTTTAATATAATGCATAAAACATATTAGACCCTGGCCAGGCTCCATAAATATGCCTCCATCTCCAAGCTCTGTCAGAGACGCAGTAAAGAAAAAGGGACACTTTCTCATATGTTAGTGGAATGTATAAAAATTAAGAATTATTGGGTGTCCATCTTGTTCACCCTGTCTAAGATTCTGGGTTATGATTTTCCATTCAACCTGGGAATTGTGATTTTTGGTTTTTCAGTAGGTGCTCAAGATTGGCTGAAATATCAAAAAACTTTTTGGAATATAGGCATCTTAGGTGCGAGTAAAATAATTTTGCAGCACTGGAAGGACACAGAATCCCCAGCTTATACTGAGTGGATTGAGAAGATGCTGGATCATGGTAGGGTTGATAAATCTATTTACCTCCTTGAAGAGGATCTTGATAAATATGACACAATTTGACTTCCATTTTTATCCAATTTGGCTAATTAGGCTTTCCCATAATTTGGCTATAAGGTGAACTTGCAATGATGAAGAACTAAGTCTTCAAGAGCTGAGATGATAATTGAAGCACCCACGTTCTGAGCTACTTCACTAACTAAAAAAAAACCCAACCTCTCTCTCTCTCTCTCTCAACTTGTTTCCAGTTGGAAAAGCATGTTTATTTTTTTACCTTATGGGCAAAAGGTTGATTGACTGCATGGCGGCTTGTGTGTGCAGGGTAAGACTTATCATATCAGATCACCAGTTTGCAATCAGTGCCATATTACACTGGCCTTGGGTACATATTGTGAGTGAAGGGAAGAATATATGTGTGTGTGTGTGTGTGTGTGTATGCATATGCATGTGCATGTGCATGTGTGCGTGTGTGTGTGTGTGTGTGTGTGTGTGTGTGTGTATGTGAATGGGGTGAGTATGTGTGATGGGGTGCCGGCTGTGGCTGTGCAAGTAGCTAACCATGTGAAAGGTGAGCTCACAATGTGGGTTGGGGGGCACCTAGTGGGACAGTTGTCCATTTACATGGCTATGCTTAGCTGAATGCTAAAAAGGGGGACTTACTGAACAGGTAGCTGGAATTGTGTTTAGTGGAGGTGGGCATTTAGAAAAATAATAGTTTGCTGATGTTGCTGAACAGGCGGGGTCGGGGTGTGTGCGTGTGTGTGTGTGTGTGTGTGTGTGTGTGTGTGTTTATGCTTCTGGCAATACCGCATTTTAAAATGATCACTTGTGTATACTGACATGTGGAGTCCCCAGCTGTCTGATTTGCACCCCCTGGCACCCAAACCTGGCTGCATCGCCGACAGCCATGATCATCGCATACAATTGCCCTGCCACCACACAACTGTATGAATGAACAAATATTACCAGCTAGCAAATGATGAGACTGTGTGAGTTCATGGATGTTCTTGCATGTGCATAATGATGTCTCTAATTACTGAACAGGTGCTAAGTTCTGCATAAAAAGCAACCATGTCACTGCATTTCGTACAATGATATTTCTATGAACCTTCCTCCTTAGGCTATGATATTATGATATCAATGTTGGATAACTTGGATTTCACTTACTGTAAGCATTCTATAAGCCTAATCATATGCTGAATAATATTTAATATTGTTTACATAACACATTTATTATGGTAGCAATAGGGCACTCCAACAGGTTTCGATGACGGCCAGTTAATCATGTTTTAGTGACATGTGACACTCAGATTTGCCTGTTCCAACATTCCATGCCTGTAGGGTGATTGACATAACACTAATATAACTCCTGGTGATGCTTTGCTGCATAACTGACATAAAGCAGACAGAATGCTTACAGTCTTTAGGAAGGCTCCATTTCTTAATCTCTTTTTTATAATACTGCTTACACATTTCATATGCCATTTATCCTTTGTTGAGACCTGCATGTCTATTTAGAAGTAATACCTCAGAAAATTCTTTTACACCTTATGCCTTTTTTTAGTTTGTTTTTTAACAGGTGTAATTGCCTTGAGTGTCAAGCAATGTCTACAGAATCAGAAAGTATGTGTTGCTCTGAGGTAAATGTGATATGGCCTATGCTTGAAGACACAGGAGAAATATGTATAACCGGACATCGTGGCTTCAAAGCTAATTGTCTCAATGTATGGGGACTTCAGCTTGCATGTAGTGATTATAAAAGACAATATGAAAATCCATACCAAGGACCAAGTCATAAAATATATAGACATGCTGCATATAGGCATTTTGTCCAGTGGTGCTGGAGAGTTCTTGGAAGACACATTAGGGTTCCTATACCATCTTGTGTTGTTAACATGATTTGGGAAGCTTGTCCCCCCCCCCCACGTTGACTTAGCTGATATTACAGTAGGCTTTCGCTACCCTCCATTGCACTAATTGTTTAATCTACTTGTTTAATGTGTAACATACAAAAATGTTAGAATGCTCTGAGTATTAAAATGAGACCGCTAAATGCATTTATTAACATGTTAGATAAACATATAGTAGAAGTATGTCAAGTATTTTTTTTTTTTTAATTAATTATTTTTTACCCTATTTTTCCACCGTTTTTCTCCCATCCCTTGTCCTGGCCGACCGCACACATGTGGAGGCATGTGCACACCATGGTACCGGAATACCCTCCCACTACTTTTGTCACCCACCCATCTGCACTGCCCTTGGACCTCCATGCAGGGACAGTGGAACTACGGTTTCAATGTTATGTGGGTTGCTAGTATGTGATTTGACTCAAACCAGTTGAAATGGGGATATCAACCAATATTTAATGTACATGCCACATGACTATGTTTACAAAAGCATGGTTTTCTTTTCTGATCTTTTGTATCTCTGCTGACTTTCAGTAGAGATACAAGTGTTCAATTGTGATTGTCCAGCAGCCTAACAAAACAAATTAAATAGAATGAGACTGCATATATTTAGTTGTGTAATTCTATGAAGTCTCCACGTGACACAATCCAAGGAATGATAGGTAACATTTTGGTGTATATTCATAACTATTAAATTATTGAATCAAAGCAAATTGTATGATGTATTGTTACTACTAACACCTATTATTTATATCTATATATATATTTTTTGGACATTTATTTTGTATCTCACACTTGGGTTCATAATGATGTTGGTTGTGTTTCCCTGAACCAAATCTTTTATGATCATAAAAAAAAGGCTAAGAAACTGTGCTTTCTGATTAGTTGGTCATCCTAAGATAGCATTATGGTAATCTTTTAAGAGTACACATGTTGAGGTATACCATATGCTGAACAAGGTTTACCACAGTTTAAAACACATTTTTATGTTTGCTTACACGCATGTGCAAGAAACATAGTGCCATCATCCGGGTTTTTGGAGGTGTGGCAGCCTTCTTCCAATTCAGGCAGTGTGTTTGCAGGTGCGGCCGCAATTCTCCAATGTCTGCTTGAGCTGTCTATGACCAGTCCAAAATGCAGTGGCGTACAGTTGAAAGGGGGAGCTACGCTGCAGTGAGCAGCGATAAGATATCGCCTGCTCATGCGCGCTCCCCACACACACACACACACACACACACACACACACGCACGCATACTGCGTGCTCGCTCCCCATACTGTGTAGCCAATGGGGGTGCCCAATTCCCGTCGGCTGTGCTGTGTCCCCAACAAACAGAGTTCTATATGCCATGCTGGGTGCCCACCCCCCAGCGTGGCTACACATCATATATAGCCAGCGGGGTGCCCAATCCCCGTTGGCTCACTAACCCCAGGTAGGGTGCCACGCTGAGGCCCACCCAGTGTGGCACCACATCTATCACCGGCGGGGTGCCCTATCCCGATCAGCTCCACACCCCCCACCAGCTATCCTTGTGCCATGCTGGAGCCCACCCCAGTGTGGCAAACTTCCCGCATCGTCGTCATTTAAAAAAAAAACACCTGAAGCTCAAAGACGGTCCCTCAGTGTCTCTGTCCCCACCAGCGCAAACCCACTGCGCACCCTGCCTCCCCAGAGCCCCCCTCACCCCATACTTACCTCTGGACTCTGGCGCAACGATCTTCGGTGGACTGGGAACGCGTCTGCACTCTTCAAAGCTGACCGCGAACTGAGGAAATGCCAGTAAGCTATATAATGGGATAGATAGGGGTTTTTCAACTTTGCTGCATATCTCAGGCATTTTGGAATTTTTGCACCAAATTTTCAACATGGGGTTTGGGAACCCTTCTCATGAATGATCTCACTGTCATGGCGTTAATCGGCCCCGAAGGGTGATTTCACAGTCACTGCACGAAATCACCTTTCGGAACCAAATAACAAAACAACACTGTTCATAAGGTGGGTTCTCAAAAAGCCTATGTTGAAAATTTGGTGGAAAAATTCCTAAAAATGACTGTTTTGCGAGCGTGCGTTGCGCAGTTCCTACGCATGCTCGTAAGTTCATGAATTTTCAATATTTTCACTCCAGATTTTCAACATTGCCATTTTACCACACCTCCTTATGAGCAGTACAGCTGTCATTTTTCACATCTTGCCCAAAATGTGTTTCTGCCCAGGTAGCACACAATGGCGCAGTCGGTGTGCAAAATCAATGTATGGGACACATTAAGAAAATCACAGTGACACTGTTCATGAGCAGAGGTCTTAAAATGATTATGTTGAAAATTTGGTGAAAAATTTCCTAAAAATGACTGTTTTACGAGCACGCGTTGCGCAGTTCCTACGCGCTTTCGTAAGGATTCGCGAATTTTCAATATTTTCCTCCAGATTTTCAACATTGCCATTTAATACACTTCCTTATGAGCAGTGCAGCTGTCATTTTCACATCTTGCCCAAAACATGTTTCCACCCATGTAGCATGCGATGGTGCAGTCGGTTGTCTGAAATCAATGTATGGGACACATTAAGAAAACCACAGTGACACTGTTCATGGTAGACATTTTAAAATGGCTATGTTGAAAATTTGGTGACAAAAGTCCATAAAATGACTGTGTTATGAGTGAGCATTGTGCAGTTTCCGCACCATCGTAAGTTCATGACTTTGTAATATTTTCAGTCCAGATTTTCACCAGTGGCATTTTTCCACACTTCCTTATGAACAGTACAGCTACCATTTTTCACATGTCACCCAAAATGTGTTTCCGCACATGCAGCGCACAATGGTGCAGTCAGTGTGCAAAAGCAATGTTTGGGACAGATTAAGAAAATCACAGTTACACTGTTCATGAGCAGAGGTCTTAAAATGGCTATGTTGAAAATTTGGTGACAAAAGTCCATAAAATGACTGTGTTATGAGTGAGCATTGTGCAGTTTCCACGCACCATCGTAAGTTCATGACTTTGTAATATTTTCAGTCCAGATTTTCACCAGTGGCATTTTTCCACACTTTCTTATGAACAGTACAGCTGTCATTTTTCACAACATGGCCGAAATGTGTTTTCACACTTTCAGCACAGAGATGCGTGGTCGCTGTGGGAAATCATTGTTCGGACAGATGAAAATCACAGTGACACTGTTCATGATCAGAGGTCCCAAAATGCCTGTGTTGACAATCTGCTGTAAAAATTCCCCAAACTAATTACATTATGGGTGTGCGTTGCACAGTTTCTATGCACGCTCGTGACTTCACCAGTTTTTTTAATATTTTTACTGCGATTTGCAACATTGCCATTTTTTACACCTCCTCATGAACAGTATAGCTGTCATTTTTCACATCCTGTTCGGAATGTGTTTTTGCACCTGTGGTGCTAAATGTCGTAGTCGCTGTGCATAAGCAGCTTTCGACTAACAAACTGATATTGCCACTGTTCATGAGGTGGGGGTCACAAAAATAAATGTTCAAAATTTGGAGTGAAAATACCAACGAATGCCTGAGGTGTTAGGGCTTCCAACCATAACACCCCACCCTGTAGAGAATGGCAGGCATCAGGGGTGTGACTTGGGATTCTTGCCTGTAATGTTCATACCATTCCACACCCTGCAGCCAGTGAGAGGCATCGAGGTATGCCTTGGACTCTTCAGCCCCAAAGTTCACCCCATTCTCCTATACACCACCCATCTCACTGTATTTC
Organism: Neoceratodus forsteri; assembly: GCA_016271365.2. Lineage (NCBI taxonomy): Eukaryota > Metazoa > Chordata > Ceratodontiformes > Ceratodontidae > Neoceratodus > Neoceratodus forsteri. The sequence continues at coordinate 142,062,007 of JADMNL010000027.1, forward strand.
CTGATGGAATGGGGTGCGCATAAGGGCCAAAAACTCCAAGGCACACCATGACACTTGTCAATGTCTGCACGGTAGGGTGTGGTGAAATGGCGTGGCCATTATGCCTGACGACCCAAAGGCACACCCCAGTGCCTGTCACTCTCTGCAGGGTGGTGGTGGGGTTGGCTTCAGTTCAATACTTCACTGCCATTTCTGTTATGCAGCTCTATAACTTCTACACTACCAATGCCAGTGCCAGCAAGCAAACATTCGGCATTGACAAATGCTAGTTGTTACAGTAACAGACAGGTATGGCATATGGTTTTATTACTGGTCTGCATTGAGGTCTTGCTGGTGAATTGTTTGTGATGCAGATGTTGTTTTCAGATAACCAGATAGTCTACAATTATCCCCTCCAACCACCCTGTACCATGTATTTCATCACACAGTATAAACAAAATCTGTTTTAAGACTTGACCAACATTGAATATTGGCTGGAAAGGCAGATGAGCTCTACCATCTAAACAACAAACCCATGCCGGTCCAAGTTTAGACATCTAATCAATGTACCTACTGTAGCTTGCCAGAAGAAATGGTTCATTCTGGCATAAAGGCAACCTCAAACAACCCTTGTGTTCATTCAAGCATGACATCCCCATCTCCATGTGTTGACTGGGGCCATCTATGTAACTGAAATCGGGTTACACACCTGTGAAACCTAAACTCAAAGCGGTACGTGAAACAGTATCCTGATAAAGTGTCTCAACATTGGGTAGCTATATTGAACATATGAAACTACTATCAAAAGTCTGACTGACGCATTGACATAAATTGTAGGGCTAAACACATTGTGATACTTAACTTAAAAAGGATATCATTTTTAATGTAACATCTCTTGTACAATCAATCATATACACATATTCATTGAAAGTAAATACTACCTGTTTGCAACTAAATTGCAAATATAGTCCTCACACAGCATTTTCTTTGATTGGATGTTCATTGTTTGGACATAAAGGAGGCGGTACATTTATATTAGAAGTTTGTTGTGATGTCATTACACTCATCAATTCTTCAGGCAGATTTGAGACGTCATCTGTGAATGACACCAACATATAAAACCAATCAACTGGTGCCTTTTTACTGAATATTACACATTATATCTTTAGTACATGAGTTAGAGTGTCAGCAGTAGTGTTTTACTAAGAGTAAGATATGTCACATTCAGATCAACACAATATCTGACATTGTAGCATCAATTTCTTACATAGAAAGCCTGCAACACTTGAGACAAAACTGTTACGTAAAGATAGGTTGCATCGATTATCATTATTAAAGTTACGTTTATCATTGTTGTCAGATTTGCCTATCCGAGAAGTCAAATTAGTGAATTTTATGATTGATGGTAGATGCCTGCTGCACTGCTAACATCTCTGTACTGAAACAATATCCAACATATGATATTTATCAGCATTAAGGATTTGGCTGACTCAATGTTCTTACTCTCAGAATCTGAATTTATGGCATTTTAAAGTATGCGGAAGGTCTCTCATTATGTGAGATAATAAAAATTGTTGCTAGTGGTAACATATGCCGATATTCCTGTTTCCTAGTAATGGTTCAGTTAGTTGGCACTTTTTAGAAGTTCAGCACAGTGAATACCCTCTGCCTGTTTTATAACTCTTACATAAAGAACCATCATTTGAACAACCACAACATACCTCATTCTTTGCATTGCTAAAGTAATGTTGTGAGGTCATTTATATTTTTTGTTGCAGATTTGAAGTTATGAAAAATAATATTAAATGAATCAATCGACACCTGTTTAAAGTGATTATTACCATATGTACAGTCCTTGGAAACCTTCATAACGATATGCCCACCGTGTTTAAACTTTGCGTAAATGATGTTAAAAACCTTCTTGCCTTTTCTATTAATGTACTGTTCTCTTGAAGAATTCTCATTGTAGTGCAGAACAGACAAAATCAGTCTGAGTATTAAGAATAAATATAAGAGGTGTAACTATTATGTTAATAAAACTCACGCATTTTATTTTTGTTTTATTACCTTCCTTTTTTATATCAATAATTATACAGTGGGTCTAGTAAAGCAATAATCTGATTGGCTGAATGGTACAGTTAACCCACTGTGAATCCTAGCATGAACCATTGCAAAAGGTGACAGTCAGCCTCATATGTGGCCTGCACTGTTTTACAATCATTCTACACAATAAGGGCCCGTAGCACTCCATCTACAAAAATATGACACAACGACGTGTTTCGAATCTCGATCTATGTAACCAGCCAGTCACCAACCACCTCACTTATTGGTCGATCTCCATGCCAATCCAGCTCTGTCTCTGCTCCATTGTGTTTTGGATGTGCTCCCACTCTGTAACGGTCTCTCTCTCTCTCTCTCTTTCTCTTATAAATTGTAATTTAAAGAAAATGTAAATGTTAAAAAAGTGCAAAAGAATTTCAACCCAAGTGAAACCATTGCTGTGACTCCATGAGTGTCATAGATGAAAAAAACACCATGCTGGATACCCAGTACACCGATGTCTCCCACAGCATCTGACTCCGGAACAATATCAACACTCCATCAAAATTTGTTTTTGGTTGGCACATGATGAAATGCAATGATAAATCAACTATAAAACAGAATACAATTAAATTTAAAAAAATCTTTATCTTTTTATGCAACACAATAAAAAAAAGGAAAATTCATTTAATCACAATATACCACTTCAGGGTATGGGTTATGCTGGGATTTACCTACATCTGATGAGGTTCACTCATTTGGCCTGCGGCCTCATGACCAAACCATACCAGTCATTAGTAAACACCAACATGACCCTCACCCTGATGTGGTATATAGCATAAATCAAACATACAAAACATGAAGTATACCATATCTTTGACATGATACAGCAGTTTTTCTTACTATGCATATTTACTGCAGTGTGTTACAATGAGATCATTTATATGTAAGGTGATACATTCAATGCCTCAACATCATACAGTTTAATCTTGTACAGTATGCATTACCTCCCTCGTTATTCTCTATCTCGACATCATGTAAATGCTCTGGAAATGTACACATTACACAAAGAATTGTACCTGCTTTTCATCCCCATTAAAGAAAAGTTATAAAGTTTGGGTGCAAAATAATTAATTACAGAATGAAATGCTTCAATTGATGAAGTCTGCCCATAAGGAGATAATTTCCTAATATCTTTAACATGCCTTTTATACTGTGAAGAGTATCTGTAATCTTAGTAGTTGCTTTTGAATATTTTAAAAGAGAAAAACAGATAACAGTGAAATTATGACTGACCTGCTCATATGTAACATAGAAAAATAGAAACATAGACTTTGATGGCAGATAAGGACTGATTGGCCCATCTAATCTGCCCATTTCCCTACCTATTGGATAAGCTGCAGATCCTAGTCAACCAGCAGCCTACTTTCTCCTTACCCCATCCTACCCCCTCCCACTATAATTGCCTTATGCCGGTCCCATGCATTCTTGAATTCCCCACTGTTTTTGACCTCACAACCTCCTCAGGAAGGCTGTTCCATGCATCTACCACCCTTTCTGTGAAAAAGTACTTCCTCACTTTGCCCCTGAGCTGATCCCCCATCTTCAAATTGTGCCCTCTTATTCTTGTGCATCTCTTTTTCTGAAATATGCTGTCCTCTTGGCCTTTGTTCATTCCCTTGAGATACTTGAAGGTTTCTATCATGAGGGAATCTTGTAGCATTACACTTGAGGAAACACAGTGTGAGTGAATTGTATTTTAACAAGACAGCAGTAAAAACAGTGTGGCTTGGCAGTTATCTCTGATCTCCTCACTATGAGGGGTCAGAGCTGTGGAATCTCACTGCTGCACAGTAGGTGTAGTTTGGAAAGCCCTTAGAGCTACCAGGCACTTCTAGCCTGCTTTTTTAAAGGTAGACTATTGGTGTAGTGCAAGTAAAAGTTAAGTTTTAACTTAGCTGAACACTCGAAGTGGGTGCTGACATCACTTCCAGTTCAGTGCTGTAAAGCCCAACCTACCAGTGAGTGGAGGTGAGTGCAGGGTGGAGGTGAAGCAGGCAGAGGCAAGCATTGTCTGCCAGCATCAGCTGGGGAAGAGTGGAAAGGGCCAGAAGTCATAATAGCAGAGGAACAACTTGACCTAGTTGGACAACCCTGAAAACAAATAATGAATAATCCAGGGGATCCCTCAGAAGAACTGCTGCAGATTTTATGTAAAGAGGGAGCCCTTGTACACTGCCTAAAGTGCAAAATGTATGCAGAAACCATACCTACAAGTCACACAAAAGCATTTACATGTATTAAATGTAAAACGTATTCCATGTTACAAACAAAATTAAATGATCTAGAAAGGAAAATTACTAACTTAGAACTCAGTAAAACATGACATGACAACATAGGATAATCAAACACTGCCAAACAAAATGGTAAAAGAGCAAGTCAGGACAATCCAGAAAATGCAGACCCTGAAAGTGAATTAAGGAAAACTAAAAAAGGAAAGGAGTGTGAACACTTGACCAGTCAAAATGAATGGCACACTGTTAACCATGGTAGAAGTTGCAAGAAAGGCAGAAGAGCTGAGGTGCATAACTTATAAACATCAAATAGATTTGAAATATTCACAGACATGGAGACAGAACAACCTGTAAATAACCATGTTAGTCCATGTATACGAGAAATGGTAGATCTGGGTGATTCCATTATCAGTGCGACACGGTAATATGTGAAGGAGCTAAACAACATAGAATGGTTCTCTGCTACCCAGGATCTAAGAAAAAGGATATAGGTTCACTTCCACCTAGTATTGTAAAACCTTTTGAAACTAGTCCCATGGTAACTCTACATGTAGGGTCAAACGACGTAGGATATAGCCATGAGAAGGACATATGTCATGATTTACTAGACACAGCTAAGAAACTTAAAAATTTGGGAGCGGAGGTTATTATCTCAGGCATATATCCCAGTACTGACACTGTAGTACAGCATGAGAGGGGAGCTGCACTTCTGAAGTGCCGTCTTTCGGGTGAGATGTTAAACCAAGGTCCCATCTGCCTGGATTGGTGGTAGTTCAGGTGGATGTTAAAGACCCCATGGCACTTATTGAAAAGAGTAGGAGAATTTTTATTAAAATCATATAATACATAATAACTTATAAAAAATAAACATCCAATATAAGCATTAATGTAAACAAAAAAAAAGGAAAACCATGAATTCAATCATCTGAAAAAAGGGACTATCCTGTGTCCCAACATAAAAATACAGTCCTCAAAAAGGAAATGGAAGAAAAAAAACAAAAAGGTCTGCACAATAATCACTGCACAACTTATAGGTAAAGAAAAATTCAAAAAACACATATGAGTGCAACACCCCATATTGAAAAGATGTAGAAACATATCATAGAATGAAGAACACAGTGTATACAAGGGCGAAAGGCAGTAACTTAGCCATAGTGATAGTCTCATCCAAAAATCCTAAAACCCAAATGTTACCAAAAACCCCAATACCTTTCCCAAATGTTCCTTTTTAAGATTTTCCTTTCACCTTCACGGATATGTTCGATGTTGCTTCTAATTCTGTTGTATAAATCACCCGGAGATATATATTTTTGTTGAAATAAAAAGCAACACCGAACTTGCCATATCCAATACAAAATAATCACTGCAATCAAATTTAGAGTACTAGAGTTATATCGGTCCCATGTAGGAGGGAAAAGACCAAAAAACAATGATTTAGCATCCCATGAATTCCATAAATTAGCCCAATGCCTCCGCCTCCAGATAACCAAAATTGAATAGCAAATGGACATTCAAAATATAAATAATTCACTGTTTCAATATTCTGAGGACAGAACTCCCAAAAACAAACTCTGTCTACTAACTTTTTATGCTTGTGATTCCCTCTAGTATTAATTTTCTCATGTACTCCCAGCCAAACAATATCCCACATTGCAATGGGTATCCATTTATTAATTAAACGATCACCAATGTGTTGTTTTTCCAGGTCCGTAAATGCCGGAAAAACATTTTCAGAAAAAAAGGTATCCAGAATTACCAGGTACAATTTTTTCCTTTGAAATTCTAGAACCATCTGCCATGTAATTTTCCAATTTTTAATTAAATCAGAAACTAAAGACCAGTCGGATGATAAATCATATTTCCTCGCATTTTTATGAATAAAAGAATTTCTCTGCCATTCCTGCAAAATATCCCTCAATTGAGATAAAACCACCCCTACCCATTCATTATCTATCTGTTGACAAACTGGTTTAACATTCAAATATAAAAAAATTGAAAAAAAGAAGACAATTGCCTGAAGCATCCGAACACCCCCGTATTTGTAATCTAAATACAAAATGTTCCATTTGACTGGGTTCAACTGACTCCCCCAGAAGCATGAGAAAAAAATACTTAACAGGGGCACAAAACATTTTTTTGAAGGGGAAATATATGACTGACATGCAGAAATAAGGGTAGAAACTCTGCAGCTGCTATACAGTTTATGCCATTGGTCATAATGTACAATTCCTGTACTGTTCTCTCAGGTATATTACCTTTATATAAAATAAAAAAGAACTATAATTTCAAAAAGAAATAAGGGTAGAAGAAAAGTTTTAATTAAATACACCTTTTTTTCTTCCCCATGGACCACTTATCCCATGTACTAACCCTTTCTCTACCTTTATTAATTTGAATTTCCCAATTATAGAGTGCCGTATCCTGTACTCCAAAATATAACCCCAAAATCTTATGCAGAGAATCTACCACTCGGACACCTCCCAGGTAAGTATCATCATCCTGAAACCTCTGCAAATTAAAGCAAATGCTTTTATGGAACTTCAAACAAGAACCAATACACCTCAAAAAAAACAGTAAGTCTAGACATAACAAGTGACCAATTCGTTTAGATGGGACTGCTACGCACAGATCATCTGCATAACAGATCATCTTAATTCTAAGCAATCCTACCCTCCCTACACCTGGTAGAAGTGGGGATCTCTGAATCACACGAATAATGGGATCTAGGCTTAAAATAAACAATAAAGGACTTAACGGGCAACCTTGCCTAACCCCTCTTTGTATATAACAGGGTTTCCCTAGCCATCCATTGACCAAAGGTCTAACAAAAGCCAAGGAATAGCACATACAAAGCCAGTTTATAAATATGCTTGGAAGGCTAGCCAAATAAACTCCTGTGAAACATAATCAAAAGCCTTAGTCTGATCAAAGCTAAATAAATATCCTTTACACTTTCCTTGTTGCCCTTGAAAAAATAACTCATGTATCAAAATCAAGGCATCCTGAATTGATCTACCTGGGACCGAACAATATTGAGAGGAATGAATTAAGGAAGGTAATAGAGTTTTTATCCTATTTCCTAATAATTTTGTAAAAATCTTAAAATCGGAATTCAGTAAGGTGATAGGCTTCCAATTGTTCAAATCCTCCTTATCACCTTTTTTAAACAAAAAAAATCATTATACCCTCATACATACATTCTGTAAGCCGATCCTCCTCTAAAAAGACATTAAAAACCAATAACAACTGTTCGGGAATCAAGCTCCATAATTTTTTATTAATTCCAGGAGGTAAACCATCAGCCCCGGGTGCAATCATATCTTTAAGATCTGCCATCACTAGTTTCATTTCCTCTAATGAAAAGGGTTTCAACAAGTTCAGTTGTTGCACTTGGGTCACCTGAGGCAAATCAGCTACCTGTAATAATAATGACATATCCTGAGTGTTCATAACAGGGATCTGGAAGGTACATGTAATATAGTCCGCTATACAAATCAGGATGTCCGAAGTTCCTCTAATGGTCTGGCCTTGCTCATTTACAAGGCTATCTATTTGTTTATTGTGCATTCTAGTTTTACAATTTTCATATGGATTAACTCGATGTTTGTTTCCAACCACTCCAAATTTTTGTTCAAAATCCAATGATTTTTGTCTATTATATTGAAGTTTGAGTTCCCTGATACGATCCCCATAATCACCCTGTGAATCATGCATCCTAGAAAATAAGTAATATAATTATTGTCTGAGACAATCAGCTTGATGATGCTGTTTATCAGACAGAAATCTAGAAAATGTTGAAAAATAATTATGAATGCATTCTTTTGTATCCACCCACCAGTCTATCAAAGAATCATAAAGAAAACACACAGTCCTGCTATCCTCAATCAATTCCGAAAATCCTTCATTGAAACCCTCGTGCTCGAATAACTATACATTGGCTCGCCACACACCTGGACCATTAAAGAAAAGGGAGACAGATTAATTTGTAAACCAATCAGGTTATGGTCAGACGATTCAACAGGTAGCACTCTGCCCATAAACAGCCCAATAGATTTGGAACATAAAAAATAATCAATCCGAGATGTTAAGTTCCCTTTTGAAAAGGTATACCATGGATTCCGTGAAAAAACATCCACCAAATCAGCATCCGGAACTATCTGCCTCATTTCATGTACATCACAGTGTATTTTTTTGTTCGGTTTGTGTACCAGATCAATGTTAAAGTCCCACCCCCCCAGATAACAAGTCGAGAAGTAAACAAATGTGGCTTAATTTTTTTCAATAATGCTATCCTTGCGGCTTTTTGCTGTGGAGCATAAATATTTATAAATCTATACCTAATCTCCTGCCAAACCACATCTAACAACATTACCCTACCAGGTTCTACATCCACCACTTTCTGGAGAACAAACCCTTGTATTTGAAAGCAGAAACCAAGACCAGAACATTGCTTCTGACCCAAAGACCAAAAGGAGGGCCCCACCAACCACTCCTTTGAGGCCTGCTCAAGATCATGAATAGTATACATCTGGACATCCTGTAAAAAATACACATCATATGGCAGAGATTTTAAAGTCAGAAAAGTCACCTTCCTTTTAAAAGCCGATCTAATGCTATTAACATTAAGGCTAGCTAACGAAAAGGAAGTCATAATCAGAGTTCAATGAAGGAAGGAGGTGAACAACAAAAAAAAATAGAATGCAAAAGTAAACCAATCATTTTTTTTTTCCGAGAACGAGTGCTTCTTCTTTTAACCCCCCCCCTCACTGAGGAATCCACTACTTGAGAGGGGGTTGCCACCAAATCAGCCTGGGAAGAAGGGACCGGTAGTTCCAGGTCATCACCGTCCATAATGTCTCCCCAACTTTGCAGAAGTTCATAATGGTTCTCCAAGGAAACCGGCTGTACTGGTTTCTCCTTTATACAAGTATTGGATTTTGTTTTGGCCATGACTGGTTGGAAGTCAGATTCCAAATCTTCTCCAATTTCCTCAATCTCAACCACTTGGGGGGGGGTGGAATAACTGGGGCTAGAGGAGAAGGAATGGTTGGATGTGAAGGTCCGGGGGGGGCCATCGGAGGTTCCTGAGTCTGAAAGACTTCACCACTTGAGCCCCGAAGATCAGGCGCAGGCCACTGGAAAGACTGAGCAGTACCCCTATCAGTCTCCAGGGACCCAAAATTTGTGGCTATCCCCTTGTGTTTCTCCCCTGATGCTTTAGCCTTGACAGATTTAGAGATGTATAAATCATGTTCCATAAAGTCCACAGAATTGTGGGCAGCCCAAGAACGAGTAGTAAACACATGGGGATCATCACCACACAGATTGCAGGAAGGGGGAACAGTACAAGTCATGACTGAATGCCCCAGTGTACCGCAGGCAGCACACTTAAGATGGTCACAGTCCGAGTTCAAGTGTTTCAGGGAACCACACCGACAACATGATCGGGGTTGACCAGGATAAAACAAGATCCCTCTATCCCTCCCAATATAAAAACAATTGGGAAGGTGGTGGATACCATCTTCTGACATTTTCAGCTGAATTGTAAATTTCCACCCCCCCCGGTCCAAAAGCCATTATCGTCAATTAAGGCATGTGGAATGCCATTCACAGTACAGTGCTTCTCTAGCCAATAGATAATGTCTAAAACATTTACCCATTCATTCCTAAACAAAACAGTAATAACTTTTGCTGTAGGTCTAGTAATAGGAATGACCACAAAGGGTTTCCAGATCGGATGCGATCGCACTTCATAATATACCACCCAAAATGTGTCCAACATACCAGCAGAGTGCAAAGAAACGTCAAAGTAATGGTCCCCGAAGTATGAATAAAAGCATTCACATCCGAAGGTTTAAAGTGCAAAGAATCAATAATAAGGCATTTGCCTACATAATTACGAACCGGTGGTAGTTCTAAACCCCCTCGGTAATAAATCCTGGCCACAAAGTGTTTTCTAGCAGGTACATCAGGCTTTTTAAATAACGATGCATAGTTATCTTGTTGTTTGTTCATACCCACACTTATGCCAGGAAGATCAGAAGATTGCTTGGAAACCCCTTGAGCAGAGGTGGAGGGCATACCAGGGGGTGGCAACTGATATTCAGGGTTAGAGTCAGAAAGCACCAACTGTATAGGGTTTACCTTAGAAGTACCATCTAAAGACACACTAGGCAGTGTACCTGGCCTCCCCATGCTGGCGCCTGGTGCAGTTCTCTGTTCTGCAGAAACCACACCCTGAAACTCCTCCACGACCGCGGAATGCCGTACTCCAGATATTACCTCCTGGATCATCTGATTCATGTCCTGGACATCAGGTAAATCCTCTCTCTGTAGAGAATCCATACCGCCCGACAAAGGAAGTCCCGGGCCCGGCACCCACTCCTTCTGATCCCTAACCCATCCCGCAGTCTCCAGCGCCAACTCGGGTGACCACGAAGAGTCATGTGCTGTAAACAGAAAAGGAAATGAGTCAGTAACTCCCTCCATAACCACAGGCTCTGACTGTTCCAGCAGTACACCTTCTGAAACATCCAGCAAACTTTTCTTACCAGTACCAACCCATGTCAGTGGACTGCACGCAGTTCGCTTTCTCTTTTTATCATCCTCAGTAATACCATCCATAAGGTCAACACTTGCCTTCATTAGACGCTGCTCCTCATCCTGTATTGTTGTCTTACTTCCATCAGGAATCAACAAACTTACTGAAGTAGCCACACATTGTTGATCCAAACCAAGTTCTCCAGACTGCTGCAACACTACATCCTCGCTCTACCCGACCTGGGACATACAGAGACCTCACAGACCATCTCAGAGGCCCCTACTGACAAGAGTAGGGGAATTTCCCCAGTGTCCTGGCCAAATTTCCCTCATTCACTAAATATAACATCAACAGTTTAATCTGGTTCAAGGTCAGTTGGCATTCATCTGTATTCCCTTCCCCCAGGTCATGCCTGAAAATAGGCAGGATTTGTCTAGTGCAATTACCCAGTCAACAAAAACTAAATGAATAAATAAAAATAAATGAATATTACCTAGCCCAAATGCAAAACAAGAAACAAAGTATACTATTTTCCGAATAAATACTAGATTAAAAAAGTAGACTGCAAAAGAACATATTAGATTTATTGACTCTTGGTCACACTTTGATAACAAATTTCACCTTTTTAGTAGAGACAGCTTACACCTAAATGACAAATGGACATACATACTAACAAGACTAATTAAAATCAACATGGAAAGCATGTCTTTAAATTAATAAAGTAGGGAGTTATGGTACTCCCTGAAACAATAAAACAGTCAGCCCAAGCATTAAGAATAACTAAAATACCTGAGAAGAAGTATTCTCAAAAAACCAAAAAAACAGACAGAAAAGGCACCAAACACAAACAATAAACCTGCCAATAATATGTACTAGGGGGCAGGGAATGACAAATTTCAAAATGGCATGGTAGTCCAGGACAAGTGGCCTTGGCAAAAATGGTAGTCCCTGAGTTCTGAGTGGTAGTCCAGTGTATTTCAACTGAAATTTTCAACCGACTTAATAGAAATAAGTTAAATGGTGTGGCAGGGTTTGTATTTACTATTATTTCACAGTAGGATGGATATAGAGATGTAGAAGATCATCATAAATCAGGAAAAACAATATTTTGTTGTTTTCATATATTTTTCTGTTAATACAGGAGGGCAGTACAGGGCAGGCAAAAGTCTGTATTAGATAAGACTGGAGAAATGTTACAGAATTAGTTGCCAAGCCATTGGTCAAGAACGTAAAATGGTCATTAAGGACTAAGCCAGGAAGAGGATGATGGAGCACTGGGAGCAGGAGTACTAGCATCAAGAAGATCATCAGCAGAAGCAGTTAAACCAGAAGAAGCATCAGCTGCAACAGCATACCCACGAACATGTTGAGTGCCTGGACCAGAGTGCAGTCAGTGGTTAATTGCTAGATCTGGATCAAAGCCATGCAGTTCAGGACCTTCTACTGCTATCTGCAGGAGAGACTGTAGTGAATCATCAACCAGCCTTGTCCTGATTTTTGCTTTGATTAGGTTCTGAACAGAAACAATTCTCTCACATTTTGCAGTTGATACACTCATTGCCATGAATATTTCGACTAGATCAAGAATGTGTGTAATCTGGGGTGGTTTTTCTTTTAGTAATCTGGTATACACCTGCAAATAAGGTTTTTCAATGGCAGATTTCAATAGTGTTTTAAATGCAGCATACTCTGACTTTGTATGTTCCTGCTGTTCCTCCGTGAAAAAATGAAAACACTCAGCCAAGTTTGCAAGTTCGGAGCTCCCAAACACCGCTAGCTGGTCTCTTGGCAGATCAAACTGCTTAAAATCTAAGCAATTGAACCATTTGAGAGGCACCTCTGAGATATTTTTAAATCTGTTGTCAATGTACGTTATTGCTGCATTTATTAAGGTCTGCAGTTGTCCATCTGTCTCAAAATTGATTTCTGGGCAGTAGCCTTTGAGTGGGAAATGAACAGTCTTCTCCTCCCTTCCCCTCTTTGTCACAGTATACTCCATACATTTCTGTTCTGGTTTGCAATGGCCAAGGAAAGCTGCCATGTATTTCCCTGGCATGGTTTTCAGTTCCATAAGCTGGAGTTGGCAGGTCTCAACAAGTTGTGGAACTTCCAGTATTACTATGTCAACTCTTTGAAACTGCAGTGACAGATTTTTTTGTATTGGCAGGAAATCTTGCAGTATATGACTAGCTTTTACAAACTGCACACTCTGTGCTTCTTTTAAGAGGCCCTTTGTTTTTGAACCTTCATCGCCAGCAGCCAAAGGTGCATGTTCTAGGTATTGTACAAAAGTAGGTAGGTTAACCTGAACTGCATGTACTGAATGTAACCTACTGGCAAGGAATCTCACTTGTTAAATTGCACTAAAGTGCACCAGATCTGTATCCATCACATTAGCAATTTCTTGTAGCGCTCTCATTTTTTAATGTTTTCTTGCACGCATGCGCAAAACGGTTATGTGATAAGCAGGAGGAGAAGCGGGTTGTGGATGCGGCACTGTGGCAGCCAACACTGGCACTGCATTTGTGGGCTTGGCACTGTTCACAATGCAGTCCCAGTGTCCTGATGACACTGGTTCTGCAGAAGTGCCACCAACTTGAAATGATTTGGCTGCTGCAATGAGGGGTCGTCTTGTCATTGCAGCATCAGCCATTCCTCTGCAATGAGGGAGCGACCCATCATTGCAGGACGATACCTTGCCTGGTGTAACATGTCCGTAAACATGGTGGCAGCTGAAAGCCGACTGGCTGGGGTGTCCAATCCCCCTGTTGGCATGCCCCTGGCCCAGTTTGTTTGTTGACAGGGGAGCCCACTTCACGTTGGCATAATGCCCCCCTTTGTTGTTTGCCGAGGGGGGTGCCCAATCCTCCTCGGCATCATGCCCCCCAAACAGTCATTATTTGCCGATGGGGGGCCCAATCCCAGTCAGCCCAAGTTCCCCCACCCCAAAAAGGCCCACCAAAGTGTGCAGAAAGCAAGCATGCAAAAAAAAAACCTTCCTGCAACATCTTTTATTTTTCTCCCTGAAAGAAAGGAAACAGTCCCACGCCAGTCAGGTCCCCTCTCCCAACCTGCATCCACCCACTGGGCACCCTACCTTCCCACACCCTCCCTCACCCCATACTTACCTCCGGAGTCTGGCGCGCCAATCTTCGGTGGACCGAGAACACATCTGCATGCTTCAAAGCCGACCGCAAACTGAAGAAATGTTGGTAAGTTGTATAATGGCATAAATACGGGGTTTTCAACTTTGGTGCATATCTCGGGGATTTTTGGGAATTTTGGCATCAAATTTTCAACATAGGGTTATCGGGACCCCATCTCATGAATTCAGTCACTGTCATGGCATTATTCTGTCCTGAAAGGTGATTTTGTGGTCACTGTGTGGAATCACCTTTTGGGACTGATTAACAAAATGACAGTGCCACTGTTCATGAAGTGGGCTGTCAAAAAACCTATGTTGCAAATTTGGTGAAAAAAATCCAAAAAATCACTGTTTTACGAGCGTGCATTGTGCAGTTTCCATGCATGCTTGTAACTTTGTGAATTTGTAATATTTTCACTCCAGGTTTTCAACATTGGCATTTTCCACACCTCCTTATGAAGACTACAGCTGTCATTTTTCACATCCTGGCCGAAATGTGTTTTCGCACTTCCGGCACAGAATAGCATGGTCACTGTGGGAAATCAGTGTTTGGGACACATTAAGAAAATCACAGTGACATTGTTCATGAGCAGAGGTCCTAAAATGCCTTTGTTGAAAATTTAGTGACGAAAGTCCATAAAATGATTGTGTTACGAGTGTGCATTGTGCAGTTTCCACACACCCTCATAACTACGCAAATTTGTAGTATTTTCACTCCAGATGTTCAACACTGGCATTTTTTTACACCTCTTTATGAACAGTACAGCTGTCATTTTTCACATCCTAGCCAATTGTGTTTTTGCATTTCCAGGGCACAATAGTGCGGTTGCTGTCAGAAATCAGTGTTTGGGACAGATTAGGAAAATTACAGTGACTCTGTTCATGAGCAGAGGTCCTAAAATGCCTATGTTGAAAATTTGGTGACAAATGTCCATACAATGACTGTGTTACGAGCGTGCATTGTGCAGTTTCCATGCACCCTCGTAACTTCACAAATTTGTAGTATTTTCACTCCAGATGTTCAACATTGGCATTTTTTCACACCTCCTCATGAACAGTACAGCTGTCATTTTTCATATCCTGCCCGAAATATGTGTTTACACATCTAGCGCAGAATAGCGTGGTCGCTGTGGAAAATCAATGTTTGGGACAGATTAAGAAAATCATAGTGACAGTGTTCATGAGCAAAGGTCACAAAATGCCTATGTTGAAAATTTGGTGAAATAATTCCACTAAATGACTGTGTTACGCGCATGTGTTGCGCAGTTTCCATGTATGCTCAGAGGTGCAAGCACTTTTAATATTTTCACTACAGATTTTCAATATTGCCATCTCTTCACACCTCCCTATGAATGGTACAGCTGTCATTCTTCACATCCTAACCCATCTGTGTTTTCATACCTCTGGCGCAGAATGGCACGGTCACTGTGGGAACTCAAAGTTTGGGACACATTAACAAAATCACACTGCCACTGTTCATGAGAAGAGGTCCCAAATGCTTTCATGAGGTGGGGTCACAAAAAGGTCATGTTGAAAATTTGCAGTGCAAATACCAACAAACACCTGGGGCATTAGAATTTCTAACCATAACATCCCACACTGTACAGACTGACAGGCATCAGGGGTGTGCCTTTGGATTGCTGACTGTAATGCTCATGCCATCCCACCCCACCCCTCAGCCAGTGACAGGCATTGAGGTGTGCCTTGGACTCTTCAGCCACAGAGTTCACCCCATTCTCCTATACTGCACCCATTTCAGTGTATGTCCTTTTGGAATGGGGTGACTGTAAAGCCGAACACCCCAAGGCACACCTAAACACGTGTTGGTGCCTGCATGATAGGGTGAGGTGACATGGCATGAATGTTATGGGTGATGACCCAAATGCATACCCCGATGCCTGTCCACCTCTGGAGGGTGGAGGTGGGGTTGGCATGAAGTTTAATACATCACTGCCATTCCTATTCTGCATCTGTCTAACTCCTGCATTTCCAATGCTAATACCAGCAAGCAAACATTCAGCATTGACAAATGCTTGTTTGGACTGTATGATAAAATTTAAATATTCCCTTGAAAGTACTTTCGAGCTTTGATACAAATGGATTTTTTTTAACACATCAAGAACTGCCAGGTCTAGCTTGTGGGCAACAAAGTGCTTCGCAATTATTTGGGGACAGTATTATGCAACTTTGCTATGGTTCCTCATCTTTCACCCATCATGACACTGGCCCCATCAAAATTTGCTGAAATAAGGAGAGGCCCTGGATTGTTAATATTTTGTAGGTTACTGAGGGGAAGATTAACTGACTCCAATGCAGTCAATATTGTGTGAAATACACCTTCTGCATGTGCATGTTCTAGTAGCACAGCTAGGATAAGCAATAAACAAACCTGTTTTGAGTTTGGTTCAACAAACCACAGGAAAACATTTTCCCACTCAGTTATACTGGAATCTGTACTGCCATCAGCAGGAACTGTCACATACTTGACATCAGTAAGAGTCTGCATCTGGGTTCTGGATATAACTGCTGAAATAGCATTGCAAAAGTCCTTGGCTCACTTGTCGTTAGTTTAACAGTGTCAGTGGCTCAGTAGGTAGCACACTTGCTTCTGAGGCCGGTAGATCAGAGGGCTGTGGGTTCAGTTCCCACATCTGGCACTTGGGTTAATATCCCAGTACTGACACTGTAGTGCAGCATGAGAGGGGTGCTGCACTTCTGACGTGCCGTCTTTTGGATGAGACATTAAACCGAGGTCCCATCTGCCTGCATTGGTGGTAGTTCAGGTGGATGTTAAAGATCCCATGGCACTTATCGAAAAGAGTAGGGGTAAATTTTATTCAAAACAAAAATCGTGATACATATACATCATACACCCACAATAATAAGGCCCATTTCTCCAATCCATACAATACTGCCAAAGAATTGTAAGAAGGAAAACAAAAATTAGACTTGTGAAGACATACAGATAAAAAAAATAGCATTACAAGCTTGAAGAACCACACAAATTATAACACCAAACTCTGGATATGTCTCCTTATCCTCAAGGGCTCCAAATAGGTCACCTTGGTTCTCTTTATCTATAGCTTGTGCAGTTTGTTTTATAATTATTTCACTATGACATTCAATCAAGTCTCAGTTGTGCCTAAGCTGGTAATCCAGGTCATATTTCCCCATAACTCTAATACATCCCTCTGGGATAGGTTACTACATTCTGTAATATACACAAGTATGTACATCGTTTACAATTTTCCCACATAATTCCATGAAAGAGCTCTCTTTCTGTTACAGTGTGAACAAACACATGACCATTCAAATGTTTCATTTAATGGTAACAAACAATAGGTGAAGTGTACTTAAATTCCACTTCCTCCAATCTGGGGAGACATAACCATACATTATGTTTTCATATGTTATCTTCTTAAACAAGGGCGCACCCCAGGCCTCAGCTATGTATTCCCAAAACCCTTCAACGAAGGAGCACTGGAAAAAAAGGTGCTCAATTGTTTCTAAAACGTTAATGCATCGTAGTCTACTGCATATTCTTTCTTGGAGCTGTTTATGTTTTTGATTATTTTTGATATGTATCTTTTCGTGGCACGAGAGCCAGTGAAAATCCCATATATGAACTGGAATCCTTGGGTTACGTAAGAGGCTTTGTAATGAGTTTTGAAATTGATCTGGGCATTTCTCAAATGGTACTAAGACCCCATATAGTGTGTTTACTAGAGTTTTGTATAAAACTTTATGTGAAGAGGCAGAGATAATCTGTTGGGTAGACACCCTCCATTGTTTTCACCTAAGAAAGGTGCCTCTAAGATACTGCAAACACTCAGGTCCTTTCAAGTTCCTTAGGGTATTCTGCTCCCATGAGTGAAACCATGTTTTATAATTCTCATACAACCAGGGCTCCCTTCCCTTACCAGCATTGATTAATAGAGGGTTTTAAATTATACATGAAAAAATGCTGTTGAAAAATAAAATGGGGTTAATCATATTCAAACCTCCCTCTCTGTTAGATAGATATAAAATATTCCTTTTTATGGGGTTAAGTCTGCTTCCACACATGTCTTGAAAGAATATGCTTATTAATGAAGTTTCAAGCTTTTTAGGGATTGGGAAGACATAGCTGAGATACAGAAACACTGGTATCAGGAAGGTTTTTATTAAAAATACCCTTTTCTTTTTTCCAATCTTATTTCTATTCCAGTGTGCTATTTTGTTTCTACCTATCTCCAGTTTTGCTTCCCAGTTTAAAACATCCATATCTATGGCCCCAAATTTTATACCTAGGATTGGTATAGGTGCTAATGTAAGTTGCAAAGGGCTTATCATGCCATCCTGCTGCATCATGTTCATCTGTTTTAACAAAGGGTCTATGAAAAAGGTATATAATAAGGGGCTTATGGGGCACCCCTGCCTAATCCCCTTTTAATAGGTATCATTGGCCCTCTTCTCTCATTTACTGTAGGTATGACCGTGGCAGTATTATACAGGGATTTGATCCAACCTATCACCTTTGGTGGTATCCTATAGTGATATAGGGCCAGATATTCAAAACTGTGCTCCCGGGCTAAAGTAGCACTGCCCAGCAGGCAAACATAGCCTGGAGCAAAACGCAAGATATATTCAAAAGGAATAGCCCGGAGCAAAACCTGCTGAATATAGCAAACAAAGGAAGTCGGGCAAACAGGGCCTGGAGTGCAGGGCATAAATAGCCCAGGAATAAGATAGCACTGAATATAGAAACAGGGAAGTGCACAGTGCCACTGCAGCCCATTAGACACTGAAGAAAGCTAGTGTTGCAGGTGGAGAGCATTGTGTGCGACTGCACAGAGATGTCTCACATCCACTGCAAACAACAATGTAAGCCACACACTGCAGAACTGTGCTATGCTGACGTGAGGTTTGCCCATGCTAACCCTGAGTACACAGTGCTAATGCATTAGCCCAGTCAAGCTGAATAGCCCAGGGCAAATGGGAGCCATATTCAAAGCTCCCATGCAAATGAGCCTACTTAGGTAATCTGTGGGCAAATAGGTACATTTGCATCTCATTATCTGCTGCTTAGCAGTCAGTACCATGCAGTTTGCCCGGTGCTACTGCATGGAGCACACAGCACAACCTATTGGTCGGAATGGTAGTACAAGCTGGATGCAGCAGGCCAAGGCATGCCCACAGCGTCCCCTGTTGGTTGGCAGGGAAGTACAGGCTGGAAGCAGCAGGAACTGTGTGCTGGCAGGCACAAACAGAGCAGACATCCTGCCCATGCAGCACTGCAAGCTGTACAACACAAGGTATGAATATAGGGAGAGAGAGAGAGAGAGACACGGAGGGAGTGATACCTATGTGTCACATAGCTAGACATACAACTGATATACACACACACAGGCATATTTATATCTATCTAGATAGAGATAGATATATAGATATATATATATATATATTTAGAGAGAGGGAGAGGGAGAGAGAGGGAGAGATAGTCACACACATGTCCACTGGCCATATGTGCCCTTGTAGATGCCCCCCAACAACATAGGCACCCTACGGCAGGTGTTGGTGGAACACAGTGGGGGGACCCACGAATGCATGAGACAAGCATAAGGCATGCCTGGTGGGGATGGATGGACATATGCTGTAGACTACTAGTGTGCAGCATATCCATACAGTAGGGACCTGGGCAGACTGGCTGGGCCAGGCTGTCCGCCCTGTCGTCATGGTCCCGCTCCCTGTTGCCATGTGTGCCTGTTGCACACCCTGGTAGTCTAGTGGTGCCCCCCAGCACATTTCCCGACTCCGATCCCCGTAATTTCAGAGAGATCCCTGGTAGTCTAGCAGCCCCCCTCCCCAGCAGCACCGCCCTTGCACATCCCACCTAGCAGCCATGAACAGAGCCAGCGACCAGCTCAGCCCTCCTCCACCACCACGGCGGCCGCCCGACTGAGGAATGAACAAGCTGTGCTGAACAGTGCAGCATTTAAATCCTCGAGACGGACGGCAATGTGTGTGAAACTGAGTGTCGCCGGCTCATTGTAACTGCTGGGTGGGATGTCTGGCGCGCTACTGAAACTGCTGTAACTACCAGATATAGGAACATGGGGGATTGGGTCGGGAAACGTAATGATGTTTGCTATGGGGAATGGGGGTCGGGATAGATGCTGGGAGGGTACCTCCGCTATTAGCGCTGCCTTAAGAGCAGCTTTTCTTCGGCGGTAACTAGCGCCACGCTACAGGTCATGCTAATGCCTGTAGCGTGGTGCTCTGATTTTGAATATGCCAGTGCGCTGGCATTCAGGGACCCTCCCCTCTGTCCCACCCTCTGCTTTCATTTTGGTTTAGCGTCAGTGCTAACACCTAGCGCTGGCGCTAAAGGTGCCTTTCAATATTGCAGTCGGGTGCAAAGTCGGCGCTAGTCCAGCGCAACGGCTATGTGCCCGGCACTGAGCTCTGAATATCTGGCCCATAGTGTTTCCCACAGGAAACAGTGGCTAATTGAATCGAAAGCCTTTCTTTGGCCCAAGGAAACTATGTATCCAGGACATATGTTTGAATAGCTTGTTGCAAATATTTCTCTAAGAAAGATGAGATGATTTTGTATTGTCCGGTTTGGAACAGCACAAGCCTGTTCTAGGGAAATTACAATGTCAGCTATGGGTAGTAATTTTTTTGTTAAGATTTTTGTTAAAAGTTTGCAATCTGCATTGAGCATGCAGATTGGCCTCCAATTGTTTAAATTGGTCTCATCCCCTTTTTTATGTAGAAAAATCAGACTTCCTCTGTTAAAATTTAGAGGGATATTGCCAGAGTCAAACATTGTGTTTAGGACTGCTGTAAGTTCATCATTTAGATGCTCTCCTATAATTTTATATAATTCATTGGGAAGCACATCTGGGCCAGGTGAGATGTTGTTTTTTAACTGTTTGATATTTTCTAAAACTTCTTCTTGTGTTATTGGCTTTTCTGCCTTGTTTAATATCTGGAGGGGAACATCTTGGACCTGTATTGTTTCTAAATAGTCTTGAATTTTCTGAGGGTTAGAGGAGATCTCTTCAAATAGTTTCATAGAGTAGTCAATGACCACCTGCATTATGTTCTTCTGTGATTGCTGTGAATGGTCTCCCGCGTCTACTAAACTATGCATAATCTTTTTGTCCACCTGCCTGCCATTATATTCAAATGGGGTTACCACTTGTGCAGTTCCTTGGGTCCCAAATTTGTACTGGTTATATAACTGTTCAGCTTTTTGCTGTAAAAAAAACCTCATTTCCTTTTGCACTAATTGGATCTGGGAACTAAGGTTTTGTCCTGTTGTATGTGAAATGGTTAATAAGTTTTGGAGATGGTGCCTCTGATGCAAATATTGCAGGTAACTGAGGTTACATTTCTTCTTGCTGTATTGCTTTAGTAATGATATTAAATCTAATTTTGTGTCCTCCCACCATCTTATGGGATCATTATAGCATATCCACACAAACTTTCTTGCTAATAAGAATTTTTCTATTGTATTAAGAAGCTCTCCATCTTTTAATAATGAGGTATTGAACTTCCATATTCCTGGACCCTTAAGGTCCAGGGGAGCACTACCTATTGTTATGGAGACTCTCCTATGGTCTGTGAATTCCAAAGGAGAAGCAGCAGTGTTTACAATCTGCAAGTTTGGGGACAAAAAAACATAATCAATCCTGGTGGCCAGGACCCCTTTTTGGAAAGTGGGAGTATGTTTTTTGGTGAATTCCAGGTAAGCATCCTTCAATTTTGCTGTCTGAATGGCTGTATTTAAGGAGCAAGGGTCACAACATATTTTTTGTAGTATTATACAAACTTATCCTGGTTACTCAGGCTACAGTTAAAGTCTACAGCAAATATAACTTGCTTTGATGTATGCAAGTATGGCTGGATGAGGGAAATTAGCTCTATTCTTCCAGTTTTCATCTGAGGTCCATATATATTTATCAGATGGTATGGAGTCTGGTCAATTGGGGCATCTAGTATTAGCACTCTTTCAGGGACCACATTGTATAGTTTTAGTAGCTTAACATTTATAGAGTGTACCAGAATGCCTACCCCTGTGTAGGTGTCCTGGCCAATAAACCAAAAAGCTGGTCCCTTTAGCCAATGTCTTTGGGCCTGTTTTATTTCAGACAGAGTATGAAATTTCACATCCTGCAAGAAGATTATACCCAAAGGCAGTGAAGCAAGAAATGCAAATACAATATTTCTTTTGTTGACTCTTTTTATGCTGTTTACATTAATTGTGTGGCATTCAAAATTAGTGTGGGACATGATTAGTTATTTGGAAGGAGGCACCAAATATTTTAATGTTACTACCCCTGATTTACCACTATTTTTTTCTCCCTGATCCCTGAGACCCTTTTACTTTCATCCTTGCTTTCCTCTTTTGGGATCCTCTGCCTTTTGTACTCAACTCAGTGTCAGTTGTCCCCTCTGGATGTGAGGAAGGGACTGAAGAAGTGTCAGAGTCTTCCCCTGATTCTTCTGATGATCCCTGCAAGATCTTATAACTGTTTGAAATCAGTGTAGGAGAAGTCCTGACTGTTTTTGAGGGTGGGGGGCTGCTTTTAGCTTAGACCTGGTAGATCTTCTAAAACCTTTTTGTACAGGTTCGGGGAGGGGCATTTCTGCTACTGCCAAGACATGGTCAGCTGTATTTTCTTTATTTGTTTCCTGTACCGGGGGGGCCGTTTGCTGACCCTGGGTTCTTTCCTGCAAGGGAAGGGATGATGATGATGTAGAAGGTTCTTCTGATTCATGAGTCTAAGGGGCAGGATTCATTCTGGACCTAAGTTTTGGTTTTTGAGCCTGGGAGAAGATAAACTACTGGTCTACCCCCCATCCCGGTGTTCCTGTTTATGTGCAGCCCAGGTGCAATTCTGGAATGTGTGCCCAAGTTCGTCACATAAATTACATTTGCATTCATTTAAACAGTTGGAACTGATATGACCTAGATCACCACAGAGATTGCATTTTACAGTATCTCACACACTGCTTAGGTGGGATGGATCCCCACACCTATAGCGGGCCTTAGGCTGTCCTGCATAGAAGAGCACCCCTCTGTCACGACCTAAAAAGAAAGAGTTCGGGAGGTGAAGCACACCATTATCATCTGATTTTAACAATACTTTAACCCTCCAGCCCCCAGTCCAAATGTTTTCAGTGTCCAAAATAGCCTTGGCCTCTCCTGTCACAGTGCATCTCATTTTCAGCCAGTACAGTACATCTGATAAGTCCACTCCTTCATTTCTAAATAGAATGGTGATAGTTTTGTATGCTGGCTTAGTCAGGGGAATGGCTAGAAATGGGATTCACAGTGCTGTACGCTTCAGAGAGTGGTATTTTGTCCAGAATCTCTCTAGACCTTTGGATGTTTTAAAGCTAACATCAAATGTTTTTTCCCTCGAGATGTGGATTAAACCATACACCCCGTGGGAGAAAAATTTCATGGAGTCCATAAGAAGATTCCTAGCTACATAAACTCGGTCTGGAGGTTCAGATAGGCCCCCAACATAGGAGAGTCTAACAGCGTTGCAACGCTTTTCAGGTAAAATAGGCTGTCGAAATAAAGAAGAAAATGTTTTTTTCTGTCTGTCTGGGATAGCATTCAGTGGTGTCTCAATCTGAATGTGTAGGGTTTCCTGTATTCTCATAGCTGTCTCTGTGGAAGGTAAGTTCAAAATTGGATTTTGGGTTAAAGCCAAGTCCTCTGGAATCACCAGAGGGTCACTGTTTTCAGTTATGTACTCCGTTGTGCATGTTTGAGCCTCTGTTTCAGTCTGAGGAGTAAGAGAGACAACATCTCCCGGTAATGGCATTCTAACAGGCAAGCAGCCTGAGACCCATTGCCCTGATTCAGACTGCTTTTCCCAACCTGTTCCCTGGAGAGCAGCCTCTACTGACCAGGGCCTTGCTTCTAGTTTATTTTTATTTTGTTTTTAAACAACATTCCATTTTGTGCAGTTAGATTGTCATTATTCAGGTTTGTACTTACAGGAGGAGGTATTTTCCTGGTCCCCGAAACACTCGCAGTCTCCACGCTACTTCCAGCAGCCAGCAGATCTTTAGGAACATTTAAACCTCTATCCAGCTGTTGAATACTGATAGCATCAGCTTTACTGCCAGCTTTAAGATGCCACATCTTCTGCATAAGGGAACATTTTGTAGCTAAGAACTTAACGTTCTTCTAAGTCCAGGATTTTCTGCAATTACTGTACTAGTCCTGTACCAGCGCCATTTTCTTCAGGACCATCAACATTACAATCCACTTCCATGCCCTCCTCCTGTCTCTCCTCTTGTGCTTTAAATGTTCCAGATGTCATCCCATGGGTTTCTTTGTTCTCATTTAGTACTACCATTTCCGTATTTTATTTTCCATCTAGCTGATTAGCCATTTCTTCAGTCTCTAACAGTATTGAGGTGTAGGAGGAGACTAGCTCCCTCACCTCCACAGCAACCTGTCTTCCTCCAGGACTCTCATCTGCCATCTTGGTCCCTCAGGCAGAAGGGTCCCCCTTGCTCACAGGAAGCAAGGCCCCCTGCAGGCAGAGTAAGGGATTTTTTTATTATTGAAAACTGAACAAATCATAACAAAAGGGTACAAATCACTATTATATCATACATAATCATAATAAAGAAAAAAACAAAAACATAAATAAGTAGTAATTCATACAACTACCCTAAACATAAGAGAAACAGTATAAACCCACCCCTCCCCCTCCCCACTATAAGAGTTGGGGAAAATTTTTTATGCAAAATTTCAGACAAAAATAAACAGGAAAGTACTACATCATACAAAAATGAAAGAAAACAAAGACCAGAAAACAGTATTTCAGCATACAGTAATCAACAAACTTAAACAAATAGAAATTACACTACAATCCCACCCCCCAAAGGAGTAGGGGAGTTTTTATTTCAACACTTAAAAGAAAAACAAGCAAAATTGTATTACATCACACAAAAGCAAAATAAAAAGAAGAAAATACCCATACTCAAGCAGTACAATATACCAGAAACCCCTAACTGAATAAGGAAACAAAATCCCCTCCCTTTCCCTACCAAAAGAGTAGGGAAAACTTTCTCCCTTTTTAAATCTTCAAAAAAAAATACACAATAGTGTCAATTCACAGAAAAGAAAATACTAATCATAAGAAACCCCAAATATACAAATTATTAGCCGGTTCCATAAAACTGTAGAAACCAGAAAACCTTTTTTTCTTCCCCATGGAGAACCCCCCCCCTTCCTACTATAATAGTAGGGAGAATAGTTAAGTATAACCTCAGAAACCACATAAGGACAAACCCCCAATGTCCTAACCTCATAAGTAAAAATCCAAGCAAAACTAAATCATAGTATATGCCATACCTCCCCCCACAGAAAATTGATCATTTAAAAAAAAAAAGCCAGAATCAACCTGTGTCCAACCAAGACATATGTCTCCACCATAACTTATAAAGGTCAGGTGAGTCTGTAGTTTGTTCAAAATCCCGCCATCTAAAAATCTCTCTCTCTGAACTGTAAGAAAAGCTTGGGCAGTAGGTATGACCTGCTGTCTTAGAGTCAATGCACAGTGAGCCTGCCATAATTGAAATTTGACATATCCAATAAATAATAGTATAGTCCCAGAGTCAAATTTAACCCATGCACCTGGTAGAATACTTCTGACCCAAATATCTGGGTCAACAACCTGGAAAGGACCCGAGGCCCAATACTTATGGAAATAGGACCAAAATTCTACAGCATAAGGACAGTCCATAAATAAATGCTGCATAGTTTCAATTACCCCATAACAAGTAGAGACTCTAGGACAGGTTCATTCTAGTATGCCCTTATGCTTCAAGTTCCCTTTTACCCCCAATTTTTGGTGTGTACAGAGACAGACAACATCCCACATAAAAGCTGGGATTCGAGGGCAACGAAAGAAACATGTTAGGTTCTTTTTTCCAGCAGGGGGAAGTATCACAAACCATGTGCCCTCATAAAACCAGTTTATTAACAACCATTCATACACAGTTTTCCTAGAACCAGTAAGCAGGTAACGATAAGGCAGTTCCCACACTTTGATTTTACCTACCGCATCCTTCCAATAATTTGCCAAAAAGGAGATTTTAACTTGTTTAGATAGATAATCTAAAGAAGCCCATAGTCTCAGCAAGGGTCCAAACTCATCCATTACCCATGGACTCCACAATCCTAATTCATTATGAACAAGCAGAACAACATTATGAAAAAGAAAAGTGACATGAAAGAAAACTACTGGATTAACCATTCCCAGGCCCCCCTGGGTTATAGGTAAATATGTAATGCCTCTCTTAATAGGATTTAATCGGCTCCCCCAGAGACACTGAAAAAAAAACACTATATACAGATGTATCCAGGGCTTTTGGAATAGGAAATACTGCTGATAAAAATAAAAACATTGGTAACAAATTAGATTAAATCATAAAAATCCTTTTACATTTGGACATACGCCAGGTGTTCCACTTTGTTACCAAAGCCTGTGCAGCACAAAGTTTTCCATCCCAATTGTAAAACTGGGGATCAGGATCTCCAAAAAATATGCCCAAAATTTTAATATAAGTGGTTACTACTGGGAATTGCCATATCAAGGACCAAACTGTCCCCTCACACCCTAGTGATAAAATACTACATTTCTGGTAATTAACAATAGAACCAGTCACTTCTGAAAAAGTCTCAATTCCCCCTTAGCCAATAATGCTGATGTTTTATCTGCTAATATTAAACAAAGGTCATCTGCATACGCTACTGTTTTTATTGGCGGGTCCACACTACTAACAGAAAGACCAATAATATCATCATGTTTATGTATTCCATATAACAAGGGATCCAAAGACAATAAGTATAAAAGAGGACTCAGAGGACAGCCCTGCTGCAGCCCTCTACCAACTGGGATCTTACCTCTCATCACCCCATTCATACTAGGTAATAAACAAATATTTTTATAACAAGTTTTTAACCAAAAAATAAACTGCTCAGGAAACCCATAACTGGAAAGAACTGCCCACATATAGATGTATTCAACCCTATCAAAAGCCTTAGATTGGTCTAAACTTACCAAATGCCCCAATAATTCTTGAGTATTACCTTTATACAAAATCTCCCTAATAAGGATTAAGGCGTCCTGTATCTTCCGTGAAGGTACTCCACTTAACTGTGTAGGGTGAATTACTACATCTAGTGCACCCACCAATCTATTCCCCATAACCTTCATCAGAATTTTACTATCAGTATTTAAAAGGGTAATGGGATGCCAATTCTTTAATTCTTCTTTATTCCCATCCTTAAATAAAAGAACTAACACCCCTTCGTACATGCTAGCTGGTAAGCACCTCGTAATTAGGGCGCTTTTCAAAACCGCCACCAATTCTTTCCCTAACATTTCCCAAATTGCTTTATAGATGGCATGTGGTAGTCCATCAGAACCTGGAGATGTCCCTTTAGAAAGGGACCAAATAACCTGTCTAAGTTCTAGCACTGAAATAGGCTCAATTAAATTATGTCCAAACTTCTCCGAAATACTAGGGAGAGTACATTCCTGCAACCAGTGATACATTTTATCATAAGGCAGGTTCTCACTTGTAAAAACGTCAGTAAAATACCGACTAATTTTGGTCAATATGGCAGAGTTTTCTATTACCACAGTACCATTTATTAACTGTAGGGCTTCCATGATCCTCTGCTCCCGGACCTGCACCAGGGTGTCAAAAAGAATGCTATCGTGTTTTTTCCCCAAATACCTGATAGCGTTGTTGTTTAACAACCCCCTTCATCATATCTTTTTGTAGAACTGTTATTTTATTTTTTAGGGTCTTAATGGCTACAAGATCACTTACACCCCCCTCATACTGTTGAGCAACTAAAACTCTCAGTTGAGCCCTTAAAGTCCATAAAGTATTCCATTTAAAGGATCCATTAAGCCTTCCTACAGACTGAAAATAAGAACGAAAATCCTGTTTGGAGTCTTCCCACTATTGATTCTTATCTTCATAGAGGAAAAACACAGATTTCCTTGCTACCATGACATTTTTGAAATCCTCCTGAACAATAGGTACATCTAATAAAGAAATATTTAGTTTCCAGAACCCTGGGCCACGTCTTTGTTCAGGTAAATTACCTACAGACAGAACCAACATTCAATGGTCTGATGTTGCCACATCGATAACTACAGCCTCTTAAATACAAAGACAGGCCAAAATAAAAAAATGATCAATTCTGGATGTACGAGGACCACAAGCATAAGTATGTGGAGCCTTGGTACAACCAAAACCGAACACTTCAATTAACCCTACATCAGAAATACCCTGTAATAAACAAGAGACATCACAATATTGTTTTTTTCCCAACAAATCACTTCCAAGTTGGGGGAGGGAGCAATTAAATTCCCCCCCAAAAATCACTGGCATGCTTGTAAATAAAAAGGGTTGTATGGTACAAAAAAATGTTACCCTGTCATATTTTAATTGGGAGCATATATATTCAGGATACACATAGATAACCCCTTCCACATAACATCTAACAATAAAACCCGATCCTCCACAATTTCTAAGTGATGAAGAATTTTAACCTTAAAAAATTAAAAATCCCTACCCCAGAACACTGCTCAGACCCCTGAGTTCAATAACTGGCACCCCATATCTAGCCTACTGAGGCTTCCTCCATAAGACTTGGGGAATGTAAACGAACATCCTGAAAGAATAAACAATCTAGATCTGATTTCAGAAAAAGCCCATATGTTTCCAGTCTCTTAAATTCAGACTGGATGCTATTCACATTCAAAGATGCAATTCGTAAATGATAGCGAGAAGAAGCCATAGAAACAAAAACCTATCCTCACTTCACTTTACTTGAGACTCTGGTAACCCTACCACTAACTTTAGGCCCTGGAGTACCTGCAGTCAGCCCTCCTGAATCCAGCATATCCCCACACTGAGGTTGACTTCCCTCAACTGCAGGATTCTCTGTGTCCTGATCAGAGAGGCCATCCTGCAGAACCTCATAATTATTTCTGTCCTCCAAGGGTTCTATCACCTTTTTAGAGACCTTGGGCCTAGGACCTTTCCCTCTTTTATGTCGTACCACCAAAAAATCTTGGGAACTGGACGAAGGATCCGATGAGAGGAGTGGAATTCCCATACCCACTTGTAGAACAGACTGTGCTGGAATAACCACAGGAATGATATCCAGTAGAGTTGAGCCTGGGGGGGTTGGTCTGTTCTTGGGTACCTGCTCTGCATGTCTGCCACTAGGGGTTTTAGGCCCAGAAAAGACTGTGGGGGTAATAGCTTCTTTAATATAATCTTGAACACCAAAGTCTGCATTCTCTGTGTTTCTAACCGCCCAAGGACAATCGGTAAACACATGACCTGTCTCATCACAAAGATTGCACTTAGGTTCCTGAAAACAATGTGTACTGACATGGCCTAGCTCCCCATAATAGGTGCATTTCAACACCTCACAAGTTGTACTAATGTGCCTGGTAGACCCACATTTGAAACACATCCTAGGTTGCCCAGGGTAGAACAAAAAACCTTTGTCACGACCTATAAAAAAACAATTAGGTACATGAAAGACATCCTGATCAGACTGATGTAATTTAATTTCAAACTTCCAACCCCCAGTCCAGAACCCTTCATCATCCATTATAGGGGACGGATTCCCCTGAATAGTACACCGCTTTTCCAACCAATATACCACATCAGTGATATTTACTGTACCCCTTCATTACAGAAAAGAACAGTAATAACCCTAAAAGGTTGCTTAGTCAAGGGTATTATAATAAAATCTACCCACAGTGGGTTTGTTTTTAAATTACAAAACCTGCACCAAAACTTTTCCAGCAAAGCCGGAGTCCGAAAACTAATATCAAATGTACATTCTCCTGGTGCATGAATCAGGGCATACACTTCCGATGGGAAAAACCCAGAGACTGTTTAAGTAGAATTTGCCCACATGAAATCGATCCGGGGCTGAATCCCTATGTCCCACATAACGTAAATGAACAACATTTCTATGTTTTGCCAAGTCAATAGTTTTATGGAAATGACTTGCATGGGTGGGGTGGGGGGTCTGCAGCAGAAGAAGACATATCTTCAGGAGGGACATCCCTCTGTTTAGGTTGTGGAGGCCCAAGCTCTATCCTCTCCCCTGCTGCATATTCAAGTCCCCAGAAATAACAGTACCTGAAGGAGCTAACGACCCTCCAGAAACCATAACAGCTGAAGAAATAAATGGATCTGCTGCTATGACTGGTGAATAAGCCGGGTCTGGCTGCCAAACTCCATGGGAAGGGGACATCCATCCACTGAGGAAAGCGCTTTCTCCGGCAACCATCCTACGTCATCTCCCTCACTCCAGTCGCATCGTGGGGGCTTTTCTTCCTGACCAGGAAGTGGAATTGCACTCTCTGCAGACGCCAAGACCTTCATAGGACCCAAAGAGGTATCTGACATTGGGGAAGCTGCCAATCATTTCCTTTTGTGATCCTCATCATGCTGTGAAAGCACATTATCCAGTTGCCGATTTACTTTATCCAATTCTTCCTCCAGACACTGCTTTTTCTGTGCTAGACTAAGCACAGCTCCTGGTTCAGACAAAGTAATGCTCTCGTGGGCGATATGCTGGCCACTCCTAGGGTGCTCCCCAGCCGCCTCTTCAGCATTCCCCGTCACATCCACTAATAAATCCATGCTCACCAACTCCTCAGATGCCTCCTCCATCGACCTCTCCCTTACAGCCTTCACCATAGACTGACGCTCCACACAATGTCAGGGCCCCTTACCAGCAAGAGTAGGAGGAATTTGCCCCGGTGTCCTGGCCAAATTTCCCTCATTTACTAAAAATACCACCAACAGCTTAATACGGTTCAAGGTCAATTGGCATTCATCTGTATCCCCTTCCCTGGGTCGTGCCTGAAAATAGGCAGAATTTGTCTAGTGCACTTACCTGGTCAACAAAAAACAAATAAAATAAAATAAATAAATAATTGGAACCTAGCTTAATGCCATTTTTGTCCTGTAATTCACAGAGCCACTCCATGTCCAAGAAAGGACGCGGATTTTTGGCAATGGAGTACGTTGTGTTAAACAGACACCTCATCTTAACCTTTGTGGCCTCTTCCAGCTGTGCAAAGGCTTGGTAAAGTGATGACTCACTTATCTCACAGTGTACTACTCGTTGGCCACTTTCCAGAATATGTTGGTTCTGGCATAGCATATTCGGATTGGACTTTTCATGAGCACGTAGTGACTCAATCCAAAAGTTGTTACAGCCTGTGGCAAATACATTTGTTTTTTTGGAAAAGGCCGGGGTTGCAATAATGGGATACTTTGCACACACTGTGCAATACATCATTCCCTTTTTATCATCGTATCTCAACCATTTATACATGGACATCCAATGAGGCTGGAATAGTCTGACTCTTTCTTCTTTGTCATATTTCTTGTCTTTACTTGTCCTCTCTTCCACTTCATCATCATCAACCAATAAACTGCCTTTCTTAGCAAGTGAAACAGGGGCTTTTTCAGCTAAAGCTAAGGCTTCTCTGTTTACATTAAGTACCTCATCAGCAGTTGCATCCAGTACCTCAGATTCACTTTCATGACTTTTAGCTGTGGAAGTACTAGTAGACTGCTGTGTCTTGAAGGCTGACAGTATAGCCTAGAGGTTAGTGGAACGAGGTGTGAATGAGCTTGGCACATCCAGCAGACCAGACCTGGGTTTGATTCTCACAACCTCCACTTGCATACTGTGTGACTCTGAGCAAGTCACTTAACCGCCCAGTGCTTCCAGGTCACCCCTGAAAATAGGCACTTGTGCCTAGTGGGCCTTACCCGGTTACCAAAGATAAAAATAAATAAAAGAAGATGCTGCTGACCAGAGCAATAATAGTTTTTTGTTTACTCTTCTGCATATTGTTCGTTTGGATTGATTGGTCACTTTGTCAGATAGCACTACTAATAAACTTATTTTTATGTTGGCACGCTTACGCAGCCAACATCTTGCAGTAGTGCAGCTTTGGAGGCGCGGTCACTGTTGGGCGAATGCAGGGCACGCACCAGTAGGTGCGTCCCTCATTCCCCAATCAGCCTGCATGCTGGCACCACACCATGCATACATAATGTGGTGAGCACATCTAAGAAAAGGTCTGCTGCAATCCGAGCAAAGCTCATCAGATGCAGCGGACCTTCCCTGGACGTGCTCACTGACATTATGAGCTAGGGTTACCACCTGTCCTGATTTTCGCAGGACAGTCCTGATTTGGGCAGCTGTGTCCTGCAAAAAAACATGAAAAATACTAAATGTTCTGATTTTATAGTAGAAAAAATATTTTCTAACTTTCCACTAAATGTTGCAGAAAACTACAATATCTTAGCTAAAATAACTTAAAATGATAAGAAACAATAGAAACAACTAAGAAACTACAATACTTAGCCTTAATTCTGATTATATAGAGAAAATAAGTCTGTTGCATTGGTCGAGGTTATGTACTGTCCTGCGAAAAATCATATTTCAGCAAGAAATGTCCCATTTTGGGTTTCTTAAAAAGTGGTAACCCTATTATGAGCATGGCAGCACAGTGGCCGCCAAATTGCCGACTTCGGGGGTGCCCAATCCCCCTGTCAGTTAACCCTGCCCCTCTGTATGTGCCGACAGGGAGCCCACTCCCCATCGGCATAAATCACCCCATTATTAAATGCCGAGGGTGCCCAATCCTCCCTCAGCTTGGCACCCCCACTTTCTTTAGTAATGCTGACAGGGGAGCCCACTCCCCATTGGCATAAAGAACCCCCATTGTTAAATGCGAGGGGGTGCCCAATCCCTCGAGCTCGGCCCCCCTGCTTTCTTTGTGTGCTGCGAGGGTGCCCAATCCCCATCGGCATAAAATCCTCCCCCACCGTGTTGTGCCGACAGGGTGCCCAATCCCCTGTCAGATACAGATCCCCCGAACATTTAGGTGGCATGTTGGGAGCCCACCCCAGCATGCCAATCCCTAAAACAAAAAAACTGTCCCTTGATGTTGTTTTTTTTACCTGTAAAATAAGCGGTCCCTTGTAGTCTCCCTGCCCCCCCACACACACCCTTTGCGCACCCTGACTCCCCACACCCCCCACACCCCATACTTACCTGCAGAGTCTGGCGCAATGATCTTCGTTGGACCGGGAACACGTCTGCACTCTTCAAAGCTGACTGCTAATTGAGGAAATGCCGGTAAGCTGTATAATGGAATAAATAGGATTTTTTTTCAACTTTGCTGCATATCTCAGGCATTTTTGGGAATCTTGGCTCCAAATTTTCAACATTGGGTTTTTGGGACCCCTCCTCATGAATTCTTACAATGTCATGGCGTTATTCGGTCCCGAAAGGTGATTTTGCAGTCACTGCGCAGAATCACCTTTCGGGACTGAATAACAAAATGACAGTGCCACTGTTCATGAGGGGGGCTCTCAAAAAGCCTATGTTGCAAATTTGGTGGAAAAATTCCAAAAAATGACTGTTTTACGAGCATGCATTGTGCAGTTGCTACGCACACTTGTAAGTTCGCGAATTTGCAATATTTTCATGCCAGATTCTCAACATTGGCATTTTACCACACCTTCTTGTGAATCTTACAGCTGTTATTTTTCACATCCTGGCCAAAATGTGTTTTCGCACTTCCGGCACAGAATAGTGTGGTTGCTGTGTGAAATCAGTGTTCGGGACACATTATGAAAATGACAGTGACACCGTTCATGAGCAGAGGTCCTAAAATGCCTGTGTTGAAAATTTGGTGACAATACTCCATAAAATGACTGTGTTACGAGCATGCATAGCACAGTTTGCACGGACGCTCGTGACTTTGTGAATTTGTAATAGTTTCACTCCAGCTGTTCATCATTGGCATTTTTCCATACCTCCTTCTGAATAATACAGCTGGCTGAGATGTGTTTTCGCATGTCTGGTGCAGAATTGTACGGTCACTGTGCAAAATCAGTTTCCGGGACAGTTTGAGGAAATGACGGTGATGCTGTTCATGAGCAGAGGTCCTAAAATGCCTATGTTGAGAATTCCATGCCGAAAGTCCATACAATGACTGTGTTACCCACAGCGTGCATTGCGCAGTTTCCACACCCTTAACTTCATCAATCTGCAATATTTTCATGCCACATTTTCACCACTGGCATTTGTGCGCACCTCCTTATCAACAGTCCAGCTGCCATTTTTCACAGCCTGCCCAAAACATGTTTCCACAGCTGTGGCGCACAATGGCATGCTCACTGTGCAAAATCACCCTTTGGGACACATTAACAAAATCACAGCGCCCTGTGTCTCTAGCTCCACCACTGCCAGTGCCAGCGCGACAACATTTGGCATTGACAAATTCTTGTTTAATATAATCACTGTGTGGTGTGTGCCTTTTTTTAACTGATGGGTCACTGCAATGGGTCATACTTGTTATGCTATTGCTTTCTAAGTAAGGCACAAAAAGAGAAGAACAAGAAAGTTTAGCAAGGCAGTGAGTGGCATGGGATTGGGATGAGTGTTGACTGTTGACTGAGCATGAAGAAATAACCAACAATGAGTCACAACACTCAGACAATGATAGTGTAGCTAAGATTGTGTTGCAATGCCTGATCCGTACGTTTTTATTTAAATTTTTTTATTTTTTTACATTTTGCCTGTTTGTATTTCGCGCACTTGTTTTCTTCTTTCCTTTTAGTTTTTTCCCCCAGCCAAGAGGAGCCCCTCCTTCCCCCAAAAAAACACAACCAGCCTCCCCTCTTTAGTCCTTCCCCTCTCAGTAATAGTACTGGCTGATGGTCTGTGGAGAGAGTAGACTGGGTAAGGGTAGGTACAGTAGTTTCTTTTCTTTTCCCTTAAGGCTTAGGCTAAGTGATTGGAACAAACTAAGTTGGTTGCCTTTTTTTATTTTGCTCACGTCTGTTTTCTTACTTTCCTTTTTTCCTTGTTTTGTACTTTAGTCCTCTCTCTCCTTCCCCTCTCAGTAATGGTCTGGTCCTGTCCCTGGCCTTAGGCACAAAATGCACTAAATGCAGTTTGTTTGTCTTTTTATTTTGCTCACTTCTGTTTATTTTCTTTTTTTGTACTTTAGTCCTCTCCCTCCTTCCTCTGCACCCAGTACTGGTCTGGTCTCGGCCAGAATTTTTTTCACTTCTGTTTTCTTAGTTTCTTTCCTTTTTTATTGCGGCCAGAACAACCCCCAAACTCAGCTTGTCCCTCTCCCGTTTTCTTCTTTCCCCTTTACAGTGGCTGGAGGTCTAGAGAGAGAGATTGGTACTTTATTTTTTCCTTGCATACTTTATTTCCCCCCTAGGCTTACTGATAGCCAGGAAATGTAAGCAAGTTGGTTTTATTTAGCTTACTTCTTTTTTTTTCCTTTGGTACTTAAAGGGACCAAACAAACCCCAACCCTCTCCCTTCTTCCCCTCAGTACTAGTCTGGTGGTGATCACCCACCCAGTGGTGCCACAACAAAATCCCAGCCCTTGCTTGCTCTGTCCTCCTTCCTTAGTTCCTTCTCCTCTCACTCAGTAAAGCAACAAAGTCACCAAGTTTTTCCCCTTAATTTGTTGAACTGGATTCATCTCCCCCCTTTTGGCACAGGCACAAAATGCAGGTAGCCTCCTTCTACTTTGCTTGCTCAGTTGCTACTGCTGCTGGACTGTTTGTTGCATCCTTCTCTTTATTTCTTAAAGTTCTGTTTAGTTTTTGAGGGAATGCAGAATTGACTTTGATCACACACAGCAGCAGCAGGTCTCTCTTCTGCCTACTCCCTCAGATCACACTGATCACCGATTCTGCCTGCCTTAGCCCTGCCTTTTCTCTGTTTTATTTTTTATTTTATTTTTTTCTGTCACAACAGGATGTCCTGACCCCCTTATTATGTGCAGCACTGTGCAGAGTTAAAGACCATTGATCAACTCGATCTTTTCAGCGATTGCGTGACTCCTGAGTCCCGGCTCCTGCCCTTCCCCTCCCCCAGCTCACAACTTCGCAGCCGCCCTCCTCCCTATTATTACTCTCTCTCACTCCTTCTATTTTTTTCCCCGATATTTGTCAGCCAAATGTACTAGTCTGTCTGTCACTGTGTCACAATCCAAAACATGTAATTTATTTCCCTTTTTTCATTTGTCATTCACCAAAAGCTCAGTAAATGCTCTTGCTCCAATCCTAACTCCTCCATGATTAGACTGCAAGTGCACAATGGACAACAAAGCAACCCCCTACTTCTCTGCCGCTGCGAGTAGGTTTCTTCCCCTGCATTGGCAGATCATTACATTGGCGGTATGACCTGTCAATCACTCTCTTCTCCCAATCTGCTTCTCCTGTGGCTCTGATGATTCCTCTGGCTCTGGTTGCAGGTACTTGCTCACTCCCGAGTACCCACACATCGACAATGCACCTTCTTCTAACCAGCCTGCCAGTGCCAAGGATCACCTGACTCAGCTAGCAGCACCCACATGACTAGCAGCACAGAAGACGGACCCTCAGAACTGTTGGATGCAACTTGACTCGCACTCTGATGGCAAAACCGCAAAACTGCACCAGCCAGGTACTTTTTCTTTTTCTCTGCAGCAGCACTTGTCCGGGACTACTGGGGACATACAAAATGCTTGTCCCTGACTAAAATCTGATAGCCCAGGATGTCGGGCTATCAGATTTGTTGAACCCTGCTCGGGGGCATCCACTGCAAGTCAAGGGTGGGCATTTTAGAACAAACAAACAGAAGTTTTTCTTTACTGATAGAGTGATTAATGTATGGAAAAACTTACCTACAAAATTGGTTCTAAGTGCTAATAAAGAAACTTTTAAAAAGGGTGTAGATAGCCTGATGTTGGAAGGTAGAATAAGGAATTATTACCACACCATCTAGGAGCACATATGGACTTTGCCTTTTAACAGCTCCTTTCCAATAGTGACAATGTCCCCCCCCTTCCTCCTTTCCTCAATGGTATACATATTAAGCTTTTTTAGTGTCTCTTCATATGGCTTCTGGTGCAGACCCTGCACCATTTAGGTTGCCCTCCTCTTGACTGCCTTCATCCTATCTATGTCCTTGTGGAGATGAGGTCTCCAGAATTGCACGCAGTACTCCAGATGGGGCTTCACCAACTGTCTGTACAGAAGGATAACAACTTCCTGCTTTCTACTGGTGATGCCTCTCCCTATGCATTCCAGAATCCCCCCAGCCCTCCTTACTGCCTTCTCACATTGCTTGCCTACCTTATGGTCATCTAATATTAGTATCCCCAAGTCCCTTTCCATTTTTGTTGTTGTTAGTACCTTCCCTCCCATTGTGTACTCTTCCCCTCAGTTTTTGTTTCCCAGGTGCATTACTTTGCAATACTTTGCATTGAAACTAAGCTGCCATACCCTTGACCATTGCTCCAACCTTGCCAAGTCCTATTTCATCCTTTCCATCCCTCCTTGTGTATCAACCCTGTTGCAGATCTTTGTGTCATCTGCAAAGAGGCATACTTTTCTTTCCAGACCCTCTGCAATGTCACCTATAAAGACATTAAAGAATATTGGCCCCAGTACTGAACCCTGTGGTATCCCAATAGTAATTCCCCTTTCTCCAGAGTGTGCTCCATTTACTATTACCCTATATGTCCTGTTGTCCAGCCAATGTTTTACCCAGGCTACCACCCTGGAACCCACTCCAAGGCTGGCTAACTTGTTTATTAATCATTTGTATGGTACTGTGTCAAACGCCTTGCTAAAGTCTAAGTAGGCCATATCTACAGCCCCTCCGTGGTCTATTTTTTGGTCACCCAGTCAAAGAAATCTATTAGATTCATCTGACATGCCCTTCCCACTGTGAATCCATGCTGCTTTGGGTCCTGTGCCCTGCTGGCTTCTAGGTACTTGACAGTTCTTTCTTTCAGAAGTGATTCCATCATTTTCCCTACCACTGAGGCCAAACTAACAGGTCTGTAGTTTCCTGCCTCTGCCTTGCTCCCACTTTTGAGAAGGAGATCACATCCATCTTCCTCCAGTCCTCGGGTACCACACCATCCTCCCATGATTTGTTAAAAATGGTAGTCAGTGGTGTCACTAGGTCTCCCCTTAGTTCTTTTAGAATTCTGGGGTGAATCCCATCAGATCCCATGGCTTTGTCCATCTTGAGATTTAAGAGTTCTTTCAAGATCCTTTCATCTGTGAAAGGACTGGTAATGACCCCCCTGCCCAGAGTGCTTCTAGTGTTTGTTTTAGGTACCTCTCCCTCTTCTTCTTTTATGAATACTGAGCAAAAGTATTCGTTCAGTATCTCTGCCTTTTCACTGTCACTCTCTGCCACCTCCCCTCCTCTTTATTAAGCCTCACTATCCCTCACCTGGTCTTTCTATGCTCCCTAATGTATATTGTATCCCCCTTCTTAACTGAGCTGGCTATCTTTTCCTCAGTTCGGGCCTTTGCTATCCTGACTGCCTTCCCTGATTCCCTCTGCTTTAACTGATACAGTTATCTGTCCTGCTCCTTCTGTTATTTCTTACACTTCCTGAATACTATCTTTTTCTCCCTAACCTTCCTTGCCACCTCTTTTGAGAACCATTCATTCGACACTATTAAAGGGGTAAATTATGAAGCTACTATCAGTTAATGGTCTGGTCTCTTATTTGATCCTGTACTGTGTTATTTGATATACCCTTCCTGGGACGTACGAGTTATCCTCAGCTCGAAAATGACAGAAGTAAGTCTGCTAACAACACTCATCTTACATGGATGCCAGTAACAGATGGGTGATGGGGGTGTCGCGTGCAGGGGCCTGAAGGTAGAATGAACACAGGATTGGATAATAACGAACTACAGTGCACAGTAGTTATGTGAGAGTGCTGAGAGCAGAACATGCATAGGGGTGGGTTTGGATGATAATGCACTACTAGAGGCAGTTGACTAGCCCAAGCTCATGTGTTTTTGGCAGTAATAACTTGGTAACCGACCAAGTGAACAAATTGCTCCAATAACATACACTATCTGAAGAGTCTAAGATTTAATGAGTTACAGTATATCGGATGGAACAGTCACCTGTTGATTTTTGTATTCTGCTTGCTGTGTATGCCAAGTCTTGTATGACCAGAACTGGTCAGTGTGTAGGCAACAGAGAGTGGAGGTTGACAGAGTTCATATGGATGAAGGGGCAGTTATCAGCAGGGTACCACAAAGATCAGTACTGTGAATGGTACTCTGTAATGTAATAGTCTGAGTGACTGAAAACAAACTTCCATCTCCGAGCTCCACTGTCCAGGCTCTATCTCCAGTGCATATCACTCAGTTCAGTTCAGCTTATAGTGGCCATCTCCTGTCATCCTTCTTCCCCATCTACGGTCTCTGCTGCAGACAAACAAACACAGGTTTCTCTTCAAGGTGGATCACCGGCTGATTAAAAAAATTAATAATCAGCACTGAATTTCAGCATTTAGGTAATGATGGCTTATCGATACTTAGTTTATAAAGTGCCTTAAAACTGCAGCTGAAAAGTGATGTCTCAAGGTCAGGCTTCTCCTCCAGTCCTGCTATAGCATCTGCTACAGGTAAGATGAATCGGACATCTTTTTTCACTTGGCATAAAATCTCAATACTGACACTGTAATGCAGCATGAGAGGGGTGCTGCACTCCTGAGGTGCCATCTTTCAGATGAGATTTTAAACCAAGGTTCTGTATGCCTGTTCTTGTGGTTGTTTAGGTGAACTTTAAAGATCCTATAGCAGTTCTTGAAAAGAGTGGGGGATTTTCCCAGTGTCCCAATCAAATTTCTGTCATTCACTAAAAATACTGTCATCAGCGTAATCTGGTTCAATTTCAGTTGGTTTACATCCGTATCTCCCCCCACTCCCCAGGACAACGTTGAAAATAGGCAGCATTGCCTATCCCTCCTTTGCCGATCAACAAAAATAAAATAATAAAAATAAAATATTGCTATAGGTTATATTTAATGGCAAGAATGTTCTGCTTCCCTGTGGGTCACAATCTCTCCTTCCAGTGATTCTGTCCTTCTACCCTGTCCCTCTCACTGGTTCACAGGGTGGCCACCTGTCAACACTGCCCCTCTTTAATTAATGCATGCAGAGTAGACATAAATGAAAGAAGAAGGCAATCCAAGATGGAGACACCATGCTATGACATTCAGAGTACTCATGGTATTAATTTGTTGGACCACTTTAGAGCTTAAAACTTTCTTTTTTGTCTCCAGAATGCTTTAGACAACAATAGACAGCGTGTACACTGCACAACTTGTGCATTACAAATGCTGCTTCACCATAATGAGAAATGGCAAACCCTGGTAAAGTGGCTTACCCACTTCAATACTCAGCAACCAGCTAATACCATCCAAATGATGGCATCAGCTAGCTCGATGGAGAAGAACAGTGTCACAATTGCTTTTGCCCAGCCGGGTCCATCTGAAGTGTTTAGAAAAGGTAAGAATCTTACTATACTCTTACCTCTGAGTGTTGGTGCTGGGTATGTATTGTATGTATGTAGGTATTGCCCGATGGGTATGTACTGTTCTCTATGCCCCCTTCCCCCAGGACGCACCTGGAATTGAACATTAGTGCTCGGTGTGTCTTCCTGGTAAAATGTTTAAATAAATAAATAAATGAGATGGTGTAAGTAAATACATAGGAAACAAACTTGGGTCAAAGCCCACATGGCTGCAATTGTGCTTTAAGAGTGCTCAAGGGGCCGCCACAAAAAAAGAGCACACGGAGGTCATGGAGCTACTGGTGGAAAAGTCTGCCATGTCTAAGGTGGCCATGATGAAGTTGTGC
The DNA here is from genome assembly GCA_016271365.2 of Neoceratodus forsteri. Lineage (NCBI taxonomy): Eukaryota > Metazoa > Chordata > Ceratodontiformes > Ceratodontidae > Neoceratodus > Neoceratodus forsteri. Next base: position 142,102,805 of record JADMNL010000027.1, read on the forward strand.
ATGCGCACAGAGCGAAGGTGGCCAGCTTGAACACAGCAGACTGGCCCCCAGAAGCTCTGGGTGTCTAAATGTTCTGTGGTGAGTTTTGGGGCTTTTATTGAAGATGAAGCACACTTTTGTTGTGTCTTTCCTACCCCTGACTCCTGGGAATTTTTTCCCCCTGGAGTTAGGGGTATGGGAGACTCTGGCTGGCCTTAGAGCCTGCATCTGCAACTATGGGGGGGGGCATTTGGCTGAGCAAAAAATGTCATCAACCACCCACTCACTTACCCACCCCATGATGATCATTCTTACAATGTCCTGTAAAATATTTTTATATAAAGGCTGGGGTCTGGGGGCGACTAGGCCCCTGGAAGCTCTGGGTGTCTAGATGCTTTGTGGTGACTTTTGGTGCTTTTATAGAATATTAAACACATTTTTGTTATGTTCTGCCTACCCCTGAGTCCTGGAAAAAGTATTTCTTTCCCTGGGGAGTGGGAGACTCTGGCAGCCAGAGTGTCCCACCCCCCTGACTTCAGGGGTGGGGGTAATGTTTCCCCAGGAGTCAGGGATAGGAAAGACTTAACAAAAGTGTTTTTATTCTTCAATAAAAGCCCCAAAACCCACCACAAAGCATCAAGAGCCCCAGATCATCTGGAGGTCTAGTGGCCCCCCTGCCCCAAGACCCCTAGCCTTTATATAAAATGCTTACACAAGATATTGTAATAATGCTGCTCATCACGGGGTGGTGGGTGGGTGGGTGATTGCTTGTTGGTCAGCCAGTTGCCCCCCCCATAAACAGTTTCAGCTGCAGGCTCTAATGCGAGCTAGAGTCTCCCACACCCCTAACTTCAGGGGAACAAAAATGTCCCCGGGAGTCAAGGGTAGGAAAGAGTGTGTTTACAGTTTAATGTTATCTATGAAAGCCTCACAACTTACCAAGAGCAATTGCTAGGCCCCCAGAAGATCTGGGGGTCTAGCTGATCAGGTATCATGCGTTCCAATCCATGAAGAACCCCAGGCTGCCCTCAAAGATGCCTGTTTGCAGTTGTGCTTGAAGCAAAGTTGAGTTGAAGTACAGTACTTAACTGGAAACCCTGGATTATAAAGAATGTTTCTACAGTAAGAGTGGACTACAGGAGGATCATTAATAATATACCTACACACACACGTGCACACACATGAGAAAACACACACACACGAACACACACATAGGAAAACACACACATAAAACACACACACACACGAGAAAGCACACACACACACACACACACACACACACACACACACACACACACACACACACACACACGAGAAAACACACACACAATGCTTCTCAAAAATTAAAACTATTTGGAAATACTACTAGATTTTTTAATATGAACTAATGAATATCACATTGAATTGCTCAACTCAATGATTAATGGTTTATGCATTACGCCAAATACTAGGAACACGCTTAACAGATGGACCAGTTCATTATAACCCCAGCCTGGAACCAACAGGGTTCATGAGGGTGAGGCTCAGAAGGGTGTCAACAGAAAAAGTGGCTAATATTAAAAAACGAAAAAGTTCTGAATCATAGAAAAAAAATATAAACAAATGGCTTCTTAAAATGAGTGGCCCCTATTCATTTAAATGTGGACAGTGGTTAGAGGAGCAGTGCATTGAGGGATTTTGATGAGTTGGCATTGGGGACAGAGGAGCTATGATTAGATCAGAGGGGGTGACAGTGGTGGGTGGTGTGGGTGGTAGGGTGCACATAGGGTGGGGGATATTTTTAAACATTTGTTTGGGGAGGTAGGATACTTCCAGCGGGATTGGGCACCCACTGATGGTAATTCTTTGTGTGGTTGTGGTGGGAGATTGCTGTGATCACATAGAGCAGGAGGGTGGCAGGGTGCTGAGAGGGTGGTAAAGGTTAGGGATTACACTTAGTCTGCTCAGTGGGCAATCAAGGAGCTACTGCTGGTGGCATTAAACTCAGCTGAAAAGTGGAAAGGAAGTGACACAGCTGGGGTTGGAGAGTGAAAGGGAGCGTTGGCAAACAGCATCATCAAAAATTAAAAATGACAAAACTCAGCACACTCATGGGAGTGATGAAACATCTGTAAAAATTATGATTTCTAGTGGAAAAAATGCATAATCAGTCAGATGAATCACCACTGGCTGTAATCTGACTTCTAGCCACATAGAAACATATGCACCTGAACCCCAGGCCACACAAACAGCAACACGCCGGGAGTGGGTGGGGCGTGCCACCACTAAGCTGTACGCACCAATGCGGGATGTGCTGGCTGCAGAGGTGTGGAGGACAGCACATGTTACGGCAGCCAGGACCCAGCCATGACCCACTGCGCACCCCCACAGACAAGACACGCCGGTCGCGGCAGGACCGTGTGATGCCCCGCAGTGCCACCCTAGCCCAGTAGGCCACTGGGGAGGGCTGGGGCAAGTGATCTGGTGGATGCACATACTGCAGGGCACAGTGACCCATTGCCACTGAGCCGCGGTCCTCCTAGTCTCCAATGTACCCAATCAGGCCCCCCGCACACACTGCATCCTGGCCCGATGGGTCAATTCCCCCAGAAAACCCTGTGCCCCAATTTAAGAATACCCCACACACCCCACACCTTGCCCCGTCCCTTTATTTTCAAACAATCTTCATTAAGTTTTCTACAATAAATACATAGAAACATAGAAACATAGACTTTGACAGCAGATAAGGACCACTTGGCCCACCCAGTCTGCCCATTTCCCTACCTACTGGATAAGCTGCAGATTCTAGTTAACCAACAGCCTATTTCCTGCCACCCCCCACTACAATTGCCTTGTGTCTGTCCCATGCATGTTTGAATTCCCCCACTGTTTTAGCCCCAAACAACCTCCCCAGGAAGGCAGTTCCACACATCCACCACTCTCTCTGTGAAAAAAGATTTCCTCACATTACCCCTGAGCCATTCCCCCTCTAGCTTTAAATTGTGTCCCCTTGTCCTCACACATCTCTTTTTCTGAAAGATGCTACCCTCCTGGACTTTGTTGATTCCCTTGAGGTACTTGAACGTTTCTATCATGCCCCCCTGTCCATCCTTTCATCCAGGGTATACATATTAAGCTCTCTGTCTCTCTTCATATGATTTCTGATGCAGACCCTGCACCATTTTAGTTGCCCTCCTCTGGACTGCTTCTGTCCTGTCTATGTCCTTGCGTAGATGAGGTCTCCAAAACTGCACACAGTACTCCAGATGGGGTCTCACCAGCTGTCTGTACAGAGGGATAACCACTTCCCTTTTTCTACTTGTGATGCCCCTTCCTATGCATCCCAGTATCCCCCTGGCTCTCCTTACTGACTTCTCGCATTGCTTACCAACCTTTAGATCATCTGATATGACTAACCCAAGTCCTGTTCTATTTTTGTTGGTGTTAGTACCTCCCCTGCTATTGTTTACTCTTCTCCTGGGTTTTTGTTTCCCAGTGCATTACTTTGCACTTCTTTGCATAGAATCTAAGTTGCCATATGTCTGACTATTCCTCCAACCTTGCCAAGTCCTTTCTCATCCTTTCTACCCCTCTGTGTATCAACTCTGTTACAGATCTTTGTATCATCTGCAAAGAGGCATACCTTTCCCTCCAGAACCTTTGCAATGTCACCTATAAAGATGTTAAAGGGGACTGGACCCAGTACTGAGCCCTGAGGTACTCCACTAGCGACCCCCCTTTCTTTGGAATCCGCAAATTACTGCATCTCAAACTTGTAGGTAGGAGTGAAACTGTATATAGGATAGTCCGTATTTCTCTTTTAACTCTGCAAAGGATCTGAGGATGCCCGTGTGGGGGTCTATTATATCTTTTAGTAGTAAAATACCTTTTTTTCCCCATGTATCATTAGTTAATATTGTATTACTGTACCAGATTTAATGTTCAGGTTTCTCCATAATGGAGTGTATATAAGCATAGCCGAGGGGTCTGTGAGTAAGTTAGTATAATGATGTATAGAATTGACTGAAGACTTCAAGAAAGGGTGAGAGTTAAGGAACTTTGGGTGAATACCGACAGCAATATGATAAAGCAAATGGGGGTAGACACAAGACTGTTCATATTGTTCCACTCACTATTACCGTCTGTGTCCTGTTGTGCAGCCAGTTTGCAGCCCAGGCTACCACCCTGGAACCTACTCCCAGGCTGGCTAACTTGATTATTAATCTTTTGTGCGGGACTGTGTCAAATGCCTTGCTAAAGTCTAGGTAGGCCATATCCACAGCCCCTCCCTGATCTATTACTTTGGTCACCCAGTCAAAGAAATCTATTAGATTCGTCTGACATGACCTTCCTGCTGTAAATCCATGCTACTTTGGGTCCTGTGCCCTGCTGGCCTCTAGGTACTCAACAATTCTTTCTTTCAGAAGTGATTCCATCATTTTCCCTACCACTAAGGTCAAACTTACAGGTCTGTAGTTTCCTGCTTCTGCCTTGCTCCCACTTTTGTGAAGGGGAATCACATCTGCCCTCCTCCAGTCCTCAGGTACCACCCCATCCTCCCATGATTTGTTAAAAGTGTGGTCGGTGGTGTCACTAGGTTCTCCCCTTAGTTCTTTTAGGATTCTGGGGTGAATCCCATCAGGCCCCATTGCTTTGTCCACCTTGAGTTTTAGGAGTTCTTTCAGGACTCTTTCCTCTGTAAATGGACTGGTGTCAACCTCCCTACCCAGAGTGCTTCTATTGTCTGGTTTAGGTAACTCCTCCTCATCTTCTTCTTTAGTGAATACTGAGCAAAAGTATTCATTCAGTATCTCTGCCTTTTCACTGTCTCCCTCTGTCCACCTCCCCTCTCCCTTATTAATCTTCACTATTCCTCCCTTAACCTTTCTATGCTCCCTAATGTACCTATAAAAGGTTTTATCCCCCTTCTTAACTAAATTGGCCATTTTTTCCTCATTTTTGGGCTTTTGCTATTCTGACTGCCTTCCTCACTTCTTTCTGCTTTAATTGATACAGTTCCGTCGTGCTCCTTCTGTGATGCCTTATACTTTTTGAATGCAGCCTTTTTCTCCTTAACCTTCCTTGCCACCTCTTTTGAGAACCATAGTGGTTTTTTACTCCGCTTTGTTTTCTTTATCTGTTTCACACAAAGGCTTGTTGCCTCTATGATGGCAGTTTTGAATTTTCTCTATTGTTCTTCCACCCCTCCTTTTTGGCCATTTGCTAGTGTATTCCTCAGGTATTCACCTATTTTGCCAAAGTCAGCCCTTCTAAAGTCCAGTATGCCTGTTTTTGTACAGATTGTCTCCATAGTTGTGCTTATTGTGAAGCACACTGTGCAGTGGTCGCCTGTTCCCAGATGTCTAATGACTTCTAAATTTGTTATCCTCTCTCCATTTGAGAGTACCAGGTCTAGTATTGCTCCCTCCCAAGTGGGTTCCAACACTAGCTGTCTATGGTCTGCCCCCTGCAGAACATCGAGAATGACCCTGCTCTTGGATGTGGCTGTAGTACACATCATCCAGTTAACATCTGGCATATGCAGGTCCCCCATCAACAGTATCTCCCCTTTTTCAACCATTTTGAGAATGTCCTCTATCATTTTCTTGTCCATTTCCTCCCCTTGAGACAGGGGTCTGTATACAAACCCTGTGCAGATTGTGATGCCATTCCCTGTCTCCAAGGTGACCCATAGTGCCTCTTGTCCTCCCCCTTTACTTTTTAGTTCTGTAGCTTTGATCCCTTCCCTTATGTATAGGTCATATACATCTCAATGAAGGAAGTAATGTACACCAATACATGCATCAGTATTAGAGTTAATCATGTATATACATATGTAAACACATAAACACAGGCATATATCTAAATATATATATATATATATATATATATATATACATACATATATATATATATACACATATGCATATACCTACCCACATATATGAAGCACATTTTTTGTATGCCACTGTAGGTAACATTTAAATATCTTACAACTAAGACATGAACAAATGTCCATTAACCAATCTTGACCTATACATTATACCTATGTTCGGTCAGGCAGTGACTAATAATTATAGCCATTAAACTTCTAAGGAGAATCTAGCCAAGAGAGAAAAGGAGCCCATATTACATTATATTTATCTACAGTTCTAGCAGTGCAGTGGCTAACAGATTCATTAACAGCTACTTTGGCTAGAGCCCTGACTCATTCATCTAACACAGGGGTGTGTTTCTTTCCAGTGACTGAGTACCAATCATTTAAAGCATAAACAGGCCATTGTAGTCCACTTCTTTTCATTCAGAGACGTGGTTAGTAGCAAAGTGCAATCACCAAGTATAAATATTCCTGGGTCAGAGGGGAAGTTCTGTTGTAGGATCTGCTGACAGGCTTCCCAAATAATAAGCCAAGCATGCCTCAGTGTTGGACAGCTCCACATCATGTGAAGCAAGTTGGAATCTTGAGTGCCGCATCTCCAACATTTGCTATCCGAAGAGATACCTAACTTATACATTTTTTCTGGAGTATAATACTAGTTATGAAATCATTTAAACTGAATTAGTCATCCCTGTAGGTCCATACAGTATCTACTGGGTACCTCTGTCGTATGCTCTACAGCGTAGGACAAAACCATGCAAACAGGAACAGAGTGGTAGGGAAGAGCGAGAGAATGTAAAACCAGTGAAAGGGTGTATGTGTGGTAGTGGACCCTCTCACTCTCCCAGGAAGAGGATAACACCTCTGCTGGGACAGGGGTCCCAGTGAGCAGCTGCCGTGGCTCAATAGGATGAACCACTGGCAGCAAGGGAGGCAGGCAATGCATTTGGGACTGGGGTTTGATTTCTGGTCCCAGACGCATGGATTTTTTTATTTTTCGCATTTTGTGTGATTTTAACTGTTAACTCCCCCCCCCCGGAGTTAGTTATTTTAGTTGGGAGGGTTCTGGGGCATAGCCCCCCCATTATGGGGTGTGTGGGGGCAGAGCCCCCCCACAAACAAAGACTTATGCCACTGGCACTATATTGCACTGCATTGGCAGCGTGGTATATTGCTGTGGCATAATGTCTTGCGACATTATGACCCTGTGCCAGGTCCATACTAGATTTATAGGCATTGCACCAGACTGATTCCCAAGACTGGGGAGGGATTGAATAGCCTAAGCTCTTTTCCCACCTACATTTAGATGGCCCTGTGAGGTCCAGTCCTGCTTTATTGGAAGGTTGATACAACTTACCATCCCCTCCTTTACTGTTGGCAACTACAACTAGATCCGCAAAGTCTTTAGAAATAGGGATGGTCATTTTGCTGTCCAAGATATCCTTTACCGCATCTTGGACTTGTAGGTAGGAGTGAAACTGTATATAGGATAGTCCGTATTTCTCTTTTAACTCGGCAAAGGATCCGAGGATGCCCGTGTGGGAGTCTATTATATCTTTTAGTGGTAAAATACCTTTTTTCCCCATGTATCATTAGTTAATATTGTATTACTGTACCAGATTTAATGTTCGGGTTTCTCCATAATGGAGTGTATTTAAGCATAGCCGAGGGGTCTGCGAGTAAGTTAGTATAATGACGTATAGAATTGACCGAAGACTTCAAGAAAGGGTGAGAGTTAAGGAACTTTGGGTGAATACCGAAGGCAATATGATAAAGCAAATGGGGGTAGACACAAGACTGTTCATATTGTACCCATATGGGACTGATATTAGTCGGTTTGAACCAGTGGCATGTCTGTCTAAATGAGAAGGATTGTTAATATTGTTTAAAGTTGGGTAGGCCCATACCACCCTGTTGACAATTTTTCCTTAGCTTCGGCAGGCTAACCCTAGCCTTCTTTCTTCCCATAGAACAAACCCGATTAGAAAGTCAATTTTTTTTAAATCAATAGGGGCAAATATATATTGGTGTAACAGTAAATACTGTATGTATAAGAGCCTAGGCGCCAACATCATTTTCAGAGCATTAAGTTTGCTCCATAGTGACACATTTAGATTTTCACACTTCTCCAAGTGTATCTTCATTTCTTCTAGCAAGGGTTGCTTATTTATTTGAACCAGAGTATCCAATTTATTGGGAACCCTGACTCCTGAATATGTAATAAATTCCTCTTGCCACTTTAGTTCATTCTCGGTACATAGTTTTTTTAGGCTTTCTCTATTACCCATTAAGGGGAGCATCTCCGATTTTGACCAGTCAATTGAAAAGCCAGAGAGTAATCTGAACTCTTCCAGAAGTTCCATGGTAGGATTAAGGGACCTATGTGGATTAGGCAAAATTGTTTAACCAGGAAAGGCACACTAAGCGGAAGCTTGTTTCCAGGTGTATCCTGGGAGCACAAGAAAGTTAGGTGACTTGCTCAGGGTCACACAGTATCCAAGTTGGGCTGTGGGATTCAAACCCAAGTCTCCAGGTTTGCAGCTCAGTGCTCTTAACCACTATGCTATACTGCCTCCTTAGATAGGAATAGTAGTATATCATTCACACAGGCAACAACTTTATGCTTCATCTTGCCTGTTTTAATCCCTGAAATAGTATTGTTTTGCCTCACTAAGCAAAGAAGGGGTTCTATGGCCAAGATAAAAGTAAGAGGGAGAGGATGTAACCTTGCCTTGCCCCTCTTTCCAGAGTAAATTTCTCAGATAGCAACTTATTAGTGCAAATCCTTGCTGTGGGGGCTCGGTACATTGCGGTCACACTAGATATAAAATTCTCTCCCATCCCAAAGGCCCTTAGTACCTCATAAAAGTATTCCCATTTTATAGAACTGAATGCTTTATGAGCATCCAATGACAACAAAATAGAATTGTCTTGAACCTGAGGGGTCATTCATATAGTAGATAAGACTCTTCTGACATTTTCCAAACCTGCCCTTCCCTTAGTAAAGCCTACTTGATCTCCATGTATGTGTGTATTAAGAATGCCCTGCAATCTATTTGCCAGAATTTTAGCCCAAACTTTATAGTCAGTATTAAGTAGGGGAAATTGAGCGGTAGCTGGCTGGTCTAGGGGGTCCTTCCCTTTTTTCAGTAGGACTGTAATTACTGCTTCTGATATTACTGGTGATTAGGGCCTCACTATTCTCTGCCTCTGCGAATACTTTATGAAGTATTGGACTGACTGTGTCTTTCAAGAGTGCATAAAGATATGGTAAGGTAAAATAAGGTAAGGTAAGGTGGGTAAGGGGGAGGGAGAGGGGCAACTGCTGAGTAGGGGAGCTAGCTGCAAACTTGAGCAGACTCGATAGACCATTATGGCCTTCTTCTGCTGGCAATTTTTGTATGTTTGTATATAATTCAGCTGGCAGACCATCCGACCCTGGGGCTTTATTGTTGGGCATATCTAAAACCCATCCTTTAATCTCATCAACTGAGATAGCCTTGTCCAGGATCTGCTGTTCTATCTCAGAGATTGCAGGTAGTTTGACCCTGGAAAAAAATTTGCCAAATAGGCCCTAATCCCTGCCACATTCAGTTTTGTGTAAATTACTGTAAAACTGTAAAAAGACATAATTAATGTCTTTAGTTTTGGTATATGTATTCTTGGTTCCATCCATTATGCTCTGTATATTATTCCTACTTTGGACCTGTTTAAGCCTGTTGGCTAATAGTCTGCCAGCTTTTCCCCCCCAATTCCCAGTAAGTTTGCTGCATCCTAAACAGAGCAAATTCAGCTTTGCTCGTATGTATTTTATTGGTCTCATATCTAAGCAATATTGTTTTCCTTAGAATACTCCAGCTGTTCCCTTTATGGGATTTGTGTATCTTCTCCAGTTCAATCAGCTCTTTCTCCTTATGTATTAGGGATTTCTTTATTTCTTTCTTTCTGATGTGTAACTCAAAATTCTGTCCCATATATAGGCCTTATAGGCCTCCCATACCATAGCATAGGAAGTCTCTCCGTTATCATTAATATCAAAGAACTGTTTTGTTTAATTTAGACCCTATGTCTGAAAATTAGCATATTTTAGCCAAGAGCAATTAATTCTCCAATGAAAAGGTTTTATAGCTTCAGGGTCTAAATGCAAAATGACTGAAACCGGGGCATGGTCCTAAATTGAAATTTTGTCTATGTCAGCTTTCATCATACTGTTTATCAGGTTGCGGGATAACAAAATCATATCAGTCCTACTGTAAGTCCTATGCTGGGTTGAATAAAAGGAATAGTCCCTTTTATCTGGATACATCAGTCTCCATGCATCAGAAAGACCAAAGTATTTCATCCTATCTACTATGATCTTGCCGGCCCTTGAGTTGGTTGCATTACTAGATTAACCACTTCTATCTAATCTGTGGTCCATGACAAAATTAAAGTCCCCCACCATAATATTTTTACCAGAAATGTTACTAGCCTCTGCAAGAAAGTCCCTGAAAAACAAACTAGACTCTCCGTTAGGTGCATAGATATTGCATATGGCTATGTCTATCCTGTCTATAGAGCCCTCCAATATCTGCCATCTTCTGTTAGGATCCACTCGTTGGGATGAAGCAACAAAACTAATTGTTCTCTTAATAAGTATGGCCAACCCATTCTGTTTTTTACTGACTGAGTTGTGAATTACTTCTCCCACCCAAGATCTTTTAAGCTTCTCAGCCTCTTGGGTAATAAATGGGTCTCTTGCAATAAAGCTACATCCATCTTTAGCCTATAAAAATAAGACAGTACTTTTTTTCCTTTTAATAGGAGATCCTAACCCCTTTACATCCCAAGAGACACAGTTTGTACTCACTCTATTATACCCCATTTTTATTAGTTGACCAGATTATATTAAACAGTGAGTTATAGTTATTAAGGTTGAGGAAAAACTGAGAATCTCTCCTGCAAAGAGACCTGTTTGTACTATAGCTATACCCATATAGAACTAAGTAAGAACATCCTATAAGCCTGAATACCTGGTAGACAATTATCGTTACCCCTAATATGAAACAATGTAACCCAGTTAAGCGACGGCATTCATACATTAAAATGCTAGTGCTTACCATTTGTATAATACAAACCAAAATCTCCATATTTTGAATAAACCTAAGTTGAGCCCCAAAACTTAACTCATCTCTATATACCAAAGCTAAACAACATATGATAACATTCTTAATCGACTTAAATAAGTTGTGACCCTTAAACATAACACTTTTTATAAAAAAATAACACATGCCATAGTAATGAACAATTCCTGTAACCTATAATTATCATGAAACCTCGATCCAATAGTCAGAGGTTCCCAAAGAACCCGGGTTGCAGGTTCCTGTTGCACGCCAAAAAATATATATAAAAACTGAAACTGAAGCAAAACCTTTTTTCCAAATGAGCAAGAATGGCATTAAGAAAACAAACAAAAAAAAGCTTGGCAGCATTAAGCAATAAGCATCAGCCATCCAACCCAGGATCGGATTATTGACATAACAGCCTAGATGCACAGTGGTGGCATGGGGAGGGGGGGCAGCCACAGAGAATTAGGGTAGGACAGTGCATATTGAGAGGAGTAATATATAAATCACATAAGAAAAGCAAGAGAGATTTAAAGTTATGGTGTTTCACCACATGTTATATGGCCTTTCACTTGCCTGTAGCTCCATGCACCGACCTTGAAACAACAGCAGTATTATTTAAAGGATGCATCTTAGTTCAGGACTGTTTAGCAATAGCATTTTATTTTTTTTTTTTACGATTCTTGGCTACTCAGCACAATAGCTCCATTAGCTTGAGCTATTCAGAGACACACAAGCCCATATTATTAAGTATAATACAAGTACAATTTTAACATTTTAATCATGGCTAAGCACATTCATCTATATTTCGGCAGCTGTTTTCCTCAATCGACACAGAGCGAGTGTTGCCAGTACTTAACCAATCCATGTATCTCCGAACACCAATGAGAGATAGGGGTGAAAAGAAGAGGCGTAAAGCTAAGAGAAAGAATCAGCTTGAGTCATCAACAGGTGTAATAGAGGACAGATGGAATTTTCTAGTGGAAAGCAAACAGTATGTATTATAGGGAGTGAGGAATATGAGAAAAAACAAAGGACTAGGTGACAGGTTTCTTATCCTGGGACAGAATAACTCCCCCCCCTTACTGCAATGTACTTGCCAGTAATCCCAGCTTAAGTCAGTAAGTACCAGGAGCAAAAGCATTACTACAGAAGCAAAATTCAAGTGCCAGGTGAAAAACGGGGTAAAACCCCACATCCCACTGTTTACCTGATAAGGGGTAGGAGACAATGCCTTGTTCCTTACAACATACATACATATGCTATTTAACAGATAGTTACAAATATTATCTTACAACCAATAACACAGTATCTGATATTTAGGTTCTCTATGAGAACTATTAGCTGTGGTAACTGATGGGATAGTTACTACATAAGCAGGGATGACCACTGGTCCTGAGGCAGCTCCTTGGCAAACTTGATACTGGGCCACCCCTGTCCACACCTCTTAATGGGTATCAACAGCCTAAAAAAAGAATGGGTTTATTTGGACCCCTCTCACAATTGGTGTTCCTAGATGACTGCTTATTTTACTTGCCCTAAAGGCCTGCCCTGTTTGCAGATGTTGTTTCAGGGAGGAATACTGAGACACAGAGAAACCTGAATTTATTAATTAGCATTTACTGCAGTCTTGGAAAAAAATAGCCTAATACTGTTGAAACGTTTAACTCCATATTGGGAGTAAACTACCTTTCATTTCTCCATACTCCAGAACAATGCTGACCATTAGTACTGCAGCCACCCATGGTCTCTGTAGAAAGACTGTCGGCATACGGCAGCGGTAACACAACTTGATGCTTTGAATAATCCAAATGCAAGTATGACAATATTCCCACTGCCAAACCAAATGTCAGATAAAAGACAAGAGAAGTTGCACACATACAAAAAAGTTAGCATGACTTTACCAACAGCGACAGCGCGCAGCATACACTGCTACTCAATCATCAAGGAGCTTCCAGGTGATCTGGTGGAGTGGGGCATCCTGGGACATCCTGGGCTCCATCCAATTTGGAGCATCCTGATTGGCTGGCACCTTCAGCTTCCCGTTGAGTGCTCTTTGACCTCTGCTTCCTCTTCCATGCCTTCCATGCCCATAACTAGTGGGGGTGATGCAATTAGTAGGAGAGCCCAAACTAAGAAACCCTTGTCTGCCTGAATTACTTCTTGTCACAGAATGAGTTGAAGTGCAGTGATCTCTGATAAGGCCCTTGCACTTCCTATTGACAGTCTGCCAACTAACTTGGGAGGATTCTGGGAGGACCAATGGAATTTTAGGCTAGAAGTTTCCTTAGCCATAGTACGGGTTTGGTATTTTAGGTGATTGGAGAGTTGTAGCCAGCCAGTTTGTGCATATAGTTCACACATATGGGTTAGTTGATGGGATCCTGTAATAAGTCGACTGGCTTTGTTAAATGATGTTGAGATGCATCTGAAGGCAGTTGACGTAGCTGAGCCATATATGATGAGGCCATAGTCCATGATGGAGATAATAGAGCTTTGGACAGCGATGCTTAGGGCTGCTGGAGTTAGGCGGGGCCTGTGTCTGTAGAGAAAATCATGTCCCATGTTGGCCACCTTTGCGACGTTGTCAATGCGGGCCCCGTAGGATAGGTTACAGTCAAGGGTAATCCCTAGATATCTGAAGGTTTGAACCTGTTCGAGGGTAGTTCCAAGTCAGTTTGTGATGGTCAGAGGGGGCAGCCTGTGCTTATCATGAGAGTTACTGAAGAGCGTGGTCTTTGTTGGGCCATGCAGGATAGGTTATAGTCAAGGGTAATCCCTAGATATTTGAAGGTTTGAACCTGTTCAAGGGTAGTTCCAAGTCAGTTTGTGATGGTCAGAGGGGGCAGCCTGTGCTTATCATGAGAGTTACTGAAGAGCATGGTCTTTGTATTTTTATAGTTGAGAATGAGTCTCTGTTTGCTAAACCAGTTCTCCACTGATGCAAAACCAAGCTGGAGATTATTTTTCAGAGAATGTGGGTCCTTATGGGTGGAGTGTATTACGGCATCATTGGTGTAGAGTAAGATTTGTTCTGGGCAGGACTGAGGGAGTTTGTTTAGAAAGAGGGAAAATAGGAGGGGGCCCAGGACAGAGCCCTGAGGAACTCCAGAGTGAACTGACATAGCATTGGAGAGGACACCAGCAATTTTTACCCGCTGCATTCTGTCCTTCAGGTAGCTTTTAAACCAGGCCATGGAGACAGGGAAGAGCCCAGAGATTGAAAGCTGGTCCAGTAGCAGCCTGTGGTGAACTATATCAAAAGCCTTGGTTAGATTGATGAAAACAGATCCAGTTAAGTGACCATTATCTAGTGAATTGTGGATAGCTCTAGTTAGTTCCAAGAGGGCAGATGTGGTGCTATGACCTTTTCTAAAGCCATGCTGCTGCACACATAAGATACTCTGGTTGTCAAGGCAGTCAGTGAGTTGGTCAGTGACAAGGTGTTCAAGAGCCTTTGAGAGGGGAGGTAGTATGGAGATTGGTCAGTAGTTTGCGTGGTTGGTCTTGTCACCATTTTTGTGAACTGGGGTAACAATAGCAGATTTCCATCTGTCTGGGAACTGGCTGAGGCTGAGGGAGAAGCTAACCTTACTAATGTACTTGAAGGCTTCATGTTTCGTGACATCCAGTGCCAGTGGTGCAGCATCTGTGGGTCGCACAACAACATAATAGTAATACAAAATCACACATGCCCACACAATGCAAAGCATCATGGGTTGCATATGCAAATCACCACAGAATGTTATGCTGGTTCAACTTTAAGCAGAATTGCATGGTGCCGAAAGGCCTCTCACACAGTTTGTAAAGGGTGCTAACAGATGACATAGACATGTGTTTTGTCCTACCAGGACTCATCAGTGTGCCTCATCTGTTTGACACCCCAGTGGAATGAACCGGCTACCCTAAGATGGTCTGTCTGGGTTATGTTGTGGTGAACCCATTAAAATAAAAAACTATTTAAAAGACAAAGAACCTCTGTGCGCAAACACTGAGGCAAGGGTTACCCCAAAGGGCATTTGGCTGGGAAGCCAAGTTTCAAGAAAATACAAAATCACACATGCCCACACAATGCAAAGCATCATGGGCTGCATATGCAAATCACCACAGAATGTTATGCTGGTTCAACTTTAAGCAGAATTGCATGGTGCTGAAAGGCCTCTCACACAGTTTGCAAAGGGTGCTAACAGATGACATAGACATGTGTTTCATCCTACCAGGACTCATCAGTATGCCTCATCTGTTTGACACGCCAGTGGAATGAACCAGCTACCCTAAGATGGTCTGTCTGGGTTATGTTGTGGTGAACTCATTAAAATAAAAAACTATTTAAAAGACAAAGAACCTCTGTGCGCAAACACTGAGGCAAGGGTTACCCCAAAGGGCATTTGGCTGGGAAGGCAAGTTTCAAGAAAATACAAAATCACACATGCTCACACAATGCAAAGCATCATGGGCTGCATATGCAAATCACCACAGAATGTTATGCTGGTTCAACATTAAGCAGAATTGCATGGTGCCGAAAGGCCTCTCAAACAGTTTGCAAAAGGTGCTAACAGATGACATAGACACGTGTTTCATCCTACCAGGACTCATCCACTGTCAGTACACACCTGCAAGATGGACCTGTCACTGTGTAAAGTGCAGCAGTCATTGATTCCCTACACACCATGAGCATTGCTTTGTCCCTCACACTACTGGCCCCCTTGTTACTGTAGTGTTTGCTGTGCACTGTAGCAGGAACTACAATTTGACTATTGCATGCAGCACCACCACTTGTGCCTTTGCTGTGTAGTCCTCTGGGGTACAATATTCTATGCGGTTCTGTACAAAAGTAGCCTGCAGCTACCACCATGCACTTCTAGACTGACCTACAGGTGGAGCTGTGGGAAGACTCAGCCAGCCCCTGTACTTCCAGATTGACCTACAGGTGGAGCTGTGGGACCCTGCAATAGAGTTGGGCAAACTGCATGCAAATCAGGACACAATGAGATGCTAATCTGGATGTTTGCCCACAGACTGCCTAAGTAGGCTCATTTGCATGTCACTTTTGAATATATCAGATTTTTGCCCTGGGCAAACATGATAGCACCAGGAAATTATCTTAGCTTTGTGCAAAACCCGCATAAATGTGCCTGCATCAAGCAAACTTTTCACAAACATGGTACATTTTTGCAGAATTTCACATGCACTGGTGCTTGCAGCTTTAATGAATCCACTTCTTTGCTAGCATACACACTGGCCACATAGTTCACCTTTACCTTTCTTCACATTGCTGTGCACTGGGCTGCTGTTGTTGTTTGTACTTCCTGGTTGCTATATTCTAAGCTATCTTATTTCCCGGGCTATTTTTGCACTGCACTGCCAGCCCAGTTTGCCCGGCTTCCTGAGTATGCTATATTCAGCAGGTTTATTACCAGGCCTATCCCTTTATAATATAGTGGTCTATTGGTTCTGGGCTAATTTAGCACACCGGGCAGAGCTAATTTAACCCTGGGGCAAAATTTTGAATATCTGGCCCCAGGTTTGATAAAGTCCTACAAAATGACATAGAAAGTTTTAACTAGTAAAAAGTCAACTAATTAAGTCCATTAAGACAAATATTAAAACATTCTTATAATGTCTAAATTAAAAACTTGCTAATAATCTATAAACATTGATAACTATTTATCCTTGAAAACTTCTTGTAGAGCAGTAGGTTAGGAACACGCTTCATATATCCATAGAAACATCATTTTTATCAATCATTGCATGGCAAATCCTTTCATTATTTGCAACCCCTTCCAGAGAAGGTAGGCACTGTTGCAAAGAGAGGATAGTTGTTTCCTTCCAGTTTTTAGAAAGTCTTTTAAATGTTAATGCTACTGATGTGACCCATATTTTCTTTCATTTTGGTACACCTTTAAGCATACTAACATCACCAATAAAAATTATCAATGGAGAAAGAGGGATAGGGAGACCTAGTAAGGTCTGACACAAGGCACAAATGTGTTTCCATTACCCTTGTGCAGAACCAGAGCAAATGTGCCAGTCCTGCATCAGGCACCTCGCATCTCCAACAGTGGTTACTGTCACTCAGTCCTAAGCTAAATACTGTATAATGCAAAATATTAGCGCACTTTATATTCCGCACTGCTAAGTTGCACACACTTATCTATGGCAATTTATATTAATGTGAATACGGTAACTACAAAAAGCCTTCTGAATAGAAACATACAAGAAGACCTTATTTTGACAACAAATTTTGGGGAATTCACTGACCTGCACTTGCCCCAAAATGTGCCACTGCTCAATTTCTAGCACATGCGATATGCATCCTGAGAGTCACAAGGATAAGGTAGGCGATGGGGGAGCTACAATGGTAGCTGGAATTGAGAACCATGACAGCAGATTGATTTGAGCACTGCGAGTCACTGATTAGGATTAAGATGGGGAAACTATGAGCGAAGGTGCGGTACACGACTAGGGAGAGGGGGAGTCACAATGGTAGTCGCAGTGGTAGTCAGAATTTAAAACCACGACAGCTGCTTAATTTGAGCACTGTGAGTCGCTGATTAGAATGGGGAAACTATGAGCAAAGGTGGGGGCTAATTAGAATGAGGAGACAGATAAAACAAGGATGCGGTACACGACGAGGGACAACCAGTGGAGAATGGTTGATGTTTTGCATTACTGTACTAAAGTGACAGAAGAAATTTAACACATTAGTTTTGGTTGCCATTACTTATGCTCTGACAATGTTTAACAAGCATTTAGAACTGCAACACTCTATATTTTGCTTTCAGACAAGGTTAGCTGTCAAAGTATTTCCACGGTAAATTAGCTATCAGCAAATATTTTTTCCCAGCGAAAATAAGGGGTTACACAGTAGTTGTCTGGGGGAGTAATACTAATAATGCAACATTTTAAACAGTATTATTCTCCCCTGGACTTCTTTAGCTGATTTAGATGCATTGTCCCATACCTTGTTCCAAGTTGAGGTTGGTATTACTTGTCCAAGATCTCTCTGCCATTTAAGTCTAGCATGTTCTGTCAGAGAGACGTCTGCTTCATTTAGCAGTTTGTAAATTAAACTAAGCCCTTTAGGGAGGTAAGCCATCTTCAACAACATGTCCCATTCCATACTGGGGGGAAGCAGAAAGCTTGGGTCTAAGAATTTACTAACTAGAAAAAGTAACTACAAATATATGCAGAAATCACTCTTATACAACTGGAATTTATTCCTAAGATTCTCAAAGGAGGAGAATCTATTATTCATGTTTAATAAATCACCCAGTACTCTAATACATTTAATTCTACAATCTATGTTCTTTGGTACTTTATTATTAGGAATAATCAAGGGATTCCCCCATGAAGGCATAAGTTTTAGGGGCACAAATTTGACCTTCCTGAGGCAATTTAACTTTTTACAAACTAGTATTGCGATTTGAAGCACTGGGTGGCTCGTAAGGTGAGAGAGAGTGATGACAAAAAATAAGTCAGGCAGATCTAGAGGGGCCACTAGTTCTTTTTCTATCCTAGTCCACCAGGGCACAGCAGATTTGTCATTTCGGAGAAGCCAAATAGATGCTTGCTTAAGCTTATATGCTCAAAGATACCCTTGCCACCATGGCAGTGCTAACCCCCATTTATGCACTGGAGCTCTAAATTTAGCCTTGAACAATCTGTGAGACTTTCCATCCCACAGGAAAGAGGAAATGAATCTTTCAGTTTTGTCAAACCACATTTTAGGGACGTTTGCTGCAAAGTTGTTCATGAAATAAAATAACCTCAGAGCAAAGATAATTTTTAATGAGTTAATTTTTCCTCAAATTGATAAATGCACCTTAGACCATCTGTTTAGATCTGATTTGAGTTCCTTGATTAACCTAGACATATTATAATCTAAGATCTTCTCTATAGAATGAAAAAAATTAACCCCCAAATAAATTAGACCATCAGTTGGCCACTTAACATTTAGCATTGAATCTACTTTGATTCTTTCTGAGTTTGAATAAGAAGGCATCAAGCACTCTGTTTTGGATCAAGTAACACACAGGCCTGATTGTTCTCCAAAGCACTGTAGCAACTCTTTGACATTTAACAAGGAAAAGGACAGTTGAGTTAGAGTTAAAAGGATGTCGCCTGCAAAAGCAAGGACTTTGTTAACATATTGTCCTGTTTGTATCCCACGAAGGTCATTAGGTTGCATTATTCTTTTGATAAGTGGCTCTATGACAAGAATAAAGAGAAGTGGAGAAAGCGGGCATCCCTGCCTAGAGCCTCTGTGCAAATAAAAAGGGGAGGACCTGAGGCCATTTGTGATTATACACGCTCTAGGGCACGTATACAGGGTTTGTACCCAGGAGATAATGTTAGGACCAAAATCATTCATTTTCAGAACATTCAGGAGATAAACCCTTTCTAACGAATCAAATGCCTTAGCTATGTCCAATGAAATAGCTATTGAGGAATTTTTCCTGTTATGTGATGCTTTGTCTAACCATAAAATTGAGAATAGCCTGTGAAAATTATCAGCAGCCTGTCTACCCTGTAGGAAGCCTACCTGTTCCTTTCTCACTAGTTTGCTTAGTATTTTAGAGAGTCTGATAACTAGTACTTTAGCAATTACTTTGTAATCTAAGTTTAGAAGGGATATAGACCTGTAGATCTCACATTTTAATGAGTTATTCCCTTTTTTAGTCAGATAGAAGCTTTATTCATAGAATTTGGAACAGACCCATCCTTAAAAGAATTTTGAAAGGCTTTCAAAAGATGGGGAGCTAATATGCTATTTAGATACTTGTAAAATTCTCCCGACAACCTGTCTAGGCCTGGGGTTTTGCCTTTAGGGAAACTTGCAATTACCTCTGTAATCATGGGGAGATAATGAGAGAAGTTTAACTTTTTTTTTTAGAAAATCCTCTATGTGACCTAACTTCACTGAGCCTTGAGATTTGTATAGTGTTTCCATAGAATTCCTTAAAACGATCATTGATTTTCCCATATTATGTGAAACCTCTGTAAATTTAAGTCTGATACCACTAATATTATTCTGAATCTGTATTTTCCGCAACCTATAAATTATACATTTATTTGCCTTCCACTCATTTTCCAACACTTTTGTTTAACTCTAAAAAGACCATACTCAGTTTTGCTAGAATATATTTTATTGATGTCATATTTTAGACCCATGCCTTTATGAAGTAAATATTTTTTATTGCAGGGTTCCCCTTTAAATCTGATAGAGTATTACTCAGTTCCATTTCTAGGGAATGTAGTTGCTTGAGTTTTTCTTTCTTTTTCTTAGAGGCAAATCCTATTACACTCCCCCTAATAAATGCCTTATAGGCAACCCATACTATTTTGTCTGCTACCTCCCCATTATAATTATTTTTAAAATAATCAGACGTTTCCTCTGTCACCCAAGTCCAGAACTTTTCATCTTGCAGTAAAGAAGAAATTAAATCTCTGGCTTGCAAACCTACCTGACTTATTGTCAAACCACACTGAGCTTTTCAGCAAGGAATGGTCTGAAACTAAGATGTTTTCCTAACTTAAATGGCTAACTTCATTACACAAATTTAGGGGCATGAATAAGTAGCCTAGCCAGCTGAATGTACTATGTCGTGCTGAAAGAAAAGCATAATCTCTCCCCTGAGGGTGTACCAGCCTCCAAGTGCCCAACAGTCCTAATTCTCCAAGTGCCATATGAAGCCCTTTTTGAGCTGCACTTAAACTTTCTGGGTTCGGGCAGTAAGATTTGTCCAAAACAGGGTCCATGACCACATTAAAGTCTCCACCCAAAATAATCTCATAATTTGAAAGAATTCCTTTTGCTGTGAATTTGGAGCATAAATATTGCATAATGCAATGTCTTTCCCATAATTATTGCCTAGCAAGATCTGATATCTGCCCTCCTGGTCAGTAAGATGTTTATGTGTAACAAAGTTCAGGCCCTTCCTGACTAGAATTGCCACACTCCGCTTCTTTGATGAAAAACATGAATGATTTACGGTAGCTACCCAACTGCAAGCAAGTTTATCTGCCTCCTCAGGAACTAAATGAGTTTCCTGGAGAAAGGCTGTATCTCCCTTATGTTTATTTAGGTGTTTTAGTACCCTATATCTTTTTATTGGAGTGCCTAACCCCTGAACGTTCCATGAAGCAATACGAACTGAGCTCACTATAACTTTAAAACTTATAACACTAAATAAGAAGTAAATGCCTCAGCTGAGACTTGAACCCAGGCCACTAACCTAACTTTGAGAAAGAGTAGTGTGCTCGGGGACAGCCCAGGTTCCAGTAGTCTCAGTGGCGCAGCTGGTTAGCGCAATCAGAATGGTATTCCGGGTGGCCTGGTTTCAAGTCCCAGTTGAGGCACTTACTTCTTTCTCACCTCTGTTTGTATGTGTTCCGTAATTACGCATACTGCACTCATGTGTGATTGTTACAAGTAAGTATTTGTGTTGCCATTGGGTTGTGCATTTGAGAAACAGTAATGTGCTCGATGACAGCCCAGGTTCCAGTTGTCTCAGTGGTGCAGCTGGTTAGCACAATTGGATCGGTATTCCGGGCGGCCTAGGTTCAAGTCCCAGCTGAGGCACTTACTTATTTCTCACTTCTTTTTGTATGTGTTCCATAAATATGCACACCACACTCCTGTGTGATTGCTAGAAGTAAACTATTTGATCAGTAAATTAGAAGTGACTCTTTAACTAAACCAGATCAATTAAATAATGAATGGTAATAGAAACAGTTGATAAAACTAGTAATTGACTTGTAATATTACACCATGTATAACTAAGCAAAAAATAACAGTTTAAGCCCCAAACTGAGCCCTTTACTAATACAAGTAATGAATACAGTGACAAATAAATAATTATGTCACCTACAATTGAGAAAACAGAATACACATAATCAGACACACTCACACTAACAAACACACATAACACCCATACAGACACAGCAAGAAGACATATGAACCCTCACTGAGGAGACCTCAAGATGATATCACACCACTTACAGACAGCCTACTATAGAGAACCCACAGTTGCTTATATGCAAGTAAAATATATCTAATGCAGACCAACATGGTTCTTTCAGCTATGGAAAGGCACTTTGCACCTCAAAGTCTCCCCATACTCAACAGTTTTATTCTATCAATGTTTAATTGCAACTGACTTATTGGAGGGAGTAAGACAGCAAAAAGTTCCTCAGAAAATAGAAAACGTTCCTTATTCTCTGTTGCATTGCTATAAAGTAAACAGAACTTTGTCCTTACGTTTGTGTCCCTGCACCAAGACATACTTGCTCAGCCTTGTGATGAATAATCGTTGTGTATCCCCATTTCTTACCATGATTGACATAAGCCCTCATTACTAATCCAGGTGTATACCTACAAGAATGAGATGCCTTTGAGATCAAAGGCATAAGGCAATGGCTTATTTATTAGGCCTGCAACTTTCCAAACCATACATGGTCTGTATTCCCCAATAAGCCTAGACAGGCTTTGATCATTAAATTAGTAAATGTCAGGCACGTGATAACTGACCAATAGATAAGGCAATAGGGGATGGTGCAGGCAAGAAACTCTAGGTATTACTAAAACAATTTAGGATATACTGAATTCCTTTTTGCTGTTTTCCTACCACAAGAGTCTTATTAATATATCCCCCGTTATGCCCCCTCCCCACTATAAGAACAAAAAGCATGCCCAAAACCTGTGGATTTTTTTTTTTTACTTCTTCATATTTATTGGTATCTCTGAAATATGATACAACTGCTCATCATCAAAACAGTAAGAGGTATCACTCATATACAGCTCTTACAATCTCTAATACATGAATGTACAGTATTACAAAACTTAGGTCAACACGAATAATGCCTTCCAATATTTTAAACCAGTCTGAGACACAATAATGGATTGAAGCAAGGCTTCTGAATGATGGATACAGTTCTTTGCAGTGTAAATTCAGTCTCTGTCACAGTCTCTAACTGAATAATGGGTGTCCCATAAGAAAGCTTCAAAATGTCCCAGATGCTTTCTCAGGGCCTAGGATGGCATTAAGTTACATAAAATAATAATTAACAAAAGGAACAACCACAGTACATAAATGCATAGTAGCAATTCGTCTTATTTAAAATATTTCCATTTTTGTAACAATAGGCATTCTACCCTGCCCTCACCACCCTTCTCCAAAGTTCTAGGCGTTAGGATCAACCAAAAATTAGCCCTCAGTCTCTCAGCTGTGTAGCCTCCTCCTCTCTCTCTCCAAGTCTGCCTCTCCCCTCCATGCTTCCCTCCAGGTCTGCTGGGAGCGCCACAGCTCTAGGAATTTCTCTTTCCTTAGATGCATCGTGTAGGTTGATGTTTTCTAAACATTCTATCTCCTCCACCTTAGAGATCTACTGCATCAGAGATGGAAGATCCGGAGATAACCATTTGGTCGTGATGCACTTCAAGGCTGCAACCCTCAAAATCTGGCACAATTCTGTTAATTTCCTTTTTTTAGAAGATAGGGTGGGGAGGCCTAGCACTAGGTCTTAGAAGGTGAAGGGAAGCGAAAGATTTCCAACCTGTTCCAAAATGTCATGAATGCAGTGCCAGAACTGGTGTAGTTTACTACATTCCCCAAAAATATGATAGCGTGTTCTCCTGGGTTCCCCACCTATGCACCAGCAAGCTGGTGAGGCCTGTGGATTGAAGAGCTGGGTGACCACTGGGGTCCTAAAAAAATGCTCAAGGATTTTTCAGTTAAATTCCTGCCAGACCATAGCAGATGTCACTTGCCAAACCCTTTGAATGAATCATTCACATATCTGGACTGAGTAGTATGGTATGAGCTGCATGCCCATTGGCTCACACTGTGAACCAATGGGCATGCAGCCCTACTGAGCTGTCAGTCACTGGGCGGCGGGGCAGCAGGCGGGTGGGGTGCTGCCGCCCGCCAGCTGATGGGGGGGAGCAGAGTGGTGGGGCTCAGTGGGCAGGCGTGGAGGGGGATACACTAGACCACTAGGGTAGTGGGGGTATTTTATGTGTTACAGATGCCTGCGATCGGGTGGCGATTGGTCCACTGGACCACCAGGGATATTGGACGGTGGGGGGGTACTATACCAATGCCCGCGATCGGGCACATAGAGGTCCACTGGACCACAAGGGATATAGGAGGGGGAGATTTCACTACAGGGATGCCCACAATGGGGCATAGGAAGGCATCGCCAGGTGCGGCAGGAACTCGGGTGGCCACCCACAGGTGGCAGCTGCCATGTTGCGCCCTGCAATGCGGCAGCTCACCTGTGGGTGGCCATCACTTGTTCCTTTTTTTTTGGCTTAACTTTGTGCAGGTGCAGGTAGGGGTTGCGCATGCATGACTCTGCACATCCTGGGCTGAATATCGGGCTGTGCAGGTTATGCATGGGCAAGCCCCCCACCTGTGCCTGCATACATTACTGATGTGCTCCGGCGCATCGGGATTTGTGCGGCACACTTTTCCCTTTTGAATATCACGCCGGTGCGCATCAGAAAAGAGCCTAGTATCACCAAATATTACCTCCTTTTCAGATCAGGCTAATCTTAAGATCTCTTCTTTGGTATGAAAATCTAAGAAGGCGATCAACACTGAGCAGGGGCGGGCTTTGGGATGTTTTGGTTTGGGCACCAAAGAACGGTGTGCCCTGATAATGTTGAGCAGTTTATCTGCTGGCCAGCCCAATATTTCTGGAAGGAAAGATTTGAGAAAATCAGGTACTGGGCCTGATTCAGTTCCTTCAGGCAATCAATGGATGCGAATATTATTGTGCCTGTTATGGTTCTCCAACTCCTCTAATCTGGTTTCTAATTACTGCTCTCTCCGGTGGAGGCCTAGTAAGGCTGCATTATGGACATCCATGGTGGTGGAATATTCATTTAGCCCTTTTTCCAAATGATCAGCTTTTTTGGGCAGTAACTTCTAACTTTCTGCAATCTTCTGTGGCTTTGTTTTTGAGTGTTGCGATAATTCTCTGGAAGGTGGCACACAGCTGCTTAGAGGTTATAGTGCACTCCTAGTCTTCTGGTTCCTCTGAGGTGGGTAAATGGTGTGATGAGGCTGCAGTTGTGCAGGCCGAGGTGGACTGGGTATAGTCAAACAGTGTTTTGTGCAGTTTGGCTTATTGAGCGCCCGATTTGTCCTTAGATTTATGCCTGGAGGACATTGCAAATTCATTTTCCGGTCTTTTGAGGTCTGGATGGGCCAGATAGCCAAGCGATTGTGGTGGATTAGCTGACAGTGGGACACAGCTCCCAAATCAGGCTGCCATTAGGTTGGTGCGCTCACCAGATGTCAACCTGTGGATTTGTTATCTAACATTAAAACTGTTAAATTATTAGGTGTCGCTCTTTAGAGGTTTCTTCTGAACTTACTTGCATAACACATGCACGCTACCAAGGAGAAGCTCTTTATACTGCATCATACAGTTCCCTAAGGAATCGCCCCACAGGAAATGACCTCATGATATACTTCCTGTATCCCAAATCTCACCTTCAGCCAATCAAAAAAGCAACACTTTAAACTATTCTTAAAAATTCTTAATGTTTACATGCATTATTTTAGTTAAAGAAAATTTGTGTAGAATATTTAAATCTCACTTTTTTGTTTTCCTTTAGCAAACTTGACACTAAATAAAGAAAAAACTTTGAATATGGAAGTCCCAGAATGAAATGTCATGTGACACAGATGCTCCAGTCCCTCCGCATTGACCAAGAGTTGGACCCTCCTTCCAACAGAGAGAGAGAAATCACAAAATTTCAGGGTGACATTTTTTAATTAGATATTTATATCACTAGCACTTCAATCTTCAATGCTGGGTAACCAGGAGAATATGGCTCTACAAACATATCTGCTATAGGACTGCAAGGATCTCTCAGACAGTCAGGTATTTCCTTAGCTGTGCAATTCATAGAAATTACTGAGGAGGCATGAGATGGGAGAAGATACCAATCATAACTTATAGAGTTTTAAGGAGCAATCGAAGCTATAGTAGCAGATTTGTTTTTGTAGAAAGTTTGGGTTTTCCTCATAATCTTCGAGGGCCAGGCCACAGTTTTTAACAGGGCAGTTTTTAGGGTAGGATGTCTGGAAGAGTGCTTAAGCACTGGGATGTGCATATATTTCTGAGACTCAATGCAATGATCAGGTGCTGTAGGAGCAGGCATAGCATATGGGCTTCTTTGTCAATTGAGAGCACGCTCCTGATGTTCTGAAATGGAATTTTCAGCATTTTGAAATTTGGTAAAGGCTGTTGGAGTAAAACCTGAACTCGTACTGTGTTTAGGCCTGTTATGAAAAATCTGTGCAGCATCAGACCAATTTCTGTTAATAAAACTCCAAGCCTCTTCAGGAAATTTAAAACTGTGTTCCCCCAGACAGCACCAGAACTGCAGGATATTTAATGGAATAAGGTACTCTGAGGACTTGCAAAATGAAGCGTAAGCCTTCCGTTTTTCTACAATTTCTGCAGAATAATCCTGAAAGATGAAAACATGCTCGTTCCCCCAATAAAGAGCTTTCCTTTGCCTTGCAACACTCAGCATCTCCTCCTTAATGTTGAATCTCAAAAAGCGTATTATTTGTGGGTCTAGGGTTTTGATCTTGTATCGTTCTCAATGACCTATGAGCTCTTTTGATATCTAGGGACCATTGCCAGTTATAATTAAGGATGGAGGGGATGAAGACTTGTAAAAACGTTATCATGTCATTTCCCTCAGTATGTTCTGGTACACCCACTAGACGCAAATTGTTACTCCTGCTTCTGTTTTCCAAATCACCCACTTTAGCACCCAGATGTTCAATATTTGACCAACTTTGCTCACTTTTATCCTCCGCCCTGCGTAATGTTTCTTCTAACATAGCCATCAGGTCCTCAGTTGTGTTAAGTCTTTCTTCTAACACATCAGTTCTGTCTCTGTCTGAACCAGCTTTCTGTTTTAACTCCACTATGTCAACGTGCATATTTTGTAATTTATCTTTTATAAATTCCATGTCAGAGGGGCATGGAGCAATACTATTTTTGTTGCCCTTCACAGATGCTTTTGATCCGCTCCATCCACTGTTTGAATCTAGAGCCCTTGGAGGCGAAACCCCATACTGACATGAAGATCCTGCCGTGAAGCCCCGACTGTCAGACGGCATGCTGAGACCCAGGTAAGTGCTACGGATAGCAGAGTTGATTACCGAGTAGGTTGGCCAAATAACTTCAAATTTATGCACGAATCTTAGGAAACTTATAGCAACCACGTGGACCACAAATAAAACTATACACTGTATTTTAACATGCTATATTGATGCGTAGATCAGGAACGGTGGGAGAGCTCATGATTAGGCTGCCATTTCTCTCTAGCGTGGTGTGCAACCGCAATTATTATATGTTTAATGATGCATTTTTTCGCTAGTGCTGTGGTATGGCAAAGGGGGTGGCAATGGCACCCTCATATGCCAGTTTACTACTAGGCATGTGGGAGGAAACACAGGTCTTTAATGAAGACATTAATCCATTTTTGGAGAAAATTGTATATTGGACATGTTTTATAGATGATGCTATATGTATATGGAAAGGTAACACTGATGAGGCTTTGGACTTTGTGAAACAGCTCAATAATAATAATTTGAATCTAAAATTCACAGCAACAATTGACTCAGATAAGTTTAATTTTTTTGGAAGTTACTTTCAGGGGAGGATCCAAGACTCCTGTAGATACATAGATACATAGACAGTGTCGGCAGATAAGGGCCTATGGCCCACCTAGTCTGCCCATTTGAGCTTGTAAGTTCAGTTTGTTTTCCTAGAAGTCTATTTCCCCTTACCCCTGACCTCTAGAATTCCTTTATGTCTATCCCATGCGTTCTTAAATCCCGTGATTGTTTCAGCCCCCACCACTTCCTCTGGCAGGGTGTTCCACTTGTCCACCACCCATTCTGTGAAGAAATTCATCCTCACATTTCCTTTGAATCGTCCTCCCTCCAACTTCATCCCATGCCCTCTAGTTCTAGAACATCTTTTTCACTTAAAAATAGTGTTTTCCTGCACCCTGTTCCTCCCTGTAAGATACTTGTATGTCTCTATCATATCCCTCTCCCTCCTCTCCTCCAGGGAGTACATGTTCAGTTCCTTCAACCTGTCTTCATAGGACTTGTGATGCAACCCATGCACCATCTTTGTTGTCCTCCTCTGAACCTTCTCTACCCTGTCTATGTCCTTACGTGGTATGGTCTCCAGAACTGTACACTGTACTCCAGGTGGGGCCTCACTAGTGTCTTGTATAGCGGAATTATGACCTCCTTTTCCTGCTGGTGATGCCCTGCCTATACATCCCAGCATCCTATTTGCTTTACCTGATGCCTTGTCACACTGTTTCCTACCTTTGAGGTCATCAGAGATGACAACCCCAAGATCCCTTTCCTGCTTGGTGCATGCTATATCCTCACCTCCAACTGATATATTGTGCCAGGGTTTTGTGCCCCATATGCATTATCTTGCACTTCTTTGCATTGAATTTCAACTGCCAAACCTTGACCATTCTTCAAGTTTCTGCAGGTCCCTTCTCATTCTGTCTACACCCTCTGGTGTGTCTACTCTGTTACAGAGCTTTGTGTCATCAGCGAACAGTGAAATTCTGCCTTCTAGATCCTGTGCAATGTCACTGATGAAGATGTTGAATAGGACCGGTCCCAGCACTGATCCTGTGGTACCCACTGGTCACTCTTCCCTCTGTGGAGTGACAGCCATTTACCACCACCTTCTGTGTCCTGCCACCCAGCCAGTTACCTACCCACCACACTACTGTCCTGCCCACACCCATATTTCCCAGTTTGTGTAATAGTCTTCTATGTGGCACAGTGTCAAAGGCCTTGCTGAAGTCCAGATAGGCCATGTCCACTGCCCTCCCTGATCCACCTCCCTAGTCACCCAGTCAAAAATTCAATGAGGTTGGTCTGACATGACCTCCCTGGTGAAACCATGCTGCCTTGGGTCCTGTAGTCCATTGACAACCAGATGTTCCACCAATCTCTCCTTCAGTAGTGCTTCCATGATCTTTCCCACTACCGAGTGAGGCTGACTGGTCTGTAGTTCCTGCTTCCTCTTTGTTCCCACTTTTGTATAAGGGGACTACATCTGCTGTTCTCCAGTCTTTGGTACCTCCCTGTTTCCAGTGATTGGCTGAACAGGATAGCCAGAGGTTCAGCCACCACCTCTCTTAGTTCTTTCAGGACCTGGGGTGCACCCCATCTGACTTCATTGCTTTATCAGCTCTTATTACTTCCAGTTCCTTCAGGACCCTTTCTCGTGTAAAGGGACTTGTGTCCATTTCTGCACCATTCTCACCCTTGTACTCCCTTCAGACCCATTACCCTCTTCCTTAGTAAAGACTAAGCAGAAATACTCTGTTCAGTATGTCAGCTTTACTGTTGTCATCCTCCACGCAGCTCCCATCCTCCCCTTCAGTCTCACTATCCCTCCTTTGTCTTTCTTTTTCACTTATGTACCTGTAAAAGGTTTTGTCCCCTTTACCCACTGATTTTGCAATGTGTTCTTCTGTCTGAGCTTTGGCTTCCTTACTGACTTCCCTGCCTCCCTTTGTTTCTCCTGGTACTTCTCCCTATCCCTTCTGCCTGTGTCTTTTGTATTGCCTGATACCAATCTTTTTGGCTTTCACTTTCTTTGCTACCTCTTTGGAAAACCATAATGGTCTCCTCTTCCTTTTCCTCTTGCTAACCTGCTTAATGCATAATTCTGTTGTTCTTATAATCCCCATTTTAAATACTGCCCACTGTTCCTCAACCCCTGATTCCTGTCCCATTCCCTTAATACCTCTTTCAAGTATCTCCCATTTTCCCAAAGTCTGCCCCTAAAATCCAGGATACGTGTTTTTGTGTGGTTGGTTCTGCTCTTTCTGTGATTTCAAACCACAATGACTGGTGGTCACTGTTACCCAGGTGCTCCCCACTGTTACCCCATCACACTGTCCCTGTTTGTGAGCACAAGGTCCAGTATTGCCTTCTGCCGAGTTGGTTCCATGACCAGTTGCTTGAGGAAGGCACCCTGAAGAGTCCAGAATAAATCTGCTCCTAGTTGATGCTGCTGCTGGGATGCTCCAGTCCACGTCTGGTATATTGAAGTCTCCAACCAGTACTACCTCACCCTTGTCTGCCATCCTTTGGATGGCTAGCATCAACTCCTATCTGTTTCTTCCTCCTGGGCTGGTGGTCTATAGACCACACCTGTGTGGATGGCTGGTGTTTTCCTTTCCCAGCTTAACCCACAGTATCTCTCCCCATTTGTTCCTCCTGGATCTGTGTGGCCCTTATGTCATTTTTCACATACAGTGCCACTCCTCCTCCCTTCCTGCCTGCTCTGTCTCTTCTGAATATGTTGTAGCCAGGTATGGCCATCTCCCAGTCATGGTTATCATTACACCAGGTTTCAGTGATGGCCACAATGTCCAGGTCTGACTGTACCATGTAGATGGGGGAGCTCAAGTCAGATAAAAAATAAAAAATAAAAATAATAGGTCGGGGGGTCTGGTAGGCCGCCTAGGCCCCCAGACATTTTTTTAACATTTTGGTGCATTCTGGTGCATTTTGGAAGGTATTTCTAATGCAATTTCTACTCATTTCCTCCCTCCCCATGCTTTGTTAGTTGCATCCTAGCACCATCCCCAGAGTTCCCACAGTCCACATGACAGTATGTTGCCCAAAATACCCTCCCACCCCGGAAAAAAACACAAAATACCAAAAGACTGCAGCTCAGCAGCAGCACATCCGAAACACATAAGAATGAGAAAAGTTGAAAGAGACTTGGTGATAAAGACAAATTGCAGACAAATTAAATGACAATCCAAGTAAACAAGTTCACAAATGTCATTCACTCAAGCACATTACCATAAAGCCAACCCATCCCAGTTTGTCCTGCAGTACAGATTAACGTATCCCCCAACCTTATCTCAGTAAAAAAAAAAAAATACAATAATTATAGAAATATGGAAACAAAGTCACTTTGCTATCTAGTTTCTGTAAATATAATTTCAAGTCTGCATGCTATTTTTGCAAAACATATTTTATTCTATAGAACAATTTATTCCAAAGAAAATACATTTGTAAATAAATGAAATATTTTTTATTGTTTTAAAATGTCCTTTACTGAGACAACCCCATGGTATGAGGCATCTCCTTTTTACGATAGGCCCAAGAAGTCAGTAAGCAGACAGAAAAACAGTTTTTAAACAAATATAAAAATGCATTTTTTTTATTAGTGACAACACTTGCTTGGGTACATCACAACTTGCTACCCCCCCATTCAACACATAAAATTACATAAACGAAATATTTGATTCTATCACTTTTTTCTGGTTTTGTAACTGCGCCAATGAGCCAAACAAGGTCTTGTGACTTCTGTTGCCAGTCTTGCTCTCCAAACATGCAGAAACTCCTGCACATGCCATAATATACAGCAGAACACCTTCAAAGTCCCCATGTATATTAATTCCCTCTGTGCTCATTTACACTGTACAACCACAACTGAAAAGACAACACAGATTAGACATACAGCACATGCTGAAGTTTTTACCTCAGTTCAAAGGTCTCATGTACCAGTTTCTGCCTCTCCTGGTTCATGTTATCGCTGAGACCAGACCTGCCCCAGCATTAGTTTTGTACCATTTCTAGCATGGTACAGGAGGGCACTACTCTCCAACTCCCTCTCATGCAAATCCATACCAAAATCAAATTGCCATATAGAACAAAACTAGAAGTGACCTTAAACAATATTAATGTCATGAATTTAAGCCCCCCATACTAGAAATTAATAACACTAGTACTACATTTATTACATACCCAGTTTGATGGAACACTAATGTCCTGTCCAATCCCAGCAGCTGCCCGCCTGCTAGTTTAACCAGCATCTTTTAATTAGTGCCATCAACTGCATTGATTTATTTAACTTAACCATTGGAAATGAACCTGACTGAGCCTGGAGCAAGAACTTAAGTATGGTACTACTACCGTATTCATTTCTGTAAGGAAAGGGACATCATCACTGGACACTCACACCTCAGATACTCTGATTTGCAAACAAATTAAACAACTTAAATTTTCTGGCGGTGTGAGTGAGAGAGAATAGAGAGGATTATGATGGGACACCAGTAAGGCTGCCACCTGTCAGTTTTTTTACCTGGTGATCAGGTTTTCAAGGTCCCTATCAGGAAATCCGGTTTTGCTCTGTGCTGGTCAGGTTTTTAAACCATTTTGAGAGCTCACATACTTTTGAAACATATTTTATCATATTCATTGTTTCACCTATATGTCCGGGTTACAAACAAGTTCTCTTGTCAATATAGCCCTTTGTTTGTGAAAGTAGTCAACTTGGGAGGGAGGTATGGCCATTAACACCATTAGCACTTACTTAACCTAATCGTTTCCACTGCAGTAAAGCTGCACCCACCTTTTGTAAAGGTAACAGAGCCAGTTGTCTTCCACTTTCATTTGTTGGTAAACATTTTCATCTCTAACAACATTTAGGCATTTTTAAATGTTTAAAATTATTTTTTCCTCAAGAAAAAAGCATGGGCCCCAAGGTGCAGGGGCACAGTTTGCACCTAACTAAGGCCAGCTCTGCTGGAGGACAGATGACACCAGTGTGGCTCAGGCAGCTTTCATGGAGGCATTAGTGAATACTGATAAAGAATGCAGCACAATGTGTTACTATAGAGGAGCCCCCCTCTAAATCTGCCTATGACTTTTTCAATTGGGCCAGATCACAGGGTCATCAGTAATACATATAGAAGACTGACTGCCACAAATAGTGATTTACATGCTACAAGTTCGCATCCAAACAGTTTGAGCAATTCCATCCCTTATGGGTAATTTTTGTGTTTGAAGAGGAACTGTGCACTAGACAGTGACTTTATTGAACAATCCATGGAACGGAGAAATAGGTTCATTGAAAGAGGTTATAAACCTACAATTTTGGAAAAAGCCTACACAAGGGCAAAAGTCCTCAGTTATACTGATTTGCTCACACCTAAGGGATATGATTCAGCAGAGCAAAGTTTGATAACATTTAGTACTGTGCATAATGGCTTGTCTGGCAAAATTGGAGGCATTGTCTGTAAATACTGGTCATTTCTCCACAATGATACAACATTGACGGATGTGATTGGTGAAAAACCCAGGGTTACCTTTAAAAGAGGTGCAACAATAAAGGATAAGCTTGTTTCAAGTACCTTTATTGAGCCACGTTCCAGTAATACCCTTGGTTGCCCATTAAGCCACACAGAATGTTTTGTTGTGGCAACTGCAACATTTGCAGATACTGTATACAAAGTGACCATTTCTGATTGGGTGGCTGTACTTAAATAATCAGAATCAGACAATTCATCTCATGTGCATTTACATACATAGTATGTGTTATTTGGTGCTAATGCCAGAAGCTTTATGTAGGTCGTACAACAAGAATCCTTAAGGAACGCACACAGGAACATGTGAGGGATATAAAAAATAATGGCCTCACTAATCATGTAGCTGAGCATTTTTAGTCAGCCCACCAAAACAATCCAGAGTCCGTTCACTTTATGGGAATAGAACAAGTAAACTTAGGAAAACAGGGTGACAATAGACTGAAAACATTATTGCAACAGGAAATGTTTTGGATTTTTTTTTTCATCTGTAATTTCTGGGTTTTGGCAGGTTTTCTCCCAGCCCCTACACCCATGAGTCCCTGATGTAGTGTGTGCGTGTGGATGCACACATGTACATGCCATTTGGGATGCCCCTCCCTTCCAGTTGTGCCATTAACAGCCTGCGCCGGCACCGAAATTCCATTCGTTGACGGCGGGACTACGGCCGGGCAACCCCACCCAATCAATCAATCAAGTTTATTGACAGGAAATACTCCATTGAGCAGGGTCATTTACAAGGAATTCCTTGAAGACACATTGGACATACAACATTAATATAAAATACATATAAACTATAATTGCATATGAAACAGTGCTCATAAGGCAAACAAATGTACAATCAATAATAGAAGGCATCAGGCTAACAAGGTAGTGCAGTGGGCAGTCTGAACACAATTTCAGTACTTCAGCAGTAATAAGTTGTAGGTATCTGGCTTACAATCAGGGAAGGGAGGAATAGAGGGAAGGAAGTGCTAAGAATAGGCAGGTAGTGAAATGGGACTGGCATGTGAGGGAGGTGAGAGCTGGGTTTGAAGGTATAGTAGTAGGTAGGCAGGTATGAGGGTGAGCAGAACAGATAGTAGATAGGTGGTAGGTAGGTAGGTTGGTGTGAAGGGTACAAAGAGGAAGGTAAGGTCAGGGTGGTGGTTCTAGGCCACAGAGTTGAAGGATACTGGTTAGTCAGCATAAGGAATGGTTACTACTTAGTGGTGCGTGCAGGAGTCGGTCAATGTACTGTTGACTAGCCGTATGAAGCTATTTAGGGGGATTAGGGTTTGAAGTTTGAGATTAGATTGGATTGTGTTCCAATCAACTGGGAGAGCATGGCTTATAGCCATATCACTGAGATGTGTACGGGAGTGTGACGCATCTAGCATAATGTAAGAGCTCTTTCATAGGGAGTACCTGCAGGACACTCTGAAAGAGATTGGTTAAGTAAGGAGGGAGTTTGGACATGAGTGCTTTGTAGAGCCAGATGAAAGAATGGATGAGACATCTTGTGGATAAAGAGGTCCACCCTAAAGATACGTACAGGTCGAAGTGGTGTATGTGATGATGGGCACTGGAAATGAAACAAATCGCCCTATGGTACAATGTGTCTAGCTAGTGTAGAAGGGTATCAGAGCAGTGACCATAAAGTATGTCTGCATAATCAAGGAATGGAATGAATGTTGTTTGTACTAAGTGTATCCTGGCCTCAGTGGGAAAGAACAATTTGTTTCTGTAGAAAAATCCAATTCTCTGCTGCAGTTTCTTTGTAAGAGAAGCGATATGGGCAGCGAAGGTTAAATACTGATCTAGGTTACAACCTAAGTATTTAAAGTTTTTGACCACCTTGAGGTCATCACTGAGAAGAGTTTTAATGGGGGATAGGGATGTGAGCACACTTGTGGTAGCTGACATGTGATTGGAATGGAAATACATCACTTTTGAGTTTTTTTTTTGCATTTAGTAGGAGTTTTGATGGAACAAGGTTGTATTGTAACAGATCAAATTCTGACTGGAGCTCTGTGTGGACCTCGTCTGCTATAGGTCTGGAAAGATAGATCACTGTATCATCTGTGAACAGATGTAATTTAGCAACATTAACATTGTCATCAACTGAGTTGATATAAATCATGAACAGGAGAGGTCCAGGGATTGAACCTTGAGGAACTTCGCTCGTGAGAGGGAAGAGTGGGGAAAGGGGAACCGTCTGCTTTAACTTGTTGAAATCTATTATTTAGAGAGCTATTAAACCATAGCAGCGCTGGGCCAGTGATGCCTTGGCAATCAAGCGGGTCGAGGAGCAAACCATGGTCGATTGTGTCGAAGGCTTTGCTTAAGTCCAAAAATACAACCCCTGTAACTTGCCTGTTATCCATAGCGAGAAGCCAGTCATTCATAACTGAAGCTAGAGCAGAGGTGGTGCTGTATGCTGGTGTAAAACCAGATTGAACTGGATTTATTAAGTTGGACTTATCAAGGTAGTCTCTGATTTGGACATTTATTAATTTCTTAAGAAGTTTGGAAAGGAGGGGTAGAATTGATATCAGGAGGTAATTGTTTACATAGATACATAGATACATAGACAGTGTCTGCAGATAAGGGCCTATGGTCCACCCAGTCTGCCCATTTGAGCTTGTAAGTTCAGTTTATGCTTTCCTAGAAGTCTGTTGCCCCTTACCCATGACCTCCAGAATTCCTTTATGTCTATCCCATGCATTCTTAAATCCTGTGATTGTTTCAGCCCCCACCACTTCCTCTGGCAGGGTGTTCCACTTGTCCACCACCCATTCTGTGAAGAAATTCATCCTCACATTTCCTTTGAATCGTCCTCCCTCCAACTTCATCCCATGCCCTCTAGTTCTAGAACATCTTTTTCACTTAAAAATAGTGTATTCCTGTACCCTGTTCCTCCCTGTAAGATACTTGTATGTCTCTATCATAAACTTTAGGTCCATAAGGTCTCCTGATTTGAACAATGGAGCACCTGTGCTATTGTCTATGCATCTGATATGGTGTTGGAGCAGACTGAAATGTTAAACAGATGTAGGACAGGGGCTGTTAAAAATCTGGCATCAATTTTAAGGAAGAAGAGGCCTATATCATCAGCTCCAGGTTCCTTCTTAATGTCTAAGTTGAGTAAAAGGTCTTCTACTTTCTTGTAGTGGAAATGGATGAAGGAGAAGATATTCTTAGGCTGAACCAGAGATTTCTTGGGTAGGTTGGAAGAGAAGGTTGCAGCTTTAGAGGAGTCAAAGGCCAGGCCTGCGGTTAAAAAGTGGTCATTGAAACTATGGAGGATATCTGATTTATCAGATAAGGTTTTGCCTTTAAAGGAGACCTTGGCAGGTAAGGAGGAGGAGGATGGTTTGTTACCTTTTGCCTGGCTAATGATGTGCCAGAATTTGCCGGAGTTACCTTTAGAGGAATCAAAGGTGGACAAGTAGTAATTTGCTTTGGAGGCCTTGATATTTTTGGTGCAGTCATTACGGCAGGCTCTGAAGGCTGCCCAGCATTGGATCTCCTCTCCCTTACCCAGGAGGGAGGCAATGCTCGATCCTAACAGCCTCTCCCATGCCACCACCTCGGTGGCCGAGTCATCCCAAACCCAGGTCGCCGGCATAGGTCCAGCACCTCAACCCTCAGTGCCACCGGGCCACCTTTTGGATTTTTAACCTATGTAATCTTAATCCAGTTGATCTGAATAATGAAACAGATATCAAACCACACTTGTAAATGAGTTTTTGATCTCTCTTTTTCCTTTTTCTCTGACAGCTCCCATGGTGTTTTGAAGTTTTGGGTGAGCACAGGTCACATACTTGCCTCTGTGTCACTGTTTGGTAACAAAGAATTTAGCTCCCTATTTATTTCTACTCATTGTCTCAGGAATCCCCTGTACCATCTTTGATCCCTCTTTCAACTTCTAACTTTTTTTACACTATGGCCAGGATATTCAGAGCAGTTGCGCAATGCACAATAAGGATGCACCTGTGCAATCACTGAAATGCGCCAAAACACGATATTCATCGGCAGCAGATGCGCAGCACAAAACCCAGTGTGCAAGAGCGCAATGGAAATGAATGCATGAGCAACTGCAGGGGGGTGTAACCATGAATATGTGGTGCAGTGAGATATTCAACAGCAGGTGACATGCACAACAGAGGAGCAACCGGAAGTTGTGCAATAGCAGACTTGAGCCAAAATAAAAGGGAGCAACCGAGGGGAGGAAGCTTGCACATGAGAGTAGCCATAGCGGCAGGGAGACGGGACATAGCAGCAGGGAGTGAGGGAAACAGAAAGCAGCACAGGAGTGGCCCAGAGGTGGACGGGGTCACAGGAGTGTGTGTGCACGTATGTGTGTGTGTGTGTGTGTGTGTGTGTGTGTTTGTCAGAGGGACTGTGTGTGGGTGCCACAGAGGAGGGACAGCAGAGGGGCCCAGGCAGGTCACACTGTGAGTGGCACAGGTAGTGCAGTGCCAGGGGTGCACCCGCTACAAGGGCAGGGCCAGCAGTACACAGCCAGGGGGACCGGGTAGAGAGCTGCTCGGGGGGGGAGCAACAACCCTGGACATGGCTAGTGCAACCTTCCAGATGGAGGTGGTCATGAGGGATGTGAGGAGGCAGTGTGCAGGGAGGTGCGGCCGTGGAAGGGCCCATTGGTGGTAGGCCCAGAACAGGCTGTACCGCACCCACATCAGCTTCGAGCTGTACAGTGGCACCAAGATCATGGGCCAGTACTGCCTGAATCGGGCCATTCTGAGGCGGCTCTGTGAGCTGTGCAGTGAGGAGATGCAGGCACCCACAAGACGGAGCCATGCCCTTTCAGTGGAGACAAAGGTCTTGGCCACCATGTGCCTGCTCACCACGGACACCTTCCAGAGACCAACAGGGGACAAAACAGGCATATCCCAGTCGACTGCATCATGCATTCTCGAACAATTCCTCAGCGCACTGCTGCCACATACTGCGGAGTACATCCATTTCCTCAGCACACAGGCAGAGCGTACAGCAAACATGCAGGAGTTCCACAGGGTAACACGGTTGCCTGGCATGCTTGGGGCCATAGACTGCACCCATGTTGGCATCTGCACACCACCCAGGCCAGAGGGGGCAGCATACATCAACCACAAGGGATACCCGAGCATCAACTGCCAGGTGGTGTGCAATGCCAGGGGGCGCATAATCAATGTCTGTGCCACGCACCCTGGGGGAGCACACGATGCCTTCATTTGGCACCAGTCTGCACTGTGTCACAGGTTCAAGAGTGGGGACATCCCCACTGGCCATCTGGTAGGTGAGTATGCAGTGCAGGCCGGATGATGGGGGCAACAGGGTGTGTGTGTGGTGAAAGAGCAGGGGTGCCATGGGATGCGGCCTGGATGGCCGGGGGCACAGTGACACAGATCCCCATACTAATGATACCTCTTAACACACAGGTGACACTGAGTACCCACTCTGGCCCTGGCTGCTCACACCATACTGGCGGCCCTCGACCACAGTGCAGCAACAGTACAATGAGGCAGACGCCACGACATGGAACATCATCGATCGGGTGTTCGGGCAGCTGAAGACTTGGTTCTGTTGCCTGGACAGGTCTGATGGTGCCCAACAGTACAGCCCCTCAAAGGCCTGTGGGCTATTCCTGGCCTGCTGAATCCTGCACAACATGGCCACCAACAGTGGGATAGCCGTTGAGGTTGAAGTGAGGGACAGCGGTGGGGATGATGGGGACGCCGGTCCAGCTGGAGGTGGGCAGTCACCCTGGGCGAAGGGATCCCCAGCTGGCCTGGATGGCACAGCAG
Organism: Neoceratodus forsteri; assembly: GCA_016271365.2. NCBI lineage: Eukaryota > Metazoa > Chordata > Ceratodontiformes > Ceratodontidae > Neoceratodus > Neoceratodus forsteri. The sequence goes on from JADMNL010000027.1 coordinate 142,141,727, forward strand.
CACCAGGACACCATTGCAGAGGAGCACTATGGACCACATAAGTAGGTGAACATGTCCATGAACATGCCCTGGGTATCCAAGCACAGCCGACAGACAGGCGGAGGCAGACACCCAGCCTGGGTCAGCGGCAGGGGGTGTGTGAATGGGCGGAGGCTCTGACACCATGGCGGAACACAGCAGGGCTGCACACAGCATGCACACACATGCACACACCCCCATCCCCTGCCCACACAGCCACATGCACACCTACCCCCATACGCTCCCCCACACCAGACCCAACAGCGTTACACCTAAAGTCAGGCACTGGGCATGTCTCAGACGCTGAGCACCATTGCACAGTGGTGGACAGCGCTATGCTGGCATCATCATGCACACGCCACAGTGGCCAGCTGCCGGGCGGGTGTGCACAGGGCCCCTGTGTGTGCAGGACTGGGTACCACACTCATGCATCACAGTGGTCATGGAGGGGGTAGGATCAGTCGCGCGCTGCACAGTAGCACTGCCAGCACGGACATGGGGGTGGCCCTGCCAAGGTCTGCCAGCCAGCACAGGCTGCTCAGTGGCCTCATGGGGTTGCACAGATGGTCCCCAAGGGGTGACCCTGCGTGAACGCAACCGGGTTTGCACAGGTGTCTGCAGGCCACCAAAAATGCCCACACCAGGTGTGCTTGGTATGCCCACAGCTGAACCTGGCATCGACATGGCTGGGGTCGCCAGACACCAGGCCTGAGGGGTGGACACTGCACTCCAAGGGGTATGCAGTTGCTGGGCACACAACCAGTTGGCCAGTGTTGCCAGGACAGTTGTCACCACAGTGGTGTGCCTATCCATGGCTGCAGTCACATCCACCCGCTACCGAGCTAACTCTGCCAGAAGCAGGGCATGATTCATGCTGCGCCGCTCCTCCACCTGGCACAGCTCTGCATGGAGTGCATCCACTATTCCCACAAGCTGGACCTGCTGATCCACAGAGGCCTGGAGCAGACGGCTGTGGTTGTCCAAGGGGTCGTCCGCATGGGCACCATGCCGACCCATGGGTGAGACCTGGGACGGCACGCAGCACCCTGCGATGGTGGGAGCTGCACAGCGGTGCCATCCTGGGGTATTACCTCACATGGTACACTGATGCCACCCGCCGCCACCAGCCCCCCTTCAACACTGTCCAGCTGCTGCCACCGCCCCTCCAGCTGCTGAGTGCTGGGCATCACCAGCAAGGATGCATTGGCACCACCTACATCACTGTCGCATCTGCACACCAGTGCTACCCCACTGGATGCCGTGGACATAACAGGAACAGTGGCCAGTGGGCAGGCAACCATGTCAATGCTGCCCACACAGCCGCCCTGGTAGTCGCCTGTCAAGGGTGCCCCCTGTGACACACCAGCATCACTGTCCGGGATGTACATCACATCATCATCGGTGCTGGAGTAAGCCCCGATCTGTGTCTTGGCACACAGGACACTGTCCCTGGCATCATACTGGAACACAGCCAGGGCCTTGTCTGCACCTGCGCCACAGGCATCAGCCCGGAGAGCCATGCAGGGCTGTTGGATGTCGGACCCTCGGACACCGGTGGAGGTGGATGGGCACTCCACCTGTTCCAGGGATGCACCCTCGGTGGACACACCAACCCCCGCTGCTCCATGCAGACGCTCAGGAGCTGAAAAGGAAGTACTATTAGCGGTGCCGACAGACCCCTGGCCCCAACCCCCTGCCACCCTCACACCGCCATCACCGTTCCTACTATGCAGTGATGGGCTGCTGTCCATTTAGAAGCCTCCACCAGGCAGACCCTCAATGGCACAGCGCCACATGCTGCTGGCCACCTGCTTCTCCCGTGGCATCAGGCATGGCACATCCTGCTGTCCCCCCGTCTGTGGTGGAAAGTGCCGCCTGGATGGTGGCCACCTTCTCCTTGATCCTCCTCCTATCAGTGCCAACCTTCTTCTTGCATTCCTGCACAGAATGCTGGTGGCTGCCCTACTGGTTGACTGCACATGCCACCTCCTCTCATGCTGTCGCCTGGGCCTGTGGTGTGCCCCTCTGTCCACTCAGGAGTAGCTCCCTGTCCATGTAGGCCTCGAATAGGGCATCCAACTCCACCCTGGTGAAGTTCGGCCTTCGCCTACACACCCTCCCCTGCTCCTCATTCTCCTCACGTTCGGACATGCCTGTACCTGTGGAGATGGACAGGTGTTAACATGGACTGTTCAGTGCCACACTGCCCTCGCAGCCCACTGTTCTGAAGGCCCCACATCATGACACTTACCTTCAAAGGCTGCAATACTGATCCATGGCCTGTGCAGATCCATGGTGCCCTTATAGTGCGACGCATGCAAATGAGGTCATGCACAACAGTAATGGGATGCAAATGCAGCAGGTGTGCCGCAGAATGGCTCTTGAGCTGATTTGCATATCATGGCTGAATATCATGCGGCTGCACCTTGCCCAATGGGGTTGTGCATGCTCAAGTTGGGGCGCAACACTGTGACGTGCGCTGTCAGCCCCATAGCATGCATGCATGCACTGCCGACATGTATGCCAGTGGCGCAGCATACGCACATTGTGCAGGAGGCAGCACAGCACCCGGACACTATCGTGCCTGTGGTGCTCATGCGTTGTATGACCAACGGGTCACACACACTACAGTGCAGCTGGCACAGTGCCATCATACCCTTATTGCACCACTGCACCGTGGTTCCCATAGCACCTCTGTGCAGTAGGCCACTGCACAGCTTTGGTGACATGCCCCTACCGCGCACCATATGAGGGGCTCCCAATAGCACAGTGGTGCTCTGTGCATGGCCTGACCCTTGACCCCGCGGATTACCTCTGCCTTCTAGGCACCATACGGCTGCCTGGCTGCTAGCCTATTGCGCTGCTTGGTGCCTGCGTGATTGTGAATGACAGAGCAGCACTGTGCTAGCTCTGCACATGGTGCATGTGCACTACTGGCTGCCATTTTGATGTCTGGTTAGCGAGGGACATGCCACACACCAGGAAATGTCATGCCCCAATATGGGGTGAACTGGAGCTCACCAACCTTGTGGCCCTTGTGCAGCCACACACTGGGGCCCTGTTGGGCCAGGTGCCCCTCTAGAGGCCATGGATGGATGTGTGGCAGGAGGTTGCGGATGACTTGGAGGAGGCAACCGGCAGCCAGCACATGGCAGAGCAGCATCAGCGGTGGGACCTGGACAGGCTGAGGCACCTGCAGGTGCGGGAACAGAGAGGTGCAGTGCCATGGCCAGATAGGTGCACAGTGACCTTCACCAGTCTCATCCAACAGTCCTTGGGGCACAATGGTCGCCATGCCCCACATCCAGGGGGTTGGGGGTGGGTCAGCGCATGTGTTGGCGGTTGTGGGGGTGCACTGTGACTGCCCTGCACCACCGCAACCCGGACACACTGTGCATCACGTCACACAGGTCAGAGATGGGGGGGTCCATGGTTCAGACAGGTGCTGATATGTGTCTCTCCATGTTTCCCTCCTAGACCCTGAAGACAGGCGGAGAGCACAGCTGGCAGTGGCAGGCCAGGGGCAGGACCACACAGGGGGAGAGGGGCATTGGCCAGCCAATATGGGTGGTGCTGCGGGGCAGCAGCACCAAGGTGACTGGGAAGCAGGTGAGTACCGTTTTCCCCATACATATGTGCATGGTGTCTTGCAGGGGTGGGGGCATGGCAAGGCCCCTCTGCGCATGGCCCTTCTGGCTGTGCACTGCCTCCGGTGTCCTCTGCACCTCCTGTGGCCTTGCACATGTGGGCGGGTGTCGCAGGTGGGCTGTGGGTGCACTCGGTGCCTGGATGTGCCACTGCCATCACACTGTATTGCCATGATGCCAGATGGCCAGGGCGGTGGTGTGCAGTGCATGGGCGGTGATGGTGTGCAGCAGCTTGCATGGCTGTGGCTACACGGGTTGGTGGCTCATGTGGGCACACCCACTGTGGGTGGTTGCATGCCATCCCAGGGGTGCCGGTCACTGATGCACTCCGTGCACGTTGGGTGAGCTGCGTTATCCTGGCCAGACGCTCATACTGTTTCTGCTCCCTTGTCCTAGGTGGCCATCACTGGGAGGCAGTGTAAAGAACCCTCCAGGAGCTCCTGCAAGTGGTGAGGGCCACACTGGAACTGCTTCAGCGACACGACCAGAGGTCCAGGAGGAGGCACCACAGGCACCGGAGGGCGGTGGCGGAGGACCATTAGGGCCTGATGGCCGCATCTTTGCCCCTCCCCACCTGGACTGTTCCCCACACACCCTTGACCCCTATCATTGCCTTTCCCCACATCCTCTGCCCCTTTCCCCTACCCCATGTAGCATTCTACCCATACCCTTCCCCTGATATACATATCTGTAAATAGGTTTTGTCCCCTTGTTGTTGTACTATTACATACATTTCTATTTACATCCATGTCTGTCTCTGATTTGCAGCTGGCACATGGAGCCTTGCTGCAGTGGTTCATGGCTGTTGTGTGTTGGGGCTGGGGTGGGCGTGGGTGTGCCTGGTGGTGCTCCTCCACAAGTGTGGGTGGGGGCAATGGGCTATCTGTACAGGGCTTATGTGGTGTACCCTGTGCACTGTTCACCTGTGTGATGCTGGCTGTGGTGTGTGTGGCATTTCCTGGGCCCCCCTGCCAGTGAGGCCATTGCCTATGCGGCTGTGGCCATTGCCACTGCCCTGCCTACACACGCCACTGGGGTCTGCGTGTTCATGTGGCTACCACCACCACATGCTCATCTGCCAGCATGCCTTTGGGGGCAGGCCGTACCTGTCACCTTGCTGACACGGCACCCTTGCAGCTTGCACTCCAAACCCATGCCTATCGGCCTGTCATCCCTGTTGCCACTGTAGGCATGCCACTGGATGCCCCCCTTCATTCTGTCCTTGTGGACTGGGGTGGTGCCTGTGGGCTGGTGGCTGTCACATGGGGACCCACTGCATGCAGGTTGTGGACATGTGGCTGTGGATTGACCCAGGCCCATGCGCCTGCCATCAGTATGTGCGGGCTCATGGGGTGCCTGCTACATGACAGGCTCAATGGCTGCCTGGTGGCAGGTGGCCTGCAGGTTACACGGCACCATAGGATTCACACTGGCAGTGCCTATCGCACAGCTTTGATGGGATGCTTGCAGGGGTACCCATGGGACCGGGTCGGGGGGGCTTTGGGTGTCCCCTGTGTTGCTTCCTGTTTGGCGTGTGCCTTCATGCCCCACGGGAGGGTGCTGTGTTGCCTGGTGGGATCGGTGCTGTGGCAGGGTTTGGTGCATGGGTGTGGGCCTTTGCACTGCTTCTGTGTTCAGGGGCCTTCCTACATGTGGTGCCATCCATGGTGGACCTGGTCACATACTGGTTCCCCCGGGTACTGGTGCTGGGTCACCCACCTTGCTGTGTCTCCGTTGGGGACATGGTGGAGGGCCTTGTGTGGGTTTTGGTTGTGTTGGTGGATGGTCCCACTGCCTGTGCTGGGTGGTCACAATGGTGATGTGGTGGGTGTGCAATGCGCTCTGAGGTGACTGGATGCAGAGGCATGGGGGTGGCTGGCTGCCTTCATTGCCATACACTGTTTGGTCACACATCTGGGCTAGGTGTCTCAGATACACTGTCCTGGGGGGGCATCGTTGGGATGGGGATGTGGCATTGGTGGGGCTTGGCCATCATTGTGTCCTGGTCCCTGTTGGCCGGCGGACAGTCCATGGGTGCCGTGCCCAGTGGCTGGTGTCTACTGGTGTGCATCTGCTGGTGAGTCGCCACTGTGATTCGAGGGTCGGTGATCCCTTTTGCACCCATTTGGCTGTGCTGCTCATGGGATACTGGGTCCACCTCTAGGGGCCTTGCCCTGGTTGGGTGTGGGGAGGCTGGGGCTGTCTGTCCTGGTGCATGCTTCTCTGTACCTTGCGCATCCCTGGTTGCTGCTCAGCTGATTCCTGGCTTTGTCCCTATGCATCCCTAGGGGTGCTATTGTGCATCGTCCCTGCCCTGTTGCACATTCCTCGTTGTGCTATGGTACATCGGGGCGATATTCAGCCGCATGACTCAGGCACACCTTGTCCTGCGCATGGTTTGAATATCACGCCTGTTGTGCCATGGCGCACTGGACTTGTGCCTGCTCCTCTATTGCGCATCATTCTGGCGCAGTCTAAATATCCCTGTCTATATGTTTACCTTTATATGAGATGTGACTTTATGCAAGTTTGTTTTGTTTCCTGCTCCTCCCCTCCCCTAACTCCTTGGTTTATGACAGTTTTCCCATACCGGGCTTTGTCTGCTGTATTTTGCACTGGGTTTAAAATGCATATTTATGTATAGGATTTGAAACCAAATTGCACCAGTTGGCGATGTGAATTTATTGCTGTGATATTCAAACTGCATAATTTATATAGAATCAAGATTTGATTTTTGTGTATTGACAACATTAACGATGCATAGTGTTGTAAATATTGTATATAAATCTTTTTTCACCTTAACCTTGCTTACTTTCTCCTTGTATAATATTGATTATTAATCTATTCTTGACTATAATCATCATCTTTTTTGTGTATTGAAAGTTGCATTTGTCACTGAAGTTCCTTAATACTTGAACAGCAGCTTAAAAAGAATGTCTACAGGTTTTAAATAAGTCACATGACTATTACATTTGATAGCAACCTGTTTGCTTAACTGATCATGTGATGTGTGATGTCAGTGGTATTTGGGGCTATTTAAGCTAGCTGTTCATAATTCAGAAGCTGCCCCCTTAGGAAGACCTGTTGGTTGCAGCGAAGGGGTTTCTGTGGCAACCTAAGTGCAGTATCTGGCTATTAAATTTTGCCACAATAAATTCAAATATTTTTTACTTGCAAACCTTTGCTTGTGCCATTATTTTGCTGTGTTGGTGAGTGCAGCCTTTTGACTGGTTCCTTCCCCACACTTTACCTGTCCTTGTGGATAAACAGAGGATTTTAGTCTCCAGTGTTATCAGTTCCTCACCTTTCGCCAGCAGGAAATACATCACTGTGTTAGGAAGCCTGCACTGTTCCTTCCCCACATTGTACCTGTCCCTCTCAATAAACAGAAGGTCCAGTCTTCAATGGTGTCAGACAAACAGCTTTCCCTAGCAGAAATACCATCACAGTGTGAGCATGCCTGTGACTTACCTGCCCCACACTGTTCCTGTCTCTGTGGATAAACAGAGGGTTCCCTCTCCAGTGCTGTCAGTCTCTCACCTTTCTCCAGTACTAAATACATCACAGTGTGTGAGAAAGACCCGCTGTCCATGCCCCACATTGTACCTGTCCCTATGAATAAACAGAGGACTTCAGTCTCCAGTGCTGTCAGTCCCTCACCTTTAACCAGCATTTAACCATCACAGTATGGGGAAGCCTACACTGCCCCTTCCCCACACTGTACCCATCCCTGCAGATAAAAAGAAGGCTTCAGTCTGCAGTGCTGTAAGTCCCTCACCTTTCTCCAGTACTAAATACATCCCAGTCTGGATAAAACACACATTGTCCCTGCCCCGCAGTGTATCTATCCCTGGGGATAAAGAGAGGGCTTCAGTCTCCATTATTGTCTGCCCCCTACCTTTCACCATCAGGAAATACATCACCATGTGAGGAAGTCTTCATTGTCCTATCTCCACACTGTACATGTCCCTGTGGATAAACAAAAGGTTCGGTCTCCAATGCTATGAATCCTTCAGCTTTCCCTAGCACTATAACAGTGTCTATACCAGTGTAGGCATGCCTGTACTATACCTGCCCCCCACTTTCCTGTCTCTGTGGATAAACATAGGGTTCCATCTCCAGTGCTGTCAGTCCATTATCTTTCACAACCACAAAATACATTCCATTGGGGGAAGTCTGCATTATACATGTTCCTGTGGATAAACAGAAGGTTTCAATCTCCAGTGTTGTCAGTTTCTTACCTTTGACTTGCACTAAAAACATCAGTGTTGGGGAAACGCACATTGTTTCTACTCTACCCTGAACATGTCTCTGTTGATAAACAGAGGATTCAGTCTCCAGTGCTGGCAGTCCCTCACCTTTTTCCAATAATAAATACATTCCAGTGTGGGGAAAAGGCACATTGTTCCTACCCCACACTGTACATGATGCTGTGGATAAACAGAGGGTTTCAGTCTCCACGCTGTCAGTCTCTGACCTTTCAGTAGCAGAAAATACATGAAAGTGCGGAGAGGACGGCACTGTCCCTTGGTCACATTGTATCTGTGCCTGTGAATAAATAGAGGTTCAATCTCCAGTGCTGCCAGTCCTTCACATTTCCCTAGTATACAGTCTATCACTGTGAGGGTAAGCCTACATTGTACCTGTCCCTAACCTTTTACCAATTATTACAATCCCCCAACTCCTTCTAGTGTATTGCAGCACTTCTATAAGAAAATTAATGAGAAGTTACTAGCAGGCCAGCATGAAATAGGAATGAGAAAGTGTACTCCCCTCACAATAACTTTCAATGCCTGCATAGTGCTAAATAATTATTATCTCTGAAACAAAATTCCTACCAGTTCAACAGCAAATGCTATTTATGGGTGTCTCTGGGGAGCGCATTTCACACATTCCAGTCTACATAGCCAACAGGCTGTTAAACTAAACACTTCCCCACTGGAGAGGAAGGAAAAAACATCTATGTTTCTATATTTTAGCCTGGAAGGAAAGGCTCCTTATGTTCCCCTTCAGTGAATCAGGAAACTTCCATTCAGCAGCTAAAGAAACAAGCATTTGTCAATGCCGAATGTTTGCTTGCTGGCATTGGGATTGGTAGTGTAGGAGTTAGACAGCTGCATAATAGGAATGGCAGTGAAGTATTGAACTGAAGCCAACCCCGCCACCACCCTGCAGATACGGACAGGCATTGGGGTGTGCCTTTGGGTCATCAGGCATAATGGCCACACCCATTTCACCACCACCCTGCAGACACTGACCAAGTGTCACGGTGTGCCTTGGATCTTTGGCCCTTATGCACACCCCATTCCATTAGGAAGTACGGTGAGATGGGTGCGGTATAGGAGAATGGGGTGAACTTTGGGACCGAAGAGTCCAAGACATACCTCGATGCCTCTCAGTGACTGCAGGGTGTGGAATGGTATAAGCATCACAGGCAAGAATCCCAAGTCACACCCCTGATGCCTGTCATTCTCTATAGGGTCGGGCGTTATAGTTTAAAAGCCTAATACCTCAGGCATTCGTTGGTATTTTCACTCCAAATTTTCAACATGTTTGTTTTGTGACCCCACCTCATGAACAGGGGGAATATCAGTTTGTTAGCCGAAAGCTGCTTATGCACAGTGACTATGGCATTTAGCACCACAGGTGCAAAAATATTCCGAACAGGATGTAAAAATCGACAGCTGTACTCTTTCATGGGGAGGTGTAAAAAATGGCTATGTTGCAAATGTGTAGTAAAAATATTAAAAAAAAATGGTGAAGTCACGAGCGTACATAGAAACTGTGCAACGCACACCCGTAATATAATTAGGTGGGGATTTCTTACAGCAGATTGTCAACTCAGGCATTTTGGTGCCTCCGATCATGAACAGTGTCACTGTGATTTTCTTTATCTGTGCCGAACAATGATTTCCCACAGCGACCACGCATCTCTGCACTGAAAGTGTGAAAACACACTTCGGTCATGTTGTGAAAAATGGCAGCTGTACTGCTCATAAGGAAGTGTGGAAAAATGCCACTGGTGAAAATCTGGACTGAAAATATTACAAAGTCATGAACTAATGAGGGTGCGTGGAAACTGTACAATGCTCACTCGTAACACAGTCATTTTATGGACTTTTGTCACCAAATTTTCAACATAGCCATTTTAAGACCTCTGCTCATGGACAGTGTAACTGTGATTTTCTTAATCTGTCCTAAACATTGCTTTCGCACACCAACAGCACCATTGTGCGCTACATGTGCGAAAACACATTTTGGGCGACATATGAAAAATTGCAGCTGTACTGTTCATAAGGAAGTTAATAAAATGGACATGTTGAAAATCTGGAGTGAAAATATTAAATTTGCAAACTTACGAGCATGCATGATAAAGGCTATACTGTGCCTTTCGTAAAGTCATTTTGGAATTTTTCACCAAATTCTCAACATAGCCATTTAAGACCTCTGCTCATGAACAGTGTCACTGTGTGATTTCTTAATTGTCCTGTACATTGATTTGCACACCGACTCGCCATTGTGCACTACATAGGAGGAAACACATTTTAGGTGAGATGTGAAAATGACAGCTGTACTACTCATAAGAAGGTGTGGTACAATGGCAATGTTGAAAATCTGGAGTGAAAATATTGAAAATTTATGAACTAACGAGCATGCGTGGAACTTTACAACTACGCTAGAAAACAGTCAGTTTTGAAATTTTTTCACCAAATTTCAACATAGCCATTTTAAGACCTCTGCTCATGAACAGTGTCACTGTGATTTTTCTTAATTTGTCCTGTACATTGACCCGCACCAACTGTGCCATTGTGCGCCACATGGGCGGAAATACATTTTGGGTGAGATGTGAAAATGACAGCTGTACTACTCATAAGAAGGTGTGGTAAAATGGCAATGTTGAAATCTGGAGTGAAAATATTGAGAAAATTCACGCCCTCTACGGGAATGTGTAGGAACTGCGCGCAATGCGCTCAGTAAAACAGTCATTTTAGGACTTTTCACCAAATTTTCAACATAGCCATTTTAAGACATCTACTCATGAACAGTGTCACTGTGATTTTCTTAATTTGTCCCATACATTGATTTCGCACACCGACTGCACCATTGTGCGCTACATGGGTGGAAACACATTTTGGGTGAGATATGAAAAATGACAGCTGTACTACTCATAAGAAGGTGTGGTAAAATGGCAATGTTGAAAATCTGGAGTGAAAATATTGAAAATTTGCGAACTTACAAGCCTAGTAGGAACTGCTAACCTGCGCTCAAATAAAACAGTCATTTTTGAATTTTGGCACTAAATTTTCAACATAGGTTTTGAGACCCTTCTCATGATTGATGTCACTGTCATGGTGTTATTCAGGTCCAAGGGTGATTCGCGGTCACTGTGCGGTCACTGTGCGAAATCCCCTTCAGGCCTGAATAATGCCGTGACGTGACATCAATCAAGAAGTCTAAAACCCATGTTAATAATTATAAAATCAAAAATACCTGAGATATGCAATAAAGTTGAAACCCCCATCTGGCCCATTATACAGCTTACGGCATTTCCTCAGTTCACAGTTGCCTTTGAAGGTGCAGGCGTGTTCCGGTCCACGAAGGTCGTCACGCCCGAGGTCTGGAGATGAAATGGGGTGAGGGGTCAGAGGCTGGGTGCGCGGTGGGTGGGTGGGTGTGGGTTGTGGGAGGGGGCGGAGACTCACTGTGGGACGTTTTCTTCTGGGTAAAAAAAAGGACAAAAGTGGGACATTTGCCATGCTGGGGTGAGCTCCCAAGCATGGCACAAATGTTAGAGGCGGCAGTTCAGCCGACTGGGGATTGGGCACCCCGTCGACTTCCAGTGCTTGCCGCGCTGGGGTGGGCTCAGCGTGGCACTCACTGGGGGAGGACAGTGCAGCCGAGGGGGATTGGGCACCCGTCGGCTATATGTTAGTTGCCACGCTGGGGTGGGCACCCAGCGTGGCATTTAAGCGTTTGGGGGGAGGTGGGTGGGCCTGGCACAGCCCGGCCAGGTTGACACCCGTCGGCTATACAGTGCGTGTGTGCAAGGCGCGCCGCATACTGCGGGCATCTGTGGGGGGGCTGCGCATGGCAGCCCTTATCTTATTGCTGCTCACTCAAGCATAGCTCCCCCTTTCAACTGTATGCCACTGCATTTTGGAGCGTGTCATAGACAGCTCCAAAATGCATTGGCTTACAGGGGCCGCGCCTGCCAGCATACTGACTAAATTGGAGGAGGAGGTGACACACCTCCGAAATCTCCGATGATGGCACAATGTTTCTTTCACATGCGTACAAGCAAACATAAAAAGCTTTGTTTTGCAGTATGCATACTTTGCGAATAAGCTTTCCTTGTCAGACAGAGAAAAAATAGTGCGGTGTACGGACATACCAGACTGTTTCAACCAGTGTAGTGATTCCACTGCAGCTCCAATTTCGTGACGTCTCTTAGGAGTCTGGAGTGCTCCATTTTTCTGCTGTGATCGCAAGATGTCTACAGAGCTCCACCCTGCAGCCATAATAATTTTACCTTTCAGAAAGCAAGTTACAGGCTCACAAAACATTTATTAATACTCTTCTGCTTTTTGCACCATGGAGGTTGTCTTTCCATGTACTCTAGTGAGTAAATGTGCTTTTCCTATTTGTTCAGGCTATCTTTGTTAATTTGGGGATGGGGTATACAAAGTGAGGAACGTGTAAGTTGGGAGGCTCTGGGATGGGGCAATGGCCTTACAAGGCTGAGAAAGTATTGAGACAAAACAAACTAATAAAAACTGAATTAGTATTGAGACTAAAACAAACCAATAAAAAGTGAATTAATGTTTTAGGTGGATATAGGACATGGGAAAGTTTTGGGATGATTAGTAGGTTACGACAAAATGGGAAAAACCATATTGTAATGCACTTGCTATATAGAGATAACGGGAGAGATACAGGGACTTTGAAAACTAAGATTAGAGTTAAAAAATGAAGAAATGGATGAGTTAAAATTACTGACTTGGAAAGTAAAGTGTCTGGGGGATAGTGTAAGGTTCTTGACTTTGCAGATAAATATACAGATATTCTGTTAATGCAAGAAACTCAGTTTTTACAAAAAGATCTGAATCTTTTATATAAGAAATGCAGGATGGGCATTGGCTCTTTCTATAAAGCACATTCTTGAGGTGTGGAGACTTTCATTAGAAAAACTAGCTTGGTTAAATTTGAAAGATTGTACTTTGACCCTATTGGTCATCTACTAATTACGGAACAAATTGCATCAGGAGTCTGTTGTATGCTGATTAGTGTTGATGGGCCAAATAAGAATGACTCACAATTTTTTAGCATTATGCTTCCCACCTCACATTTGATCAGGGGGAGAGACTTTAATGTTGCAATCAACAGAATCCTGGACAAATTACCATCAAATACCAATATGGATAAAAGTGTTAGTTAAACCGTGGGAAACCTGATGCCTGATTTCAAAGTAATGGATCCTTGGAGACATATTGATATACAGTGATTAGTATTCAATATTGATATTTTTCTAAGGTTCATAATAGTCACTCAAGGATTAATTATATCTAAGATCAGAATTTTTTATGGTTACAGTAACATATATTGATTATTAAAGTATTCTAATTTCTGACCCCACTCCAGTTACAATAGCGCTCAAGCTACCAAACCAGAAACCAACTAAACCTTGGCGCATACATTCAGCCCTAATTAATGATGAAAAAATATCTAAAAAACTTTCTGAAGAAATCCCCCTGTTTCTTCTCTTATGATTTACATTAATCAGTGTTGGCAAAAATGGTTTGCAACTGCTTAAAAGCCCACTTTCATGATATCTTCATATTTTATTCAGCAACAAAATACAAAGACATTAATTAAAAAAACAAATGCCTTAGAAAAAGCTATTAAAATCTGGGCACAACTATTCTCTATCAGCCAACCATTGTGAACATGAATTTACTTAATCAAAATGAACTAAATGAGAACAATTTATTAACATTAAAAGTTTAAAATATCTTACTTAACTCAATTCCAATATGGCTGCTGAGGAAGCAGCATGCTAATGCAGAACTCTGTGAATGACAACCTGTTCTTTCTGAAAAATGCTTTCTTCAAACCCCAGGAAATGTTATTGCATTCTGACTAATGCCACATGGTCTCACCACAGGACTGCCCCGGAGCTGAAATGGTTAATAGAACCTATGCAAATGATGGAATGCTAGGCTTGAGCTTGGTTTTCAAACCACTGTCCCTGGTTACAGTTTTCAAACATCAGATTCTTTACTCTGCTTGCCTCAGTAAGACCTCTCCAGAGAGCTCTCCTTGTTTCACTTAAAAAGATTTATTTTCTTGTTTTTTTTTTTTTACTAAATACTGTTTATTTATTTATTTTTGGAATTTGAAGCATTGTCCTTGGTATCAGGTAGAATTAGTTAGATTTATTTGTCTTTGGGTAAGTTGTTCGATTCCTTTTCAGCTTCCCTAACCAGGAAGGAACCAACATTTCTCTTATTCTCTGAAGTAAATTTGAGTGTAATTTAAGTTTTGTCTGACTTGGGAAGTAAGTCAGTTATAATTCTCATTGTTTTACCTGGTTATTTATTGGTTGCTGTTAACCAAAAAAAGAAACATAAAAAAGAAAAATAGGTTTTATTTTCTGGTTATGCCACAGAAAACCAAGAAACAAATAGGACCTACAGGTCTCCAGCATTGCACTGAGTGTGGGGAACCTTTTGCTAAAGTTGATCCACATTTAATCTGTGTATTCTGTCTGGGGTTTGACTACTTTAAGACAGACTGGCATTTGTAAGAATTTTCCACAGCCAACAGTTGAGAAGTGATTGAAAAGACTGCAGGAAAAAATGACCGAAAAGGCTGCTGACCCAGCCATAGGAAAACCGGTTCCTCCTCAGAAAAAATGGGAGGAGCTTCCCCTTGAATGGGGCGAAGGCTCCTCGAAAAAAAAGTACCACTGATAATGCAGCTGAACCAACTATTGTGGGCAAAAGGAAAAGAAACAAAAAACATACTGGACAGGAACCACAACTGAAGAAGGCTGCGGTTCCTACTGCTGAAGAGTGCTGCAAAATGCTGCAGAATTGAGTTTCATCCTGGGGGACACCACTGTATATGAAAAAAATGGACAAATACAAGGCTGCTTATAAGAGTGCTGCAGTGAAAGAATGAGCATCCTCACTGCAGAACCACCAGAACATTATTGGTAGGGGCAGGACTCATTATAGGCCCTTTTTCCAACCTCAAACTTTCCCCCAGTATCAACAGCAAAGGGGATACTTTAGAGGCAGGGGCAGAGGGTGCAGTGGCTACACTAGCCCCAGCACACAGCCAGCAGCCCAGGCAAAGCAGACACCCTGAGGTGCCTGATCAAGTCACCTCCTCAATCCCTGTAGGGGGCAGACTGGCCCACTACCTCCAGGAGTGGCAAACTATTACCACAGACAAGTGGGTCTTGGAGGTAGTGGGCCAGGGTCATGTCCTCAGTTTCAAGTTCATGCCAAAACTGAGGTCAAGGGCCTTCAAACCCTCTACTCTGTCAGAAACAGCTCAGCTAGAGGAGGAAGTATCCAGTCTTCTGTCACAAAGAGCAGTACAGTCAGTTCACTTAACCCAAAAGGGAAAAGGCTTGTACTCAAGATACTTCCTCACAATAAAGAAAACAGGGGAATGGTGACCGATTCTGGATCTCAGACATCTAAACAAACACTTGTCAATGCCAGAATTCAAGATGGTGACTCTGACTACCATCCTGCCAACTCTAAGGCAGGAAGACTGGCTGGCATCCCTGAACCTAAAGGATGCATACTTTCACATTCCTATCAGACAATCCCATAGAAAGTACCTCAGGTTCAAATTGTCATCAGGACTGACCTCTGCCCCAAGGGTGTTCACAAAATTTATTTATTTAAAAATTGATAACTGAGAAAGGCATCAATGAGCCGAAGCTCATTTCCAGATGTGACCCGGGGGAGGGGGCACAAAAAGACAGAATTGCAAACAATGGTGATGCAATGAACAGAGAAGTGCAACAACATGAGCAAATACAACAATGGTAGTACACTAACCAGAGAAAGTGTAAATAAAAAACAAAACAATTACAGTGTTACAAGATAAGGATGAACAAGTTCCATAAATAGATATATACACTTCTATACAGTAGATCACAAGAATTTTTGGGTATTTATAATTATACACAGCTGTCAGGGGCATATTATGCTGTAAAATGTGAGGACTAGGAAGGGGTAGATTCAGAAGGTTAGGGGAAAGGGTTTGAGCAAGTGTTTAAGAGCAGGGAAGGAGTAAAAGAAGTGAGTAGGAGAGGGGAGGCTGTTCCAAAGGGAAGGGAATCTGTAGGAGAAGGAGAGTTTGCTGGCTTCAGTACGAATACGAGGGAGTGAAAAGGTGCACGCACAGTTAGATCTCGAGTTATAGGGCAAGAGAGAGGCAGGAGTGAGGAGAGAGGCAAGGAGGAAGGAAGAGAGCCAAACCAGAAATTGGCTGTGAAGGTGGTGCAGGGAGCGGAACGCCTATATGCTAGTGACTGAAGGGAGAGTGAGGAGTAAAGGTCACAGTAGTGGGTTGGGGGGAGTTAGAAGCAAACCTTCAGAAGGCGTGAAACAAGATGCCAAGTTTGGTGAGGGAGGTGGCTGGAGCAGCACTGTAGACTATGTCGGCATAGTCAAAGGCTGGAAGGATCCACTTGATGACGAGATCACGTCTAACAGGGAGGGAGAGGCTGGCCTTATGACGGTAGAGTAATCCTAGTTTAGGATGTAGTTTGGTGTGTAGTGCATTAAAATGGGCAGAGACATCAAGGGAGGATTGAGCCAAATGCCAAGGGACTTATAAGAAGGGACATTGTCTAGAGGGGAGTTTGTAGCTGAGAAGAAGACTGGTTGGGAGGGAAGCTTGGCATATTTTTGTTTGGTGTCAAAAGTCATGGCTACAGTTTTCTTACTGTTTAGTTTTAGTACATTTGCATCAAACCAGGCAGTCACCGCAGTGAAGCCAGTCTGGAGAGGGGTTTGGACTGCAGGGGTGGAAGGACCTGACAGGAACAGGATGGTGTCATCGACATACATGTGTATACTGGCATGTGAGCAGACTGAGGGCAGATCATTAATAAAGAGAGAAAAGAGAATGGGCCCAAGGACAGAACCCTGGGGCATGCCAGCAAGGATGGGGAGGAAGGAGGATTTGTAGTTGCATATTTACACTGACTGAGAGTGACCAGTAAGGTAGGAGCTGAACCAGGACTCTGAGGCAGGAGAAAGACCAATGGAGTTGAGTTTATGTAGGAGGAGGGGGTGAGAGACCGAGTCGTAGGCCTTTGCAAGATCTATGAAAATGGCTGAGGTAGTATGGCCACGATCCATGGCAGAGTGGATGGTATCGGTGAAACAAAGAAGGGAGGAGGTCATTGAGTGGGATTTCCAGAACCCTGATTGGAAAGGGGGAGAGAGGATTTGAGGTGGAGAGGAAGTCATTTAGTCTAGAGAGGATGAAAGATTCTTGGACTTTTGTAAGGGTGGGGAGGAGGGAGGTGGGACGATAGTTCCCAGGGACAGTAGGGTCACTACTTTTGAAGAGAGTTATGACTGTGGTCGATTTCCATGTTACTGGGACAGAGACTGAGGAGAGAGAGATTTAGAATGTAGGTTAGAGGGGTAACTATTGAAGGGGCAGAGATTTTAAGGAGCCTGGGGTGAAGATCATCTGGGCTGGACTTGGAAGGGTTTAGTGTAGTAAGAGCTCTCAGGACTTCAGAAGGTAAGATTGGGGGCAGTTGAAAGCCTGAAAACTTGGGGGGTGAAGGAGGAGTGCTGGAAGGGGAGGGCAGGGAACTGGATGGGACTGCACAAGAAATAAAGTACTTGTTTAGGGTTTTGGCAATGTGAGAGGGATCGGAGATTAGTGAGCTGCCCACATGGATTGGGGGGGACAGAGTGGGGGTGCAAGAGTGAGTGGAGATCTTGCCAAAAGGAGGATGAGGAACTGTTAGCGGGGTGTAAACGTAATTTGAAGAAGTCAGTTTTTGCATGGCCGATGCTGATGGTGCAGCTGTTGCATAGGGTGCAGTAGGCTTGGAGGAAGAGCAGGTCACCTGAGGATTTATAGGAATGCCAAGCATGATCACAAGCCCTGGAATTAGCTAGGATGGATGGGGTAACCCAGGGGAGGTGGCTACATCTTACCCTGGCAATCTTTAGCGGTGCATGGGTATCCCAGATCTTTAAGAAAATGGATGAGAAGTGGGCAAGGGCAGTGTCAACCGAGAGGTAGGAGAGGACTAGGGACCAGTCAGCCAGGGTCAGGTCATGAAGCAGGTTGCAAACATTTAGGGATTTGAAGGGGCAGAACTGGATGTATTTTGGGGGTGTGGGAGGGGGTCATGACTTCTTGATGCAGAAGGTGGGGCAGTGGTCACTGAGCACATCGGGTAGAATGCCAGCAGAGCAGATGCAGTGAGGGTGGGATGTAAGCACCCAATTGAGTAGGGAGCGTGACTGACTTTTTGGGTTAGGACGAGTAGGCACTTTGATCAATTGGGTATGGTTTAAAGCCTTGACATGCTGGCAGGAGCTGAGTGAAGACTGGGAGAGCCAGTCAAGATTGAAATCGCCTAGAAGGATAAGCTCCCCGGCATTTGCTAATGCAGAGACGGCAGAGATGCAGGAGACAAGAGATGAAGGGGGAAGTTTTGGAGAGGCATATATGACCCCCACAAGAAGGGGATATGAGGATGGGAGAGTAATGTTGATTAAGAGGAATTCATGTGTGTGAGGGATAACTTCACGATGGACAATGGAGCAGTTTAGAGAGTTGCAAAAGTAAACTGCCACTCCTCCTCCTCCACATTTACCCAGGTCTTGTTGGAGAAGGCAAAAGTCAGGAAGGGCTAATTGGGAATCTGGGATGCAGGAGGATGACCAGGTTTCTGTCATGCAAAGGACATCAGGGGAGTGAAAAGATGTCCAGACCTTTAGTTCGTCAAGTTTGGGGAGGAGACCGCATACATTTGTATGGAAAATTCACAAGCCTTTAGGGAGAGCTTGTTGAAGAGAGGTGGGAGGGCAGGTGGGGACGGGATTAGGTTCAATGTCCCCTGCTAAGAGTAGTAGGAGGATCAAGAGATGAAGATGTATGGCATTGGTATTACGCTTGAGACAGCTAATTGAGGTGATGACACGTGAGGGTTGGGGGGGTGAAACTGCTGAATGGTTGCATAGTTTAGGAGTGAGTGGCTGAGCATTCTGTGGTGCATAGTGATATGCTGGCAGAGGGAGGTGGGGAAGGGGTGAGGGAAGATGGTGGCAGGAATAGGTAGATTGCAGGATGGATAGAGGGCAGTACAGAGTGGGTCTGAGTTAGCTAAGGGAGGGAAGGGATGGGCAGAGGAAGGAAGGAGAAGGAGGACTAAGAGAAGGGAGGGAGGACAAAGTATGCAAGATGCGCAAAGGGGTGATGTTAGAGGGAGTGGAAAGGGTGAAGAGGGCCATGAGGAAACTAGTATGGTAGGTTGAGGGGTAGAACAGGTAGTCTCTATGGGGTGGTGGGGAGGGTGTCGGAGATAGATATAAGACACTAGAAGATAGGGTAAAAAGAGGGTGCTGCAGTGGTGTAGTAGTAGAGTTGTTGCCTGAGGTGCGGAGGGTCAGGAGTTCAAGACCCAGAGGGAAAGAGAGTCAGAAATAGGAGGGGAGGGCAGGAAAGTAAACAGAGGAGGAAAGGACATTAGGATCCAGCAAGGAAAAAGGGAGCAGGGATGGGGAAGAAAAGAGTGGTGAGCAGAGTAATGCAATAGTGACTTCTAGTGGTGGCCAAGTATAAAAAACAAGAGCAGCTAGTCATGTTATAGGATGCAACCTATATAAGTAGGGATGAGCCAGGGTGGCAGGGGCAGGCACCGTGAAACAGCAAAGAGCTAGCCCAGTCCGGTGTCTCTCTCACCTTGTTGTTGCCGGTAGACTGTCGGGACTGTGAAGGAGAGCTCCATTAAGAGATCAAGTCGGTGCAGCAGTCCCTGCAGTGGAAAGGGAGAGAAAGGATTTATTTAGGCGGACTTACGTGGTGAAATTAGTGATGCAGCAGAAACACATTGGTAGACCTGGAGGGTGGATGGGCAGTGCAACTGCTCATGTGCCACCCACAGGAGTCCTGACCGCGGTCCAGGAAGACCCGAGCATACAAAGATGCCAGAAACAGATTACAAACAGTAAGTTATAAATAGCTGTAAAAGTAACAGACTAGAAGAGGGCTAACTAAGATTAAAACAGCACAGGGCACATTAAGGTACACCTCAACCTCACTAGCTCAGTGAGTAAAAACCAACAGATATGAACATGCAAAATCAATCACTCACACTATGCTGACATGAGTTGGGATAGCAAGATGTTACAGTCCAGAGCAAGAAATCCTATTTTGTGCAAATTCAGCCCAGTCCAGTGTCTCTCTCACCTTGTTGTTGCTGGTAGAGTGTGGGGACTGTGAGGGAGAGCTCCGTTTGGGGATCAAGTTGGTGCAGCACTCCCTTATTGTTGCTGGTAGAGTGTGGAGACTATGAGGAACAGCTCCGTTCGGGGAGCAAGTTGGTGTGGCATTGCCTTGTTGTTGCTGGTACAGTGTGGGGACTGTGAGGGAGAGCTCCATTTGGGGCACAAGTCAGTGTGGTGGTCCCTTGTTGTTGCCAGTAGAGTGTGGGGACTGTGAGGGGAAAGCTTTGTTCGGGGAGCAAGTCGGTGTGGCGGTCCCAAAATGCCTGGCTGTAGTCATGGCACACCTAAGGAGGCAGGGGGTAACAGTATTCCCCTATCTGGATGACTGGCTAATTGTAAGTTAGTCACATCATCAAGTCAGGGAGGCACTGGCACTCACACAGGACACCCTGCAGTCCTTGAGGTTCCTGGTGAATCAAAGAAAGTCAATACTGGAACCAGTCCAGCTCCTGGAATTCATAGGAGCTGAGCTGGACACTTAAAAAGGAACGGCCTTCCTCCCACAGGGAAGAGTGGACAGTTTGGTGCAGGTGGCCAGCTCCTTCAAGCTGTGCATCCCAAGGTCAGTGAGGTATTTTCTGCAGCTGCTGGGCCACATGGTAGCATCCACAGCAACAGTGTCAGGGGCCAGGTTCCAGATGAGGGATGTTCAGTGCCACCTCAGAGCTCACTGGCTTCAAAAAGGAGATACTGTCAAAGCTAGTGCCTGTCACAGCAGCATTTCTTCAAGCACTGCAGTGTTAGCAAGACATGGCCATCCTCTGACAAGGGGTGCCATTCTTACAATAACCCCCTTCACTGGTACTAACCACAGATGCATCACTCCTGGGTTGGGGGGCACATCTAGGGGAGCACACAGCACATGACAGATGGAAAAAACAAGAGTCACTACTGCACATCAACCTGTTGGAACTCAGGGCAGTCCTTCTGGGCATTCAGTCCTTCTCCAGCCTACTAAAGGGCAAGGTGATGCAGATCAGGATAGACAATACAAACACCATATACTACATAAACAAACAAGAGGGCACAAAGTCAACCCTACTGTGTACAAAGGCCATGAAAATCTGGAGTCTGGCCTATTCTCTGGAAGTCTCCCTCTCAGCAGTCCATCTAATAGGGAAGGATGATATCTTAGCAGATGCCTTCAGCAGAATCAATCAGAACAACCATGAGTGGTCACTGAACAAGCAGGTTCTAGAGGTTGTCTTCAGGAGATGGGGCACTCCAGAAGTAGACCTCTTTGCAGCTCCAGACAACCATCAGCTACCACAGTTCTGTTGCAGACCTCCTGGCAAGAGCACAATCCCTGTGGATGCACTGCTGCTGGATTGAACAGGGAGGTTTCTGTATGCCTTTCCTCCCTTGCTGCTAAGGATACAGAACAAGCTCAGGTCTCAGCCAGCAACAATTATCCTCATTGCACCAGATTGGGCCTGGTATTCACTGATTCTATCCATGTCAGTAGCCAAGCCAATCAGCCTCTCTGGGAAGCACAACCTACTGACCTCTTCCCAGGGCAAGAGCATGTACCCTAACCTTCAGTCCCTCAGGCTCAAGGCCTGACTCTTGAGGACTTAGAGCATGCAGACTTGCTTCTGTCAGAAGGGGTGATGGAGATACTCAGGGTATTTAGAAAACCATCCACTAGGAAAACCTATTCTTCCAAATGGAAGAAATTTTCCATCTGATGTCAGAGAAGGGAAATAAACCATAATCAGGCCAGTTTGCCAGTGGTCTTGGAATACCTAACCCATCTCCATTCTCTAGGCTTAAGGGCCTCTACCCTTAAGGTACACCTGGCAGCTGTCAAGGGGCTGTCCATAGCCTCCAATCCAGTGTTCAGAAAGTTCTTCAAAGGGTTAGTGCATTTACATCCCCACATAGGCTCCCTACATCCATGTGGGATCTTAATATATGTATTGCCCAGCTTATGCAACCCTCCCGTTGAGTCCATGTCCTCAGCAGAACTCAGGTATGTGACTTGGCAAATGGTGTTCCTAGCAGCTATTACCTCTGCCAGGAGGATTAGTGAGCTCTAGGCCTTATCCACAGAGCCTGGCTACACTACTATCCATAAAGACAAAGTCGTTTCAAGGACTAACAGGAAATTCCTGCCCAAAGTGGTGTCCGAGTTCTACCTCAATCAGTCCATTACATTGCCTCTTTTCTTCACTGACCATTCCACTTCAGGGGAATGTAGACTGCATAGCTTGGATGTAAAAAGAGCTATGAGCTACTACCTGGATCACACAAAAGGTCACAGGCAGGACGTACTCAGTTCTTCCTCACCTACGGAGAAGTGGAGAAAGGGAAACTGGCCTCTAAACGATCCATTGCAAGACAGAGTGTTGTTTGCATCCAATTCTGCTACAGCAAATTGGGCAAACAGCCACTCATAGGCCACAGAGCCCATTCAACCAGGGACACAGCTGCTTCTTTAGCAGCTACTAGAGATATTCCCCTGGTGGAAATCTGTAAAGCAGCTACCTGGAAAACTGTCCACACATTTACCAAGCATTACTGCTTGGATGTTCAGGCCAGAGGGGATGCCTTCTATACCCACCTCCAAAGGTACTGCTTGGGTAGCCTGCATTAGTCAGAATACAGTAAGATTTCCTGGGGCTTGAAGAAAAAATTACTAACCATAGTAATTTTGTTTCTTCCAAGGGAATCACTGTATTCTGAGCTCCCTCCCTACCTTCCCTACAAAGAACCTATAGGTCACTGCACTCCAGCTGTACAAATACTGTTGCAAACCTGTGGGTGTTGAGTTTTTCTTGGGCATCTGTGACTTGAGTCTTTGAGGTACCCTTCTGATTGTTTGGGGAGTGGTGATTAATAAAGGGGTGGGGGGTTAGTTTTAAGTAACAGTGTTAGTATAACTAGATAGTTCACTGTGCGTGCTTCGTAAGAATCTAATGGATGAAGAACTGTAACCGGGCACAATGGTTTGAAAACTGAGCTCTAGCCTATCATTCCATCATTTGCATAGGTTCTATTAACCATTTCAGCTCTGGGGCAGTCCTATGGTGAGACCATACTGCAGTAGTCAGAATACAGTAATATTCCATTGGAAGAAACAAAATTACTATGGCAAGTATTTTTTTTCTTTTGAACTTAAAAAGACACAAATTACATTTGTGTGGAGCCACAGACCTGTACTCTGACTATGTCAAAGGAAGATCAAAAAAGACTGAGGAAACAGCAGGAAAAAAAAGGGTGCGTGTTTCTCGCCTACAGAGTTATTACAACCAACTAAGAAAGAAAGAATGGGTCCATTGGAAAAAATGCCTGTTTCTGTCCCATTCAGTGATTTTGGGAGAGCAAGCAGCCAAAGAACTGGAGGAGGAGGAGGAAAGCTGTTTAATGCCTGACACTGGAAAAATTCAGATGGCACAGATGTCGGCAAAATGGAGAAAAGGTACTGTCCCATTTAATAAACAAGATGAAGTAAATCAAACTCTGATGTTACAACTGGGGCAAATGCTCAGAGAGTACCAGAGCAGGTGGTTTTAATAGGAAGGGCATTAGAATCCCTCCTGAAACTGATACCTTCTCCCATAGTACAAAGGGAAATAGAAACAGTTGATGATGTTAATAAATCCTTTGCCTTCTAATAAGTATGATACAAAATGTTGCCTCTAAATTGAATGTAATGCTGGACACAATTGAAAGGGAAGCTTTAACTCACTATAATTTAAATAAAAGAGAACCAGAAACAGAAAAAAAGCCTTGAGAAAGAAAATGCAGAGTTAAAAATGAAACTAGAGACTACTTCAGCTTTTACTACAGCTTTGGTGAGAGAATCAATAGCTACAGTCTGTAAATTACAAGTTATGGAAAATAATCAAATAATTCTAAACATAAGATTTGTCAGTGTTACTGCACTCAAACACAAACTTTAAACACATGGGACTTTATCAAAATATCAAACAGTTTATGGTTGATCAAATGAACTTTCCAAATGGTTACTTCCCGAATATGGAAAGAGGGAGCTTTTCTAAGATGTCTGCTGCATGCTATGCCTATTGAGGAGAAACAGCAGAAGCAGGGCTATTTAAGGCTAATGTTTCAGTTTTGGTAGGTATGCCACCATTATCTATATATATATATACACCAATTTATTAGCCTTTCCAGTTTAACTTGTGTGGCTCATTTTAGAGTGTAGTACTGCTTTGGCGTTCTTTGTTCT
Organism: Neoceratodus forsteri; assembly: GCA_016271365.2. Taxonomy (NCBI): domain Eukaryota; kingdom Metazoa; phylum Chordata; order Ceratodontiformes; family Ceratodontidae; genus Neoceratodus; species Neoceratodus forsteri. The sequence continues at coordinate 142,166,092 of JADMNL010000027.1, forward strand.
CCACCAGGAGGAAAGCTTCAAGTTGGTGGTGGAGCGGGACCAGTGGTCTGAACAGAGGAGCCCTTTAGGGGGCTATAATCCTGCAACAGTGCTGCACAAAGGGTTTTCTCAGGACAAAGTAAAGCAAAGCAAGGGAACAGAACTAAACTAATCGAAAATGACTGAGGGGGAGCAGATGTTTTGACAATGAAACTGATTGTCTCAGAATGAAGAGAGGAATGGAGAGAACAGAGAAAATGGAGAGAAGGAATACAGATAGAAAAATATAATGTCCTATAGGAGTATGGGAGTGGAGTGAGAAAAAACAAACAACTACATGGGCTGAACATTAATTTTAGAAGAAATGAAATAATAATAATTTAAATTTTATAAGGATTTACCTACAGTATATTCCACCTGGGTAAAATAACATTAGAAGGAACAGGGGCTTACATTTTCTCATACTAAAAAATACATTTATAGAATTATATCAATAAAAGTCAGTTTATTTAGACAAAGATGGAACCATTCAGATAGTCCAGTAGACAGTAGATAACTGGTAATTTAAAAAGGCAGTTAAAATATTTATAAATATCACTGCTAATTATTATGTCTAATATAAGTTAAAACTCTCATTTACTTCCAGTATATCATATATAGCTCAGTAGTTACGGTAAAGTCTGGGGATAGTGACTCTGAGTTTGCACCACTGACTTACCTGCAGCACTGGGATACAGGGAGTAGGCACCAACATCTGGTACAGTACCTTCAGACACCATCCCCATTTTCGACATGCAGCTGACCAAGCGGATAGAGACTCCCTTACCCCAGACTTCTTGAAAATAGTGGGGCAAGTTGTAGATCCCAGCTGGACAGAGAGCTCTTCTATGCTGCATGGAGCAGAGAAATAATTGATTGTATAGAAAGAATGGAAAGAACGAGTAAGTAATCTGTCTTCTGATAGATCTTAAGCTGCAGCGTGTAAGGATTTCAACAGAATCCATTTTAACTAAAACAGATCTTTTTATGAGTAATTTTAGGCATGTATGAGATCATTTCCTTCTTAAGATACATAAGTTAAAACAAAATATTAATACAAGTAAAAAAGGTATCAGAGGATAATTTAAGAATATATGGACTGGCTGTTAAAGGAAAACTAGCCCCTCGTATCTTCTAAATTGTATCAGTTTCCATGTCAACAGACAACTCTTTTCATGTAGCTGTTAGAGATGCATGCAAATACCTTAGTCTGTTTTCACACTTCATACTAGGCCCTGTAACTGTCCTGGGATGCTCCATTTGGTGGGTGTTGAAATCTCACTGTCCCTGAGAGCTGTATTAGCATATGAGAACATGGTGCATAATCAACTTTTAAACTCCCCAGTATGCCTGTCTGCTTAATTAGTCTTCAAAGAAACAAGCTGAAAAAAGTTAGGAAATACCACTTTTACCTTCAGTGACCTTTGCAAACTATCTGAGTTATAATGCTGGATTTTTGTCTTTAAACTTCATTCAGTTTATGTGTTTCCAAATAGTTTTTGCAGTGTATTTTTTCTTTTGGCATAGAGATACATGATACAAATGGCTGATCTGACATCATGTTCTCATATGCTAATGCAGTTCTCATGGACAATGAGATTTCAACAACCATGAAATAAAGACCCCCAGGGCAGTCACAGGGGCTACCATGAGCAGTGAAAACAAACTAAAGGTAACACATATAGCCCTAACAGCTACAGGAAAGGTGTTGTCTGTTGGCATTGAAACAAATAAAATTTAAATAATATGAGGATGGAGATTTCCTAATCTAAGTTTAGAAATTATTCCTTTATCGGTTTCAAGGTTTTAAAGTTTCATTTAAGAGTATTCTGGACTATTTTAGACTGTTCTGTTTTTTTTTTTTTTTTTTTGCTTTCTGCTTTTAAAATTATTAGAGAATCATATCAGTTCCTGGGAGTGTGCCAGACATTTTAAGCCAAAGTCTGCAAAGCAAAAACAAACAGAGCTGAAAATGTGGTACTCACAAAGCAGATGTATGAATTTGGCTGTCCCATCACTAGTAGGAACCCAAATGAAAAAACAGCATTGATGCAGCAGGAGAACATCTAGAACTTTATTATTCTTCTTAAAAAAACAGCAGTCAGATGCAGGTATTCCTCCCCACAAAACCAGCTGAGCGTTTTAGCGCCGAAGTAGCTCTTTCTCAAGGCTGAGGTGGTATCTGGTATTGCACCTTAATAAAGTTTGTGATTAAAGTGACAGTGTGCTTATACTCTATGATATGATTTTAATTGAATTACTACAATAGTGAATGTGTGATGCATGAATAAAAGTGTTATGGTTAAAAAATACCCATCTAATTATAGAGAAATTAAATATTGTGAATAATATATAATACAACCCAAAAGAAAAGAGTACAGGCATTAAAATATGCGTACTGTAAATATAACACTATGATGAAACAAAAAATATAATAAGATCTAAAAAGATATCTATATAACATAGATAACAGCATCCTCATACAGCCTCCATAATCAAGTGACTTACTATTATATATAATAAGATCTGGAGGCTGATAAATCCAACCCTTTTGCACATCATTTTTTAGATAGATTTTAGAGTCCAGTAGATATTCAAATGTCCCAGATAGTACTTATAAAAGAATCTAAGAGTTTTTAAGGTGCTGTATTGTTGTAAAGAAGATTAATAGACTAGGGGCCAGATATTCAAAACTTTGCCCTGGGGCTAAATTAGCACTGCCCGGCAGGTAAACTTAGCCTGGAGCACAACGCAAGTCATATTCAAAAGGAATAGCCCAGGGCAGACAGCTTCTGAATATAGTATGGGAATGAGGCCAAGCAAACTGGGCTGGGAGTGCAGGGCAAACGTAGCCCTGGAATAAGATATCTCTGAATATGGCAACCAGGAAGTGCAAACCACAACAGCAACGCAGTGCACAGCGATGTGAAGGTAGGTAGAGGTTAACTATGTGGCCAATGTGTGTGTGCCAGCAAATGCGTGGACCCAGTACAGCTGCAGGCAGCAGCGTATGTGAAAGTACAGTGTGCAAAACTGTAAAATATTACCTGAACTGTTTGCGCAGCACTAACACGTTTGCACGGGTTTAGTGCAGGGCTAATCAATTAGACTGGTGCAAACACGTTTGCCCGGTGCTAAACTTTGCCATATTCAAAAGTGACATGCAAATGAGCTTACTTAGCTAGTCTCTGGGCAAACATCCAGATTAGCATCTCATTATGCCCTGATTTGCATGCAGTTTGCACTGGGATAACGGTTTAACCCTGCGCTGAACCTGCGCAAATGTGTTAGCGCTGCGCAAACAGTTTGGGGAATATTATACAGTTTTGAACATTGCACTTTCACATGCGCTGCTGCCTGCAGCTGTACTGGGACAACACAGCATAGGCACAGATGGTGGTGGTGCTGCATGCAACTGTCACACTGTAGGTCATGCTACAGTGCACAGCAGACACTACAGTAGCAAGGGGACCAGTAGTGTGTGGACACAGCAATGCCTATGTTGTGTAGGGCAGTGATGATGACTACACTATACACAGTGAGAGGCCCAACCTGCAGGCATTTACTGACAGTGGACATTACTGTTACGCTGTTGTGTGACCCACAGATGCTGCACCTCCGGCATGGGGTGCTCACTGTGACATATACATGTCCAGCTTTGTGTGCTGTGGCAGTTGTACAGCTGTGCGGTATGTGGCCGGGGGGGCATATAATATCAGAAAGGCACACTGGTGTTGGGGTATTCCCAATACTGGCCCATGTGCACTGCATGATGTGTCCCAGCCTTGTGGCCACAGCTGGTCTGTGGCACAGCCTGGCCACCCATACACTCTCCCCTTAACATCCTCCATGCCCACAGTGTTACATGTGTGTGCTGGCATCTGTTGGTGTCCACAGAAGAGTGGTCCTCAGATGTGTGCTGTATGGCCACACTGCCCATGCTGTCCACTGGTGACAGGGTCACCACTTACTGCCTGGCATGGCTGAGACTGGTGGCAGGTGATGGCATCATTGTGATGCCATCAGTTAGCATCATGTTTCCTCTATGTTTGGCTTTGTCTACGTGTCATATTTATTTGTTAGGGTCACGCAAAGTCATGCAAACTCCACGCAAAGCTAAAGTGTCGCACAAAGCTGATTGCCCAGGGTTAAGACAAGCTTTTCCTGGGCGGTATGTGCACCACACTAAGAGTCGCGCTAAGTCGCGCAAAACCACTTTGTGTGGCACTAGTCACTGAATATAGCATTGCGCCTTGCATACATTATGATTTTGCCCAGCACTAATGCAGTTTGCCCATGCTATTTGGCCTTTTGAATATAGCAGACCCACGTTAATCCCATGCTAAACCTGCGCAAATGGTTTTTGCCCACCTCAAAGTTTTGAATACCTGGCCCTAGCTGTCTCAAATTAAATACATTCAATATGTTGTTAAGCTTGAATTTTAGGAAGGCACATATAATACACAGATATCAGAAGAGTCATAAATAAGGTGATAACTGAAAAAAGTCATTCAGACCAGGGGGATAGTAGGATTTAACATAGTATTGCCAGAATATTTTCCTCTGGTGAAGTTTTTAGTCTAGGTCCCCTCCTCTAATGTTTGGAAAAACTTTCTTGATCATCTGGAGGGAGAAACCATGTTGGCTGCCTTTCATTTTAACATGATGTGCCTGGGGACTGACGTCATCCAATCGATTGATGCTTCTCACATGTTGACTAATCCTCTCTTTTAGTTTCTGAGCAGTTTTACCAATATAAAAAGAGGCACATGTATGACATTTAACAAAATAGACAACATTCTTTGTATTGCATGTGCAGAATTTTTTGATTTTTACCTTCTTTCCTGTACTGGGGCTAACAACGATGTCACCTGTGCAAATATATTTACAAAACTGACAGTTCACACACTTGAAAGTACCATTTGGTAATGCGCTGTCTTTATCGGTTGTTTTGGAGGTTCTTCGAAAAGGGCGAGTGACCAGAGTGTCTTTTCAATTGTGCCCTTTTCTGTACACAATCAGTGGGGTGTTTCTTCTGTACATAATCAGTGGGGTGTTTCTTCTGTACATAATCAGTGGGGTGTTTTTTGTCACATGCAGTAGTTTTCTTTCTGTTGTCAGTATATGCCATTTTTTCTTTATTTTTTTTATAATTCAACTTTTATTGAACATTTTCAAGTACACGCAGTAAAGTAAAGATAAGGTCATTATACAGTCATACTACACGTAACAATGACTATCACATAAAAAGAGATCCTGCATCCTATAATCAGTTATAATACAATAATAAAACCACTATTGGGAAGGGGAAACTGTGGGTGTTCTATGATTTATAATAAGCTAATATGAATTCTTATTACTAATCTAGGTAACTCTTTTACAGAAAATAAAATGAAGAAAAGGGTTCCGTAAAATCCAGAAATTTCTCTGTTTGATCGCTACTCACAAATGCCAGTCTTTCATAACTCGATCTAGTAGTAATACCTTCTAGCCATTCAAATAAAGTGGGAGGGGGGGGGAGTTTGTTTCCATTGTCTACGAATGATATTTTTGTCTGAGATCACTGCAACCAAAAGCCATAGAATACTAGGTTTACACCAAGATTCCAGATCCAAAGTTATACCCATCATCACTAGTTTGTCAGTAGGTAAAATCTGTTCAGAGTTTTTTCACAAGGCACAAAAATTTCATCCCAGAATTTCCATCCCTGCACCCTGACATCAGGCAGCTAGCCCCTTCTTCCCCCCCAGTTTTACCCTCCATTGCAGGGCGGTGAGGAGCCCCCTTTGCTCAACTCACCTCAACTTGGATCCAAATTCCAGGGTTCACCATTCACAGTCAGGGCCTGCAGTGGATGGCAGCCTTCATCCTGCTCAACCTGGGCTCTCATTTTTCTTTGTTCTGTATTTCCCCCTGGGTAGAGCATGCAATGTTGGCAATGGCCGTGCCATGCGCGTTTCCGCCCATGGCATGCTGGCTGACAGCTCCACCCCCCTCGCTGGTGACAGGCTCATGGCGTTCTGGCACCCAGCCTCCACTATGTGTCAGGGAAGTGCTGAGCCTGCACTCCCCCCTCCCTGGGAAAGGAGACCTGCCCTGCGGATGCCCCATCCTCTCCCTCCCCAGCTGACCCCCGATGACCTGCTCGCACCCTGGATTCCTTTAATTTGAGTGCCCCACTTGTTCAACAGGAGGACCTCTCTTTTCAGACTTTGTTTCTCAACATATATGCTACCTTAGCGCTCGAGACCTCTGCCTCAGATCCAGGTAATCGGTTACATCTCGAGTGGCTTCTTGTGCCTAACATTCTGGTTAACCTCACATCCCCATTCCTCTGACATTTGAGATGCTTTTGGAGGCATATGGGCTAGGCCTGCTGCCATTCAATCTATCTCTAACCAGATAGTCTGAAAGTACATCACAGCAAAAGAAAGACCTATTCTAGCTTCTCAGCCAAATGCTGATAAACTTGTCATTTTGGCTGAGAATGATAAACCCAGCCTTCTTCAGGAAATTACAGCCCACTGCATTGACAAAGAATCTCATAAGATTGAAACAATGGGGAAGTGAGCCTTTGCTACGGCTACCTTGGGTGTGCGCATAGCCAGTTACCAGTGGTATCTTTCTCAATACAAGTGTGCCCTCTGGACTACCCTCAGATCTTTGGCTGACACCCTGCCAGAGTCAGACACTAAGCAGTCTCCAATTGAAGGCAACCATGGGAGCATATGATACTGCTTCCCATGCTACTGCCACCGCTATCTGTATTAGGAGACATTCTTTGCTCCGAACATCCATTTTTCCAATGACATCCAGCAGCATGCCATTAATGTTCCCTTTGATGGTTCTTACTTGTACAGGTCAACAAGTGGAGCAATCCCTTGAGGCCTCTCAGAAAATTTGTACTGTCATCAAGTCAGCTAGACCTGCCCCAACCCATCCACAGAGGTAGAAAGCAGCAGCAAAGGCAAACAAGATGCTAGGATGCATATCTAGGGGGATCAGTAGTAGGAGAGAGGAGGTTATACTGCTCTTGTACAGGTCCCTGGTAAGGCCGCATCTAGAGTATGGGGTTCAGTACTGGCATCCACACCTCAAAAAGGACATTAACCTGCTAAAGAATGTCCAGAGGAGGGCTACAAAGATGTGGGTCAGCAGGGTAAGGCATATGAGGAGAGGTTGAGGGCACTGAACATGTACTCCCTGGAAGACAGGAGAGAGAGAGAGAGAGAGGGACATGACTGGGACCGTCACGTACTTGAAAGGGATAAATAAGATAGATAAGGAGAGTCTCTTTAAGCTGAGTGGCAACCATATCATGAAGGGTCACAGTCTTAAGCTGAAAGGTGGGAGGTTTAGGAGGGAGGTCAGGAAGCACTTCTTGACAGAGAGGGTGGAGGACACTTGGAATGCGCTGCTAGAGGAGGTGATCTCATTGAAGACAGTTGGCAGCTTTAAGAGAGGCTGGGACAGCCATAGGGGAAGGTAAGGATCATGGGTAGGGAGGATGGGAGGTGTGGGGTGGGAGGGCAGGGACAACAGCTCAAGCTGTGTACCTTGCAATATGAGCAGACATGATAGATCAAATGGCCTTCTTTTGTTGGCTCCTTCGTACCTTCGTATGTAATAAGCAGTCCTTTCGTTGCAGGGATAGGGTTCACCAAGCCAGATCCCAACCTCCTCAGCAGCAGAAGAAAATACACCAGAAGGCGCAGGTACCAAAAGCACCTAGTGCTGCCCTCTGAAGCTCAGGCCCTGGCTCTGCCTTAACTACCCAAGGCATTCCTCTCCCTTCCAGTGGGAGGGCATCTGACCCAATTTTACAGCCAGTGGAAATCTGTCACTACCAATAAATGGGTTCTGCAGATCATCTGGGATGGTTACTTGCTGAACTTTGAAGAACAACGCCCCCCCCACAAACAGGCAGCAACCCTCATTCACTGCCAGATCAGCCCTTCTCACTTCAGAGATAGTGGGTCTTTTGAGCAACAGTGCAGTGGAAGTAGTCCCAGTGTCGGAGCAGAACACAGGCTTCTACTCCCATTACTTTCTAATTCTGAAACAGTAAGGAGGCATGCACCCCATCCTACACCTCAGAAAACTGACCAAATTCCTCCTCAGGAAAAAGTTCAAAATGGTCTCTCTAGGAACCTTATTGCCACTTCTCAAGTCCCAGAGCTGGTTGGCCTCCCTGGCCATGCAGGATGCCTACCAGCATATTCCGGTGCACCCCAGTCACCACGGGTTTCTCCGCCTCGTGGCCTTGGGGCAGCATTACCAATTCATAGGCCTGCCCTTTGGGTTATACTTGGTGTTTCAAGTCTTTACAGAGTGCTTCGCCATTCTGGTTGCACACCTCTGAAAGCTCGAGCTCAAGCTCTAGGTCTACCCATACCTGGATGACTGGTTCTTAGCCAGCCTATCCAAGAAGGGCATGAAACAGGCTGTTTCTACAGTGTCTCAGTTCTTAACCTCCATGGGGGTGTTGCTGAACATGGAGAAATCACAGATTCAAACCTCTCAGCAACTCCTCTTCATTGGAGCTATTTTTGACTCCAAAGCAAGGGCTTTTCTCCCAGAAGACAGGAAAATTGACATCCTACAGATTGCACACTTCATCATGGAGGACAGTGCTGTCAGAGCGCTCTCCATGCAGTGAATGCTAGGCCTCATGGCCTCCTCAGTCTTCACAGTGCCTCCAGTATATCAGCACATGAGGACCACTCAATGGATGCTCAGCACTCAGTGGTCTCTGACAATGTATCCTCAGTCTTACTATGTCGAAGTGACAAAGCCTGTCCTCCAGTCACTTACCTGGTGGGCTTAGGAGGACAATCTACTTCAGGGTCTTCACTTCTCACCCACAGTGCCCCAGATAATCCTCACCATGGATGTTTCTCTGTCAGGGTGGGGAGCCCATTTTCTCAGTCACCATAATCAGGGAGTCTGAAGTCCTGTGGAATCTCATCTCCACATCAATATCTTGGAGGTGAGAGTGGTCCTGTGTGTTCTGTGTGCACTAGTAGACTATGTCCAGGGTTCAATGTTTACTGCGGCAAAGTGGACCTACATTCTGTGGCAGGACCTCATACTTTCTGTGGCAGAACAACTGCTGATTCTGCTGCCATTCTGTGGCAGATAAATTGTGGTTAAACAGCATACCTTCGCGGGGATTAATTCTTAGTTTACCCTATGACTGCCTTCATGCAACCACTCCACTACACTGAAAATGGAACAGCAGGCCATTTAACAGTATGTAGTCTTCTTATCACAAATATAAAACTGCAATAACCCAACAATGGTGTCCTCCTTTAATGACTTTTCCCTCCCACCCTAAATTTGAAGGCTCATCTGTTCTTCTTCTGGAAATTGGTGGCTTTTGCTGTTCTCCTATGTTATAATTGGAGGAGGACATAAACACTCAGCTAAAACTACACAGAGGGCAAAACCTGCTTAGATTTCTTTTGGTTTATATTTACAGTTAGCAGACATAAACAGAGACTCCAACTCGAAAGCCATTTTACTTTTTTTCTGATTTTGATCAACATTCTTTTAGACTATAATTTTTTTAAACTAGGAGTACCCCAACTGTCCTGCAACAAACATGTTCAGTGCAGTGTGCAAATCTGTGTGTGTGTGTTGGGGTGGGGGTTGTCTTCCTATAATAGTGATGGAGGGTGTAACTTGCAGTGTCTGTAGGATTTGCTAAATCCTGATTTTTCTTTTGGGGAACACACAAAAAAATGCAATCAAGTCATTCTTATTAAGCTGGAGTAACCTTGGTTAGCATGTTTTCTCCCAGCAACTCAGGGAGTGGTGGTCTTCAGTCAGTGATCCTCATTTCACTTATGTATAGCAGAAATCAATACAATTCTCCATTCTGATTTTTTTCCTTATCTGCTAGCTCCAGTTCTAGTATACCCTGGTCATCAACTCTACTGCAGCTGGGCAACTTGACCCTCCTTAAGAATTGAGCTTGATGCCACTACTTAGGCTGCAGGTTCAAATCTGCCAAGAAATTACTCTCACACTTGCAGGTACAGATCTGCAGCCCACAAATCAAAACTGTGATTGATGTCCATCACTGGGGACCGAGTCCTCTGCTCAGTCTGCTGCAGCCACATGTTTCTGCAATCAGCTTCTCCTCTGATACCTGCCATCACACCGAGATTGATTCCACCTCCACGGACACCACTGAATTTGCTCACTTCTTGACTACTGCTCGCCTACCAGTTCTTCCTTCCAAATTCATCTTCCAGGGATTCAGCATGCACTGTGTGCAGCCTCACAATGAAAAATTAACATGGCTGAGCTAGCCACACCTACACAGCAGCAAATTATAACTGCTGTGGACCTAATCAAGCTCTGCTACTTTTGCATCAGTCTCCCACCCACAATACTGGCTGGATGGAGTTACATAACAACAGCCAGCATGAGTGAAGATGTTACGCGGCCACTAGCTTTTCGGCTTTTTAGCGGGCTGCATCAGTTTGTTGCCCTGTCTAATGAGCACATATGCCATGGCATACTTAACATATCAGTAGCTATGCACTTGCCTTGTGTCATCATATAACACAGTTAGCATTTCTGCAGCCACATGGCTGGTTTTCCCGATTTCTGCGGCCAGCACTGATTTCTGTGGTCAGCCCTGATTTCTGTGGCCACTGCTGCAACCACAGAATTGCAGAAAACATGGGGCCCTGACTATGTCTGGAACCAGATAATCCTCTTGCAGATAGATAACAAATCTGTCATGTACTACATCAACAAGCAGGGCAGAGCACACTCTTATCCCCTCTGCAGGGAAGCTATGAGATTGTGGGAATGGTGTCTGGAGCACAACTCTCTGATCAATGCAATCTATTTGCCAGAGTATTAGAACACTGTAGCAGACCAGCTTAGCTGGACAGAAGCAAGTCCTCAAAAATGGTCACTAGCTTCAGACATTGCAGAGGCTCTATTTGATGAGTGGGGAACTCCACAAGTGAACCTTTTTGCTTCCCCACTCAATGACAAACTGCTTCATTTCTGCTTCAGAAGTCCAGAACATGTCATTTTTTTGTCAGGATGCATTCAGGCTACAGTGGAAAAATCATTTTCTGTATGCATTTCCACCTCTTCCTCTCATTCAGAGACTACTGATCAATCCAGAGGCACACAGCAGCAAAATGATTCTCGCTGCACCATATTGGCCTCAACAGATATGGTTTCTTCTGCTCAACAACTTGTCAGTTGCCCCTCTGAGGCCTCTACCCCTATGGACAGACCTTCTAATGCAAGGGTCCCTGGTTCATCCCAACCTGCACTCCCTTCACCTCCATGCTTGGCTCCTGAAGAGATAGAGGTGAACAGGGTCAAAGTCTCTCAGAGGGTCTCCGAGATCCTTCTGGCTGCCCATAGGTCTCAGAAAGACTTGCACCACTAAATGGAGATGATTGCCAGAATTGTGTGAAAAATCCTGTTTGGATCCATTCCAATGTCCATCTGCCAAGGTTTTGGAGTATTTACTGGACCTTTTGGATGCTGGTTTACAATACCCTTCTGTCAAATCCCATTTGTGTGCTCTTTCAGCATATCATGAGCCTGTCCTGAACCTTACTCTTGCTGAAATGTCTCTTTTCAAGAGATTTTTTAAAGGCATTTTGCACACCAGGCCCCCAGTGCATAAACCTGTTGCTGCCTGGGACATTTACCTTATATTGGACATGCTCACTCGTAAGCCATTTGAACCTGTCTACCTGTGATCTTAAATTCCTGACTTGGAAAATGGCATTTTTGGTGGCTATCACCTCTGCATGAAGGATTTCTGAGATATATGCACTGATTACAGACCCTCTGTATAGTGTCTTTCATAAAAACAAGGTGGTTCTTTGCACACACTCCAAGTTTTTGCCTAAGGTGATCTCGGAGTTCCTTCTGAACTAACAACTGGTGCTGCCCACCTTCTTCTCCAACTTGCAGAATGAGGAAGAGCACACTCTCCATTCTGTGAATGTTATACGAGCCCTCAGGTTCTATACTGATTAGGCCAGGGACTCCTGTCAGTCCATTCAGCTATTCATCTTTCAGTCTGAACTGGCTGGGTCAGCCAGTTACAATCAAATTTATCTCTGCATGGATAGTCGCTTGCCTTCAGCAGTGTTATTCCATGGCACAGATCAAGCTGGAAGGCAAGTTCATGCCCATTCCACCTGAGCAGTTGCTGCATCTCTGACACAGATCTGTTCTGTTCCCATAGCTGCCATTTGCAGATCTGCTACCTGAACAAAGTGCACATGTTTGTTAAACACCGTGACCTGGATGTCCATGCCAGGCAGCATGCCTCTTTTGGCAGGACAGTCCTGAATGGACTCCTGTTCTGAGTAAGCTCCCATTCCTACCACCTTACCTGGGGGATTTTATTGTCTGAGCTTGATATTGAACCCATCGGTGTGAATCAATGGTGAAGATATAGTCCAGGAAGATATAAAAATTATGTACTCACTGTATTTGTTTATCTTCTTTGACATCTTCACCATTGATTCACACTCCAGCCCACCATCCCCCAGGCCACTCTTCTCTGTTATTGTTCTTCATAACCCCCCCCCCGTTTGGTTTGGCTGTGAAGACTCCGTTCTGGTTGTTGTTGACTCTTCTTAATGGGTCCCAAGGGCTGTGTTATGCTCCTGTTAGCTTAGTTGTTTACTTAGTTAAATTATGCTGCACCTCCTTGATCAAAAAGGTACTGAGGCAGTTGGGGGCTGTTGCCAAGATAGGCTATGCAGTGAAAGACTAGCTCTCATGGTGCCATGTATGTGCAGGGCCTACCTCAATGGTGGCTCTCCTGAAGATTTTTGGCTCCCGCGGGGTCATAGTGCCTCCGGCTGAGAACCCATCACTGTGAATCAGTGGTGAAGATGTCCAAGAAGATCAACAGTCATGTTGAGTACTTAATTTCTAGTTCTGGCTTCTAGGTCTATAAAATTAGAGTGTAGTCAATAGTGTAAGAACAATTTACATGAGTTATCTAAAAATGCAGGTACACTGGCTAATAGTGTTTTACAGCTACCAGGTATATCTCTCACTCAGGAGAAGGGGTGTGGAAAATGGAATTACCTGGGAGTAAATCATCCAGATCTACTATGGCTGACATCATTTTTTGATCTTCAAAACACTATTACTGGGCTGAAGAAATTGAATAAGTCTAAATTGATACAAAAGGATACAGAAAGCATATTTGACTTACAACCTGAATTATCTTCACATAGTAAAAATCTGAGAGAATCTGTAAAAGATTCAAAAATTGCTCTCATATCTGATGGTAAAATCAATCCTCTTCCCTATTTCTTCATACCTGACCAAGGATATAATTAACCTGATGAGTAATCGATATGCTGCAAATTTTATGTGCATGGAACAATTAGTAATTATTCAAAGTGAGTGTGATACAATAAAGGAGGATTCAGCCATAAATGGAGCCAGAATGGATGACATCCTGAAAGAATTTCATTAGTTACAATCTCCAAGAGAGTCATCCTCGATAGTTGTAGTGGAAAGTCAAGAAAAGGCTTCAAAGCCTACCATAAGACTTAGTTTTAGCTCTATCATCTTCTCTAATTTGAGCCCTGGAAGAGAGATACATAAAAAGAAATGGGTTGCAAAAAAAGAGGAAAAGGAAGTCCCATGATGAGCTTAACTGTCATCCCTCAGGTCCTAGATCTATGGAAGAAAGTACTAATTCCTTAATTTCTGATAATATTCAAAAGGATAAATTAATGAATGCAGTAGAAGAAATAGGGCCAACTGTAGACACAATAATGTCCACCCCTAAGAAAAGTGGCCTGCTGGCTTCTAAGCTTGAGACCACATGTACTGGTGTTATCACTATTAAAGAGGAATGTGAGCTGCTTCTGGGGAAGGTTGGTGAAATGTGGAAACCAGTTCAAAATACAGGAGACTCACTTGTGGGGGAAGCGGGGAGAAAAGACAGAGATCAAGTAGGATCTGCGGTGTTACAGTAGGTAGGGAAAATGACCAGACTATATGAGCTAAACAGTCCTTATCTGCCTACAAATTCTATGTTTCTGTGTTTCAGAAGCAGGCACATTGTGAAGCAAGTTATAGGTCTGGGACAGTGAGCCTCACTGTGCAGTGTTCATCATAGGGTATAAGACAGTCGAAAGCTAAAAATGTCAATTGTTATATATTTGTTTCAAAAGGTAATGAAAATAATTGCTAAAAAAAACTAGGTTAATGCACCTTTTAAGGTTACAGTGTTATCTGTGGTATGGTGTTCTTTAGGGTTTGAACTGGACAATCATGTTATGTGTTGCTGGCATTACGCTAATATTGGCACTATCTTTACATACAAAGTAAATGAAACAGCAGTGCTTGCATAAAGAGCTGATATTAGGGTAACATCAACACTGTATTGTATGATTGCTCAAACTCTAAAGAACACCACATCTCAGATTTGCAAACGTTCCAGGGTCTTTTAATACTAATGTTTAATGTCCTTAGTTTTTACACTGTAACCCTATTATATGCATTAATGTAGTTTTTTTCAATTAATAATAGTTCAGTCTCTTTTTCACAGTTGGGAGGGGGCAGATTTGTACCGTTTTACATCCCTCCACAGTGTCAAACTGCCATACCTCTGCTCCAGAAATAGAAACACAGAAACATAGAATTTGATGGCAGAGAAGGCCCACTTGGCCCACCTAGTCTGCCCATTTCCCTACCTGATGGATAAACTGCAGATTCTAGTTAATCAACAGCTTACTTCCTCCTACCCCCCACTAGAATTGCCTTATGCCTGTCCCATGCATTCTTGAATTCTCCCACTGTTCCTGACTCCACAACCTCCTCAGGAAGGCTGTTCCATGTATCCACAGCCCTCTCTGTGAAAAAATACTTTCTAACGTTACCTCTGAGCCGTCCCTCTCTATCTTCAAATTGTGTCCTCTTGTTCTTGCACATCTCTTTTTCTGAAAGATACTACCCTCTTGTACTTTGTTAATTCCCTTGAGATACTTGAACATTTCTATCATGCCCCCCCCTTTCCTCAAGGGTATACTTATTAAGCTGCTTTAGTCTCTCCTCATATGTCTTCTGGCGCAGACTCTGCATCATTTTGGTTGCCTTCCTCTGAACAGCCTCCACTCTACCTATGTCTTTGCAGAGATGGGTCTCCAGAATTGCATGCAGTACTCCAGATGGGGTCTCACTAACTGTCTGTACAGAGCTATAACAACTTCCTGTTTTCTACTGTTGAGGCCTCTCCCTATGCATCCCAGTATCCCCCCAGCCCTTCTTACTGCCTTCTCAAATTGCTTGCCCACCTTTAGGTCATCTCATATAACTACTCCTAGGTCTCTTTTGATTTTTGTTGTTGTTATTAACTCACCCCCCATTGTGTACTCTTCCCCTGGGTTTTTGTTTCCCAGGTGCATTACCTTGCACTATCTTTGTATTGAATCTGAGCTGCCACATATTTGACCATTCCTCCAACCTTGCCAAGTCCCTTTTCATTCCTTCCACCCCACCTTGTGTATCAACCCTGTTGCAGATCTTTGTGTCATCTGCAAAGAAACATATCTTTCCTTCCAGGTGCACTCCAATGTCACTTATAAAGACATTAAAGAGGACCGGTCCCAGTACTGAACCCTGCGGTACCCCACTAGATACCTTTCTTTCTTCACTGTGGACTCCGTTTACTATTACCCTTTGCGTCCTGTTGTCCAGCCAATTTTTTATCCAGGTTACCACCTTGGGACCCACTCCAAGGCTGGCTAACTTGTATATTAACCTTTTGTGTGAGATTGTGTCAAATGCCTTGCTAAAATCTAGGTAGGCCATATCCACAGCCCCTCCCTGGTCTACTGCTTTGGAAACCCAGTCAAAGAAATCTATCAGGTAGGTCCAGAACATGATGCATTATATCAGGCTGCACTCAGGCTGCTGTGGACAAGTTGCTTTCTCTACATTTTCCTGCCATTGGCTTTTCCATCCAGACAGTTCTACTCTGGTTGGAAGTGCATGGGGATAAGATGACTCTGATAGTCCCATGCTGGTGCAGATATGATACCCATTGCTGGCACAGCCTGTAGTTCAGTAACCTTGAAACCTGCCCCCCATGGATGAACCTTCTGACTTATTTCCTGGATCAGTTGGTGCATCCCAGCCTTCGGTCTCCTCATCTCCAGGCATGGCTCCTGAAAAGATAGAGGTCGACAGGTTCAAAGTCTATCAGACAGTCTCTAAGGTTCTGCTGACAGCCTTCAAGTCTTCTATTAGGCAAAGATGTGAGGAAATACTTCTTCACAGAAAGAGCAGTAGATTCCTGGCATATGCGCACCAAGGAGGGGGGTCTAAGAGGGCTATAGTCCCCCCCAAAATAAACACATACAATATATATGCAATTTTCTTTCTTTCCATTGCACAAAACAAAGAACCTGGGTGATTTTTCTCCTGTCACACGTGGCTGATACGACGACATAATCTTGGAGATTAAGGTTGACCATGGGTGGCTTCAGAGTATACTTGGGAGCTACACCACAGCATGCTTATAGAAGTCAAAAACTTCTGTATTATCAGTTGTAAGTGCATCAAAACTCACTTCAAAGTTGTAAGTATAAGTCGACAACAACACAGACGCAATCGCAATTGCAAAACTCTGACCGATATGATATCAACAAGTTTCTGAATTTGCCATCAAAAGGTCCATCAAGTAATACTGATGAAGTTCACTGCAAATTTCTTCATTCTCCTTGGGTGCCACTGGAATCATATAATTTTCTCTCTGTACATAAAGGAAAACAAACATATTGTTTTCAGTTTTCCTGGTTGAAAACATACCAACCATGGCTAGCTTACAGTTCTGAAGTTGGGGGTATCCTTTGTAAGATCTGTGTTCTGTTTGCAAATACTGAAGTAGGCCATGGATGGCATCATAATGCAAGAAAACCTTTTGCAGAACCTCTCGTTAAATGTAAAGACACTTGACAAGTTTCAATAATTTTCAGTTTCTAAGTACCACTAAGATTGTATGAGTGATGCATCAGATATTTCAGCATATCATGAGGGAGAAAAAAGCAGATGTAGATATGATGGATTCTTGTGCAAAAAAAAAAGAATCCATGAAAACCGAAATAGACTGGTTCCAGTAATAGAAACAGTAATTTTCTGTGCTAAGCAAGAATTACCACTGCAGGATCACCATGACAGTGATACACGACTTACTCTTGAAGAACCTGATGTTAGCGATGGAAATTTTCATGCAGTATTGTGATTCTGTTTCCAAGCAGGTGATGACATTCTGGCAAAACATTTGAAAACGTGTGGTAACAACGCAATTTACATAAGCTGGAAAATGCAGAATGAAATAATTACTGCAATCAGCAACCTGATGTGACAAGTACTTGTGAAGTGTGTAAATAATGAAGGATTTTTTTACAATTCTTGCAGACAGTATGACTGATAGTGCT
Organism: Neoceratodus forsteri; assembly: GCA_016271365.2. Lineage (NCBI taxonomy): Eukaryota > Metazoa > Chordata > Ceratodontiformes > Ceratodontidae > Neoceratodus > Neoceratodus forsteri. The sequence continues at coordinate 142,183,575 of JADMNL010000027.1, forward strand.
ATTGTGGAACAATTGTCAATAATCATCTGTTTCATTAAGAACAACATATTCTAGAACCGTTTCTAAGCTTTGAACAACTTACTGATGGAACAGGAGAAGGAACTGGAGAGAAAATAATAGAAAGCCTAGAGCAGTATGGTCTCAATTTTGAGAAGATGCATGGCCAAGGATATGATGGTTGTGTGGCAATGAGAAGTAGCCGAAAAGGCATACAAGCAGTAGTTACAACAAGAATACTGAAAGCACTTTACATGTACTATTCAAGTCATGCTCTGAATCTCATCATAGCACATGCTTGTAAGTTACATGAAATCAGTAACTGTTTTGAAACAATAAAGGATGTGTCAAACTTTGTCCAAGGCTTAGCTAAGAGAATGATGTTTCAGAAAGACAAAATCAACATGTTATCAGACATGAAAAAGAAGCTCACTGGACTGTGTACAACATGATGGGTTAAAAGAAATGAAATAATTTTCTTTTTCATTGTTATGTATCCTGCTGTAACAAAGGCGTTGTTAGACATAAGTGAATGGCATGATCACGTTGCTTCTGCAAAAGCTGAACAATTTCTTACCTGCATTCAGTCACATGGCTTCCTTGTCTCATTAAACCCACTGGCAAGATCCTCTGGACTGCTTCTTCTTGTGTCCGCTTCTCTTCAGAAACCAGACTCTGACATTCTGCAGTGCTTGCAGGAGTTCAAAGATGCCTACAATGCTATTCAGAGAATAAGGCAGAACTCTGAGGAGGAGTTTGACAACATATTTCAAAAAGCAGAAGAGCTTGCAGGTATCCTTCTTGAAATACCTTGTCTGGTGGGAAGACAAACAAAATGTGTGAACTATCTAACATCGGATCCAAAAACGTACTACAGACTTTCAATTTTCCATCCATTTGTTGAAAGCTTCTTAAATGAACTATCTGAGAGATTCAGTGAACATGCAAGAATGGTTTGCATGATCCAGCATCTGATTTTGAAGTATGTGGCTGTGGGTGGATTCAGTACCATAGAAATGTATGAGGATGACACTCCTGGTACACGAGAGGACTTGAAGAATGAGTATTATAGGTGGGTAGAAAAATAGAGCAAAGTGTCCATGGATGACAGACCAAAGAATGTCATGGAAGCACTTACAGTAGCTGACATAATGTTCTATCCAAATATTCACTATGGAAAATCCTCACTACTATGCCCATCACAGCAGTATTACCCAAAAGATCCTTCAGCTGTCTACGCAGGCTCAAGTCCTATTTGCATTCAACGATGGGACAGGATGGACTTTCAGGGCTTGTGATGATGAGCCTTTCCAGAAATAACTGTCCAGGAGTAGAAGACATTATAGATGAGCTAGCGAAGAAGAATCATCGCTTAGATTTATGAGTAGGGGATTTCATGCTTCTAACTTTTTTCTTCAGAATAAGTTTTTTACTCATTTATTTTGTATAACATGCCCACCTGTAAAACTTCCTTTTAGATAAGTAAGGGTACTTTTTCAGATACATTCATGTTTCAGACTGACTTGCCTGCCCTCCCCCCAAAAAAAAATCATGCTGGCTGCTCCACTGATTCCTGGAACAGCCTTCCACCAGAGGTGGTTGAGGTGAAAATAGTAGTGGGTTCAAGAATGCATAGGATAGACATAAGGGTATATTAGTGGGAATGAAAAGGTGGTGAGAGAAAGAGTCAGGAGCTGATTAGGGTCTGTGGTGGTACTGTAGGTTGGGAAAATGGGCAGACTGGGTGGGCCAAGCCATCCTTGTCGGCCACAAATTCTATGTTTCTGTGTTTCAATGTGGAGGTAGTGCCTCACCGAGGTAGGTTCCCAGCCTAGTTCCTTGTACATAATACAGTGATGGGTCTGAAGAGGACAGGCCAATATAAATCTACAAAGGGCATTGAAGAGGGATTTAGTTTTGATAAGGCAGTATTGGAATCTTCAGAGAAAACCATGTCACCATAGTCTTGTAAGGGAAAGATCATACATTCTACTACATATTTCCTGGTACTGAAGGGAAGGCAGTTGTTCACTCTGTAAAGAGTCCCAAGTCTGGCAAAACATTTTACTACAATGCAATTTAAGTGTAGCGGGTAGTCCATATCTTGATCTAGAAGCAAAGCAAGGTATTTATGGGAAGTAATAAAGTCAATGAAGTCACCTAATTTAAAGTGTATTTTCATGGGTGGTGGGATCTTAGCCAATAACTGGAACCCAAAAAGCACAGAAACTTTTTTTATACTTCAGAACTAGCCAATTGGCAAGGAGCCACATTGTTTACATTGATGCAGTCAAACTGGTGGGTCTGTTCAAAGGAGAAGGGCAAGTATCCAGAAGAGCAGATGATAGTATCATCAGTGTACATGTGAGTTTTACAGGAGGTTAAGGAGCTAGGGAGATTGTTTATGAAAACTGAACATAGAAGTGGGATAAAGACTGACCCTTGGGGGACCCTAGTGTGAATGGAAGTGAAGAAAAATGGAGGAGCCTAACTTGACTGATTGTGACCTGCTGGATAAGTAAGATTTAAACCAAAGTAGGGAGAAGACAAATATACTCAAGGATGCTAATTTAGTTAGGAACAAGAGTGTGGTTAACTGTGTCAAATGCCTTGGCTAGATGAATGGAAATTACCTCGGTACTCTGACCAATGTCCATATGCGAGTGGATATGATCAGTTATTCTGAGAAGGAAGGTGGAGCTAAAATGTACAGGTTGGAAGCCAGATTGAAATGGGGGTAAGAAAGCCAACTTTGTCATAGAAGTTGGAGAGTTGCCTGCTGACTAATCTTTCAAGTAATTTGGATAAAGAGCGTACTGGGATATGGAGTGGTTTCTGAAGTGGGACTACCAAGTCATGTTTCCATCTAGAGAAGATAGAGGCAGTAATCAAAGATTGATTAAAAATGTGAGTATTGGGGGTGGTTAGGAATAGAACTCTTAGGACTAGGAATCTAGGGGAGAGATATCTGAGATCCTGTTAGAGAAAACGTTCAAAGAGGACAGTTCCTGAAGAACATCTGATTCATAGAGAGGCTGAAGTTCCCATGTGCTGTGAGAGGTATCGGCAGGTTGGAGGCTAATGTGACAGAGATAAGACCCCTGGGACCTTCAGTGAAGAAGTGATTTAATGCACCAATAGATAAGAGGGGATAGGCATCAGACTAGAAACCTGAAGGTGAGTGGTGGGAGTTAAGGAGGTCGTGTACATCCTTCCAAAATTTAGAAGGATCTGAGCTACTGCATAAGAATTTGTTTTGGAAATAGGTGACATTGGCTTGACAGATGACTTTGGTACTATAGTTACAGAGTTTTGTGAAAGCGTGCATGTCAGATAATAATACCATATATTATGTGGAGGGGCCCTATTCCCCACAGAAGAAAACATCATTTAGTTTCCCATATACCAAACAGTTAAGCTCTGACTCATTATCAACCTGTAAGAACCTTAATAACACAGTAACATCTGATTAACACATGACAAATACCTTATTAAAACATGTAACAAACACTTTATTAACACCATAATAATACATCAACACCTTATTAACACATACAACAACCACCTTATTAAAACCTTAATAATATGTCAAACACTTTATTAAAATATGAAAAATACCTACTTACTGCATTAAAACACATAATTAACCAGTTAAGGCCTATACAAAGTAAAAACATACAAGATTAACAACACCAAAAAAAAGAAAATCTAACACCAACTCCTATATGACTCTTGCAGACACACAGCCTCACATAAAAATGCTTACAATCCACAGAACACACCCACAAGGAAACCACAAACCATGGCACACCCCAAGAACTAAAGCTACATGCGGACAAACTCCAAACTGTCACACCAACAGCCCACATTTTACACAACAGCAGCTTCTGCAGCTGAAATAGTAAAAACTGTAAAACCCTGCAATAAATAGTTAAACATACTTACAATCCCTGGGCCCTCCTCAAGCTGTTCTCTCCTAATTTTCAGGAAATGGGGAACTACCCATGTTCCTACCTTACTTGAATGGTACGCCTTTAAGGCTTCTACAGCAAATAATGAAAGAATAAGTTATTTATTGTTGGATCAGTTAGAAACATTTACACTTATTCGGAATGGTTTCCTAAATGCTGATTTATTACTACATGCTAACTAGAAATATAAATCCGTGATAATTCAGTAGGGTTAACTACATACTGTACTACTTTTATTACATTAAGTTTTCCTATGTACAGTTACAAATTAAACATTAAGATTTAAGAATTTATTTCATCAACTTCCTGAAGTTTAATACAATCACTATATATAGAGATGTGAAGTCTAAAGAAATTGCTTAAGGATATAGTTTTTTTCCTTTTTTTATGATTCTGCTTTTCACTTCAGACTGTTTATGTATTGGTTATAATCTTTGTTCTGGATTGTAAAAAAGAAAAAGAAAATCAATAAACATTTTTACGGTAAAAAAGGCTGTTCTCTCAGCTAGCCCATCAGTGCAGTGGTAGCACTGCCTCCCGCGATGCTGGGGACCTGGGTTCTGTAATAAGCTAAGGTTATCAAGGGCCAGCCGGGGGGGGGGAGGTGGACTGAGAATCCTAGAGGACGCTCTCTTCCTCTTTGGGGGGGTGCCAACCTCACTGCAATACCACTAGCTGGGTGACCACAGCCAGCAGTGCAGTCAATGGCACCATGGGATGGACAGACATAGGCTGGGGACAAGTGCCATGGCACACTCTGCATGCACACATGTCGTGGTATTCCTAGCATGCCTGCATCTGTGGGTCTCAGGAGAAACAGATAGAAAAAGGCAGCCCTATTGGTTGAGAATGATTGAACCCTGGTGGACCGAAGGAGACCAGACCTGACCCACACAGCACACCAACTGATGACAGTGATGCAGTTCGGGGGGAGGGTTATACCTCACCACCCCATCCCCCCAGTGGAAAACTGAGGCAGCATGAAGGTAGGCAGCAGTAGTGATCAGGTTCAGCAGAGTCAGGCACTTTGGAGTTTCAAGGGGAAATCAGCCAGTAGTGAGCGGGGGGGGGGGAGGCATAAACAGAGAATGAGAAAAAAACATTGTTCTCTCAGACACCTGGCATAAAGGACTGCAGGCAACTCTTTCTCTTCTTTTTATGCCCAAACACCTGACATCCTCCACAGCCACATGCACATGACAGTGTGCATGCTACTGTGCAAGCACACATGTGCACAGATTAGAGCGTGCATGCAATGCATGCACGGCACAGTGGACAGGACATGCACACACCATCAACAGTGGTCATATGTGACACAAATAAATATGCAATGTTAGTGGTGCCAGTCGGCACTTTTATGCAGATGATACTGCCCTTTATATTTCAAGGCCTAATGTGGCCACTGCATGCTCTGACCTCCAAATGGCTTTTAATCAGCTTCAGATCAATCGTTTTCACTCCAAGCTGCTCCTAAATACCAGTAAACCTAAAGCAATATTCTTCTCCTAGCACAATACAACTTCACCTGTGATTCTGCCCCCTCTGTCACTACACTACTGGGGGATACTCCCAAGATGGTTGATAATTATAAATACCCTTATATATGGTTCGATAATAGACTGTCCTTTTCCATGAACATTGAGGCATTGTGTAAACAAGCATTTGCCAATGCCAAATGTTGTCTCTATGGCACTGGCATTGGTAGTGCAGGAGTTAGAGATGCATAATAGGAATGGCAGTGAAGTATTGAACTGATGCCAACCCAACCCCCACCCTGCAGAGACTGACAGGCATTGGGGTGTGCCTTTGGGTTGTCAGCTATAACGCTCATGCCATTTTACCTAACCCTACCCTGTAGAGACTGACAAGTGTCACAGTGTGCTTTGGGGTCTTTGGGCCTTATACTTACCCCATTCCATAAGGAAATATGCTGAGACAGGTGCAGCATAGGAGAACGGGGTGAACTTTAGGGCCGAACACTCCAAGGCACACCTTGATGCCTGTCACTGGCTGCAGGGCGTGGTTGGGGGTGAAATGGCATGAACATTACAGCCAATGATCCCAAGTCATACCCCTGACACCTGTCAGTCTCTACAGGGTGGGGTGTTACAGTTGGAAACCCTAACGTTGCAGGTGTTTGTTAGTATTTTCACTCCAAATTGTCAACATAGGCTTTTTGTGACCCCTCCTCATGAAGAGTGGCACAATCAGTTTGTCAGCTGAAAGGTGGTTTTGCACAGCAGCTATGCCATTTGGCGACACAGTGATGAAAACACATTTTGGGCAGATGTGAAAAATGACAACTGTATTGTTCATGAGGAGGTGTGAAAAAATGGCAATGTTGAAAATCCGGAGTGAAAATATGAGAAATTGGAGAAGTCATGCGCATGCATAGTAACTGCGCAACACACGTCCGTAACCTAATTATTTTTGGGATTTTTTTTGCCACATTTTCAATGTAGGCATTTAGGGACCTCCCCTCATGAACAGTGGCGCTGTGATTTTGTTAATGTGTCACAAAAGTTGATTTCCCACAGTAACCACACCATTGTGCACCACAAGTGCGGAAACATATTTTGGGCAGGCTGTGAAAAGTAACAGCTGTACTGTTCATAAGGAGGTGTGAGAAAATGCCAGTGTTGAAAATCTGGCATGAAACTATTGCAAATTTGTGAAGTTACAAGGGTGGGTGGAAACTGCGCAACGCACGCTTATAAAACAGTCATTTTATGGACTTTTGTCACTAAATTTTCAACATAGGCATTTTAGGACCTCTGCTCATGAGCAGTGTCACCGTCATTTTCTAAAACTGTCCCATAAACTGATTTTGCACAGCAACTGCGTTATTCTGCGCTGGGCATGTGAAAACACATTTCAGCCAGGATATGTAAAATGACAGATGTACTGTTCATAAGGAGGTGTGGAAAATGACAATTATGAAAATCTGGAGAGAAACTATTACAAATTCATGAAGTTATGAGCGTGGGTGGAAACTGTGCATCACACGCTCGTAAAACAATCATTTGTTGGATTTTTTTCATGAGAGCCCACCTCATGAAGGATGGCACTGTCATTTCATTAATTGGTCCCAAAAGGGGATTCCGTGCAGTGACCGCGAAATCACCTTTTGGGACCAAATAACACCATGATAGTGACTGAATTCATACGGAGGGGCCCCATTAACCTCATGTTGAAAATTTGGTGCCAAAATTCCCAAAAATGCCCAAGATATGCACCAAAGTTGAAAAACCCTAATTATGCCATTATACAGCTTACTGGCATTTCTTCAGTTCGCGGTTGGCTTTGAAGAGTGCAGATGTGTTCCCGGTCCACCAAAGATCGTCACGCCGGGCTCCGGAGGTAAGTATGGGATGGAGGGGTGTGGGGAGGCAGCGTGCGCTGAGGGAGGGTGCGGGTTGTGGAGGGAGCAGGACAGACCGCGAGGGACTGTTTTCTTCTTTTACAGGGAAACAAACATAAACAAAAAATATCGCAGGACTTTTTTTTTTACAGGGGCATTTGGCACACTGGGGTGGGCTCCCAGCATACCACCTGAGTGTTGGAGGGGCTAGCCGATGGGGGATTGGGCACCCCCATCGGCACATAGTGAAGGGGCAAGAGCTGAGGGGGATTGGGCACCCTCCTCAGCACAGAACAAATTGGGGTGTCATTATGCCGACGGGGAGTGGGCTCCCCCATCAGCTAATGAACTGAGGGACGACATGCCGGCAGGGGGATTGGGCACCCCTGAAGTCGGTAGACCGCAAGGGACCATTTTCTTCTTTTACGGTGGGGGGGGGAAGAAACCATTGTGGGACTTTTTTTTAACAGGGACATTTGGCACACTGGAGTGGGCTCCCAGCATGCCACCTGAGTGTTGGGGGGGCTAGCCAATGGGGATTGGGCACCCCCATCGGCACATAGCGAAGGGGACAAGAGCTAAGGGGGACTGGGCACCTCCCTTGGCACAGAACAAATGGGAGAGTCATTATGCCGATGGGGAGTAGGCTCCCCCATCGGCACACGAACTGAGTGATGGCATGCCAACAGGGGGATTGGGCACCCCTTAAGTCAGATCTCTGTGTGGCAGCAGTCAGCGCCGCTATATTTCTTGAAGGGCTTCACCAGGAAAGGCATGTAGGGAGGGTGGGTTTTGGTGCCACTGCATGACGAGCTTAGCTGTCATTGCAGTGGACCTTTTGTTTGATGTGCTCGCCACATTATGTATTCCTGGTGTGGCACCTGCATGCTGGCTTATTGGGGAATGAGGGACGCACCTACAGATGCATGCCCTGTATTCGCCCAACAGTGACCCCGCCTCCAAATCTGCCACTAATGCAATAGGTTGGCTAGCGTGCAAGCACGAGCCAACATAAAATTGGGAAAATGTATTATTACATATGGCTTTAAACTGAGGATACTAACATTGGATGAAGGAAGACAGAGGGTCATTCAGTAGTTGTTTTCCTGTTTTCAGTGTAAGAGTGAAAAGTACATTAAAAACAAAAACAAATTAGACAAAGGCTACTACAGCGTTGTTGTTTTTTGTGAGGGGGAGGAATTACTTTGTTGTACCCTGATTTTGTTTTACAAGGAGGCACTATAGCACAGTTGGTTAAGGCTCTCAACTGCAGATTTGGAAACCTGGGTTTAAATCCCACAGCTGCCTGTGTGATCCTGAGCAAGTCACTTAACTTTGTTGTGCTCCCAGGTTGCATCTGGAAACCAGTTTCTGCTTAGTGCGCTACTCCTGGTTAAACAATGTTCCCTTTCCCTTCCCTTAAAAGGGGTGGTTAATATTTGATAAAGCAAGGAGTGGAATATCAGCACGACTAACAGTGGATTGCATTTTTGGGTTACCGACCTTTTAAATCCCACATTTTATTCTACTGCAGTCATTAGGATTCACATGAAATGCAAGCATAATCTAGGTATAGGCTTTGGGGGGAGGGGGCAGACTTTGACATCCAGGATTTTGTTTTACATCAACAATGATTTAACTCACAGGGTCTTATTGCAGTCTTTGGTATTCACATAAAATACAAAAACAAATTGGCGCCTTCAGGGTATTTTTATTTGGGGGGGCATGAGACTTTGTTTTAGGAGGATTTTGTTTTAAAGGAACGAAGCTAATATCTGACAAAGCAAGGACATGAATATCAGGGAGATTAATACCTGACTGGATTTTTGTGTTACAAATTATTTAAGTCCCCATGTTCTATTGCAGTCCTTGCTTTTCACATTAAAAAAAAAACAAGCATTTGCCAATGCTGAATGTTGTCTCGCTGGCATTGGCATTGGTAGTGCCAGAGTTAGAGATGCATAATAGGAATAGCAGTGAAGTATTGAAGTGACGAAAATCTCACCCTCACCCTGTAGAGACCGACAGGCATTGGGGTGTGTCTTTGGGTCATCAGCTATAACGCTGATGCCATTGTACTGACCCTACACTGTAGACACTGACAAGTGTCATGGTGTTCTTTGGGGTCTTTGGGCATTATACTTACCCCATTCCATAAGGAAATATGCTGAGGTGGGTGCAGTATAGGAGAATGGGGTGAACTTTGAGGCCAAGCAGTGTAAGGCACACCACAATGCCCGTCACTGGCTGCAGGGTGGGAGTGGAATGGCATAAACATTAAAGCCGATGATGCCAAGTCACACCCCTGATGCCTGTCAGTCTCTACATGGTGGGGTGTTACAGTTGGAAACCCTAACACCGTAGGCGTGTGTTGGCATTTTCACTCCAAATTTTCAACATGGGCTGTTTGTGACCCCACCTCATGAAGAGCGGCACTATTAGTTTGTTAGCTGAAAGGGGGTTTTGCACAGAGGCTATGCCATTTGGCAACACAGGGATGAAAACACATTTTGGGCAGGATGTGGAAAATGACAACTGTATTGTTCATGAGGAGGCACAAAAAAATGGCAACATTGAAAATCTGGAGTGAAAATATGAAAAATTGACGAAGGCATGAGCATGCATAGAAACTACGCAACACATGTCCGTAACCCAATTATTGTTGGGAGTTTTTTTTAGCCACATTTTCAACCTGGACTACATACTTCCAGGTGTTTGCTGGAAAACAGTGCTTATCTCTGTAATAGAACCCAAGCCTGACCTGCAGTTTTTATGTTGGCCCGCGCTTACAGAGCCAACATCTTGCGCTAGTAGCAGATTTGGAACCGTGGTCACTGTTGGGGGAATGCAGGGCATGCATCAGTAGGTGCATCCCTCATTCCTCAATCAGCTAGCAGCAGGCACTGACCTCACACATCCCTAATGTGGCCACCAGAACAAAGAAAAGATCCGCTGCAATGAGAGCAAAGCTCTCATGCAGCAGGTTCATAACACACCTCCCGATGTGCAGGCAACATGGTGGCAGTGACTGCAACCCCCACTGCCTGTCACAATGCCGATGGAGGTGCCCAATCCCCGTTGGCTACAGCATCCCCCCAAAAAACACTTAGGTGGCACGCTGGGCGCCCACCTCAGCAAACACCTGGAAGCATGTAGTCCAGGTAACTTTTCTTCTGATCTTGGATTATGCAAACATAGTCTACAGTCATTGCTCAAGTGATTGCATATTCATACTTGTGTGATTAACCAGAGGGCATTTGGGTTCATAACTGATTCAGCTCCTAGGATTCATCATTGCGCACTGTACGTATCTGTTGGTTGGTCTTTGTTAGCTACTTGGAGGTTAAAATCTGTATATATGTGGGCATACAAGGTTTATTTATTTATTTAGAAGCGATTCACCAGGAAAGCAACATGAACTGTAAACAGCTCATTTTCAGAAGCGTCCTGGGGTGGAGTTACATAGGAGAGTGAAAGACAACATTTAGGAGAAATAGGCTACAGAATCATACACTATACAGTAAAAACCAGGTAGTAGGTAATTCAGAACAAGTGCACTGTACAAAATCATATACATTTCAGTTACAGACCAGGTAATAAAAGCAAGAACACAAGTTAAAACACAGACTTATGGTGAGCCGAGCAGCAGTTATTTACATATACATTTCAAATACAGACCAGGTAAAAAGTATGAACATAAGTTAAATCACAGGCTTAAGGTGAGCAGAGCAGCAATTGTTATTGGATATAACATTTGACTTATACCAGGGTGATAAACCATTTGTTTAGTACAATGGGGATAGACTGAATGTAGCCCTTGCTACTGTAAGTGCTGTAGATTGGGGAGATGGCCACCAAGCGCTAGCTGTTAGGCTTATAACAAAAAAAGCCAGGGGGAGGGAGGGAGGGAGGTTGAAAGCAGGGTCTTCTCCCCTCAGAGTGCTAGGAACCCTGCAAGGGGACAATGAAGCTGGCAGTAGAAAAAAATAGAGAAGAATGAGGGGGGGAGGATATAGGGGCAGGGAATATGGGCAGTGTTACTTGGGATAGTATGGGGCAAGTTAAGGAAGAATTACGGTTAGATTGGGGGAAGGAAAGCCAGAATCTTTACCCCTTCAGGATGCAGAGAGCCCTGCAAGGGAGTGGGGATCTGACAGAAGAAGGTAGAGTTGGTCAAGAGGAGAGGGATAGGGAAACAAGTGCCTTCACCCCTTCAGGATGCAGGAAACCCTGCAAGGGGATGGGGAGCTGAGGAGAAGAAAGAGATGGTCTAAGGGAGAGGGATAGGAGGAAGGGGTGGAGTGGGAGGGGTGTAAGTAGGAGGAGCTGAGGGAAGATTGAGGGAATGGGAAGCCAGATCCTTTTCCTCTTCAGGATGCAGAGAACCCTGCAAAGGGATGGGGGGCTGGCAGAGGAGAGGGGATGAGAACCTGGCAGAGGACTGTGGAGTTGAGCTAGTGGGAGAGAGGGGGTGAAATGGGGAAGCGAGGGAGAGTAAGTGGGATTATTATCATTTGAGTTAGGAGTGGTGGGAAGCTAGAGTGGCAGGAGGGTAGGAATGATATGGAGAAGAGAAGTGGGGGGGGGAATGTGTTGCATTTGTAGAGTATGAATTATATCGGGGAAGGTATGCAGGGGGTTAGCTGCAGTTGCAGCAGTGTGTTGAGTGTTTCCGAGCGAAGAAAGGAAAGGAAGGTTCTGTTGAACAAGCTACCATGTTACTTCACTGACCTCTTTCGCAGTCTCATGGCAACTACACTCTAAGAAAAAATAACTTCATCCTCTTGGGCACCCGGAGATACGCTGTGCATTCCCACAGCATGGAACACACTGCAAAACTCATCAAAGCTCAGCTCTCATGTCAGCCAAAGTCCACTTCAAAGGTTTATGTACTGACTTGTTTCTTTCTCAAACCTCCTTCCCTTTGCTGGCTCTGTCCCCTGACTCTTGTCCCTGTCTGTGCAGTTTTAGAAAATCTCCTTCCTGCTCTCTCATTTCCTCCCTCTGCTAGTTCCTTCCCCCAACACAACAATGCTATAGGCAGTGGGGAACATCCACACAGGGACAGAAAACTCTTACAGTGTTTCAGTTCCTTGACAGTACAGTGACTCATTTCAGCCAGGTTGGCTCTGCTCCTGGCGTGTAAACACCTCCCATGTGGAGCAGAGCAAGGTAAGTGTAAACACACCTTGTGTCACCTTAAGCAAGTGACTTGGGCTTCCTTTGCTTCCGTACTGCTGAGCAGTAAAATATGTTAAAGGCAGAAATCTATAGAAGATTGGATGTTGCACCTTACTGGCATATTTTGGGTAAATAAAAAATACAAATAATATACTGGAACATGATCTTGCTCAGCACTGAGTCACAGATAATGGGGATTTTCGTAGCTGATAAACAGAACAGACCTTCTTGCCCAAGGTCAAGCATGAGAGAATGACTGTCTCCAGTCCCATGACTGGGAGGCTCCTAATGAGATGAAACTTATGGCATTCGAGTTTTTGACTCATTAGATGTGCAGTATATTGAGAGCTCAAGCATGGAGTATGTTAAACAGAAGCAGAAAGCCTTCGTCATGCAAGGGGATAAGATTCTAGAGCAGCAAAGCACAAAACATGATGCAAATTCTATTTTGCAACTTGGGCCATTCTGAAAAGCTCATTCATACTGTGCAGGCTGCAGACTATAGTTCAGCAGGTTTGTACGGTACAATTATCCCTTCACAGGTGCCACATAGCAAATGAGGATTACCTATAAGTTTAATATTTGTAATCTTGTATTTAACAGGCAAAGCAACTGCCTTACATACATCGGAGGACTTGAAGCAGTTAGGTAGTGTTGTGAAGTGGTTAGAGCAGACATGGAAACCATTAGACTCAGGTTCATATCCCACCAGAACCACTTACTGTGGGACCTTGAGCAAGTCACTTAACCTCCTGGTCCTTCTGTCCTTCCAGCTTTAATATTGGGTTCAAGCAGGACCATCTCTGAAACTGAGATGTTGCATCTCAGCTTGGCTTCCTGGGTAAATACAGTAGTCCCTCATTATAGCAACTCTCACTGTAGGGAATGCTTGGATATTACGAACACTGACTGTGGCTCCTGATACCATTACAGGTATTCTAAATCTGACAGTATTTGGCTGATTACAGGCTGATTACTGTTTCAAACTCACCCAGTCTTTCAGTCTTTTAGCCTAATAAATGGAATAAAATGGTAAGGCATCAAGTTACACTGCTGTACAGCTGCGTGTGGGTGAGCAGACATAGGTAAGCAAAGAACTGAGAGTCGCTGTTCTTCACAAGTGTAGGGGGTGAAAGGAGCTGAAAGCTGTCAATCTGTCTATACTCCTGGAGTGTTACTTTGTTTAAATTTAAGTAAGAAAATGAAAAATTGGTGGGAGGGACAGCAACGAGTTTGGAGAGCAGGAGGGGCCAGAGGGCCGCAACAGAGAACTATCATCGGATAAAATGAGAGGGCCACTATCAACACACACCTGCCATTCCTGTGGTGTGAGTTGGTAAGCAAAGCAAAGCTAAATAGTTTGTTTTCTCTTTTTTTAAAATTGTGGCAATTTAATAAATCCAGCAGAGGGTGGTGCAGATGTTGCAGGGGGTGTGGTGATTTTAACATTCAAGAGAGAACACAGAGTGCGGTAGTGTAAACACAAGAGAGAATACAGAGTGCGTGGGGAAAATATACATGAGAGAATAAGAGTGCGGTGGTGTAAACATACACGAGAGAATACAGAGTGTGGTGGTGTAAACATACACAAGAGAATACAGAGTGTGGTGGTGTAAACATACACAAGAGAATACAGAGTGCGGTGGTGTAAACATACACAAGAGAATACAGAGTGCGGTGGTGTAAACATACACAAGAGAATACAGAGTGTGGTGGTGTAAACATACACAAGAGAATACAGAGTGCGATGGTGTAAACATACACGAGAGAATACAGAGTGTGGTGGTGTAAACATACACGAGAGAATACAAAAATCAGTTTCCCTTTTAAAAAAAAAAACATTGTGGAAAGCTAAGGGTTGAGGTGCTGGACGTCACACCATGCGCCATGCCAGCGACCCGGGTTCAGGGAACAGGCTTGGGTTGTCAGGGTTTGGCTGGGGGGAGGGTAAGAGTGGGATTGAGCAGCCACAAGGCAGCTCTCCCCTCCCCTCTCGGGGAGGGACGTTGCTGCCCCCACCATATGACTGCTACTGGGTGGTGGCCTAGTGGCAGTGTTGGCTGGCGGGCGGTATGAAGAGAGGGTGTTGTGGGAATGCTGCGTGTGTGCACCTCCACGCATGCTTGCATCTGCAACAGGAGAAAGGAGAAATGGAGATGGCAGGCTCCATGATGATCCCGGCTGTGATCCCAGTGATTGGGACGCAGTCCGGGACGGATGCAAGCCCCTAGAGCCCTGCCTGCCAGCTCCTCGAAAAACAGGAATAAAATGTATATGGAAAAAAAAAAACATTGCATTGAAAAGAAATATGCAAGAAAGAAGCAAAGTCATTAAGGAGTGGGTATGAAGTGGATATGATGTGTGAGAAGGAGCACTGGCAGGTACTGTAGCACAGGTAGTGCTATATTCTAGTGCCCCTCAATATAACAAACAGGGAGCTGTAATGAACATGAGTCATGGCTCCCTTTCTGTTCTTTATGGTGAGAGACTTGCACAGTTACCTCCAGACTCTCCCACAGAGCAATGCTCATGGTCACTTTCATTTACCCCCCATGTGAGGCTTTTAGTAGTGCCTGTTTCTACCTACTGCAGGTCTGGCTCTGTACCTGATGTATTCAAGGGAGTATAAAACTGTCTCTGCACATGATGCATCCAAGGGGGTATAAAAACCTTTGGTGGGAACCATATGGGAGTTTTCTTCTTGCTTGATATCCTCTGGTGAGTGGTGCTGCTATTTAGAGCCCCAAGGGGTTCTTTCTGGCCTGTGACACTGGCTGCAACTGGCTGGGAGGAGCCGTCAGGCTCAGGGTGTGGCACTATGGGTCCTGAGTCTGGGTGTGACATTTGTCTCCCATTGGGTTCAGTCCTAGAGTGCCTATATGTCTGAGAGAGAGAGAGAGAGAGAGAGAGAGAGAGGGGGAGAGAGAGAAATCAGAGGTACAGTGAATGGACTGTAGAGGTGTTTCCCCCACAAGAACATAGAAAGTAAGGATAAAAGATATCTTTATGTCTGTTGAGTCTGCCCTGAGTCCCTACCTTACTTTATTCATTCTCAGCCCTACCTTCCGCACCCCCAGTACCCTTCCGTTGTTTACCATCTCTTTACTGATGAACTCCTTGAAGTTCTCCCAACTGTGTTTGAAACCATTTATGGTCTCTTCTTTAAACACATTGCTGGGCAAGCTGTTTCCCTTGTCCACAACCCACTCCAAGAAAATAGTTTCCATTGTCCTTCTTAAACTGCCCCCCCCCCACCAGGATGAGACTGTGACCCCGGTGGTTGAACTGTACCTCATTTTGAGCAATTCTGTGTAATCCATCCGACTACACCCTGAATGTAATTGTACATCTCTGTTATATCCCACTTCTCACTCCACACCTCAAGGGAGTATGTGTTGAGGTTCTCCATAGAAACATAGATTTTGCCAACAGGTAACATCCTTAAGGCCCATCCACACTGCCCAAAACCTGTCAGATAGATCCATTCCCTCCTCATTGGTCTTACCCTGCGGGCCTTGGATAATTTCTGTTTCCCTTCCCTGTATTGTCTCTAGTTTGTCCTGGTCCATCTTCCAATGTGGGCTCTAAAACTGGACACAGCTCTCCAGATGCAGCCTTATCAGGGACCTGCACAGTGGCAGAATTACCTCCCTCCCTCTTACGGCTGGTGAAGCCCCTACTGATCCAGCCTAGCATTCTGTTGCCTTCCCATAAGCTTTGCTACACTGAGAGGAGGGTTTTAGACTGTTACTAATTATTACACCAGGCACCTTTCCTCTCCTGAGTGCTCTAGCTTTACACCATTTATCTAGTATTCTGTCTGTGGATTTCTGCACCCAGTGTGCGTTGTAATGCACTTTCTAGTGTAACATTCCAGTTGCCAAATGCCCAACCACTTTCCTAACCTCTCAACATTCTTCTTCATATCACTAATGGGTCAAGGAGGTTCACCCATATAGATATACAACTGCCCTTGTCGTTATTTCCCACAACACTGGAGGTTGGTGGCTCCAGGCAGTTCTTAGGACATAGCAGTGCTGAGAAACATTTATTTTTATTTATTTATTATGGTCTTGGATTAACACCTTTGAGAACAATCTCATTACATAGATTCCACGTCAGAGAATTAACTAACCACGATTAAGGCAGCAAAGAGATAAGCAGTAGAACTGTAAGTGCTCTCAAGTGACAAATGGGACTCAGCAAATAGACCAACATTATAAATATAATGATACAGACAAAGGAATAGAGAAAGGCTAATAATGGCACTATGGTAGCATGGAAGGAAATGAGAAATTAAGGGGAGAGGTACAGCACAGGCAGGGGGGAATGGGAGGGAGAAGTAAGGAGTAGAAGTAGTCCATGGAAGCAGGATGAATGGGATTGAGAGGGACTGTGGAGGCTCAGGGGGAGCCACACCTGAGCCATCTTGCGGAAACAGCTGCTGAGAAGGCATTGTCAAGAATTAGTGGTCGGGGCTGAGAGTTGGTTGGGTGGGGAGAGAAGGTGTGGTGGGGTAGGGGAGGGAGGAGTAGAAAGGGGGAAAGAATAGGGGCTGGGTTGCAGAAGGGCATAGAACAGGAGAGAAATGCCAAGTGCAGGGTACAGGGCTAGTGGCAGAAGGGGAGTGATGCCAAGGCATGAGATTAAACAGCAATTGAGGGGTTAAGGGAAGCAGTCACAGCTGGCTTTAGCAATGAGATGTTTACGAAGTTCACATTTGAAGGGTCCTAAGGCTATTATTGAGGAGATGATGGGAGGGAGATCATTAGTCCATTTGTGGGCACAGTGGGCAAAAGCTCTTTGACCAAGGGAGATGTGGCACCTAGGAACTGTAAGGACCTTGGTATCAGAGCTTCTGGTGGGCGACCGTTTGCATGGGGGGGTGAGGAGCTTTGATACACTCAGAGGCATCTGGCCCAAGCACACTTTCTTGGCCAAGAGGCATGTGTGGTACTTGGACCTACCAGTAAACTGGAACCAGTTAGCTTGGTCATATAGGGCACATGTATGTGTGAACCGTGCGGAGCCAGTTAGGAGCCTACAGACTTTATTTAGAGTAACTGTAATATGGCAGAGAGTAGTGTCTGTGGCAGAGCCATAGACTACGATACTGTAATCAACAAGTGAGACCATAGAACTGTGGATGGCAAGATTTAGGGCCTCTGGGGTAAGACTATGTTTATGTCTATGAAGTAATCCTATCCGGATGTTCACAGCCTTAGCGACATTTTCGACATGGTGGGCAAATGACATAGTGCTGTCCATTGTGACCTTTAAATATTTAAAATGCTGGACAAGATACAAAGTAGAACCAGACATGTTAGTTATGATGATCGGGTATGAGCGATGTCTATTTTGGGGACTGGAAAGCAACATTGTCTTTGTTTTCTTGTAATTCATAATAAGTTTTTGGTCCCTGAGGTGAAACTGTCCTGAAGTTTACACTCCGAGACAATGGGGTTGGGGTCACTTACATACAGGACTGCATCATCTGCATAAAGCAGAATCAGACAGCTACTGGCCAATGGGAGCCTATTCAGGAACAAACTGAATAACATGGGACCCAGGATGGAGCCCTGAGACACACCAGACTGAACAGGTCTACTGTCTGATAGGACACTGTCAATCTTAACTCGTTGAGAACAATTCATGCGGTAGCTCTTAAACCAGGTAACTGTATCTTTGGAAAGACCAATAGAAGCAAGCTCCTTGATGAGAAGGTCATGACTAACTGTGTCAAAAGCCTTTGACAGGTTGATGAAAGCCGCACCGACAAGTGAGCCATGATCCAAGGAATTGTGAATATGACCAGTAAACTCAAGAAGAGCAGTGTTGGTGCTGTGCCCCTTCTGAAACCCATTTTGCTGCGAGCACTGTATGTTGTACTTTTCTATATATTCAGGTAACTGGTCAGCAACTGTTTTTTCAAGTGCCTTAGATAATGGCGGGAGTATTGAGACTGTCCGATAGTTACCTAGTAGGGAATGATCTCCACCCTTGAAGACAGGTGTAACCAGGGCTGCTTTCCATACCTGTGAAAACTGAGATAGTCTGAGTGAGGTGTTGATTATGTGAGTTAGCAGTGCCAGAATGTCTTCAAAGGTTAGAGCCACAAATTTGAGGTCAAGGGAGTTGCCACTAAATCGTGATTTCTCTATGGCCTTTTGGAGGTATTTCCTTGCCTCTCTTTGAGAAATAGCTCTAAAGTTGGGGGTGAGACAGAGGTGGGCCTATGCGGCTAGGTTTGGAGGATGAGACTGTTTGGAGGAAGAAATCAGGGGATGCCACTGAGATCTTAGAAGGCATTATTGAGGAGTTCAACAAAATTGTTCGTGTAGGGCACACCATCAATGTTCAGCATGGTGGGGGCAAGCTTAGTGTTCTTGCTGGTGACTGAATTGAGGTTAGCCCAGAATTTTCTATTGTTGCTCCAAGCTTGGGTAAGGGTTTCCTTGCAGTGTTTATTTTTTGCTGTGTGAATGGCCCTAGTGCAGTCATTTTGGGCTCTTTTGTAGGCTTGAGTGTCCACTTGTTTGCCTGTCTCTCTAGCAATATGCCATAGATGATCACTTGAATTCAATCATTCAAGAAGGTCAGGCGAGAACCAGGGATTGTTGCATCCTTTGATTTTTCATTTTTTTAGTGGGGCATGCAGGTCACACACACTGTTGAACAGCAGGATGAATTGGTTTAGGACTTCGTCAACAGAGCTGGAGGAGTAGACTGTTGACCAGTTTTACTGATGAAGGTCGGCTTTTAGCAATTCAAGGTAACCATGTTTGAGGACTATGGGTTATAGTTTTAGGTGGGGGTTTGGAGAAATGGTTAGCCCAGGACTGGCGAGTGGTCACTGCAAGCATCTGGAAGCACCGTGGTGTGAGAGATGTGTTCTGGCCGATTAGTCAGGACCCAGTAGAGCAATGTGGAGGTGCCAGTCTTGTAGTTTGTCCTAGTAGGTGATTTGACAAGCTGGGTAAAGTGCACTGTTGAAACAACATCCCTGCAGGGGCTAGTGGTTGGTCCGAGCCAACTGGCATTGAAGTCACCCAACAGTGCTATTTCTTTGTTCAAGTTCAAAGCACCAAGGCACTCCATTAGTGCGTTTAGTCCTGTAATCTTTTGAGCAGGTGGGATGTAGACAGATAGAACTGTGAGGGATTTGTTGTGCTTCCCAGGTAGCACTTTTAAGGCTAAAGCTTGCATATTGGACCCAGTGTCTGGGAGAGGCAGTTCTACCACTTTTAGATTCTTCCTTAGGTAGACTGCACATCCACCACCACATTTGGTTAAACGGTCCCTCCTGTACACAGTATAGCCTGGTATCAGGATAGATGCATTGGTATTGTTTGGGAAGAGCCATGTCTCAACCACTGAGAGGATGTCAGGGTTGTGTTGTGAAGTTCAGGCATTGAGGATATCAATTTTGGGGAGGAGACTGCAGATATTCATTGAGCCAACTGATAAAGCTTTGTGGCTCAGCTGTGGAAGTTGGTGGGCCCGGATTAGGGTGAATATTCCCAGATAATAACAGCAAAAATAACGCAATTAGGCATAGATATTCTTTAAGGTGTTTGCAGCTGCATTTGAGTGCCCTACTGTGAATTGAGTTGACAGAAGGTTTTGATTGGATATTGAAAATTCCAGGAAAGAGAGCCAGGGGGTGCCACCACCATGGTTGCTGGTGGAGAGACTGCATTTTTGTTCTGGCAGGCAATGCTGGGGGAGGTGTGGGGAACACATTGCAGAAAGTGATCGTAGCTGCACAGTGGGCATTAAGGGTCATATCATACATGGGGTGCAGGTGGGAGGGACCTGATTTACTGCTTGTCGGGTTGTGAGTGTAAAAAGAATTAGGGCAAAAGCACCTCTCAAAAGGGGAACATTGAGCATGGTGCAAGTCTGGTGGGGTGTGAATCGAGGAAAGGAGCAGCCCCTTCAGTGATTAGGGAGTCAAAATGATGTTATTGCCCTTTTAAAAGGAGAGGCTGTTGTTGCCCTTTTAAATCGAGAAAGTAGACAACAGTAGAGTGTAATGGGTTCACTGATTGGGAGAGCGAGGGGGAGCTGAGTTTGAGTTGAGCATTTAAAGGTGGCCTGGGGTGGGGGTGGTGGGGGTGGGTGAAAATCTTTGCAGACAAGAAGTCGGCCCAGCTGAGCTGTGAGCAAGCAGCAGGCGCCAAGTCCAAGATTTGAAATTTCCCAGAAGCAGCCAATCAGTGGCCTGCTATGGCACTGGGCAGTCCAATAGAAAAGCAGCTTTAGAGATGAAGTCCTGCTCTGAGCTTAGCAGGAGCGTACCTGGTTGCTGGTGGGGGGTTTAGTCGGTTTGTGGAGCTGGGTAGCAGGTGGTCCTCTCAGGCGAGCTGCGGTGGCCATGGAGGGATGGCTGGGGCTGCTTGCAGTTCCATGCAGCCCACTCGGACGAAGATCTAGGGAGGAAGGGAGAAGTCAGGATTTAAACTGATGTCTGTGCAGAGGAATAGAATAAATCGGGGTGGGGGGATAGACAAAGGACAGGTCAGCTAAACAGCAGCTTGAAGAGGTGTTAACCAGGGATTTTAGCAAGTGAAAAGAGGATGGGTGGGGTATTAAGCACTCAGGTGCCAACTGCTAGGGGTAGAAAACAATGGGTCACGGGAAAGGCATAGGCGATCGCAGGTAGTCAGTCAGGAAAGAGAAAATAGAATTAATTTAGTATTTTAGCAGAGGGACTGGTGGTGGGGGGGAAGTAAGCCTCAGGAGAAACTGGAGCTTTTACCCACTGGAGGTAATAGTGTAGCAGGTCCAGGAAAAACAGCAGTATCAGGTAGTGGGTAGATGGAGTACAAAATAAAATTATCAGTGGGGTAGATAGAGGTGGGTGAAGGCTCAGGAGAGCTAGCTCTTTCCAATGCTAGAGGATTGCAAGTTACAGGGACAGAAAAGACGTCAGAAGCTAGGCAGGGAGTGCAGCAAAGAGACAGGAGGGATAGGGAAAATTAGCAGCATACAGGGAGAGGATTTACATTCAGAGTTTGCAGTTTCAGATGAATAAACATTGCAGCAGCATTACTTCTAACAGATAACACAATTACAATTTAAATGTCTGCACTAGTGTTTAGCAATTATTTCAGAACTGCACTAGTGTTTAGCAATTATTTCAGTAAAAATAACATAGCAACAGTAATTCCTATTAACAGATATTGCAAATTGCTAATTAAAAATCTTTGCTGACAAGCAGCCGACCCAGCTGAGCTGTAAGCAAGCAGCAGGCGCCAAGTCCAAGATTTGAAAAGTCCCAGAAGCAGTCAATCAGTGGCCTGCTACGGCACTGTGCAGTCCAATAGAAAAAGCGTCTTTAGAGCTGAAGTCCTGCTCCAAGCTTGATAGGGGCGTACCTGGCTGCTGGTGGGTGGTTTAGTTGATTCATGGAGCAGGGTGGCAGGTGGCCCTCTCAGGTGAGCTGCAGCGGCCATGGAGGGATGGTTGGGGCCACTTGCAGTTCCGTACAGCCCGCTCGGATGAAGATCTGGTTGCTGGTGGGGGGTTTAGTTGGTTTCTGCTCTCCCCTTGCCCATGAATGGACTGCGTGTTGGTGTCCATTGGAGCCCATATATACTCACATAATAGTTTGCCTACCTGGTAAGCTGCAGGGATGAGACCATTCTTCAGAAGTGTTTCAGATGTTTTTTATACTAGCTTCCTCCATACCAGGGTGAAGCCAATTATTTTCCTCCCATTTCTATTTTTTTTTTATTCTGGCCTCCTCCCTATGTGGGTTAATCCCATATTCCCCCATTTTGTTATTGTAATAGCTTTCTTCCTACTAGGGTGAAGCCTACATTCCCTCTCAATTCTAAAATGTAAATTCTGACCTCCTCTCTGTCTGGGTAAAGCATTCCCTTTGCCCAGCTTTCACTTGATTTGGGTGAAGCTTGTCCCACCATTCTATTTTATTCAGTGTACACTGTACGGTGAGTACTGCTTCATTACTCTCCCACTATGCTGCTTCTAACCTTTTCTCTCCCCTCTTCTTCATGTCTACCCTCACCTCCTTTACCCCTTTCACCTATCCCAACCTACCCCCTTCTATCTCCCTCCCCCATTCACCCTTACTCACCCTCCCTTCCTCCAGTCTCTCCACCTTACCCCACTCTCCCTGGCATCCTGGTTGCAATTCAGTCTCCCTGCATCTCCTTGGCTTTACCTTGAAGCTGTCAGACCCCTCCATCCCTCTTACCTACCATATCCTTCTTCCTCCTCCTCCTCCCCTCTGACTCCCTCCTCTTCCTATAAGTGTCTCATAGGCTATCTCAAGCGCCTCATCTCCTTGCTGTTTAT
Organism: Neoceratodus forsteri; assembly: GCA_016271365.2. Classification (NCBI taxonomy): domain Eukaryota; kingdom Metazoa; phylum Chordata; order Ceratodontiformes; family Ceratodontidae; genus Neoceratodus; species Neoceratodus forsteri. Next base: position 142,206,408 of record JADMNL010000027.1, read on the forward strand.
ACTGTAGTTGCAGATGATATTGAGCACTGTCTCAGCCCTGTCCTGCCATACCCTCTCCCCAAAGGTCTGAAAGTGACCTTTATCAACATATGCAGCCTTCTCCCCAAGATTGAGCAGTTGCAACCACTCCTGGTTACCCTCAAGCCTGATGTGTTGGTGATCGCAGAGTCTTGGCTATCCCCTAGTATCCTTGATTCCTCCGTTGCCATCATTGGTTTCACCATTGTTTGACAGGATGGAGTAAAGAAGGGTGGTGGAGTAGCCCATCTACCTCTCCTCAAACATCCAGTTTCAGCCTGTGTTCTCTGCCTTTGTTCTTTCCTCCTATGAGATGCATCTTCTCAAACTCTTCCTGCCCTTCTCTGTGCCCATGTTTATTGTTGGCATCTACTGCTGTTCTGGTATGACTCCACCATCAGTTATCGAGCTACTCACCACCATCTCTTCCCATGCCTCGTCTTGTAAGTTACTCATTCTAGGTGATGTCAAACTCAACTGTCTCTCCCCTGTCTACATAATTTTTCCTGAATGTTAAGTCCCTCCTACTATCCCAACTCATCTCTATTCCCACTCGTTATAATCTCAAATCTTTAAATCACTCCCTCATAGACTGGGTCCTCTACTCCCATCTCCATCATATTGTGGATGCTAGTACACTCCCTGATGCCCTCAGTGAGCACCATATGGTCTATTGTGTGCATAAAATTCATTGTTCCAAAGCTCCTCAAAAATTCATCCAGATCCAGTTCTTCCAGTTGCTGGACTTGTCTCTCCTCCATGCTAACCTGGTAGCCACTAACTGGTCCCCTGTTTCTACTGCTGGCAATGTTGACAATGCCCTCAAATTCTTCACCTCCAAATTCATGTCTGTCTGTGATCATCATGCCCCCCATTTAGATGAACCAGGGTCTGAGGATCTCACCTCCTGTGGATCTCATTAGAGTTGCTAGGTTGTCATGATGTTCCCTAGAAGACCTACAAGTCCACTGGCTCATCTTCTGACCTTACTAATTACCGTGCCCTTTGTAATGCCTGTACTAGAGATACTAGGCTTGCGAAGTCTGAACACTTCGCATCCACACTCCAAAACAACTTTAATCATATTAATAGGGATACACTGTCTGGGGAGCATAGCAAAATGTTAAACATGTTAATGAACAAAAGACAGTGTATAGAGTCTGAGTTCAGAGAGGATACTGGAAGTAACACACTAATCCCATATCACAGCTACATCCAGTACAAACATACCATGATGCAGTGGGGACATTTTGGTGGAATGTGAGGTGAGTGCAGGGTGTATGGGATATTGGAGAATCAGGGGGTGCTCTGGGTGTTTGGCCACTGTCTCAGCCAGATGAGGTTCCATGCCATGAGAGCACAGCTGGAAGCTACAAAAGCTAAAATATGCCACTTGAGAGCTGCAGCTGCTGGGCCTCTTAGGGCACTACAGCCACAGCCAACCCCAAGGCCAACGCATGTCAGAGAAGGGGGCTGGACAGTGGTGGGGAGGAGAAAGGAAGAAGGGGGCTAAGGTGTCCAAGTCAGGGGAACCCAGTCTGTGCACCAGTAATAGGTTCACCATATTGCAAAAAGAAATCCTTCAGTCTCCCACACACACAAGTAAAGAGGGAAAGAGAATTTCTAGCAGGCAGGCAGTTCCAGAAAGCATGCCAGGGATTGGGCAGAACCTCAAAGGGGGGATGAAAAATGTACCTGTAGGGGGGGATTCAATTGTGAGGGGCACGGGGGGATCTGGGTCTCACGTCCAATGGTAAATAAGTGGTCTGCTATTTCCCTGGAGCTACAGCAGACAGACGTATACCCAGGGTGGTGGAACTCATGGGACAGGAGGTGGGAAGGCCAGATCTAATTGTGCATGTGGACACAAATGATCTGAGCAGGCAGAACATGGAACACATGAAGTCAGACTTCCATACTCTGGAGAAGGTAGCAAAGGAGAAGGCAGGGGGAATAACTTTCTCTGAGGTGCTATTATGGCCATACCTGAATCAGAGGGAACAATTCCATGTAGGCTAAGGGAGCAGTCAAGATTGCAAAGGCAGACACAGAACTACAGATTGCGGAGGGAGTCAAGGCCGGGGAAAACAGTTTTTTAGATATAAAAGGGAAAAAAGAAAGCTGGGATGGGGAATTGTCAGGCTATAGGAGGGGGCAGGGTAATAGAGGAGGATGGGCATAAAACAACATTGAATGACTACCTCTGCTCAGTATTCACTAGGGAGAACAGCAGGCCCCTGCCAAATAGCCAGATAAAGGCAGCTGATAGAAGGGTCCCAGAAATGCAGCTACATAACTATACTAGGAAAAGACTCAGAAAAGGGTTAGCAGCCCTCAAGGCAAACAAGGCCCCAGGATCAAATGGGATGCATCTGAGGGTACTAAGGGGACTGGCATCAGTGTTAGCCGAACCCCTGGTGGGGCTATTCAGTAACTGTTTGCAGCAACTATGTGATTCCCAAAGACTGGAGAATGGCGAACATAGTTTTGCTGCACAAGGCGGGGACAAGAAGCAGCTGGGAAACTATAGACCCATCAGTCTTACCTCTATGGCACGGCAATTGATGGAGACACTTGTCAGAGAGGTCCTAGTGGAATACCTGGAGAAAAATGGGCATCAGGATAGTAAGCAGCATGGGTTTGCAGTAGGGAGGTCTTGTCAGACCAACCTAATAGTATTCTTTTCTTAGGTTACCAGGGAAGTTGACAAGGGGCACACAACAGACTCAATCTACTTCAACTTCTGGAAGGCATTCAACTCAGTGCCTCACAAAAAACTACTGAGGAAGATCAGGGATCTGGGAACAGCTAAGAAAATAGTAGGGTGGGTAGGGAGTTGGTTGGAGGGGAAGCAGCAGCGAGTTGTGGTGAATGGGATCAGATCAGTAAAATGAGAGGTCATCAGCGGAGTACCACAAGGATCTATCCTGGACCCAGTCCTCTTCAATATGTTCATCAGCAACATGGGAGTGGGAATCTAGGGCAGATTGTACCTATTTGCAGATGACACTAAACTTTGTGGTAGAGTTGACAACATGGAGGGAATAAGGGAATTGCAGAGAGCCCTACAAAGGCTGGAAAACTGGTCAAAGAAACATAGAATTTGGTAGGCATAAAAAAAAAGATCACTTGGCCCACCCAGTCTGCCCAGACCAGTCTGATCCAAAGTATGGCAACTGAAATTCAATGCCAAGATGTGCAGAGTGATGCACCAAGGGAACAAAAAGCCCAGAACAGGGTATTTGATGGGAGGGGTTCAACTGGACACAACATCAGAGGGAAGGAACCTAGGAGTCATCATTATTGACTCCCTTAAACAAACCAGCCAATGTAACAAAGCGTTCAACAAGGCTAGCAGAATGCTAGGGTGCATTGGAAGGGGGTTCAACAGTAGGTAATAGGAAGTACTGGTGCCTCTGTATAGATTACTGGTGAGGCTATAAATGGAGTGCTGTGCCAAGTTCTGGAGTCCCCACCCAAAAAAGAAAGGGACAGGCTAGAGATGATACAACGCAGGGTGACCAAGATGATTCAGGACCAGGAGGGCAGTCCTATGAGGAACAGCTAAAGGTACTGAGTATGTATTCACTCAAAACCAGATGAGAGAGGGAGGACATGATAGAGACCTTCAGGTTCTTGAAAGTAATAGATATGGTGAACTGTGAAGAGATATTTACCAGAAACAGTGAAGCTAGTACAGAAGGTCATAAGCAGAGGTTACTGGAGTGAAGGTTTAAAAAGGATGTGCAGTGAAGCCTACCAGGATAAAGTGCAGCACTGCAGAATTCATCAGTAGAGTTATTGTAGCAAACAATACAGTTTTAATGGGAGTTAATCCCTTTTGTCATGCAGGAATCCTGTGACACTATGCTTCATCCTGGTGGGCTTCACTGTAAGGAAGTATTATTTTATAGAAAGAGTGGTTGAACAATGGAATGTTCTGCCTGCAGAGACAGTGAGTGTAAAAACCAGAAATGGCTTCAAACATGGCTGGTATAGAGACAAGGGTACAGTATCTACTCAGAGGGATGAGGGAGGTGAAAACACGGAGACTAATAAGGAGACTTGGGTAAGTGAAGACCAAACAGGGACAACAGGTCTCGGGATATGATAGGATAACTTGGGTGGATTAGATGAACCATCAGTCTTTTTCTGGCATCATCATCTGTGTTTCTATGTTTATATATTCCAATTCAATGCATGGCTAAAGGGTTGGTGCACAGAGGAGGGATTTTGGTTCCTCAAGGACTGGGGCCCAATCTGTGGAATCAGAGATTGTTCTAAAGGGACTGCTTGCATCCCAAAAAGGAGCACAGGAGGGTACTGGAAGAAGGGTGGCACAGTATATAGCTAGTTTAAACTAGTGAGGTAGACAGTCAGTGTGGCAAGGCACACACAAGATGTTACAAACAAGGGGAACCTTGCCAATCTTCCACCATTGACCAATACAGTAGAATCAAACATATCCAGGGTAAAGGGAAAAGAGGGGATGGGGATAAATGTTGGATGATGTTGTACATGAATGCAAGGAGTCCTGGCAATGAAATGCAAGAGCTTCAGATGATGGTCATAGAAGGGAGCACTGACCCGGTGGCTGTCACAGAGATGCAGGCAACCTCAAACAATGAATGGGACATGACCATACCATATCAGGGTACTCTCTGTTAAGGAAGGACAGATGAAAGGGCAGGGGAGGGGGATAAATACTTTATGTAAAAGAGGGAACAGAGACAACTGAAGTAGACAGCCTAGGGGTGTCAAATAAACTAGAAATTCTCTCGGTGTGTTGGAAAAATAGGCTGGAATACCGATTTGTTTTATTATGGTCACTTAGCTAAGCCTTTGGCCCTGTGTTATAAAATTTGCATAAATTATATAAACAATTGTAAGACTGGCTCAAGTCTTATTTTAACACATATTGCATGCAGTTCTAGATAACTGAAAAACATTTTGTCATAGCCACATAGAATACGCAGAACAAATAGATTTCGTTTGTTCCTCTACAATTCTTCTAATTACTAATGATTTGCATAGCTATAAAACCTTGTAAACATAATGAAAAGCAATGTAAACATAAAACAACAAAGATTTTAGAAAATAAAACAAAACGACAAAACAAAACAAAAACTAAAGAAAACAAAACAGCTTGCAGTTTTGGTAACTTTTGCAAACCGTAAAGCTGTGTTTATATAAAGATTTTAAATGGCTTTGTTTTATTAGTATTTTAAAACTTCTCTTGGTGACTCATTCAAAATACATTGTCTTTGGTAAAAATGTTTATATGTATCATTATTTAAATTTAAGCTTAAACTATGTACCCAACACTCTAGTATCTAAGAAATTATTTTTCCATGCAACCTCCCAGCTAAGCCCAATTGGAATATTATAAAAATTTATGAAAATAATACTCAGACATCTAGTTAGCTGTGGAGTCTGGTTTCTTCCTTAATTTTAGAATGTTGGTATGAATCTTCCTTTTTTTCCTAGATAGCAAAATTATTTTAGTGTCTGGATCATGTAGTTTCTGTTTCCTTTCCTGCTTGCACTCGAACCTTGGACGTGGGACCCATCTGTTGTCACCACATCACTGCAAACTTGCTTCTTGGCTGATGGACATCAGTAGGCAATCTTTGTCCTTGTTCTGGTTTTGTCAGGATCCTTTTAAAAACAGTCTTTAACAGGAGAAATATCCATTTCACAGGCAAAGATCTTTTATTTATTTAATTATTTATTTGTTTATTCGGAATATAGCCTGCGAGATAAAGCTCTTTTGCAAAGGTTCCAGGTCATGAAAAACACATTACAATAGTCACATACATAGAGTCTCACGAGGTACACTAGACTGTAAATACAATAAACAGAATTTTAGGCAAACAAACAAAATTGAACACAGAAAATTAACAGTTATAACCCTTGTAAACAAGCTAGCTAGGGAGGGTTCAGGGAGTATTAAGGTGTGGCTTTGTACAGAGGCTTTGTCTTTAGAATGGGTGGGTGGGGTGGGAAAACAGAAATATATGTAGGTGCCTGACAGAGAGAGGCAAGGGCACCCGAAAAAGTGGGATCAAGACCCCAGAGTTGTAGCATCAGTAGGATTAGTTAAATGAGGGCAGGGCTGAGAGTGGAGGGAACCAGGACGAGGGTTGGGGAGCAATGATACTAAGAAGGTCAAAAGAGGGGGGATGAGAAAGGGGTGCTTGGCCGGGAAACTTAGAAACATAGAAACATAGAATTTGATGGCAGATAAGGACAGCTTGGCCCACCTAGTCTGCCCATTTCCCTACCTATCGGATAAGCTGCAGATTCTAGTTAACCAACAGCCTACTTCCTCCTACCACCACTAGAATTGCCTTATGTCTGTCCCATGCATTCTTTAATTCCCCCACTGTTTTTGACTCTACGACCTCCTCAGGAAGGCTGTTCCATGTATCCACAACTCTCTGTGTGAAGAAATACATCCTCACATTACCTCTGAGCTGTCCCCCCTCTATCTTCAAATTGTGCCCCCTTGTTCTTGCACATCTCTTTTTCTGAAAGATGCTACCCTCATGAACTTTGTTGATTCCCTTGAGGTATTTGAAAGTTTCTATCATGTCCCCCCTCTCCCTCCTTTCCTCGAGGCTATACATCTTTAGTTCCTTTAGTCTTTCTTCATATGTCTTCTAATGCACACCCTGCATCATTTTGGTTGCCCTTCTCTGGACAGCCTCCGCCCTGTCTATGTCTTTGCGGAGATGGGGTCTCCAGAACTGTACACAGTACTCCAGATGTGTTCTTACCAACTTGTCTGTACAGAGGGCCAACAACATCCTGTTTTCTACTGGTGATGCCTCTCCCTATGCATCCCAGTATCCCCCCAGCCCTCTTTACTGCCTTCTCACATTGCTGGCCACCATTAGGTCGTCTGATATGACTACCCCCAGGTCCCTTTCTATTTTTGTTGTTGTCAGTATCACCCCCCACTATGTACTCTTCCCCTTGGTTTTTGTTTCCCAGGTGCATTACTTTGCACTCCTTTGCATTGAATCTAAGCTGCCATACATTTGACCATTCCTCCAACCTTGCCAAGTCCCTTTTCATCCTTTCCACCCCACCTTGTGTATCAACCCTGTTGCAGATCTTTGTGTCATCTGCAAAGAGACATACTTTCCTTTCAGTCCCTCTGCAATGTCACTTATAAAGACTTTAAAAAGGACCGGCCCCAGTACTGAACCCTGTGGTACCCCACTAGTAACCCTCCTTTCTTCACTGTGGACTCCATTTACTATTACCCACTGTGTACTGTTGTCCAACCAGTGTTTAACCCAGGCTACCAACCTGGGACCCACTCCCAGGCTGGCTAATTTGTTTATTAATCTTTTGTGCGGGACTGTGTCAAATGCCTTGCTAAAGTCTAGGTAGGCCATGTCCACAGACCCTCCCTGGTCTACTGCTTTGGTCACCCAGTCAAATAAATCAATTAGATTTGTCTGACATGACCTTCCCACTGTGAATCCATGCTGCCTTGGGTCCTGTGCCATACTGGCCTCTAGGTACTCAACAATTCTTTCCTTCAGAAGTGATTCCATCATTTTCCCTACCACTGAGATCAAACTGACAGGTCTGTAGTTTCCTGCCTCTGTCTTGCTCCCACTTTTGTGAAGAGGAATCACATCCGTCCTCCTCCAGTCCTCAGGTACCACCCCATCCTCCCATGATTTATTAAAAAGGGTAGTCAGTGGTGTTACTAGTTCTTCCCTTAGTTCTTTTAGAATTCTGGGGTGAATCCCATCAGGCCCCATTGCTTTATCCACCTTCAGTTTTAAGAGTTCCTTCAGAACCGTTTCTTCTGTGAAAGGACTAATATCAACCCCCCCTATCCAGAGTGCTTCTATTGACCGGATTAGGTACTTCCCTCTGCTTTTCCATTGTGAATACTGAGCAGAAGTATTCGTTCAGTATCCCTTCTCTTTCACTGTAGCTCTCTGCCCAACCACCTTCCTCTTTGTTCAGCCTCAGTATCCCTGCTTTAGTCTTTCTTTGCTCCCTAATGTACCTATAAAAGGTTTTATCCCCCTTTTTAACCGAGTTGGCTATCTTTTCCTCGGTTTGGGCCTTTGCTAATCTGACTGCCTTACCCACTTCCTTCTGCTTTAACTGGTACAGTTCTCTGTCCTGCTCCTTCTGTGTTTCCTTATACTTCCTGAATGCTATCTTTTTCTCCCTTACTTTCCCCGCCACTTCTTTTGAGAACCATAGTGTTTTTTTCTTTCATTTTGATTTGTTTATTTGCTTCACACAAAGGCTTGTTGCCTCTGTGATGGCGGTTCTGATGTTTCCGCATTGTTGCTCCACCCCACCTTCTTGCCTGTTTGCTAGTGTCTTTCTGAGGCACTTTCCCATTTTGACAAACTCAGCCCTCCTGAAGTCCAGTACCTTCACTTTTGTGTGGCTTGACTCTACAGCTAAGTTTATCGTGAACCACACTATTTGGTGGTCACTTGTTCCCAGATGGCTACCCACTTGGTAAGGAGAAGCCATGGGATTAAGGTTGGGTCCAAGTAATGGAAAAAGGGGGTCAGGGAGCAGCAGGGGGAAGATGTCAGGTACCCCGCAGATAGCCACAAGCTGATGAGGTACTGTTTCAGTTCAGACTTAAAGGCACGGAGACTTGAAGTATTGAGCATAACCGCAGGGACCTCATTGAGCCAGAGAGGGGCCCTGTAGGAGAATGATCATTGACCAAGTGCTGTTCTGCAAAATGAAACTGAGAGTGGGCTCTGCGCTCTTCCTTTAATATCATACTTGGTATTGGCAGATGAGAACATTTCAGTGATGCGGGGGTTACCAAGCAGAGCTTTCTTTCCAAGTAGGCAAGTTTGGAGCTTAATTCTTTTCCCCAGGGTTAATCAGTTGGTTTGTTCATACAGTGCGCAGATGTGTGTATAACAGTCGGCACCAAAGGCGAGCCTACATGCCTTGTTAAGGGCATTAATAACCTGCTTAAGTGCCATGTCAGAAGTTATGCCATAGACCACCAGTCCGTAATCTATAATAGATATTACTGAACTGCAGATGGGGAGACAGAGAGCAGTCACTGAGGGGTTTTTCCTGTGCCAGTAGAGAACTCCAAGTTTGGTATTAACTGCCTTCACCACTGTGTCAATATGTTGCGCAAAGGAGAGGGTGTCATCAATTGTGACCCCCAGGTACTTGAATGAATGATCTTGCTCCAGAGGGGCCATTGTATTGTTGTAAATAGTGTGGGATATCTCCTCTTGAGTTGAGGGTGGGATAGGAACATGGTCTCAGTTTTCTTATAATTCAAGAAGGAAATTATGTGAGCAGAAACAATCCTCAAGCTGATGGAATGTAGACTGCAGCTCACACTGCAGTGGCTCGATGTGAGGGTTGCTGCTGAGAATGACAGCGTCATCGGCATAAAGAATTATTTTACTGTTACAGGCCTCAGGAAAAGCATTCAGGAAAAGGCTGAAAAGCAGTGGACCTAGGATTGACCCCTGCGAAACACCCAGAGACACTTCATTAGACTCCGAGGCAGCTTGGTTGACTCTGACACTTTGTGTCCTGTGTGACAGGTAGTCCTGAAACCAGCATACAGCATTTGAGGCCAACCCCAGTGTCTGCAGTTGTACCAAGAGGGTATATCATCGCTACTGTGACAACTTTACCATGCCTGACACTACAGTGACAACAGCGCCAGGTCACTGTAGTGTCAGTGCAGGACTCCGGCACTGCTTTCTGGGGGTATGGCATCCCTGCCACAAAGCAATTTTGACTCAGAGTTGGTTAATTTATTAGCGGGGGATGTGGGGGGCAGTGCATAGGGGTTTGGGTGGGCAAAGCCTCCCTGAAGGAAACACAGTCAGATGTAACTCCCTTTATGCCAACCGCAAATGCGGTTGACATAAGGGATCAGCTGTAATGTTGGTCGACAACAAAATTGTCAACCGACTGTCATAGATCCTACCAAGAGGATGGTGTGGTTGACCATGTTGAAGGTCTTTGTTAGGTCAATGAAGATGGAGCCCACCAATTTACAATCATCTAAGGCCTTGTGCACAAAATCAGAGTAATCCACCCGGGCTGTTGCAGTGCTGTGGTTCTTTCTGAATCCATGTTGTTAGGGACATTGCAGTTTGCACTTCTGGAGGTATTCACTGATTTGATCTGCCACTACTCTTTCCAATACTTTGGATGGGGGGAGAGGATGGAGATAGGCCTATAATTGGCAATGCAGGACCTGTCCCAACTCTTGAGAATGGGGGTCACCAGGGCTTGCTTCCATACCGAGGGGAATTTAGTGAGTGATTTGTTGAAAAATTTAGAAATGGGGAGAATAAGCTCATGAAGGGCAAGGGTGACCAGTTTCATATCTAAGCCATCACTGCTCAGTAAGGGTTTGCCCAGGACTTTTTTACATATGACATGGGCTCTTTAACTGTAACATGCTTGAAATAAAAATTGAGATGCTTTTTCTTAGTAGAGTTGCTGTTAGGGTACTCATTCATGGCCTTCAGGTAGTCGGGTGGGAGAACAGAACTTAGATAAGCGAAAGAAGTATTAAATGACTCAGCCATAGTGAAAGGATCCATGATAGTAAATCCATTAATACTGAGCATTAGGAGGTGTTTCTTGTCATCCTTCCCGAGGAGATACTTAATGTTCTCCCAGAGTCTCCTCCCATCACCCCAGCTCTTATCCAGCTGGTCTCTGTGGAAAGTTGCTTTAGCAAGCCAGATGAGCTGCGTATATTTGTTTCTGGAGGCCCTGTATGTCTGGTAATCATATTTGTTTCCTGTGGTCCTGACCCTGCACCAAAGATTATCCCTTTCCCTCATAACTGCAAGGAGATCACCAGTTATCCACCCATTAATGCAGGCACAAGATTTCCTTTTCTTTACAGGGTAAATTTGTCACATACCATGCTGAAGTTACAAACAAAGTACTTTACAGCAAGGGCTAACTCCTGCTGCACCTCTATGGGTGTCCAATCAATCTGGGATAATGTTGCTTTGAAAGAACTAAGCTGTCTTTTCCTCAGGACTCTGCTTTCAATGATAATTGGGGGAGCTTTTTGATATTTGTTAGACCAGAGGACTGACCCCTGGGGTACACCCAGAGACACTTTTTTAGACTCTGAGGTGGCTCGGTCAACTCTGACTCTTTGTGTCCTGTGCGACAGGTAGTCCTGAAACAAGCGTACAGCATTTGAGGCCAACCCCAGGGTCTGCAGTTGCAGCAAGGGGATATACCTTTGCTACGGTGTCAACTTTACCGCACCCGACACTACAGCGACAACAGCGCCAGGTCACTGTAGTGTCGGTGCAGGACCCCCGGCACTGCTTTCCAGGGGTATTGCACCCCCTCCCCAAAGCAACTCTGAGTCAGCCAACCCCAGGGTCTGCACTGTATGTAGGGGCACTAGAATGCTTGGAATGTGTTAGAGGATTGTGCACTAGAATGCTTAGTTGCTCAGTTTCTGTATACTGTGTGCCTCTCTCCATGCCCTTTCTCTCTAAATTTTGTCTTTCTTTTTTTTGTGCCTAACTAGCCTTGTCTGTCCCTCTCTACCTTTTGGCTCTTTGCAGCTGAAACTTTCCTGCTGGCACCAGACCTAAATTAACTGGGTGTCTACTGCCTGTCCTCTCCCCCACCCCCCGCCTCGTCCTTTCTGTCCTCTTCTCACACTATTGTCTTTCTGTCCTCTCCTTGCCCCCCCCCCGATTTAGCTACTGGGCTATGCTTGGCTAAATCCCTTTTTAAACTAATTCCCTGCTCTGTTCTATCTCCTCAGGTGCCCTTGACCTGGTGGACAGCTTCCGATGATGAGTGGCAGCGGCTGGAAAAGCCAGCCGGCCGTGCTCCTTTCTCTGCCCACTCACAAGCTCCCTCACCTGGGTAAGACTTCCACTTTCACTGGGACACCCATTTGGGGCTCCGATTGGCTGCTGAGTGCCTGAACTGCAGTCTGATTGGCTGCTGCCCTTTACGGTTTTTGTTAGGATTGGTCTACCCCTTTCTAGTCCGGCTTTCTCCCTCGCTCTGTTGCTCTACCACTGCTATATTATTACTGCTATATTATTTGCCCCAGACGCCCTCCCCAACCCGGAATGCCCTCCCCAACCCTGACCTCTATTAAATGCTCTTGGTGTGGAGCATACTCCTCCCCCATTGTACATTGGTTACAGCTCGGCCTGTTATTAGTTCAAAGGAACCCCTCTATTCTATCAGCCCATTTCATTGGTTACAGCTCGGGCTGACATTCGCTCAAAGGAAGCCCCCTATTCTACCAGCCCTGGCATAGCTAGCTCCTCTCTTTACTCACTAACACATCCAAACTTAGGCCCTTTTCAATTAAATTACAAGCTGAGTGCAGTACAATGGCAACCTTGGAAGTCACCATTTTCCTCAGCTGTTTTGTATTATTATTTAATATTACTAACACAGCACCAGTTGTTCCTTTGCACCCAATATCCCAGCCGGTGCTTATCCAAAATAGGACATTGGCTTATTCAAAGGGCACTGCCTCCTACATGTTTAGTATGCATTTACATCAGCCCATGCCCACCGGCTACTTAAAAATACCTCTCGTCCTGCCAGTAAAAGCGTTATTATTTTCTCTGCTTTTCACCAATCATCTTGCTGTCCCCAGTGTATTCTTTCAAAAGGATTTACATACTAAGAGGTGTAATACGCACATTCTCAAAATGATTATAAGTTGCATTAGAAAATGGCTAGTCATTCTCCTACTTTGTTCAGGGAACATTGAGCTCAACCCAGGACCACCCGCTGTTCTAGATGCCCCTTCTGACCTGTCACATATTAAGGGCATCAGCTTTCTGCACCTGAATGTCTGCAGCTTACTTAAGAAATTAGACAGGATCCAAACATGGGCATTACACGTGTCACCAGACAGTCTTATGATTTTGAAGACCTGGCTTACTAACTCGACACCAGACAAAACAATTAATATTCCTGGATATAGTGTCTTGAGGTGTGACAGATCTACTAGGGGTGGGGGGGTAGAAATCTATTTTGAGAGCAAATTCATAGTTACAGTTATTAATCACACTTCCATCCCCAAATAATTTGAATGCCTTGCCTTAAAGTTGGCTATGTCATCTGAAATGGCCTTATTAATAATTGTATGTTACAGATTGCCCTCAGCTGGGTTTGGCATTTTACCCCACCTTCATCAATTGCTAGAAAAGGTGAGTTCTAAATGCACAATAATGAGTGACTTTAATCTTAACTGGAAAGGTGAGTGTTCTCAAAAACTTAAGGATTTCTGTGACATGCATGGGTTAACACAGATTACTCCTGGGATCACCCGCCCCAACAAGAAAAACTTGGATCGTAGCTCCCTTCTTGATCTAATGCTTGTTAACAGGCCACATAATATCACCCATGTGGGGGTCTTTCACAATGACCTAAGTGACCATTGTGCTATGGCCTGCATTAGGCATTCTTCTCACCTTACTTCATCTTCTGCCTTCAAGCTAAAATAATGCTTGAAAAATTTTTGCCTGGCTGCCTTTTTGGCTGACCTTGGCAATCTTATGTGGCAGGATTTCTATCTGGCCCCTTCTATCTCAGAGGCTTTCACCATTTTCTATGGCCTTCTATTAGGTTTGATAGATAAACATGCCCCGTTGAGGAAGATGAAGACTAGGAGAAGGTCACTGGACTGGTTCTGTCCCACATTGAAGAAAGCCCTAGGGGTAGAGATGTATTATGGAAGAGGTCAAGGAAGACAAAACTAGAAGCTGACTGGCTTGCTTTTAGGGTAGCAAGGAATGTTTGCACTAAGCTAGTTAGGACAGAAAAAGCACTCTATTTCCAAACAGCCCTCAAAGAAAACAAAAATAATTCTGTCAGGTTTTGGAACATTCTCAGAGAGGTGGAGGGACATCAGACCACTTCTTCCCTGGCTGCAAAGATAGTAACTGGAGACACTGCATATACAGATGGGGCAGACATCCTGCAGCAACTTAGCAATCATTTTGCTGCAGCAGGCCCTGCATTTGATGTGTCTCCTGTCAGTAAGCTAAGCCCACTTGGTGATGTGAGTGATTGTTCAGACCTCAGCAATGAATGCAATTTGCGATCCTCATCCTTTAGTTTTCACCCAGTTACCTTTAAGCAAGTGGAGGACCTTCTATTGTCTCTGGATATTAAAAAGAGTGCAGGTGCAGACATTCTTTCTGAAAATAGGTTGGCATCATTTGACTTCCCCCATCACCCATTTATTCGACTCCTCCCTGGAACAAAGCGAGATACTGCAGCTCTGAAAAATTGTGCACATTATTCCCTTTTTCAAGTCTGGTGTTCCCAGCGATCTGAATAATACTACTCTACTTCATACTCTTTCAAAACTTCTGAAAGAAATAGTGACCTCCCAGCTTAGAGAGTACCTTGAATCAGAAAATCTTTTAAACCCAGTCCAATCAGGGTTCAGACCCAGGCAAAACATGGTATCTGCCCTAGTCAAAATGTCTATGGATTGGCAAAACACCCTGGATGCAAAGCAACATGTGTGTGCACTCTTCCTAGACCTTAACAAGGCCTTTGATACTGTGGAACATAACCTTTTGCTGGATGCCTTGAATAGCCTTGGCTTCGATAGCAATGCCATTGGGTGGTTCAAATGCTAGCTTACCAAAAGAATGCAGAAAATTAAAGCCCTAGGGGTCCTGTCCCCACTAAAAGTCTTACCTCGTGGTGTCTGCAAGGCTCCATTCTAGGCCCTATACTCTTTGCAGTACACATCAACAACATTGACGTACACATACATACAGCTAACATACACTTATTCACAGATGACACGGCTCTTGATACCTCCAATTTCTTGCTAGAATTAGCACACAAGGACCTACAGCATGACTTTGTCATCCTCAAGCATAACCTAGTAAAACTTAAACTTCTGCTTAATGCCAAAAAGACTAAAGCTGTGATTGTTTCACCACATACCTCCCCTGCCCAAGGTTTACCAAGTAGTATCCAGATATACACTTTACTCAGTGAATCACTGGAAATTGTGGATAAATTCAAATACCTGGGGTTCTGGTTGGACAACAGGCTCAACTTTATGGCTCGTTTGAATGATGTTTTCTTTCGCATTAGGCGTCTTCTTATCTTTGAATTCAAGAAAAGAATATTCCAAACAATCTTTTTACCACTGCTTGACTATGCTGACATTCTCTACAGACATTGTCCTAACTCGGCTCTAAGTAACTTTGACATCCTATGTCATCGCGCTTTGAGATTTATCCTGAACTCACCTATACGCATCCACCACTGCCTTCTCTATGAGGTGCTGGGCTGGTCTTCCCTTACTTCAAGGAGGCAAAAAAAATGCTCTTCTCCTGTTCTACAGGGCACTAACTGATAAATTGCCAGCTTACATGTCTAGTCTATTTGAGCGTGCAAAGGAGTTTTACGGTCTTAGACGCTTCACATTAATCACCTTTACTGTACTTAGGATAAAGACGCAGCATGGATCAGTTGCAATTAATTACTTTCTCCCTCCCTCTGGAATACTATGCAAAGAACACTAAGGATAACCTCTGTTCGGGGACCCTTCACGTTTAACGCTCTGATCCAGGTTACCTGAGGGAATATTGCAACTGTCATCGGTGACCTCACATTATTCACTAGTTGCTTTTGGCTCTACAACTTTTAAACCTTGCCTATTACTCCATAGCACTTTCTCTAACTATAACTCCTTTTTTTATCCTCCGTCTTACATTCTTCCGCTTTTGGCTATTGTTACTATCCCCTAGTACTCCTTCTATTTCCTTCCTTCCTTCCTTTGTCGACTTTTATAGGGGGTGTCTGATTATTTTGGATTGTGGCTGTTGTATGTTTTTTTCTATAGGATGCACAGCAGAGTACATGTGGAATTATTCAATCTGGTAACAATGTACTAAATCTGTTCTTGTTTTATTTTTTGTTTGCTATCATTGACAGTCTAGTTGTTATACAATTATTGTTATGCATTTTTTTTCTGTTGTGTATTGCCTTTTTATCTATCATGTACTTGTTCTTTCCAAGACCACTTTGAAAATGAGCTTGCTCAATGGTGATATGCCTGGTTAAATAAAGTTTTGATTGATTGATTGATGGTTAATCCTAGTGGGTTCCGTCACTAATTGCATGAGGAATGAGCTGGGCACAATGTCCTTCTGGGGGGACTACTCCTTACTGAGCCAGTTTATACTGAAGTGTCCAGTAACAATGAGCTCACAGTCCTTTCTAATAATAGCAATGGCATCCATGACTTTGCTCAGGCCCTCACTGGCTTTTCTGGGTGGGAGGTACACTGATGCAACAACAAGGGATTTGTTTTGTTAGCCAAGCAGTAGTGTGGTTACAAGTAGTTTGTGGTCATCAGCCCCACCAGATATTGGAAGTACTATCCCTTGTAGTGCATCCCTGATGTCTATAAGGCAGCCACCACCCCTCTTGCTTTTCCTGTCCCATCTGAAGGCTTGCTAGCCCATTAGAGCAATTTCATTGTCTTTTGTCCTAGCAGTTAACCATGTCTCCGTAAGACAAATAATATCAGGACAGTGCAAAGCCGTCCAGGCCTGAAATTGTGCAAGCTTTGGAAGCAGACTACATATATTCAGTACCACAATTTTTAAGCCCCTGCTCTTAATCCCACTTGACCCATAGGCATTAGGTGGTCCAGGATTGGGGTGCACAGAAGTAGCAACGGTAGTATAGCTTTTCTTGTTGTTATACAGATGGTTATTGAGGACTTACCCTTGCGGTACTTAAGTTTGCCAAGGTTGGGAAACATTCTTTTGAGAGAGGTAGGTGGTGGGTTGTAAGGTGCAATATAACCTTGGGTGGAGTTGTGATTTAAGAACTCCATATGTGACAATGGTATTGATGCCTCAGGATAGTACCCTGATGAGGAGCTAACAGCTAACACCTTCAGCAATATATTTGAAGTAGAGCTAGGGTCATGGGTGATGCTAAATTAGGGGCACCATGTTGTTTGCCAGGGCTTGAAGTAGATAATATGGACAATAGCAGTAAAAGTAGAGTGCTGGTCATTTTCAACTTAAAGCATGGTTGTTGGTGCCCAGGAATACATTTGGCTGTGGGTTACCAGTGAGGCGTGGGAGAGCTAGCAATCCTGTGAGTGAGAGAGGGTGGGAACAGTGGATTCCCATATAAAATTGCCAGAGGATGGCATACCACTAGGTAATTCTAGTTTGTGTGAGAGGTAAGCTTTGTCAGGTGGCTTCCATGCCAGGACAAACAAATTAATGGCTGGAACAGACTGTACATTTAAAGTCCAGAAGCCGAAGAAAGGTAATCACAACAGGAAAGAGATCAGGACCAAAAAGAAATCTCACACCCCCTATTTGTACAGGATTATAACCTGCGAATGAAAGAGTGGGGACTTAGTCACCTGACCCAATCAATCCTATATAACTAACGCAGGACAAGGGTGGGCATGGTGGAGGGAGAGTGGGGAGCCACTGGTGGTCAATTTAGGGGAGGTAGCGGTAGTAAGGGACTTTACTATGCCAGACAAAATACAGCAAGGGTTGCTCTGCTCTATGAACTGTGCCACAGTCAACAGTATACAAACTGCAAGCACAAACAGACCGGCACCAGTTCTCTGTTTGGTGATCACTTTTATTAAGTGAAAAAGTGTATACAAACTACAGAATCACATACTGTGATTTACACTAAGCAAGGCATGGTAAATAGAATGTCTGGACACCACTGATCCTACCTTTTTTCACACATCTGTGCTTTCACTGGAGTCCCCGGTCCAGCAAGAAATGCAGCTTAAGAAGTACAATTTGTAGTGCTCTGTGTAATAAATATAATAAAAAAACATATTTAAAAGCAATACAAATGTTAGAGTTCTAAGGAGAGAATTCATAACATAATTCAAAGGCGTAGAAAAGCATTTATTAAATTATAATGCAGAGTGAGTGCTTAAACAAATGTTGCACACAGTCAATCTTCTCTCTTACTTGTAAAGACATAGATTGGAGTGCTAAACACATTTAAACCATCTGGTAGCACAAGTAGCCTTTTCATGTTACTAATTTCAGTAGCACCTTTCTCCCTTCAAATGCTTCCCAAGCTTACTTTCTTAGGAAAGGAGCAAACTCAATACAGGCATTTAAACCTGGAGCACATAATACCCCTGTCACAAATGCACTCCGCAGGTCAGGCCCTCTACTCCCACAGTGCCAACCTCAGAGTGCAATAATATATAACAGGTAACAGACAGGGTAACCCTCCTGTCTGCTTTGGGTCCAAATCACCTGTTAGTTCTGGAGGGATTCATACTGTCAGCCTTATGCTAGCATACCCAATTACAGGCACAGATATGTACCCTCTTTGGGACTGCAGTACAGTCTTTCACCAGGGCACCAAGCCAGGTCTCCCAAAATGAACCCTTAAAACTCTATAAGAGACCTTAGGTATATTCTTACCTTTTCCAAGCTTAGTAACACCATCAATCATTTTTAACAGCTGTCAGACTTAACCCCATATACATCACATGCAAAAAGAAATTGAGAAGACACCCAGGCAGTATTTCAAAGAAATGGTTGTTTACTAAAAATATGATAAAAAGGTAAAATTAAACACAGAACAATATATCATACAGCTTACAATCTTCTAAAATAAAAAGGGAGTTTCATAACAACACCCCTACCACGAAAACTTAACTGCTTTCTAACTATTACCTTTCTAAGTGCTCTCCCAGTCAGTCTATTTCATGTTTCCATTCCATACTATGTTTAATTCTTAACTATATGTCTCTAATTAACATTTCTCTTTGAACTTAACAATTCCACACGCATGTCCCTTATTCTCAGATATGTGAGAAAACCATTAAGAGTCAGTCCAGTGACTTCTTCCTGCTACATCATAAAGTCACACATGTGGGACAATTCAAAGGCAGCACAGGTTATGAGGGCTGTAAACTGTCTCTCTAGAAGGATGTCTAATTAATGGTTCTCCTGGTCTGTTTAATTACATCCTGTAGTTCCAGTTACTGACTCCTAAAGTTACAGGCCAAATCTGCCAACTTGTGTGAGACAATTTCATACACAGACCAGTTATTTATTTTACAGATATCATACAATAATCATAAGCAAGGGGCAGAGCGTCACAACCCCAACTTAAAAATCCAGAAAGTCTCTGTTCAGAAGGACAGCAGCAATGTCACCTCCCCATTTTCCTAGCCTAACATGTTCAAGACCACAGACTGTTACATGGCACATACTCAGGCAATGTAACGAGCATATATAAAACATACAGGCTACAAAATAGCTTGATTAAGAATGTTTGCCATGTGTGCCATGTATACTGCTGGGTCTGCAAGCTGTCTTATGAGCACTGTTGCTTGCGATACTGGTGAGTGTACTGTTGGCTGCCACTGACACCAGATTTGTAGCACATTAATGAGAGCAGCTCTGCTGAGTGATCTGTGCTTACAGACACGTCACTACTACCTGTGCGTATATCATGGAATAATAGCTGGTGAGCACTTTTTTCTTAAGGCTCAGCCAGTTGATAGTTTCCATAATAACGCATGGGTTATTACGGCATTCACGCACTACAGCTATCAAGAGCAGCACTCTCTCATTGGCTCTTACTCGCACTGAAGGTGGGCCAAACCATTCTGGAAACATGGTGGCTCTGAACGACGTTTACTGAGGAGCCATGCACCGGAGCTGCTAGAACAATATCTCACCTTCACATCTCTCTTTTATTTAGAATCAAAGTGATTCCTCTTAGTTTAAAATTTTAAAAGGAAAGCTCTATCTGATTAATCCTGCTGTTCGGCAAGGAACGGGACTGCGGCTGCAAATGGGGGCAATGGCTGACTTCCTACAGCACTAGGTAAGAGCTAGTATATCTCCAAACTGCAAATGATAAATTAATAAATAAAATAAAAATCAATTAAAAGGAGATAAGTAAATAGAGACTGTGTGTCTGTCAGTGTGTGTGCGTGTGTGTGTGTGTGTGTGTGTGTGTGTGTGTGTGTGTGGTGTGTGTGAGACACTGACACAGATAATGGGACCACAAAACACAAGATGGAAAAAACTGCTCCCCAGATATTATATAAAATAAAAGATGGGGGGAAGTGTCGTAAACTCGAATTTAATGCACACCCTTGATGTGGGATGCTTTAATAAACCCCTTGGGGTTTATGTAGCATCCCACACCTTGGGTGTGCATTAAATTCTTGTATCACACACTTCCCCATCCATTATTCTATATTTAATCAATGGTCACATGCTGCTCCTATGTCAATCAGGTAATGTTATTTACCTACCTCATGTTATAAAAAAAGTATATGCCCCGCTATTACAGATATTTTAAATATTTATTTAGGTATATGTTTAGCACCAGAATAGCCCTATTTGAGTGTATCACTGTTTTCTAGATGGTCCTAGGGAGGCATTTAAAACAGCAATAGCAATTATTTTTGGAAATATTACCTTACATACTGTATGTAAAATTGGTCATATAGGTACACAGTTAAGGTTACACTTATATGAAGGTATAATACAATATATATTATTTATAGAGATCCACAGTTACATCATGCATGCAGTATAATACAGTTACACAGTATTTAGAAAAAAATTGGTTGTGCCAAAAGAAGACAGTGGGACATGACCATGATGGGGTATGTAGTGCTAAATGAAAGGGGATATCACACTGAGTAGTATCTCTTAATGAAATACCTATTACATCATGTGGTATTTCCAACATTAGGGTATCACAATGTTAAATGCTTTTTCACCTGTCATTCACTTTGTTTTTGGGACATGGAGGACTTTCCTTGTCTGTGACCTTAGCTGATAAATAGAAATGATTTTGGTGAGCAGACCCCTCAGTCAAGGAAGTTACATTTATGCATTATATAGAAATTGTACAATGCAACTCTCTCCTATCCTCAAGAGTTAGGATCTTAAGTGATTTATATAGGTCACAGTGGTAGGCTGTGCAACAGACAGTGTAAACCTGCACAAAGGGGACGATTTAGGTGTATTTAAGATGCATAGATGTTTTTTTTTTCAGTATGGGAGAAGGTTAGTTATAAAAATTGGAAGGTAGGAATTGGGACTGAGATACAGAAATTAGTGAGGAGTGGCCTTGGAGGAAATCTGGGTTGAAGTAAGAATTTGAAGTGATAAAAGCAGAAGTTAGTATGTACAGTAGGTTGGGGGGGGTATGCCCCCTGTATGGCGACACTATTACAGAAAAAACCTCGATGTCGACAACATTGACGTTTTCACTGTAATAGTCTGCCCAAGACCCTGACATGCTCTCTCTTGGTCCTGCACCCCTCCCTAATCCAACACTGACTCAGAGTTAGAATCCTATAGATCGGGAAGTGCAGGGGACAGAGCCCCCCACATGGGGGGTTTGGGGGACAAAGCCCCCGATGGAAAAACAGCCGGGGTCTCCAGTTGGATTTATGTCAACTGCAAGTTGCGGTCAACATAAATCCATCACTGTGATGGCGGTCAACAACTTAACTGTCAAACCAGCTTTGTAGAGCCGGTTGGGGGAAGGGGGAACTATTTCAAAAGACAGGAGCAAAGTAGGAACAGTAACTGTGTCCAGCAGAGAAGTAAAGAGAAGGAACTGAAAGGTCCGATCAGTGGCAGCAGAACAGAAAGAGCAGGAGGGGCTATGGGGACTCGGGAGTTAACATATCACACAGATAGAAGGATTTGTGAGACTAGGAAGAGCTTTCTGGATGAGAAGTAGGACTCAAATCAATTCTCTGGGATTTGGACAGCCAACACAGTTCTCTGATGGTGACTGGGGAAAATTTACGCTTAAGGGTGGGAAAGTAACCCTCAGAGTTTAGACTCATTGGAATTAGGCATGGATGTGGCTAGAAATGCTGCTAAGAGGGGATTTGCAGTATTTAAGATGGGTGATATTGAAATAATGAATCACTGATTGTGTGGAAATGTAGTTGAAACAATCAAATTCAGGAGGTATAAATAGAGGTGAAATTAGACAGATCTGCAGGTGTGCTGCACATGGGGCTTAAAGGCTACTGAAGGGTTAATAATGATTTCTGAGATCCTGATTGGTATTTCCCAGGTCAAACGAAGAACCCTTTATGCCAATGGAGGAGAGAGGGTTATGCCAGAATGCTATCTTACCCAGGTGAAGGAAATAATCAACTTTAGAAGTTGGCTTTTACCCTTGAGCTAATAATAGGAAAAAGTAGGTTGAAAGTATCAGGTGGGTACCATCAGCATTATGGTAGCCTAGGTTAGAGCAGAAGTCAGATAACCAAGAGGGACATGGTACATGCTGTAGAGAAAAGCAGATAACTGGGAATGGAGCTTTGGAACATGGATGAGAAAGCACATTGCAAGACTTCAACTGTAAAAAATGACAATAAGAAGGATTCTGGGAAATAGGGATTTTTTTATGAGCAATAACCTTCGGGCCACCTCGGTTGTTGAAGACCACGTGCTGTCAAAATGATGAATTGGGGTGCTATAGATAACATTCCTTTAGGAAAGCTATATTTCAGTTAATTAAATGAGGTCTGGGTCATCACAGAATGTCTGATTTCACATGTACAGTACCAGGCAAATATTTTTTGATATGGTACATGCTGGGTTGGGTGATCATGCATTAAACTGGCCCAACATAATCAGAGAACAAAACTGATATTTTCCCAGTATATGACATCCTAGTTATTGATTATCCTCTTCACATGTGGCAGATGTTTCCTTTTAAGGGCACAGATGCTGAAGAAGGTCCGACTGTGGTCCAATATGTCACAGCTCCAAATTCAATGGGTGGCTGCCAGTTGTGTAAGTGCTTGAGCAAGATTACTTTGCTAAGTTACTTTGGTTTACTGTTCTCTGGATTTCCAACCTTGGTAGTGGCATCAAGAAAAGGTTCTCAAAGCTAAGGACATTGGTAGCTAAAAGAGCCATAATAGAGGTTGAAGAAAAGGGCTGGCCCAGTGGTGTTGGAGGCTGAGGCACTGGTCACTACACCTCACACTATGCCGGCAACCCAAGTTTGGGAATGAGCCCAGACTGCTGGGGGTCAGTAGAGGCGAGATAGGATTGAGCATCCAGCGGATTGTTCTCCTCTTTTGGGGGAGGGGAGGCTCTGTTGTCCCACTTACTGACTGCCCTCTGTAGGTGGCTGGAAGGCAGTATGGGTTGGGAGGCATGTACCGGCGTCCACATGTCAGTGGGGAGGGTGGGATGGGAGAAAAAATGAAAAGGGGGCTGGCAGGCTCCATGATGGCCTGTTGTGTTCCTGTGTCACCCCTGGCTTCTGGATTGTGCTCTGGGGAGGGGGAGAAAGCCAGTGCTCTCCTCCCTAGCCCCACTGCAGGGGATAAGCAGCGTGGCAACTACGGGGTCGGCATGAGCGGGGACACTTGGGCCAGAGGATGAGTCCTTCCGAGGGAGGGCCATAGCCATCTGCCAGGCTCTGGGGAGCATAAATAAATAATAGAGGCTGGAGAAGGAGGAGGGTTGGGAGGTGGTCATGAAAACCACTAGGCAAGTGATGTGTGTGAGTGTGTGGCTTATGTGGGGCAGGGAGTGGAGTCTGGCATCCCCCATTGACCCTCAGGTGAAAGCTTTCAGTTCAGTGTGTGGCTGCAAGTTGAGTAAGTGTTTGTGCAACATTACTTTGATGAGGTGCTTTGTCTGGACTCTGCCTGGACTCTTTCCTCTGGATTTCCACCCTCAGTATAGGTGCCAGGAGAAGGTTTTCAAGCCGAAGGAAATTGGAAGCCAAAAGAGCCAAAAGAACAAAATGTGATATAACAGAACCTGCTCCTCCAACTCATAAAATAGACCCAATTATAGAGGACAGGAAAACAAAACCCTGTTGGGGAAACCTTTGGGTAACCAAGGTTACTGGATTAGACTTCCCTCCAGGCTTCTACAAATTGTGGGGCTAGTTGTTGATGAGCTTTGTGGAGTTTAGAATTTGGATCCCTAATATAAGATTCAAGGCAGGGTGAGGTCCAGCAGCCCATGACCTTCATGATGTGAGCTGGTATGTTATTTCTGGAAGCTGAGATGGCTGCTCTAATCCTGAACGAAGGGCCAGAAAAAGTTGAAGAATCGAGAGCCAGAAGAGACAGCAACACTCTGATATGCAGGATGAACTAGGAAGTAATCATAATGGAATAGTTCTTAGTATGCAAAAAAGGATGAGTAAAATCAGGATGGTTTGCAGTTAGGACACCAAGTTCAGTTTTTTTTTTTTTGTTTGTTTTTGTCTCCCATTTTTGCCTCACCAGCTTCCAGGACCTCCTTCCACCTACCCAAGCCCTTATACCCACCACAGGAGTGCTTCAGTGGTCCTGTCCTCCACCAGCCTTCACTCTACAACCTCCCCAGACAACCCAACCATGACCCATGGCTTGTCCCCCATGGGCAGGACCCTCTGGTGCCCCAAGCCAGAAAGAGATATTTCACTTGATGGTTGGGTCCCATGAAAAGGAGCCAGTGAGGTGTGGTAGGAATTAAAGTGATCCTGTGGTGGTGTTGGAGGCAGGGTGGCTTCATCTGCCTGGTGGTGCTTGGGGATATTTTATCCCCTGCTAGGCCTTCCCCTTATCCCACCCCAGGGCATGGTCCTGAGAGGTGATACAGCAATCAGCCCATCAGGGCCATTGGAAAGGTGGGTAAGACCTACCCCTCCTTCGGTGCTCCCCTGCCGGCCCCTACTGTAGGCGGGTAACACCTCCGTGTCATTTGCCAGGTGAGTGGGTACATGCTGATGGGACATCACCCCAGAGAGACCACTTATTCCTTCCTGCATGACACTCCCTCCCCCCTGAGTCATCAGGAGGTGGTCGTGCATCAGAAAGAGGTGCCTCCCTCCCTCCCTGAGGCAGGAGGCATCCAAAAGATGCCTGACCCTGCCTCACCAGATGGCATCAGACATCCTGGACTCAGGGCATGAACTCAGGTCATTTGGATTGCAAGCGGTAGCTCTAGTGCTATACTAGCCAGTCGGCAAGCTGAGTTTGTCATGAAATAAGACATTTGGACTCCTGTATTACTTCTGTGGTTTTTATGGCTGTGAGCAGAGCCTATAGCCATCTTGTTGTCTATAGCTGGAAAAATGGGATACCGAAGCACAAATTAGTACTTTTCAGTGTATCCGTCCACAACAACTACAAATCACTACTCAGTTCAATAAAATACTCCCTTCTCTCTGCAGGGTTTCTGGAACTCAAGACCTGTCAGTGCTTTTAATAAAATAACAATATACTGTTGCATCTAAAATAAGGATTCCAACACCCTTACATGTATCTAGCGAGCCTGAGAAACTTTGCTGTCTCAAGAAGTGTCAAATACTTCTAACATAAATAACATCTGATCATTAAGATAAGGACTCCAAAATTCCATGCCCTTTAAGTGTCCTGCTAGTCTAAGAATGTGTTTCTCTGAATCTGCTGTGCTGCATGTTAAGGTAAGGCTGCCAGGTTTGGGAGGCAAAGGCTTGTTTGTTCACAACTGAAAATAAGGATAATGTTGCATTTTCCTGCAGGGGTGCTGGGCACTAATGAACGTGATGATTATTATTTTTAGTTATTTTATGCATTTGCAGCTGGCTGTTGCTCTAAACCCCTCTAATCAGCTTATATCTGACTGCTGGGAGTTGTTCGATATAAAAAATGTTTTTGTTTTTATTGCAGCCTATGTTTGTCTGGGGCAGAGGTGTATTGAGGATGTATATATTTCTGGTGAAAGGTGAGAGACTAACAGTAACACCCTCTGTTTAGCTACAGGGACAGAGATGGTGCAGGATGTTACAGTGCAGGCTTCCCCACAGTGTGATATATTTAGTGTTGGTAAGAGGTGAGAGACTGACAGCACTGGAGGCTGAAGCTGTATGTTTGTCTGTAGGCAGAGGTGTAGAGAGGGCAGGTACAGAGCAGACTTAGGGAAAGGGAAAACTGGTTTACCAGCAAAAGCGCACTAAACACAAGTTATTTCCTGGTGTGACCTGGGAGCACAAGGAAATTAAGTAACTTGCTTAGGGTCACACGGTATGCAAGCTGGGGCTGTGGATTAACACCCTGGTCTCCAGGTTTGTAGGTCAGTGTCCTTAACCACTATGCTATACTGACTCCAACATAAGACTTTATCACTCTGTCATGTACTGTATATGTTGCTGGTGAAAGGTGGGGGGCTAGCAGCACTGGAGACTGAAGCCCTATATTTATCTACAGAGGCAGTGCAAGTAAGTACAGGGTAAGCTGAGTCTCCCCCCACAGTGTGATGTATTTAATGCTGGTGAAAGGTGAGGGACTAACAGCTCTGGAGACTGGAGCCCTCTGTTTACCCAGAATTACAGGTATCATGCAAATCTACTTACATTTGTGTTAAGCTAATATTCAATGTATGTAGAATATCTTTTATTTACTTGGTATTTTCTCCTGTGTATTGTACTATACAATTTGCACATCTCAGTGGGCATGTCTGATCATGACAATTTAAATAAAATCAATACATAATGCATAACTAAATAAAGTGTGCTCCCTGTGTGATGTATTTAATGCTTATGAAAAGTGAGGGACTGGTCACTTACAGCACTGGAGATTGAAGCTCCCTGTTTATTTGTAGGGCCATGAACAAGGAAGGTACAGTGCAGATTCAATCATTCTGTGAAGTATTTTATTCTGGTGAAAGCTGTGGGACTAACAACACTGGAGACTGAAGCCCTCTATTTACCCAGATAGACAGGTGCCATGCAGGTGTGCCAACTGTGTAATGCATTTATTGTTGATGAAAGGTAAGGGACTGAGAGCACTTTGAGGCTGAAACCCCGGTTTGTTTGTAGGGCCATGAACAGGGCAGGTGCAGTGCAGGCTTCACCACACTGTGGTGTGTTTAGTGCCCTTGGTGCAAGGTGACTTAAGAGACTGATAGCACTGGAGACTGAAAACCCTCTGTTACTTACAGTGTGGGTGCAGATGCACTGTGGAGGCAGGTACAGAGTGGGACAGGTACAGTGTAGGCAAGAATAGTGTGGGGCTAGGTATAGTATGGGGGCAGGTACATTGCATGATCAGGAACAGTGTGGAGTAGGTACAGTGCATAGGCAGGTAGAGTGCGGGGGCAAGTACAGTATGAGGGAGGTAAACAGCAGGGCAGGTACAGCTTTGGGGCAGTTACAGTGTGATGCAGGTACAGTGTAGGGCAGGTAGAGTACAGGGAAGGTACAATACAGGGTAACTGGGTAGATACAGTGTGGACAGGAGAAATGCTCCTTTACTGCTCACTGGTGAGCCTGTGAGTAGGGAAGGGAGCACTATAGTGAGAGTGTTTGTCAAGTTTTGCTTTGTCTGTGGTGGAGAATGCTCCCCAGCTGCCTACTACACCAGTTTACATAAAAACTGGAGCCCAGAAAGAAACAGGCTGTTGGTTAACTAGGATCTGCAGCTTATCCTGTAGGTAGGGAAATGGGCAGACAAGGTGAGCCAAGCGGTCCTTATCTGCTGTCAAAGTCTATGTTTCTATGTTTCTATGATTATCTGTAGCCTCCAGGGCACAAGTCAACCACTCAAAACCCTGCAGAAATGAGGAACATGCTTGTGTAAGGCATGCAACATGCACTGTCAGTGTTAAGGAACCTCATCTCCCGCCTGCATGGACATGAAAGAGTTACATTCCTATGGTTAAAAAGAGAACAAAAGGGGACAGTTTGCCTAATGAAGAACAGTTTAAAGCACTTTGATTTGATCCCAGTGGCAGCTCAGTCCTGTGCCTCTTTTGAGCAGACTGCCAAGGGTGATGACGATATGTGTATGAATGGGAGGTTGGAGCCCATGTACCAATGCATGTATGATGCCACCCAACTTTGTTTTCAGGGGGACCTGAAGTTGCTTTGAACCTGGGAACCTGAACACGGCCAGGTCAGGATTTGTTTTGTTCTTTGATGTTTATTTTTCTTTTTTTTTCTCCCCATAAAGATTTTATCCTCTAGTCAACTCACCCGCCTGCCATGATTTCCTAGCCCCGTCACCTCCCTACTGTTCCTTCACCCAGTGCTGTGGGTATTCATTTAAAATGTGGTAACTGTGACCTGGAGCACAAGGAAGTTACGTAACTTGTTTAAGATCACATGGTATGCAAGCTAGGGCTGTGGATTCAAACCTAATTCTTCAGGTTTGTAGGTCAGTATCCTTAACCACTATGCTATTCTGACTCCAACATAAGACTTATTCACTCTATCATGTATATGTTGCTGGTGAAAGGTGGGGCGCTAGCAGCACTGGAGACTGAAGCCCTGTATTTATCTACAGAAAGAGTGCAAGCAAGTACAGGGTAGACTGAAGCTCCTCCACAGTGTGATGTATTTAATGCTGGTGAAAGGTGAGAACTGATAACTCTGGAAACTGAAGCCCTCTGTTTACCCAGAACAACAGGTATCATGCATGTCTACTCAAATCTGAGATAAACTAAATTTCACTGTATGTAGCATATCTTTTATTTACTTTCTGTTTTCTCCCATGTATTGTATTATATAACTTGCATGTCTCAGTGGGCCTACCTGGTCATGAAAATTTAAATAAAATCAATACAAACAGACATAAATAACGAAATAAATAAAGTGTGCCCCCTGTGTGATGTATTTAATGCTTGTGAAAAGTGAGGGACTGGTCACATACAGAACTGGAGATTGACGCTCCCTCTTTGTTTGTAGGGCCATGAACAAGGCAGGTACAGTGCAGATTTTAATCATTCTGTGAAGTATTTTATTCTGGTGAAAGACATGGGACTAACAACACTGGAGACTGAAGCCCTGTTTACCCAGATAGACAGATGACATGCAGGTGTGCCCACTGTGTAATGCATTTAATGTTGATGAAAGGTAAGGGACTGAGAGCACTTGAGGATGAAGCCCCCTGTTTGTCCGTAGGGCCATGAACAGGGCAGGTACAGTGCAGGCATCTGAGAATGTGTTTCTTTTTGTATCTTTTTTCAGCTTGTTTATTATTGCAATGTGACTTGCTGTCTTTGGAGACTAATAATTTACTGACATGACTTCCAACAGATACAGCATCTAACTGCAGAGCAGTTTCAAATTACATTCAAACAACATGAAGTCTTGCTATATTATGACATATGCAGTGAGTCCCAACCTTGGAACTGCTCTGGAGGTGAAAGAGTTAACTTTCCATGCCAGGCATGGAACTTTGAGCACGAGCTCGGTTGAAAACTCTGTCTGTTGTTCTTCAAACTCAAACTGTCAGATTCTTTACTCCGCCTCACTGAACAGTCGCTCCGGAGATTTCTCCTGCTCGGTTCATTTTGTCGGTTAAAGTATTAATTTCTCGTTTTTTTAACCAAATTTAAACCGCAACTGGTCGGTTCAAGCTCTGTCTATGGTATCGTAAGTACTAGATAGGTTTTACATTTCTTTCTGTGTGGAACTTGTAAACGGTATTATCGGTTCGGTTTGAACCGATCAGGTTGTTTTAAATACATTAAATCTGTCTTTTATAGTGCAGTTCCTGGTTCTTATCGATTCTAAAAAACCCGGATTTCATTACGTTTTTTTCCATGACCCGTGACATGGTTGGGAACCGATAAGAGAGTCTTGCTTGGCGGATTGCCATAAACGGGCAAGTTTTGGTTAGGCTGCACTATGTCTAGAAACCCAAAAGAAAAACCGGGCCCACTGGGTTTCAACACTGCAGTGTTTGTGGGAAGCCTTTGCCAAGGCTGACCCCCACCACCTGTGTCTATTGTCTGGGGTTTGACCACCTCAATGCAGACTGCCAGATTTGCAAGAATTTTCCTGCAGCTACCCTGGATAAGAGAGTTGGTAGGTTCAGGGAAAGAGAGGCCAAGAAGTCCGCTGACCCGGATGGCCAACCCGGTTCGGTTGTAACCGAACCGGAGGGAGTGCTCTCTGACCAGGGCGAGACTTCCTCGGGCAAAAAGAAAAAGGAAGAAAATCATTAGGTGTGGAGCCAAAATTTCCATCTCCAGCCGCTGAAGAAATAGCCAAAGCGATTAAAATTGTCCAGTCGCTTTCCTGGTTCCGACCGAACTGGCACCATCAGGTAAGCGTACGGTTCGGTCGGTTCCACCGGTTCAAGAATATGATTTAGAGGAATTTTATGAACCGGAGGGGGGGGAAGAGGAGTATGAGGAGAGTGAATGTGGATTTGAAAGTCTGGATGTGCCCATTGAACCGGACATCTCCCCAGACAGACCTTCAGGAGTGTCTCCCCCTAGGCTTTCTGAGTCCCCTCTCATTTTATGTTTTATAAAAAAGTGGCTGAAACCCTCTAGCTCCCTATGGAGGAAGCTGTGGATGATCAAGAGGAGCCTGACTATGTAGAAATGATGGATATCCCAGAGTCTAGGAGACTGTCTATTCCTTTGCATAAATCTTTTGGGAAACAGACAGTAAAATTTTAAAAACTCCTCACACTATACCTCCTGTGGATAAAAGAATGGACTAAGGTACACATTGTCAGGCTCTGATATGGAGTTCCTTACACAACAATGCAACCATGTTGGGGTAGTGCAGGCTGCAGCCTGTGACAAGGCAAATATTCCTTGCTTCACACCCCTGACAAGGACTCCAGGAGGATTGATGCCATGGCAAAGAAACAGTACATGGCAGCATCCTTGGGACTCAGACAGGCAAATTATATGGCTTATGTTGCTAGATATCAGAAATCCAGATGGGATACTGTTATGGCTCTAGCAAAACAGGTCCCTGGCCAGCTTGCCAAGGAGCTGGAGCAGGTGGCTGCTGATGGTATTGAGGCATCCAAGGTGCAATTCCATGCTGCAGTGGACTCTAATGATGTGTCATCAAGAATCATGGCTACATCTGTGGCACTTCTCAGAATGGCTTGGCTCAGATGTACTAGCCTGTCACAGGATACCCAAACTAAGGCCATGGATTTTCCTGTTGTGGGTAATTCTCTGTTTGGGGAGCAGACAGAGAATTACATGAAGAAAATGGATGAGTATAGGACCACCTATAGTAGTGCACAGGCCAAGGAAAGGCAGGCCACTCCTCAAAGGCAGCCTTCCAGGGGCAGGGGCAGACCTTTTCATAGGCCTTTTTACCAAGCCCAGGCCTCCTCTTCAGCTTATGCCCAGAGGGGGTTCTTTAGAGGAGAGGCAGGCAGGGTACAAGCAGACCTGCTTCCACCCTCAACCTAAAGCCCCTGCCAAGCAGGCACCCTGATGGGGTGGCCAGGGCCGATTCTCCACTACCTGTAGGGCAGGCTGGCTTACTTTGTCCAGGACTGGACGTCTTTAACATCAGACAAGTGGGTCCTGGAAATAGTAAGCCAGGGACTGGTTCTCAGCTTCAAAAAATTTCCAAAGATGAGAACCAGGTCCTTTCCACCTGCAAATCCATCAGAGGCACTTGCCCTAGAAACAGAAGTTTCTACCCTCCTGGCTCTCAGAGCTGTGGAAAGGGTTCCACCCCTACACCAGGGCAAAGGGTTGTACTCCATGTACTTCCTTACCCCAAAAAAGACAGGAGAATGGCTGCCCATCCTGGATCTCAGATACCTAAACAAGCACCTTTTAGAACCAAAATTCAAAATGGTGACTCTGGGAATTATTTTACCTCTCTAAGGCCAGGGGACTGGCTACGTCCCTGGACCTCAAGGATGCCTACTTCCATGTTCTTATCAGAAGCTCCCCAGAAAGTACCTCAGGTTCGAACTGCCCTCAGGCCATTGCCAGTTCAGAGCAATGCCCTTCGGCCTCACCTCTGCCCTGAGGGTATTCACAAAATGCCTGGCAGTAGCAGTTGCCCACTTAAGAAGGCAAAAGATTGCCATTTTTCGTTACCTGGACGACTGGCTCGTAGTAGGCCAGTCTTCAGAACAAGTCAAACTACACCTTCAGGTAACTCAGCAACTGCTCACATCTCTAGGTTTCCTTCTCAATCTTCCAAAGTCAGTTCTAGAGCCTGTCCAGCTTCTCACCTTCATAGGTGCAGAACTGAACACAAAGAGGCCAGAGCCTTCCTTCCTCTGGAAAGAGCAAGGACCCTGGTCTCTCTGGCCTCCTCTTTCACCCTGCAGGTCTCTCGACCAGCAAGGTATTTTCTGCAGCTCCTGGGCACATGGCTGCTTCTACAGCAGTAGTGCAGGGAGCAAGATTTCAGATGAGAGACATCCAGTTCCATTTGAGAGCCTTTTGGTCTCAAAGGAGACCCTCTAACCAAATTGATCCCAGTGACTCGAACCCTGATCCAAGCCCTTCAGTGGTGGCAGGACCAGAGCAATCTGAGACAGGGGTCCCTTCACCCTCAGTCTCACTCCTTAATCCTTACTACAGATGCATCCCTCTTGGGGGGGGAGCTCACATGGGTGAACTCACTACCCAGGGATTATAGTCCCTCAGGAATCTCTGCTCCACATCAATCTGTTGGAACTCAAAGCAGTTTTTCTAGCACTTCAAGTTTTTTCCACATCTGTTCAGAACAAAGTTGTACAGGTCAGAACAGATAACACCACTACAATGTGGTACATCAACAAGCAAGGAGGCACTCTGTCTATGGCCTTGTGCACGGAAGCAATGAAGTTGTGGTCTCTGGCCTATTCCCTGAACACTTCCCTTATGGCAGTTCACCTCCCAGGCAAGGGCAATGTCCTGGCAGATGCTCAGAGCAGGATTTCCCAGGGCCATCACGAATGGTCACTGGATCCCCTAGTACTGGAGGTAGTTTTTGCCAGATGGGGCACCCCGCAGATAAATCTTTTTGCAGCCCCAGACAATCACCAACTTCCCCTTTTTTGCTGCAGGCCCCCAGTGTTGGGTTCAGTCCCTCTGGATGCCTTCCTTCTCAGTTGGGAAGGGAAGTTTCTCTATGCTTTCCCCTTCCATCTTCTGTTCAAGGTGCTAGTCAAAATCAGATCTCAACCCTGCAAGATGATCCTGATTGCTCCAGATTGGGCCAGACAGTCCTGGTACCCACTCCTTATGTCCTTAGCAGTCCACCTTCCCCTGTGTCTTCCCAGGAATCACAACTTGTTAACCTGTGCTCAGGGGAGGGTTTGCTACCCGAATCTCAGATCTCTCAATCTCAAGGCCTGGCTCTTGAAGAGTTAGAGTTTACTGACCTACACCTCTCCCAAGGTGTATTGGATATCTTGAAGGCTTCTAGAAAGCCTTCCACCAGAGCTACTTATAATTCTAAATGGAAGAGATTTTTCATATGGTGCTCTGGCAAGCATATTTCCCCAGAATCTGCTGATTTACCTACAGTCCTGGATTATATGGTACATTTGAATACTTTGGGGCTGAGACCAGCTACCCTAAAAGTGCACCTGGCAGCTGTGTCTGCTTTCTTATCAGCAGGTAAACCCTCTTCTCTTTCAGCTCATCCTGTATTCTCCAAGTTTTTCAAGGGGTTGCTTCACACCAACCCTCCATTCAGGGACCCTGCCCCTGCCTGGGATCTTAATATTTGCATTGCTCAGCTTATGCAACCCCCTTTTGAGCCCTTGTCTTCAGCAGAGCTTAAGTACTTGACTTGGAAAACTGTGTTTTTGGTAGCCATCACTTCTGCCAGGCGCATAAGTGAATTACAAGCATTGTCAGTGGAGCCTGATTTTATCTCCTTTCATAGAGATAAGGTGGTCCTCAGGACTAACAGGAAGTTCTTGCCTAAGGTGGTTTCAGACTTCCACCTTAATCAATCTATGTCTCTTCCTGTGTACTTCACTGACCATTCCTCCTCTGGTGAGAGGAGACTGTACAGTTTAGATGTCAAAAGAGCCCTTAGTTACTACATAGATCGTACCAAGGGTCACAGGTTTGACTCCTTCCAACTGTTCCTCACTTATGGTGAGGTTGGTAAAGGGAAACCTGCCACTAAAAGATCCATTGCCAGGTGGATTGTCTCTTGTATCCAATTTTGCTATGGAAAAACTGGGTAAGGTTCCTCCTTCAGGCCTGAGGGCTCACTCTACCAGAGGTACAGCTGCGTCTCTGGCTGCTGCCAGGGACATCCCTATCCTAGAGATACGACAAGCAGCTACCTGGAAAACAGTTCACACTTTTACCAAGCATTACTCCCTGGACATCCAGGCTCGGAGTGATGCTCGGTTTGGCACAGCTGTGCTTCAGAGCCTATTTCCTAAGTAGGTTCTGTCCCTCCTCCATGGAGGTACTCTATGTAGTCTGCATATGTCATAATATAGCAAGACTTCATGTTGTTTGAAGAAAAAATTACTCACCTTAGTAATGTTGTTTCTTCTAATGGAGTCTTGCTATATTATGACCTCCCCCCCTGCCTGCCCCTCCCAGAACCTCTGCTTTTGGGATGTGGGTGGACAGTGCAGTGTTGGCACTTAGTAGATGCCCACCTTGTTTTTCACCCCTCCTTTTTGGGGTGTTTGGGTGTTGTGTTTTTCATTTTTTCGATCCCCTGACTTGAGTCTTTGTTTTGGGACCACAAAATGTGTTCTTATATTTAGTAGCCAGTTGGCTAGTGTAGGTTTTCGGCTTCCACACAGAACCTTAGTGAGTTTTGCTCGTAAAGATCTGACAGTTTGAGTTTGAAGAACAACAGGCAGAGTTTTCAACCGCGCTCATGCTCAAAGTTCCATGCCTGGCATGGAAAGTTAAGTCTTTCACCTCCGGAGCAGTTCGAAGGTTGGGACTCACTGCATATGTCATAATATAGCAAGACTCCATTAGAAGAAACAACATTACTAAGGTGAGTAATTTTTTCTTCTTGTTCATCACAGAAACATAGAAACATAGAAATTGTCAGCAGATAATGACCACTAGACTCATCCAGTCTGCCTATAGGCCCTATACATTGTATGTGGCCAGCCACTGACCCTATGTGATCAATGGCTTTTTATCACTCCCTCCTCTCTCAAGGTTCCCTTGTGCCTGTCCCAGGCATGCTTAAACCCCTCCACTGTGCTTGCTCCCACTACCTCCTGTGGCAGACTATTCCAAGCATCAACCACCATTTCTGTGTAAGCAATAATACCCAACAGGGTGGGCGGTATTGGGCAATACCAGACCACCCAGGGGTGTAATGAGGCCCGACGGCACAGGCGGAGGGCCTTATAGCCTCTGGAAGGTCCGGTATTGCCCATACCGCCCACCCTGGAGGGTATTATTGCGCTTAGAAAATGGGCACTGAGAAAAGAAATTTGTTTAATAAAAAAATTTTATTAGAAAATTAGTTTTAAATTAGTTTTGTAATAAAATAGTTCCTCCACCTATATTACAGTGTACCTCCCCCAACACATACACACACACACACACACACACACATATACCTTGTGCTCTTTTTTTTTTACTCCTTGGTGACGGAGTTTCATTTATTTATTTAGTAACAAACTCGTTTGTCTTTCCTTGCTCCCCCCAAAAAGTCATGCAGTGTTAGGGCGGGAGAGGCTGCAGGAGAACGATCGTGCTATCTGGAGCTGCTTAGAGGGACAGACGGTCTGAAGGTGAACAGAGAGAGCTGACAAAAAAAAGTTGTAAGTCTGTAAGAACAGGCAGATTACTGTGCATTTTTATTTTGTTATCCGGCTCCTCTGAGCGCCCTTACTTAATTGGCAGTGCTATCATTTCACATTTTAAATTACGTCGGGAGACGAAAGCTGCTGACATGTAGCGGGAAGAGCGCTAATGTCCTGAGAGTGACAAGGAAGTGGAACATTGGGAGCTCTCCCGTTATCATGTAATCAAGTGCGAGTTTCTGTTTTAAAACAGAAACACTGATGGGGACAAGTTTTGGGAAAAGATGAGAGGGTGGTCAGTCGTAGGATTTTCCCAAGTCTAGCTGTAGCAGGACGCTGACGAGTTCACAGAATACCACAGCTCGTGGGGTATGAGGTAGTGAGGTGCAATTTTCTACTTA
Organism: Neoceratodus forsteri; assembly: GCA_016271365.2. Taxonomy (NCBI): domain Eukaryota; kingdom Metazoa; phylum Chordata; order Ceratodontiformes; family Ceratodontidae; genus Neoceratodus; species Neoceratodus forsteri. The sequence continues at coordinate 142,242,330 of JADMNL010000027.1, forward strand.
AATTGGCTGACGGCTGAATAGTGTGGGAGACAGCTGAGAGGGTGGTCGGTCGTAGGATTTTCTCAAGTTTAGCCATAGCGGGACGCTGACGAGTTCACAGAATACTGCAGCTCGTGGGGTATGAGGTACTGAGGTGCAATTTTCTACTTAAATCGGCTGACGGTTGAATAATGTGGGAGACAGCTGAGAGGGCGGGCGGCCGTAGGATGATTGTGGCTGACATGAGGGATTTTGCTAAGTGATGAGAAAAAAGATGGCGGCACTTTGAATTTGTGTGCTCAGTGCCTCAGCCAATGGAAAAGCAGGCTGGGCACTAGGATACTTGTCTGGGTATGAGGCAGGTATGTGCTGGGGCTTTTTATTTGGTGGGCATCTATTGCCTGATAGATGCCCACCTAAATAAGTGTCTCAGCCAATCAGAAGAGAGAATTGTCTTTGCCCATTTTCTAAGTAGAAACATTTCCTCACATTGTATCTTAATCTACCCACCTCCAATTTCATGTTGTGCCCCCTTGTTCTAGTACCTTTTCTATACTGGAAAAGGTTCCCCACCTGCACCTTGTTTATGCCCTTGAGGTACTTGAAAATTTCAATCATGTCCCCCTGTCCTCTCCTCTTCTCCAGTGAGTACGTATTGAAGTCCCTTAGTCTCTCCTCATATGTTGTGTGGTAAGCCCCGCACCATCTTTGTTGCTCTTCTCTGGATAGTCTCCACCTTGTTTATGTCCTTATGCAGGTGTGGTCTCCAGAATTGCACAAAGTACCCCAGGTGATGCCTTACCAATGTTTTATGTATTGGCATCACCACCTCCCACCTCCTGCTAGTGATACCCCACCTATGCACCCCAGCATGCCGCTGGCCCGCCCCGCCACCTTTGCACATTGCTTTGATACCTGAAGGCCATCAGAGATAATAACCCCTAGGTCCCTTCCCTCCTTGATCACAGTCATCTCCCCTCCGACCTGTAGCTCTCCCTGGGGTTCCATCTCCCCAGGTGCATTATTTTGCACTTTTTTGCATTGAACCTTCGTTGCCACATATCTGACCATCTTTCAAGCTTCTCCAGGTCCCTCTTTTTTTTTTTTTTGAAATTTAAGTTTATTGATTTTACACATAAAACAACCATGAGATACAGAAGTATACAACTCGCAGAGAATACGTGGTATAACAAAGGAAAAAAAGAAAAAAAACAAAATTCCCCCCCAAACACAAACAAAAACGATAACACAAAAACCTCCCTCCCCCAACTCCCACCTCCCCCACCAAACCCTCTCCAAGAACCCCCCCCAACCCTCCCACCCAACCGCCATCCGCCTCTCCACCCCGAACCCACCCCTACGCCCTCCCACCAACCCAGTCAGTGTGCCAGGCAACTAGCATCTCCAAACTGGATATTTAACATAATAACCGTACAGGGAGTAATCCACTCCCCGAATTATTAGGTACAAAACCACCATATATAACAAAACGGAGTACCATTACGGGCATAGGATGAAAGGCCAAGAACTCATTGGTGCAAATATAATGCTTGTAGCTTGCCCCATATTTTCCGAAACAGATCCATGCGGCATCGCACACTGGCCACTAAATTTTCAGAACTGAGATAGGCAGAGAGCTCAGATAACCATTCGGCATAGGACAGTACTAATTGATCAGTCCAATGCCTAAGAACCAGTCTCTTAACCGCAACGGAAACCAAAGCAATATGGTATCTATGCTCCACACTGTCTATACTGGCACAATCACCCAGAATACAAATCTCAGGGGTAAGACAATCTGAGAGACCTAGTAGAGGATCTAAATTATCCCGGATAGAAGACCATAAGGGGCAACTTTACTACAGTACCAAAAATATGTAGGAATCCCCTCCCTGCCTACACCTGGAGCAGAGAGGAGGAAGCCTCTTAAGTTTGAAAAGCTTTTTGGGGTATAATACATGTCATTCACTTATATAATATTGAGTAAGCCTGAGTCTGTCCTTGAGTGGTATTTGTGGAGATCCTTCCAGATCACGAGACCAATCCAGAACAGACTCAGGCAACAATGAGGACCAAGTACTAGAGCCCCTCACAGGTTCCGGAAATTTATAGTTCAACAGGAAGGAGTATATTAATGAGATAGAATGCGGCTTGGAAGCAAGGGTTACAATTTGAGAAAGGAAGGGGCGGATCTTCGGCTCATTAAAAAGGGCACCAAATTTCCCAACCACGAGGTGTCTCAACTGGTAGACTTTGAAAATCATGACATTAGGGATAGCATACCTATTGAGTATGTCCACTGATGAAAGAAGGGATCCTTGATCGTAAAGATGCTCTAGGTTAGCATCCTCCAGGTCCCTCTTAATTTTCTGCACCCCTTCTGGAGTATCCACCCTGTTGCAGATTTTGGTGTCATCTGCAAACAAGGAGACCTTTCCTTCCAACCCCTCTGCAATGTCACTAATAAAGACATTGAACAGGATTGATCCCGGTACTGATCCCTGCAGTACCCCACTGATCACTCCCTCTTCCCAGATTGTACTCTGTTTCCCACCACCCTCTGTCTCCTGTCTGTTATCCAGTTCCTAACCCAGTTCACCACCTTGTCTCCCATGCACAGACTACCCATCATGTTAACCAGCCTCCTATGTGGGACGATGTCAAAGGCTTTGCTGAAATCTATGTAGGCGATTTTTACTTTCCATCCCTGATTTACTTTCCTAGTCACCCAATTAAAAAAGCTATCAGATTCATTTGACATGACCTTCCTGCTGTGAATCCGTGTTGCCTCAGATCTTGGGCACCCCTTGATTCCAGGTGTACCACTATCCTTTTTTTCAGCAGTGACTCCATGATCTTTCCCACCACTGAGGTGAGGCTGACTGGCCTGTAGTTCCCCACTTCTTCCCTACTGCCGCTTTTGTGCAGTGGGACTACATGTGCCCTCCTCCAGTCCTCTGGAACCATGCCTATGTTGAGTGGCTCCATGAACAGGGCCACCAGAGGCGCTGCAAGTTCCCTTTGCAGCTCTATTAATATCCTCAGATAGATGCCGTCTCTCTCCCAATGTGTGTAGCAATGATTTACACTATTTTCTTTGAAGAGTTGATTTATGTTAACCCTTTCATGACCTATCTAATTAGTGGCATTGGAACCCTCATGGTTTTATATTTGTAGGCATGGTAAATGCTAGGCAGCTAATGTTTTGGGGGTTTTCAGAGATTGCAAGGGGCATCATAGGGGATTACAAAGAAATCATAGGGGTGTCAACTGCAGTGTTCCCAGACTGAACAAAGCATTTCCCTGTAGGCCACCCTCCTTTTTCCTGTATTTTCCATGTAAAACTGGGACAAAACTCCTGTACATTTTCCTGTATGCACAAATCAATACATGTATGCAACTGACTTCATCATGCCTGTCAGTAGAATCACTAGAACAACTGTTAATGCTGTTTTATGTGTTCTTATTTATTTAAAATGGTAAAACTCACCTGCAACATATCACAGAGGCTCTGGAAAAATGTTGGAATCTCTCAAGCTTTGCTCTCAAGATTCACATGTCCCCAGAACTTCTTGATGGTATTATAGCCCTGTTACAATGTACTGACACAGGATAGCCTGGCTGAGATACAGTATCTCATATTCAGTGAGGTCATACTTTTATCCATTTTGGCAATGTACTGACAGAGGATAGCTTTGCTGAGCTGCAGTATCTCATTTTCAGGGGGGTCCTAAGTTTACCCATGTTTACTATGTACTGATACAGGTTAGCCTAGCTGAAATGAAGTATCTCATTTTCAGTGGGGTCTTACTTTTACCCATGTTTACGCCTGTGTGCAATGTACTGACACAGGATAGCTTTGCTGAGATACTGATGGCTGTCATGTGTAACATGGTGGTACTGACTTAAACTGCGCATATGCGAGTATCACGCATACATAGTCATGTCAGTGCTGCCATGTTACTCACGGCTGACTCGGGGACAAACTGCACATGCGAAAATATCATGCATGCGCAGTTCTGTAATCACTACAGTAGCAGTTATATCTGACTCTGGTGCAGTGAGAGCACTGCATATTCTTTTCACTGCTCTTGCCACTCCTAAAAGCTCTCCACAGCCGTATTGGCTCTGACCAGAGTTTTTTGATTAAGGCTAAAGAGATCTGCTAATGCTTTCTTAAGGCTATTTGTTAGGTGAATTGCAGGACTAATGACAGAATAGGAAGTGGTAAATTCTCCAGGTCTTAGTAAGCAAAGAATGCTAAGGTCATGGTTACTTGTAGACTAAGATCAGTGAATGATCTGAAAACACCATCTTTTAAGATATCCATCAGTCAGGAACACAGATTGCAGTCTATGGGCTTCCTTGTAGGAAGTTCTTAAGAAGTAGATTTTCTCAAACTTTGAAGAAAAGTTAGGATTAAGAGGGAGGAAGGAAGGAAGGGGGATGGGCGGATAGCAGTGAGGAACAGGCAGAATCATTGAAAGAGTACTTTAGCTCGGTGTTCACTAGAGAGAAGGATGGATATACGCCACATGGTAAAATAGGGGTACAGAAGGGTCGGGGTGGGTGAAAAAGCTAGAACAATCCAGAAGGATGAGGTTTTAAAGGGCCTTAGGGCCCTTAGGTTAGACAACATAGAAACATAGAATTTGAAGGCAGATAAGGACCGCTTGACCCAACTAGTCTGCCCATTTCCCTACCTATTATAAAAACTCCAGATCCTATATGATCTGTAGCTTACCTTCTCCTTCCCACCCCTAGGGTTGTCTTCTGTCTGTCCCATGCATCCTTGAATTCACCTATGGTTTTTGCTTCTCTGACCTCCTCAGGGAGGCTGTTCTGTGCGCCCACCACCCTTTCCATGTAAAACTACTTCCTCACATTACATAGAAACATAGAAACATAGACTTTGATGGCAGACAAGGACCACTTGGCCCACCCAGTCTGCCCATTTCCCTACCTACTGGATAAGCTGCAGATTCTAGTTAACCAACAGCCTACTTCCTGCCACCCCCCACTACAATTGCCTTGTGTCTGTCCCATGCATGTTTGAATTCCCCCACTGTTTTAGCCCCAACAACCTCCCCAGGAAGGCAGTTCCATACATCCACCACTCTCTCTGAAAAAAATTCCTCACATTACCCTGAGCCATCCCCTTTATCTTTAAATTGTGTCCCCTTGTTCTTACACATCTCTTTTTCTGAAAGATGCTACCCTCCTGGACTTTGTTGATTCCCTTGAGGTACTTGAACGTTTCTATCATGTCCCCCCGTCCCTCCTTTCATCAAGGGTATACATATTAAGCTCTCTCAGTCTCTCTTCATATGGTTTCTGATGCAGACCCTGCACCATTTTAGTTGCCCTCCTCTGGACTGCTTCCATCCTGTCTATGTCCTTGCGTAGATGAGGTCTCCAAAACTGCACACAGTACTCCAGATGGGGTCTCACCAACTGTCTGTACAGAGGGATAACCACTTCCCTTTTTCTGCTTGTGATGCCCCTTCCTATGCATCCCAGTATCCCCCTGGCTCTCCTTACTGACTTCTCACATTGCTCTTAGTTGCCCCTGAGTCTTCCCCCCTCCAGTCTCATGTTGTGACCTCTTGTTCTTGCACATCTCCTTTTTTGAAAGATGCTGCCCTCCTGAACTTTGTTAATCCCCATGAGGCATATACATATTGAGTGCCCTCAGTCTCTCCTCATATGGTTTCTGGTGCAGTTCCTGCACTATTTTCATTGCCTTCCTCTAGACTGCCTCTACCCTGTCTATGTCCTTATGGAGATGAGGTCTCCAGAACTGCACACAGTACTCCAGATGAGGTCTCACCAAGTGTCTGTACAGTGCCATCACCACCTCCTGTTTTCTACTGGTGATACCTCTTCCTATGCAGCCCAACATCTCATTGGCTTTCCTCACTGCCTTCTCACATTGTTTGACTACCTTCAGGTCGTCTGTTATAACCACCCCAGGTCCCTTTCCAGTTTAGTTGTTGCTAGTACCTCACACCCATCGTGTATTCCTCCCCTGGGTTTTTGTTCTCCAAGTGCATGATTTTGTGTTTCTTTGCATTGAATCTAAGCTGTCACACTTTTGACTACTCCTCTAACTTGACTAAGTCTCTTCTCATTTCCTCCATGCCCCCAGGAGGGTTAACCCTATTGCAGATCTTAGAGTCATCTGCAAAGAGGCATACCTTTCTTTCTAGTCCCTCTGCAATGTTGCTTAAAGAGACATTAAAGAGGACCAGCTCCAGCACTGAACACTGGTCACCCCCTCTCTTCAGACTGAACTCCGCTTACCACCATCCTCTGTGTCCTATTGCTTAGCCAATTCCTGATCCAGTTTACCACCTTGGGACCCACTCCCAGACTGCCCAACTTGTTTACTAACCTCTTGTGTGGGACTGTGTTGAATGCCTTGCTAAAGTCTAGGTAGGCCATGTCCAACACCCCTCCCTGATCTACTACCCTTGTCACCCAGCCAAATAAATCTATCAGATTTGTTAGACAAGACCTTCCTGCTGTGAAGCCATGTTGTCTGGGGTCTTGTGCCCCACTGGCCTCTAGATATTCTACAATCCTTTCCTTCAACACCAATTCCATCATCTTCCCTACCACTGAGGTCAAACTGACCATTTATAGTTTCCTGCTTCTACCTTGCTCCCACTTTTGTGAAGGGGTATCATGTTTTCCCTCCTCCAGTCCTCTGGTACCACTCCCTCCTCCAGTGATTTGTTGAATAGGGCTGGCAGTGCTGTCACTAGCACCTCTCTGAGTTCATTTAGAATTCTGGGATGTATCTTATCTGGTCCCATTGCCTTGTCTACTTTAAGTTTTAAGATTTCTTTTTGCAGATCTTAGAGTCATCTGCAAAGAGGCATACCTTTCCTTCTAGTCCCGCTGCAATGTTGTTTAAAGAGACATTAAAGAGGATCAGCCCCAGCACTGAACACTGGTCCCCCTTCTCTTCAGATTGAACTCCACTTACCACCACCCTCTGTGTCCTATTGCTTAGCCAATTTCTGATCCAGTTTACCACCTTGGGACCCACTCCCAGACTACCCAACTTGTTTACTAACCTCTTGTGTGGGACTGTGTCAAATGCCTTGCTAAAGTCTAGGTAGGCCATGTCCACCACCCCTCCCCGATCTACTACTCTTGTCACCCAGGCAAAGAAATCTATCAGATTTGTTAGACAAGACCTTCCTGTTGTGAATCAATGTTGTCTGGGGTCTTGTGCCCCACTGGCCTCTAGATATTCTACAATCCTTTCCTTCAACACCAATTCCATCATCTTCCCTACCACTGAGGTCAAACTGACCAGTTTATAGTTTCCTGCTTCTACCTTGCTCCCACTTCTGTGAAGGGGTATCATGTTTTCCCTCCTCCAGTCCTCTGGTACTACTCCCTCCTCCAGTGATTTGTTGAATAGGGCTGGCAGTGCTGTCACTAGCACCTCTCTGAGTTCTTTTAGTATTCTGGGATGTATCTCATCTGGCCCCATTGCCTTGTCTACTTTAAGTTTTAAGATTTCTTTTAACAATCTCTCCCATGAATGGATTGGTGTCCACCCCTTTTCCCTGTGTGTTTCTACTGCCTAATTTAGGTCCCCCCCTTCCTTTCATAAATATTTAGCAGAAGTATTCATTCAGGATCTCAGTTTTTTCTAAGTCCTCCTCTGCCAACTCCCCTCCCCATTTATTTAGCCTCACTACCCTCCTCTGGTCTTTTTTCTTTCCCTAATGTACCTGAAAAAGGTTTTGTCCCCCTCCTTTACTGTCTGGGCTATCCTTTCCTCTGTTTGTACCTTTTCACTTCTGACTGCCTTCCCTGCCTCCTTCTGCTTTGTCTGATACAGTTCTCTGTCTTTCTCATTCTGTGTTTCTTTGTACTTTTTGAATGCCTGCTGTTTCTCTCTAACCTTCCCTACCACGTCTTTAGAAAATCATGTGACAGAAATGGGAAGGAAGCAGTTAATGGTGGATTCTGTATATGGCTTGTTTTTTTAGCAGTCTGGAAAAGAAAATCACAAGCTGAAATTCCTCAAGCTGGGATTCTCACTGTCTTCCCTAGCTGCTAGATAAGACCTGGGTTATAAATCTCGAGTGGACCTGTCCACACACAGACTCAGTTTAAAGGGATTGATTCTTTCAAATATAAACTTAATGTTAAAAGAAAATATAATTGGATACTGACAGGTGTTCAGTCTGATTGGGACAATTAAATATATACATGGTAGATGGTTTGTGCATTCAAAGGGGGAATAGGAATCACCTATTCTCAAGAGAGTATATAAGATGCTGAAAGACAGTGAGGGGGTTAGTTACTTTTGAAGCTGGAGGGAGAAACATAAGCTTGGAGCCTACCCTTCTAGCTATGTCCGTGGGAGTTGACAGTTAGCATAGGGTCCAGTGTTCTCTTGAAAAGTAGTATCCATTTTCTTTCATCATCTGTTATTTAAAAACATTTGTTTACTTTTCCTGTATCAGTGTTATTCTCTTGTGTTATAAACAGATACCCTGTAATGCTCTGTTCACTTTCTGTTAAGTAAAAAGCTATTTATTTACTCAACCGTTGTGACTGTGATGTCATTTTTCTAAGGTAATATATGGTTTCCACTGGCTGAGGTAAACTCTGTTTAGCATCCGCCACCCGAGAGAGACACACTACCAGACTCTAATTTGTGCAATTGCATGTTTAAATACCCAAGTTGGTAAACTTAAAGGTTGGCACAGGACAACTCCAGTTGGTGGCAATGAATACCTGAGGACAGACACCTCTCTAAAAGCTATTCTAGCCCAGAGAGAGAGGCAGGTTGTCACAAATCATAATGTTTTTTTCTTTCTTTTTGCTTTATTAACTTGCTTCACACAAAGGCTTGTTGCCTCTGCCATGGATTTCTTGAGGTTCTCCCACTGCTCTTCTATCCCACCTTCTCCCTTTGCCAATGCTTTTTTTTAGACATTCTCCCATTTTTGCAAATTCTGCCCTTTTGAAGTTTAGGACCCTTGCTTTTGTGTGGCTTGTTTCTTCTACTGTGTTTACCTTGAACTGTACTGTATGGTGATCACTGGGCCCTAGATGACTGCCCACCAATACAAATATTGTTCTGTCTCCATTTGTGAGAACCAGGTCCAATTTCCCCCACTCACAGGTGGGTTCCACCACTAGCTGTCTGAGGCAAGCCCCATGCAGGGCATCCTGGATGAGTTTGCTCCTGGATGTGGCTGCACCATAGGTGTCACAGTTGACATCTGGCATATTTAGGTCCCCTACCAGCACCACTTCCCCTTTGTCAGCCATTTTAAGGAAGTTTTCTACCATTTCCCTATCCTTTCCCTGTACTGGGGATCTGTAGATAACCCCTGTATGGATAGTGGTGCCATTTCCTGTCTCCAGGGTGACCCACAGTGCCTCTTCTCCTCCCTGTTTTCCCATTATCTCAGTTGTTTTGATCCCCTCTCTGATGTATATAGCTACCCTCCTCCCTTTTTGCCCTCCCTGTCTTTTCTGTAGACTGTGTACCCAGATATGTTACAATCCCAGTCACGGCTTTCCTGTGTACCATGATTCCATGACTGCCAGAATATTCAGGTCTCCCTCAGTCATCAAGGCCATTAAGTCAGAGATCTTGTTACCCAGGCTACAGCATTTGTACAGATGGTCCTCCATGTTTTGATGGTTTCACCTCTATTGGTTCCAGTCTTATCCCTGCCCCCTGTGCGTTCCCTGGCTTTACCCCCTGTGTCATTCCTGTGTGTTTTCTCATCCTTGGGATCCTTTTTTCTGTCTACCTTAAACTGTGTGTGGGAAGGGGGCAGTTTGGTTTTCCTTGCTTATTTCTACCTCCCCCCTTGGCTAGTTTAAATGTTTGCGAATGAAACATTCCTCCGGTCTGGTGTCTGTGTGAAAACAATCATTTAAAATGCACAAATACACATAAGCAAAACCACTGTATAGGCAAATGATCTCTGTATGAGCAAACTAAACAAACAACACTAGACCCAAAAGCAGTCTGCTGTTTCCCATCCCCAGTGATTTACCTCTCCCTTGCAAAGAACTCCTAGTAAACTATCCTGTACACAAACCAGACCTTGTTTCAAGCCACATTCCAGCTGCCAACCACCGTGTTTCTATCTCCCAGTCTGCAGTTTTCCCGCTGCGCCACTCAGCTACCATGTCCCCTTGAGCTACATGCTGAGCCCTACAAGAAAAAACTACAAGTGTAACCCCCAAGGGATGCTATCCTAAGGGCTACTACCCCACCTGCTCAGCTAATAACAGGTTGAGGGGCCTGGATCCAATGGCGGGTGCCTCCACCCAGAGGTCGGGGTTGGAACAGCCAAATATGACCTGGTCACAGTCCTCTGGATCACTGCAACCCCCTTTCTTTCCACTAGTGGCTCACCAGCAATTCCCACACTATCGCTTGGACTCACCCTTACCCCAAGGTTGGGATGGCCAACCTGGTGCTGAGGACCCCCTCTAAAATAAGGTGCAGTTATACAATAATCCATGCACAAAGGGTATCACAAACATGCAGTTCAAACAGTGTACCTTGCAACAACAAATCTGGTTTATTAAGGGGAAGGTAACAAGGACGGGGGAGATCAGGTTGATTAGCTTACCACTCTAATATATATCTATCTAGGGCACTGTGCACAGGCCAAACCTAAAAATCACTGTCTCTGGGTACCCAGGCAATAGAAGGCTAGCCTCTCAGTGCAGCTGGTTGGGGCCCTGATGCAGAAAACAAGCATTTGATTCCTAAGAGGATTAAGTAGAGCCAGCAGGCTCAGTTCGTGTAGCCAGTAAAGCAGCCAGACAAATCTTGCCCTCACTATGCACATCTGACAGGGAGCTACCCTGATTTAGTACTCATGACTCCAGCAGAAAGATTGCTCTTGCACCACTCGGAGAACCGAGCCTGGAATTCAACACTTCTCCATACATTTGTATGAAGAGCAGAGGGGTGCCATACCAGGCAGCTACTGTATACTCCCGATCGCTTTCACTGCACCACCGAGCCAAATGATGCAGCTTCACTTGTCCTGACAGATCGAGCATGATTGAAGCAGATTCTCCAGTCCTCTACAGGGTGAGCCTGGTAGGTAGCTGTAAACGTACAGCCTCCTCCGCCTGCATTCCTCCATGGATCTTGTCCACTGCTTCTGGCAATGCTAACGCCCGACTTCTTGGCCTGCCACACGCGCTTCCCATGCAAAGACTTCCACAGCGCAGGAACCAGAGCTCCTTCTACCTTCACAATCACCGACGACTCTGACCCTGGGCAGTTTGGGCAGAGAATCCAATTCGGGTGCCACCTGATCCCATTGGTGGGATTCAGATGCCAGTTACTCACTACTGCCCTCATTGGTGCAAAAAAGGCACTATAGTCAAGACTTCACTTCCCAGAATTACTAGCTGTGTCCCCATTGGTCATCTGGTTCCATTACATAGATACATAGATACATAGACAGTGTCGGCAGATAAGGGCCTATGACCCACCCAGTCTGCCCATTTGAGCTTGTAAGTTCAGTTTGTTTTCCTAGAAGTCTGTTTCCCCTTACCCCTGACCTCTAGAATTCCTTTATGTCTATCCCATGCATTCTTAAATCCCGTGATTGTTTCAGCCCCCACCACTTCCTCTGGCAGGGTGTTCCACTTGTCCACCACCCGTTCTGTGAAGAAATTCTTTCTCATGTTTCCTCTGAATCGTCCTCCCTCCAACTTCATCCCATGCCCTCTAGTCCTGGAACATCTTTTCACTTAAAAATAGTGTTTTCCTGCACTCTGTTTCTCCCTGTAAGATACTTGTATGTCTCTATCATATCCCTCTCTCCCTCCTCTCCTCCAGGGAGTACATGTTCAGTTCCTTCAACCTGTCTTCATAGGACTTGTGATGCAATCCATGCACCATCTTTGTTGCCCTCTTCTGAACCTTCTCTACCCTGTCTATGTCCTTACGTAGGTATGGTCTCCAGAACTGTACACTGTACTCCAGGTGGGGCCTCACTAGTGTCTTGTATAGCGGAATTATGACCTCCCTTTTCCTGCTGATGATGAGAGTTTAAGAGTCCTGATTCTGGTTGGTCACTATGTACTCCATTTTAGATGACCCCCTGCTCCTATTGGACCCCTCAGACAGTTCTGGTCCAAAATGGAGGGGCACAGCACACAGAGTCCCAGCTGCAGCAAAGGCAGGTTAAACAACTGCATTTTCACTATTACTCTAAATGATTTCAGCTAAATAGTTACATATTTCGAGTGGGCTCCCCTTGCACTTTCAGCAACAGGGAAGAGGGGCAATTACATTACAGCTTGAGCAGGACTCGAGCAAGGAAACACACAGTCCCCCTCATGAGCACTAATTATGTCTGCAAGCAGGAGGCTCTACAAGCACTCACAGAGCCATTCAAACGGCTTAAGCGCCTAACGCCAACCACTAGGGGGAACACTTAGGCAGTTCCTAGATGGCTTTTAGGAACCCCCCATAGGTAGGGGGATTACACCAGGAAGCAAGAACCAGTTAAAGGTCTGCAGTCTCCCACAAGCCTCCAACTGGCTCTGGGTAGGATAATACCCTCCTGGATTGGACCGGATTTGTTTATTGTTCTAGGAATTAATACCTTTGAGCCAAGGCTCTTTTACAAAGGTTCCACATCATTAAGTACAAAAACATAGTAGACAGTGATACACACAATCAGTAAGCCATTTAACAAGTTCACAACTTAAACAGTAGCATATATGTACGGAAAGAAAAGAAAAAAAAAAAGAAAAGGAAGCCCAGAGGCAGTGTAGAGGGCAAGGAATAAGGATTTGGTAAGCATGAGGGGGAAGAGAGGGAGAAATATGAAATTAGAAGCAGACAGAACCAGGTTTGTGATACTCAGTTTGTCTTTGTCAATAAAGAGACCATGGTGGATGGGTGAGACAAAAAGTAAGTGCACTAAGAGGGAATGAGACTTTAGTCAAAGCAGTCACAGGAGCTGGAGGCTGTGAGGTGAGCATATAGTATGGATTTGAAAGCTCCCAGAGTCGTGGAGGATAGAGAAGGCAGGTTAAGGGCATTGTACCAGGAAGGGGCATGGTAGGCAAAAGATATTTGTCCCTGGGCCGTCCGGCATCTAGGGACAAGGAAAGGTTGGAGGTCCGAACTTCTGGCATGTACCCGAGAGTTCTGAGGGAATCAGCAGTGGTCCTGGCTAGCCCAATGGTGGACCTGTTTAACACCTCACTGGTGACAGAGTGCATGCTTCAGGATCAGAAAGAGGCTCATGTGGTGCCTCTCCACAGCAGTGGAGCCAGGAATGAATTGGGTAATTATAGACCAGTCAGCCTTACATCCATGGTGGACAAATTGATGGAGATCATACTAAAGGAAAGGCTAGTGAACTTTATGGAGGTAAATGGTCTCCAGGATGATAGACAGTATGGGTTTGTCTTGGGGAGATCCTGCCAGAATACCTGATAGACTTTTTGATTGGGTCACAGGGTTCTTGGACAGGAGCCCGGTGGTGGATGTCCTGTATCTGGACTTCAGCAAAACCTTCGACACCGTGCCAGATGGGAGGCTGCTCAGCAAACTGAGAAGCTTGGGAGTAGGGGAAAAGCTGGTGGGTTGAGTCAAGAGCTGGCTTCAGGGCAGAAATCAGAGGGTGATGGTGCGGGGGAGACTATTGAAGCCTAGCCATGTGATTAGTGGGATCCCACAGGGCTCAGTACTCAGACCAGTGTTGTTTAACATCTTTATTGGAGACACAGCAGATAATATAAAAAGTAAAATCTGCCTATTCAAAAACAACACTAAGCTCTGTGGGAGAGTGAACATAGAAGACAGGCAACAGGAACTCAAGAAGGACCTGACTAGGCTTAAGAAATTATTGGATATCTGGTAGTTGGGGTTCAATGCCAGGAAGTACAAGTTCATGCATCTGGGAGCTAAGAACCCAGGGTCCAGGTACTGGATGGAGTGTACAGGTGTCCAGTTTGGAGGAGAAAAAAGATCTAGGGATAATCTTCAAGAGGGACCTGAAGCACTCTGCGTAGTGCTATAAAACAGCAGCCAAAGCAAACAAAATGTTGGGATGCATCACCAGAGGAATTACCTCTGGGAAAGAAGAGGTCATCTTGCCTTTGTACAGATCATTGGTGAGACCACACTTGGAGTACTGTGTGCAGTTCTGGTGCTCTCATCTGAAAAAAAGACATCCAATTACTGGAGGGATTTAACGAAAGGTGACCAAGATGATCCAGAGCCTAGGGGACAAACCCTATGAAGAGAGGCTGCAGGAGCTCACTATGTATTCCCTGGAGGGCAGAAGAGATGGGTGACATGTCTGAAACCTTCAGGTACCTTAAAGGTATGAACAAGGTTAGAACAGAGAGCATTCTCAAACTGATGCAGAAGGGATCCACTAGGGGGGATAGTCTGAAATTAACGGGGGGTAGATTCAAATGGGAGATGAGGAAGCACTTTTTCACAGAAAGAGTGGTGTCCAAATGGAATGAACTGCTGGAGGAGGTGGTTTCACTGAAAACAGTGGGCAGCCTGGGAATGGAGGAAGGGGTGGAATATGCACAAAGGTTTGCAGGGTGCTGTGAGGAGACAGGCTGAGTTGGACAGATGCTGCAGGAGAGGGATGAGCTGTGCATAAAGTATTGCTGGGAGTGCTCACTCTGAAGATCTGACTTCCTTCACTCATATCAGTGGAGGGAGCACCTGCCAGTACTGTGGTAGTGAGCGAACGGTATGTTCCTGAGATAGACGCTGCTTGCTTTTGCAACTGCTATGCACTGTCCTCCAGCTTCCATGCACTGTCCTCCTTCTAACCTTTTCGTAACCAATAGGAAGTTAATAATGGTTACAGACAGTTGCAAGTAGCAATAGCAAGGCAGACAATTGTTCACTAAAAACAAAAAAAAGGCATACCCCAGTTCCCCAATACCTTTCAATGGAACAGCTGCAAAACACCTCCTGTTTTTGATTGTAGTAGGAACTGGTTTGCTATGCAGACTAGCCCTAATAAAATGACACAGGAGGCAAGGAAACTGGAGACAGCACTGAAGTAAGACCACATGTGAAAAACACTGGGCAAGGGAGGTGTTTGAGTGTGACTTATGTAGGGCAGGGGGCTGTAGTCTGTCAGTCCCCCACTGAACCACAAGTGAAATTCAATTGATATGTTGTTCCTTGATTTATAGAAGGTAAGCCTAGATTGATGGCTGAGCTGAGGGATTTTTGGATTGAAAGAGAGCTATTAATGTGGGGAATAAATCATAGGAATGAAATTTGAATGAATGACCTTCCTTTCCTATTAGAACTCTTCCCTTTTTTCACCCATTTTTTTACCCTGTCCCCCAGCCTGATGATCAAGACTACTATGGTTGCACCCTTCCTCTGGTTGGGTACATAACTGTCTTCACAACCAACTTAAATGTCACTCTTTGGTTGGCCAGCAGGGAGCACTCAGATGTCGATTGTCCCATGCCTTCTACCCCTCCCTGGGAACCAAGTGCTTCATCTCCACAATGTGCTTTGGCTAAGAGCGGAATTACAGCTATAACTTCTTCTCTGGTCTAGGTGTTCATCTTTTTTTCGGGGAGCGCAGAATACAACAGTACCAAACCATATAGGGAGGCAGTTTAGCACAGTGGTTTAATGCTCTGAGCTGCAAACCTGGAGACCTGTGTTTGATTCCAACAGACCCCACTTGCATACTGTGTGACCCTGAGCAAGTCACTTAACTTACTTGTGCTCCCAGGCTGCACCTGTAAACATGCTTCAGCTTAGTGTGTCTGTCCTGGTTAAATAAAATAAAAAAATATATATGTGACCTCCGGGATTCAGGGTGACCTCCCAAGCAGCTAGACAGCAGGATTACAAATGCAGGGCTACAAAGGAAGAGATTAGAGTAAAACAGTTTTCAACACAAATGTATTGCCTGCAAACACTGAGGAGTCTTGCTGGGGTTCATATTTATTCCAAACCTGAACATAAAATTTACCTTTTAGCAGGCAGGTGGGGCCAATCACACAATTTTATGCATTTCAAAGTCTAAAACGAGAATGTCCTTTAACCCCTGTGAGGGGAGGGGTAGTCCATAATATATTTTATGTCAGTTTTAGCATAACATTTTCCATTTCATGGAGTAGCAAGCAACTCAAAAAGTACAGTGGCAGTTTAGCAGTCCTCATTTCTTCTCAGCAACTCCTCACATTTACAGCTGGGGTATTTCAGGTAGCACTTCAACTCTTGTGTTCATTCTGCTGGTGCAGGGTCTCTCTATATGAGAGGAGGCTCAGTGGCTACTTTCATGGGGCCACTCAAAGCAGTTTGTCTGGGCAGAGCACAAGGCTTCATCCAGGAAAGACACACAGGGGATCCAACCCTCAATTAAAGATCAGCTGACTCATCAAGGAAAACTTTAAAAAGCACATTTGAGCAATAATGCATGAGAGGGTGTGGGTTGTGCTGGGATAACCTCACTGTGCCAGGGACACACTGATCAATCAGAGTCCAGGAAATTTTCTTGCCATTGTATATTTTGGTATAATCTAGACTGTATTCAATATATCTTCTACCGATTTCTCCTCCTCTTTATTTATTACAAAGGACATTTGCATGAATATATGATCTTCCTAGAATCAATCTTCACCATTCATTCCCTACATTGGGTCTGTGCCAGAGGCACTAGAACCCTGAGGGAGCAAAAGTTATCACAGCTTAGAGATAGGGGACTGACGTTGGTGACGGTGCCACCCACAAGGCAGACATATGATCCGGCACTCAGGGATGGCCAGTAACCAACGCCAGCCCCTTCCCTACCCCCAGTTCTGTTTTTCCTGCCATCAAGGTAACACTGTGGGACTACTGTTGGCAGTGAATTTCACCTGTGACACTGCTTCAATTCTTCCACTGCTCGACGCTGTATTCGGTTCGGCTTGTTTTCCTACTTTTCGCTGTTTACAGCACCGATTCTCTTTTGCTTTTCTATCCTCCTTTTTCATTTTTCTCAGTCATCATGTCCAACTGCAAGGAGCTTAAGGAAAAGAAGAAGGAGTTCAAGAAAAGGATGGACTAATCCCCTATGCCTTGGTTCTTCTGTGAGGGCCAAATGTCCATCTGGGACAGGCATGGTGAGCGCATGGTCTACCTTGGACCTAGTCACAATATGGTACAATACCTACTTGCCTACTTCTCAGTGGATTACTGCACCCTTGAAGTCTGTATGATTATGTGGGGTTGTGAGCCCCCTGCCTTCAGAGGCAGACGTTGAACATGGGACTCTAAGGTAAGGTCCCTGGGCTGTCCCCCCGAGCCTCTCATCAGCACTATACATACTGAGGGAGATCAGGCCCCTCCTCCTCCTTCTCACTCCACCGAGCCAGGAGTGGGCCTGAGGAAGGGGTCAGGAGGACAGTCAGTTTCCCCTGGGGACTGCCTTTGCACTCCTCCCAGTCCATGGCCCCTTGTGGTATGGCTGTAGCTATACACTGGGCCCACACTGATGGGCTCCTTGGTGTTGCAGCCCTGCGATGCCTTGGCTCCTGGCATTAAGGCTGGTGCCGGTGAGCGGAGTGGTGCCAACCATAAGACTGGGTCCTCTCCTGACACTGCCTGTGGTGCCGGGAGAGGGAAGGTTGCTGAAACGTGGCTTTCCAGGAATCCAGTGGGGGTCTTCTGGATCTCCTCCCCTGAGCCATGTGATGACCTGGGACAGGGCTTTGGGGGAGGCTTTGACCTTCTGGACCCCAGTGATGACACAGACCTTCCTATTAACTTTGGCACTGTCTTCTGATAATGTTTCCCTTGTCTGTGCTGGGTCCAGTGCTGACTCTGGTTCTTCTTCTGGCACCGCCCGCAACATCGGTGAGGAGGACTTGGTGCTGATCTCGGCGCTGGAAAGGGAAGTGGTGCTGTTCCCATTGCCAGTTCCTTTGTAGCTTGGGAGAAGTTCACATGAGGTAGGCACTCTTAGAGCCAGAGTGACAGCTCATTCCTTGCTCAGGGTAGGTGGCAGCTCTGCAAGCAGTCACAGCACTGACTTGGACCCCCTGGTCCTATTGGAACCATATGGTCCTGTTACTGGTGGGGACCAGAGATGCCCCGTGGGACCTTCATAGCTCCACTCTCCCCACCTGGGGACTTTCTCCCCAAGGGCACAGCCTCGACCACTCCTCAGCTGTTGAGCACTCTGTGACAGATGAGATTGCCAAGCCCTCCCCCCAGGTGAGGTCCCTAAGCATTCCTGTAGCACGGGCAGAGGACACAGCCTGGTCCTTCATGACCCTCTTCCCCTTCCTCCTCTGCCATCTCTTCCTCCTCTCCCAGGCATTTAGGGTCCTATGGGGCCCCTGACCTGGGAACAATTCAGGGCATTGGCGAGTGCTTTTCCCATTACCTCTGGTCACTGGCTTGAAACCCTGGTACTGTTGACCCCTGAGTCCAACTTGTCTTCATTTCCCACTTACTCTTCCGAGGAAGAGGACACTTCCCTGCATCTACCCTCTGACGCTGAGTACGCAAGGTACCAGCAGCTCCTGGTGGAGATGATGAGGGAGCTTTGACTTTCCAACTTTGGAAGCCACTACCCTGCTCACTTGATGCTGTCATTCCTTGGAGAATACAGTTGTGACTCAGCAGTCATCCCTCCATGGCCTTGGTCCTTTATGAAGACACCCAGGAATTTCTTCTTTATCAAAAGACTGGGACTGTGGTGCTCTAAAAACCCAAAACAAATCCTTCTCCAACATAGTTTTGAGCAGTCATCACCTCATGAAAGGGATGTCGAGACCAGAATACTTCATCACATTATCATTTTATTCTCACATTTTAATTTTTTTTATCATGACTTTATTTCCACACTGCTGGAGCGTTATCCCTGCATGGGGCATCCAGCCACCGGCCCTGGCTGCCTGGAGAGCTGGGCAGCTCAAACTGCATCCAGGAGGATCTGGGACGGCCATCATGCCATCCTGTTGGTGGGCACCCCCATGCTACTGCCAGTCAGGACGGTCCCAGACCCTCCCAGATGGGACTTCTCCAAGGTCCTCCAGGCAGCAAAGGACATGGTCATCAAGCTACAGAGTCATGTCCAGACCAATTTTCCTTCTGTTTTTACACCCCTAGGGGCACGGACATGCAATGATGTCCATGCACAACATGCCAACATCCACTGCGTGCCCCCCCCACTCACACCAACACTGGTAGTGTCCCCGGGCATCCCCAGGGGCCACTACAGCACGGTGGAAATTCGCCATCCCACCCCAGGACTAGGAGAACAATCTACAGATGCTCGAGCCTATCCTCCCCTGCTGACAACCGATGACCCGGGCTCGTTCCTGAACCCGGGTCGCCGATGTGGCGTCCAGCGCCTCAACCCTCAGCGCCACCGGGCCAGCTTATTCAGACATTTTTAGACAGACCATAGTCCTGTCTAACACGTTTCAGACTCACAAGTCCTATTTCAAAGGCTGAGGACTACTAAAACATACTACACTTAAATACTTTAAGACACTTAGCGTGACTCAGTGACCTCATAGCCACACAGTGCTCCCATTGGTTAAAACATTTTTGAAATTTTTAATTGGTCAATAATAAAAAACAATCACCACATCAAGCCTCATGTAGCATGCACACCAATATACTGAATAAAAAAGATAACTCTTTACACATTAAAGTTAAGAAAATCATTACTGGCTTGTCAAGGAAACAGCAAGGGGGGAACGGGGTATAAAGTGATTAAAAAAATCCATATAAATATTAATATGTCAAAATCTTTACAATTGAAGTGATTAATCTCACTGTACATAAATGAAAACAGATATTTTATACTAAATTACTGATACCCTTCAGGGTAAAGTACATCAGATTACAGGGAATTACATCACTGTTTTTTTAAAAATAGACACACATCAAGCATCACTGTTTTTTTAAAAATAGACACACAACAAGCTACATATTTAACCCATGTTTTTACTGGCTTTCAATGTAAGAATCCAAAAGTTCTCCCTAATCAGCAAAAGATTATTAAAATCCCCACCTTTGGGGTGTCTGCTTACTTTATTAATTGCTGTAAATGAAAACACATGCTGCACATTGTCATTAGCCCCTATTACATTCTTATTTTCCAGCACCCACTCTTATATGTGAGCGCTGCTTTCTGCGGAATTTTATGCTTGTGATTTTGGCAGCTAGCTCCATTCAGCCTTTGCTGTGAGCCAAACTCTTGAGCCAACAGGAGAGAGGAGCCCCACATGTTTGAAAATTGAGAGTGCCATTTGGACTTTGTAGTTGGCATCAATTTGTGAATTTAAAGGAGGAAGATAGCGTTCTCATTATCCAGTATGAGCTTGGTTACCAAAAGAGCTTCCATAGACTTGGGAACCAGCCCAGATACAACATCTCAAAGCACATCTGAGGAAGAGTACTATTTACAAACTGGAAAAATCAGTCATAAAAGAGATTAAACTACATTATAACATAGTGTCACTTCAGAAATATTTAGTGAAGAAATGGTCCCCAGGGGTTTGCGATTAACCAAACTGCCTGCATGTGGGATGGAGAACTTGTACTTTAGAAATAAATGGGAAGAAAATCTGAAAAAATGCTCAAAGGAGCTAGTTAAAATTAAAAATTTGTTTTTTTAGTTTTTGTTGACCAGGAAAGGAGGACTAGATATTTCTGCCTATTTTCAGCCTCTTCCCGGAGGAGGGGGATACAGATGGATGCCAACTGACAATTAACCAGATTAAGTTGTTAGTGGTGTTTTTAGTGAATGGGGGAAATTTGGTCAGGACACCGGGGAAATTCCCCTACTGACCTGTAGGGGGAACCCTTGGCCATTGAAGGACGGCTGAGTCAGTTGCTGAACTTACAAGCACTGAGATGGATGTGCAGCAGGTTGGGGAGCCTATCTCCTCCTTGACTCATGAGCTAGCAGAGACAGAAATGTTTTTGACGCTACTGCCAGTAACACCATGGCTGGAGTAGAAGAATTGTTGAGGAAGGAATCCGATGAAACAGAAGGAAAACATATGGAAATGAACGAGATGGATCAGGCAAAAATCGAGGAGTCAGAAAAACAGAAACAACTTTGAAGCAATTGCTACTTCAGGAAGAAATACTCTATTTGCAGAGGAAAAAGGAATTTGTGGGTCGGTTTCAACCACAGGACACAGAGAACAAGCTGGAGCTTGTCACTGACAAGGTAAAAAAAGTTTCAACTACTTCCATGGCAACAGCTCAAATAAAGATGCAGAGTGAGCCTCATATAGTGTTCTGCGGAGCAGGACAAGACCAAAGCACAGCTTCAATTTTTTCTTTCTCTGCTAACATGGAGAAACAGCTCCTGGACTGCATAAAGAAAAAAGGACATTGAGCAAATTGAGTTGGGCGGACACGCCTGTTTCGGATGCCACACCCTGGTCGGTTGAGGATTCATTGAAAGCAGCAGGCTGGGTTCGTTCACCGGACATGCAGCAATGGATCTCAGGCCTTGCCCCTATTAAAATCCCTGGGGGTGCAATGACAGCAGCCAATACTTCACACGCACTGAGTAAAGCAAGCAGCTCACGAGTTGCACAAACAATTATTAATGACACTGTACAAAACGTTAATCTGCCAGATGAACAGACTGTGGTAGATGGTGGGGAAGTGCACTCCCCTTTATAATTGTTTCCTGAACTAAAACTTATACAGCATCCAGTACTGGCAACAATATCAGGAGAAGGAATAAACGAGTCTGCAGAGGACAATATTGAGGACAGAATTAGTGATTTTTCAGACTTTTCTGATATTCCTAAAAACATTCCTGCTGAAGTTAGGAATAGGCCAGCGGTGGTAGAGGAGGGCCCATTGCAATCTACTACTGCACAGACTCAAAAATCTTAGGCTTCTTTTTTTCGACAAACTATATACCCTGCAAAATGGCATAATGCCATCAGACTTATTTATAAAAGGGGTCTGGACGTCTTTCTAGATAGAGTTTATGTAGGTAAAATGCTGTTAAAAGATAGTATGTATTTTACTGTCACTGAACTGTATGCCTTGATTCATGTTTAAGGGGAGAATGTGTTCGATGTAAGTTTTAAGCTGGGGAGTGGCCTAGATAAATTTTGGGCCAGATACCATCAAGTTAAAAATTACCATTATGGGCCCCCTTTGAAGTGATTCTCCTGTCTCGGCCAACACATAAAACCATAACAGTTCTCTTTAGGAACAAGAGAGTTAGTGTCACTGACCTGCTGTTTTGGCTAAGGCAAAGACGCACTGTCAAAGGCCACCCAGAGGCCATTTTTGATTCAGATGGGATTTAGACAGGGGGGGTGGAGGATTAGAGTAATTCTAAGAACAGAGACGAACGGCTCCAGCACCTGCCAAATTGTTTTTTGTTGGAAGGGATAGAGGTGTCCTTCTATCCGGGCCAGCCTAAAACATGTTATAGGTGTGGGCAAGTGGGTCACATAAGTAGCACGTGTGACCAGTTAAAATGCATTTTATGTTAGAAGTCGGGACACACTAGCAGACAATGCAGGAATATTGTGACATGTAATTTATTTGGGGGAGGACATACATATACAGCGTGTCCAGAAGCAGCACACAGGAAACAGCCCACAGCTGAGAGTGAGGAGCAACAACTTCTAGTTACCACAGCCCAGAGAGAACACAATAAACAAAGGGTCATAGTAAAGCCAACTGAGTTTTTAGCCCCAGAAGAGCAAGTCATAGTTAGCAGTAGAGGGCATACTCCACCTAGTAGGAAGGATTTAGTTTCTGGGAAGGATAAAGGGGGTATTATCTCAGTACTCACTGAGGAGATGGAGGTCAGGGGGCCTAAAATAACATAGAATGCTGAGTCAGCAGGGCAAGAACCAAACCCTGATATCTCCATGCCCCCCCCCAGGATGGAAGAATTTGTGGAAAAAAGGATGAACACAAGAAGAAGACAGTACTGGGCTTGGCCAATGCCCAAAGTCCCCAAAATCACTCTATTCAATACTTCAAACAGATATCAGGCCCTGCTGCACCCTGAGGCCTCAGACAGTGAATCAGTAGGCTCTTCTGTAGATTCTAACCCTCAAGATGCTTTAACAGATGTAGAGAAATCTGGGACACAAGAGTTGACCCCAGGTGATAAACAACGGAAAGGGAAAGTTAAAAAGAAAAAATGCAGATAGTTGTTAAAATAAACTCAAATGTTTTTTTCATCCCCCCTTTTGATCTTGACATCAAATGTGAATAGTATAGAGAACAATTTGAAGAGAGGAGTGATCTTTCACCAGCTGCAAACCTACCCCCCTGGTGTTTTCCTTATACAGGATACAAGATTACACACTATCCTAGAAATATCAAAGGCAACCAAAGAATGGCTCTCAGGGGTTTCATGTTGGTCCATTGGTACTGATTGTTGTTCATGAGTGGGGGGTCCTTTTTCACAAAGTTCAACCTATAGTAATAAAACTTCTTGATTTGGTACCTGGCAGGGTACTGTTGCTTGATTTTAAACTAAACAATGTTTCCTTTTGGATCATTAATATATACACCCCACAAATGAAAGCTGACCGCATGGCCATCTTTCAACAAATAAGCCCATATTTACACACTGCCCAGAATGTTGTTTGAAGGGGGAAGGATTTTAACTGTGGGCTAAGTAAACTCAATAGGGGATTAGACACAAAACCGGAAAAAATATTCGGGGATATGATGGCTTTAAATACGGCCATCCATATTGCAAATTTAAAAGATGCACTACTGGATCATACTGGTAAGAGGGACAAAACTTTTTTTAAAGGGAACCTATCTATGTGAATCGATTTCCTGTTTATTTCGAGGGCACCAAAGATTCAAAAGTCATCTGTAACTCTTGTAGAATAATCAGATCACAAATCCCTAACCATTGTACTAGGCAGTCCAGATGTGCCTATTGGCCCTGGCTGCTGGAAACTTAATTCTAGTCTCTTAGAACAAACCTCCTATCAACAACAAATGATGCATTTTTTTACATGTAAGAAAATGTTGCTGGAACTGTATGAGGACCCAGTTAGTTGGCGGATAGAGACTAAAACTGAGCTCTGGATTCTTCTTATCAAAAACAGTAAACAAACTAAACAAGAGGATTACATAATTTATCTGAAAGAAAGGAAGCAATTGCAATATTTATATACTGTCTCCCAAACTGAGCATGATTTCTATGACCAGATATCACACATGAAGCGGAAAATGTTACAGTATCATGTAAAGTAAACTGAAGGCCTTGAATTGCAGCAGCAGCCATATGACATGCAGGACTCTTGCCCCCTGCTTAAAAACCAGGAACAAATGTAAAAACAGCAATAGCGGCACTCTATGATGCACAGGGCAACATACAAACTTCTAAACAATAGGTCACTAATATTGTATCAGAATATGCAGCTTCCTTGTTTAAAAAACAAGATAAGGAGATAACTGACTTTTCATAGAAACATAGAAACATAGAATTTGACGGCAGATAAGGACCGCTTGGCCCACCCAGTCTGCCCATTTCCCTACCCACTGGATAAGCTGCAGATCCTAGTTAACCAGCAGCCTACTTCTTCCTACCCCCACCCCCCAGAACTGCCTTATGACTATCCCATGCATGCTTGAATTCCACCACTGATTTTGACTCCACAACCTCCTCCGGAAGGCCGTTCCATGCATCCACAACCCTCTCTGTAAAAAATACTTCCTTAAATTACCTCTGAGCCGCCCCCCTCTATCTTCAGATTGTGCCCTCTTGTTCTTGCACACCTCTTTTTTGAAAGATGCTACCCTCTTGGACTTTGTTGATTCCCTTAAGGTACTTGAGCGTTTCTATCATGTCCCCTCTCCCTTCTTTCCTCGAGGCTATACATGTTAGGCTCCTTAAGTCTCTCTTCATATGTCTTCCGTGCAGACCCTGCACCATTTTAGTTGCCCTCCTCTGGACAGCTTCCATCCTGTCCTATGTTCTCATGGAGATTGGGTCTCCAGAACTGCACACAGTACTCCAGATGGGGTCTCACCAGCTGTCTGTACAGAGGGATAATAACTTCCTGTTTTCTACTGGTGATGCCTCTCTCTAGCATCCCAGTATCCCCTAGCCTCCTTTGCCTCTCACATTGCTTGTCCGTCTTTAGGTCATCTGATATGACTACCCCAGGTCCCTTTCCATTTTGTTGTTGTTAGTATCTCACCCCCATTGTGTACTCTTCCCTGGGTTTGTTTCCCAGGTGCATTACCTGCACTTCTTAGCATTGAATCTAAGCTGCCATACATTTGACCATTCCTCTAACCTTGCCAAATCCTTCTCATCCTTTCCACCCCACCTGTGCATCAACTCTGTTGCAGATCTTAGTGTCATCTGCAAAGAGACATACTTTTCCTTCCAGTCCTTCTGCAATGTCGCTTATAAAGACATTGAAGAGGACCCGATCCAATACTGAACCCCTGGTACCCCACTAGTAACCCTCCTTTCTTCTGAGGGGACTCCATTTACTATTACCCTCTGTGTCCTATTCTCCAGCCAGTTCTTTACCCAGGCTGTCATCTTGGGACCCACTCCCAGGCTGGCTAACTTGTATATTAATCTTTGTGTGGGACTGTGTCAAATGCCTTGCTAAAGTCTAGGTAGGCCATGTCCACAGCCCTCCCTGATCTACTACTTTGGTCACCCAGTCAAAGAAATCTATCAGATTATCTGGCATGACCTTCCGCTGTGAATCCATGCTGCCTAGGGTCCTGTGCCTCTGGCCTCTAGATACTGACAATTCTTTCCTTTAGAAGTGATTCCATCATTTTCCTATCACTGAGGTTAAACCAACAGGTCTATAGTTTCCTGCTTCTGCCTTGCTCCCACTTTTTGTGAAAGGGAATCACATCTGCCCTCCTCCAGTCTCGGGTACCACCCCATCCTCCCATGATTTGTTAAAAGGGTAGTCAGTGGTGTCACTAGTTCTACCCTTAGTTCTTTTAGAATTCTGGGATGAATCCCATCAGCCCCATTGCTTTGTCCACCTTCAGTTTAAGAGTTCTTTCAGAACCCTTTGTTCTGTAAATAGGCTGGTATCAACTTCTGTATCCAGAGTGTTACTACTGTTTGTTTTATGTACCTCCCCTCTTCCTTTGTAAATACTGAGCAAAATATTTGTTTAGTATCTCTGCCTTTCACAGTCTCCCTCTGCCCACCCTCCCTCCCCTTTATTAAGCCTCACTATCCCTCCCTTGGTCTTCCCTCGCCCCTGATGTACCTATAAAGGTTTATCCCCTTCTTAACTGAGTTGGCTATCTTTTCCTCAGGTTTGGGCCTTTGCTGTTCTGACTGCCTTCCCATCCTCCTTTGCTTTAACTGATACAGTTCTCTGTCCTGCTCCTTCTGCGATTCCTTGTACTTCCTGAATGCTTTCTTTTCTCTTGAACCTTCACTGCCACTTCCTTTGAGAACCATAGTGGTTTCTTACATCGTCTTGTTTTGTTTATTTGCTTCACACAAAGGCTCGTTACCTCTGTGATGGCAGTTTTTATTATTCCCCATTGTTCTTCCACCCCTCCTTCCTGCCCATTTGCTAGTGCGTTCCTTAGGCACTCACCCATTTTGGCAAGGTCAGCCCTCCTAAAGTCCAGTACTTTAGTCTTTGTATGGCTTGACTCTATTGCTGTGTTTATTGTGAACCATACTGTTCGATGGTCGCTAGTTCCCAGATGGCTACCCACTTCTACATCTGTAATCCTCTCACCATCTCCATTTGAGAGAATCAAGTCTAATATTGCTCCCTCTTGAGTGGGCTCCAGTACTAGTTGTCTAAGGCATCGCCCTGTAGGGCATCTAGAATAACCCCACTCTTCGAAGTGGCAGCTGCAACTGCACTCCAGTTAACATCTGGCATATTCAGATCACCCATCAGCAATATCTCCCCTTTTTCTGCCATTCTAAGTATACTTTCTATCATTTCCCTGTCCATTTCCTCCCCTGAGAAGGGGGTCTGTATACAACCCCTGTGAGTATTGTGGTGCCATTGCCTGTCTCCAAATTTACCCACAGTGCTTCTTCTCCTCCCTGTGTACTTTTTGTTCTGTTGCTTTTATTCCTTCCCTTATGTAAAGAACTCCTCCTCCTCCTCTTTTACCCTCCCTGTCCCTCCTGTAGACAGTGTATCCTGGTATGTTTATGTCTCAGTCATGGTTTTGTGTGTACCATGTTTCTGTGACTGCCACGATATCCAGATGTTCTTCCTCCATCAAGGCCACTAATTCAGGAAGCTTGTTACCCAGACTACGAGGCATTAGTACTCATTGCTCTCCATTTTTTGATGGCTTTACCTTCCAGTGCAGCATCCCCACTGACCGTTCTACCTCTGTCTTTTCTCATTTAGTACCCTTGTTTTGTAGGGAGAGGCTGGGATTTTCCTGCTGCTTGTCAGTGCCTCCCCCTTTGACTAGTTTAAAAGCTTGCCAATGAAGCATTTAAACCGATTGCTCAAAAGACTTGTTCCCTTCCTGGACAGATGCAGACCATCCTGCCAGTATAGGCTGGTGTCCCTCCAGGTGGAACCCCAGTCCCCAATGAAGCCAAATCCCTGTGCTCTGCACCATTTTTTCAACCATTCATTAAACTGCATGGTGCCAATTACCCTCGCATCCCCCATGCTTTTGACAGGCAGCACCTCTGAGAAGGATACTGTGTGTGCTACTCGTCTTAGGTCCCTCCCCAACTCTGCAATGTCCTCCTGCACTGCTCTAATCTCATGATGAGCCAAGTAATTTGTCCCTAGGTGGACAATTACGTCCAGCTCGGAATCCCTTGCAGCTGTTCTCGTGATCCTGAGGATGTGCTTCTGTCCCTCAAGCCATGGCACCAGGCAGGCACCTTACCTCATTTTTCTCATCTCCCCAGTTCTATACCCTAATAATTGGGTCCCCCACCAGGAGCTGCTTCCTTTCCCTTGGTGTCCTCTGCCTCCTTTCTGTGGGCCTCCCTTGTGACAGTTATCATCAGTCTTCTCTGCGGGTACATCCATAGGGGAGCTATGCTCCCCCAGAAGGTGTATGGATTGTGAGTGGAACAATTGACTGGGTGTGCCTCTGTTCCACCCTCCTCACCCTCCCTGAGCCCACTGTGGTCCAACTGCTGTGCTTTCTTCGCAACCTCTGAGGTAGTGGTGGTGGCGCTAGTGCTCCCTGGATGGGGGAGGTTCCCTTTCTACTGTCCAGTGTGGCCTGGGGGAAGGTTTCCTTACTACTGTCCAGTGTGGCCTGAAGACGGGCAACTTCCTCCCTCAGGGCAGATAGTTGTCTGCAAATAGGGCAGCATCTCAGCCTCCAGAAAGACTCCCGGAAGACTGCTGCCCCACAGCCATTACATTGCACTACTCCCCACATGTTTATCTAGTTTTTTTTATTGTATTTGTATGTGTGCGTGCGTGTGATTTGATTATATAGAAATATATATATATATATATATATATATATATATATATATATATACAACGTGTATGCTTATATTATCAGTGCAGTGTGCTAGAGAGATATGACAGTGAAATGCACCTTGCACTCTAGGAAATGATGTCAGAACCTCAGGTATAAAGGAATTATTTCCAGGGGTTGGGCCTAAACTGTGTCCTCACAAAACAATCGACTAAAAGCTCTAACCCACCGCTGCGATGAGTGCCTTCCTGTCAGCAAGATACCCTACACAACAATTTGACAGAGAAAGTACCCTGCTAATCAAACAGAGAAAAATCCAGACATCCAAGAGAGAGAGATTAGTTACAGATAATTCGTTCAAAATAGTATATTCCACGCAGCTTCTCAGTTGTTCCCAGCACTCCTGTACACAACCTGGAAGACGATGGACTTCTGGCTCATACAGGAGCACACCACTAGTTTATAGTAATTGAATAATGCTGACAAATGGTCTAGCTAGACAAATGGCTATGATGCTGAGCTCTGACTTGTGAAGACAATTACCCCACCTCAGGCTATGTTTGGCATCCAGTTTCAACCTGCAGCTTTTGCTATTTTGAATCACAGAGCCCCACCAAAAGTTGCAAAATATATTGATGCAGATTCACAGAATTCTAGTAATCAGTCCAGTTAGCCAAAGGAAAATCAAATATGCAGAAGATAAGCAGTTTTAAAAACCCCCTTTCTGAATTAAAAACTAAAATACCAAGCTCTGCCACTTTAAAAGTGAGGAAAACTTCTCTCAGATGTAAGCAAGAGAGAGAGAGAGTTTAGTTACAGATAATTCGTCCAAAATAGTATATTCCACGCAGCTTCTCAGTTGTTCCCAGCACTCCTGTACACAACCTGGAAGACTTTTCACCCCTTTTCCAGAAACTAGTGGTCCCATCTGCCCCACAAGATCTTATAGATGCATTAACTAAGCCCTCCGTCACACTGGAAGTAGCAGAGGCCATAAAATCACTTACAAGGGGTAAGACCCTTGGACAGGATGGTTTAGCATCAGAACTATATAATTTACTGGGTCAGGAAATTCTTAATGAACTTACAAAGGTTTATAATTCTATTTTGCAGAATCACAATATACCACTAGAAATTGACTTCAGGGGTTCTCATTTTTCTGTATAAGAAAGGAGACAAATTAGATCTATCAAATTGGAGACCTATAAGTCTTCTAAACAATGATTTTAAAATTTTGACAAAGATGTTAAACGGTTGCTAACTGTAGCAAAATATCTCATCATGCCAACACAATCCTGTACAGTTCCAGGAAACACTATTACAGACCAATTCATTTTGTTGAGGGACCTCTTTGATAGAAATGTTATCACCATTAGAAGGATATGTTTTTTTCTCTAGATCAAAAACAGGCTTTTGATAATGTGAACCATGCCTTCCTATGGCAGACTTTATTACATTATGGTATACATAACACTTTTGTGGACTGGATTCAGGCAGCACATAAAACTGCCACGTTAAACCCTGTGTAAAGGCTTTTTTGGGGCCCTACATACAAGTACAAAAAAGGAGTGAAACAAGGGTGCCCAATTAGCCCCTTGTTATATGTTTTCAGTATAGACCCTCTTTTAAGGCTTCTTAATACAGCAGGGGACATTATACCTATACAGTTACCACACCTCGTAGTTCCCTACATAGCTCTGGCCTATGCAGATGATGTGGTGGTATTAGTGGGGAATGACAGTTCAGCTGAAAGGGCTTTAGCAATATGCCATGAATGTGGAACATACTCAGGAACCAAACTAAATACTCAAAAAAGTATAAGGAAATCCTTGGGACAACAGAGGACCCTACTGAATAGTGTGGCAGGGATTTCAGTCACGACAGGGAATTTGAACATTTTGGGGAGGCCTAAATGGATATAGTTAATTGGGATGCGAAAATACAAATTGGTACACAGATGGTCCAATGCTGGAACCAAAGGAAAATGAGCTACTAGGAAAGAATATATTGAATTAAAACATACCTTATACCATTTTTTTCTATTTCTTAGTGCGGTGTTCCCAGTAGCCAAAACAAGGGAGACAAAACTGATACAGCCTTTTTTTTCAGTCCTTTTGGGGGAGTAGGCTAAACCCAATTAAACAGAATATTCTTTATTTACCTTTAAATAAAGGAGGTCAAAATATGGTAAATCCAATACTTTTCTTTTTTTTGTCAGTTTGTGAATGCAAATTTCAAACCCCTGTTGGTATATTCAGCTAAATATTGGTGTGATATGGTTGTACCAACAGTATCTCTGTGGTTTAAGGACTAGGAGAAGGACCAATTGAGAAACATTAGGCACCAAGCTTCTTTACCACCATATGTAAGAGAAGACTTTGTAAAATTAAGGTTATGTGGTATTTCAAGCAGAATGATGATAACGAAAAATCAGAAACAAATCTATGTATAAATAGGTGAGACACACTTTAGGGAGGGAGACCCGTTTCCAAAATCCATCCTGAAAATAGAACAGCTCTTTTGGACTTTCTAACAGAAAAAAGAATCCCTATAAAATTGAAAGATATACATTGGCTGACCTGCCATGGAAGGTTAACTGTAAAGGATAATCAGAAACACAAAAAAGTGGAAGAAAGGATCTGCTCTAGACCACTGTGTACAAATCAGTTAGAGACTATTAAGCATCTCTATTTTACTTGTTCGTATATTTTTAATTTTGGGGGGTTTATATACCAGGAAAAAAAATGACTTTTTTCCAACAAGTTTCTTTCCCAACTTTAATATATGGAGAGTATCCATTCTCATGGACCAAATGGGAGAAGAGTACGGTATGGGTTATCTTTGTAGTTATAAAATGGTATATTTGGAACTCTAGGTGCCTATTTACACTACAACAAAAAGAATTTACATATGCTGGCCTTTATGAGAACATTTTTAAAGAGTTGCAAGATACTTACTTTTTGGAGACAAAATATATGGATAGTAAGAGTTTAAAGCACTTCTGGAGGAATTTACCATGGGTCACTGATAGTGATATCCCTGTAGCATAAGTATAGAAATGCAGGGGCAAATTGGGAAGGGAATAAAAGGGGATATTCTCGTTATGTTATTATTTTACTTTTTTTATTGTTATGGCTTAAGGTGATGGGAATGTGTTTACAACCTTTGTATACATTGTTTAATTTTCCTTGTATTGTATTGTATAAGTTTCTAAATAACAAATTCCCCTACTCTTTTTCCCTGGCCTTCCTGATCATCTCCACGAGATCTACATCTTGCCTGTCCTGCATCCTGGTCTGGGTAGAGTGAATACAATTCAGGGTAGCTCCCTGCAACAAAAGCCAAAATCATAGTGGTACCCTGTAATTGTTTCTTTTTCTGGGTTAATACAACAGACTGAGCCATCTGGCTTGGATTACAAATAATTGGGTTGTGTGTATGTTTAACTGCCTTTCTTTTCCTAAGGGCCCCAACAACAACTGTAATGCCGGGCAATGCTTCAGGCTAGCTGTTTTTTTTAACTTTCTAATTGGGACTTACAATGCATGCTGAACAATCCTGATTCAAATCAGATTGCTAATCATTCTGCTAGATTCATGCCCCTCCCTTGTTCACTGCCCCTAAATAAATCTGATTGTCTTTTTTCACATTTAACGTTGAAGAGTGAACAGCTCGAGCTTTTGAGCAGCTGCTCCCAGATGGAGTGTAGGGGAATCGGTGAGAAGCTGGCCTTCCTGTCACATTCCCCTGTCATTGAACTGCCTATTGCAGAAGTTGGATCTGTTCTGATTTCCAGTTTGGAACTGCAGCAGAAGAAAGAAGAAGTTTGTTGTTGCAACTTGTGATTTGGACTGAAGACTTGCTCCAGAAGCAATCAGCCCATCTGATGATAGAATTTGTCTCCAATTGAAAGGTTTGAGCAGTGAAGCTGTCATTTGCAACCATACTGTATCTGAACTGTTGATTAGAGAAATTAGTGACTTAAATGTGCTGAATGTGTTTTATGGGTCGCTATTTGGTTCCCCACAGTCAAATCTGTTACACTAGCTGGAGGCTTCACCAGCAGAAGATTATGAACTTTTGCAGAACTGATCATCCTGCCTGGGCCCCTGTCATCTCAGCCTAGGCTGCTACTCCCGCTTCAGAGACCATCTCGGTGAAAGACCAGCTTGGGGATTCTGCCCCTGCCTAACACCATTGAGCAGGTAGTGACCACCAGTAGACAGTAATGATAATGTGCTCACACCCTTTTCACGTACCACCAGGGCTGGATCTGCTGCAGCTGCCCTGAAGGTCCCCTGGAAAATAAGATCAGCAGTGCAACAATACAATCTTACCACTGTAACCCAACTAATAATATGCATACTAGCCAGGTTAAATGTGAAAAAAGACAATCAGATTTATTTAAGGGCAGTGAACAAGGGAGGGGCATGAATTTAGCAGAATGATTAGCAATCTGATTTGAATCAGTATTGTTCAGCATGCACTGTAAGTCTTCATTAGACAGTTCAACAACCCTGGGTACCCAGTAGGTCATGCAGGCTAGCCTGAAGTGTTGTAGATAAAAAAAAAGAATGATAACTGTCTTTGACTAATCAAAACAGCACTCAACAACACCATAGTGACAACATTTAATTGCCACAGTTTGTTGAATTCACGGAAACAGCAGACATTATTTCAACTGCTTTATGATTAAAACCTGGATATTATTATGGTACAAGAATCTTGGATGGGGTCATTAGCACAGCAATCTCTTTTTAGATCAGACTGGCTCTGGGGACCGTCCTTTTGGCCCTTCGGCACCGACTGAGCAGATGGCATAGATCATCTTTTTTTAGGGAATAGGGTCTCCCTAATTAGGCTAATTGACCTGATACCCAGAAGAGTACTTATCCTGGATGGCTATTGGGATGGAAACCCAAGTCGGTTTCTGAATATCTACCGCCCCCAGATTAAGGCCGGCAGAGTAGTCCTCTTTGAAACCATACAACCATACTTAGCAACAGCTAAAACCATTATATTAGGAGGAGTCTACAATTTCCCAAAGGTTCTCCCCCCATCAAATGTTTACTGTAATTCAGTAGCTTTTAAAAAATGTATTTCCACGGCAGACCTCAGTAATTGGTTTGATCAGTTAAAATATACCCGTTTTCACGTACAAAAGGGCCCATTATAGTAACACAACATACAAAAGGGCCCATTATAGTAACACAATGTACAAAAGGGCCCATTATAGTAACACAATATACAAAAGGGCCCATTATAGTAACCACAATTGATTATAGTTTTGTATCGAAACATCAAGTAGTAAAATCAACAAAAGTATGCCCAATAGAATTTTTGGATCATCAGTTAATAATATCTACCTTGGACTATAATAGTTCTCATTCAACCATAAAATCGTGCTGGAAATTAAATGCAACTCTTTTGTCAGACTCAGCCATACAGCAGGTGGTCCGGCAACTCCTAGTGGCCAGGGCATCAGCCATTGAACTGTGTGACAATTTAGGTGATTGGTGGGATCAAACAAAAAAGGACATCCAGAAATATTTTCAAGCCATTGGAAAAACCAAATCTAGACAGCAGTATTTTAAATACTTATCTTTACGTAATCAGCTACAACACCTGTTATCACTAACTCCAGTTAGAGGGAATGGTCTGGCTTCTCAGATCAATACAGTAAAAACTGACATGCAGAAACTTCTTTTTTTTGTTATCATATTTCTATCTTAAACTCCTGTGCAGTCACTAACCTGCCTTATCTCAAGCGGCCGCTCCACTTCCCCCGACAACCACAGAGACACATCTACCCGGACCAGCTAGCATATGCAGCTGTACCCGTGAAAGGCCCTCCCTTGGTCCCCGTGCCAGGCCAGGGACTAATACCGGCCCCAGTTTCTGTGCCAATGAGCCTCACCAATCTCAGGAAGTGCAGCCATCAAAATGCCATGGACAGTGCTGCCATATTTCCTCCGATTATTGCCCCCAGGACTGCAGATGTGCAATGATGTCTAGCACTGATGTATTGACATCTGCTGCACTCCTCCCACCATTGCACCAACTCTAGCAGTGCCTCCAGACATTCCCAGGAGCCACTGCAGAGAGGTGAAGACCCACAGCCCTCCCCAGGATAGGAGAGCAGTCCTCCGGACAGTCAATCCTATCCTGCCCTACTGACCCCTGGCAACCAAGGCTCACATCCGAGCCCGGGTCACTCTTTGGCTGAGTGCACATGGCAAAATAAATGTACATGGAAATCACAAACATAAGCCCATGGATGAATGATTATGTCCCTATACGGGATGCGGAGCCTTAGAAGAAGCCATGGAGCACTTTGCTCTCCACTGTACCTTTTCTCACAATCTATTGTTTTTTCTGGCCCAGGCCTGGAATCTACCATGGTTACAAAATCTTACCTATGAGACCCTAATGCTAGATGACTATACAAATAGATTGACCAGATATCATAAGGGATCATCATCAGTACTGTTTTCAGTTTTAAAATTCTACTTATGGAATACAAGGGTACAGTGGGTGCTTCGGCAGCAGCAAATGCCATACTCTGTTTTTAAAGTCATGTGTGAAAATGCTCTGAGAAAGATTTATGATAAAGAGATTATAGACAATGGTTTACAGATGGTCAAATCTTGGTGGAGAGGCCTCTCCTTTTTTATTAAATTCAAGTAATCTTGTGAGCTAGACACATAAATCTATTTTCTGAAAGAGGCTAGGAAATACTTTTTGAAGTATAGATTTTTGTTGAGAGATTAGATAAATGTGACTACTAAGGTGTATGCAGTTCTTTTTTGTACATATGGTCCCAGATATTCAAAGGGGTTGCATCTGGTACAACAGAAATGTGCCAGCACAATCCCGCATTGCACCCGGCGGGATATTGAAAAGGCTGCCAGGTGCAGTTCAACTCCTGATGTGCCAGGGTGCAATGAAATGGTATGCAGCACAGATGCAGGGGGTGTGCCTATGCATATTCGGCACATCCCGATATTCAGCCCGGGATGTGCAGCGCATATGCTGGCACAACCCTGCAGTGCACTGCATAGAGGGGCTCAAAGCTGAGCCCCTGCAGATTAGGAGCAACTCCAGGCCACCCAAAGGTGGGCTGCAGTGCTGCAGGGTGCAACACAGCAGCCCAGCCTTGGGTGGCCACTCACCCACCCAGAACACCATCCACAACCACTCACTGTACCCGACCCTGCCATAGCTGTGATCGCATGGTATACGTGTAAAACAAAACCCTGGTAGTCTAGTGGCCCCCCAGTCCCTGATTCCCTGATGACTATAACATATGACCATCCCTGGTGGTCAAGTGTTCCCCCCTCCCACTGAGTCCCCAATGCCCCATAACATATAATGATGCCTGTCCCTGGTGGACTAGTGGACTCCCCGCCCATTGCTGCAATCGTGGTAAATGTGTATTACTACATTCCCTGGTAGTCTAGTGGACCCCCCCTACCTCCTGAGTCCCCGATCACAGTAAAATGCACACACATCATTCTCTGGTTATCCAGTGGCACTCCCACCCACCCACCACACAGGACCCCTTGCCCACCCGATCCACCCCATCATTGGTGGGCAGCTGCATCCCACCCACATACCGCTTGGCCGCTTGCCAAACGACAGATACAGTATGGACTGTAAGCCCATTGGCCCCCTGTGTGGACCATTGGGCTTGCAGGGCATACTGTACTAGACAGTCCCAAATATATGAATGATTCACAGTGCAGCACAAGGAGGCTGTTTGGGCTGGTCATCAGGGTTCTCTGGGGTTGCTGCCTGGTCACCTGCAGGCTGAAGGGGTTTTGGTTCTGGCTGTGGGCTTGGCCCAGCTGAAAGTGTCGGTCTTGAATTGGTTATGGCTTCCAGCCTCTCTATAACTGTTAACATGAAGTTCTGCTGATCATCATGGCCGCTGTGGTCTGCTGTGTCTGAATGAGCAGCACCCCAGGATTTCCCATCCAGTTGAAACCATTTGTGCCAGGGTTGCTGGGTTCCAGTGAGGGGAACTGTTCGAAAAATTACTCTTCCTCCTCATGCTGGCAAGCTTGGCATTGCAGCACCATGTTGTGGGTCATCAAGGTGTGCTACAGGATGTACATTTCTTTGCCTTTGCCATCTGGGAATAGATGAGAAAGGTATAAGGGTTATGGAAGCTGGAGGAGGCCAATAATATCCAGTGTGGGGTGAGAATCACCATCCAACCAGGAGCAATGCACAGGCCATAAGCAACTAAACATATGCATGCAGACTGTAATAGGCAGAAAGTGTATAAGCTGCCAGAGCACTGAGATAACATCCACAGACTTGCTGATCAGAGAGGGAGAGAGAGAGAGAGAGAGAGAGAGAGAGAGAGAGCAGTCAACTGGCATTAGGAGCAGTGCTCCTTTATTCAATAATTCAAGGAGTCAGTGCCTTCATTCTTATTCTAGATAAAAATACATTGATAATAGGCAAAAAGGAATCAGGATTCACAAATGGTCATCTGACCATGTTGTTCTGATGCTCTAATCTTCCCAAGATGGCCGCTTTGCCCTACGCATGCGTGGCAGCCATAGAAGGAGCTGCATGCCTAAAATGGCTGAGCATGGATTGGGGCTGTGAGCAAGATGGCAGATGGGTCTGTGCAAGCACTCTCAGTCCAAGCGTGGCCCTCCAACATACTAGGCCAAAGCAAGATGGCAACCAGAAGAACACCCAGAAAGAGGCCTAGGTTTGCCTAGACAGAATGGACTGGTAAGCCACTAAGCAAGCTGCAAAAATGTTTTTAACTGTGACTCCCTTATGTTTTAAAAAACTAAAGATGACTCCTGGCTCCCAGAAACAAGTTAGTCTTTCTCTCTCGAGTGACTGTAGGTGGCTCTGCACGGCCGCTGATGAGAAAGGTGCCAGCAAGTGCATCTGTGAAGCAAGCATGACTAGAAGTTTTTAAGCTGCTAGAGAGTGGCTGGTGAATGCTGAGACAGAAAGGTAAAAGCCTGCCACAGGTGCTCCACTATCCTGCTTGGAAGGGGGCTAGGGAGCTGGACTGGGAGACCCACAGATTTGGCCCATCACCAAGCACTCCCCACTTGTGAGGGGGGAGCTGCCATATGGTCAGAGGAGGTCAGGGTATGAAATTTAAAATGCCACTGTACAGCAGCCCCAAGGCTCCTCCATATGGCTGATTTGTGGGAGCAATAGTATGTTCTGGGAACAAGAACTCTAGATACTGCAATTCTCTGTCTCTTTGTTCTGTAGCAATGGAGCACTTCATGAGAGAGTGAAACAAATAAAGGAGGTTGGAGAAAGTTGAATACTGCTACCAGAATTCTCTCTTTCCCAGCAAACCACACATCTCTAATTAAATACACTGAGATGAGATCTTTACCAAGTAACATAAAAATGAGCAACAGACCAAAGGCAATTACCAAGTCTACTAAGCAACATAAAACAAAAATGATGCAAAGACCATAAAATAGGAACCATAAGTTCAAAGAACTGAGCAGTAAACAGACAATGACTTGCTCCACTAGCTCATAAGTCTTACAGCTGCTAGATATGCATTGTAATAAAAATGCAGCAAAAAGCACAGTGCCCTGTGGTTCAAAAAACTAAGACCTCCCTTAACAATGGCCAATCTGGATCACACAGAGTGACTTCTGCTGTGCTACAGCCTTCTCAGAAGCACAGAAAGAACTGGAGAGTATGGGCTCGTGGGACCTAGGTATACTGATGAAATTTGACCCTGGGTCACATGTACATCAAGTAGCCTATCAGGTGGGCTGGAACCCATAATGTAAGGACTAGCGTGCCATGGATATAAACACAACAGAAACGTAAGTCCCTTTTAAAAGAGCATCAGAAGTAAACAGCGATCTTTCAAGCACACACACACACACACACACACACTGACTTTCATCAGAGACTCAGCAAGTCATAAAAAAGGAGATGACTTTGCAAATCTCTCTACTGAGCCAAAAGGGTGGTAAAATAAATTAACAACCTCCTGTTAATCCTCCATAAATCATCCAAGTACCTCCAGAAATAGGCTTTTACTTTAGAAGAATCATGAAACTTCTGTCCTGCTCACCTTAGGCAACTTCATGAAACAAGACATACTATGTGAGAGTCACAAAAACATATGAAAACAAGCATTTGTCAATGCTGAATGTTTGTGGCTTGCATTGCTGTTGTACGAGGTCCTGCTTGCACACATTTTACTATATAGGATAGACCAGATATGATGCAATTTGTCATTTGCAATGGCCTTCTGATTTTACACAGTTGTATACTGCATTTAGTGGTATAGTAGAGGTGAGATGCAACATCTCGATGTTAGTGTGGTCCTGGTTCTATAATGTATTTGTCAAGGACAGATAATTTTAGATGAAACAGCTCCTTTCAGTGGGGGTTCTGCTTTAGGGTTACGTGTTTTACACAGTTTTACAGTACATTTGCCAGGATAACCTTGCTGAGATACAATATCTCTTTTTTCAATGGGGTCCTGTTTTGACAAATTTTTCATTGCATTTAATTGGGATAACACAGCTCAGATGCTATCTTGTTTTCAGTGGGATCCTGCTTTCCCCAGTTTTTACTCTATATTTACTGGGATATGGAGTTTAGTTTGGGGCTCAGTTTATTACAAAAAAAAAACTGTACTAGTTGCTCATTCTAAAGGAGCACTGCACTAAAACTGTAAGTCATATTTTAAATATTGGTTCCAATTCTTTGCTGAGGCATGTGGACTGCAGAGAAGTTGTCAGCAAGGTATGTCTTGAGAAAGAAGCATTAGATTACCCTTTTTAACAAATCATGGGAAGATGGGTGGTACCTGAGGACTGAAGGAAGGCAGATGTGATTCCCCTTCACAAAAAGTGGGAGCAAGACAGATGCAGGAAACTATAGCTCTGTCAGTTTGACCTCTGTGGTAGGGAAAGTGATGGAATCACTTCTGAAGGAAAGAACTGTTGGGTACCTAGAGGCCGGTGGGGCACAGAACCCAAGGGAGCATGGGTTCACAGCAAGAAGATCATGTCAGATGAATCGAATAGATTTCTTTGACTAGGTGACCAAAGCAGTAGACAAGGGAGGGGTTGTGGACATGGTCTACCTAGACTTTAGCAAGGTATTTGACACAGTCCCACACAAAAGATTAATAATCAAATTAACCAGCCTGGGAGTGGGTCCCAGGGTGGTAACCTGGGTAAAACATTGGCTGGACAACAGGACACAGAAGGTAATTGTAAATGGAGTCCACTCAGAAGAAAGAGGGGTTCCTAGTGGGGTACCACAGGGTTCAGTATTGGGTCCAGTCCTTTTTAATGTCTTTATAAGTGACATAGCAGAGGGACTGGAAGGAAAAGTATGTTTCTTTGCAGGTGACACAAAGATCTGCAACAGGGTTGATACACAAGAAGGTGTGAAAAGGATAAGAAGGGACTTGGCAAGGTTGGAGGAATGGTCAGAAGTATGGCAGCTAGGATTCAATGCAAAGAAGTGCAAAATAATGCACCTGGGAAACAAAATCCCATGGGGAGAAGAGTACACAATGGGGGGGAGGTAGTAACAACAACAAAAAAGGAAAGGGACCTGGGAGTAATCATACTAGATGACCTTAAGGTTACCAAGCAATGTGAGAAGGCAGTAGGGAGGGCTGGGGGGATTCTGGGATGTATAGAGAGAGGCATCACCAGCAGAAAACAGGAAGTTGTTATCCCTTTGTACAGACAGTTGGTGAGACCCCATCTGGAGTACTGCATCCAGTTCTGGAGACCCCATCTCCACAAGCACATAGACAGGATGGAGGCAGTCTAGATGAGGGCAACTAAAATGGTGCAGGGTCTGCAAGAGAAGCCATATGAGGAGAGACTAAAGGAGCTTAATATGTATAACCTTGAGGAAAGGAGGGAGAGGGGGTACATGATAGAAACTTTTAAGTACCTCAGTGGAATCAACAAAGTTCAAGAGGGTAGCATCTTTCAGAAAAAGAGACTTGCAAGAACAAGAGGACACAATTTGAAGATAGAGGGGGGACGGCTCAGGGGCAATGTGAGAAAGTATTTTTTCACAGACAGGGCAGTGGACACATGGAACAGCCTTCCTGAGGAGGTTGTGGGGTCTAAAACTGTGGGAGAATTCAAGAATGCATGGACAGACATAAGGAAATTCTTGTGGGGGGTAGGAAGAAATAGGCTGTTGATTAACAAGGCTCTGCAGCTTATCCTGTAGGTAGGGAAATGGGCAGACTAGGTGGGCCAAGCGGTCCTTATCTGCTGTCAAAGTCTGTTTCTATCTTTCTATGTAGATTTTCCAGGGAAAATAAAGCATGCATTTTTTGTTTGTTTGTTAACAAATGAACTTAGCAATGGCCATTTATATTCACCTGACAAAGAATACATGTTTTAAAATAAAACAATTACTAGCCATTTCTTTAAGTCTGTTAAATGTGGTGCGGGCTGTGACACTTGGCCAGCAGGTTATGATTATTGTATGATATTGGTATTATAAATAAATGATCAGTGTATGAAATGTCTGTTTGTGAGATTTGGCCCTTTTAAATTACAAGGTGTCAGCAGCTGAAATCACAGGATGTATTACACTGACCAGGAGATCTCTGTAATGTAATTAACTTCCTTGAGAAATTGCATTTAATGGCCTTTTTATGACCTCATGCTTTTGAAGTTGGAAACTAAATATACATTTTATTACATCAGGACAGGATGTCATTTAGCTGATTCCTGTTGGCTATCTCACACCTGGGTGACGGACTGCAGGGTTGTAAACCTCAAAAGAACTGGTTGATCAAAGACTCATAATTTGGGAAATGGGTTTTTGCTGATGTCACATTATTTAATATACCTCCTGATAGGAAATCATGTCTGAAATTTTATATTCTAAAAGGAGTAGCTAGAGGACTCACAGAGGGGGTGTGGAGATACAGAGTTTAAACTGTGTCTGAAATGAACTTCATATCATCTTGGGACTCTAGAGAGACATAGCTTTCTGATCTAACTTTAAAACGCACTTCCAGAGGTAATACCTTAGATAGGAAACAGCTAAATGTATTGTGGTAGGAGTTTTGCTTTGTAATTTTCCCTTGTTCTTTTATGTGATTGTGAACTCTTTGATATATTGTTCTGTGTTTACATTTTTCGTATTTTATCATCATTTAGTAAAGTACATTTTCTTAAGATACTGCCTGTGTGTGTCTTCCAAGTTCTTTTTGAATGTGATGTCTATGTGGTTAAGTCTGACAGCTGTTTAAAGGGCTTGATGGTGTTACTAAACTGGGAAAAGGTAAGAATATACCTACAGTCTCTTACAGAGTTAAAAGGGTTCATTTTGGAAGCCTGGCTGGGTGCCCCTGTTGAAAGATTGTACCTCAATCCCTGAAGAGGGTACATATCTGAGCCTTTTCATTGGGTATGCTAGCATAAGGTTCATAGTTTAAACCCCCCCAGAACTTGAAACTAATGATGATTCAGACCCAAAGGCAGACCAGAGGGTTTCCCTATCTGTTACCTGTTCACACTATTGCACTCTGAGGTTGGCACTGTGGGAGCAGAGGGCCTGACCTGCTGAGTGCATTTGTGACAGATTTGGTTGACAGCGGTGCGGATAAATTTGGTAACACAAACTTTAACTGTTCAGTGTGTCAGCTTAATACTGTACAGTTCACTTGCAAAATAAGGCAGTGATTTACCTAAAAAAAAGAAACAGAATTATATAATTTGTTTACAGTCAAGTTCCTACCTGTTTTATTTTTTTTTCTAAAGTGCAAGTTAGAGTAGCCATAGTTAGGGAAGAAGATGGCTTCCAACTACAGTGAGCACACTGCAGACTACCTGAAGCAGCTGAGCAAGGAGAGGAAAGTCCTGTACGAGGAGAGAGCCACCAAGCAGAACCTCGTGGATGCCCTGATGGCAGCAGATGTCCAGAGCATCAAGTCACAGACTGTGACTGTAATGGACCAAACCTTGGTGTGGAGGGGCCAGCGGCCAGTGCTGTGTCCAGATCCAGTGAGGAGGACAGCAGGGCCAGTGCAAGCCAAGGGCCACAGCAGTAGGGGAAGGTCACCATCATTCTGGAGCTAGAAGCCATCAGGCTACAGATGGAGTTGCGAAGGATGGAGCTGGAGTTCCAGAAAGAAAAGCAAGAGCAGTGAACTGCAGAGGAGAAGAGGGAGTGAGAACAGCAAGAACATGATCAGCGAGAAGCAGACCGTAAAGAGCATGAGTGCCAAAGGTGACATGAACTGGAGAAGCTACAACTCCAACCACCAGCACCAGAGCAGGCAAATGGCTTGGGCTTAACTGGAACTACAGGACTGGGTCACAAATTAAATTCCAAATTGACAGCTGAATTTAAAGAGGGGGAGGATATGGATGCCTTTTTAAATTCCTTTAAAAAGGTTTGTATTCAGGCAAAGATTCCTAGAGGGTCCTGGAGCTTCCAGCTATCCCTGCTACTTACCGGGAAGGCTTGGGATGCATTGGGTCAAATGGACAATGAGGACAGTAATGATTACAGCAAACTTAAAGCTGCACTTTTAAAAAAGTTTGATTTAACTGCAGAAGCATACAGATCTAAATTCCATAAGCTCAGGAGAAGCCCTGACATGAGCTATGAGGAGCTAGCTATGAAACAATGTCCATTTTTAAAATGTTGATGGGAAGGAATTGAAGCAAACTCTGTAAATAAAATTGAAAATGCTATATTGTAAGAACAGTTTTTTTGGGCATGCCCAGCAGAGCTGAAACCTGGCTGGAGGACCAAGATCCCAAAACAGTGTAAGGGGCTGCTGAACTCTTGGACCACTATGCCAAGAGCAGACCTGCTTTGAGAGTGAATGGGGTGGGTGTGGCAGTGCAGAGAGGGGGAAAGGCATGCCTTCAGGGTAGCTAAAACCCTCACTGCCTCCACCGAAACCAGTTAACCCCAGGTTTCAAAGAAAAGATTTTTCTGAGAAAAGAAATGAATGTTGGATTTGCAAAGAAACCGGGCATATTGCCAGGCAGTGTCCCAAAAGGATGAGCAATATGCAAAATTGGGCTAGGAAAGAAGTGGGTTGTTTGTGTGTCCCTGGAAGCATGCCTGTGGACATGAGGGAACACATGCACCCAGTCACTGTCAATGATGTACAGACACAAGGGTTAAGAGACACAGGGACATCCCTAATGTTGGTAAAAGTGGATCTGGTAGAGCCTGGTCAGCTTATACCCAATAAATTTGTAACTGTACAAGATGTCACTGGTGAGGAGAAAACATTGCCACTTGGTAGTGTTTTCCTAGACTGGGATGAAATGGGGGAACTGTGCAACAGGTGGCTGTAGCCAAAACTTTAATGGTTTATGTCATCCTTGGCAACAATCTCAAACAGGGGGTAGTGTGTGCAGTTACCTGTAGCCAAGCAGCAAGGGAAAATTGTAGTTCCCTGGACATCATGGAAGCCACTGTGGAAACCACTGGGAGGCTGGTTCTCCAGCCTGTGTCTCCTGATATGGAGACTAATGAAAAGGGGTAGAAATTTCCCCAGTAGCAGTTAACCAAACAGCTATGGAGGGTTACTCTGAAGA
Source organism: Neoceratodus forsteri (assembly GCA_016271365.2). Taxonomy (NCBI): domain Eukaryota; kingdom Metazoa; phylum Chordata; order Ceratodontiformes; family Ceratodontidae; genus Neoceratodus; species Neoceratodus forsteri. The sequence continues at coordinate 142,286,310 of JADMNL010000027.1, forward strand.
AGGAGGGGTGACCTATTGTCAGAGGGTTAGTGATGACAGTGATCCGGAGTGCCCTGATGCTAGAGCTAGGAACCCTAGTAGAGATACTGACAGGGACCTGTTCCATGCCTTGGGAATGTGTAAGGAGTTTGCAGCTGCTCTGAAAAGTGACCCTAGTCTAGAGAAGCTGAGGGCTTGGGCAGACTCTGATGGAGCACAGGGAGGTGACAGGAAACATAAAGTTTATTAAGAAAATGGACTGATGTATACTCAGGATGCTAAGACAGAGGGAGGGGTGATAGGAACACAGCTTATCGTTCCCCAGGGGTACCGTGAGCAGTTGCTCAAGATTGCACATGATATTCCCTTGTCTGGTCATCTGGGAATCATGCGCACTATGCAGCGGTTGGTCCAGAATTTCTATTGGCCCAACTTCACCCAGCAGGTGAAGGAGTATTGCAGGTCTTGTCACCAGTGCCAAGAAATAGGGAAGGTGGGTAAGAAAACCCAAGCCACCCTAATTCCATTACTCATAGTGGAGGAGCCATTCCAGAGGGTGGGAATGGATATTGTGATGCCTTTAAATACCCCCACCTCCTCCAGGAAGTGGTTCATCCTGACTGTGGTGGATTATGCCCCCTGGTATCCAGAAGCAGTTGCCCTATCCTCACTGAGGATAGACAAAGTGGCAGATGCCTTACTTGGGGTTTTCTCCCGTGTTGGGTTTCCACATGAGGTTATCACCGATCAAGGGGGTTCCTTCATGTTGGACCTAATGAAATGTTTGTAGGAGAAGAGTGGGGTGGTGCAGAGGTGAATGACACCTTATCAACTGCAAGCCAAAGGGCTTATAGAAAGTTTTAATGGTACCCTGAAGTCAATGCTCCAAGTATTTGCTGAACAGCATGGGAAGGACTAGGAGAAATACCTTCCCCATCTGTTTTTTGCACACTGGGAGGTGCCCCAAGAGTCAACAGGGTTTCCTCCCTTTGAGCTCTTATATGGACGCCGGGTACATTGGCCCCTAGACTTGATCCGGGAGGACTGGGAAGGCAAGCACACCACCCAGGGAACTCCCATAGTGGATTATGTCCTTAGGTTTAGGGAAAGTCTGAAGGAGCTTATGAGGTCAGCCCAGAGCAACCTGTCAGCTACCCAACAGAAACAAAAAGTGTGGTATGACCACAGAGCCAGAGCTTGCTCGTACACAGTGGGTCATGAAGTCATGGTCCTTATCCCGGTCTGGAAAGACAAGCTGCAGGCTGATTGGGCAGGACCGTACAAAGTAGTTAGAAGGGTAAATGACATGAACTATATCATAGAGTTACCTGACAGAAGGCATACAGAAAAAATGTATCATGCCAACATGATGAAGTCATATGTTAATAGGGCTGACATGGTGTTTGCAGTATATAGTCCTGGGGAGGGGACGGATGAAGGAAACTCCCTTCTGGACTTACTGGAAGAAAACAAGTGGGAGTTCTCTGTGGAGGCAGTTAAACTGTCACCCCAGCTGGCCCTGGACAGGATCCAGGAAGTAAGGGAGGTTTTAGCAGACTTTGCCCTACTGTTTAGCACCAAGCCTGGACTAACCCCCTTAGCGATGCACAATGTAGAGACAGGGACACAGAAGCTCATACGGCGGACAGCATATCAGGTGTTAGAGGCTGTCTAAAAGGACACTAGGAGGGAGGTGGAGAAAATACTGGATTTAGGGGTAATCCAGAGATCCCACAGCACCTGGGCCTCACCCATAGTCCCTGTGCCCAAGCCAGATTGCTCTACTCATTTCTGTGTGGACTATCATGGACTGAATGCAGTCACGAAGTCAGATGCCCAACCAATGCCTCAGACGGACAAACACCTGGACAAGTTGGGAGGGGTGACATACCTTATGACTATTGACCTGACAAAGGGATATTGGCAGGTAGAGTTAACTGAAAGAGCTAGGGAGAGGTCAGCCTTCATCACTCTGATAGGCTTATTTGAATTTAAAGTAATGCCTTTTGGGAATAAAGAATGCCCCGGCCACTTTCCAAGGGTTGGTGAACCAGGTGTTAAATGGTGCTGAGGAGTACACCATGGCATACCTGGATGACATTGCCATCTTTAGTGCCATCTGGGAGGAACACCTGTCTCACCTTAGGGAAGTGCTGGGCAGGACACAGAGGGCCAGGCTCACTGTCAAAGCTGAGAAGTGCCAGGTGGCCATGGCTGAAGTGACATACCTTGGGCATGTTGTAAGCTGGGGACAGCTCTGTCCTAACCAAGTAAAAATAGAGGTGATCAAGGCATGGCCCAGACCAGAAATGCAGAAGCAGGTCAGGAGTTTTCTAGGGACAGCAGGGTACTATAGGAAATTTGTACCCAATTAAAGTGCCCTGGCTGCTCCCCTATCTGACCTGGTAAAGAAAAAGATGCCTAAGAAAATTACCTGGGAACTGGCCTGTGAAAAAGCCTTTACTAGACTGAAGGAGGCACTGTACAGTACTCCTGTGTTGACAAGTCCTAACTATAGCAGACCCTTTATAGTCCAGATTGATGCCTCAGACATGGGTATTGGGGCAGTACTGAGTCAGACATCTGACCAAGGGAAAGATCACCCTGTAGTGTAGCTAGTAAAAAGTGTCATGCCATAGTGTGAACCCTAAAGAGGTTAGAGCCGTACTTATATGGGCAGCATTTTGAGGTACAAACTGACCACAACCCCCTGGTTTGGCTGATGCAAACGGGAAAAACTAATGGCAGACTATTAAGATGGAGTCTTGCCTTGCAATGGTATGACATGACAATCTTACATAGGGCTGGAGCAACCAATCAGAATGCAGATGGCTTGTCGCGTCTATGTGAAGAGTGAAATGATTAAGGGAGCTCATCCTATACAGGGGATAGAGCCCCCAAATTCAGTCTAGGTGGGGAGGATTGTGACACTTGGCCAGCCGGTTATGATCATTGTATGATATTGGTATTATAAATAAATGGTCAGTGTATGAAATGTCAGTCTGTGAGATTTGGCCCTTTTAAATTACAAGGTGTCAGCAGCTGAAATCACAGGATGTATTACACTGACCAGGAGATCTCTGTAATGTAATTAACTTCCTTGAGAAATTGCATTTTATGACCATTTTATGACCTCATGCTTTTGAAGTTGGAAACTAAATATACACTCTGAGGTTGGCACTGTGGGAACAGAGGACCTGACCTGCTGAGTGAGTTTGTGACATGGGCTACTGTTGATTTTTGTACAACTTGTCTTATTGTGATCACATATTTATGAGAAGCATTTTATTTATTTGCTAATATTTTGGTTAACCCTTGAGCTACAAGCTCTTTAAATAGGTTCCACATCAGAGACAAAGAAGCAATAACATTGTATTATCAGGCAAATAAGTAAGAACAAAGAATCAACAGTCTAATACACAAATCACCGCTACGCAAAAGAATGTCATAGTGTGCATGTTTTTGTTTTGATTATTAAGTAAAAAAACACACTAGATACATTCTATAATATGCTGTTGCTGAATATACTATATAATGAGAGTGAGAGATTCAGATAATTTTGTCTGAATGCAGTTAGGAATGGATTTCTTTGATTGGGTGACCAGGGAGGTAGATCAGGGAGGGGCGGTGGATGTGGCCTACCTAGATTTGAGCAAGACCTTCAACACTGTTCCATATAGGAGGTTGGTAAATAAGTTGGACAGCCTGGGAGTGGGCTCCAAGGTGATAATCTGGGTCAGAAATTGGTTGAGTGACAGGACACAGAGGGTGGTGGCAAATGGTGTTCAATCCAAGGAGAGGGAGGTGACCAGTGGGGTGCCACAGGGATCTGTGGTGGGGCCAGTCCTCTTTAATGTCTTCATAATTGACATTGCAGAGGGTCTGGAGGGGAAGGTATGCCTGTTTGTAGATGACACTAAGATCTGCAACAGGGTCAACACTCGGGGTGGGGGGTGATGAGAAAGGACCTAAACATGCTAGAGGAGTGGTGGAGAGTATGGCAGCTAACATTCAATGCAAAGAAGTGCAAAATCATGCATTTGGGGCACAGAAAATCCAGGGGAGGAGTACAAGATGGGGGGAGAGGTACTGACACCCACCAATCAAGAAAGGGACCAGGGGGTAATCATATCTGATGAGTTAAGGTAACCAAACAATGTGAGAAGGCTGTGGGGAGAGCCAGTGGGATGCTAGGGTGCATAGGGAGAGGTATCACAAGCAGAAAAAAGGAGGTGGTTATGTCACTGTACAGATCACTAGTGAGACCTTTATCTGGAGTACTGTGCCCAGTTCTGGAGGCTGTGTCTCTGGAAGGACATAGACAAAATAGAGGCAGTCCAGAGAAGGGCAATAAAAATGGTGCAAGGACTGCACCAAAAGTCACATGAGGAAAGACTAGAGGACCTCAATATGTATTCCCTGGAGGAGAGGAGAGAGAGGGGTGATAAGATAGAGACATTCAAGTACCTCGGGGGTATAAACAAGGTACAGGAGGGTAGCATCTCTCAGAAAAGAAAGTGTACAAGAACAAGGGGGCATAATATGAGGCTTGGGGGTAGGCTCGGGGGCAACGTGAGGAAGTACTTTTTCACAGAAAGAGAAATGGATGCTTGGAACAGTGCTTGGAACAGTACGGCTGTTACAGAAGGGTCCCCCCTGGCATATCCTTCCCATCCCTACACCCACCTGCATGGTGCATAGTGCAGACACGCAGACCATGTGGTAGAGCCCTCCCCAGCACACAGTGGGGCACCAGCCCTGGGACTGCGGTACCCCCACCCACACACAGACATGACGCCCCCCCCCCGCCGCAGGCAGGATGGTGTGGGCCCAGGATAATACATGGCACCACGGTCCCGCATGATTGGCCACTGTCGGTGGTAGAGCCCCCAGCATGCAGTGGGGCACCAGCCTGGGACTCACGGTACCCCCACCCACACACAGACATGACTCCCCGCCGCGCAGCCACCACCACCGACTCTTGGACACTTGCGGGTGGTATCACAACCATGGGCAGCCAGTGCAATGCCTAGTGCACACCTCCTCCACCATCTGCGCCAGGGATGGGGCATATGTGCTCAGGGGGGCTCCAAGCTGCAGGGACCGGGGTGCCTCCATATGTTGTAGGGAGGGTGCTCAGGACCGGTTCTGGGTGGGGAACCTGTGGAGGTGATGGGGCAAAAATGGTAGGGGAGTTCAAGAATGCATGGGATAGACATAAGAGTACTCTCACAACAGGAAAGAGAGGATAAGCCACAGATCAACTAAGGTCTGCGGTATTGCATTGGGTAGGGAAAAGAGGCAAACTAGGTGGGCCACACGGTCCTTATCTGCCGTCACCTTATATGTTTCTGTTTCTTAACAGGAACATTGCTTCTCTGTATGAACCTTAGATGGCTTGCATACAGTAGTTCATGATTTCCTAGTGTGAAAATGTCAAGTTGCAAAGTTCAAACCTGATGAATATCCTTTATTTTAACCAGCAGTACAATCTATCCCTCTGCTATGCAGTTGATCATAAGTGGGTTGTATGCTCTGATCCCTGAATGGATGGTGATGCTCAAGTCAACTATGGGATCACTGTATATTAATAAAACTATATTATATTCATGCAGTTGTCTACTGGTTCTACAGTAGTTGCATTTATTCAGAAGCTGGGTGCTGTGGGATTTGAACCTGTGATTCATGGAAATTTATGTCTGCTGGTATTAGATTAGAATATGGATTCATTGAATGTTTTGGGTTAGTAGGTGAAAGGGGTTGTGGCAACTTGATTGCACATTTTTTATTTATTTATTTTTTTCTAAAACAAATGTTTTCAGGAGATGTGAATGCATGGTGCCGCTGTGCATGTACGTGTACTTCACAATGTGCCCTATGCACATAAGGGCAAGAATTACACACCGGAGGCACGTACCCCACCTGCAGACAGGTGCCACCTGTGGCATTCTTGACCACCGACCACTCATCCATGTGCCTGCCCCCCTGGCACACTGGTTAGTGCAGGGCGGACGGGGGCAGAGTTGCAGTCCCAGGTGGATGGCTAATGGAATTCCTGCCTGGGACCCAGAGTGGAGCAGGATGGTGCAGGCCCAGGATAGTGCATCAGCACCCACGGACCACCTTGAGTTGGCCACTGTCATTGGTAGAGCCCTCCCAGCACACAGTGGGGCACCAGCCCTGGGACTGCAGTACCCCACCCACACACAGACATGACTCCCCCCCCCGCCGCACTAACCACACCACCCTCGACCCTTGGACCTGGCAGGTGGTACCACAACCATGGGCAGCCAGTGGCAATGCCTAGTGCACACCTCCTCCACTACCTGCACCAGGGATGGGGCATATATGCAGAGGAGGGCTCCAAGCTGCAGGGACCGGGGGGGCTCCATATGTTGTAGGGAGGGTGCTCAGGACCGGTTCTGGGTGGGGAACCTGTGGAGGTGATGGGGCAAAAATGGTAGGGGAGTTCAAGAATGCATGGGATAGACATAAGAGTACTCTCACAACAGGAAAGAGAGGATAAGCCACAGATCAACTAAGGTCTGCGGTATTGCATTGGGTAGGGAAAAGAGGCAAACTAGGTGGGCCACACGGTCCTTATCTGCCGTCACCTTATATGTTTCTGTTTCTTAACAGGAACATTGCTTCTCTGTATGAACCTTAGATGGCTTGCATACAGTAGTTCATGATTTCCTAGTGTGAAAATGTCAAGTTGCAAAGTTCAAACCTGAGGAATATCCTTTATTTTAACCAGCAGTACAATCTATCCCTCTGCTATGCAGCTGATCATAAGTGGGTTGTATGCTCTGATCTCTGAATGGATGGTGATGCTCAAGTCAACTATGGGATCACTGTATATTAATAAAACTATATTATATTCATGCAGTTGTCTACTGGTTCTACAGTAGTTGCATTTATTCAGAAGCTGGGTGCTGTGGGATTTGAACCTGTGATTCATGGAAATTTATGTCTGCTGGTATTAGATTAGAATATGGATTCATTGAATGTTTTGGGTTAGTAGGTGAAAGGGGTTGTGGCAACTTGATTGCACATTTTTTATTTATTTTTTTCTAAAACAAATGTTTTCAGGAGATGTGAATGCATGGTGCAGCTGTGCATGTACGTGTACTTCACAATGTGCCCTATGCACATAAGGGCAAGAATTACACACCGGAGGCACGTACCCCACCTGCAGACAGGTGCCACCTGTGGCATTCTTGACCACTGACCACTCATCCATGTGCCTGCCCCCCTGGCACACTGGTTAGTGCAGGGCGGACGGGGGCAGAGTTGCAGTCCCAGGTGGATGGCTAATGGAATTCCTGCCTGGGACCCAGAGTGGGTAGGATGGTGCAGGCCCAGGATAGTGCATCAGCACCCACGGACCATGCGGTTGGCCACTGTCATTGGTAGAGCCCCTCCCCCCAGCACACAGTGGGGCACCAGCCCTGGGACTGCAGTACCCCCACCCACACACAGACATGACTCCCCCCCCCGCCGCACTAACCACACCACCCTCGACCCTTGGACCTGGCAGGTGGTACCACAACCATGGGCAGCCAGTGGCAATGCCTAGTGCACACCTCCTCCACTACCTGCACCAGGGATGGGGCATATATGCACAGGAGGGCTCCAAGCTGCAGGGACCGGGGGGGCTCCATATGTTGTAGGGAGGGTGCTCAGGACCGGTTCTGTGGGGGGACCCTTTGAGTGCGTGGGCATGGCCACGTACGGCCGCCTGCATGTTGCACTGTGTGTCTTAGTGCATGGTGCATACTGCAGACATGCCCCCCCTCCCACCCCTGATGTGTTGTTGTCCACACGGCTGGGAGATCGAGTGCCTAGGGGCTGCACACCCCATTTGGTGAATCCAGCTCAGGGGGTGCAATGCATGCTGAGTGGCTATGCACCACAGATACATAGTGTGTAGCCACTCTGCACAATAGTACATAGGGCCCAATATGTTTACTGACATCCATGTTTTTGTTTTTTATTTCCATTTTACCTCATTTCATGAACTGTAAACCCTCAAACACCTTTCTCTCACAGCCTACGCTGCTTGATTCATGTTTGATAAAGGATGCAGTTTCATCTGAAACACAGGCGGATTTTGCCTCTTTTTATGCCCCCTCACACCTACGCTCCACTTTTGTGGCTCACTTTACATTGAGCTCTATTTAATTCAGGTGTGAAGGGTAAAGTTCATATGTTCATATTTTAAGACCTGTGCCCTTGCATTTTTGAGCTTGGTGAGTGCTCGACTTTTTTGTTATGTTCATGTTTTTTAGTCTGGAAGCACCACAGTCCTAGTGTGAATTCCAGTCTGTTAAATGATTCATGTTTACCCCACTGCTTCTATGACCCATCATCACAATACCTATGTTATTGCATGGAAACAGAGAAACAGAGAAGCTGTCAGCAGAAAACGGCCTACTGGTCCACCTAGTCTGCCCTAAGGTCCCTACCTACTTTGCCACCATAGAACCTAACTGATCTCTGGCCTTAGCCCCCCCCCCACCAGACCAGTTACAAAAGTCCCCTTGTATCTAACCCATGCATGTTTGAAACCTGTTATTATTTTGGTACCCACCACCTCTACTGGGAGGCTGTTCCAGACATCCACCACCCTTTCTGTAAAGAAGTATTTCTCCACATCTCCTCCCTTGCAGCTTCATATCATGCTCCCTTGTCCTTGAGCATCTCTCTCTGTGCAAAATGCCACCTTCCTCTACCTTATTGATACTTTTAAGGTATTGAATGTTTCTATCATGTCTCCCCTTTCCCTCCTTTCCTCTAGAGAGTAGATATATAACTCTCTGTGTCTTTTCTTGCAGGGCTTTCCTCGTAGGGCTTATTGCCCTTCTTCATTGGTAATTAGAATTATCAAGCATTCCAGCACCACTGTTTTACTAATTGTTACTCATTGGCTAGTGGCACATACAGTACCATTCTTCAATTTCCACAGCCGGCTGCCGAATGTCATTTTACAATCGTCTGCATACTGCATCAGCTGTTGCAATATGCAGATGATGGTAAACTATCATTTAGCCGCTAGTCAGGGAGGTGAGAGTAGTGCATGTGTTGGTCACTCCATGGAAGACTGCAGTCAAATTGGATAGCATCTTATAATAATACAGTTTTTTATATTAGCGTAGGTGGAGACTTGTGCTAGCTGTATGTATTCTTTTGATGGTAGTAGTGGGATTTGAACAAGCTATTTCTGGAAATATATTCCCTATTGTAGTGGGGTTTGAAAATGTGTTTATCAATTGTTATGGCTGGATGGTGGGTGGGAGACTGGCAATTTGACAACATTGTTTACTTTTTATTTTCCTTTTTTAACACATTAGCCACTGTCTGTGCCACCTTACCTTACAATTCATAAAGTATTTTTGCTGCTCATAATGTGACAGTGTATTTTTTTATTTAGTACAGTATTTGTTATTGCCCTTACTGATCTTTCAATCTTTGTAAAATAATTATGTTGCTGCTTTTTTTTATAATTGCTGCAATATTAAGGGGGATTTAGTGTGTTTATATGTTGGGGTGATTGCATTGTATATAGGGATGCAAGCCTTTTATATTACATTTAAAAAAAAAAACACACAAGTGTGGAGAGCACTCAGGGTAGGCTGGGTGAATAATAAGATTAGTGGTCCATGACCATACAATTCAGCAGGGTTATTGAAAGCAAAAATGTAAATCCACAATGAAAGCTGTATTTAAAAAACATTTACTTTAAGCTCATTGCCATTTGCTGGTTGTTAACAGCAGGTTGTGGAAGTGATACATTTTTTTAAAAATACTGCCTTCATTGTGGATTTGCACTTGTGCATTAAATGGCCCAGTTGAACCGTATGGTCACAGTCTGCCCTGAATGCTCTCCACACTTGAAGTTTTGTGACTGTTTTGAGTTTTAGCCAGCCTTCAAAGAGCACCACCCTTGCACCATAGTGCAAAAGTCTTCTTAGCTTTTTTGGTCGGACATGACACTATTTATGTGAAAGTAGTCTGTTTTAGAACACACAAACTGACAAAATCAAAAAGAACAAGCATTTGTCAATGCCGAATGTTTGCTTGCTGGCATTGGCAGTGGTAGTGTAGAAGTTACAGAGCTGCGTAATAGGAATGGCAGTGAAGTATTGAACTGAAGCCAACCCCACCACCACCCTGCAGAGAGTGACAGACATTGGGATGTGCCTTTGGGTCGTCAGGCATAATGGCCATGCCATTTCACCACACCCCACCCTGCAGACACTGACAAGTGTCACGGTGTTCCTTGGGGTCTTTGGCCCTTATGCGCTCTCGATTCCATTAGGAAATACGGTGAGATGGGTGTGATATAGGAGAATGAGGTGAACTTTTGGGTCAAAGAGTCCAAGGCATACCTCGATGCCTCTCACTGGCTGCAGGGTGTGGAATGGTATGAGCATTACAGCCAAGAATCCCAAGTCACACCCCTGATACCTGTCATTCTCTACAGGGTTGGGCGTTATGGTTGGAAACCCTAATACCTCAGGCATTCGTTGGTATTTTCACTCCAAATTTTCAACATGTTTTTTTTGTGACCCCACCTCATGAACAGTGGCAATATCAGTTTGTTGGCTGCTTATGCACAGCGACTATGGCATTTAGCACCACAGGTGCAAAACATTCAAACAGGATGTAAAAATGACAGCTGTACTGTTCATGGGGAGGTGTAAAAATGGCAATGTTGCAAATCTGCAGTAAAATATTAGAAAAACTGGTGAAGTCACGAGCGTACATAGAAACTGTGCAACGCACACCCGTAATATAATTAGGTTGGGAATTTTTTACAGCAGATTGTCAACTCAGGCATTTTGGTGCCTCCGATCATGAACAGTGTCACTGTGATTTTCTTTATCCGTCCTGAACAATGATTTCCCACAGCTACCACGCGTCTCTGCGCTGAAAGTGTGAAAACACACTTTGGCCATGTTGTGAAAAATGACAGCTGTACTGTTCATAAGGAAGTGTGGAAAAATGCCACTGGTGAAAATCTGGACTGAAAATATTACAAAGTCATGAACTTACGAGGGTGCATGGAAACTGCTCAATGCTCACTTGTAACACAGTCATTTATGGACTTTTGTCACCAAATTTTCAACATAGCCATTTAAGACCTCTGCTCATGAACAGTGTAACTGTGATTTTAAGTAATCTGTCCCAAACATTGCTTTCGCACCAACAGCACCATTATGCGCTACGTTGTGAAAACACATTTTGGGTGACATATGAAAATGGCAGCTATACTGTTCATAAGAAAGTGTAATAAAATGGCAATGTTGAAAATCTGGAGTGAAAATATTAAACTACGCAAACTTATGAGCATGCATAGGAACTACGCAACCTGCACGCTAAATAAAACAGTCATTTTTAGGAATTTTTCACCAAATTTTCAACATAGCCATTTAAGACCTCTGCTCATGAACAGTGTCACTGTGATTTTCTTAATTATCCTGTACATTGATTTCGCACACCATTCTGTGCCATTGTATACATACATAGGCAGGAACACGTTTTAGGTGAGATGTGAAAAATGACAGCTGTATTACTCATAAGAAGGTGTGGTAAAATGGCAGTGTTGAAAATCTGGGTTAAAATATTGAAAATTTGCGAACTTACGAGGCGTGCATAGGAACTGCATAGCATGCTCGTAAAACAGTCATTTTGGAATTTTCCACCAAATTTTCAAAATAAACTGTGAGAGCCCACCTATGAACACTGGCAGTGTAGTTTCATTAATCGGGTCCCGAAGGTGATTTCATGCAGAGACTGCAAAATCACCCTTCGAGCCCGAATAACGCCATGACAGTGACAGCATTCATGAGAAGGGTCCCAAAACCCCTTGTTGAAAATTTAGTGCAAAAATTCCAAAAAATGCCTGAGATATGCAACAAAGTTGAAAAAACCCTATCTATCCCATTATACAGCTTACCGGCATTTCCTCAGTTCGCGGTCGGCTTTGAAGAGTGCAGACATGTTCCTGGTCCACCGAAGATTGTCGTGCCGGACTCCAGAGGTAAGTATGGGGTAAGGGGGGTGTGAGGAGGCAGGAGTGCGCAGTGGGTGGGTGGAGTGCGGGTTGTGGGGGTCAGGGAGACTGCATGGGACCGTTTTCTTTACAGGTTTTTTTTAAATGATGGCATGGGGCGTTTGCCACCCTGGGATGGGGCCCAGCGTGGCACAAGGACAACTGGTTGGGGCGTGGAGCTGACGGGGATTGGGCACCCCATCGGCCATAGCATCTATTGCCACGCTGGGGTGGGCTCCCAGCGTGGCACCCTCTGGGAGGGACAGTGGAGCCGACGGGGATTGTGCACCCCGTCGGCTACTATGAGTTGCCATGCTGGGGTGGGCCCAGTGTGGCATGTGGAAGCTTTGGGGAGTGCAGCACAGCCAACGGGGATTAGGCACCCTGTCAGCTATACAGTGTGTGCGTGAGGGGCAGCACGCATTATCGTGCGTGTGTGTGTGTGTGTGTGTGTGTGTGTGTGTGGGGGGCTGCGCACTGGCAGGCAATATCTGATCGCTGCTCACTGAAATGTAGCTCCCCCTTTCAACTGTATGCCACTGCATTTTGGAGCTGTCATAGACAGCTCCAGCATGCATTGGAGGACTGGGGCTGCGCCTGCCAACACACTGACTGAATTGGAAGAGGGGGTGACACACCTCCGAAAACTCGGATGATGGCACTATGTTTCTTGCACATGCGTGCAAGCAAACATAAAAACATCAGTAGAATTTGTGTGGGACAGGGTGATTTTTCTTTTAAAAAAAAAATGGACAGTAACAATTGACGACTCTTTCAGAGGTGTGCCAGGGTGAGCACGTTTTATAACAAAAAGCAGCAGTCCCTATTTTTTTTATTGTGTATGTTTGTGTTTGTGAAATAGAGTACCTTTACACATATAGCACACATGGCTATAGAAAGAGAAGGGGGATTCATCTCCTGGAAATCTCAACTAATCTTCTTGGCTGATTTCACTCGTGTTTACCTGACAGTGATATGCACAACCACGCTGAACAATCTAACATGCGGATGCCACTTTTTGTTAGGCAGTGAAACCATGAATCAATGTGCCATTTTTTATTTATTTCAAAAAAACACATTCATTTTAAAAAACTGCAGATGCTATCATTCAGCCTATTATGAGTGATCCAGTTGTCCTACATAGCAGAAGGTCTAGAGGGAAAAGTATGCCTGTTTGCAGATCACACCAAGACCTGCAACAGAGTAGATACTCCAGGGGTGTAGAGAGGATGACAAGAGACCTGGAAAAACTGGAGAATGGTCTGAGGTATGGCAGCTAAGGTTTAACACAAAGAAATGCAAGATCATGCACATGTGGAACAGAAACTCTGGGGGAGCTACGGTACATGTTGGGGGCTGAGTTGTTGATAGTCACCAAGAAGGAGAGGGATTTGGGGGTTATTCTATCAGATGACCTGAAATACACCAAACAGACCACAAAAGCAGTTGGGAGGGCTAGTAGGCTGTTAGAGTGTATAGAAAGGAGTATTATAAGTCACAGGAGTGAGGTGGTAAGCCCACTATACAAGATGCTGGTTGGGCCTCACTTAGAGTACTGTGTGCAGTTCTGGAGGCTGCACCTGCGTAAGGATATTGACAAGGTAGAAACAGTGCAGAGAAGGACAACTAAAATGGTGCAGAGTCTACACAACAAGGCACGTGGGGATAGACTTAGGGACCTCAATATGTACACACTGGAACAGAGACGGAAGGGGGGGACATGACTGAGATGTTCAAATATCTTAAGGGCATAAATAAGGTTGAAGGGATAGCATCTTCCAGTATAAAAAGTACAATAGAACTAGAGGGCATGACATGAAATGGGGAAGGGGGGTCGCATAAACGGTAATGTGAGAAAGTTATTTTTAACAGAGAGGGTGGTGGATGCATGGAATGCCCTGCCTCAGGAGGCAGTGGGAGCACATACAGTGGAGGGATTCAAGAGGGCATGGGATAGGCATAAGGGAATCATACATATGAGGGGGGCATAGTTGAGGCCACTGACTTAGAGGCAGCGGGAGCAAATTGATAAAATGGACAGACTGGATGGGCCTTGTGGTCTTTTTCTGCCATCAACTTCTATGTGCTATGTTTCTATGTTTCTACAGGAAAAACACTTTTTCACACTCCAGTGAGAGTGCCATCTATGCAGAACAGCTGATTGCTTTTGCCTGTGTTTATGTGCAGCCAAACACAGAAGAAATCCCCATTCTTGTCTCAAGTGCTTCTGTGTTTGGCTAGACATTAACCCCTATGTAGAAGCACAGATGTCTAAGCCCCATAGCTGCACACTGGTCTAGAAATGAGACTGGACCTGGTAGCAGGTAGGAGAACTGACCTCAGGAGCGGTGTACGTGTCTAATCTCAGCCCCTTGATCAACCCTCATAGTTATCTTCAGTAGGGCACCCAGTTTAGCCTTTCCCAGAGTAATTTTATCAGCGGTCTAAATTTCACTGACCTGCCTGCTCAATGGACTCAGCAGATTCTTTGGGGTAGTTCCTCACTTCCCCAAGCAGTTTTGAACAGAGACCACTTTGATATGGTATTTACAAAAGTGTAGGAAAAATACAAAATATACAAACTTAGGACATTTATGATCATGTGTTTACCCGGTGTGTGCCTAGCATGCCACTAGAGAATAGGAAGTCTCTATAAAGTTTATCCTTTGCTGATTTTGAGGTATTTTAGCAGCCTGTGTTGGTGATGCATTTGGGTATTTTTCCCATGCATCTGTCTTCTAGTCGAATTTCACACTCGGCTGGGTCGTCACCCTGTTGTTGATCATCTCCTCCTCCTCCTCCTCCTCATCTTAAAATAAATAGGTGACCACTACCCAGAGCCCATCCTTCTCGATGCCAGTGGGGTCCCTTGTGGGAAGCTCTGCAGGGTCCCCCATGGACAGCTCACTATAATCTAGGTGCGTGATCTGATCCAGTTGATCTCCCATTAATGACGTGGCACAAGGGAGGTCAGGACGAGGCAGCCAATCTAGAATCTTAACATACAAAATGCTTTATGCCTGAAACACTGGAATGTTGTGTTTGGCGTATCAACTGCAGCCAGAGCACTTACAACTTCAAAGAGCCACAGCCCCTAGGATTGTTACTATAGGACAATGTGGGGAAAGGCAAGGTGGTTACATTGCCAATGCATGCACAAAGTAGGGCAACCCCTGGAAACCTGGGGACAGGCTTTTGTAATGCCCTTGCTTATAGAACTGTTACAGGCAGGCTATAGGGGTGTCTCAGAAGCAGTGACTGAGAACAGAGGAGCTGGTGTGGGTATCAGGACCATCTCTGAACAGTGTGATATGATACATTTTAGGGGTCCAACCCCAGAGATATTGTTTCAGTATGTATAGATTTAGGTACAACACCACCTGGCTATCGATGTTTTGCAGGGCTTGACCTCTGACGATAAATTGTGCATACATCAATGTATGACTATTGTAATATTGTACATCAAAGCATTAAATCTTTTGAAGGACTTCTGTAACAAAAGAAGAAAACCTAAAACTTTGTTTCATGTTAAATCACAGCAGCTGTGTCGGCACTGACCAGAACTTGTTTAAGTACTTGCAATCTGGACAGTTCTGGGGCAGTTGCCCCAGTGAGCAGGGCTAGGTAACGGCCACTTCCACGATCAAGAAATTATTATCTTGGTCAACTTAGGGCAGAAAACAGCAGTTCTCCTTGAGGGCAGGAAGCATTCTGTCTCTTCAGCTCTCAAACAGAACTGACTTTCAACTATCACTATAACTGACGGATCAAGGTATGGCGGCAGTTATGAGCCAGCCAGCGTTTTAGTTCTGTTTGTTTTAGTATTTTTTGTGGTTCTTTTGTTTGTTTTTTAGCTTGCATCATCTTAGTTTAAACTGTGCATTAAATTGTACATATAGAGAGTTAGAGTTGAAGGAATAGAGGTAGTTAGAGACCTTGCATTTTTTCAGGTCGAACTATTGTCTGTGTGTGTTTTTAATTTTTTCTCCGATCTCCGATCGGCTTTTTGTCTTTTCCACTGCGTTTGGTGTTTCGTGGCAGACTACACCTTTTGTGTCAGTGTGTATTCCACCTTAAGCCATTGACTTGCCTTTGGCACTCGGAGTTTGTTTTTAGGCTTTTTAGTATCCTGATCCCATTTTTGATGTAGCAGATAAGGCTGCATCAGCATTGTGGATACAATTTAGAGAGTATCTGGACTTCCTGCTACAATGCCTGCTCCATTTGGATTTTAGCCTGGGATTCTTCAAGCCCGTGAATTTAAAAGTAGAGGTCTGAAGAAGATCATTGTTTTCCCTGGTCTGTGACTGTTGATGATTATAGCCCAAAAGTTTTGAGTGCTGTGTTAGAAGATTTTGTTTAATCCATGTTGGGGGTTTGGCGTGGAGACTGCCTCGTAGTCCTGGAGTTTTCCTGGACCCTGCTCCCAGTCCCCTGTTGGAGGATAGGGGTTGGGTGGTGCGGGGCATAGATTTCCTTGTGGTCAGTGGATGGCAGGGCAGTTTGTGTTGTTTGGGGTGCTCTGGGGGCTGTGTGGTTTACCTTCCCCTGACATGAGGATACTGAGGGATGCAGTCACTGAGTGGCTACTTTTGAGCTGTTGTTAGCTGGTTTCTTCCTCCTTGCCTGGAACCTTGTGAAGCCTGTCCTGTGTTGGAGTAACTTGATTTGTACCTTGAAAACACTGTTGCCCGAATCATTTGTGGCTGTATGCTTTATGTGGACTTGGGAGGTGGTGCTGCAAGAGGCTTATTGTGGAAACTCCTGGATTTGGGAATTAAGAAGGATTTTTGGAACTTGTCATTGGAGTGTGGCAATCAGTTACTGGACTTGTGGCAGTAGAGGAGCTTGATTTAGAGCCAGGTGGGGTGGGCCCGATCTGTCAGGTGGGCTGTGCGTCTGTGGTAGCACGGGGTTTGGGCCCTGAGGTGCTGGGGAGTCGGTGGTTGGAGCACTACCCCTAGGGATCTCCGTGGGACCTATCGATTGGTGGGTTCTGACGGGGACCCATGGCAGCTGTTATGGTTCTGGGCTGGCTGCCTGTTCAGAATTTTGGGGCTTACCCCTGGTTTCAGAGTGAAGAGGATCTTTGGGATTACCCTCCTATTTTGACCATGGTCAGACTTTTAATTGTACTCTCTTTTGTCAACAGTGAGAGTGTTGAACAGTTTTCTCTAGACTCTGGCAGTGAGAGTACCTGAGGACTGGGGAACATCGGCTTTATTTTGGGAGAAACTATTAAGGTTATTTTATATCTATCGGCTCGGGGGTGTGAGCTCCTGAGAGGGATTTTCTAGCCCTGTTGGTGGTGAGAGGACCAATGGGATCTAGGTAAATGTTCCCTCCCTTAATACTGTTTGTTACTTTATCATCTGCTAATCCTATTTATTTCCACTAATTTGCCTTCATAAATTTGATGCTTTATTTTTTTGCTTTTGTAGCGTAATATTGCTTTGTTCACTCCCCTGAGGCTGTGAGAGGGCCCTGGGGTGATGAAATTGTGTTAGCTGATTTATTTAATTGGTGTTTATTTTGGGGTTTATTTATTTATTTGGGTTGGGACGGTATTTGTCTGATTTTAAGCAAGATTTTATATATTCCATATTATTTTATAATATCTTGTGTGTTTTGTAGTATATAATTGGTTTGTGGAGAGGTGTTGTTTGGATCACACGAATGTGTAGGAGACCTACCCCCACGGTTGTGCACTATTCACCCTCTGCTCTCTACGCCTTCCGCCCCTTGTTCCCTCCCCTCTTCAGTGTATAACCTACCAGCACTGCATGGTGCTAGGTATTGTGCGTGGGGAGGGAGGGGCGAGGTCTGAACAACAGAGGGGTGAATGAGGGCCACTGCATTGGGTGATGAAATCCAGAAGACGCCCTGAGGTGAAATGGAACCTAGAACATGGTCCTAAATTGTTTGGTTTCCATACCCATTGGGCACTACCAGTTGTGGCAGGCAGGTGGATCAGGCGGTCTGAAAGGTTTATGCAACTCGAGTGGTGTTATGCAATGCCAGGTTCATTAAAAACAAGATTGCAATTATTGCAGATCTTGTTGAAATGGTGGCCCTGGCTTGCATCACTGAGACCTCGCTGGATGAAAACTCTGGCCCCATTTTGGAGGCTGTAACTCCAACAGGATACTCAGTAATACACCCCCCAAGATTGGATCGCGGGGTGGGGGTTGTGGTCTGTTTTAAGACCGAACGTAACCTCATGAGTGTACCAGTTGAGGAGACTGAGTCATTCGAGTGTACTGTAGTAGCAGGTGTAGGTTGTCAGAGTGTCCTCATCTACCGTCCACCCAGAAATGAGAAGCGGTTCCTTCAGGAAGTTGCAGATTTCGTCGTTGATATGGCATTCAAGTCACCCAGGCTGATGGTCCTGGGTGACTTCAATGCCTGGATCGACGACAAACTCTTGCAATTTGGACAGCCCTTCCTCCAGTTAATGACACCTCTGTGCCTAATACAAATAGTTACCGCTGTTACTCATAAACACAGTCACTCTCTTGACTTGGTCTTCCTCCTGGGGATCAAAACCTCTGACTTGGGGGTGGAACCAGTTGGGTGGTCCAATCATGACACCGTGGGGTTTAGTTTTAGTGCCCCCTTCATAGGCCTACCCCTGTGGAGATGGTCAGGTACCGC